>OV815328.1:4977784-7462926 GCA_929108375.1 Gymnoscelis rufifasciata
TCAATATTAAGTCTCAAGATTCCGTTAAAGAATGGGATTTAATCACGTATTATAAAATTTACTTCTTTTTAACCTCCGACCAAAAAAGAGGGGTATTATAAGTTTGACGTGTCTGTCTGTCTGTCTGTCTGGGACATCATAGCCGGAACGAATCGAACGGATGGATAGATTTCAATTTTGTATTTTTAAAGGTGTTCTTAGACATGTTTTATGAAAATCGGTTGGTTGGTTATATGCTGTTTTGACCAAATCCTGCTCCACTGTTTGCATTTTGAATTAAATAAAAAAATATATACGTCATAAACATAAAAAATACGATATGCAAAATAAGCAGTTTAACAAATTTACTATGTATTTAACAAATTCAGACGTAAATTATCTTCCAGTTACTAGAGATGTCCAGTATTTATCCAGCCTTAACTAAGATACGTTTGTCTAAGGGCTGTTTCCCATCATCCGGGTAAACTAAGCAATGGTTAGTTATGTCAAGAACTATCTCCCTTTGTCACACGTGTCACGTGATCGAAATAGCTGTATATTGTAACCATTGCCTTAAATTACTCGGATATGGTGATAGCCATTTGTATTGCTTTAATAAATCATTTTATTCGTATAAAAGATATGTTTTTTTTAGTTGTTATCAGATTTTAAGTTAAATTATTATAGCAACTGCAATATCCTACACATCGATGGGCTGCCCTTTGTTTAATTCGCAATTTCAAATAACTCAGAGCATTGTGGATAATAATAATATAGCATTTTATTCAGATCATTCTTAGTACAAAAGTTTCTTAAAATGTTCTTTACTTAAAACTAAAACTAAAATATTTATATCCTAGAATTTGTTGTTTGCTAGTTGCCTGTAGATCTGTTTGCCAGTCGGCAAAGGCCTCCTCAGAGCATTGTGGATATTAAATTCTATTTATTCCAATAACACAACGTTATTTTATTACCAAATATCTTTACACGTCTTTAAAGCTGTTCCCCGTGTGTTTGGATTTTCCCGCGTGTTTGGATTTTCCAGCGGGAACAACGTATTGTCCTGCGGTAAGAATCCTTTATCGATAAATGAGCTATTGCTAAAATAATATGCTATTAATAATAATATGCGATGCTATTGCTGAAATAATATTTCAAATCGGACCAGTAGTTTCCGAGATCAGCGCGTTTAAACAAACAAACTCTTCAGTTTTTTAATATTACGCTCTTATACGAAATAGTTAAGGCGATCCTAAACCTATTGTAACATAACTATCACTATCGATCACATTGATATTTGTGTTTATAAGAAAGAAACAAAATTCATGCTAATAAAATAGGTTTGCTATACATTCTGCTAAGAAGGTATATATATATATATAGTATACCCCATTCTAACCCTTTTTTGCATATAAAATTCTCACCAAACTAAGATAAAAAAGGGCATTTATGAGATCAAAATTCGTTCGAAATATTCCTATCACTCCCGGCCAAATGAATTCAGAGTTTTTTTAATAGGGCCAGTGTACACTCTACGGATGTATGAATAATACAGGATGTATCGGAACGAAATAGCAAAGTTTTTCTGTATGACAGTAGCCATGTTTTGATTGAGTTCTGTCTGATAAAATTGGGTAGATTCAAAAATAAAAGCAAAAGAATGATTGCGAATATTTTGCTTTATGATTGGGAAATATGTACCTGTAAAACATATTTGGGAAATGTTATTTATTTGGCTCGAATTTTATAGTCGACAATATTTTATTTTCAAAGCCATAAAAATCATAAAATGCTTCGTATAATTGTTTTACAAATGTTTACAACTTATCATGGTCAGCGTGTTATTTATACATTATTTTGCCACTATATAATATAATTACAATATCAGTAGTTACGTCAGTACCTTCATTTCTATTTCGCTTAAATTTTACATTGTACCAAAAATATCAAAATAAATAATACAGGGAACAATAATAAAAAAAGTGTGTGTGTGTCAGCTACGACGCACGATTGGAGTTTACTACTTACGAACTATAATAATTATGATATATATCGAATAGAAAAAAGGGGTAAATGAACGCATCTGCTCAAATGATAAGAGAAACAAACATATATCTGTAATTATTCGGATTATTTATATTACATCAATTAAGCGTATTACATAAAGTATGTTACAAAATAATCTAAATAAAATACAGCAATACCTCTTTGCGCGATACTTCGTAGTCCCAACTACGAAGTATCGCGCAAAGAGGAGACCCGCGAGAATGAGATACGCTGTGTAATGTATTCCATCTCATTCTTTTACACGTTCAATCCTACAGATATATATGTTTGTCTCTTTCTACGTAACTTTTCAAACTTTTCGTGTTACATTTTTTGATTTTACTCCTCATAAAATTTCCATACCGGGCCTTAAAACTCAAATCGTTTCTAAAGGAGTAAACTCCAATAATCACAAACAAGAACTGCAACAACAAACATAACTTGTACAGCTTCATTGAATAAATTTGAAGTACAATTCAAACTAATTCGCATACACACCGCAACCAACAATGTAGGCACCATTTTGGCTCCAGTAAGCCTATCTGTACAATAATGTATGCACATACATTCTGTCAGTGTTGTCGAGTCTGTACCTCGCCTAATGTTATGCATACGTTTCGTTCAAAAACCCGTAGAGGTGAATTTTTGATTTGATTTTGCAAGTTCGTATTGAATATCTATTATTCTTATTTCAATTCAATTTCTTTTAATATTGGAACTGCGCTTGAAGCGTCAGTTGCTATTGTCAAGTTAAATAAAATTATAAAGTAAAAAAGGCCTACTAACAAGATGTGTTGTTCTTTCTTTTTAGCTTAATCAGTTTGGTGTTGTAAATAATATCCCATCTTTTGCTGCATTATGTTCACGATACTATCAAGTAACTGACGACACTGGCAGAATCGTAGCAACCAGCGAACGGTCAAGCCATAAAACCAAGAAGAAGAAGAAGAAGAAGTAAAAAAGATGTTACCTACTCAATTGAACGCCATTTTGCTTATTCTCTTTGTGTGATAATATTTACAATTTGATTTGATAATTTATACTATAATAATTATATTCTAAGAATACATAAATGTAACGTGGTAACGAGCTAAATATAATGACGCCTGCACATCATTAGCTGAATTATATACATGGTGTTTCAAAATTTGTTTATAAAGCGGAAAAGGGTAGAAAGTAGAGCTAATGACTTTCTATTTGTTCATCATCTAATTTGTTGAAAAAAATATTTAAATGTAAAACTATAACTTAAAATTTTCCTTAGCTACAGCCTTCCTTGACAGTTATCAATTGAAGTAAAGTCATTTAGTGTTATAGTAATATTCACTTATAAACCAATGATCGTGTTTCGTAATGTGGCCGGAGAAGCCATCTACCTTCTAGGTCTTCATGCTCCATCTTACACCACATCGTCTCTAAACATCAGGTGAGATAATAGTCAAAATGAAGGCTTATTTAGCAAAAAAAAATAATTAAAGATTATATAATTTTTTTTAACAATTCCGGGAGTTAAAAAAATTAAAACCAACTTATATAAAAGGATCACATTACTTAGAGATAAGATTAGGATTAAAAAGTACAAGGCCTTTTTCGAAAACAAGGCCTCCAAATCGAATTGTTGTGGAACAAAATTGTTCATTGCCATTCACACCCTTTCCGCTGAATATACCTATTTTAAAACACCTTGTTTATGATGAATACCCAGAATACAAATAAACCCATCCAATACCCCTAAAACAGGCACCTAAAGCCAAACTTAAACCTTCACATGTTAATCAGAGCCCGCGATAAAAGTAAACAGTGACCTTAATTTCTCCGCTACCTCTCACGTGAAAATCTCTCTAAATACAAGGTGTTAGAGCTTAGTTTCGTAAATTATATTGCGGTGGAGTGGACACAATAATTCTGCAAATGAAATTATCACAGGAGCCTTGCCAAAACGCGTTGGCGAGGTTCAGGGCTTAGCTGATGAATGTTACTTGTGAATTGAGGAATAATGGTCATCATTTAAGACAAATGATTTAACAGAAATTACTTTTTAACTTCCATAAAACATAATTCAATTCTTTTTTTTAACCTCTAAAGCCGTGTACATGCAATTATTGAAAAAAAAATACAATCGTTATAAATTAAATTTATTTTTGGAAATTGATCTAATTTGATACAAACTCAGGATCAGTGGCTAATTAAAATGAAAAATTATATTTAATCTATACATAATTTTAAATTAAAACGGTCTTACCAAAAAAAAACAGAAAAAAAATATCTATATCACTTTTGCTAAATAACTGTTGTACGCGTTTTTGTTATAAGCCGTGTTTATGTGTTGTGTTATGACGGTATGACTTTTTTTTATTGTACGTGGCAATTATTACTGCTCTAATTTATTAAAACTTTTAAGACTAAGACTGCTATTTGTGTTATTTAATATATCTATATCTATCGCTTTTAGCGATGAGGCGGCCAATTATTCCACTAGGAGTGTTATTCTAACTTGGAAGTTTTTGGAATTTAGTTCGTATGGTTAACTATCTATTTATATTCAATTATTTATCTACCAGCTCATTATTGTCACTGTATTGCCTGTGTTACTTGTATTTGCCCGCGGTAAAAAGTAGTATTTTTTTATGCTAGATAAGCCTTCATTTGACCACAATCTTACCTGATGTAAAGTGACGATAGATTACGGACCTCATTACGAAAAACGAAAAAATCGCTTCCCGCACTGGCCCAGCCCGGAGGGTGGTTACAAGCCGCGGCCGAAGCCACCACCAGAGACTGTTCTTAGCACCACCCGGAGGTCACGTGTAAGGATTCAGAGGGTTAACACTTACGGACGTGAACAGAAAAAAGCTTCAAATAAATGGGCCTTCCTAATAAAATGGCTGAAAGAGAGGTTATTTTAAAATAATTCCTGAGCTTTACTACAAAATAAACAAACAACCTCATGCCAGCTTCATGATAAAATACAGATACAATATCAAAGGAAAACCTACCAAATTAAGCGCCGGTCACACATAAGCGGATAGTATGTTGTACGGATGTAACCGTACCTTAATTACGAAGATATTCCATCATGGCGGGCCAATGAACCCTCATCTACCCGCTGATAAGACAAGTTTGTTTGCGAAAACAAGTGTTTCGTCGAATTGTTTTGTTAATTTAAATAATTATTCCTGTGTGATTTTAAGGCCAAACGAGCGTTGTTTTCTAGTTGTACTCGTAACGAGAAAAATCTGTGAAAAAATCTTGCGACTTGCCAGTGACATTCAGTTACTTGAAAGTTTTGTAAACTACATAATAATTTGATCGGTAGCCGAAATTGAGTAAATTACTTATCTACTTAAAAAAATATTTGTCAGTCATTTCGATTATTTAAATATAATAACTCATTTTTTTTTAATTTCCTGCTTACGAGAAATATGACGATAGATCGTGCGATTTGTACTAAATGTCAAAAGCCCACTCCGGTATTTTGATGCTCTATATCTTGGCACTTTATTATTAAATTGATACACCGAAAAATAGGTGTCCAGTATTTTTGAACGGGCTAATAGATGGAATAACCGAATACTTATTGTTTTATGTACTTACTTGTGGTTTACTGGTTGTTAAACAGAAAATAGGAACATTAAAAACAATAACATTCGAAACATGTCATATTATTAGGTTTTTTTCAAAACCCATGTTTGTTATGCTATATACTATTACAGCATAACAGCGTGACGTTCAGACTAAATCATCATCATAACCCCTATTAATGTTCCCACTGCTGGGACACAGGGACTTCTCTCTTGACAAGAGAGATTAGGCCTCAATTCACAACGCTGGCCAAGTTTGGGTTGCCTGTCTAAATAATCCTGTAAACTAAATAATCTTGTTAAAATGTATTATTTAAAAATATCTATACAACTGTGACTGTATTTTCTACGGTTAACAACACAAATTTACGTTAGGCCGTTCTTTCCAAAAACATCCCGTTTGCTGCTTTTCGGATATGTTCTGTATATAAAATCCTTTAGATAAGCTTAGGGTCTAGCTGCTAGTTCTAGAGTTCTATTACGAACCCACCGGTTTGTTATGATTATTCGGATCCACACCGGTCCAGAACCGAAGGACCGTAATCCAGAATCACGTAGCGTAGATCGTGTAAAACTAATGATGTTTTAGAAACTTGTGCACCTCAAAAACGCTCTAAGCGATCGTAAAGCGATCCGTGATCATCCATTCCGCGAGAAATTTCACCCCTATCGGTATAATCATCATCCGACCATCGTCCACTGGACATAGGCCTAACTCAAAGACTTCCAGTTACTACGGTCGGTAAAAGCCTGTGACCACCGTGAGCCCTGTCCATCTATTCGATGGACATATAAAAAGGATATTTACACATAAAGCAATATCAGACGGCGACTTTAAGGCCACCTTGTTTCGAAGATTTAGGCATTTTACTCGCCCAGTCGACTTGCATGCGCGTTTCGCGGGAGCCGACTTGATATGAACTCCGGCGACTTGTCGGCGGGCAAGAACGCCACAGTATAATCATAATGCAGTAGCTACGGTGATTATAATTTTATTGACTGTATTCTTTTAGTATATTGATTATTTTATTGACTATATTCTTTTATTTGATTGAAATGAAAGTTTATTGTAGTAGGTATTGAATGTAAACATAATTTTTTTTACTTAACTTTTTGAATTAGTGATGTGATAATGATGATTGAAGAGTTTGTGGTAAAGAATACCAACAACAAAATGAAAACAAACATAATTGTTATGTACAATATTTATTCTCATTTATAAAAAAAATACATTTTATATGAGGAATAAAATGCTTTTTTATTTCATTGTAATTTAGAGTTCTAGTGCTAGGTCCTGATTGCAAATTAATAATGTTTTGCGATAAAACAATCTCTTTTTCTTTTTAACTACATGTAATAATGCAATAAAGATACTTTGACTATGACTGGTTCTTTTTCCCCGGCCCAAATACCAAATAGACATTGCCGTCGCGACGGCAATGTCGCGCAGTTGTCCTTGTACTTGTAAAACCAATTACGGTTTTTATTAATTGTTGTAGTTTCACTTCTGTCGTGTGTGAATCGCACACACACCATTTTTTCACGTCGCACGTCGCTCGTCGGGCGGGAAGAGCACTGGCACAGGTCCGTCGTCGGTAAGCGCCACCGCGCGACTGACGAAGCCCGCGGGCGTCGCGCCGCTCGCGGGTTTGTAGGTATTTAGGCATAATGAATAGGAAAATAACACTACAACACCCACCTCAGCGATTTGCACTAGAAAAATGATTTATCTAAAGATTGGTGTAAAAATAAGGTCAATAAATGTATTATTTTAGGCACAGTATTGAAAATGTTTTTTAAAAAGAGGCAACTTTGGTATTTTTTTCTATCGAGCGAAGTTCATCTTATTGTGTGAATGTAAGCGAATTGAACTCTGTAAGATCCTCAACTGCAACATATATTTTTTCAAAATTTTACGTCAATTTTTGACTGATTCATATTGATTTTAAAAACAGCATTTGCGGTATAAGGGGCCCTTAAGAGATGTCCATGGTGAACTGATCGCGCGATTCACAAATAATCGTCTGCTGTTATTCACGAATAATGCTGGCGATTAATCGACAACTCTTGGGTCGGGTGCATCAGAGAGCGCGAGCTCCAATAGTAATTTATTTATTTATTTAACTTCTAAATTCAAAACTTGAATAATACTTAATAAATTGTTAGATTCAATAAAAGGATCGCCGAAGGTAAAATTGTTTTTATGTTCTGCAAGCACTTTTCTCCTTGGTGTTTAATATGTATAATAAAAATAACTATATATGTATGTATATCATATTAAGTATATCAGATATCCAGTACACAAGCTTAGAGCTTACCACGGGGATATATGTTGTTGTGTAGATTGTCGGGAAATATTAATTATTTATTTTATTTAATAAGGCCACCCTGTACACCTCTGTCTTTTATGTGTTAATTATGTATTACATGTTTTATATTGAAAGAGCGAAATAAATTTTCTTGCACGTTCAGGATGGCTGGTATAGAATTTTTCTGTCATAAAGTCTTCTGTACATTGTTTTTTTGTGCACAAATTATATATAAATAAATAAATGCATTTAATGTAAGCTTGTCTATAAAAAGTGGTAGCTAATAATAGTGTTATCGTCATACACCCTGACAAGAACACAGAATCTTTGGATTTTAAAAATATACTCAGCCGGAATCGAACCCATTTGCTCATCAGATAAACCTTATTCCACGAAGCCACATGTTCACCCAGATTACTTAATTTAAAATCTCATTGTTGCGTGTAGAGAAAACAAAAAATAATATCCGCCGGAAGTAATGAGATGGAAATGTGAATATAATTTGATCCAATTCCTTCCAGCTGCCTTATTTGATTGAGTAAGATGTTTGGCTATGGAGTGCTTCATGAGTTATGCATTGTCTTTTTATGGTAGATTATACAGTCAGTTGATTATTTGTAAATCGATTCATCATATCAAAGATTGCAAGGTCGGCTGATAGTTGTCTTATTTGATTATAGCATCTTGGTGAAGGTTGTTCTCAGAAAAAGAATATGAATAATTTAATTGGACGACCTCTGTGGCTCGGAGGGAAAAAGTCCGAATGCGGAGCAGGAGGTTGCGGGTTCGATTCCCGCCGCGGGACCAGATTTTGTAAAATCTACAATTTCTGGTTTCTAGTCTGGATGTTTTCTATGTATTATAAGTATTTATTTACAAAAAAAAGTGTGTGTGTGTGTCAGCTACGACGCACGATTGGAGTTTACTACTTACGAACGATATTATGATATATGTACATCGAATAGAAAAAAAGGGTACATGAACGCATCTGCTAAAATGATAAGAGAAACAAACATATATCTGTAATTATTCGGATTGTTTATATTACTTCAATAAAGCGTATTACATAAAGTATGTTACAAAATAATAATAATTGTGTTCAATTTATACAAATCCAATTTTAGTATGATTGATTTCTTTCACTTTGAATTATAATATCATTCTTAAATACTGCAAAGAACAAATTAATTAGATGTCGAAACTATAGCTTCTTTTTAATATTTTAATTAATAAATAACAGAAGGTACTTATTATATGTTCCAACGAAACGCGTTGAGAGATATAAATTCGTCAATTGTTTTAGTTCCCTGCACAAAAACGTTAAAGCTATCTTTGTAAGACGATATCCAAGTCTCCAAGTGAAAAAGAAACGTCCGGCCAAAATTTTTTTGTAAATATTGATGATTTTACTGAATAACTTTGCACTCTCACCTCTACTCACTGAGAAATTCTAAGTGAATGCTAGACGAATACTTTTTCGAACGCGTATTCGAATGTCAAAAATGGTAACTCGCATTCCAGAAACACAACAAACAACCAATCAAAATGCGTTAAAGTTCTTATTTCGAACGTGACGTTTCGACGGTATTCCATCTCATTCTTTTACACGTTGAATCCTACAGATATATATGTTTGTCTCTTTCTACGTAACGCCTCAACTTTTGTTAACACTTGATTTTACTCCCCATAAAATTTCCATACCGGGCCTTATAACTCAAATCGTTTCTTAAGGAGTAAACTCCAAAAATATATATCTTTGTAGTATATCAGTCACCTTAACACCCATCGTTCAAGCTCTGCTTAGTTTGGGGTTAGGTGATGCTGTGTGAGTAGTCCGGAAATATTTATTTATTATTTATGTAATTATGAATAATGGTTATTTGATGGATCTTCGACTAATAGTAAAAAATATTCAGTAAGAATAAATTCAACTAATAATAATCTGTGTAAACGCTACTCTCTCTTATTTACAAATTTCAGATCCATTCAAAGGTTGCCTGGAAGAGATCGCTATTCGTGATAAGGCCGCCCATTGTGTCACTGTATGTAATATGTATCTCATAATACATATGAGAATAATAAATATAATATAATACATTTTATTCAAATATTAACAAAATGCACTTATAACTATGGGTATAAAAACGTTTAAAATAGGTATGGAATACATGAGCCTGAACTAGGGTAATCCTGTATCTCAGGCTAAAAGACATAAAGAATAAGGCTAGATAAATAAACTAATAAGCAGTATTTCTGTAAACATTGAGTGACCAATTAAAATAACCTAGTTTAGTAATAAATATAAACATGCTGTGCAGCTGAGTTTGCAAATGAGTTTGCATGTATGTTTCTATATTGTGGTGTTGCAATTAGGCATTATAGTATTGTATTGTATTATAACTACAGTGGCGCGGTGGGCAAGAGTCCGCTTGCGACGCAAGAGATTTAGAGGGTTAAATGTGTGTTTGTATGTTCTGCAAGCACTTTCTCCTTGGTGTTTAATATGTAACATAAAAAATATCTATATATCTTTGTCTTATAATTTGTTTTAGTAACCCTCTTAATCCTAACACTTGACCTCCGGGTAGTGCTAACAGTCTCTGGTGGTAGGCTTCGGCCGCGGCTTGTCACCACCCTCCGGGCTGGGCCAGTGCGTGAAGCGTTTTTTTCGTGTTTCGTTTTAATGTGGTCCTGAGAAACCTACTCTACCTTCTAGGTCTTCATGCCCCATCTTAGACCACATCGTCACTTTACATCAGGTGAGATTGTGATCAAATTAAGACTTATCCAGCAAAAAAATAAACTAAAAATCATGATGATACAGTGCATTGAAGTTTCGCGTGACGTAACGCTTTCATGCGATTTGTACTAAATGTGTACATCGCAAGCACCTACTTTGATGCTCGATATGTTGGCATTTCCTAATGCATTGTTTATCTAGTACTAGCTGTGCCCTGCGGTGCTACCCGCGTTATAATGGATGAAGTACTCTTAACCAACAATAAATTTATTTGAATAAAGATTATCTAATATTATTATGTTGATACAACTTAAACAAATTATTTCGACCAAATTAGGTACCATAAAAACGGTTTTTGTGAGTTAATCTTAATAGATAGACATATACTATCGCGGACTGTTTTTTAGATCATTAAAAGAGCTATTAATCTTTGATACATATTTTTTGTGTATCTTGAACCGTTTTCATGGCGCACGCAACGGAAGGCTTCAACGATGAAAAATTTCTCCCGTTTTTTACACATTGACCACTATGTCTTTGCTCCTATTGGTTGTAGCTTGATGTTATATAGCCTATAGCCTTCCTTGATAACTGGACTATCCAACACAAAAAGAATTATTCAATTCGAACCAGTAGTTTCGGATATTAGCTCGTTCAAACAAACAAACAAACAAACAAACTCTTCAGCTTTTTAATATTAAGTATAGATTTTGCATGCAATATCTTATTGTTTACTGAAATACTCCCTAAGAATTTATTGCGGTAAGTATTATTTACTTAAGAAACTAATGTATTTTCTCATTATAGGTGAACTTGTTTGTTCTTATGAGAATAAATATCTTTAAACCGAAGCGAAAATAGGTGTCCAGTATTTCTGACGGAATTAAGGACAGACTAAAGTGTTTTTTTATGTAGTCATCATGCCTTTTGTCAGATAGGTTCTATCTTACGGTAATTTTATAAAGTTTGAAAGTTTTTCAGACGATATAAGACGATTTCAAAACTAACCCGTAATAAATAATTTATTCTAAGAGATAAGATTACATTTTTATTTTAAAGATTTCCTGGAAATCAAATAAAAATAGAATTCGCAAAATTGGTTCCCAGAGAATAAGCTCTTTACACAGAACTTATACCAAATTTCCAGCGAAAAGTAGACATTTATAAACAATATTTGTCTGGTTGTTAAGTGGTTATGGTTTCCCAGAATCGTCCAATATTAAGAGCACCAATAATTGGTTTATTTCTTTGTCTATATGCACCCAAGTTATCGTTAAAATGGGAGTATGGTAGGTAGGAGATTCTATTTAGTTTCATCATCATCATCACCCTTTTAACGTTCCCACTGCTGGAACACAGGGACTTCTCTCTTGGAAGGAGAGATTAGGCCTTAATTCACTACGCTGGCCAAGTGCGGGTTGGAGAATGTCACATGTCCGTTTGTTTGCCTTCAACGTTAATGTGTATTTTTAAAGCGCATATACATTATTCATGTATGTGCGGGCTAAGTTTGAACCCACGACCTTCGGAATGAAAGTCTATTGCGCTCCCAATTTGCCAACACGGCTTTTTCCTACTTCTACTTAGTTTGCTAACCGCGAAATTAAAAAAGCTTTATTTAAATAAGAAAAAAATCCTAAAAAACAGAACAGACATGCCTCAAAAGCTATGTACAGGCAAGTACAACTTTGTTACGAGACGCGGCGCATGAAAGGAGCCTAGTCTGCCGTATTGTGCGACGAGACCGTTTGAAGGGTAAACACTGCACTGTACCGGCGAGCTCACAAGTGTTACCGCAATTCAATAAAACAAGTGAAATTGTGTCAGTTCCATTTTTAAAACTGATACTAATTGTTTCTTGATTTCTTGTCTGATTTTTGTGTGACGCCGGCAGTCGGCGCTGAGAGATCGGCACGTAAGTCTGTATGGTCGCTATATAATAAATAATCTTTATATATATAATTCTTCTGTGAGTGTGTATATCACTGAACTTCGCTCAAATGACTGGACCGATTTTGATGAAATTTTTTGTGTGTGTTCAAGGGGATCTGGGAATGGTTTAGATTCACAATTTTGTCCGCTGGACAATGTTTTTTTAATTAATTTTCAATTTATTAGTAGTTGTTGATTTTGGAATGTTTTACATTGGATCCGACAGACGGCGCTACCATCGCAGTGTCAAATTTTAAATATTATTCGAATAATTGACGGGAAAAAAAATTGAATAAAAACCCGTGCGAAGCCGGGGCGGGCCACTAGTAAATAAATAATAAATAAATATTTCCAGACATTTCACACAACAACATCTAGCCCCGTGGTAAGCTCTAAGCTTGTGTTACGGGTACTAGATATCTGATATACTTAAAAGATAAAAGATATCAATTTTTCTACCATACAATAATACATACAAACAAAAAAAAACTTGTAAATATACACAAAAATTTTAATATTATTTAGTAGAAAAACTGGTTCTGTCTCAGCATGTGCCAGATTAATACAATACTTAATACAATAATAATAGTCTAGTATATATAGATATTTTTTATTATACATATCAAACACCCAGACCAAGGAGATCGTGCTTGCAGAACATACAAACACTTTCACCCTCGATATACTATCCATACAATTTGCTGCGCTGAGCTCTCAACGCTGATTGTCAGCGTGATATCAAAACCAGCCTTAACCTGCCTGTACGCCTGTACGAGTTAGACGCGAACTGTGAACTTCATGCTCGTTATATCATGTTTGGCTAAAGCCTTATTTTTACTAAATAAGAATAGAATATTAAACCAAATCACAAAACATCAAATACTGCGCTCGCTAACCCTCATACCAAGCGCGGCGAGCATGAAATCGCCTCAAACCCAGCTCTAGTTAAGGCAGAAGACATTCTAAGGCTTAAGAAAAAAAAACAAACCTAGTTATTCTGCTTATTGGTTACAAGAACCCACAAGTTTTGGTTCATTATGTAGTTATGAAGATTCAGTGTTTTTTGAAAGATGACAATTGTAAAACTGTGTACTTCTTTAACAAAGGAGAGCACATTATTTTAATTAGATAAATTTAAACATTAAATTGATTTTGTATCAATATTGTGCTGGTAGAAATTTCAAATAACCCCAGAGGCCGCGCCGTCTCACACAGGATCCAACCTCAAAGAGAGTATAATTATTCAATCTTGCTTAGACGAAATGCATCTGACAATTTGAAGCTCAAATCTTGTCTCAAGTCTAGACAGCGTTAAACAAAACATTGTTCATAAAATAGTCCCAAATTGCTCATCGGTATCTCTGCCAAATATAAGCCCCTAGATTAATCAAGTATTGTTTGAACTAGAAATTCGGATAGTAATTATCATGGGTGACCTCCTCATAATTGAATCTGTTCTTATTCAAATTAAGGTTGGAATTTGTGAATTGATAAATGGCTTGGGTGCCCTAATATTTTGATGTTGAATTGAAAGAGCGTATAATTAATTAATAAACTAATTACTAAATTAAATGTTTATCTTAAAATAAATGTTATTAAAATTTAAGTTTACATTCAAGTTTTTGGAGTTTACTCCTTAAGAAACGATTTGAGTTATAAGGCCCGGTATGGAAATTTTATCGGGAGTAAAATCAAGTGTTAACAAAAGTTGAGGCGTTACGTAGAAAGAGACAAACATATATATCTGTAGGATTCAACGTGTTAAAGAATGAGATGGAATACCGTCGAAACGTCACGTTCGAAATAAGAACTTTAACGCATTTTGATTGGTTGTTTGTTGTGTCTCTGGAATGCGAGTTACCATTTTTGACATTCGAATACGCGTTCGAAAAAGTATTCGTCTAGCATTCACTTAGAATTTCTCAGTGAGTAGAGGTGAGAGTGCAAAGTTATTCAGTAAAATCATCAATATTTACAAAAAAGTTTTGGCCGGACGTTTCTTTTTCACTTGGATATCGTCTTACAAAGATAGCTTTTACGTTTTTGTGCAGGGAACTAAAACAATTGACGAATTTATGGTCCTCTCAACGCGTTTCGTTGGAACATAATTAATTTGTTCTTTGCAGTATTTAAGAATGATATTCTAATTCAAAGTGAAAGAAATCAATCATCCTAAAATTGGATTTGTATAAATTGAACACAATTATTATTATTTTGTAACATACTTTATGTAATACGCTTTATTGAAGTAATATAAACAATCCGAATAATTACAGATATACATGTTTGTTTCTCTTATCATTTTAGAAGATGCGTTCATGTACCCTTTTTTTCTATTCGATGTACATATATCATAATATCGTTCGTAAGTAGTAAACTCCAATCGTGCGTCGTAGCTGACACACAAACACACTTTTTTTTCATTCTTCTTCCAGAAGAAAATTAATAAAGTCAGCTAGTGGTAATAAAAAATAACTAATATAATAATAATTTATATTTTCATTCAATCGCACTATTTTTATTTTTTTATTACTTTTTAAATTTAGTATAAAGTAATATATGTATAAAATAATATCGCTCATTTGCGACAAGAATGGTTTATAACATTTATGTATCGTTTTGGAATAACAGTATATAAAAATCCGCCGTATCGCGCTCTACTTGCTACAAAAACGCGATATTCCTAGCCCCAAAATTGACAAAGATATGGGGGAAAAAGTCGACAAGATGCGTTCTAGCTCCCTCCTTTACAACTATGAAGTTCGTTTCAACATCGGTACATGTCATTGGAGTCTCTGCGCTCGACGAATGAGGAGCTGTTCAATTGCATCAAAAACGTGACACAGTCAGTGTGTCACGTTTTTAATGGAAAGGTAAGTGCATTCATTTAGTTATTAATTTGTTACTAAAGCGTGATATCATGGTTTGAACCACTTTAGCTGTAAAGTAATATTTTACTGTATACATTTTTAGGCTGCCTTGTCACGGTTTTCTCGCAAAAAAATTATACTTTTTCGGAATAAAAGGATATGTACCGTTTTAGATGATGAATGAAATCTCTAGAGGTTTAGTTTTGTATGAATTATTACCACGTATCTCGTTGTTGTCGTAAAGTGTGTATACATTTTGTCGTGATAGCGGAAGTTGTTGCATTACAGATGATGACACATATTTAAACCACCACCTTATTCTTTCAGATGGAGTCACGATCGCGATCGAAAAGGATTTTGGGTATACTCCGAAAAGAAATAGTTGATGCAATAGACAGTATAACTACAGACAGATTAGATCCACATCAGGATACCGAAATAATACCCACTACTACTACTGACTCGACAACCACAGTGGGGTTTTATTTCTTCTTATCTTTAGATAGACTCAGAAGGAAACACGATACAACCGAAACGAACCAGCAACAATGCTAAATGTTTTTTAAAACACGCTGGCAATAAATAATCGGCCAATAACTACAGCATTAAGCAGAACTTATGGAACTGGTTACTAAAAACCCCATTCCTCGATATTATAAATCTTTTTTTCTTCCTCGGTGGCGCGGTGGGCGAATGTCCGCTTGCAAAGCAAGAGGTAGCGGGTTCGATTCCCGCCGAGGGTAAAATTGTTTGTATGTTCTACAAGCACTTTTCTCCTGGGTGTTTAATAATCGTTTTTGGTCCTATTGCTTTTAGCAAAAAGACCGCCCATTACGCATTCTAGGTTAAGTTTAAATTTCATATTGTATTGTTCATCTGGTGTGTAATAAAGAATTATATTCTATTTTTTAATATGTATAGTAAAAATATATATTTAAGTATGTATATTATATTATGTACCTATATCAGATGTCTAGTACCCGTAACACAAGCTTAGAGCTTACCACGGGGCTAAATGTTGTTGTGTAGATTGTCCAGAAATATTTTTTTTTTTTTTTCGAATCTCTATAAGCGCATCATCATAGATTTGTTAAATTGAATGTTTATTAGTATTTTTAAGCCCTGACCCGAAACAGGGGTGTTATAAGTTTGACGTGTCTGTCTGTCTATCTGTCTGTATGTCTGTCTGGGACATCATAGCTCCCGAACGGATGGACCGATTTCAATTTACTTTGTTTTTGTATGAAAGGTGAGCTTTGCCCGTTGGTTTTTAGACCATGTTTTATGAAAATCGGTGGAGCCTTTTAAAAGTTATGGGGGTGGGAGTGTGCTCGAGTGGGGTATCAAATGAAAGAACATCGCGTGCACATTACTAAATATTATGGTGTTTTACCTTTAAGGGGGATTTTCTTAAATTTTAAATTTAGATTTATTATTACATTCCATTTTATTTGATAACACACTGGCTGTCAAAATATTGATTTGTTACTTTCTATAATAATGTTTAGTATACTAATAAGTGCAAATGTGAAGTGCCATTGTTAATATTATAGTATAACTAATTAAAAATAACTGTGATTGTTTTTGCTTAGATGTTTTGATTATCTAATAGTAAGTAAACGATGATTACAATTATTGACAGACATCATTGTTCGTATTAGGTAAGAAGTGTGCCATGGTAAAGCAAGACTTAATTATAGTCAAGACTGTTAAAATGAGTACAAAAGTATTATGTGTGTAATTGAATTTATGGTCGAAACTGATTAAAATAGTACAATAAGTACGAGTATAACGGTGTTTTAGTAATTTTTTTTTGTATAATTTAATATATTTTGACTGCAAAAACGTGTTTTAAATTTGTAATATTGCAATATTTCGTTAGTTTAACAAAAATATTAGCATATAAAACGTGATACGCCAGTATATCTAATAAAAAAATATATATATTGCTGCAAAAACGTAACAAGTGCTGCCATTTTCGATAAAAAACATGATATTATTATGAAAATGAATGAGATACCAGCTCCGCATCGTTTTTTTCGAAAAAAGAATTGTTGGCGCACCTTCATCGTCAATAAAAAGTTTAGAAAGTTCATTAGGAACGAAAATATACAGATTTGAAAACTTCAAAGTCGTTTTCTGAAAAATCACGTTTTCTGACTTGTCACGTTCTTGTCGCAGATGAGCGATATTATCTAACTGAATAGTTTAGAACATAGATATTTTCGATTACAAATATTATGCATCAAAACAAAAGAGAAAGTGCTTGCAGAACATACAATAAGTTACATATCTGTGGGAATCGAACCTCGCTACGTATTTCGCCGCAAGCTGGCCATCCACCACCGCGCCTCTGAGGCATTATTAACGAAACACTTGCGCTCTCCTCTGTACCATGTGCTCGTCATAGTTCTGGCAATAGTACTCTGAGAATACTATCGCAGTGCATTGCTCCTTATCTTGTAGGCTGTTTCCTATTTGCTAAATGTAGCTCATGTTGTTTTATTTTATGGTTTTCGCTTCAGTTGTTACGAATATCGTTCCTTTTTAAGATTACTACATTTGATAGCAATGAAATAGATATTTAACAACTAAAGATTGCTAAAGATTAAAATTATGGTAAATTTTAAAAATAATGGTCGTTATAAGTATGTTTTTTACACAATAAAGATTATAAGAAAAAAGAAACACAATTTTATAGTCTTGTGCACATTCCGCCGAAAAGAGTGCCTAAAATTTGCAAGAATGTGACATGATATAAATCTGTCATCAGCATCATTCCCACTGCTGGGACACAGGGACTTCTCTCTTGACGCGAGAGATTAGGCATTAATTCACCACGCTGGCCAAACGGGCTGGTGAATGTCACATGCACTTTAAAGTTCTCAGAACATGGCAGTTACCTCAAGATGTTTGCTTTTACCGTTAAAGCGTGTGTATTAAAGCGCACATATATTTTACAGGAAGATAAATCCAGAGGTGCGTGGCTGGGTTTGAAACCACGACTTTTGGAATGAAAGTCGACAATGCTCCCACTTAGCCAAGACAGCATTTAATCCTTCAGTCATCCTTCAGTATTTTACTTTAATGATGATAGATCAAAGGTAACCTACATTCGCAGAACAGGGATGGTAATAGTACAATCTCAACCCAAAATAGTAACTTAAGTGCTTCAAATCAGCCCTAAGATCTATTAATCTTCCTGCTCTTGAAGAGGGTTGAGCCCAGGTGGGTCGGACTGACGCGGCTGACGGTTTGTCACGGCGGATCTATCTATGTGGATGTCATTCGGATAGATAATTCTGTAAGTCCTTTGATGCTGTACCTCAACTATGCAATTTGAGTTTCAGCTTAGGTTCTCTACTATAAGTATAGAATATTGCTACATAGCTCTTCGCTCCATGACCTTACCAGTGTTATACATATAAACCATTACGCTAAAGTATGTAAATTAAAATCAATATCTTCTTTGAGCGACTTAAGCGCGTCCATTTTGACGAGCGCGGCTAGTGACGTGAGTAACGCAGATAAAAGATATTTATTTTCCTACCATACAATAATATAAACAGAAATACTTGTAATTATACACAATAATTGAAATATTATTTGGTCGAAAAACTGTCTCTGTCTCAAAATGTGCTGGTCTTCCGACAGAACCAATTGTTGGTGTTACGGACAAACATAACAAGCACACAATTACAATAGATAGATAGATAGATAATATTTTTATTGCACACCAATGCTTACAGACTAACTTAAAAATAACAATCAATAGCCACATACGTTGTACAATCGGCGGCCTTATCGCTTAAGGCGATCTCTTCCAGGCACCTTTGGATGGATAGGATATGTTAGGAACACGAAAGACGGTGCACAAAGATCATAGCATATACATAAATAATATGAAAAAGAAATAAAAATAAAATACATACATTAATATAAAAAAAACAGGAGAAAATACATAAGTAAAATAAACGATAAATGTATTATTAATATACCACTACATGAGTAGATAGTGTTGATGAACCATGCCATTATAGATATTTAAGGATTTTGCTTTTCTAATGGAGACAGGAAGAGCGTTCCATAGACAAGCTGCCCTCACAGAGAAAGAGTCACCATAGAATTGTGTGGCGTGGTTGGGAATTTTGAGCAGAAGACTATCAGTGGAACGGACAATTTATATTTATAAGTTGTAAATATTATCACAAACACATCAATTAAATTTTATTGTACTTTACAAAATGTCATTGCCATAAACCCTTAAAACTACTTGTATAAATTTTAAAAGAAGTAACAAATAAAAAAAACTAAATTAAATTGATCTTAATTTATGGTTTTCTATGGCTATGGGACGTCCATTACTAGACAATCAAATGGTTGTCTTACAGTTGATACTCGTAGATACAAATGTTTAAGTACCTACCATCAATACATTTTTTCATATTTAATTCAAATATAAATCTGGTAATATGACCTTTTCAGTCAAAGTTGAAACGGTTTAAAGGATAATGTTAAAGTGACATAAAGCCTTTAAGCTCTGATATGCTATATCCAAATAAATCCAAAATATTTTCATGAAAATCCCCCGTTAAATCCTTTTATCAAATAAATCTCTATAATGATTGAAATAAAGCACTATTTTGATTGAATTAAGACCACACAAGCTGTTGCGGTTAGTTTGATAAATTGGTGTTTTCCGTGCAATATTTTTGAAAGCTTGTTTATTTTACCTCATATAGTTATTACGTTGCAAAATACATTATTTAATTACACACTGGCTTTTACCTTCGGTTTCACTTGCGAGAATTTACAGAATAATTAATTATAAATCACAGAAATATAGTGCGTTTTTTACCACACATCTACCTCAGTGGCGCGGTGGATTGGCCGGAAATATTTATTTCTTTATTAATTTATCTCCTATTGCCATCTCCGTACACGTAAAATTTTAATATGGTGTTTGGATAAACTGGCAAACTTACTTTCATCATTTCAGCCGTAGGACGTCCACTGCTGGACATAGGCCTCCCTCAATGACTTCCAGTGACTTCGTTTGGTAGCAGCTTGCAACCACCGCGAGCCTGCTACCTTTACCAGATCGTCCGTCCATCTAGTTGGTGGACGTCCTACTCTACGTTTGCCGATCCGTGGTCTCCACTCGAGAACTTTCCGACTCGAGACTTACTTTACCATTAACTAATAAAATGGATTCATTGTGTTAGTATATAAATGTGTTACCTCAGATCATGAAACCTTTTGTATGAGTTACAAATACGAGTATTACTACAGTCAAATTAAAAAATGCTTCTGTTCAAAAATACATTGGCTAGTCTGCCTTATATTTGAAACGGAACAAAATAACACATTCTAGATTTGAATAATAAACACAAAGTTCAAAACCAGTTGCACAACCAGCAATATATTGCTCAAAACAATTGTTGATGAAATACAGCAATCTCAGAAACAGTAGCCACATTCGAGAGCAAAACAATGGGTACAAAGGCTGGTGGACCTCAAAACAGGTCCGGATTTAATAATTCAGGGCTTTGACCAGGGTTGAACTTTGCTCGGAAGGGTAGCGCATAAAAAAATTATGATTCGGATAGACACGGGTTTGAATGTTTTAATGGAGGTAGAGCTACGTTTAGCGGGTTTTGAGGTAAGTTCTGAAACGGTGTTTTTATCATCATCAGATAGATAGTCTCTAGATATAGGTCTAGATATATGGACTCTAGATATAGTGTCACAGACATGGCTCTATAATATAATACATAATTATTATTTTTTACACAACATAGTTGAACTGCTAAAAATGAACTGTATGGGCATTTTTATACAGGGTTTAAACAGGTTGGATTTTTGAGAAAGGAACATAAGGGCAGGTACATAAACCGTTATTAGTATCAAGAAAACATCCATATTTTTAACGTTATTAAAAACTGCATTTACAGATTATGAAAAACACTTAAGAAACCGAGAAAAATTTTGACCCAGCAAAAACATTTTTCACCCATCGATCCTATTTCATATAAAGGTTCAAAATTCTCTATGGGCTTATCAAAAGTATAAGAACTAGAAATGACGATAATCGCCAAAAACTTGACTTGATGTTGTCAGCGACTGTTACGCGTGTTAAATCTTCATAATTTCAGCCGTAAGTCACTCCTAGACATGGCCCCTGCATCAATTCTTTCAATATTAAGGAGTTATTCAAAAAGGTAAACAAACAAAGCTTCGTAACTTATAGGAGTGTCAAAGTGATAACTACACAATGTACCTACTGTTATATACAAAATATACTCCTAAAAGTATGCAAAAATAAAAATAAACTTTAGAAAAATGTGTTTAAAAAACTTATTTCTATTTCACACATCACAATACAAAATATGAGCCATAAAAATATTCACACAAAACGTTTCCGAAAAGAAAAATTACAAATTGTTATTATAACTTTGTCGGCTTTTATTTCCGTTTCAAAGCCGCGACAATCCGACATTTTTCACAAACGTAGAAATACCTAACTCTAATCCCCATACTTTGCACGGGGTGGATTCTGGGAACCGATGTTAAATATCATATCAACTTTAAAAACTTAGGCAAAAATATTTTATTGTTTATGCAGTTGAAAATGTTCAAAAAATACACTTTATGTTGGTATAGAGCGTTCTCATAGATAGAGTGAGTACAAATACCCAGACATTTATTCCAATAAGAGTTTAGGCCTTTTTTGCAGTGTCTGAGAAAGAGCCACGGAAATTAACAATTAACCAAAACTGATTGCAAATGTGTGAGCTTTTCAATCATTGTCTTCAGGTCTTCACGGCATAAAACTGAAGTAATTTAAAAACTATTTTATTTTGTAATAAAACTAAAATGTTTTCACTTAATCTTAAAAGTTAAACAGAATTTTTTTTTAACTAAATCAATTTTATGTTGTCAAATTTCTAGAAGGCACTAATGAACTCTTCAGTGAAAGGGACACCCAAGAAAAAGACTCGAATAACATTACCCATATGCAACACGTATAACAATAAAATATTGTATTCGTTCGATAAACTCATATCGAACAGTGTTAGAATTAATACCACAGACCATCACAAATAGTAACAAGTGTACAGGAAAACGCCATCGCAATGAACTTGGTGTCTTAGAGACACTCGAAATAGTGTACCTGGGCGTATTTTTTTTTCTTTGTACCTTGCATTTTTTGCCTGTCACTTCACTTGTGCTATTATTTTTTTGATGACCATAATCAATATTCATGATGTGTTTAAAAAATATAGTTAAGTGTTTATTTTTGTATCAAAATATGATTTTTATTATGAGGTTTCCCTTAAATTCGATTTTTTATGATAGTCTGAAAGTAGTCGAAAGTAGGAAAATCTTATGTCACTCACTAAGTACTGTGGTTTAATCCTTATCTTTAGGTCACTGTTGCCGCCAAAAACTTGGAACTTTTACTGAATCCAAAGACAGTTGTCTATTATCTTGACGTTCATAATACTTTATACGGAAATATCAACCGTAATTAATGTACAATAAGAGCTTATTTCTTGTAACTCAATATCGACACAGTGGAAAATTCCTATTGAGTTACGTAAATTTTAGTACTATTTTCTTTCTTTCTATCGGATGTAATTATATTTTTCAACGTGGCAATACTAACTTAAAGCGTCAAAACTATCAGCCATTTTGTATACCGTTACGAGAAGCCAAAAAGTGTGATTGTTGGTTTGGTGCAGTCGAACAAGTTCCACTGATTTACGGTATAAATCAAGGAAAATTCAAGGTAAGACGAACGTCTATAGTGTATTTGTTCTGTTTTTAAGGAAGATTATAGTTAATGCCCTTAATTTAAACCAAAATTTAAGGAAAGGCAAAATGAATATCCTATGAATTAATTTTTGTATTATTATCTCGCATAGAAGCGTTACGTCCGTTGAGAGACACTTCACGCATTGGAATTGATTTGTAACTCAATGGAAAGGTAAGGGCGTGTACAAATTGTAAATATACTAGCGACCCGCCCCAGATTTGTACGGGTGCAATCCAGAGTTATAATATGATTATGAAACAATCGATTCAGTCGAACACTTACGGTTTTATTTTTATTTTGGGCGAAGGTAGTTTAAATAAACGTATACAATATTTAATTTTTACCATAATAACATTTTATTCATATAATTCCAGATTGAAAGCGAGGATATTAATGAAAAAAATAGTCTACAAAAACGATCACTGGAAATAAATGACGGTGATGATAGCAGGCTTACTAAAAAAGTCAAATTTGACACAAGTTCAATGGCAAAAGGAAAGTTTCGGTCAATTAGAACAGATAGTCTCACGTTCTGTAGCATGCCGTAAATGTATAGCACAAAATCCTATTAAATCTTGTAGAAAATGTATGTGCTGTTCAGCCTGGTACTGCAAGCAATGTGCTGGGACAGACGCAACCCATCACGGTTACGATGACTACATTTGTGACGAATGTTTAAAAGAAGAGTAGTCTCATAAGCATTCACTAAACTGATTTTTTAAAGATTAGTTAATTTTTTAACGTTTAAAACTTGTTTTTACGTAATTGATTATTTTATTATTTTTATATTTTGCTTTGAGTACATACCTATGTACTCCAAGTACATAGATAGGTTTTAGTTACAAGTATTATTAAGTAAAAGTGTTTCTTGTGAACAAAGCTTTATATGTTCCATTTAGTTTTTTCGTAATTCCATTGAGTGATGTCTACCAAATCTAGTGATAAGAAATTATAGATATTTCATTAAATTCCTCAATTTACGTGCCATTTTAATACCAAATAAATAAATATGTGTTTTTTCTTTTAAATTTTCTTTAATTTTATTGGATAATTAGTCTTATAATACGTTTTAAGCAAACAAAAATGTAGGTCTATGACCAAACTGTAACTCAAAGGAGAGTATTTATAGATTATTATTGCTTAAAATGTGTTTAAAGGTTTAAATTTTATAAGAGAAGTGTAGTGATGACTGAATAAGATCCAAATAAATATTATTTTATAACTACTGGCCTATTAAATTTATGAAAAATCTATTAATGTTTCGTAACTCAATGGAGCATTTTATCAGTACTAGCGCCATAAAAGACATTTTATTTAAAAAGATATGCATGTTACATGAAAAAATTATTCATATTCAGATAATAGATATATTAATTATTATAAAAAAATATTCAAATACTACCATAATGAATTTTCATATTTAGTACAAGAAAATAAAAATACGCCCACCTCAGAGTTAAGGGTACTAGTTGAATTTTTTAGAAATTGCTTTGTTTGTTTGGAAAATAAAATTTTTAAGAATTGTTTAGGATGGAGGTTTTGTCTGTTCACGTCCGTAAGTAGTTACCCTCTGAATCCTTACATGTGACCTCCGGGCGGTGCTAAGAACAGTCTCTGGTGGTAGGCTTCGGCCGCGGCTTGTCACCACCCTCCGGGCTGGGCCAGTGTGTGAAGCGATTTTTTCGTGTTTCGTCATGAGTTCCGGAGAAGCCATTTACCTTATAGGTCTCCATGCCCCATTTTAGACCACATCGTCACTTTACATCAAGTGAGTTTGTCGTCAAATGAAGGCTTAACTACCATAAAAAAAATATTGTTTTCGATAAAACCTTATAGATATCAAGGCAGATTTTCATTAGTGAGTGTAAATTATAAGTGATGACTTACTTGAGAACTATAAAAAAAGGCTAATATCAAACGGATTGTCGTTAAAGTTATACTTGAGTGTAAAAACACTGCCGTTCCTGTCTAAAAGTTCTCAAATGGAGACCACTCGAGATACGTGCAATAATCAATACTAATATTATAAATGCGAGATACGAGCAATTATCAATACTAATATTATAAATGCGAAAGTAACTCCTTCCGTCTGTTTCTCTTTCACGCAAACAGTATTAAACCGATTAAAATAAAATTTGGCTCACAGATACTCTAGCCTGAGTGACATAGGCTATTTTTCACCGAAGATAATGTCAATTAAAACGTGGGTAACACCTCGGAGCACTGCTAGTTATAACAAAAAATGGGCGGTTAGTCACACAATGTCAATAGAGATGACAAAGTGCTAATGTTGGTAAACTCGTTTAAAGCACATATATTTTCTAGAAAATCGTCCACTTTCAAAGAATATCTCTGAAAGTCCTATCGATGCACATCTCGAGTGCCCTCGGGCTGAATAGAGCGAGGGCTGTGTCCGCTTTGTGCCCTTTGAGCACTACACGACAAAGAGCAGTTATATCGAAAGCGTTATCTGGAAAAGCCCATAGTTTTCCTGATTGATATCTTGATGATATTTTAGATCAACAGGCGTATAAGAAATTTTCATACAATGACCATGCTAGAGATAGCATGGTCATTGTATGAAACTTTCTTTTAAATTTCTCTCGTATTCATAAAAACTCATATTTCTGGCTTATTTAACTGAATAAACAAAAACACACATTAAACCTAATTATTCCATGTTTTGCAATACATCAATTATTAATCAATTTATCGAACTGTTATAAAACAGTTTCTCATTTACGTAATTAAATAACGTTTTGTATCCAATGTTTTATTCACCTCCTCTAAGCCTAAAACAAAATGTCGTTGCCGACCTGACTTACTGACGTTTATTCAAAAGCTGGCAGTAAGTCTCCGTTTACACTAGCTTATTGTTAAGTCGAGCTCATAAGTTTTCTAAGAGATTTCTAGGAATCTAGTGCTCAGCTCAGGGGTCATCCCCTGGTACAGCCATGAGTATTATATTACCTAATATCGACCAATACAAGCTAAAGGTCCCAAATATAATAGGGGTTAAGTCCTTTCATAATTTAACAAAGTTCCCATGGCCTCCTTCCGGTTCTTTCATCAAAAATCGATAGGTACGTAATTTATTTATGTAACTAGGTTCATCATCATTCATCACCCTATTAACGTTCCCACTGCTGGGACACAGCGACTTCTCTCTTGGCGAGAGAGATTATTCCTTAATTCACCACGCTGGCCAAGTGCGGGTTAGTGAATGTCACATGTCCTTCAAACTCTTTAAAGTTCTCAGAACATGCCGGTTTCCTCACGATGTCACTGTTAACACGTGTTTTAAAGCGCACATAAATTTTTCTACTTATTACTTATTTTATAAATAATACGAACAATACTTTATATTTAAAATTTAAGAAAAACCTTAGTAAAAAGTCATACGTAATGTGGGTGTGATGCGCTTTCATTTGATACCCCACTCGTGTATATTTGCAGATTTTAGGTTTTCCTTCCCCACTCTAACCCCCATAACTTTTAAACGGCACAACATATTTTCATGAAACATATCTAAAGAACACTATCGCAAAAGTCACCTTTCATTCAATAAAAACTAAATTGAAATCGTTTCATCCGTTCGGGACCTATAGACAAAATAACAATAAATCTAAACATGTTGATAAAATTAAATTTCCTTATTACGATTTCAGTACAGTAAGTATTTTATTTTATTTGGTTTTATAATTTTATGTTATCACGCAATGGTGCTCTTTACGGCGAGACAAAATCGAATATGATATTTGAATAATTACCCGTGCGAAGCCGAGGCGGGGCGCTTGTTAAGAATTATAATAAAGGATCGTAGAATATATATTATATATTTTAATATAAAGATTATATAACAGAATATCAGCGTTGTTTTGACAAGTTTAAAATAACATATGCTTGGCCTTTTTGGGACACTGTATGTGTGTTTATATGTGATTTATGTGTCCAATATATACCTAATGTGTTTTCTTTTTTCTTTATTTTGAATATATGACTATGACGAACATTAAGACCGATAAAACTACACTAATCAATGTTTATTCAAAAGTTTTGTTTTTACAACACAATCGCAGTTCGATTAAACACTTATAGGAACCCTTTCAAACAAAACAAAAAAAAACCATTGAAAGTTGTAATGAAATTCCACACAAAAACAGAATAGGACCAATAGTGAATCGCGAATATAATTATGTATGTATGAGTCACGCAATGCTTCCGACTATATTTTTTTGTGTTTTACATTTAACATGAATCCTTTTATGAACTGACTTTGGAAAATACTAAAAACCTTGACAACAAGGGTCACAAACGGCATGATGACTTCATAAGTGTTAACCCTCTGAATCCTAACACGTGACCTCCGGCTGGTGCTAAGAACAGTCTCTGGTGGCTTCGGCCGCGGCTTGTCACTACCCGCCGATATGGGCCAGTGCGTGAAACAATTTTTACGTGTTTCGTAATGTGGCCCGGAGAAGCCAGCCTTCTAGGTCTTCATGCCCCATCGTAGACCACATCGTCAGTTCACATCAGGTGAGATTGTGTTCAAATGAAGGCTTATCTAACATAAAAAATAATAGTAATAATGATACGTAAACTGTAACGATAGTCCGTCTGACCACGAATACTCAGCACACCTATTTTTCGGTACTCGGTTACATACGCGGCAGAGAGGATATTTGTAGTTCGGTATTAAATTGCATTTAATTCCCAATATGATAGTCTAAACCAAAGTTTTCGCTGTTATATTTTCACACCATCTTACCTAATCCATGAAGATAAATGATATTCGAAAGTTTCTGAATTCCGGAATCCGGGAGAATTGAGATGACAAATTTTTCGCAAATCCAACATCTTGCGTTTGTATAAATTGTTACCGGTCGCCATTTTATTTTAAAGCTATTGTATGTCTTTTTAACCCCCGACCAAAAAAGAGGGGTGTTATAAGTTTGACGTGTCTGTCTGTCTGTCTGTCTGTCTGTCTGTCTGTGTGTCTGTCTGTCTGTCTGTGTCACCATAGCTCCCGAACGGATGGAGCGATTTCAATTTAGTTTTTTTTGTATGAAAGGTGAGTCTGGCGCGAGTGTTCTTAAACATGTTTCATGAAAATCGGTTGTGCCGTTTAAAAGTTATGGGGGTGAGAGTGGGTAAGGAAAACCGAAAATCTGCAAATATACTAGTGTGGGGTATCAAATGAAATCGTATCGCGTCCACATTACAAAATATTATTTTGTTTTATGTTTAAGGAAATTAAGGCATGGGAATCGGGGGTTTTTCTTAAATTTTAAATTTAGATTTATTATTTTATTCGTGTTCAATATAATCCGCTGCCAGTTAAATGATTTACATGATGCTGGCAAAATCACGGGCAAATACCATATTCAGGTAATAAATTCAAATATAATTACAATAATTATAATTCAACACATGAAATTTTGTAATTTTATTGTACTTAACACCTGAGGAGGTAAGGGTATTAATAGTAAACACAAATAATTGTCAAAAGTGTGTAGTAATTGTAAATTCAATAATGTAAAGTAAATTCATAGAATAAGCATGGACATTAAGTCTGTGGTAGACGTTTAATAAATATGTATATAAAATAAGCCAAGCCCTCTCCAATATTCAGAACAATTATAATGTTAATGGTACCCTAACGTGAGCATCTTGCGATCGCACGTTTGTCGCTAGAATCGAGTACATTAGCCACATACTCGTAAAATCTAGATATTTTTAAAAAGAGCACTATAGCCGAAATCGGTCAGGTGTATTATTATCTAGTATATTAAATTTCCATGTCACAAAGTTAGTAACCGTATTCCTTTACCGATTTATATGCGTATTCAGTAGGTCTAAGAATCAGCTACTATCTATTTTTCATTTTGCAAAACAAATCTTGCTGAGAATGTTTGCTGAGGTCAGCTAGTTATTGTATACAAATAGGTGATAAATGGTCAGCCTCGCCTGCCCAGGGTTTCCCCTGCCGATTAAGAACACAGCTTTGTGATATACCCCCAATATACCAATTTACATTGGTAGTTAGGGGGTTCAACGCCCTTACTTTTTAATTGTTAACTGTCACCTTAATTAATAGTCTACTGGAGGTGGGCGTTGACTCTGCAACACAGTTTTAGCAAACATTCGTCGAAAGCCATCGTTCGTCGAGGATTTACTGTTAATGTCCAAATAATCGATTTTTGATTTTGAAAGATGTACGTTATATACTTACAATAACATTAATACAATACAGAATTACATTAATGAGAATTGAAGATCCTAGACTATAGGAAAATATTTTTAAATGGCTAATTGGAAAAATAACTGACCGCCTTAATGAGCTATATACGGTCTGGGGACAAGGTTACTGCTACTTGAAAAATATAATTAATTTAATAGAAACCACATTATCTGACCAGACACATTCTTTATATTTACTTGTCAGTCTCAGGACAGCTTCGGGGTTGCGGTGTTATGAAATATTACTGGACTAATTACGGAGCATTCAAGGATTAACTAACCTCAAACGCCTCAAACTAGGCAGTAATTATACAATGTGTGCTAGATGCATATAAAAAAAAAGCCGTGTTGGCTAAGTGGGAGGACACTCGACTTTCATTCCGAAGGTCGTGGGTTCAAACCCCGCCACGCACCTCTGGATTTTTCTTCTTGAGAAATCTATGTGCGCTATAAACACGTGCTTTAACGGTGAAGGCAACATCGTGAGGAAACCGGCATGTTCTGAGAACTCTAAAAGAGTTTGAAGGACATGTGATATTCACCAACCCGCACTTGGCCAGCGTGGTGAATTAAGGCCTAATCTCTCTCGTCAAGAAAGAAGTCCCTGTGTCCCAGCAGTGGGAACGTTAATAGGGTGATGATGATGATGATGTGTGCTAGATGATTATGATTTATAAGCTTATTAAATCAAATTTTACGTGCTCCCCGTGAATTTACAATAAGAGTAACAGGTTATCCTCTTATAAAAAGAGGAGCAGAGTCCGTGGCAGTCGAAACAATATCCTTAAGACCGACGGAGATGACATTTACTCTCCACTATGGAGGTGTCTTGTGCAGAGAATGATAACTGAAGGAACCTTTTTCCTAGATTGATCGCTCTCTGCATAGGTCAGTATCTGTCTATGTTTATGTTATTTATGTTTCTCGCAATAATTTATTTTCTCGCGAATTCTGGTATTTCACCGCGGTAAAGAATAGCCTAGGCGTTATTTAAATACGTAAGTTATATTATTATGAAGTTTCATCATAATACCATTAATATACCACCTTATTATCCATTGAGTAGTTTTTGTGAGAAAGTGCAACAAACGTTTGTGTAACTTACATTAGATCTTATCTATATAACTTACATTACATTAGATAGATCTTTTATGTGCCACCTAGGGTTAAGACCGTTTAAATAATATATCGAGATCGAATCAGGAATGAGGAGATTCGTAGAATTTAGATTAGCTCGTTGAGTGGCAATGTGCCGGCCATATAGCACGAAGAATAGATGGTCGTTGGGACCGAAAAGTTCTCGTGTGGAGGCCACGGATCGGCAAGCGCAGCGTAGGACGTCCGCCTACTAGGTGGACGGATGACTTGGTGAAGGCTGCGGGTTCACGGTGGATGCAGGCTGCTTCCAACCGTAGTAAATGGAAATCTTTGAAGGAGGCCTATGTTCAGCAGTGGACATCCTACGGCTGATATGATGATGATGCTAAAATAATATAACGCTTGACCGCTTGCGAGAATCGAACCCAAACTCTTCTTTTCAAACTTTGCTACTAACTTTAACCTTACTTTACTCTTCAAACGACATAACTACCAAGATTGTCAATAACTAAAACGGATAAAAATCTCTATATAATTTATTCAAAAGGTATATCAACTTACTTCACGAAATATAAAACACGATTCTAAGAAAACATAGCCATTATTATTCTAAAGATAATTTAAATTTAAACCCGTTACCTTGCTATCTAATTTCCTTTACACCATTTTGTGCTATTTTACATAGAAACGAAAATTAGATGTTCAGACATTATTGTAAAATTAGCAATATCATCGCTTCTATTAAATTCTAAACGAAAATGCTTCCGTTATTTCCACGGAAGCCATTTTGGAAATTAAATTTTGAAATAGGAATATTTTCTACCTGTTTGTTTCGCTCTTTGCAAATGCAAAGGTTGTGTTTCACTTGTAGCCTCTTTATGAACGATTATTATTTCGTTAAAACACATGCGTTTGTTTCAAATCCCAGACCAAATTCATTATAGAAATTATACATGAATTTATTAGGCCTATACAATATACAATTAAAATTACGGTCATGAAAATTATGTTTGTGTAAAAAATAATCATTGCTTACGTATTATGACAGAACACAAATTCAACCAATAATAAAAAGGACATTTTAGCCTATTAACATGGGTTTCATCACTGGCTGCAACATCACGTTTTATTAAAAATGGCCGACTAGTATGTATTTATGCCAGACTCAACATCTATCTACGTTACTGAGTGAACAGTTTTGGCCGAAAGGGGTCAAGTTTCGACGGTTTGTCGGTTGCCTACACTTTAAGGGCCACCGACGTGACATTTGACTCCATAACACTAACACGATGCTGTTTTTGCATTTTATATACAATATATTGGTCAAAAAATATATATATTGTATATTTATATGTGTAGTTCGATATCCTGTAAGGTATAATGTTTATAATGGGATGAATGAAGCAAGTGACTAGTGGCGCCCCGCGGTGTTCCCCGCGTTCTATCTATGTTTCTGTAAGCATGTGGTGCCTACTTGTAAAAGAAGGAGCACTTTATGTCTATTGTATTCTAGAGTTTAAGAAATGTATGGTGTTACCTTTGTTAGTAGTCCTTAAATAAATAAATAATGGATTTTCCCGCGGAATTACATTTTTCCGCGGTAAAATGTATACTATGTCCTTTCTCAGGCTCTAGAAAATATGTGTACCAAATTTCATTTAAATAGGTTTAGTAGTTTTTGCATTTATAATAGAGTATGGATCTACAGATGTCTAGTGCTCATAACACAAGCTTAGAGCTTACCACGGACTAAATGTTGTGTTGAAGATTGTACAGCAATATTTTTTTATTATTAGAAATTGTCGGAACCCCTTTATGTACGTAAGTAATTAAAATGGGATCAAAATAACTAACATATTATTTTACTATATTTTTGGTCAGCCTTTTACAAGTACCTTTGTCCCAATGCTGTATTAATTCTATTAATATTACTTCTATTGATACATTGAAAGATAAAATATACAAAATCCATAGATTTGCCTTAAAAATCTTAGAAGTGACAAATAAAATACAAAAAAACATAAACAAATTGAACATTGAACTGTAAGTGGCTCTTTGCCATTCTGAATAACTTATTGCATGGATAAATCCGAGGCAGACAGTTAAAAATAATTAGTCAACTGGACAATACATTCATTCATTTGAATAGTTTTTCCATCGACAGTTCCAATTTGGATCTGTGACGCGCTAAAGCTAGACGACCTTAATTGAGGAATACGGTGATAAGATAATATTAGTTTTTTTCACCAGACGAAAAAAAAAGAGTTTAGTAGGCCGATTTTGATATATTAATTATTAAATCTAACATTGTCACATACATAAGGCACCGTCTCAAGATAAATCTATTATAATGTAATAACAATTTCATTATTTTAACTTTTAAGTTAATGGCGGTAATTTATTGTCACATTGCAGCGTCGAAATGTGGTATTGACCAAATTTCGAAGTGGTTGCATTGTCGCAAGTAGTTGCGATGTGGTTGCATTGAGCGTGGGCTTGCGTCGGGTCATTAGTCGTTTTTTTTATGTTAGATAAGCCTTCATTTGACCACAATCCGAAAGGCCGAAGCCTACCACCAGAGGTCACATGTAAGGATTCAGAGGGTCAACACTTACGGACGTGAACAGAAAAAAAACCTCAATTTCATATTTGAGAGCTGCTTTATCTGGCATGGCTCTATGGAAGCGATAATGCCGGTATTACACACACGGTCAATAACAACTGCAAGAGTACGTGTGAACAGTCCTATTCATTTTCAATTCGGAATATAATCCCGACCACGTGCTGTGGTTACGGTACAGTATGCATCACTAACTGGTTACCCGTTCTGCATACACTGCAAGGGAGTTACCAGTTAAATAGCGACGCATACGTGAGTTGACCTTTATGTAGCCAGTTATTTCCCAATGCTGGGCCAAAAACAAAACTGTCCTTGAATTTCTTTACAACATTATTTATAAGCCGAGCAGTTTTCCAACGCTTTCGTAGACGACTTTATTTGTTAGCCTTTTTTTATAGTAAAGACACTAATCTAGTTCGACTAAGACTTCGTCGTTTGTCTGTCTGTCACCAGGCAGTATTACAATAACCGTGATAGTTTAAGAGTTGAAATTTTGATTGATGATGTATTTCTTTTGCCGCTGTTACAACAAATACTAAAACATGATTTTTAATTGGTTAAGCCACGTTGCGCAAGCCCAGTTCTTAGATGGGTGAATTAATTGACACAACAAAATTTTTTTTTAATATTTTTTTTCTTGCTAACTTTTTGTAAACTATATATGGAACCCTAGGTAGGTTATGAGTCTTTCTTATACTTTTAATTTTTTTTTATTTTATACTAAAGGAACTAGAAAAAATAATTTCTAATTTAATTTTTTGTTTGAAAAATGAATTTATATTCGTTTTTAACCCCGAACAAAAAAGAGGGTTGTTATAAGTTTGACGTGTCTGTCTGTCGGGGACATCATAGCTCCCGAACGGATGAAGCGATTTCAATTTAGTTTTTCGTGGACATCGGTTGTGCCGTTTAAAAGTTATGGGGAAGAGAGTGGGAAAGGAAAACTGCAAAAATACTCGAGTGGGGTGTCAAATAAAAGCGAATCGCGTGCACATTACAAAATATTATAATGTTTTACTTTTAATGAAATTAATGAATCAAGGGTTTGTCTTAAATTTTAAATTTAGTTTTATATTAAATTCGTTTCGCAGTTCCCGGGCCCGAGCACGCCACACTGCCTCGTCAGTTTTACTGACGAGCCTGCGACTCGGCCTTTGTGACTTTTTCATTTCGCCACTGTTGTACGTACCTGTTGACAGAACCTTTTTAGTTTTATTAGAGCTCCATTCAACATTTCATGGACGGAAAGTATTAATGAAATTTTTTCAAGCGTTCGATATTGGTAAGTATTTGGAAGGTGATGTACCGTTTTGCAATTAAATTTTTCGTTTTGATTATACTTTTAGGGAAGTTGACCTGTCCATGCATGCCCTGTGCGTCTAAGGAAATAAACGTTTTGACTTTGAGTTTAAATTTGAAAAAGCACTGTAAAATTGGAAAACTACGTTCAAAAACAAATTATTACTTATAATGTATCATCATTTCAGCCGTAGGACGTCCACTGCTGGACATAGGCCTCCCTCAATGACTTCCAGTGACTTCGTTCGGTAGCAACTTGCAACCACCGCGAGCCTGCTACCTTTACCAGATCGTCCGTCCATCTAGTTGGTGGACGTCCTACTCTACGTTTGCCGATCCGTGGTCTCCACTCGAGAACTTTCCGGCCCCAACGGCCATCTGTTCTGCGTGCCACATGGCCTGCCCATTGCCACTTTAGCGAGCTAATTCGCTTGGCTATGTCGGTGACCCGCGTTCTTCTACGTATCTCCTCATTCCTGATTCGATCACGTAGAGACACCCCGATGGTGAAGCACCACGTTTCGGAGCCATATGTCATCACTGGCAACACACATTGGTTAAATACCTTCGTCTTCAGGCACTGAGGTATATTGGATGCAAAGACGTTTCGTAGTTTCCCGAACGCTGCCCATCCGAGCTGGATTCGGCGATTGACCTCTTTCTCGAAGTTGGACCTACCTAGTTGGACTGTCTGTCCTAGGTATACATATGCGTCAACAACTTCGAGCATCGCATTCTCAACCATAACTGGGGTGGGCACCACATGGACATTCGACATGACCTTCGTCTTGTCCATGTTCATCCTGAGGCCCACCCGTTGGGAGACTCGATTTAGGCCTTCTAGCATTGTACTAAGTTCCTCCGTCGATTTTGCCATGACCACGATATCGTCGGCGAATCGAAGGTGAGTGATGTATTCGCCATTGATGTTGATGCCTAGTCCTTTCCATTCTAGGAGTTTGAAAGCGTCCTCTAAAGTGGCTGTAAACAGTTTCGGAGATATCACATCTCCCTGCCTAACTCCTCTTTTCAACGGAATCGCTTTCGAACTCTGTTCCTGTACTCGGACTGACATGGTGGCGTTTTTATACAAGCACTTCAACACTTCGATATATCGATAGTCAATTCGGCATCGTTGGAGGGACTCTAGTACTGCCCAAGTTTCTACCGAATCGAAGGCTTTCTCGTAGTCCACAAACGCTAAACAGAGCGGCAAGTTATACTCTTCGGTCTTCTGTATAACCTGCCGCAGCGTATGTATGTGGTCTACGGTACTATAGCCTTTTCGGAACCCGGCTTGTTCGGGAGGCTGGAAGTCATCAAGCCTGCGTTCGAGACGATTTGCGAGGACCCTAGAGAACAGCTTATAAACATGGCTCAAAAGCGAGATGGGTCTGTAGTTCTTTAATAAGGTATTATCACCTTTCTTAAAGAACAACACCACCCCACTTTTGATAATTATAATAATATATATAACTTATAATGTATGTTATCATTAAATTAATATTTTTGACAGTGGAAAGTATAAGCAGAGCTCGTAGGACCGACCGATATATATAGATTTATATGTCATAGAAAAAAAGGATGATTTCTCAGTCTACTGAAATTGAATTATATAACAATTTTGATTAAATTAACGTCATTTCTTGTTTACATTCATTCTATGCAGTTATTAGGATGACTTTTCTGCGCAGAGTCCAATTACAAGAAACTGAACTGAACTGAACGAATTAAGGACGAGATACGAGCTAAACAGCTCGAAAGCCTTAACAGCGAAACGAGAATTTATTTGGTAATAACGACTTTGCCAATTAATTACATGTTTGGAAGGAGGATAGGCGAGCGCATTATCAGGGATATTGGTCCACGAATATAATGATGATGTCCATCATTATTTTAGTTTCCAGTGGCTGGTTTGGAGGTTTTGTCTGTTCGCGGCCGTAAGTGTTTGATCTTAAAAGAACAAACAGTCGAGTGAAAACATTAAGTTCAACACAATTTCAATACAAATAAGTTTTCTGCGATGTTTGTTTAGGACGGTCTTACAATGTGGGTGTATTGAGGACGAAATGTTCTGTAGTAATGAGCAGATGGACTATTGAGTAGGATGTGAAACTCCTGCAGAAACGATTTGTCAAAATACTATAAAAGTGACATATAGCCCTACCATGAATTGCCACTAACGACTGTTGAGGATTACAACATGTTGTTATCATGGGATTACAAATGGCATTTGACAGATTTTTAGCAATTAAATTTTATTATATATTTTGACAATTTTGACAAGCAATTAGTTGCTTTTTCTGACTTTGGCATACACAGACCTGAAAAACACTTCCAAAGGGGCCTTTAAACTGTTGAGTGGTAAAGGAACTTTTATGTCCAGGAGAGGGAAACAAACTTAAATGGGTTAATTACTTAACTATTTCAAGAAAGAAGTTTTTAAGGCAAAAAAAAACGAAAATGGTATTATGCCCTGCACTGATTGCCAGAAGAAGAAAAAATAAAAGTCCTAGGCAATAAACCTGTCGTCACTTATGTCAAAATTACTACTATCAGAGTATCACATCTATGCATTTATATCTTATACGGATTAAGCTAAACAAAGGCTATAACTGCTGACAAAATCCTTTGCACAGCTACTTATCTGCGCGAGATACGGGCCCCAACTTGCATCTAAGTTTCCATTCTGGGATATTTTGGAACTGAAACTTTTACACTTACTTGTACTAGCATCTGTGATACTCGTTACATTGTATGGTGTAAGTTGAGATCGCGACAAAATAGTGTTGTATATTAGTTGACATGTGTACATCGCTCATTTGCGACAAGAATGGTTTATAACATTCATGTATCGTTTTGGAATAACAGTATATAAAAATCCGCCGTATCGCGCTCTACTTGCTACAAAAACGCGATATTCCTAGCCCCAAAATTGACAAAGATATGAGGGAAAAAGTCGACAAGATGCTTTCTAGCTCCCTCCTTTACAACTATGAAGTTCGTTTCAACATCGGTACATGTCATTGGAGTCTCTGCGCTCGACGAATGAGGAGCTGTTCAATTGCATCAAAAACGTGACACAGTCAGTGTGTCACGTTTTTAATGGAAAGGTAAGTGCATTCATTTAGTTATTCATTTGTTACTAAAGCGTGATATCATGGTTTGAACCACTTTAGCTGTAAAGTAATATTTTACTGTATACATTTTTAGGCTACCTTGTCACGGTTTTCTCGCAAAAAAATTATACTTATTCGGAATAAAAGGATATGTACCGTTTTAGATGATGAATGAAATCTCTAGAGGTTTAGTTTTGTATGAATTATTACCACGTATCTCGTTGTTGTCGTAAAGTGTGTATACATTTTGTCGTGATAGCGGAAGTTGTTGCATTACAGATGATGACACATATTTAAACCACCACCTTATTCTTTCAGATGGAGTCACGATCGCGATCGAAAAAGATTTTGGGTATACTCCGAAAAGAAATAGTTGATGCAATAGACAGTATAACTACAGACAGATTAGATCCACCTCAGGATACCGAAATAATACCCACTACTACTACTGACTCGACAACCACAGTGGGCTTTTATTTCTTCTTATCTTTAGATAGACTCAGAAGGAAACACGATACAACCGAAACGAACCAGCAACAATGCTAAATGTTTTTTAAAACACGCTGGCAATAAATAATCGGCCAATAACTACAGCATTAAGCAGAACTTATGGAACTGGTTAATAAAAACCCCATTCCTCGATATTATAAATCTTTTTTTCTTCCTCGGTGGCGCGGTGGGCGAATGTCCGCTTGCAAAGCAAGAGGTAGTGGGTTCGATTCCCGCCGAGGGTAAAATTGTTTGTATGTTCTACAAGCACTTTTCTCCTGGGTGTTTAATAATCGTTTTTGGTCTTATTGCTTTTAGCAATAAGACCGCCCATTACGCATTCTAGGTTAAGTTTAAATTTCATATTGTATTGTTCATCTGGTGTGTAATAAAGAATTATATTCTATTATTTAATATGTATAGTAAAAATATCTATTTAAGTATGTATATTATAATTATGTATCAGATGTCTAGTACCCGTAACACAAGCTTAGAGCTTACCACGGGGCTAAATGTTGTTGTGTAGATTGTCCAGAAATATTTATTTATTTATTTTTACGAATCTCTATAAGCGCATCATCATAGATTTGTTAAATGTGAATGTTTATTAGTATTTTTAACCCCTGACCCGAAACAGGGGTGTTATAAGTTTGACGTGTCTGTCTGTCTGTCTGTATGTCTGTCTGGGACATCATAGCTCCCGAACGGATGGACCGATTTCAATTTACTTTTTTTTTGTATGAAAGGTGAGCTTTGCCCGTTGGTTCTTAGTCATGTTTCATGAAAATTGGTGGAGCCGTTTAAAAGTATTGGGGGTGGGAGTGTGCTCGAGTGGGGTATCAAATGAAAGAACATCGCGTGCACATTACTAAATATTATGGTGTTTTACCTTTAGGGGGGAATTTCTTAAATTTTAAATTTAGATTTATTATTACATTCCATTTTATTTGATAACACACTGGCTGTCAAAATATTGATTTTTACTTTCTATAATAATGTTTAGTATACTAATAAGTGCAAATGTGAAGTGCCATTGTTAATATTATAGTAGAACTAATTAAAAATAACTGTGATTGTTTTTGCTTAGATGTTTTGATTATCTACTAGTAAGTAAACGATGATTACAATTATTGACAGACATCATTGTTCGTATTAGGTAAGAAGTGTGCCATGGTAAAGCAAGACTTAATTATAGTCAAGACTGTTAAAATTAGTACAAAAGTATTATGTGTAATTGAATTTATGGTCGAAACTGATTAAAATAGTACAATAAGTACGAGTATAACGGTGTTTTAGTAAATTTTTTTTGTATAATTTAATATATTTTGACTGCAAAAACGTGTTTTAAATTTGTAATATTGCAATATTTCGTTAATTTAACAAAAATATTAGCATATAAAACGTGATACGCCAGTATATCTAATAAAAAAATATATATATTGCTGCAAAAACGTAACAAGTGCTGCCATTTTCGATAAAAAACATGATATTATTATGAAAATGAATGAGATACCAGCTCCGCATCGTTTTTTTTTTTAAAAAGAATTGTTGGCGCACCTTAATCGTCAATAAAAAGTTTAGAAAGTTCATTAGGAACGAAAATATACAGATTTGAAAACTTCAAAGTCGTTTTCTGAAAAATCACGTTTTCTGACTTGTCACGTTCTTGTCGCAGATGAGCGACATCATTATCATCATTTCAGGAGTAGGACGTCCACTGCTGGTCTTAAGCCCTGTTTTCTAGTAATTGCTTGGAAGCAGACTGCTTCCAAAGTGAGCCCGCGATCTTCAACAAAAAAAAATCGCTAATTATTTTAAATTACTGCCATATTTTATTTTATTTATTTAGTAAAATCTTAGCCTATTCTAGGTAATACAGAACCATCAAATTGGTTCCAATTATGTTTGCCTTCACCGTTAAATCACGTGTTTAAAGCGCACATATAAATGTCTCAAGAAGAAAAATATAGAAGTGCGTGGCGAGGTTGGAACCCATGACCTTCAGAATGAAAGTCGAGTGTCCTCCCACTTAGCCAACACAGCGGCAAATAGGTATGCTTAATGCTTTTGACGTATATTAAAGATTTATTCCTATACTTATACGTTATTTAATACAAATATCACGAAACCGTTACGTCTCCCAAAACTGCAATAGTCTATTTCTTTCTTTATTATTTTAATTCGAGGATGAAAGTGTTTGTATGTTCTGCAAGCACTTTCTCCTTGGTCTGGGTGTTTAATATGTAAAATAAAAATATCTGTTTAGGTATGCCTATTATATTAAGTATATCAGATGTCTAGTACCCGTAACACAAGCTTAGAGCTTACCACGGGGCTAGATGTTGTTGTGTGAATTGTCTGGAAATATTTATTTATTTATTTATATTGAATTTTTATTTTGCTAAAAAACAAATAGTTTCTTATTTTTAAATAATGACGTAGGTACTTAGTTTTTTGAAGTCATCCTCCCTCTTTTCTGTTCATAACATACTCACATATAAAACGTAGGTATATAAGGTACCCATTGACAATATCATTGATGTGGGTTGCCTATGTCAGTTTGATGGATGATCACCACCTGGGGTTCAGCATTCCACCTTACACTGAATTTCGTGAGATAAAGTTAATTTTTTTGCGGTTGATCTGAAAGTTTATTTGACCCAGTTTCGGAGATTAACTGGTTTTTAGGTGTGAAGTTTGTTGAATGCTAATTACTGAAAAATTAGAGATTTAATGTTACTAAAAGTTTTAAAAGATAATTCAAACAAACACAAATATTTATTTTCTCAACAAATAATTAATATTTAGTATATTTGAAAAGGAAGGTATAATTCAAATAAATTTAATAAGTATGAGACGGTTTCATACATCAAGGGTTCCGTACATGTTATTTAAGTTTAGTCAGTAATATTAACAAAAAATATTTACTCTGTCGATTGACATGCGTTTCATAACTGGCCGCCATGCACGATTTTTTAAAAAACATATAATATGTTACATTTTATCATTTTGGACTTAAATTCTCCAAGTTTCGACCAGTCACCATAGTCCGGTCAATTTAGACATTCGAAGTTACATAAAGTCCCAACAAGCTGAATTTCAGTAAAATTGTTTAAAACATAATTATAAACAATGTCTAGAAGTTCCCCATCATTCCCATGTAAGGAAATTTTTTTATTCAAGGTCAAAGGTTACAATAATGAGTTTATCGCGATTTTCAGCAAAACGGTAAGTTTTATCATAAAAGTACCTGAGACAAAATTATAGATCATAAAATGATCTATAAAAAATGTCTGCATACTTTTTTTCTTACGAGCCACCGTTTCTGAGATAATAACGATTCAATAAGTATAAATCTAAATTTAAAATTTTAGAAAATCCCCCGATTTCAATGTTTTATTTTCCTAAAAAGTAAAACACCATAATATTTAGTAATGTTCACGCGATGCTCTTTCATTTGATACCCCACTCGAGTATATTTGCAGATTTTCGGATTTTTTGTCTGTCTGTCTGTCTGGGAAATCATAGCTCCCGAACGGATGAAGCGATTTCAATTTTTTTGTATGAAAGGTGAGTTTGGCCGGGGTCTTCTTAGACATGTTTTATGAAAATCGGTTGAGCCGTTTAAAAGTTATGGGGGTAAGAGTGGGGGAAGGAAAACCGAAAATCTGCAAATATACTCGAGTGGGGTATCAAATGAAAGAACATCGCGTGAACATTACTAAATATTATGGTGTTTTACTTTTAAGGAAGATAAAACATTGGAATCGGGGGATTTTCTAAAATTTTAAATTTAGATTTATACTTATTGAATCGTTATTATCTCAGAAACGGTGGCTCGTAAGAAAAAAAGTATGCAGACATTTTTTATAGATCATTTTATGATCTATAATTTTGTCTCAGGTACTTTTATGATAAAACTTACCGTTTTGCTGAAAATCGCGATAAACTCATTATTGTAACCTTTGACCTTGAATAAAAATTTTTCCTCACATGGGAATGATGGGGAACTTCTAGGCATTGTTTATAATTATGTTTTAAACAATTTCACTGAAATTCAGCTTGTTGGGACTTTATGTAACTTCACTCTCATTTTTTGGTCTAAATTGACCGGACTACCATGCTAGCTTCTAAGCTAATAACCATAACCATAGACTCCGAGTCCTGCATCACGCTAGTAACCTAAGTTACTTCGTCTTAATTTTTTCTACACAAATTTAGAATATTACCAGTGGCCCGCCCCTGCTTCGGACGGGTTTTTCCAAAATTGTGAATCTAAACCATTCCCAGATCCCCTTGAACACACACAAAAAATTTCATCAAAATCGGTCCAGTCGTTTGAGAGAATTTCAGTGACATACACACTCACAGAAGAATTATATATATAAAGATAACCATAGACTTCCTATCCTATCTTCTTGCTACAACCAAAATCAAACCAAACTTTTTTCACTGTCATCAAATGACAAAATCACCCGTGTCAAACATGTTCCCAAAAGTTTCCAAAACAAATATTACAAAAAAAATACGAAATTATGTAGCGTGCTTTTAAAAGGTTTTTATCAGAGAAAAATGATTAAAGTTTAGAAATAATTAATATTCCTATGAGTTCTTAGAACTTACAATGGGAATACTCTTAAGTAGATTCAGAAAACAAAAGGCTAGAAAAGTTGATGAGTGTACTAGCAATTCAAGGTACTTGTATTTATTTTATTAACCACCGATGCAAAAATATGGTTTTATAAGTTTGACGTGTCTGTTATAGCTCCCGAACGTATGAAGCGATTGCAATTTAGTTATTTTAGAAAGATGAATTTCGCGTGAGTGTTATTTGGCATGTTTGATGGAAATCGGTTGAACCGTTTTAAAGTAATGAGGGATGAAAGTGGTGAATAAAACCCGAATAATGTAGAAATATACTCGGAGTCGAGGATTTTCAATGAAAGCGCAACATTACAAAATAGTACGACTTGTTACTTTTAAGGGAATTATGGATTTAGCAATGGGGTTTTTTTTTAATTTTAAATTAATCAATAATGATAACTATGTTATCATCCCACAATACGGGATATGTCCCTGGGTTCTTTGAAAGTTTTGTCCAAAACGGCAAACATTTTTCATGAAAATATAATTATTATTTATTTATCTATTCATTTTGAAAACTGTTTTACTTACGGGTTAATATTAATCTTACTGTTTTACAAATAACTAGCGGTCCGCCCCAGCTTCGCACCTAGAATTGTGAATCTAAACCATTATCGAACCCACAAAAAAATTCATGAAAATCGGTCCAGCCGTTTAGGAGGAGTACAGAAGATTTATATACATAAAGATAATCTCAATGAATTTTTGTAAATCAGTGTTCATAATTTTGATTTCTTTCAGTTTATCAAATCTACGATACGTGATCACAGAGAAACCAAAATGGAAGGTTTTCAAGACAAAAGAGTAAGTTTGCATTTTTGATGTACGTAATTAGATTTATTATTTTGTCTTGAAGATAAATTAATTAAAACATTTTCTTGGTTAGGGTCAGTATTGTATTAAGTTTAACTTATCGTTCTTATCAAGCCCCAAGCATTTGCTATTCTTAATTGGGGACGCAAGATGATAGGCATCATGACTAAGGAAATAGGTAAACGGTTTAGAAAACAAGTGTTAATCTATATAAATAAAAATGAATTTTTGTTCGTTAGTCTGATTAAAACTCGAGAACGGCTGGGCCGATTGAGCTGATTTTGGTTTTAAAATGTTTGTCGTAGTCCAGGGTAGGTCTAAACTGTGAGCAAATAAGGAAAAATTGCCGGAAACTTTTTTTACCCGTGCGACGCCTAGGCGGGCCGCTAGTTTTAAATATAACACTTTTTTTTTGCTTTATCAATTAAATAAAAAAGGACCAAGATATAGATCATTAAAATTCCAGAGTGAGCCATGTAACGTATAAATTTCGTACAAATTGCAAGAAAACGTTTCGTGAAGAGAAGCTTAAACTACAGATTATAAAATATTACTAGCTGACCCCAGCAAACGTTGTTTTGCCATGTAAAAACATACATAGTAGCCGATTCTCAGACCTACTGAATATGCATAATAAAACTTCATAATAATCGGTTAAGTCGTTTCGGATTGTCGTATGGTAACTAACGCTGTGACAGGTGAATTTAATAATAATAATAATAACTCTTTATTACACACAGAAATATAAAACAAAACAAAAATGGACTTAAAGCTAAATACAAAATGCGTTATGCGAATTTTATAAATAAGAAAAAATATTATAAATTATATATATATTATGATTCCTCAAATTTCTTAAACGCAATGAACACGTCTTGATTTTTCGTTATCAAGTAAAAATAAGGGTACAGACAAGTGCAAGTGTTTTGTTAATAGGGCCTTTGTGGCACGGTAGGGGAATTTCCATTTGCGTCGCAAGATGCAGAGGTTTGATTCTCGCCGAGTGCGTAAGTGATTGTATGTTCTGCAAGCCATTTCTCCTTGGTATTTAATTTATAGAATATATATATTTTTTTATTTGTACCTGTTATAAAAAAAAATATACAATTTGTTACAAAAATGTATATGTATGTCTATTATATTTATTATATAGGTGTATAGTGCCCATAACATAAGCTTTGAGCTTACCACGGGGCTAGATGCTGTTGTGTGGATTGTCCGGCAATATTTATTTATTTATTTTATATACATAGATAGATATTTTCAATTATACATATTAAACACCCAGACCAAGGAGAAAAAGCTTGCAGACTATACAAACACTTGACCCCTCGGCGGGAATTGAACCCGCTAGCTCTTGCACCGCAAGCGGACCTCCGCCCACCGCGACACTGAGGCAGTTTCCTTTTACTTTACTTTATAGACAATAGCTCAAAGAGTATATTACCACCACGTATGAATAGCTTATCAAGAAAAATCATAGACAACCTATAAAAAGACATTTATTTTACACTTTTGTTAACCTGTAGATAATAACAGACAAATAATTAGCAATAAATTAAAATTGCGACTACAATTTGAGATTTAAACTATCCTATCTCTCAAGTTGGATCGAACTGCACATGGTGTGCGAATTTTATTATAATCGGTTAAGTGGTTTAGGAGTCCATTGAGGACAAACATTGTGACACGAGATTTATATGTATTAAGATTATTTGGTGTTACAGAATCAGACAGTTGCCCCAGAAGGGATGCCCTTGTGGAAACAACGGAGCTTGCAAACAGAAAGTTACCCCTAAAGGGGTGACAATACACTACCCCAAAAAGTAAGATAATTACGTTTCAGTATTAACTAACTCCTTGGTCTGAGTGTTTAATATGTATATAAAAAAAGGTGTGTGTGCGATTCACACACGGTAGAAGTTAAACTTCAGTAAATCGACAAAAGAATGAGATGAATAAAAAAAATACTGTGCAAAAAGATTTTGCTCGGGCGGCCACCCATCCAAGTACTGGCGTTCCGGAAAGTTGCTTAACATTGTTAGCGTTTAAGATTGGCTTACCTGACGTATTTCCGTTGCATCCGGTCTGAAATCACAACGATTCTAATGAAGTTTCACTTCAAAAATCTATACATGTATGACTATTAAGTATTTCAAATATCTAGTACCCGTAACACAAGCTTAGAGTTTACCACGGGGCTAGATGTCGTTTTGTGAATTGGCTGGTAATATTTATTTATTTAACTTGTTGTGTGGATTGTCCAAAAATGTTGTTTTATTTTTTTATTTATGTTTTGACGATTTCGACGCTAGTTATGCTTACTAGAGTACCCCTAGCTTTTGTTACGGGTACTAGAGGTAGATCTGATATACTAAGTATAATCTATAATAATATGTAATGAATATATAGACATACATCTATAGATATACTAGTGGCCCGCTCCGGCTTCGCACATTTTTTTCAATTTTTTTTCCGGCAATTATTCGATTTTTTCTCGCCTTTTAAACCTTCCCTTGACCTCCACGAACATTTCAAGACTATGATAAGATAAATCCGTTCAGCCAGTTATTCATTTATTTAATAGAAATAGTTTGAATATTGATTTCTTACAAATATCAAATTGTCATCTATACGTCATATACATAGCTGTTATTATACGTCAATTACATAGCTATCATTTGCGTTTTGTTATTCCAAGTCCGATTCTTTTTTGTTATAACACGTTTTATAGTGACTGACATTTCATGTCAAGTCACACAGGAACGCTGTCGAACGGGATGAAAAGTATCTTATGTCCGTCTCCTGGCTCTAAGCTACCTCCATACCAATTTTCACCCAAATCTGTTCTACCGTTCTTGAGTTATAAGTGGTGTAACTAACACGACTTTCTTTTATATACAGGGTGTGGCGTAATGAGTGGATAATCCTTTACCCACGGTTGGGGGGCATCGCGACTGTTCGGAAAATGATAATTTGTATTCAGTAAAAGTATCACGGTTTTCAAGTTATCAGGCTTTTTTCATTTTTTTTTTAAAGTTAGACCTGACCTACTCTTTTAAGTACAAAATTTACAATACAAAGAATTTTCTCAGTCTGTTTTCTGAATAGCATTCCTAGATAGTGGTGGTATCAAATGTAAACTACCAATTTTGTACGATAGCCATAGTTTTTTCTATTTTTAATTTTGAACGCAAAATTTGTGTTTTCATTTTATTTTTATCTAACTTTGGTATCTCGTGGTGTAAAAAAAATGTATGGTGACATGAGTGCCCAATTAATAAATAATTAGCCTATTTTATTAGGATTCCAAAATGATATAACATACGATATCTCTAGCTCTGAATTACAAAAAACTAATGATTTTAAGATGAGTTAGAAGAATTTTTTGAATTTACAATATAATTTAAAATTTATTTAATTTTAATAATTAATACCAATGTTACAACTAGGAACTGTATGAGAGCGTGTAAATGAAACAAAAAGTTATCAAAATTACATTTATTCAATTTATTTACAATAAATGTTCGAATTGCCCACCGTGAGCTCGAATGCATGCCCTGCACCTTCTAATAAACGATCGCTTAACATTTCGGGCATGCCCCGTTTGATTTATGGTCTCCGCTGCCCTATTTATTCGCTCCCGAAGTTGGTTGATGGTGGATGATGTAAACCATGTCCTTGAGGCACCCCAGTAAAGATGTTCCTGCTCGAACATCTCGACGCCACATTTTCCGAAAGATGGATTGGGCGCTTGGGAACTACTCCGTGGCCACCTCGGTCACCTGATTTAAACCCCCTGGATTTTTTTACTGGGGGTGCCTCAAGGACATGGTTTACATCATCCACCATCAACCAACTTCGGGAGCGAATAAACAGGGCAGCGGAGACCATAAGTCAAACGGGGCATGCCAGTAATGCTAAGCGATCGTTTATTAGAAGCAGGCAGGGCATGCATTCGAGCTCACGGTGGGCAATTCGAACATTTATTGTAAATAAATTGAATTAATGTAATTTTGATGACTTTTTGTTTCATTTACACGCTCTCATACAGTTCCTAATTGTAACATTGGTATTAATTATTAAAATTAATAAATTTTAAATTATATTGTTAATTCAAAAAATGCTTCTAACTCTTCTTAAAATCATTAGTTTTTTGTAATTCAGAGCTAGAGATATCGTATGTTATACCATTTTGGAATCCTAATAAAATAGGCTAATTATTTATTAATTGGGCACTCATGTCTCCATACATTTTTTTTACACCACGAGATACCAAAGTTAGATAAAAATAAAATGAAAACACAAATTTTGCGTTCAAAATTAAAAATAGAAAAAACTATGGCTATCGTACAAAATTGGTAGTTTACATTTGATAGCACCACTATCTAGGAATGCTATTCAGAAAACAGACTGAGAAAATTCTTTGTATTGTAAATTTGGTACTTAAAAGAGTGGGTCAGGTCTAACTTTAAAAAAAAAAAGAAAAATGCCTGATAACTTGAAAACCGTGACACTTTTACTGAATACAAATTATCATTTTCCGAACAGTTGCGATGCCCCCCAACCGTGGGTAAAGGATTATCCACTCATTACGCCACACCCTGTATATAGATTTAATACCCAGACCAAGGCAAAAGTGTTTGCAGATCATTCAAACACTTGCCCCACGGCGGGAATCGAACCTGCTACCTCCTGCGCCGTATGCGCCTTCTACTACTACTATTTTTTTAATCCATATATTTTTATAATACAAATATAAATGCATCGCTAGGCCGAAATAACGTTTGACGTCGAAATCCATATGGCCGCGTTTAAGTTGCCCTGAAAGGATAATTACAGTACAATACAATACAAAAATTCTTTATTGCAACACCACAATATAAGAACATACATAGGAGATACATATTACATACAGTGACATAATGGGCGACCTTATCACTAATAGCGATATCATCCAGGCAACCTTTGGATGGATCTGAAATTTGTTAATAAGAGAGAGAAATAAAAAAAATTAAATTGGTTATTAGGAATAGTGATTTTAATATTTTAATTAGCGTAAAAATGTTTGTGATATATTTTTGTGTTAATAAATAAAGTCGTGCATATACCCTATTCGCTTCTTAAAAACCCTTTAATTAAAACTTTAGGCATGATAATTTTCAAAATTCATTATTTGAATTCAAAATTCTTCCTGCAGAACGGTAGCTATAATAACTCCGTCGGTTTCCATTAACAGAATATCGGGAATTGAGGCACAAAAATAAACCATTCCTTTGTTAGAACTAGAGAAACAAAAAAAACATCATCTGCGAAAATTGGTTCACGCTTTCTGAAAGAGAGTAACAAGCTACCAATATTTTTTATTCACCCGTTGCCATTTGCTTGTTTGCAGTATTTCTAGCTAGGAAACAAGTTATTGAAGGAAAAAAATACGTATTGAATGGAAAAAAAATCCTTTTTTTTAGTCAGTTGACAAATAGGTAGAACCTCATTCTAGGCCTCAAGTTTTTAACCCCCGACCAAAAAAGAGTGGTGTTATAAGTTTGACGTGTCTGTCTGTCTGTCTGTCTGGGACATCATAGCTTCCGAACGGGTGGAGCGATTTCATTTTAGTTTTTTTTTTGTATGAAAGGTGAGTCTGGTGCTGGTGTTATACATGTTTCATGAAAATCGGTTGAGCCGTTTAAAAGTTATAGTGGGGAAGGAAACCCGAAAATATGCAAATATACGCGAGTGTCAAATGAAAGCGCATCGCGTTCACATTACTTAATATTATGGTGTTTTACTTTTAAGGAAGAAATGGCATTGGAATCGGGGGTTTTTCTTAAATTATAAATTTAGATTTGTTATACTCAAGGCTTGTTTCGTCATCTCCGAGTAATGGTTGCAGGTAAAAATATAGAACATAATCTCCCGGTCAGTCACTGACAGTTGTCTTGATAATTTATATTTTAACCATTGGCTATATTTTACTTTGGAAGTGATAAAAAAGGCCCTTAAGTTGTCACGAACCATAAAATACAATTTTTATTTATTTCTTCCATATTATGTCCAATTATCTATCTCTTCAAGAGAGAATTCCCTGTGTCTGAGCAGTGGGAACGTTAATAGGGATAACGTTAGATAATGAAAATATGTCCATTGCTGATTAACCAAATTATTCGTAGTTGTACTAAATTTCGCGTTACTTTATATATATTTTAGGCTTTAGCAGACATTGTATCGTATTTTGATTTAAACCCTCATTTATAATGAATTCTGATAGTGTAATAACCGTAAGGTATGTGGTAAATCCAGTCCTAATTAGGATTTACACGTACACCCCGTTACACCCCATTCAACCCCATTTCGCCCACGCAGGGGTGAAAGGCGACAGTTTCAGACGTACCTATATCCCTGGGGATTTAGTTAGCTCTAAGTATTACCTTGAATAAGATTTAATATAGCTTTATGACTTTTGAATTAGGTTAAATTACCTTGGAACTTTTCTCTGAAATAATATGAATATTAAAGGATTGATATTTGTGTCAGATGTGTCAGATAGGCTCTATCTGTCTGGGACATCATAGCTCCCGAACTGATGGAGCGATTTAAAGTTAGTTTTTTTTTTTGTATGAAAGGTGAGTTTGGCTTGGGTGTTCTTAGAGATATTTCATGAAGATCGGTGTAGCCGTGCATGCTATGGTGGTGAGAGTGGGGAAGGAGAACCGAAAATTTGCAAATATACTCGAGTGGGGTATCAAATGAAAGCGCATCGCGTGCACATTACTAAATATTATGGTGTTTTACTTTTAAGAAAATTAGGGCATTTACTTTTCAATTTAGATTTATTACCACGTAGGAACTACCAAATATTTTCCTGTCCCAATATTGGGATTTTAACGTGATTCTATGTTATGTTTGACATTGTTGTAAGCGTATCATCACGGCTAGGCAGACTTCATTTACCAAAACAGGGTTTAAATAAACCTTCGACTTTCGCCTACCGAGCCACAGAGGTCGTCATTCATTAATTAGCTAAATTAGCTGAATGTCCAGCAGTGTACTAGTGAAGAATATGGTGATGGTGATTAATAGAGATCAAGGTACAATTTTTACAAAAAAATTACCGACTCGAAAACCAAAAATGAGTTTGATTGAATTATGAATGCATGAAAGTTGTAGTTACAAATAAACTTTTTGTTTATTTTTATTTTGATTTTTAAATATAATAAACGTATTACAAATTCCGTTCACAAAGCAAAAGGACTAAGATATAAAAAGTTTGCGAAGACTGAGGGGTGCTGACGGAAGTGATTACTGTTACTAATTTTTAAATAATTTTAATACGGCAAGCGCTGTGGGTAGCACCTACTCTTTCCTGAAGTCGGTTAAAACCCACGTAATTTTGTCAGCTGCAGACTGTTCCCTGGTTCATGGCTGCTTCGACTTGAGGGACCGGATGCAGTTGACCGCTTCTTGAATTGGTACGTTCGTAATATCTATGACAGAAGCGTAAAGGCAGGTGGAGTAAGGTTGCTAAGCATTGTACCCGTTATTTTAGTGATAACTTCTTATGAGGAGGTTTAAAGTTTTGCTAGGTAACGCGCAACGGTGTGCTGTTGCAAGTGGTGCATTACTTGCTTACTCTACACTCTATTTATTTGAAACCAAATATTAGGTATTAATTATGCCCACACTTTTCTCTTTAAACATAAACACTACACCAATATGTATACTCTACACTTATATACACTCTACACTAGTGCGTTTTTGGCAGATCCAAAATCCAAATCCAAAGTCGATCCAAAGCTTGTAAGTGTTGGATCGCGCTTATTAGCGCCATCTTTGAAAAGGCATATGAACTAGGTAATCTACATTAATATTATAAAGAGGAAAGATTTGTACCCTATGTTTGTATGTTTGTAACGAATAGGCTAAAAAAGTACTGAGCCGATTTAAAAAATTCTTTCACCAACAGAATGCTACATTCTTCCAATTTGACATAGGCTACATTTCATTTTGAAAAAAATTAGGGAAATTTGAACAATGTAACCGAAGGTGTAGAAAAATGAGTCTTAAAATGTCTTTCGTCGAATGCGCTGCCGAAACTATTAGCGATAGAATAAAATAATGTACAACAATATTGAAGAAAATCATCTAATAGATAAAAATAAATAGCAAAATGTGTTGCTAAGCGCATAACTCAACATCGCCTGGACCAATTTGGCCGATTTTTCTTTAAATGTTCGTTGGTGTTTTTACAGCGCGAAAAATTTGAATAATTGCCGGGATTTATTTTACTCGTGTGAAGCCGGGGCGGGCCGCTAGTTGGTTAATAAAGTAAAATGAAAGATATTTCAGTTTGCAATTCAAGTTATTGTAAATTCTACTACTATTCCGATACATTGTTCTCGTTTAAGGTCAGGCTTTAATCGGGGGCGTCTGGACGGGCGTCGATTGTCTCTTTGAGCGTCGTGCGTTAGTCGCCGCGGCGCCCGCCATTTTATTTACCATGTTCCCCCGTTGCGAAACTCTATACAATATATCTTATAGGATATAGCTTGATGTTTGCAACAGTTGTCCTTGAAACCAAGCCTATGATATGCATTTCTTAATAGTACTGAAAATAGCTGTAATTGTGATAATGGGCATGCCGATATACTTAGTGTTGGGAGATTAATCAACGTGACCACAGTCTATCAACTCTCGCTAATAAAAAATCTAGTTCAATATTTAATTATTCCAAAGTTATGCAACGTTAGCAACGCGCGCGGCAGGTACTTAGACGGGTGTATGCACTGACTTCTTCTTTTTGCACTTTAATAACTTTTTGTTTAATTTTTTTTTTGGATTTTAATGGTATAAACTGTATATACTGTACACGAAACCTTAGATATGAGTATGAGTTATCTCATAACTATAGAAAATATTATTACTAAGAACCTTTTAAGTAACGAGTGCTTTGTTGAAGTTCTTTTACGTTCATTCAATTTGCTAGTGTAGCCGTGTCAAAGTCAAAACATTTATTTCCTTTGAAGCACATGGCCTACATGGACAGGTCAACCTAAAATTAATAAAATTTAAAAAAAATGAGAGCGTGATAAATAATAATGTACCCTACAAAATATTGGGAAACTCCATAAATAAAGGTAGAGGTAAAAATCTAATCAATCCGGTTTCCTCACGATGTTTGCCTTCACCGTTAAAGCACGTGTTTAAAGCGAACATACATTTTTCGAGAAGAGAAATCCAGAGGTGAGGTTTGAACCCACGACCTTCGGAATGAAAGTCCAGTATGCTTCCACTTAGCCAACACGGTTTTTCACGGTTTCACGGATAATATTCTCACCTATTCGTTATTAAACTTTGCGTGTGTTGTTTCAGGAAGAAGAAAAAGTTTTCGGCGTCCTTCGCTCCCAGAAAAACAGTGAAACCTCAAAAACCCATTTTCAGTAGCGGGTAAATTAACTATTACTTCAACCTTGGTATGGTAACTAAAGGATACAGGAGGTTTTGTCTGTTCACGTCCGTAAGTGATAACCCTCTGAATCCTTACACGTGACCTGCGGGTGGTGCTAAGAACAGACTCTGGTGGAAGGCTTCGGCCGCGGCTTGTCACCACACTCCGGGCTGGGCCAGTGCATGAAGCGATTTTTCGTGTTTCGTAATGTGGGCCGGAGAAGCCACCTTCTAAGTCTTCATGCTCCATCTTAGACCACATCTTCACTTTACATCAGGTGGAATTGTGGTCAAATGAAGGCTTATCTAACATAAAAAAAAAAAAAATTCAACAAAATTGTCAAATCATTTTAAATTGTTTTAGGCCTATGTACCAAAACTACTAACATATTTTTGAGTCCAGTAGAAACTATATCAAGGATAATAATAATTATTATAATATGTAATTAATAACTGAATACTATAGGTAGTTAATATTTCAGTACTATCAAAAACTTAGTCTCAAAAATACCTAGAAAGAAAAAAGCAGAGAAGCAACTTAGCAATTTTATGTTCATGCCGATGTTTTTTGATTGAGGTAAGATTTTTCAAAATGAGATTAATAAATATTGCTGTACCTGGTATCGATGTTTAACCCCCGACCAAAAATGAGGGGTGTTATAAGTTTGACGTGTCTGTCTGTCCGTCTGTCTGTCTGTGGCACCATAGCTCCCGAACGGATGGAGCTATTTCAATTTAGTTTTTTTTGTATGACAGGTGAGTCTGGCGCGAGTGTTCTTAGACATGTTTCATGAAAATCGGTTGTGCCGTTTAAAAGTTATGGGTGTGAGAGTGGGTAAGGAAAACCGAAAATCTGCAAATATACTAGTGTGGGGTATCAAATGAAATCGTATCGCGTCCACATTACAAAATATTATGTTGTTTAACGTTTAAGGAAATAAAGGCATGGGAATCGGGGGTTTTTCTTAAATTTTAAATTTAGATTTATGCTTATATATTAATTTACTTATCCCAAAGAGTGCACAGCGCTGCTAAAGAAGTTTTCACTTAAAATGTCATGGCGAATGTGAGATCAAATTAGAGGATTTCCACAGCGGTTTATTGAAAAACTGGATACTGAACGAAAATAAAGAACTAAATAATTATAGAAGTCAAGTAATAATCTGAAGGGTGTGTTCACAATCAGAAATATTATTAATTTTATTCAAACTTTGTAAACACCCTAAATAAGTACAGATAAAATTCTTTAAGAAATTTGTGAGATACAAGATACAAAATCATTTATTTCCATAGTTTGGTTTTACAAAACTTAGACACGTCAAAATAAATTACAAAAAAACATATAGGTCATAGGTGCTTAAAGATAAGTAGGAAATAAATTTATGGTATCTGGTCGCTTCGCTTTTGTTACACTAGAGCAAAGAAGCGATTAGAAACTCTAGCTCATTTTTGTATTGAAACTTTACAATCATTATTGTTTGTTAGTCTTGTTTTTGATATTGTGTTGGAGCAGATTCCGTCCCAAGCAGTTTTGTCCTCAAGGTAATCCGATATATATTATAATAAGCTTTTTTACAAAGATTGTTTTTTACAATTTTCTTAAATTTAGTAATTGACAACTGTTGCAATTCTTTGGGAATCTTGTTGTAGAGTATAGATAGAGAGATAGATATATAGAAAATTGTTTTTTACACACACCAATAAACATAAATACAAAATGATTAATAGTAAAATTAAACCAAGCATTCGTTATGGGTGGTCTTATTGCTTAAGGCAATTTCTTCCAGACAGCCTTTGTGTGGAAAGAATATCGGGAAGGTTGTGGACGTATAGTATATTCAATGTCACATTTATAAAAGCTTGTATATTATTCAAATTAATCTGTCAAACATTAAAACAAAAAACCCCAAAGTCCAATGCCTTAATTTCCTTCAAAGTAAAACACCATAATATTTAGTAATGTGCACGCGATGCGCTTTCATTTGATACCCCACTCGAGTATATTTGCAGATTTTCGGTTTTCCTTCCCCACTCTCACCCCCATAACTTTTAAACGGCTCAACCGATTTTGAATTCATGAAACATGCCTAAGAACACGCGCGTCAAACTCACCTTTCATACAAAAAAAACTAAATTGAAATTTAATTGAAATCGCTCCATCCGATGGGAGCTATGATGTCCCAGACACAAATACAGACAGACAGACACGTCAAACTTATAACACCCCGCTTTTTTGGTCAAGGGCTTATAAATCAATAAAAGTGAGATATTTGATTACTTTGGGCGTATTTTTGAAAACGGGTTTTAATCCTCCGACGTTTCTGTTCCCATCAAGTAGGAATTGTCATCTCAGGGAAGCGAGTGTGCATCTGTGTGAGATATATGAGTTTTTGTATAACATTTTTTTTTTGTTTTAGAACGAAAGTGGCACAACGAGTGAAAATCGTACATCCGAGGAAATTTCCTAATCTGAAAAGTCCGGTAAAATTCCGGTCAACATAATTATATTCATGGTAATTGTTAAATACACTTTATTATGATTGTTTTACACTTTTGTAAATATTCTAATGAATGGTATAAAAGGCGAGCTAAGTGTCCGAACTACTAAATTATTAGGTAATGCTATTGTTTTTTTGATAGGCTGCAGCGGTTTTTGTAGTGCATCAAATTCTGCCTACCTGTTTTTAGTGTAGGTTTATTGCAACGCGATAATGTGAAAAAAAAACCAATACCTAATTCATGTTTTTGTTGCAGGTAATTTATAATGATTTTTCGTCTCTATAATTATACTTTGTTGTATCTTTATTTAAATATAAATCACTGTTATTCATATGATAATTTTTATTTATAATATATTGTTTAAAAATATTGTAGATACATTCATTATCATAGGATTATGGTCAGTATTAATGGCTGATATATCTAAAGTACGGGTTATTTTCTAAAAACTATTATATATGAATCCTGAGGTCGTAATTAACCAGCAGAATATTTATTTTAATTTTTTAAAATCGAAAATGATTTAAAAACCTCATTTCATTTATGACTAGTGGCCCGCCCCGGCTTCGCACGGGTTTTTATTCAATTTTTTTTCCCCGGCTATTATTAGATTTTTACTCGCTTTTAAACCTTCCCTAGACCTCCACGAACATTTCAAGACTATAATAAGATAAATCCGTTCATCTGTTCTCGAGTTTTAATCAGACTAACGAACAACAATTCATTTTTATTTATAAAGATTTTAAATTTGCGCGCGGAAACACTAGCCGCCATGCTGTTTCGGTTCGTGACGTCATCTCCGATAATCTATCGACTGCGAAAGACCCAAGTCATAATTATAAGAAGACAGAACATAGATAGCCACAGATATACTAAACTTTGTGTACTGTCGGAGTGACGTCACGTCCCGGGCAATATGGAGGTTAGCGTTAAAGGCATAAAAAAACACTAAATCTAACTAATCTATGATTTAAAATCAGAGGTTGTGTGTGTGTAAACCTATAGCTTTAACTGCAGGTACATAAAGCACTCCGCTTTTTTGGAGAGCTATTCAGCCTTAATGGTTTCCAATCATACTAGTATTATTTTCGAATAAAATTATTTTAATATTCGCTAACTTTATTGCAGCACAGTAATTTCAGTACTTGGTTAAAATGAGGATTTTCCTCATTGAAATGGCATGGTATTAATTAACTGCCAATCAGAAAACCAAACTGTAGCTGATGTGTTTTTAATAATGTGGTTACAATTATCTTAATGTTTTCTAAAGAAAAATTCTTAGAGCCGTGTGGCTAAGTGGTAGGACACTCGACTTTCATTCCGAAGGTCGTGGGCTCAAACCCCGCCGCGCACCTTTGGATTTAATCAGAAATGTATGTGCGCTTTATACACTTAGGCCTTAATTCACAACCCTGGCCGAGTGCGGGTTGGTGAATGTCACATGTCCTTATAACTCGTTAAAATTCTCAGAACATGCCGGTTTCCTCATGATGTTATGCCTTCACCGTTAAAGCACGTGTATAAAGCGCACATAAATTTCTCAAGAAAAATCCAGAGGTGGCAGGGTTTGAACCCACGACATTCGAAATGAAAGTCGTGTGTTCTCCCACTTAGCCAACACGGCTTATAATATTAGTATAGATAATTAAAGAGAATGAATGACATCGCTTATTTTATGTTTCCATTACCAGCGCTGTCATTTCCCTACAGTACTGTAGACCATCTTACCTCGACACATCCCAAACTTTAGCCTATTAGGACTTTGGGCTCCTCGGACCCTCACAGTAAGTACGGGAACCTGCGAGAAGTTTACATTAATCTAACTTTGCCCACTTGTCTTGAATGAGACCTAAGCCTCGTTTTGACGGGGTCAGTTCCATCAAGTTTCTAGGAGTTTTAAACGAAAGTTAAAAATAGTTTTTCTTTTGACTTTTTTATGAATTAAAGGTGACTAACGCGCGAGTATTCTTAGACATGTATGATGAAAATCGGCTGAGCCGTTTAAAAGTTGTGGGGTGGGGTATCAAATGAAAGCGCATCACGTGCACTATACAAATAAATAAATATTTCCAGATATTTCACACAACACAAATATTGTGATTATTTACTTTTAGGGTAGTTTTTTTTTTAAATTAAGATTATTATTACATAATGTAGTTAATTTTATCCTTTAAGCGAAATAGTAAAATTAGTCGAAAGAGATATTTTGCTTTTAGGCAACAATTGTCCAAAATGGTGGCGGAAGCGGCAAATACGAACGTGGTGGTAAAGTTGAATTTGAAAAGAGCTCATAAAAATCTTTTAAATTACTAATTCTTAATATCTCCTGAAATCTTTCCAGGCAAAACTACCAAATGAATATACAAATAACATTAACCACGTTTAAGAAATTGATAAAGTCGAGTCTTCATTCTTACAGTAAGCGCCTTTCAGCCTATCATGTTAAATGACTTTAAATTACTTTTGTTTGTAAGGCTTTAGAGGATTATTTACAGCTGAATTGTTTATTTGATGAAGGCGGAATTCGCAACAAACTTATGTATCTTTGTTTTGCGAATTTGATTCTTAGTAAACCTGAGTTCTCTCGGATAAAGATAATTGTTATTAAATCTCCATTATTTGGAATTTCAATTGAAGTTCTCTTTAAACTTTGGAGGAAAGGGAATTTATTATAATTTGCTTTTCTATTGTTGGAGTATTAATATTAGGTCCTTACATATGAAATTGGCGTTTTGTATGGGAGGAACAAAAAGTCGAATATTTTTTAATATAATATATTTAATTAATCAAAGTATGAACCATTATTTTCTATGCACTTTTGCCATCTTATAGGTAGTTCATTGATCCCTTTACTAAAAAAACCAGTCGGACGGGAATCAATAAAATCTTTGAAGGCGATTTGGACTGCCCCATCGGAGTTGAATTTTTTCCCTTGCAAGAAGTTATCCAAATTTCGAAAAAAATGGTAATCTGTTGGAGCAAGGTCCGGGGAGTACGGAGGATGTCTTAGACTTTCCAATTGAAGCTCTTCTAATTTAGTAGCCGTCTGTTGCGCAGTGTGTGGTCTAGCGTTGTCGTGAAGCAGCAGTGGCGTGGAGCGATTGACCAGCCTAGGTTGTTTAGCCGCTAGCTTTTCCATCATGGTTTGCAATTGCTGACAATAGACATCAGCCGTAATAGTCTGGCCAGATTTGAGAAAACTGTAATGAACAATACCGGCACTAGTCCACCAAACGCTTACAAGTAACTTTTTTGGGGTTAATTTTCGCTTGGGGCAGGATTTGGCTGGCTGGCCAGGATCCAACCATTGCGCTGAGCGCTTCCGATTATCGTAAAGAACCCATTTTTCATCACAGGTAATGATTCGGTTTAAAATACCTTCATTATTGTGCCGGTTTAGTAATGTAACGCAGCAGTCGACGCGCGTTTGCCGGTTTGCTTCAGTCAATTCGTGAGGTACCCACCTTTCAAGCTTTTTAATCTTCCCAATTTGCTTCAAGTGAATTAAAACAGTTTTATCACTAACACCGCAGCCTGCAGCTAACTCGGACGTGGTTTGCGATGGATCCGCTTCCACAATAGCCTTCAACTCTTCATTATCAACTTGAGTCTCAGGCCGTCCACGGGGCTTGTTCTGCAAGTCGAAATTTCCAGAACGAAAACGTTGGAACCAAAAACGAACTGTGTTTTCTTTTGCAACACGACCGCCATACACATCATTCACCCTTCGAGTTGTTTCCGCAGCACTAGTGCCACGGCGGAACTCGTACTCGTAAATAATGCGATATTTTAAGTTTTCCATTTTGTAAAATGAGTGACGCAAACAGAAAAAAACAGAAGAAAAAAAACAAATGAATGACGATCATCGAAGCACAAATACATGAGTCTATAGCTGTACAAATTTGAATTTGGAATTCCTTACCAAAGAGGAGAAATTTGTGATTAAAGTGGCCAGTACGAAAAACGCCAATTTCATATGTAAGGACCTAATATTAATAGGGATAATACCTGTCTATTAGTCAACCCTTTTACGCCCACTAATGGATAAAAGCCACTTCGTTATCGTCGTGATAACGAGGTGGCAGTTTTACAGTCCTGTGTGAGCCTTTACAAGTTATTTCCCCGCATTATCCTACTTACTATCTGGTAGGTTATATCTCAATAATATCAACGTGGAAGATTGTGAGGATGTATGTTGGACCTATGAGATGGACCGACCAGATAAAAGCGGCTATAAATGGCTCAACTTCACTGCACGAATGCATCCGGAAGGCGGCCATTAGAGAAGAGTGGCGGCGTGTTGTGATGCTTGCCACCAACTCCTGAAATAGTAACCACGACCACTCTGTCATGCGCGACAGAGCGTTTGGAGGTTTTGTCTGTTTACGTCCGTAAGTGGTCACCCTCTAAATCCTTACACGTGACCTCCGGGTGGTGCTAAGAACAGTCTCTGGTGGTAGGCTTCGGCCGCGGTTAGTCACCACCTGAGCTGGTCAGTCAGTCAGTGTCAGCCAGTGCGTGAAGCGATTTGTTCGTGTTTCGTAATGTGGTCCGGAGAAGCCATCTACCTTCTAGGTCTTCATGTCCCATCTTAGACCACATCGTCACTTTACATCAGGTGAGAATAAGGTCAAATGAAGGCTTATCAAGCATAAAAAAAAGACACCGACGAAAAAGAGTTGTTTATTTCACGCATTTACAGTAAAACGGATTTGACTAAAACTTAGATTATACCTTAAATAGTTTATTATGTCGAATAACATAAACTTCTTTTTAAACCCCAACCGAAAAAGAGGGATGATATAATTTTATTAGACTATTATGAAGCGGGTTACCTATTAATTTATATTTATGTTTATTTTCCCGAAAAACAGACCAAGCGCTACGACACTGCCACCGCGCCGCCGCCGCAACGCCGCCGCCGCCGCACCGCTCCACCGCAACCTTGCCGGTTTTTCCCTCCATGTCGCTGCTTACTTAGCTACTATGTAACTTGTAATGTTCTTCGTTACTAGCAATGTTTTACTAACAGCCGCAGTACACTGTTAAAATAAGACATAGACTTTAACGGTGGCGGCGGAGTGGCGAAGTGAGTGTACAGGACCGCTAAGTATACAGAAAAGTTGTTCATTGTTTATGAAAAAGGTCAAATGGATCTGTTTATATATTATTTATGATGATACTGACCTTTTGAGATGTTTCTGTTTATTTACTAAATGTAAGGTTACAATTTCACTTTCAAAGTAATCGTGAGTTATCGTATTCATTTTAAAAAGGAATTGAGGTATGACTCAGGTATAACTAGAATTTATTTCTACCTACCCCTACGCTACCTCGCACACAGTACTGTCCCAGCCCGGAGGGTGGTGACAAGCCGCGGCCGAAGCCTAACCACCAGTTTCATCTAATGCAGGCCAATTTCTAATGGAATAATCTAATAAATAAATAAATATTTCCGGACAATCCACACAACAACATCTAGCCCCGTGGTAAGCTCTTAGCTTGTGTTACGGGTACTAGACATCTGATATACTTAATATAATATACATACATATATAGATATTTTTTATTATACATATTAAACACCCAGACCAAGGAGAAAGTGCTTGCAGAACATACAAACACTTGACCCCTCGGCGGGAATCGAACCCGCTACCTCTTGCACCGCAAGCGCACTCTCGCTCACCTCGCCACTGAGGCAGTCAATGTTCAGCTGTAGACATTAAAATACTGAACATGGATATTACCTCTATATTATTTTAAGTTAAGTTAGTCTCACACAAAAAAATTTACCATTGACGGCAATAGGGTCGAATCATGGCGAGAAACCCGAAAAGAAAACAATTATCATATGTTTTGTTTTTTATTTAGGAATAGATCTTTGTTTTTATGACCACAATCTCACTTGATTGTAAGTGACGACGTGGACAAGTATAAATCTTAAAGAGTTATAATGTACCTAACGGAAGCTTGCAGCTTACTTGGTTCCTGCTAATTTATTTATTTATACACTACCCACGGCTTTTACCGCGTAATAATAGATTTTCCCGTGGTAAAAAGTAATTTACTGGGAAATCAGCAATGTTCGTGCCAAATTTTATGGAAAAAGTAGCCTATGTGTTATTCTGATATGAAAACAACATTATTGTAAAATTTCATTTAAATCGCTTTATTAGTTTCTGAGTGAAAGAGCAAGCTTTGTTGCAAATAAACGATGTCTAATCAATTAGCGATGTGAAATTAATTTGCTTGCATTGACATTCCGTTTGTATTGGATTGAATTGTAATTGATTTAATATTAAAAACTTAACAAAATTTATTATATTTGTTATTGACTAATTATTTAAAGGTTGCCTGGAAGAGATCGCTCACAGCGATAAGGCCGCCCCTTGTACTATGTGTTGTCTTGTTATTGTTTGCAGTTTGTATTTTATTTGTGGTGTACAATAAAAGGTGTAATTATCTATCTATCTATTTTCAACTTGACATATTTATTAATTGAATTTGATCATTTATTTGTTAGCATTATTAGTATTAAAAAACCAGTGTAGCCAAAATGAAATTGTAACGTAAAATTACATATATTAACAATAAATTACTATTAATGTCTATGTCTGTATCGCACACGGAAGGATTTTTTACCCAAGCCACTACTGCAAATGACTATGAAACCAATTTATAACCACATGTCACTGAAATCCAACGGAAGCCCAAAATCAGAAGCCAACTATCTCCGAGATTTGCAGATAGCCCCGCAATTTGCCCCTTATAATCTCGAACTACAATATGTTCGCATGACGAGGGTTTATGATTTATTTTACTATTGGCCGAGATTTTTTTATTTTCTCTTGTCACCTTTCTCGTTATGCTTGAGGGTTAAGATAACAGTTATCGAGGTTCGAAGGACACATTTGGGAGGTCATCGTGAGGTTATTTACGTTTATTTTGCCTGCGTCACTTTTTTATATAATTTTTTTTTAATTTTGAACTAATGAATGATCTGACTGCCTCATTGGCACGGTGGGCGAGGGTCCGCTTGCGGCGCAAGAGGTAGCGGGTTCGATTCCCGCCGAGGGTTAAAATGTTTGTATGCTGCAAGCATTTTCTCCTGGTTGTTTCAAAATGTGTAATAAAAAATATCTATAGGTATTATGTATGTATGCCTATTATATTAAGTATAATATATAATATGTCAAGTACCTTTTTTATTACAGCCTAACTGAGACCAAAATGACATTAAATTGTCATTTTTCAATGGTTGAACTTGGTTAAATAAAACTCGATTTGTAGCATAAATCGTGAAGTTGGGGCATAGGACAGATTTTTACAAAGTCAGAAGAAAGTTATCAAATCAATTAACTAAAAGACGGCAGATTGAAGTTGTCATCTCTCATTTTGGTGTTTTTATTCTGGTTGTGAAAAAAAACGTCTTTTGGTTAAGTGGGAGCACAGTCTACTTTCATTCCGAAGGTCGTGAGTTCAAACCTCTGGATATCTCTTCTCGAAAAATGTATGAGCGTTTCTAATACATGCTTTAACGGTGAAGGCAAGCATCGTAAGGAAACCGGCAAGTTCTGAGAACTTGTGTCATTCACTAACCCGCACTTGGCCAGCGTGGCGAATGAAGGCCTATTCTCTCTCGTCAAGAGTGTGCCCTGTGTCCCAGCAGTGGGAACGTTAATAAGGTTGTTGATGATGGAAAATCTCCCCTGTCTAAATATTCACCTACCTTCATGTCATTAAAATATGTTATTATCATTATCAAGATACTGCAAAGTGGTAAGCTTAAATTCTACTTACACATGCAACACTGACTTCCTTTTATAAAACTTACATGTCCCAAGTTTAAATAAGAGTTATGTAAATAAGAAGATGTGATACCGTTTCTGCGTACAGCGTCAAGTTAAGCTGTATTAAACTGGTAAGTTTAAGTTTACAATGATAGCAAAAAACATAGGTGAAGCTATTGCGACGAGCTTCTTAAAAATATTTATGCATAACAGGTTAATATTTTCTATCGTAAAACCACAGATTAAATAGTAAAACCGAGTAATAAGTATTTAATCATCGACTTTGTATTTATTTTATTTTATATCATCGACTTTGTTTTTTTGAGACGTCTATAATTTTCTGCTTTCCGCATTTGCTGCATCTTTTTAAATAATAGCTAGAAATACTTTAAAATAAATCAATGCAAGAGTAATTAAATAAAGACGGCAGTATGCAAAAGTCGTCAATTGTAAGAAATTTCCAAATCGGCACTCCGCTAATGGTTTTATGGAATACTCAAAAAGTTGGCAGAGAGCAAAAGTCACTCTGCTGCTAAATTTAAATATAAATATAAACTATGTATGCCGTATTCATCCGGTGAAATTTGGCCATAGAATATATATATATACGGTCGAATTGAGAAACCTCCTTTTTTTTAAGTCGGTTAAAAATACCTTTTCGTCCCATTCTGTTCCCACATTCGTCCCTAAAATAGTCTTTAAAAAAGAAATGATATAAAAAAAACCTTTCATCACACTTTTCAGCGCCACATTACGCCGAGGTTTCTTGTGTGTGTAAATTTTTACTGTTTTGGCACAGTCAATGCAATAAATCTTAACTAATTGTAAATTGTGTACGTAAAAAAATACTCCAAGAGGGTCAATCTCAGATGAACAAACTACAGTGCAACTATTGCTACTCAAACTTGCCTCCCGTATATACGCATAGTTGCTGACTCGAGACTGTAAATATAATCTTGCTGGCAGTTCCCGTAAAAATAATACCATCTTTATTTGCGTACCGGCAGATTACTTTAAACCTGAATTATGGATGTTTTAATCTTGCATGAGTAGTGAATAATATTTATCATAGCGTTATTGAACCTTACGTTTTGGAGATAAAGTTTGATATTGAGTGAATCACTGAATTCAGGGAAAATATAAGCCTCAGATTACAGAATTACACATCGACTGTTTAACACCAACATTATCCTTCCTTTGGGTATTATATATAGTTTAGAATTTCGTGTGATGCACGCCGTCACAAAAAAGAAAATGCTTCAGCACCCTTGCTGAAGGGAGTTATAGAGATAATTACTAGATCCATAGGCAAATGACAAATGACGGCTTCGCGAACGACGACGTTGCGTAAGTATATTTTTTTACTTGTGGTACTTACACTAAATCAAAAGTCACGGTATCAAAACTACTTATACGGCTGATTTTTGTGTTATGCTGACCATCGGATCTGACAGCTCAGTGCGTAGCAATCTGTATACTGTCAGGGTCGGTACACATCTGACGGAAAATGCGTCGAGCGTATCATCGGTCGCGTCTACTCCGTCAAATTAGACCTGCTACATTAGGCGTCTAGTCAGTTTCTGCGTTCAGTATTAGAGAGCGGTTTGTGTTGTGTGATATTAAATTTTAAAATGAAGCATCGAAATAATAGCTATTTGGACCGACAATGCGTTGACGGAAGCGGAACAGACGCTGTACGCTCGACGCACTAACGCATCATCGGTTAGGTGTGAAAGGATGGATGTTTTATTATATACTAGCTGTGCCCCGCGGTGTTACCCGCGTTATAATGTATTTTCCCGCGGAATGACGTTTTCCCGCGGTAAAAAGTAGTCTATGTTATTTTTCAGGCTCTCGAGATTCTGTGTACCAAATTTTATTTAAATCGGTTCAGTAGTTTTCGCGTGAAAGAGTAACAAACATCCATACATCCATACTTACAAACTTTCGCATTTATAATAGTAGTAGGATTTGTTTGTTTTGGCGTTTCGCGACCGATAATACATGACGCATCTTCCGTCAGATATGTACCGACCCTCAGCCCTGATTGGTCGGCGTTATTCCTAAATATTTCTATAGCAACCATACAGTTTGCTACGCGCAAATCTGTCAGCGCTGATGACCAGCGTAACACAAAATCAACCTAAAACCCCCTACTTTGCGTCGTGAAGTCGCGTAACAACTGCAAATACAAATCTTTATATATATAAAAAAAGCCGTGTTAAGCCACTTAGCCAAAGTGGGAGGACACTCGACTTTCATTCCGAAGGTCGCGGGTACAAACCCCGCCACGCACCTCTGGATTTTTCATCTTGAGAAATTTATGTGCGCTTTAAACACGTGCTTTAACGGTGAAGGCAAACATCGTGAGGAAACCGACATGTTCTGAGAACTTTAAAGAGTTTGAAGGACATGTGACATTCACCAACCCGCACTTGGCCAGCGTGGTGAGTTAAGGCCTAATCTCTCTCGCCAAGAGAGAAGTCCCTGTGTCCCAGCAGTGGGAACGTTAATAGGGTGATTATATATATATATAAATCTTCTGTACGCGTGTTAGTCATTGAACTCCTCCTAAACGGCTGGACCAATTTTGTTGATTTTGTCTGTGTTAATGTGGGTTCCAGCATGGTTTAGACTCACAAATACGGTCAACTAGGTGAGAAGCGGGGACGGACCGCTTATAAAATGTAAAGATCTTATTAAGTTTTATATTTTTTTAACGCCCTGCAGTGCTGTCAGTGTAACAATGGATTTATCGGCAAAATAAAATTTAAAAACATATTTGTTATTATGGTTTATTTATGTTATTAAAATGTAGTCTTGATAATCCAGATTATATGCCATTTGACTGTTTAAATGTAAAATAGTAAGAAACACAATATTCACTGGGGCCTCGTTAAAACTCTCACGGTTCTATGGGTTCGTCTTAAATATTGGTAAGTATGTAAATCACTTTAAAAAATGTGCCCCAAACCGAGCAGAGCTTGAACTATTGTTACAGTCAACAACAAAAGTAAGTGACCAAAAACAACGTTCCAAAATATCCACTTAAGTGACGTGCCGTATGTAATAAATGTTTCTCTCTCCCTCTCTCTCTCTAACAAGTTAAAAAAAAGTTTCCCCAAAGTTTCATCTATATAAATAAAAATGAATTGTTGTTCGTTAGTCTGATTAAAACTCGAGAACGGCTGGGCCGATTGAGCTGATTTTGGTTTTAAAATGTTTGTCGTAGTCCAGGCGTAGTAATTTATTATTCTATGGTCCAGGGTAGGTCTAAACGGTGAGCAAATAAGGAAAAATTGCCAGGGACTTTTTTTACCCGTGCGAAGCCGGGGCGGGCCGCTAGTTTTTAATATAATTTTAGTAGGTCAAAGTAAATTATCATTATAACACTGAGTCAATAATCACTTAATTATGACACGTTATATTAGGTCCTTACATATGAAATTGGCGTTTTTCGTACTGGCCACTTTAATCACAAATTTCTCCTCTTTGGTAAGGAATTCCAAATTCAAATTTGTACAGCTATAGACTCATGTATTTGTGCTTCGATGATCGTCATTCATTTGTTTTTTTTCTTCTGTTTTTTTCTGTTTGCGTCACTCATTTTACAAAATGGAAAACTTAAAATATCGCATTATTTACGAGTACGAGTTCCGCCGTGGCACTAGTGCTGCGGAAACAACTCGAAGGGTGAATGATGTGTATGGCGGTCGTGTTGCAAAAGAAAACACAGTTCGTTTTTGGTTCCAACGTTTTCGTTCTGGAAATTTCGACTTGCAGAACAAGCCCCGTGGACGGCCTGAGACTCAAGTTGATAATGAAGAGTTGAAGGCTATTGTGGAAGCGGATCCATCGCAAACCACGTCCGAGTTAGCTGCAGGCTGCGGTGTTAGTGATAAAACTGTTTTAATTCACTTGAAGCAAATTGGGAAGATTAAAAAGCTTGAAAGGTGGGTACCTCACGAATTGACTGAAGCAAACCGGCAAACGCGCGTCGACTGCTGCGTTACATTACTAAACCGGCACAATAATGAAGGTATTTTAAACCGAATCATTACCTGTGATGAAAAATGGGTTCTTTACGATAATCGGAAGCGCTCAGCGCAATGGTTGGATCCTGGCCAGCCAGCCAAATCCTGCCCCAAGCGAAAATTAACCCCAAAAAAGTTACTTGTAAGCGTTTGGTGGACTAGTGCCGGTATTGTTCATTACAGTTTTCTCAAATCTGGCCAGACTATTACGGCTGATGTCTATTGTCAGCAATTGCAAACCATGATGGAAAAGCTAGCGGCTAAACAACCTAGGCTGGTCAATCGCTCCACGCCACTGCTGCTTCACGACAACGCTAGACCACACACTGCGCAACAGACGGCTACTAAATTAGAAGAGCTTCAATTGGAAAGTCTAAGACATCCTCCGTACTCCCCGGACCTTGCTCCAACAGATTACCATTTTTTTCGAAATTTGGATAACTTCTTGCAAGGGAAAAAATTCAACTCCGATGGGGCAGTCCAAATCGCCTTCAAAGATTTTATTGATTCCCGTCCGACTGGTTTTTTTAGTAAAGGGATCAATGTACTACCTATAAGATGGCAAAAGTGCATAGAAAATAATGGTTCATACTTTGATTAATTAAATATATTATATTAAAAAATATTCGACTTTTTGTTCCTCCCATACAAAACGCCAATTTCATATGTAAGGACCTAATATTTGATCTTTATCATCTAACAAACTAAGAATAGTTAGCAATTATTGATTTTATTTACCAGTTTCTTTTGCTGTTGATTTTACAAGGCAGCAACTATCACTAAACGTACATACATATTTGTTTCTTTTTAATTAATTTAATTTGTTACCTTAAGTAGGTATTTGCAAGTATTGTGGAAAAATACATTTTAGATAAGGTATTATTTAAATATACCTAGGTATTAATTAAATTAATATATTGATTTGCCGTAACACCTTTCACATTTGATATTTTTCACTTTAACCTTACAAAGTGAAATATAATATTCTGTTCAATAATTCATTGATACTATTTATCAAGTCCAAGAGACACTTTGTTGAATTAATGCTATTCATATTTTAATAGATAACTTACACTAAGCGAAACTTCACCACAATATGATTCCCTCCTAACTTTACAATCATAGTGCAAAGTTACACCAAAAATAGTTCAGCTTGTCAGTAGTTTTGAATTTGACAAATTGGAATAGAGATTGTTCTGAGACAGTGTTTGAACTAACTTGAGATATAGCTTACAAGTCATAAGAAATCAGCTGGTGCACTTATTTAAGGTTATATTGTGTCGGTATTTGAGAATATCGTCGTATCGACTAGTCTGGACTGGAAAGGAAACAAGTGGAGAAACTTTACAATACCTACTTGATTTGCAACCAAAATATCCCTAAGGCCCCTACACCACCCTAGTCCAAGGCGTATTATAAGCTCGCAGACGACGCACGGATAACTCGCGTATACACGGACAGCAAAAAAGATTCAAACGCAACCTTGCAAACTAAGCAAACGAAGCAATTGTGAACCGTGCATCTACTGTACATGTACGTGCAGATACATCGATACAAACGCGCTGTAGCCGTTCGAAACTGCCGCGTTTTGATTATTATGGCATTGGTTAAAATGAGACTATACTGTTTACACTTGCTTTAGTACCCTAAATCTCTCTCTCCTCTTTATAAACGCGCTCCACAAACGCGTTTGCCTCGCGTTTTATGTGCGTTTTGAATAATACAAACACGCAAATCAGGGAGTCTCGCTCTCAATTGCACTATATATAAATAGTAGTTAGAGTCTCGCTTCGACTATACTCCGTGCCTAAGAACGCTTTCTTATAACCATATTATTATGTAGGTACATACCATATTGGGGTCTATTAAAATAATAGTTTTTATAACCCGTAGCTATTCTTAAGAGACACTGTGTCAAATTTCTGTTAAGTTATTCAGTGTGACTAAATAGCAAACTAACTTCGGTTTCGAGTCGCGATGATTGATTGTGAGTCGAGCCCAGTAAATATTTAATTTAGTGGCTCGGGCCATGGGGACTGCCATTTTGGAATATTTTAAGGGACTCTGGCTCGTTAGGGGACAGAGTTAAAAGGTCTTGTCAGTTTTCGATCAGTATCATCCACGATCCTTAAATATATTGTATCCTCTATATTAGTCAATTTAAGTTATAATCATGTTCAAATCATTTATTTCCATACACAGCGTATGCAAGAAATGTGAAAATTATAGATTATACTTAAATTATCAAATAAGTAAGTTAGTTAAATTAAAGTTTGTAGTAAGGAGACCCCTGACGAAAGTATTCAAAAATAGTTATGTTACACTTAAAACCTTTGAAAGCCTTTAGGTAAGGGAGATCCACTAAGGAGATCTTACATGGTTTATTTATTTTTACTCATAAATAAGTGATTTCTCTTCACGAACACAAGTTCGCTTTTGTGCTGAGGATGCAACAGCCGATAAAATTGCCCTTATGGTCTCAAAAATCCACTATATATCTACATACTGATATTTGTATTATTTTTGTTGAAGAATAACTTGTATTTATTGCCAGCAGCGTCTGAACTAAAACAAACTAATGCAAATGAAGTTCTACAAACTGCAAACAAAAAAAAAAGAAGCTTGGCTTGAAGTTTTTATGTTTTGCTTAAGACGCACTAATTAACTTGTGAACTTTTTATTCAGCTTGCGACTTATAATGAATGCCGGCTCTGTTGGTTAGTGGAGCATAGCGTGGTCACACTGCCAACGAATTGATAAAGGATTTTTGAAAGGCTACGTTATTTTTGTGACGGATATGGTTTCGGCCGCAGGAAGTACGTCGTCCATCCTTCCGCCGAACATCGGCCTCCCTCAGGCCCGATTACGCACTCTATTCTCGCGATTATATGTTAGATATCTATCGTTTTACTGCAAATAAACAAAAATGTGGAGGTTTGTCTGTTCACGTCCGTAAGTGGTAACCCTCTGAATCCTTACACGTGACCTCCGGGTGGTGCTAAGAACAGACTCTGGTGGTAGGCTTCGGCCGCGGCTTGTCACCACCCTCCGGGCTGGGCCAGTGCATGAAGCGATTTTTTCATGTTTCGTAATGTGGTCCGGAGAAGCCATCTTCTAGGCCTTCATGCTCCATCTTAGACCACATCGTCACTTTACATCAGGTGAGATTGTGGTCAAATGAAGGCTTGTAAATAATTTAAAAAAAAAATACTAAATTGTTTGAACTTGGTTCAATAAACTAGGTTTGTAGCATAAAATCGTGAAATTGAAGCTTAATCACAATGAGGGGGTTAACAGTTAACATAATGCTTTGTAGACGAATTGGTGAGCGAGCGCAGTAGGGTAAAACTTGGATACATGGCCCACATTTTAAAATTGCTATGTAAATCAATGAATACGGAATTTGATGAAAATACTTTCGAAGCCCTTTTGCGGTTCGCTGTGAAGATTTTGGAAACACTGGCGAAAAAAACGTGATGTTGTGCGATCTGCAATGAAAGGCATGTCAATCGACCTCTAAGGTGTACGGTTTCTGACATATTTGGGTTTAAAACCCACGAGAATTTAAAAAGTAAAAACTCATTCTTTAAATATAAATTGGAAATACTTCAAGTAAATATCAGGAGCTGCATGAATGATGATGACTGGAACCATAAACAATACAAACACACCCCACAAGCAATCTACACGATATGTATCCAGTCAAACCTCTCCGCTCAGTTTCGGCTCGAAACAATGATATGAGAGCACCCTTGAGAATGCGATGCTCCCGTTAAGGACATTTTGTTTGGCAGTTACCATCATTTGACGTTTTGAGTTTTCCTCTATTCAATAATTCAATATTTTGTATTTCCATAAGGTAGATGACTAGAAAAATTATAAGTCCGTCATTTATCTAATTATCCGTTTCAAATAATTATTTATTTTTTTATATTTATTCGAACTTTGATGCCATAATATTGGCACTTTCTCATTAAATTTATAAAGCAAAGATAGGTGTCTAGTATAATTGGACAGGATAGACAGAATACCTTTTTTTAGGTAGTCATATTGTCTATTGTTACACAATATTTGATAAGGTCACAAAATACAAATAGACATTCGCACTTGATCTTGTAGATAACAAGATTTTTTTATATTCAATTGTATCACGTCTCTTGCGTCATTATTATAAAATGCTCTAGTTCTCTGTATTTTAATCATTATGTGTGTATGTAATGTATTTTCTCTGTATCTCTGTATTTTAATCATTACTGTTTTCGTTATGTCCGTGTAGTCTTGAGCACACACATAATTTATGAAAATGATAACTTTAATGAGACGGTAAACCGATTCAGCTGGCGCGCTATCTTTTCTCTCACCCAAACGGAAGCGACAGGCAGACTCCTATTAGACCCAAAGCTCTTAAATTTGAAATTTTTGGTATTTTGAAATTTTGGTCAAACAACCATTAGTTATTTTGAAAGTAGGTCAATATCGTAATATTAGTATGAAGCCGTAACTCTTAGTTGCAAGTGTAGAAGAAATTAAAGCGATGACGTAGTGGCGAGGTTGGTGTAGCGAATTTCCATGCGTATAATGGAAGACATGGGTTCGAGTCCCTCATTTTGCTAGTAGGCTACGTTACTTCGTCTGATTTTCTTTATTAAACTCAGGGTTTTGGGTATTCATATATGTAACCATAGATTTAGTTACTGTATAACTATTTTATTGATTCAGAATTCCTTAGAATTTATTTTATTGATTCAGAATTCCTTAGAATTTATTTTATTGATGTGGTAGATGTGGTAGACCACATCTTCACGCACTGGCCCAGCCCGGCGAGTGGAGACAAGCCGCGGCCAAACCCAGAGACTGTTCTTAGCATCACCCGGAGGTCACTTGTAAGGATTAATTTGAAGATTTTTAATATTTTTTTGCAATAGGTATCGAAAACAACGTCCTTAATGTAGTAACATGAAGAGACATGGCAAGGCTAACTTATTGACACGAGTCGACAAACGTATTGACATTTGTCACAGTTTCCTTTGTTTCTCGGCACATTCACAATAATAGGTTCTAGCTGAATAAAAAAAAATCTAATGTATTTTTATAGTATAATCTTAAATTGAACATCAGAATTAACAATCTATTAAAATAAAAGTAATAGAATATATAAATTAATATTTTTGGGAAATTCACACAACATTTCATTGTAAGCCTTCATTTGACCAAAATCTCACCTGATGTTAAGTGACGATTTGATGTGATGTTTTTTTTTATGGGAGATAGTTCTATGTTTGTCTACAATCTCCAATCGTTCCTGATGGAAAGTGTCGATTTGGACGAAGATGGAACACATAGATCTAGAAGGTACCAAATCACTCTTGTCTTGAAGACACTCAGGTTGTAGTAATTAGGAAATACAGCAGCAGGGAGCGAATTCCAGACCATTGCCGATGTGTGTTTCATTAGATAATTTTTACCAACATATACCTCCCGTATATTGACTAGTAGTAATCGTACTACTAGTCAATATACGGGAGGTATATGCCCAGCAATAATCGGCCTATTCTAATAGTATAATTAATTTCTAATAATTTCAATCAATTAGGTCAGATGACTAAAGAATAGTCCAATTACAAGAAACTGAACTGAACTGACTAAAGAATAATAATTAATCCGTCATTTAGATTACCTATGTAATTTAACGGTATTTTTTATTTTTCGTGATAAAGAAAAATCAAGACGACACCGTGCATTGAAGTTTCGCGTGACGTAATGCTTTTGCGGAAAATGTACTGAATGTACACGTCACCAGCCCCCACTCCGGAACATTGATGGTAATTGGTAATTTATTCGTCGTAGGTAACATTATGTACACTTGACTTCGTTCACTCTATTTAACTAAATATTATATTATCTTAATTAAAAAAGTATATTACAAAATAATAATAATAAGCACTCTGCAAGTCACAGACAAGACATCAATTACATAAATGTCATATTATAAAATCCAAAAATAAGGAGCACATTTTGCTAAAAGTAGCATTGACAAACATAAAATAAAGTAAGTGATACAAAAAAAAAAACAAAGAAAAAGAATGTCATAATAATTAATAAATGAAGCTGCTGTACAGGGCATTGTCAAATTTTGCTGAAATATAAATAAATTTAATTAAATAATTGCTTGGAAAGTGCCAAGATATAGATTCTCTATATCTTGGCACTTTCTTAATAAATTTATAAAGCAAGGTGTCCACTATTTTAACGGACTAAACGAACGGAGTAAGACTACCTATTTTTACATGTAGTCCCCATACCTATTGTTAAAAGCGTTCCTTCACAGTCAAAGTCAAAGTCAAAACGTTTATTTCCTTAGAAGCCTATGCTTACATGGACAGGTCAACTTAAAGCTAATTTAAATAAAAACTAAGAATAATCAAGGAAATAACATTGTCTTGACAGTTCGCTTCAATTTTTTACTCTGAGTTGAGAAGCGAATATAACAACTCAGCTTCCATCTCTTATGTTGTTATTATAACAATATTGGTGTACAACATGGTTATCACTTATACATTTAACATTTACAAACACACTATATCCTCAGTTCAAGTTCGATCTCGTGAAGAAGCCCCGTATTTTCCATAGGTTGTTGAGCGACTCTAAGCCTGTTCAGTGTAATAAAATAACACGTTGGGGAATCTTTAGTCATTGGCTATGAACACTGGTCACCAAGAAGCCTATAATGAAATCAAAATTATGTTTTTCTTGTGTTAAGATGGACGAAAACAATTAAATGTGATAATAGCATTTTCCATATATTTTTTAAATAATGATGTAAATTACTGTTAAAATTTATAACACACCCAATCAACAAAAAAAAAAAATTCAATGCAACTAAGTCAACCCGGCCCACGGGGCCAGTTTTTGCGGGCCCAGTCTACCAAAAAGGTATTTATTTGACGGTTTAATAACTCTTTTCTTCAAAGGTGAATATTGTGGCGGATATTGAAATCAAAATTATGTTTTTGTATAATATTAAAATTCGATTGCATAGATCGACGAAAACTCCAGTGTACAGTGCTAAGAACTTTTTTTAATTCATTAATTTATCTGTAGAATGACCCTCTTTTTGCAAAGTCGGTTAAATCACAAATCAGACCTTAACAACAATGAAAACAAGCAAACATCTTCGATACTGTATTTCATATTCTTGAGACAAAACATTTACACGCGAAAATGGCCTTTATTTTAGAAGCGACAAAGTGCAAGTCGGAACTTGTCACGTGTCGCCTTATCTCAGAATGTCAACAATCTTAACTTCCGTCGTACGACACCCTGTACCAGAGATGCTGGGAACTGTATCGTTTCGTTGATAAAATTTATTTGATTTTGTGAACTAGCTTTCCGTTGGTGTGTTTTGTTGCTTATATTAAAACTCGGAAATAAGATATTTTTCTCTCGGTAAAGGTAGCCTCATATATAGCCTTAGATATCTTTTTAACCGACTTAATAAAGGTAATAATAAGTATATTAGTTATATGCCAATGAAAGTCACGTCAAAATCGGTAATAATTTCGAAATGCATAAGATGGACTTGTAATAAACAGCAGTTCCGTGTACAGTTAATAAAAAAACAACAAAAAAAAACATTTTAAAAGTGCAAAAAAATACGGTCAGTGCGGTGATCCCATGCAAGTTCTGTGTTATTATTTGGATACTAATGGATGAAAATGTTTAAATCATATAAAAACGGTAATTTTGGGGTGATCTTAAGTCATTATTTTTTTTATGAATATCAACAGTTTCAGTTCAAATTTGAAATGCTTGTGACTTATAACGAAAAAATTTTTTATAATCAATTTCATCTATAACTCACAATCTCACAACCAAACCAAACCAAAATACTTTGTCTCACATAGTTTTGTAAGTGAAAGAACGCGAAAGAAACATCATAAATCGCTAGCAAGTTGTCGCAACATTCCGTGGTAGAGGTTACATCGGAAATCTTTTTCAATTCGGCATCTCGATATTTCTCAACTCGACAGAAATAATTACGGGACTAAGGGTTAGGGAAAATGAGGTTTCGTGTTGTATTGAAGATTCTTCAATACAACATTGAAGATTGCGGGCACTGAGGAAAGATTGTAGAAATTGTCTGCAACTTTTTAGTTTTATGTTATTTTAATAACTACGTAATTGTAAAATTGATAAAGCTGTGTTGTTCTATTTTAACCCCCGACCAAAAAAGAGGAGTGTTTTAAGTTTAACGTGTCAGTCTGGGACATCATATAGCTCCCGAACGGATGGAGAGATTTCAATTAAGTTTTTTTTTGTATGAATGGTGAGTTTGGCCCGGGTGCTCCTACACATGTTTCATTAAAATCGGTTGAGCCGTTTTAAAGTAATGGGGGGTGAGAGTGGGGAAGGAAAACCAAATATCTGCAAATATACTCGAGTGGGGTATCAAATGAAAGAGCATCGCGTGCACATTACTAAATATTATGGTGTTTTACTTTTAAGGAAATTAAGGCAATGGAGTTTTTGCTACAAATCGACTTTTAAAGAACCTAGTTCCACAATTGAAAATTCTTAATTTTATCTGAGTTACACGGTAAAGAGGGTTTATCCTTTTACAAATACAAATACAAATACAAAATCATTTATTCAGAATTAAATACATAAAAATACATGCAAGGAAATAGTGACAGTTAATTCTATTGATCTAACGATTACAGAATATATTACAGATTATATATTACTTTTCTGATTGCGTTTATAGCCAATGGTGAAATCGGGGCTTAATATTTTTAACGCTTACTTTGGTTGTAACGCTAGCCATGATCATAACGCTTGCAACAGTATCAAAGTATTGTAAAACTCGAAAATCCTCAAATTATCCAAAGTAAGCGATACAAGTACCATTTTATACTAATTTTAATTACGTATTTTTCTAATACAAACGACAGTAGTTCCAATATACAGGGTTTCCCAGTAATATTAAAGTACACTGTACTTTAATATTACTGGGTACTTTAAGCTACTGTTTTAGAATCCTTATGATTTAGTATATAAGGTTGACATGTTCACAAAACCCTGTATAAATAAATAAATGATTTAAAAAAAAACCTTATGATGTATTTAGGTATGCTTTTAAAGTGTTTGGCTACACACCACTCCAATATATTTTTATACAACATGGGTACTTATTCTTAGGACATCATAAATCAGTTAATTTTCTGCCCTAACTAGTTCTTATAAAGAGAGTATAGTAGAGTTCTTTTAAAGGTAACGAATTAAAACCTTTATTAGAGAACAAGTTAACTGAAAACTTATTTTACAAATCAATTCATTATTTTATTACGAAGTAGGTGTAGCATGAAGCAGATATGATCACAAATAAAGTGCGGAAGACCGGAATTCTTATCCATTTTCAAAAAAACGTCATTTGTCACCTGCGCAAGATTTCCACCATTTCTAGGAAACCCTGTACTTATGCATAAAATATTCAAAACGCATTCCTCTCCTTTATTTTAAGTGTATGCATTCAAACTTTTATACTGTAGTAAAATTTTTGTAAATAGGATATTTTTTTGATCAAATCTTGCTTACTTAACTTTGAAAGCGTGGTCAAAAATAATACCCAGAATAACAGCTTACAAAAGAAAATATGCATGCAACGGAACACCTTTTATACATAAATCTCATCTTGAATACCCCAACAACCTATAAAAACAAACAACCTTTATATTCACAACCTATTAATAGAAAATAAACCTTAGTACTTCAAACTTAAAGTTCAAAATAAATCTATTCAATGCAAGTTTAACTTTGTCAATCGGGGTTATAAATATGATTCTGCAAAGTCAGTTCGCGGGGAAATTGAACTTTATTACAAGGGTATAAGAACTGTAATAAGCGGTGTTTGAAGCATTGATGAGCCAATAAGGATAGCTAAGGGTTTTCGCGCATTTTTGTGGGTGACATATGGTGGATGATTTATTTCTAGCGAAGAATTGCAGCTTTTTAAGTAGGATGTCTATACTCTATAGTTATTCTATAAAACAAACGGTTTTACCTAAATTAAAATAAAAAAAAGACTATCGACTCCAACTCATTAGTTCCCTTAAAAGTAAAAGTCATACTATTTTGTAAATATGCACGTGATGCGCTTTCATTTGAGTACAAGAGTATATTTGCAGATATTCGGTATTTCTTCCCCAATTTTACCCTTCATAACTATTAAACGAGTCAACCCATTTTCATCAAACATCAACACTCGCGCAAAATTCGACTTTAAAAAAGAACCCAATTGAAATAGCTTCATCCGTTCGTTAGCTAAGATGCCACAGACAAACAGACTGACAGACATCTTGAACTTATAACAGCCCGCTTTTTGCGTCGGTGGTTAAAAATTAAGCAGGCTGTTTCTATTGCCAATGTACGGTGAATCACACATAGTAAGGTACTTAATGTCTATTAACTAGGTCAACCAGCTCAGCAACCTTTTTGCTAAACTTTGATTTTATGTATTCATTTAATTACATTAAATAAATTCAGTGTGAAACGAACACTAAACTTATGGGTTTCGGTTATTAACTATTCCCGCTAATATACCTACAAGTCACCTTCCAATATCTGCATCAGATTAGCTCAACGTCATTAAAATATTGCACTGTTACGATATTATAAGCACCCCTATTATCGTTCCCACTGCTGGACACAGAGACTTCTCTCTTGACGAGAGAGATTAGGCCTCTTAAATCACCACGCTGGCCAAGTGCTGGTTGGTTAATGTCAAATGTCAAAATGCCCTGTACACACTTGCAAGTTCTCAGAACATGCCGGTTGTCTCGTTATGTCGACTTTTTTAAAATGTTGACCAATTATCCCGAGATTTCAACTTTTTTTTTATTATTTAACTGGCTTACTTTTGACAATAGTCTAGCCAGAAGCCGAAGACGAGGTCAACGATGGAACAAGTTTGCCCAGAAAAAGCCTATTCAATCGCGTCTTAAAAGTGGTCGGGTTGTATGTATGTTAGTACCTATTTGGAAAAACAGACTTCGAGAGAGAATTTCACTCCTTAGCGGTGTGGACTATAAAGAATTCGAAAAGCGTTTCGTGCTTCCTCTATTTTCCCGTGATGCCATATTTTTCAAAGCATCTAACAGTAATTCCCGTTATGCCGACTATTATAATGTTCTTTGATTCACCTTCGGAATTAAAGCCAAGTGTGCTCCCACTAAGCCAACACGGGTTTACGAGATTAACATAATATGAATATCTGTGCAATCATAAACTGGGAAGTGTGCCAACCAGAGGGACAAACCCCAGAACTGGTGAAACTAAATATACAAGATAGAAAGATACAAGGCGAAGATAATTTTGGTGTAAGTTGCAGACACTAATATTTTAAGTCTCGAGCTTGTATTTGGAGAAACTTACCATTCCATATAACATTGGAAACTATCATGGTTATCAAATAGATTCGATTTTAGTATAGGTAGCCCTGTTGTGAAGATGTGTCACACTCAGTATGGTGGGTCGCGATAGTGTGTCAGTGGGGTGTGAAAATGGTCCCAACTCAAGTGATGCTTCGGCTCGTTATAATAGACTGAGAAAGAGAGTAGATTTCTTTGTCTGCCAATAAAACTGTTACCCAACTCGCTGCAGCCTCAGTTCAACAGTGATCATGGCGCATGTAACTGTGCCGAAATATCGGGAAACTCGAAAGACAATCAGTCATGGTAAATATCCCTTTATAAGTCTAAATAGTATTTACAATGGCAAAGCTCTAGATCACCACCTCACATAGCAGTCAGTATCAAAAGTGACGACGAATAACTTGTGAGATAACTTCACAATAGCTTTGCTCTCAATATCCGACGATGACGACTTCAAGAGATTGCGGATTCGATTCCCGCCTGGGGACCAAATTTTATGTGACTGACCCATGTTTTTTTTAATTTTTTTTCCCACTGCATGGACACAGATGACTTTCTTAACGAGAGGGATAACGCTCCCAACGCTGGCCAAGTGCGGGTTAGTGAATTTCACAATGATGTCTTTCAAACTCTTCAAAGTTTTCAGAACATACCGGTTATCTCACGATGTTTGCCTTCACCGTTAAAGCACGTGTTTCAATATTCAAGAAGAAAAATCTAGAGGTGCGCTGCGGAGTTTGAACCCACGACCTTCGGAATGAAAGACGAATGTGCTCCCACAAAAAAGAAAGTCGCCATAAACTTCTAGAACCTTCTAAAATCCGGTTTTTGGCGGTAAGAACGACTCGGGCCCTTGGGAACTGGGTCAAGTTTCCTCAAAAGGTTTAAGCGCAGATTTAGACTCAGTCTAGGAAATGGATGTCGAGTGCTCAGCGGAGTTTTAGCTTTCTGGCGGGAAATGCGCGCTGGGACTGTTTATTTGTGGACGTCTTTGTTTTTAGGACAAGATTTTTTTAAGATTTCTGTGTTAATTTTAGATTTTAAAGATGGTATATGCAGACGTGGAACAAAAACATAGAAGATTTCATATTGTAAGTTACTAGCTTGTACACTTATTTTATTTCTATGGGCTATCTAAAACTGATATACTTTTTAAAATCAGAAGAAGTTTCTGAGATTATAAGCACGTTCAAATAAACAAACAAACCATTCAGCGTCAAATCAAACACACACACACTTTATAAATTTTTAGGTGTTTGTCACGGATGTCAGTACATTATTTAAATGATTAAATAAATTATTTGCTCTTAAAATTAAAACTTTGCGCCATCAGCGTCTTATGACAAGCCAGGCGTCATTCATTTTTTCATCTCATAATTTATGTAGTGAGTAATGAATGGGTGAATGAGTGAATGTACGCGTCGTAAGGCGCTATGGCTCTTATTACTGTCATGTCACTGTCGTTTTTTCTTTCTTCTTCTTTCTGGTGTGTTCTCTTGTTTCCTGTGTACTATAAGTTATTAATTTTTTATTATAATATGGTTTTTTTTCTTTTATTTGATTTGTGTTTTTATTGCATTATTACGTGTATAATTTAGTTTAATTTAATTTGTTTGTTTTATTTGCCGTTCTGTTCTGTTTGTCGCTCGTGAGGTTGTTTGTCATAAGGTCTCGTCTGAAAACCAGCGCAAATCCACCTAACGGTGGATCTGCTTATGCTGATGCGAGCCCTTTTGGCACAACACATTGAAGAAAAGAAAGAAAGAAAGAAAGCAATTGGATGTAAAAATTACATAGCAGTGAGCAGGTCCTATTTCAAGCAGAACAGATGCCCGTTAGTGCAGAAAAGTTCTTGAATCAATTCTTGGCTGTTGTTCATGGCCGTTGAATCGCAAGCGAAACGTAAGGCGCCCACAAGACAGTAGATATACTGGTAAATGCTCACTCGCAATGCATTACGCTAAGTATTTGCAAGAATGTTACATTACAAAGAAATGCTCTGAAAACAATCAGTATCTACACTATTTCAAACACATTGTCCCAATAATCAACTTCAAGAGCATTTTTAAAAAACTGTGCGTTAATAACTCAAAAACATCGTACAAGTCGGATCGGACCTATGACATTTCATTTATAAGTATTTCTACCAATTTTTAGCTTTGTGCGAATTATACCAAGGTTATAAATTATTTTGACCGGGCTATACCGTGTTGAAATTCAAAATAATATTATAAATGCGAAAGTAACTCTGTCTCTTTGTTGCTCTTTCACGCATTTATTTATTAAATATTTATTTATTTTATTTATAATGAAAATCCTTTATAAAGAGAGTAACACCGCGGGGAAAAACTAGTAATAAATAAATGTTTTTATTTTTCTATCTGTTATTTAAGCCGTGTTGGCTAAGTGGGAGGACACTCGACTTTCATTCCGAAGGTCGTGGGTTCAAACCCCGCACCTCGCACCTCTGGATTTTTCCTCTTGAGAAATGTATGTGCGATTTAAACACGTGCTTTAACGGTGAAGGCAAACATCGTGAGGAAACCGGCATGTTCTGAGAACTTTAAAGAGTATGAAGGACATGTGACATTCACCAACCCGCACTTGGCCAGCGTGGTGAATTAAGGCCTAATCTCTCTCGTCAAGAGAGAAGTCCCCGTGTCCCAGCAGTGGGAACGATAATAGGGTGCTGATGATGATCTGTTATTTATCATTGCACTTGTGCAGGAAAATCACAGATTCAAACTGGGCTGCATATAACGACCGTGCCCGCTGCTGCAAGACGCAAAGGGACAAAGCGAATACTTATGCTGATGATAATGCATATGAAGTAGTTTTTAAAGATTTGGGCTGCGGTGAGGACGCTACTTCTCTGTAAGAAGTAAGTCTTTACAATTGTAAATTCTAACTTAAAATGATTATATTAAGTAACAGAAGAAATTGAGTTCATTATTTATGACTTAAAGGGTATCATACCGTGATATGACGGTTTTTGAGGTTTCCGATATTTCGACGTTGCAAGCGCCATGATCACGGAAACAAAATTATACTAAAGTCATAATACTGTTAAAACATGTTTTTGAAGTGAAACTTCTATAGAATCGTAGTGATTTCAAACCGGATGCAAAAAGATGAAACGGAAATGGTAAGAGACACAAATACAATAGTCGCCTGTAATTAGTGAGCCAGAGCGAGAGAGCAGATTTCGGTGTGTATGTATATTCACTCACACTGTTTTAATACTTGCTTACTAATCGAGCATTAATAACGTGTGTTAGTGTGTGTTAGTAGTGAAAACTACCGTGTTGTTTGTGTAGTATCGAATCGAAACAAAATGGCGATTTTATAAACAGTGCGTGCGTTTTTTGTTGTGGTTTTAAAATAATTTTAGTCCTAGTGTTACATACCTAATTCAAGATGCATACGCTGCGTTTGCTGTGGTCAGCTCAAAATGAAAATGTTTGGCTTATACGCCACAAAAGAAGATACATCTCTCGGCAGCAATTGGAAATACTAGTACTAGTGTTGATGAAATACTAGAAATATTATCTAACTATATTTAAAAAACTTTGTCGTGATTAAGGTTTTCAACGTCGTTAAAAGGATCTGTAGAGATATCTCTGGAAATAAAGGTAAATATAGGTGAAATATTTTTTTTGTTGTATCTGCCTATCAGACCCATTAAAAAATGGATTGTTTTCCCTCAAACATCAAAAGAACATTCTCAAATCAAAGCACAAAAATACGCTAAATAAATACATCAGGTTTCCTGATATACCTGCTGCGAGGCAAACTGTTAGCATAATAAATTACTGCCAAAAGTAAAGTGGCAAATTAATAGAAAAAATTATGTGTATGTATAACTGGGCTATTTTATTTAAAAGTTTGAATGTTACAGGTTCTACAGGAAATATGGCATCCCCGGGGTTGTGGGGTGCAAAAACTGTAGCCACTTTCATATATTTAAACCGGTACAATAATTTGTCCTTCATTTGGGGAAACAGTAATTTGAATGTTTATATGCAGGAATTACATGCAACTAGAGAAACTGTGTGGCTTTTAGGTATTTTATTACATAATTGTGTGATATAATATTGGCTTTGAATAGTTCACTACATTATAATTTTCTTCTAGTTGATTCTGGCCATCCACAGCGGCCCTGGCTTATGACACCTATTTCTAATGCAGTATCCGCTACACCTGATGCATATGACGACCTCTGTGGCTCGGCGGGCGAACGTCCGCCTGAGGCGCTGGAGGTTGCGGGTTCGATTCCCGCCGGGGGACCAGATTTTGTACGATCTACAATTTCTGGTTTCGGGTCTGGGTGTTTTATATGTATCATAATTATGTATGTATTTACAAAAAAAAATGTATCTATGTAGTATATCAGTCACCTAACACCCATAGTACAAGCTCTGCTTAGTTTGGGGTTAGGTGATGCTGTGTGAGTAGTCCGGAAATATTTATTTATTTATTTATATTTATATTACAACAAGCAACACATTCAGGCCAGAGTTGTAATTGCAAAGCAAAGACTGGGTGCTGCATTATCAGCAAGACAAATGTGCCAAAATTATACAAGCATGTTGTGTGTTGTATAATATTGGGTTGGATTTTGGACTTGAAGACTATTCTGATAATATAGGTAGCTATACCTTATGACTTTAAATTAATAGTAACTACATTTTCTTTAAGAAGTGTGTGTGACTTCAAAGTAAATTAATTTGTAATTTGTTGTGAAAAATCAAAGTATTTTAATAAGAAATAGATGACTTAGTTGGATGATGATGATGATAGTGAATTAAATTTTAGCAAAAAGTAAGGTGGCAAATTAATAGAAAAAATTATGTGTATGTATAACCGGACTATTTTATTTAAAAGTTTGAATGTTACAGGTTCTATGGGAAATATGGCATCCCCGGGGTTGTAGGGTGCAAAGACTCTAGCCACTTTCATATATTTAAACCGGTACAAGAATTTGTCCTTCATTTGGGGAAACAGTAATTTGAATGTTTATATGCAGGAATTACATGCAGCTAGAGAAACTGTGTGGCTTTTAGGTATGTTATTACATAATTGTGATGTATAATATTGGCTTTGAATAGTTCACTACATTATAATTTTCTTCTAGGTGATTCTGGCCATCCACAGCGGCCCTGGCTTATGGCACCTATTTCTAATGCAGTATCCGCCACACCTGATGCATATTACAACAAGAAACACATTCAGGCCAGAGTTGTCAAAGACTGGGTGCTGCATTATCAGCCAGACAAATGTGCCAAAATTATACAAGCATGTTGTGTGTTGTATAATATTGGGTTGGATTTTGGACTTGAAGACTATTCTGATAATATAGGTAGCTATACCTTATGACTTTAAATTAATAGTAACTACATTTTCTTTAAGAAGTGTGTGTGACTTCAAAGTAAATTAATTTGTAATTTGTTGTGAAAAATCAAAGTATTTTAATAAGAAATAGATGACTTAGTTGGATGATGATGATCATAGTGAATTAAATTATGTTTCTTATTCTTTTTCAGAACTCAGCCTCAGGAGAGTCACACTCCTCTGTCAGAAAATGATTCCACCACCGATCTCCTGAGAGGAAGAATAATGAGGGATCAACTTGTTAAGAGGTTATTCCAAGCAAATTGAAATTCTGCTGTAGTTTGTAAAAATAATGACAATGTTCAAGAATAATTTGATAAACTAAGTAGGTACAATAAAAGATTTAATTTATTTATTTAATTTTTATTTTATATTTTATCTGGCTTATCACAAATACCAAAAAGGTCATAGTGTGAGCGCCGGCCGGCCCACTAAACAGTTGCAACATCTTCTAAAACCTGTTAATATAAATTATATTGTAGTTACTGCTTCGTTAGCATAGCGCATTTTTTTTGTATCCGACGCCACGATATCGCCGACGATCTGCCATTGTCCAAGTTCACAACAAAATCCGATTCACACGGCAAAATCAAAGTCCAGAAAGAAATAATGTCAATCAGTCCATGCACAGTCCGGGTCGCGTAAAAATTGATAGAAAGAAAACCGAAAGAGCACACAAAACACAACCGAAACGAAAATCGCAGAAGTATTCTGTCTGTCAATTCAATCTGTCATTGTCAAAAGAAAATGTAGTGCGAACTATCGATTCGATTTTATTTAGAATCGATCAACATTATAACGAATCTTAATAGGATTGCAAGTTGCATTCCTTTAAATATGGCTTTAATATCAGGTTATTATAGATAAAAGAACCGTGCATTTCAATAACTATTGCAAACAAAGCTAACCCTTGCCGGGTCGATCGACCGATCGATTTTATAGATCATTCGCTTACCTATCGATTCATATTTCAAAAGGTTCAATCACTATTTTATAGTCATATTTCGAATGCAAATCATTTGATATGCTTTTTTAAAACAGAAATAAAACTCACACTACCTACTGTACAATTTATGCGGCTGCGTATTACAGCTTTTTAGTAAGACGAAAATGAAAAAGTTTCACTTCTATCGTGTGTGAATTGCACACACACCTTTTTTTTTATTTTTGAAGTGAAACTTCTATAGAATCGTAGTGATTTCAAACCGGATGCAAAAAAGATGAAACGGAAATGGTAAGAGACACAAATTCAATGCTTTATTTAAATTTCGCGCTGCTATTTTATTTATATTATTTTGTAACATACTTTATGTAATACGCTTTATTGAAGTAATATAAATAATCCGAATAATTACAGATCTATGTTTGTTTCTCTTATCATTTTAGCAGATGCGTTCATTTACCCTTTTTTTCTATTCGATATATATCATAATTATAGTTCGTAAGTAGTAGACTCCAATCGTGCGTCGTAGCTGACACACACACACTTTTTTAAATTACCATTACCGGGCTGGGCCAGTGCGTGATGTCGTTTACAATTTGTGAACCCATTAAAGAAATTAATGAACATAACTTATCGCAAAATCAATCTCAACAATTTTATTTTATTTTGAAAAACAATACAACCCTACTCTGTTACAACTGTCATCGCACATCTGATAATATCACACTTTAAATCGATTTATAATCGACTCCTTGATGAAAATCGATACTTTCGTAACCAAATATTAATCAGATCCTTATCGATGCACCATAATCGATTGTTTCGACACCGATTTTATAAAAACAAATGGCTTTTATTATTTAAATAATTGGTTTTGATAGTAATAAATTGTTTTAGCACCTTTTTGGGTGGATTCAATTACGTTATAAGATTTTGTTGTGGATAAAGAACAAACTTTAACAGAGGTTCTGAGCACTACGTGTATTTTTGTTTATTACCTAAGAACGTATTTCTCCTCGAGCGGAATTTATTTATATTATTTTACATATATTGACTAGCTGACCCCAGCAAACGTTGTTTTGCAAAATGAAAAATAGATAGTAGCTGATTCTCAGACCTACTGAATACGCATATAAAATTTCGTTTAAAATTGGTAAAGTCGTTTCGGAGGACTACTATTGAAAATTTCATATATTAGATAACGGATAATTAATTTTTTACCTATATAAAAGATGTTGCTTGCAAGTTATTACCACTGATACTTTAAAATATTTGAGATTTTATTCTGTCAAATTGTGAACTTCCCGTATTGTTCGTAAAATTTATCATATTTCCAAAGTCATTCCCATCCAAAATACACATACAACAATAAATACAAAACTCCACAAAGTTCCAAATTAATAAACTTAGTCACGATAAAACTATGTTTTAATTTAACTAAATTACGGCCAGTTATCTTGATAACAATAACTTAGTCAACTTTACGACTGCACTAAAGAAACTAAGCCAGCACGATTCGAAGCAGTTATTATGAAACTTTACTTGCATTCCGATAATGCGGTTTCCTTTGATGTTTTAAGGTTTAAAACTTAAGTAACAAGGTTGATTTTTAAGTTGTATTTATATTAATCTGTGTATTAACAATCGGTCGGTTTCTGGTAAAGGTTTTGCCGGCGCGGCGTTGCAAATGATTTCTCTTAAATTATAAGTGGCTACACTGAAATAAATTGATTTTATTATATTGGTAGGTACGGTATGGTAACCCCTTCTAGTTACAAACTTACTACTGCAAGGGTTACCAGTAAGTGTCGTATACTGTACATATATTACTCCCATTTATTTAAATAGGTATACTTAAAAGTGGCATAAAATACATATATTTTAATAATACTAATTAACTGTCGTTAAAAAAGCCATCCAAACGGAATAATCACCGTTTGCGAAGCTGTGCTCAAGCGGCCAATAATTAATAAATAATTATTTCCCACTGCTGGGCAAAAGTGTCTCCCATTTCTTTCACGAGTCACAATAACTTGGGTATACTCTCATTAGTGATATAAGTTGGTAAATATAGTATAAAGAAAAAAATATATATTTTCAACTTTTTAGTTTTTAGAGGTACCTACTTAACTATTTTTTTTCATAGTATTATTTATAATAAAATATCATATTTACGTGTTTATTTATATAATATTATAAGCGTTTACCTCTACCCTAGAGGCAAACCACCACTTCAAAGTAATGCAAACCGTAGATAATCAGAAAATATGTCAAAAAGCATCCCTTGTGAATAATATCTCATGTAGGGTCGCGCCGGGGGATTCTGGCATTTTGACCCTTTTACAGTTTCAGGGTTAAAACCTTAGAAAGCATATCACAAAAAATTCTGGAAATATGCCATTTATTGTTTTTTTTTTAGAATAGAATAGAATATAGTTTTAGTTTGGTTATTAATATAATTTTATTTTTCTGTATTTGTGTTGTCGAAATATTATGTCTTTCTTTCTTTCTTTCTTTCTTTCATAAGAATAGAAAATACTTTATTACACACCAAAGAAACCATACAGTAAGAAATTAAAACTAAACCTGGAATGCGTAATGGGTGGATGCTTATTGCTAAATTAATTAGTCTTATTAACTTTGAACTAAAAGCAAAATTGTTTCCAATGATTCATCCGTAAAAATATACCCAAGGCAAAATATGCAAATGTGTGCAACACGAAACAGTTTTATTTAATTTTAATTTATTACATAATTTTCAAATTTTTATTAATTATGTATATTTTTAACAGTTTTAATTCTTTAAAAAAAACAGGTTTTAATACCGTAAAACATAATTATGTTTTCTTAAAACGTGCTTTTCTTTGTAATAAGGACTTTTTTTGCGTTGAACACAATCAGATTGATGCTATGGATGACTTTTTGTAACAAGATTCTAAGGCTTTTTTAGTTCAAACTATTTGGATTTTCGTGTGAAAAATAAGGATTTAATAAAAGTCTTTATTACTTATAAAAACACGTTTTAAGAAAACATAATTATGTTTTAACAAACAGAGTCGGTCAGAACAGAAATAACTAACTATGTTTGAATATATTTTTGTTTCTCAAGTACCTACACATTTAACTCCTACATTAATTATAAATAAAGCGTCTTCAAATAATTTTAGCAACGCGTTATGAAATAAATCATCCCTGAATAAGGCGAATCTAACGCTATTCCCTATCTTAGCGTTTTCACATAAATCAGTTGGGGAACGCTTAACACGGGGTGGTTTCAGTATTTATAAGTAAGAGTTGGCATAATTTCGTTTAATGAGGGAAAAAGTAATAAGCATATAAAATAATGTGATTCTGCAGAAGCTTTGTCTGTTTTGGCTATAGCATAACTCAGAGGCGATGAATTCGTCACGGTACTTAGTTGGGGCATTTCTTATTTATAAAAACATTGGTATTTTAACCGTATACAGTAGTCCAACTATTGGGACCATTGGGCCAACAATTAGTTAAGAAAATAAATATTTAATATCAGGCGGTGAATTTGTCATGGATATCCTCTTAATTAGGCTCATAATTATGTCACCAGTTGTTTAGTTAATCAAATGGATTTACAATTTGTTGACTGTAGCTTTGATAGTCATGATGTATGTGATGGCAAGGTCATCACGTTCCATTGAAAAACGCCCTTCATCTTAGAAGCAGAAGAGTCTGTCAGACAGCGCGCTCGTGTCAGATCTACCATTTTGGAACGTACCAGGCCAACAGTACTCAACATTGGGCCAACAATACTCAACATTAGGCCAACAGTTTCCTTAATTTTTTCAACTGTTGGTCTAGAAAACCACCCGTATAATTCCACTTTCAGGCGGTGAATTTGTCACGGTACACAGCTTTGTGCGTGATTTCCTCTGAATCAAGCTCATTATTGTGTCACCAGTTGTTTAGTTAGTCAAACGGATTTACGATTTGTTGACTGTGCTTTTGTTAGTGATGGGGTAACGCTCGATGGGTTAAATTGTTTGATTGGTAAATTATAATTGGAAATACGTTGGAATTTTGAGTGATAGTATAAGTTTCAATGTATGCGTAGTTAGCTGCAGATTCACAAGAGCATTCTGTGGATGCATTGTTGTTATGGTTCGGTGCGCGTTAATTAAGTAGAATATTTTTGCTATAAGTTTGAACGGAATTATTACTATGTCTATTAGGGTGTGTTTACACACACTTGTGGCAAAGTAATGCCAGTTACAGATCAAAGTCAATGTCAAAGTCAAAACGTTTATTTCCTTAGAAGCACATAGCCTACATGGACAGGTCAACTTAAAATTAATAAAACTAAATTGCTTAAATAACAAATATCAAGGAAATAACATTGTCTTGACAGTTCGCTTCAATGTTTTATACTGAGTTGAGAAGCGAATAGAACAACACAGCTTTATCAGTTATTACAATTTTGTAGATATTACAACAGATGCAGATTAGAACTCTGTGTGCGAAGGTGTGTGTGTTACGGATGTTTCTTAATATTTTTGATAAAATTTCAAATAACGCCAGTTACTATTAATATTTAAAATTTTAACTTGCACAGGAGGTAAAGTCCTAAAGACTTCGTTAATTACGTTAATATATTATGTACTCTTTGATAGATAGACAGCTAGATAAATCTTTATGGTACTCCAAAAAATTAAACAAACAGTAACAAGACAATACATCTGAGTACAAAGAGCGGCCTTATCGCTGTGAACCTTAGTGCTGTGTGTCGTATCGCATCTTTGTTTTTTTTAAAATAAATAATTGATTGATTTATTAGGAAAGACCAAAGTTTGCAGTAAAATAATATTTTTGCCTGGTTATGTATGTAGACAAAAACCGATATAATTAAAAATTACTTAATCATTAACAATAAGTAATCGGCACCATTCACAAAGAAGCGTATGGTTGTTAAACAAAAAAACTTATATGTATAACCAAGATTTTCCTAAAACCAATAACCATTTTCGCAATCAATCTAATTCGTTCAATCCCAATGCATTTTCATCTATCAAACATCAGAATCTCTGCAATCCCATCAAACTGGAGAGCTAAGTCAACATCCAGGATTTATCACCGCCCTAATCACTCTGAACAGGGTAGAACAATTAACGACAATTTTATTTTAATGGGCCAGTGGAATGTTGATTCAACAGTTTTGTAAAGGGTGTAAAAACGTCTTTGAAATTTAATTGGAAAATATCATAAAATTACATTTAAATTGTGGTATTAAATCTGTGATGAAGTCATTAAAAAGCTAAGCTCGGGGTTTCTTGATCATAAAACGAAGGGGCACGTAGAAGAATGAGAGTTACGGATATAGATAACGTATCAAAATTTACTTTTTGCTCAAATCTTTGTCTATGCCATTATTAAATCTTGAATTTAAATTTCAGTAAAGTTATGTATATCGTCAATAAATAAATAAGTATCGTATAGTCATATCGTACATCGCCATCATAACGTAGAACGAACAAAGATGTTTTCCGTTAGGGCTAGAAGCTTCTTGAATGGAGACTGAGTCTCAACAATTTCATATGGGTTGGTCAATTGTTCTGGGTGTTTAATAATAAAGCATTATGTTTATATTGATGTCTATAATATTAAGTATATCAGGTGTCTAGTACCCGTAACACCAGCTTACAGTTTACCGCGGGGCTAAATGTTATTGTGTGGGTTGTCCGGCAATATATTTTTATTTGTATATTAAGCTGTACGACGATTTAGTGAAAAACAGTGGTCTAGATTCACTGGACCACAATCTTCCAACCGAACTTTAGATTGCAATATTTAATTTTAGTGGGACGCCTTCAAACAATGCTTCATTAAGCTAAGCAGCGTCCAGAATTTATCACCGCTCTAATCACTCTAAGAGCAAGGGTAAAACAAACGACTTGACAATTTCATCTCGTAATTTTCACTTCATTTTCTATTTAACCTTTTAAAGCGTTTAGCTGGGATTTATGCATTTTTACCAACTATTTTCGGACTGCATTCGCTTTTAAAATAACCCTAAAGGCAGTTCTATGTGGGCGCAATCCTTAGTAATATTATAGGTAAAAGTAAGATTTATCTGTAAGTTATGTTTGCCGGTATCGATTTCACGAAAATACTCCTAAAGCAATCAAATAAATTTTGGGGCATAGTTTCTATATACCCAGATAAAAACTATTTTTGAGCATGTCATTCCGCTAGAAAATCATTATAATGCGGATAACAACACGGAACACTGATTGTGATAGTGTTGCTATAAGTTAAATACTGATGCAGCTGATCAAAGCCTTTCGCTACACATTGATTAATTATGCTGTTCTGTCAAATCATCGTTTTTGTCATTTGTGGTGTACAATAAAGAGTTATCTATCTAGGATATACAAGAATATCAAAGTCTGCTCGGAGGTGTGACTAAAAAATATGACTTTAGGTATAAATTAATTACGGTATTTTCACTCATCCGAAGATGATTCGTACATTTACATAACATGTTTGCAAATTTTGTTTCTCATCGCGAAGTATATTGAATATATCAATTAAATATAATACATTACTGTAAACATCCTTATCTGAGCCGATTACTAGCAAAAATTTGGAATAAATGGTTCGAAAAATTCCAAAAGCTAAATATCCATACTATATTGGATTTTTGTCGGCTATGGAGTTCTTGTTTTTTTTTTCACGGAACAAAAAAGGTATGTGTGCGATTCACACACGATAGAAGTGAAACTTCAGTAAATCGACAAAAGAATGAGATGAATAAAAAAAAAATACTGTGCAAAAAGATTTTGTTCGGGCGGTCACCCATCCAACTACTGGCGTCGCGCAAAGTTGCTTAACACTTGGGCAGTCGCGCCCTGTTTTGATGCGCTAGAAGTCGCTACCGTGTCCACCGGACCCAGTTTAATATTGCTGGATTTTTCTATAATTACTGAATATAATGTTATTGTGTATTTCCTAACGGTAATTATATTATAAAATAAAATTACAAATGGTATTAAACATTTATATTTATTACTTTTATTCATAAAAAAACGCAATCTAAAAACATACTAAAATTCAACTAACATTAACGACACATTTTAACCATTATCATATATCTTAGTAAATAACGAAAATAACATTAAGTTTCTTTATTTTTCGAATACTACTATAATGTACTTATTCCAAATCACAATAAGAGACCCATCATTATTTGGTAAAAAAAACTAAAAAACTTCTCTAAAAATCAACAGTCTAAAAATACCTTATTTTGTCACTTTGCAAGTCAAATATTGTTATTGCAGTTCACACATATTGCTTTAGTGAATTTTCAATTTACTGCACAACTTGACTCCTTGAGGAGCTAGTTTCTTCAGGTCCTTCTGTATATTGCATTTCTTCGTCGCCATCTTGTTCGGAAGCTGTTTCATGGTAATTTATTTATGTTTCTGAGCATTCTTCATTAGGTATCTATTGCTTCGTTCAAGCATTCTTCAATATCCCATAACCTTAAGGGCCTATTGGTGTCCATATTTTATAACAAAAACAAATTTTAATTAATTAATAAGGGTTATAAAGTTATGAAAAATCACTTACGTATATAGTCGCTACCGGGTCCAAAGAACCCATAAGCACCTTTTAAGTCCATAACACTCGAGCGCAGCGCGTCAACTGACTGCTGCTACTTTTATTCGCTGTCTCAATCCAACGTCGGAAGGTACTAAGAGCGGCAGTGTTGCAATCCTTAAGATTCAATAGTTACCATGCAAACAATGGGCGACTGGGTCTGATAGACCCTTTAGCGACTGCCTAAGTGTTAACTTTGTTAGCGTTTAAGATTGGCTTACCTGTCGCATTTCCGTTGCATCCGGTTTAAAATCACAACGATTCTAAAGAAGTTTCACTTCAAAAGAAATCGAAATGTCCTACTAACTGTCAATGACTTTATCAATGTTTCTATGGTTGTCTAACAACTTACCTATTCTTATAACTCTTATTTCTTGCTTATTTAACTGAATAAAAATTATCTAAAATACACAATAACCCGTACACTCTTAATAATAAAGAGATTTACTACTACGCACTAATTTATTTTTATGAATAACGTTTTTTATAAAAGGTGTTATTAACCACCTATAAGCCTATACTAAAAACTGTTATATTTTTATGAATACATTGGTCTCCCAATGGCTTAATCAAATTGAAAGTTAAAGCTAGATAAATTTTTATTCATGTTACATCGGCATTACAAAACTAAGTTTAAAAAAATGAAATGAAAAAAATGTTTTATTACACTAACTAAATGATAAGATTTACAATTCATTTGTACTGAGTCTCCTTTTAAGTAAATAATATTATCTGTGCTAGGAAATCTTGCTATTCCTTGATAGTAAATCAAAATTAATCAAAGTTTAAATAACGTTGTATTTTAAGTAGTAAAAAGTTCCCATAAATAACATAAATGTTTAAAATACAACATAGCGCCTACATGTATTGTTAACATTTCAAACCTCACGCTGCAACAGCGCTCAATCGAATTTCCCCACTGTGGTCTTTATTATGATGTACTCGTAGCTAAATAACTCAATAATTTCAGTTTTCGCAACCTCAGAACGATTTTAAACAGATTTTCTTAAAGTTTCCGAACACATGTTTTATTTCCATCACGTGCTACGGTGGAAATTCCATTAAAATTATGTAATTACGGCACAGATGAGTTGATGAGTTGAGCGACGCGGCGTGCTGGAAATTATAAGTAAGCTGTAACTCTTTTCTGGAAATTGTCACGTGTTTTAGGTTATAGGCAATTATGCGACTAGTTTATAATATAATTGTATAATTATACTAGTTAGCAGTGTATAGAAAAGCCGTGTTGGCTAATTGGGAACACGCTTGACTTTAATTCCGAAGGGTTTAAACAATGCCATGCCACTCCGGATTTTCTTCTTGGAAAATATATGTGCGCTCTATAAACGAACTTTCACGTTGAAGGCAAACAGTGAGTGAGCGAAATGTTCTTTGACCTTTAAAACGTTTAAAGGACATGTGACATTCACCAACCCGAACTTGACTTGTAATGTTTTGTATTGAAACACTTGTTGATATTTACTTATGTTTTATTTCTTACTTTACATAATTAGTATAATTAATATTAGGAGCTACATAGTGCTCGTGCCCTGGTCAGATATCAAGGGATGCAGTGCCTTCAACGTCAGCTGTCAACGGGTTGCTCGTTGACAGCTGCGTTCCATTACACATTATGCTACATCTTCCCCTTTTAAACAAAGAATTAGAAAACTATGTTTATATAAACAAATTAGGATACTTAATTAACTTACTATGTTTTTATAATTACATTAAATTATCTTATATTAAAATTCCATGCTTTTAACCGCTTTTCCTTCCCCTTCCAACAGGGAAAAAAAATAACTCACAATAGCTATACTTAATTAAGTTAACACTAGCAATCAATATAACAAACAAATCAATAAGAAGCTGTACATTCGACCAACCAAGGAGCTGCTGGCTGGCCCGGTGAACACCAAGTCATGCCAAAGTATGAAAAAATACTAATTAACACATCAATTATGGATTTAGAGCTTTTATTAGTTAACAGTTTAATATTTAGTCCTTTAGAATAATAATCATATACTACCAGGTGATTATTTGCTTTAAAATCCATAATGTCAATAGCTAATTTACAAAAGGGTACGCTAAGTATATTGTGGGGCCTTAATGGCTCTTTATTATTATTATTATTATGAGTTTGACATGTATAACATTGCTTAACAAATTCTTCTAAATGTGAGTCTATATGCAACCAATAATATAAATTTCTTGCTAGCTATTTAATTTTTGCCATGCCAATGTGACCTTCATGATTAATAACTGATTGTCTCAAATTTTTAGGAACAATTAATCTATTATTTAAAAAAAACATTATTTTTTTATCACAGTCAATTCATTTCTTAATTTGTGTTATCTGTGTAAACCATCAGGAATATTTTTATTATTAATACCAACCATCTTTAATGAAATTTCTTAATATTTCTAATTCCTGATCATTGGAACTTTCATCTAAATATTGTTTTCTGTTCTGTGGTGTTAAAATTATTGACAAAACTATCAGGGCGCTCTACCTTAGCAATGACTTTATGTCGCACCAAAGCCGCCAGCTTGTCCGCCAGGCGCGTCTTGAGCGCGTTCGGCACCCGCCTCGGTGATCTAACCACGGGCTTCACACCTGGTCGAATGTGCAGCTTCAGCGGAGTTTTAAACTCGCCTACACCCTGAAAAAGTTTAATGTTTTTATTAATTAAACAGTCTTTACTGTCCAATAAGGATGAATTAGTAATTAATATGTCTTTAGTATTAGTATTATTACTTATCAAAACATTCTTTGTTGTTTCTTTAATATTAGCATTTACATTATCAGTTTTAATAGTATTAATATTAGAGTTCTTTAATAATTTTAATTGAATTAATGAGGACAGCCCTAAAATTGGCTTGACCTTTTCTCTCACAATTAGGAACTCCAATTTAAAACTTTTAACATTTTTAATATTGGGAAAAATATTTAGTGATACTTTTCCTAAAGGAAGTAATTTCCCACCTCCGAAGACTTCAATTAATGTTTTTGTCTCAGATATCTTAATATTATTATCATCATTGACAAGTTTCTTATAATCACTTAAGCTGATCACATTAATTTGAGCCCCTGTGTCACATTTGAAAGTAACTTTTTTATTTTGCACTCTAAGGGACTCTGTCCAGTCACTGTTACCAAGATTCATTGAGTAAACTTGTAATAACTCCTGAACATTTTTACCACTAAAATTACTGTTATTATTATCTGGCCTTCTCTTATTAAAAATACAACCTACACTATAGTGATCCAGTCTTTTACAATTAGAGCATCTCTTGCCATGAGCGGGACACTGCCTTGGCCCATGCTCGGAGTTACATTTTTTGCAAAGGTAAAATGATCTGTTATAAAAATTATTCGACTTTACTGAACTGCGGGCTCTATTTTGATTATTCATAGTATTAAAATACTTAGCTTTATTATTAGTGGTATGGTGCTGTTGCACATTTCTCGCCTGCACTGCATGCACCTCCGGGGAACCGCTGAGGGTCTTCATAAATCCTTTGGACAGCTCAGCCGCCCTGCAGATCTCGATGGTCTTGTCCAATGAGAGATCTTTAACTTCCAGCAACTTTTGCTGTATTCGCTGTTCCCGAACCCCCATTATAATTTTGTCCCGCAGCATCCTGTCCTTGAAATCACCAAAGTTGCAGTTTTCTGCCAATCTTCTTATTGAAGAGTAAAAATAATCAAAGGTTTCCCCTTCTTCTTGATGTCTTTGGTTAAATTTGAAGGTGTTGATTACTTCGTTTTGCTTCGGCATGAAGTAATTATCAAAAATAATTATTATGTCTTCCAATTTTTCTTTTTCTTCCGTCTTGAGGACATTATAATAGAGCTCCTCAGCTTGCTCTCCGATGCAATTTATTAAAATTGCCGCTTTTCTTCCTTCTGCCAATCTTTCCAAGCCCGCCGCCATTATATAGGTGCGAAATGACCGCTTGAATCGCTGCCATTGCTGCCAGCAGTTCTCCAGATCTTCTAAATTCAGTGCTTGAGGCCTTCTGTATTCAACGGCCGTCATTTTATCACACAGTTCCTCTTTGTTCATATTTAATATTAGTATTTATTTGTAATATGTAGTTCTTCGACCATGTGCCCTAATTCACTTGAGGTTACCTTGTGTGATCCGACTTAATCTTGGAGACTTCGGTTCTTTTTCGGCTGCGCCATGTAATGTTTTGTATTGAAACACTTGTTGATATTTACTTATGTTTTATTTCTTACTTTACATAATTAGTATAATTAATATTAGGAGCTACATAGTGCTCGTGCCCTGGTCAGATATCAAGGGATGCAGTGCCTTCAACGTCAGCTGTCAACGGGTTGCTCGTTGACAGCTGCGTTCCATTACACATTATGCTACAGACTAGCGTGGTGAATTAAGGCCTAATCTCACTCGTCAAGAGAGAAGTCCCTGTGTCCGAGCAGTGGGAACGTAGATAGCGGTGTTAATGCGATGTCTTAACTTTTAACCGAATTCAAGAAAGGAGGAGATTCTCAATTCGAACGAATTTCTTTTTTTATGTTATTTTTTTACGCGATATCTCCGTTAGTTGTGAACCGATTTTTAAATATTTTTTTTAATTTATATCTTATAAAAAGAATATTATGCTTGCTGAGTGGCCCTATTGTCAAAATCTGATCATGGGATCCCATAGGAATCGAGAGCAACCCTGGAATTTTATTAGATGTTGAAGTTGGATTAAAACAAATAATATAAATACCTTTTATGCACGAAATGAGACGTTCTTATTATATGTATTAGCATTATTAGACCATGTAATTTTAATTATATTTTTGGAAATAAGAGTTGCTGTCATTGAACCCTGCCAAGGTGGACTCATGAGAATATGAGTAGCTTGTCTTGAAACACAATATCAAATACTGCGCTTGCCAATCCATTGCCATTTCCATTGCCGAGCGTGGTAACTCAATGCCCCATTATAATGGCCTAATCCAAAAAGGAAGCTACAATTTGTAACCACATACTTCTGCTCAAACTAATGGCGCTCCATGCATCAAACGATATCATATTATCAATTTCAAAATACTTTTATATTAACATTATAATAATAATAATATAATAATAAAAATATTTATTTACAAAAAGGTTTACAATAAGGTTTTTTTATAAAGTAAGTATACAATTTACATAATCAATAAATAGTACATGCCCATTTTAAACCTATTTTGTTCAAAGAAAATGACTCCTCGCTTTAACTAACATTCTAATGATATTGACATAAACTCGAAAAAAAAATGAGCTATGCCTTTGTCAGCGAGTTTAAGAGTAGTGCACATTCAATGACTGAAAATAAATTACCCGAACACATACATAAAACTAACTTATAATAAATTTGATCAGTATAGACTATAGGGACGATATACTATGGGATGTTAGAAGAGGTAGGCCGAAGAAAAGATGGATGGACTGTGTGAAAGACGACATGAGTAAGAAAGAGGTGAGTGAGATGACGGGTGATAGAGGGAAATGGAAGCAGAAAACATGTTTTGCTGACCCCACGTAATAAGGGATAAGGTCAGGAAGATGATGATACTATAGGGTTCCATGTACAATTTACACATTTTAGCTTAAAAACTCGAAGACACCCTTAGACATTTTAAAATTATATATTTTTTAAAAGTTTAAAATATGTAGTCGGATCGGTCACCCATCCAAAGTAGCTTGACTTAATGAAAATCACGTTTTTTGTGTGGGAGCATACTTATATATTAATTAATTACGTTTTTAGTAATTGTTTTTACAGTGCCAACATTAATACACCATCTCTCGAAATTTAAACTTTCTATCTATCACGGTTCTTTAGATACAGCCTGGAGACAGACTGAGAGACAAACGACGAAGCATACTTCGTCGTTTGTCTCTGTAGTAATAAGGTCCTGTTTAAACCTACCTGATAATGTAAATAACCCCTTGTTATAAATTCTTTAAAAACAACTTCCTGTTTTGCATCGACGCCTGAAATTGCAAAAAAAAACAAAGTATCTCAGGCGACTGCTAGCAATAGTTTCCGATATGAGAAAATAATCAAAATGGAAAGCAAAGTGACAAACCTAAATCTTCATGTTTTCTCTCCGGAAGCCGCAAGAACAGCGCTGAAAAGGCGGTTTGGCCCAAGTTGTAAGAGAACGAAAATTGCACGGAGAAGTAATTTTGGAAAATGAAATTTGACAGCAATATAGGGTAAATAACTAAAAAAATGCTTGATTGCGCTGCGTTTTCTGCAAAATCGTAAAAATTTTGTATGACAGAATTGTTCCCTTGAATCTATCTTTATGCATCACTCATCCTTTTAGGCTCACCGTAAACAAATCTCTAAAAAAATAATTAAACTAGGTACCTAATTGCGAAGATATTTTTGTAAATATGATATTAATCCTACTCGCAATAAATACGTTATTCTTCACAAGTCTGTAATTTAAACACAATTGTCCTTAGCATCATTTGAATTCAATGAATATCTTAGAAGATATCTAAACGTCGGTCGCAGCAAATTATTATCAATGTATAGCGCGGACATTCGTTATGTCAAGGCGCGCGCTGGCAGTGAGTAGGCTGTCGGTGGTCACATGTGAGCTTGATCACGTTAACACGCGAGCGCGGTTATGAAATATCAAACATACAGCATACTATGCAAGTGTTCATGTACAAAACGCAGGTGCGGCGAAAGTAGCGGGCCAACTAGCGACTGCGCTCGCGCTCGCGGCTATATCAAACGCGTGAGACGTTTGTGTATGGTCACGTCGAACTAGCGGCGGAGCGCGCGAAACACTCGCAATGCCAGTTAAGTTCAACCAGTTTGAACTTGTCGCTAGAAAGCATTTTTTTATGCAAATCAAGCCTTTATTTGACAAATATCTCACCTGATGTTAAATGACGATGTGGTGCTTCTCCGGGCCACATTACGAAAAATGAGTTCGCCACGTCCACTGAACTGTTCGTTATGCAATTTTCCGGAATAAGTATAGTAATACTAGTACGCAATAGGAAGTTTTTTTTTATTTATTATTTGTTAGGAACGTGTGAGAATTAGTTGAATTATGAAAATTGTTGAATGTGTCGAGAAAAAAAAACTAGATGTCTGATATACTTAATATATTAAAGATAGGCCATATTGGAATAGTTATCTCTACAAAAATAATTTAAATCGGTTTTTTAAATCGCTTCAGCTTATCCGTTATTCTCCACCAAATGAACCGGAAGACAGCTATTATTGAAATTGAAATGGTTCGTCTCATTGATAAGCAATTTGTTGTTTTTCGTTTTTTCAATTTGTCTTCTTCAGCTTGTTGATTTGAGGATTTCGGGTTATTTATAAGTATTGGGGCAAGTAATTTATGTACTGGGGACAAGTAATTGATGTACGATGTGGCTTCCTTTGGAAGGCAATAAATCTAATAATAGAACGGTTTTGTGTTCGTTTGTTTTTAGGGAAATTTATCGTAAAAAGAGATGTTTTATGTAAAGGGGATGAGATGAAGAGAATCTTTGTGTAAATCCTTGATGTTGGAAAATACATTGATTTATCAAAAGGTAAAACATGAAAAAAAAAAACATTTAGAACCGTCATGTTTAGGGTTCCGTACAAAGAATAAAACGAGACATTATTACTGAGACTTTGTATTTAATAATTATGTCTTGCGATCCGTCTGTCCGTTGTAGACGAAATATAATGTACTTCGGTTGTAGCCTTAACAAAAACTTTATAAACACACAATAAACAAATAAAATTACTTTTAACTAGGAAAAATGTATTAATCTGTTATTTATTTAGATGAAATTGATGAACACCTATGTAGAAAGGTATTAATCAATGTCATTACATTTATAAAATTCTTCTCCAATAGTTAATATGAGAAAAATCGAACCACCCCTAAAAATACCAGTAACTCATAAATAGTTTTAAAAGTCAGAGACAATTACTTTTGCTCTCTCTTTTGGCCATAAAACTAAAATAACAAAATTCTAAACCTTCTAAACTTTACAAATTCTGTCGAGTTTCCAAGTCTACAGTGTTATAAATATCGAAAGCGTTTCCGAGATTATAACAGCTCATGAATTCGTTGTTATATATCGCTACCTTGGGGTAGAAAGGTCGTAAAAACCAAAACCGTACTTTTCAGGAAGAGCAAAAAACAAAATTTTAAGAACATTTTGGCTAATATTTTTTTTATTCTTATGGGTATATTGACCCTATTTCGTGAGAGTTATTAGTTTTGTATGTTCTTTGCAATGGAAAACCTTATTTTATTGTCAGTCTCTTAATTTAGAAGTTAGCGTGGATTTACGACCAAGATTTTTTTTCAAAATGGTTTTAACATCCTATAAATATTTGAGTTGTTACATTGTAATGAGTCGTAACTAGATATAAGTCGTTTTAATTGGGCTTATAAACTACTTACATAAAATAATGAAAGTCGTAAAATCAATACCATTCAAATGGAGGGAGTCGTAACTATAGTAATTATGAAGTAATTTTACATACTTTACTAAAAATTGGGTTACAAAAACCATCAAAATAACCACTTTACATACCAGTGTCTATGTGTACTTACTACGATTTTAATCAGATGAAACAAAACGTAGTCAATATTTTAAATGAGGTATTTATTCAAAATAATACACAAAATAAAACATTTTGTATTGTTTAATCAAATAGTTTATATGAAAAAAACTTAAACAAAACGTTAATGAAACGTAACAGTGGAACATAGATAATATAATAATACCTTTAAAAATACGTTCGCATTTCACAAATATTTTATTCTTCTTCTTACTTTGAAGCATATAGGTAACTAGCTATAAAAAAGAGTATGAATACTATTCTAAGAACTATCTTTGAGATCAAATTAGGCTATCATCAGTCTTATATCCTAGTAGCAGGAAATATAAGGTAGCCATTATGAGGGGCTCCATACTGTGAGGTTTTGTACTTCCTTTTCAATTGTTGCATGCATAGAATCTACGGGCAAAAAAATGATTTGTATAGTCTCTAAGCTTCGAAGCTCTTTTGGATTGCTTGAGGAACTGATTGATAACAGACATGACTATCCTATTCTTGTTTTGTCCTACGCAAGAATCGGAATAGAGTATTAAATGTTTAACCTTTCTTTTATCAACTTCTTCAAAGTATTTATATAAACAAGTAGAAATTCTTGACTGCCTCGCTTGGCATCACACACTCCCCATACATAGCAATATCCATTTTGAGTCCCACTTTCGTACAAAGTGAAGTTAAAAACTGCATATTTTCTAGAATGTCTTAGTAGCATGATATCTCCGTGAGGTGTGGCTAGCACCTTTTGCAGATCAAAACTAGTGGTCAGTGTTACATTGTTGAGATCTATACATTTTTGGTGAGCTGAAAATCTTTTGTACATACATTTCTTTTCTTTACCATGTATATCTAATTTCATTTTTTCTGCTTCATTCATATTCTCATTTCGCTCGGCTTTTGTACACAATAGATATTTATCTTTCTTTGGCACATGAAAACTGATATACTCATTTTTTAATATCATTCTAAAACCCGATTCTCCGACAGGTGGCTTATCGTTACTCTCACATTGTTTCTGGTAAATTCAATACAAATTAGTCAGATTTTGAGTTCTTGAGGAAGATATACCCTATTTGATCGTTTTCAGGTGTGGTGCGAAGGCACTGCAGGTAGATTTCAATGAACATCTTCACATATTCTCTATCATTGGAAGAGTATTTGGCAGGAACAATGCGTATCCTCAAGTCATTTTGGGTCATCTTTCTTTAGAATGCGATAGAGTGTAAAGTAAAAATTTCTGAGTTACATTAAGGGTTTGCAGTAAAAACTTTTGACATACTTTCCTACGGTCTTCACCATCATATAATACAGCCTATTTTACATTTGTTTGGCTGACAAGAATTTCGTTCCATAGTTTTTTCAGATACTGAGGCTCCTTCGCTGTTTTCGTGTCTCTTTTTCCTTTATTCTTAAGTTGTTTCCGTTGCTTTCTTTTATTAGTAATTGTTTTATTCTTCTTGCGATTATTTGTACTATCCACATTGTTTTAACTGATTGCTTTTTTACTTCGTTTTTTCTTTTTTTTCTGAGGACTAACGCTTGCTTCGGATTCATTACAGGACCATTCCTCGGAACTTCCTGCACTAAAATCCCTTAATTCATCTTCTGACAAAAACTCTACGTACAAGGACTTCTTAAAAGATAATCTTTTACGTTTTGTATTTTTCTTAATTTCTGGAGTTCCCTTTTCGTGAGAACGCAGGAGACACGAGGGCTGAGGATCTTCGGAAGCAGCAGGTAAGTAGGTCGTCGTCAAGCACGGGGTTTCATCAGGATGCAGGGAGCACGAAGCTGAGGCCTGAGGATCTTCGGAAGCAGCAGGTGAGTAGGTCGTCGTCAAGCATGGGGTTTCATCAGGATGAAGGGAGCACGAAGCTGTGGCCTGAGGATCTTCGGAAGCAGCAGGTGAGTAGTTACCGTGTTTTAGTACTTCGATAGAAATAATATTAACTTGACTTTGCTTCTTTGCATCAGTACTTTTTAATGGACTGTTCGAAACTCTAACGTTGTCTCCAAAGAGATATTAGATCGGGGCACAGATATTGTAGAAGTATTGAAATCACTTTCGCTGCTGCTATGTATTATGATATTTTCATTTCTTACATTTTTTTCTTTTTGGTGAGCTTTCTGAATCATTCTCGTCTATGATGTCTGTGCTCTGATTTTAATCATTGCTATTTTTATCATTACTTTTATATCTGCTTTTGTCATTCATGGCATCCACTGCAGATACTACCTCTAACAGGATGGAGAGAGTGATGGGAAAGAGAGTCGGAGTATACCGGTTACGATCCCAGTAGGTGTCGAATTAAAAAAATGAAGTATCACTAGAAAACACTTTTCATTCGAAGGCAAAAGTGAGTAAGAAGTAAAAGCCTTGAAATTTTTTAAACTGGGTCGTATAAACCACTAATACGTCAAAGCCAAAGAAAACATTGAAAGCAAAATGGGTGTATAAACCATGTATTTCGGCTGGTGTTCGTTACGACCACGACTATCTGAGTAGGTACCTATACATTATTTGATAAAATTACCTATTTAAACTATAATACTTACGCATATTTTTATTAGACAGGTATAATATTGATAAAGCACTCAGTTAATAAACTAGTTATCTGTAAAGCCAAAAACTTTCCTAACCCAGCAACAGTGGCTATAATTGGAACTAAATGCCGCCGTTATTCAACTACCTGTCATCTTATTTTAACACTAAATCCTTCCTTCGATCCTTATTTTAAAAAACAGGAAAGCATTATAGGTGCTAAAATAAAAGATATAGGTACGTAACGTAGCATAACTTTTTGGCGTTCAGTTTCGTAGCTTTAAAATAGATAGAAGTATTGTTCTCCTTTTGAGTAATCCAAGTTATTTTCCATCATGTCCTGATGGAAAATAACCTGATATCAATAAGGTACACTATCACACTACTTTATTAAAGAAATGTTACAAACGACGTCTATTTTGTATGGCTAGCTGCTTACAATTGAACCATGCGACCGGCCTCACTAGAAAACGATAATTAAAACTCTTTGACTACTATCTATCTTAGGTACTCTGACCTATGAAGTTCATAAGAACTAGAAAGGGAGGCCCGTCGCCGCCGCGATGTATTGAAAAATGAATCTAATTTTTATGTGATCACAACGACTAAAATAATTTCGATAATTCGCCGTCAGTGTAGGTATTTGCCGTGATCGGCATTCCTCGGCGTATTTTTTCAAAGGGAGTAAGTACTTTCAATAAATTTGTAAAAATAAATGATTATGATGTAAAAGCCAATTTGCTCTTCTCGAAAGTATTGAGGATGGGTGTAAATACTTTACTGTAAGTTTTTCTTCGTGATCTCAGGGTGTAAAAACCAAATTGTACTAAACTTATGGAGGTAAAAGGCTGTAAAACGAAATCATACAAAATTTTGGTTTTTACAACCAAGCGTAATTTATTACTTTGGTAATACACCATACTTGACTGAAATCTACTATCTTTTACAACCTAAACTAGTAAAAAATTATAGCATTACCCCAAAGGGTCATAGCAATAATATTTTTTTTGGTTCTTACATCATAAGTTCCAACAAAAACTCTGCTTAGACTTTGAAGTCGTCTGGGCTGTAAAAACCATTTTTATGCGAATTGAAATGCTTCACATAGACTAATCGATAGAGCGGAAAATTCTAAAAAAGACTGCATTCATAACTCATTTTGGGCAAAATGGTTTATACGACCTTTCTACCCCAAGGTAGCGATATCATGGTTCTGAGAATTGCTTTATTGAGCCCTTAGCTCACAGAAATAGTTTCACGGCTACTTTCAACTCTATGGAAATGTATCTTCACCGGTTCGGATACGCGCCAAAGAATGTGTTTATTCATTGGAATCTACTCTGTGTAGATTACTAGTTTCGACACCCTTTAATAAGGAGTCATTTTATTTGTGAACCTTATTATACTTTTTGTCTCTATAAACCTGATATACCACTTTTTAAATTATTATGGTTTTTAACAATATTATGACTTAAAACGGTGACAAGTGGTAGTAACAGTAGTGTTCGTCAACCTTGCAATAACATACTCAGAAGGAGGGTAGACCGTTTCGTTTGTGAATAACCATCTGCCCTAATCGCAAACACCAACACAATTCAGTTGTTTCCGTGATCATGGCGCTTGCAACAGCGCCGAAATATCGGAATACTCAAAAACCCTCAAATCATGGTATGGTACCCGTTTGAAGTCCTAATATACCAATAAAAAATCACACATCGTATCAAAATCTCCCCACTTGCGCGAACTGAAGAAAATCATTTACCACAAACTCTTTGCAAAGTTGAAAGTTTACCAGAAAATCTGACCAGAAGCCACCGCATGCCCTGGTAATCCCAGGATATAGCCGGTTATCCCAGTACCCGGACGGCCGCCCTACAGGTGGGGTGGGAGCCGAGATTGGGTGCAAAGTGCCCATTACGTATACATAAGCTTGTAAGACTCCTGTCTTCGTGGCGATGAATGATTGTGATTCGGGATTGGTGAACTACCCATGATGCATTTCCCTATGGTTTTTTAACCCAACGACAATAAGTGGGGTGTTTTAAGTTTCACGTCTGTCTAGCTTTCTGGGACATCATATAGCTCCCGAACGGATGAAGCGATTTCAATTTAGTTTTTTTTTTGTATGATAGGTGAGTTTTCCGTGAGTGATTTTAGACATGTTTGATGAAAATCGGTTGACCCGTTAAAAAAGCCGTGTTGGCTAAGTGGGAGGACACTCGACTTTCATTCCGAAGGCCGTGGGTTCAAACCCCGCCACGCACCTCTGGATTTTTCTTCTTGAGAGATTTATGTGCGCTTTAAACACGTGCTTTAACAGTGAAGGCAAACATCGTGAGGAAACTGGCATATTCTGAGAACTTTAAAAGAGTTTGAAGGGCATGTGACATTCACCAACCCGCACTTGGCCAGCGTGGTGAATTAAGGCCTAATCTCTCTCGTCAAGAGAGAAGTCCCTGTGTCCCAGCAGTGGGAACGTTAATAGGGTGATGATGATGATGATGGTTGACCCGTTTAAACGTTATGTGGGCAAAAGTGGGGAAGGAAAACCGAAAACCGAGTACTCGAGTGGGGTCTGGAATGAAAGCGCATCACGTGCACATTACAAAATAGTATGGCTTTTTACTTTTAAGGGAACTAAAGTTCAGGAATCGGGGGTTAATTAAATTTTAAATTTAGTTTATATTATTATCCTATGAAACATGAAATAATATCGATAACCTCTAAGATACTTCAGAATAATACTGATAAGCTCTGAGCTTGTGTAACAGGTAATATTCATATACATATATTTATTTTAATATGATACGGATACAAGTCACATTTTACATAAAATAAATACTCAATATTAAGTACCTACAAGAATCATCCAAAATGAAAACATTAATAGTAAATATCTCATATTTTTTTTAAGTTAGATTGGTATTTAGATACAGGCAGGATAAATACAGGTTAATTACTAAGAACTGTAATTTTTTCTGTTAAAAAAACCTTAATTTCCTTTTTTTTTATCTGTTAATGTTGAGCCTGATATAAACCTTATTTTCTAGCTTATGGAGGGGGGCGTTAATACCCGCGACACAGTTTTTATAACTTCTGCGTGTATTACCGTTCATAGCTTCTATTTCTCTGTACCATGTTCCCTGAATAAACATTTTTCATTTTCATTTTTCAAACCAAACATAACATATTTTTTCATATATTTATAAGTCAAGACTTCATCATCATCCCCCTTTTAACGTTCCCACAGCTGGGACTTCTCTCTTGACGAGAGAGATTAGGCCTTAATTCACCACGCTGGCCAAGTGCGGGTTGGTGAATGTCACATGTCCTTCAAACTCTTTTAGAGTTCTCAGAACATGCCGGTTTCCTCACTATGTTTGCCATCACCGTTAAAGCACGTGTTTAAAGCGCACATAAATTTCTCAAGATGAAAAATCCAGAGGTGCGTGGCGGGGTTTGAACCCACGACCTTCGGAATGAAAGTCGAGTGTCCTCCCACTTAGCCAACACAGCTTAAGTCAAGACTTCAAGGAAAAAAAAATGTATAGGATTAAATGGATGGAATGTATAAGATGTAATGATCTAATGTATAGGAAGTTGTTAATTACCTGATAAGACTACATACCGCATATCTGAGCCTCTAGATGTCCTTATAAGTTTACGATCCGTAAGTCATCAAAATACATTGACGGAAAAGTTTTGAGGGAACAAAAATAATATACGCGTCTAATTTATACCTTTCTCTTATAATAGAATAAGTAAAAATAATGACTTTTTTCATAAACCGAGGACTAACGCGCCTATCGCAGTTGTAAGATGTAACAAAATTTGCAGTTCAACGCCACGTGAAGCGTTTTCAGTTTTGATTCAATCGATTCGATTTTTTCGTGTTTCGTTATGTGGTTGCCATCCACCTTCTAGGTCTCCATACCCCATCTTAGACCACATCATCACTTAACATCAGGTAAGATTGTGGTCAATAAAAGGCTTATCTAGCCTAAAAAAAATCTATCACAGTTTATTTATTAATCATAGGGAACAATCTTGTACACTTGATTTCGTTCAATTCTAAAATTAAGTTTTTAATTTACACACAGAAAAGATAATAAAATACACAGACAAGACGTTCAATTTGAGGTATAATACATCAATCATTTATTATAAACCAAAGAAGGTCCATCATTAACGCAGTTTAATTATATCCTTCATACTAATAACAACAAAGCTAAGAGAAAAGGTGCGCAAAAGAGTACAATAGCTGGCGTGTTGCAGTTGCCAGCGCAGTTGTCAGCGAATCATACGAGTTTTAATTCGTCTACGCGTCGTTAAGCCCCGCCGCACATGACCCCATTCGCATTGGCCGTCTCAAATCGCGTGTGAGTGGCAGAGTTTGAAACTTCACATTTGCTCTCACGCGTCAACGCAGGACAATGTGCGTGTACGCGCTTGTCGACTAGGCTAGGCTCGACTAGCTAATTTTCGAGTGAGGCAGTGTTTAAATAATGAAGGAACTTAGTGATATTGATCTTAGGGGAAAATGTTTCTTAGACGTAAAAACCCAGATTAATAAATTAAAGGTTTTTATTTGAAAACAAATTTAGTTTCATTCTTTTATTACTAGAGCTCTCCCATATATTTATTTTTCGGTTGATTTCCTATTTAACAATAAGTTAATATTACCTACTAAAAAATCGTACCACTGTCGCATTCTGAACTTGTTTCTTACAATACGACATTTTTAGCGAATCGCGTGTTTTAAACTCGTCAAACCGTAATTTATTGCGTCTATGAATGGTAAGGGCACTGACTGATGTACGACTCGTGAAAACAATTGTAGACATACATGTCTTGTGTCAACCGATGACATAGCGACATTTATTCTTTACTTTCTGTGTCTTTGCTCTACTTTATCTTATTATATATAAAATTCTCGTGTCACAGTTTTCGTTCCCATACTCCTCCAAAACGGCTTGAAAAATTCTCATGAAATTTTGTGAGCATATTGATAGGTCTGAGAATCGGCTAACATCTATTTTTTATTTTGCAACAAAAATGTTTGCCGGGGTCAGCTAGTCATACTAATATTATAAAGCTGAAGAGTTTGTTTGTTTGTGTTTGTTTGTTTGAACGCGCTAATCTCCGAAACTACTGGTCCGAATTGAATAATTCTTTTTGTGTTGGATAGTCCAGTTATCGAGGAAGGCTATAGGCTATATAACATCACGCTACGACCAATAGGAGCAAATATATAGTGGTAAATGTGTAAAAAACGGGAGAAATTATTTCATCTTTGAAGCCTTCCGTTGCATGCGCCGTGAAAACGGTTCAAGATACACAAAAAATATGTATTAAAGAATAATAGCTCTTTTAATGATCTAAAAAACAGTCCGCGATAGTATATGTCTATCTTTTAAGATTAACTCACAAAAACCGTTTTTATGGTACCTAATTTGGTCTAAATAATTTGTTTAAGTTGTATCAACATAATAATATTAATCTTTATTTAAATAAATATGTTGTTGGTTAAGAGTACTTCATTGTGAATAAGATTGTCTTTGACATAACTTAATTTCAACTAAGAACTTTAAAAATTACCGGGAACTTTTTTTACCCGTGCGACGCCGGGACGGGCTGCTAGTAAATAAATAAATCTAGTTTTAAAGTTAGCCTAAGATTAGTTAGATAGTTATTATTAATGTGAAAACTATAAAATAACTATTCACATTAAATAAATTATTATTATTGGAGTTGTATCGTCAACGATTGCGAGTGTGGACATGTGCTGTAGGCTTAAGTGTGGCGTATATACTCTGACTGAAACAAAACCAAACTCCGTGAAACTGCGAAAGTAGATTGCTCATTGTTTTTATCTCCATCAATAGTGCCTAAAGCTAAATGAGGAAAACCCGGTGAATAAGCGGTGGTGTGACCAGATATCGGCCGATAAAGAAATAAAACAAGTACTTTCGAAAAGACACATTTCATTACGGCGAGACAGCTTGGAGTTAATCGAGGTATTCTATAAAAGAATCCCCTTTACTTGGAAAAGGCACAATAGGGGTGACTTACAGAAACAACACTAACCTTTTTCACCCTCTCGAGGATGTTAGATGGATTTGATTGTTGAAAAATAATGGAAATAAAAATAATTGCTAAATTTTAATTGGTCATCATTCTGCTGATAGGCGTACACAACTGGACATAAGCCTCTTTCATAAACTTCTTATGATTATAATTATGATGATTATGATAATACAAAATGTTGTTTTCTATTTCTAATAAGTGAACAATAATTTCTAACAAGTGAACAATAATTTCTAATAAGTGAACAATGTATGAGATGGACTTAGGGTTAGGGTTTATACCTACATATTTTGCAATAAAATTTTACGTAATAATCTAAATTTAAATTTTAAGAATAACCCCCCCGATTCCTTAACTTTAGTTTCTTTATAAGTAAAAAATCATATTATTTCGTAATGTGTACGTGATGCGCTTCCATTTAATACCCCTTAGTACCCCGAGTACATTTGTAGATTTTCGGTTTTTCTACCCCAATTTCACCCCCTTAACTTTTAAACGGCACACAACCAGTTTTCATTAAACAAGTCTAAGAACACATGCGCAAAACACTCCTTTCATACAAAAAAATCGCTTCATCCGTTCGGGAGCTACGATGACAATACGATTCTTCGATAGAGCTTCACCACAGGTGATATATAGCACGAACACTTCCCATCAATTCAACTTTCAAAGAAAGAAAAGAGTAATCTTCTCATATAATAAGTATATACACAGAATGTACATTCTGATTGTCACGTCAAACAAATCACCCTTTCGTTTCTACATACACAATGAACGTTTAACGTTCCCACTGCGGGGACTCACCGGGGTTTTCTTTATTGTGTAGAGAGATTAGGCCTTAATTTACCACCCTCCGGGCTGGGCCAGTGCGTGAAGTGATTTTTTCGTGTTTCGTAATGTGGCCCGGAGAACCAATTATCCAACAGGTCTTCATGCTCCCATCAAAAAAAACGCAAGCCAAGTGCGAATGTCACATGCCCTTAAAATTTTTAAGTTCTTAGAAGATGCTGCAGAATGATGATGATGAGGTGCGCAGCTGATGAAGCAATGAGCTCACGACCTTTGGTATGAAAGCGCTCCTACTTAGCCAAATTGCCTTCTATTCTACGTTAGAGGAAAAAACATCATTTACCGGATATTCTGTTTTGTTTTCCTCCTACCATACTGTGGTTTCCTACCAAGGAGGGGAGATAAAAGAAATTTATTGGTGAGATTAAACCGACCAACGATTGCGCGGTGTCAATCTGGCCCAAGGAAAATACGAACGGTGTCGCATTCTTGTTCGTTGAGGGGAAATTATATTTGTAGCGTGGTTTAAATGGTTTGTTTTGTATTTGTAAAGCATTTTAGTTGTTCGTCCAACAACGGACATTTCTTTGCATAAGCACCTTTATTACGCGTCTTTTTTTTATGCTATAAGCGTTTATTTGACCACAATCTCACCTGATGTAATGTGACGATGTGGTCTAGGAGGGGGGGGGGGCATGAAGACCTAGAAGACAGATGGCTTCTCCGGTCCACATTACGAAACACAAAAAATTGTTTCACGCACTGGCCCAGCCCGGACTGGCGTCACGACATTGTCCGTGTTTTGTGGATTATCCCGCGAACAACGAATTTTCTTGCGTTAAATAATAGCCTATTAGCCTTAATCGACATGTTGTATACAAGACTAAAAGATTTTTTAATCGGAAGCAGTTCTTGAGATCAGCGCGTCAAGCAAAGAAAATATGCAGTTAGAGCTGTCAAGTTAAGCGATAACGGCATAGTTTTGCACTTTAAAAAATGTTATTTTACATTAAGGAACGGAACCCCAGGTGTAGTATTAGTCCATCACATACGAATAATCAAATTTATTTATTTTTAAACTCATTATATATATATTGCTTCTTTTTTAAAAGCCACGCAAGCAAATCCGTTTCCACCCGCAATACACATTTTTTTTTTTTTTATAATTGATAAGCCTTTATTTGACCACAATCTCACCTGATGTAAAGTGAAGATGTGGTTTAAGATGGAGCATGAAGGCCTAGAAGATGGCTTCTCCGGACCACATTACGAAACACGAAAAAATCGCTTCACGCAATGGCCCAGCCCGGAGGGTGGTGACAAGCCGCGGCCGAAGCCTACCACCAGTCTTAGCACCACCTGGAGGTCACGTGTAAGGATTCAGAGGGTTACCACTTACGGACGTGAACAGCCAAAACCTCCAAAATCACACATATATTAAGCAAGTAAATAAATAAAATACATCCGAATATGGGCTTAAAATCACTCATGGAGCTTCTAAGAGGGCTATTTTTAGACATTTTTCACCGAAATCCAATGGAAGATATTAAACGTAGTAGAACAAAATATGTTCGCCTGGTGCGTGCCCATCACCCCCTTTCCGCTGTATATACCATATTGGAAACACCTTGTATATATTTCTATCATCATCATCATCATCACCCTATTAACGTTCCCACTGCTGGGACACAGGGACTTCTCTCTTGACAAGAGAGAGATTAGGCCTTAATTCACCACGCTGGCCAAGTGCGGGTTGGTGAATGTCACATGTCTTTCAAACTTTTTTTTAAAAGTTCTCAGAACACGCCGGTTTCCTCACGATGTTTGCCTTCACCGTTAAAGCACGTGTTTAAAGCGCATATAAATCTCTCAGGAAGAAAAATCCAGAGGTGCGTGGCGGGGTTTGAACCCACGACCTTCGGAATGAAAGTCGAGTGTCCTCCCACTTAGCCAACACGGCTTTTATATATTTCTATAACATAGTTTTATAGAATAATATATTCTCACTCCTGGTTGAACATAATCATGGAGTTATAAAGAGTAGATATGGTTGTTTTATCATTGAACCTGTCGTCTTGCCTGTGTATTTTTACTGTAGAATATGTCCCTGAGCGCTCCTGCACGCGCTTCGCCGCCGCGCCGCCACCGCGCCGTCAAAGCCTAATTTCAGCGGAACACTATACGGCTGTTAGTAATACATTGCTAGTTAGGAATAGTTAATTAAGCAGCGTCACGTAGGAAAAAGTGGTGGCGGATACAGTCTATAACTGATTTTCTGATGATCAATGTCGATTTCTCAATCTTCTTTAGATCGCTGTTCTAAATAAATATATTGGGCTTTGATATTCCTAAAATTACTGGATTACTATTTAAACCGAAATATTTAAATTCTTTAAGCAAACGCTTTGATATTTTAAGTTTATTATATGCATAAATAGTAATAAAATAATTTCATAAGCTATAGTGGTATATGCTATATGGGGTTTTTCACTAGTTACGAGTGTAGCTAATTTAAAAAATTAATTAATGTTGTGATCCTCAACATCTACACTTATAAATAAACTTCAGAGATTGTGATCAATCATAATAATATATCTAAATATTATCAGTAATAATTCACAAACTAGTTAAAGGTATAACACTAAGATAATTTACAGCCATAGAGGAAAGCGTTGAAATAGCAACGTAGTTTTTAACTTTTGCTGTCTCTCCATTCATAGTTCTGCAGCACAAATGCAAAATGTAACTTTAAAATTAATTAACTTTTCACTTTACTATATAAAATTATTTTCCAGAAAAGATTAGCTCTCAAACCTCAATTTCACTAATACTATAAGACGAACGGAAAAGTCCTGATATATCTCAGATGCTGCATGTTTCTTAGATTCACGTTCAGAAACCACATGGGTGGAGACATTTGCTGAGTCAGCCGACGCGCGCCGACTGCAGATGCGCGCCCATCTTAAAGATGGATGCTGTGAATGGAACCTAATGTGCTTCTAACGATCTAGTAAATGTTTCAACCAAAGACATTATGTAGACTGCGTTTCTAACGAAGATTTGCGAGTTAAATAGTCGCGGAAGAGTCCGATCATCATCATCATCATCATTTCAGCCGTAGGACGTCCACTGCTGAACATAGGCCTCCCTCAAAGACTTCCAGTGATTTCGGTCGGTAGCAGCTTGTAACCACCGTGAGCCCGCTACCTTCACCAAGTCGTCCGTCCATCTAGTTGGTGGACGTCCTACTCTGCGTTTGCCGATTCGTGATCATCATCATCATCGCCCTATTAACGTTCCCACTGCTGGGACACAGGGACTTCTCTCTTGGCGAGAGAGATTAGGCCTTAATTCACCACGCTTGCCAAGAGCGGGTTGGTAAATGTCACAGGTCCTTCAAACTCCTTTAAAGTTCTCAGAACATGCCGGTTTCCTCACGATGTTTGCCTTCGCCGTTAAAGCACGTGTTTAAAGTGCACCTAAATTTCTCATAAAGAAAAATCCATAGGTGCGTGGCGGGCCTTGAACTCACGACCTTCGGGATGAAAGTTGAGTGTTAGTACCCCACTTAGCCAACTCGAGTGTCCGATTAGAAAGTGAGATATTCGATATCAGTGTTTTTTTTGTTAGTCGCTTATATAAAATTTGTAATTGTAACTACAATGTATTATAATTATATTATTATTTATATTTAATTAATTTTTTAAATGTTATAATGATATTATGAATAAATTCTGTATTCCTTTACTTAGACTTTCAATATCATAAGAAATTTGAGACATTACCTACATTTAGACCGACAAAACAAGTCAAAACAAGTCTATGATTTGAAACCCCTTATATAACTGCCCTATCCACTTGAACGTCCAGTGGTACTGTAGTGCCACAAAACTTTATGCCGACTAACGTCCATGGTACTAGAGTGCCACACGAGGTTTTGGTTTTTTTATTTCGGATTTTCTTTATTTTCTAATAAGACAAGTTGCTAGTGTCAATGTCAGATGTCATTGTCAATAATTATCCTACTAAATTCTAATTAGAAAAACCCATACCTGGCAACAAAAATTATGAAAAAAATATTATTTTGACAATAAAGTGAGAGAATTTTTCCGCCATTTTCCTATTTTTCGCAAGTTAATTTCTTTATGATTTACTTGTGATATCTGTATTAAAATTAAATATGTTATTGAAAAAACTAGACTCCAACCCCGTTAAAACGGTACCAAAATAATAATTCAATGTTCAGAGGAAGTATTTTAAATAAATTTATCAAAATAGGTTTCCAAATCAGTCTAAAAATGCTACCATCCTATTTTTGATATTTTTTTAGTAAATGAAGATGTAGGTACGATGATTCATATTATTATTCAAGTTTATATAATTATAATAAAGAAAATAAATACATTTTTGGTTTTGAAATAGGTTTAGTACTTTTTATGTGATAAATAGTTTTAACGGAAAAATCGCGCAGCGTGTCACGCACCGCTCGCGTAACACGGGCTGGGACGTTAGTCCCTAGTTACGCCGCGGGCGCTGGACGTTACAGTGGATATATGGTTTCCTTTTGCGTCCTATGTAGGTATGCACATTTTTAAGAAGATTGGTTGAAATTTAGGTTCTTAAGATAATAAATAAAACAAATTCGCTGTATCGTTTATAAACTTGCGACTTAATTTATAGGTAGATAGAAAAGCAATTTATTCAGAAACAGCACACAAATACATTAATAACACAAAATGAAAATGAAAATTTAGTTTAGCTTACAACAAAAACATTTGATAGCAACAGATAACAAAGAAGTAAAACATAGAAAAAGAAAACATTATCATTATAAACTAATATAACTGAGTGGATTGTACTATAATATAGTGCTATTAAGCTTTTCAGACTAAACAGCTATTCGTGTTCATTATGGCCTGTCTATTGCTACTTTAATGGCCTAGAATTACCTATAAACCTTTTACGAGGCGATTAAGAAAAAATGCCCCATGTTAGCCATTGTCTTGGAGTATTTAGAGGTGAAACCTTCTGTAGTTCGCATCCTTTTATACCATTAACCCAATGAAAAGCTGTGTTGGCTAAGTGGAATCAACCTCGACTTTCATTTTGATCGTGGGTTCAATACCCGCCACGCATTTCTAAATTATTCATTTCTAAAAATGTATTGTGCCTTTCAGATATCTTAAGATAAATATTCTTTATTGCACACATAATTAAAAACACAAAACGATACATAAGCACTTATGACTATGTGACTATGGTCTTATCGCTAAAGAGCGATCTTTACCAGACAACCTTGAACGGATAGGATTCTCGGGAATAAGAAGAGCTTTTAATAAGTGTTTTAACGGTGAAGGCAAACATCGTGAGACAACCGGCATGTTCCGAACGTTGAAGAGTTTAAAGAATATGATGTGATATTCACCAACCTCAAATGCTCATAGCCAGCCAAAAATAATAATAAGACTGCGTAAAAAAATAAGGATTAATCTCTGTCATAAGGAATTAAGTCATTGTGGCTCAGCTGTGGGAAAGAAAATAGGAAGCTAATGATGAACTGTATTTATCGCATTGACTAATAATTCGACATCGTGACAACGAGATCATCATCGAGACATAAAAACTATCAAAGAAACATAAAATCATTAATGATAATATCAATAACATCAATCATTCAAACCCACCCAACCAATACCTACCAGTAGCAATGATTTTGAAAGCGTGAAACAACTTGATAATTTACTAATCTACGCTGACTTGGTAGATATTATCGATTTTGGGCAGATGTGTCATCTAGATCATCGGAACTAGATGATATGGGCTTCCTGTCGGCAATTTGGGGATCATTAACCTCATAAATTGTTTTATAGTCCCGATAAAACATTAATAGCTTTATTGTCTTTGTGCCTATTTCGTCATATCCGAGTAAATATGGAGCAATCTTGGTCCTTCAGTCACTGACAGTTGTCTTTTGACTAATTAGCGCTTTCATCATCATCATCATCATCACCCTATTAATGTTCCCACTGCTGGGACACAGGGACTTCTCTCTTGACGAGAGAGATTAGGCCTTAATTCACCACGCTGGCCAAGGGCGGGTTGGTGAATGTCACATGTCTTTCACACTCTTTTAATATTCTCAGAACATGTCGGTTTCCTCACGATGTTTGCCTTCACCGTTAAAGCACGTGTTTAAAGCGCACATAAATTTCTCAAGAAGAAAAATCCAGAGGTGCGTGGCTGGGTTTGAACCCACGACCTTCGGAATGAAAGTCAAGTGTCCTCCAACTTAGCCAACACGGCTTTTTACTATTAGCGCTTTACTATAATAAAATAAAATAAGCCTTTATTGCTGACTAAACTAAAATAACGTATATGCATACAGTTTTCAGTAAAGCAATTCTAAAAAAAAATCTAACTTTATTTAAGTAACTTACTAAGAAAGTCTTGGTAACTGTTTTCGTAATCTCATTCAGCTTGTCCTTCGAAAGAGGCCTGCTTTTGGTATTTTTTTTTATGTATTAGCATAAATAACACAGTATGATTTTAAATTACATTAAATGCATAACATTGTGCTCAAATAATAGTTTCCTGTTCAATAACTCAGGTAATACAGCAGCAATTAATATTTTAAATAATTGATTTAACTTATTGCATTATTGTTTTTATTGACTTAAGTAGTTTGCCTTCTCTGACATGGAAATATTATGTTGTACAAATCAATCCTTTTGTTACTGTTATTATCATTCTGTAGTGTGCATTTTTTTTAATGTATTTCAATCAATGTTTTAAATTTATAGATTTGACAAGGCACCTGATGAAGAAACGCTGCTGAGAAATCACATGTACAACGTCTAACGAAACCAAGTGTACAATTAGTTCCTATGGTGGATGAATAAATGAATTACTGAATTACTGCTTGTGTTGCTTGTGTTAACTACTGGTAAGCGAGCTTGGTAGTTACCATCGATTTAGGTCAAAAAAGTCATCTACTTCTTGCTGGTAATTAAGGGTTGCTTCGGAACTGATAAAAATATATGACTTCTGTTTAGCCATTCTAGTTAATAGGTTAGTTAGGTTTCGCGCTTGCCCCATACAAAACTGTTTTGCGACTGACTACCGCCATAAAGAACAGATGAAGCCGCGCACACTGACAACGGCAAGTCTGTGTTGAGAGTAAAATGTTTTGATGAAGACTTGACTTCATTGAACGCGAAGCCGTTTCGTCAGATTAATAATAAATAATAATATATGGGTCATCAGAAAGACAGTGAGAAGTATACTTACACATATAATGTCTGATTGAAGTATACACTTCCCTTGCTATTTGTATTGTCATTTAAAAATGTCGGCTTCATGTCTCCCGGATAGAATAAAAGATGACCTTTCATCTAAAGGCTACAAAATCCAAGATGCTGTTAATAAGCAAAGCTGGAAAACTAAAGAAGCACTCAATATGTTTATGCTTTCTTTCGAAAAGGAAGAGGACGTCAAGAAAATATACAATATCAAATGCATATTGGGCTGTAAAGTTGAGATTCAGCCATTGAAGACGTCGAAACTGATACCGCAATGCAAAAGGTGTCAAGCTTATGGACACACACAGAAATATTGCTCTAAAGAACCAAGGTGTGTTAAGTGTACCGGTAAACATTTGACTAAAGACTGCGTAAAACCAGCTGAAATGAAGCCAAAGTGTGTACATTGTGGTGAAGCCCACCCAGCTAGTTACAGAGGTTGTGTTGTAGCCAAAGAACTACAACATTTAAAATATAAAACTACAAAAAAGAACACTGCAGCTACTACTGAACCCCTCAAAGGCAAAATAAGTGGCAATAACAAGATTATAAAAAACATATCTTTTGCGCAAATGACAAAAGGGATAAATAAAACAGCCCAGGAAGCACAACCACAGCAAGAAAATTTGACTGTCGACGACAAGTTTAACAAAATACTTAACTTGTTGTCCTTGTTCGATGATAGGCTAAAAAAATTAGAAAACAGCAACAAAGAAGCTGCTAATAAACAGAAAAAATGATTAACTCTCTTAAAATCATGGAATGGAATGCAAATGGGCTCCTGCAACATCAAAATGAACTTCAGGCAGTCCTAAATACAGATAATATTGATGTGTGTTTAATTTCAGAGACACACTTTACAAGAGAATCCTTTCTCAGAATTAAAGGCTACGAAACTTACCATGCATTACATCCCAACAATACTGCTAGAGGGAGTAGCGCTGTAATAATAAAAGAGAATATCTGCCACCATGAAGAATACAGGCATGAAGACCAGGACATACAGGCTGTGGGTGTATGTGTCAAAACTAAACACAATAGTGTTACAATTTCTGCCATTTACTGTCCACCCAGGCATGCAATAAAAGAAGATACATATAAAGAATTCTTAGCGAAATTGGGTAGCAGATTCATACTTGGGGGTGATTTCAATGCTAAAAACACTTACTGGGGATCTAGACTAACAAACACTAAAGGAAAGGCACTTCTAAAGGCTATTAAAGAGATGCGTTGTGAAGTTTCATCAACAGGAAAGCCGACATACTGGCCCACAGATCCCAACAAGATACCGGACCTAATAGATTTTTTCATATACAAAAATGTTTCATCCAACTTCATGTACATAGAGGAAGGCTTCGATATGAGTTCAGATCACTCACCCATTATTTTGACCTTGTCAGAAAATATTATTCTGAAAGAAAACTATCCTTTTCTTGTTAACAAAAACACTGACTGGGAGAGTTTCAAGTCTGACTTGGACGCTGTTGTTGAACTAAAGGTGGCACTAAAGACTCGGGAACAATTGGACGAAGACCTAAGAAAGTTTATAACAAACATCCAACAATGCGCATGGAATAATACACCCTTACAAAAAAAAAGGCCGAGAGGTAACCAATACCCGATGGAGATAAGGAAGCTTATACTTCAAAAAAGGAAGCAAAGAAAGAAATGGCAACAAACTAGGTGTCCACAAGAAAAATCACGTTTTAATAACCTTGCAAAGAGACTCAGAAGGATAATCAAAAACTTCCATGACGAAAACATGAAAACTTACTTAAGCCAACTTACCAATGACCGAACAACAGACTATTCTCTCTGGAAAGCCACGAAGAGCCTAAAGAAGCCAACTATGCATATTGCTCCCATCAAAAAATCTGATGGATTTTGGGCTAGGAATAGTGAGCAAAAGGCAGCCGCTTTTGCAGAATATCTAGAAATTATATTCCAACCAAATGAAGGAAGAGACGATTTTTTATCTTTGGAAAATCTATCTTGTGAAGAACGGGAAATACAACTAGTAACGCCTAAAGAAGTGCAAAGAGAAATCAAAATGCTTGACCGTAAGAAAACTCCGGGGTATGATCTTATCACTGGTGAATTATTAAAGAATCTAACTCGAAAGGCCATAGTAAAACTAACCACACTCATAAACGCGTCATTTAGGCTTAAATACGTACCAGGTGTATGGAAAGTTGCTGAAGTCATTGTGCTACCAAAGCCAGGAAAACCAGAACATGAAAGAACATCATACAGACCTATTTCTCTTTTACCAATAATGTCCAAACTATTTGAAAAGCTTTTCCTCAAAAGACTAAAGCCCATAATAGAAGAAAAAAAGTTGATCCCAGACTATCAATTTGGTTTTAGAGAAAAACACTCCACCTTAGACCAGGTACATAGAATAACGAAAATAATAGAAAATACTTTAGAAGAACGAAAAGTCTGCACTACTGTCTTCTTAGACGTAGCACAGGCGTTTGATAAAGTTTGGCATAAAGGTCTATTATATAAAATACGAGTTATGTTCCCAAAGCAATTTGCTGATATATTAGAGTCTTATCTTTCACAGAGAATGTTTAGAGTTCGGCAAGATGACGCGTACTCAGATCTAAAGAAAATTGAAGCTGGAGTGCCACAAGGTAGTGTCCTAGGCCCCGTCTTGTACTTACTTTATACTGCAGATATCCCAGAGTTAGAAAACAATACCATCGCCACATTTGCTGATGATACAGCCATAATGGCTACTGGAGTCACTCATGCAGAAGCGGCAGAAAAGGTACAAAAAGCAGTGAACACTATATTGAAATGGACACAGAAATGGCGAATCAAATTAAATGAGTCAAAGTCAGTTCACATTGATTTCACAAATAAAAGACCAAACTATAATCCGGTGTACATCAATGATAAAGTAATACCATACCAAAATACAGCAAAATATTTAGGTATGACATTAGATGCAAAGCTTCGCTGGAAAGCTCATGTCAAGAAGAAACGTGAAGAATTAGGGCTTCGCTATAAGAAGATGCACTGGTTGCTTGGAAAACATTCTGCGTTATCAGTGCACAATAAACTACTGCTATATAAGCAAGTCCTAGTTCCAATATGGACGTACGGTATTCAGCTTTGGGGCTGTACCAAACAGAGCAACATCCATATTATCCAACGTTTTCAAAATAAAGCACTTCGGAGTATCGTGAACGCCCCGTGGTACATAAGAAATGCAGACTTACATCGGGACCTCAAAGTGGACCTAGTCGCATCTACCATTAAAAGGTATGCAGAAGCTCACGAAAAAAGACTTCATCAACATGTGAACGTCGAGGCCATCCAGCTCCTCGACAACACGGACATAGTGAGAAGACTTAAGCGGACAAAACCGTTTGAGTTAGTGTTTTAAGTTAATTAGTGTCAATGTTAGTGCAGTGAATGTAAATAACAATTATAAAGAACACAAAGAACATAGTGTCTTCCCCTTAAATAGAGACAATAAGCAAAGTGCTAATGGACACATTCTTTATTTTATCTACGTAGCAATTTAAGTCAAATGTAAAGTTACTAATTAGCCGTAATAATGGCTAGATCGTAATATTCTTGTAGCATCTTTATATAAGAAGCTTCATAAAAAAAAAAAAAAAAAAAAAAATTAAAAATGTATTTATTTTAATAAATTAACGTTAATTTTAAGCGTTAATGCACATCGGTTGAGCGATTCCTTCTCAGAAACACAACTAAAAATTTTGATGCATTTTGTAAATTTTGTGAAAGCAGTAGGTAAACATTTTAATTTTATTTATTTATTTTATTGTTCTATACCATTTTTATAACTCTCCTTAATTGGAAACTACATATTTATGTCCCCGTAAAATTAAACCCCACAATAACTGCAAATTCTGTATCACAGGCTTCCATGTTGCTGGTTATTAAACGATTTTGGGCGCAGATGTCATCTAGATCTGAACTAGATGATTGGGTGTTCCTGCCGGTAATTTAGGGTTCCGTCGGAAGGATGCTGCGGAACTGAAGGGGCCGGATCCGTTTTGTGCGCAGATCTTATATTTACGTTCATTTTTCTTTCACTTTGGCAACATTTGTTTGAATGGGAGGGTGGTAAAACAGTTTTTGAAGTTAAACTTCTTTAGAATCGTTGTGATTTCAGACGTCAGGTAGACGAAATACGTCAGGTAAGCCAATTTTAAACGCTAACAAGGTTAAGCAACATTCCGGAACGCCAGTACTAGGATGGGTGACCGCCCGAACAAAATCTTTTTGCACAGTATTTTTTTTTATTCATCTCATTCTTTTGTCGATTTACTGAAGTTTCACTTCTACCGTGTGTGAATCGCACACACACTTTTTTTTTTGCTTTATTTATATTTATCTATGTAATCTATTACTTGCCTATTAAATCACTGTCACGAAGTAAGCACTGGTGTACGGTACAAAATATCCATCACATAATCTTATTTCAGCATAATCATCACATACAGCGCTGCGCTCTGGACCTGATGAATAATGTTCTTTGTTTATAATTTAATTAAACTAAAATCATTGGTCGCGTGACCATTCGCATCTATCCGTGTTCATTCATTAAGTTAGATGAGTTTTGGACAAAAGACTAATTTTATCGTTACCAAAATCAGTTATTTTTTTCTATCAATTCTAACTATCTTCATCAACACCCTAATAACGTTCCCACTGCTGGGGCACAGTGACTTCTCTCTTGACGAGACGAGAGGCGTTAATCTTGCGGGTTAATAAATGTGACATGTGAATGTCTTTCAAACACGAAGTTTGTCGAAGTTCTCAGAACATGCCGGTTTCCTCACTAATATAACTATCAACACTATTGGTATTAGAATTATCTGAATGTATGGTAAACTAGTTGCCATACAACTGGAGAAAGGAATGATAGGTGTTATCAAAATATGAGTATATATTTTTTAATAATTGTTTCTATTTCGTTATTTTTTTAAATGGCAGATAACTTTTTTTAATGTTTGTAGAAGTCCAAGAATGTTTTTTATGGCAAAAAGAAAAATGTAATTAATTGTCTGGAAAACAATTTTGAATACCGTGCAATGGAGCGGGTCCTAGTCTAATATATAAAATTCTCGTGCCACAGTTTTCGTTGCCATACTCCTCCGAAACGGCTTGACCGATTCTCATGAAATTTTGTAAGCATATTCAGTAGGTCTGAGAATCGGCAAACATCTATTTTTTATTTTGCAAAACAACGTTTGCTGGGGTCAGCTAGTTTAATTATAAAATTTGTGCTAAAGTTAATATTCATTGTCTAGAAGTTGGTTGGTTTTAATGATAGTCAATTGTCGATAGTCAATACGGAACCCAATTAAATGACCCTTTTATCTCAGTTCCTAATCAAGACATGTATTAGAAGATCATCAGTCACTCCAATTATGACGTTGAAACTAATCTACAGATGCAAAGCAATCTCATCCTGGCTTATCAATAATCAATCACAGCTGATTGCTGCTGCATCTTATTAGTATTAATAGAGATTAGGAAGCGGTATGGGATCAATGTTACATTCATGATACCTATATTTGCCAAGTTTGGGTAAAAGCCCCTATGCAAATCATAAGATTATCAACAATTCATCTGAAGGGTATAATAGTCTTATAGCTGAATAGTTTGTTTCTTTTCCCGCTCCTTTTTAGCTCCGTTCCACTAGGATGGACAAAATAGCTGAATTTTTAATTTTTTTTTATGTGCATGTTTGACTGGCATTTGTTTGATAATGTTAAATGTATATTTGGAACCATGTTGTACACCAATATTGTTATTATAACAATATAAGGATGAAAGCTAGGTTGTTCTATTCGCTTCTCAACTCAGTGTAAAAAATTGAAGCGAACTGTCAAGACAATGTCATATCCTTGATTATTCTTCGTTTTTATTTAAATTTGCTTGAAGTTGACCTGTCCACATGGATAGGTCAAATGCAAATGCATAAGCGTCTCAGGAAATAAACGTTTTGACTTTGAATTTGACTTTAACGCGCCAATCACAGTAGCTACTGGTCTAGTTTGAATAACTATTAGACTCCGTAGCTAGGAATGATTGATAGGCAACTGTATTGAAAATGAAATATGCATGCCAAATTTCAGCTCAATCGGAACGGGAGGTGACTAAGCTCTCCGGCCACCGCGCCACCGCTCGCCACCGCGCCTTCAATGCAAGCAAAAAGTGCGGTGGCGACGCGGCGCGTATCTACAATAAAAAGGTGCAGCGGTAATGGCTTGGTGGCGGCTTCGTGCAAAACCGAATTATGTAACCTAGAATTTAATGTATTTTATGATAATGGAAACAAATAAAATTTCTTCCCAATTTTTTTTTTTCTCTTCTTATCTATGATCTTTTCTGTGAGGTTTATCACTTATTAAAAGTAATTAAAACGTTCACTACCAAAATCTAATCCAAACACATTATTAACCAACCATGGATTGACTAAACCTAAACCAATACATCGCTTCCCAAACTCTTGTTTTGATCGAAATAATGATCGCACGCATATGATAACGCCAATGACACGGAACATCCTGTATGGCAAATGAGGTTAGCTTACAGCCGGCTAATTTGGACACAAATCCTCCGAGATTCAAGATAATTTTGGATATTAGGTCTATTGTAACGATAATTGGCTGGACTGTAATTTTGATATGAAATTACAGTTTGATATGTAATTGTAAACTCGTAGTTTGTGATCTTTTGAATGATGAGAAGTAACATAATAAAAAAAACAAAAAAGGTTTATACCTTTACCAGCTGACTTTAAACTTAAACAAAAACTATTTAAAAAAAAATTATAAGGAACCCAAGGAGGTTCCGAATCTGAGGTTTTCATACGAGGAAATTAAAAAAGGTTGTATGATAAACTCAGCACCATGGAGGAAGAAGAAAATAGGTTTAATGTTTTTTTGGAATCACAAACTTTGTGTACACTATGTTCTAAATTCAAATTTATTTTATCCTGTAGAAGATAAAAATGGATTTGCGCTCAGATATCGACGAACAAAATTACGCATTCCAAGATGGGTGAAAAAAAATAATATTTTTTTATTTATTAAATCATTAATAACGCATGATTGGTAGCTTTTTAAGTTAAGATAGTGTACAATGATATTTATACATTCAAAGGTTGTCTGGAAGAGATCGCTTTTAGTTATAAAGCTACCCATTGTTTCAATCTATGCAATGCACATTTCTATGTAATATTTTCCTTGTTGTGCTATAAATATATTAAAATTGTAACTAAAGGAAATTGTATTGTATTTATAATGAGATTGACAAAACCGTGCTCGAACCAATAAAAAATTACATTAAATCAAAAGGAAAACAACAAAATGGCCTCTTACTGAGAGCTGTTTTGGATACATTTTCATTAACGTCATAAAATTACCTATTCATGCAAAGATCAGAAATGTTAAGTTAAAAGCAAATTCAGGGAATAACTTCCTTTGCGTAAAGTGATCGTCTATTTTAATTGAAGTTTCCTTTGATTAGCTTTAGAAATTTTAATTTGTTGGAGAACATTTTTCCTTATTAGTCTGCGATGTAATAATGTTTTTTTTGGAGTTTACTCCCTAAGAAACGATTTGAGTTATAAGGCCCGGTACGGACATTTTATGAGGAGTAAAATCAAGTGTAACACGAAAAGTTGAGGAGTTACGTAGAAAGAGACAAACATATATATCTGTAGGATTGAACGTGTAAAAGAATGAGATGGAATACATTACACAGCGTATCTCATTCTCGGGGTCTCCTCTTTGCGCAATACTTCATTAGTCTCACTGTATTTTATTTATATTATTTTGTAACATACTTTATGTAATACGCTTTATTGAAGTAAAATATAAATAATCCGAATAATTACAGATATATGTTTGTTTCTCTTATCATTTTAGCAGATGCGTTCATTTACCCTTTTTTTATATTCGATATATATCATAATTATCGTCCGTAAGGAGTAAACTCCAATCGTGCGTCGTAGCTGACACACACACACTTTTTTGTGTTTTTATAAAACAATAAGAAACAATGATTTATGCAAAATAGCGTTCAACTGAATAAAATCTTTTTCACTTTATAATTTTATTTATTTGACCCTGGCAAACTGACGCCTCAAGCGCAGAGTCCAATAATAGGAAATTGAATTGAACATTGTTCTATGTTAAAACTTATACCTGTATATTATGTTATAAACATTTGTCTACAACATTCTGAATAAGTAATAATTTTCGCAAAACAATTTTTTTTATAGATAAATAAACAAAAAAAAGTAGAAAATCTACCAAAACAAGTAAAATCGATCATATTCAATTGCATTTTAAATATTCTATAACAAAATTTATAATATACAGGGTGTGGCGTAATGAGTGGATAATCCTTTACCTACGGTTGGGGGGCATTGCGACTGTTCGGAAAATGATAATTTGTAGTCAGTAAATGTGTCTCGGTTTTCGAGTTATAAGGCATTTTTAATTTTTTTTTAAAAGTTAGACCTGACCCACTCTTTTAAGTACCAAATTTACAATACAAAGAATTTTCTCAGTCTGTTTTCTGAATAGCATTCCTAAATAGTGGTGCTATCAAATGTAAACTACCAATTTTGTACGATAGCCATAGTTTTTTCTATTTTAATTTTTGAACGCAAAATTTGTGTTTTCATTTTATTTTTATCTAACTTTGGTATATCGTGGTGTAAAAAAAATGTATGGTGACATGAGTGCCCAATTAATAAATAATTAGCCTATTTCATTAGGATTCCAAAATGGTATAACATACGAAATCTCTAGCACTGAATTAAAAAAAACTAATGATTTTAAGATGAGTTAGAAGCATTTTTTGAATTTACAAGATAATTTAAAATTTATTTAATTTTAATAATTAGTACCAATGTTACAACTAGGAACTGTATGAGAGCGTGTAAATGAAACAAAAGTCATCAAAATTACATTTATTAAATTTATTTACTATAAATGTTCGAATTGCCCACCGTGAGCTCGAATGCATGCCCTGCACCTTCTAATAAACGATCGCTTAACATTTCGGGCATGCCCCGTTTGATTTATGGTCTCCGCTGCCCTGATTATTCGCTCCCGAAGTTGGTTGATGGTGGATGATGTAAACCATGTCCTCGAGGCACCCCCAGTAAAAAAAATCCAGGGGGTTTAAATCAGGTGACCGAGGTGGCCACGGAGTAGTTCCCAAGCGCCCAATCCATCTTCCGGAAAATGTGGCGTCGAGATGTTCGCGCAGGAACATCTTTACTGACCTGGGTACCTCAAAGACATGATTTACAAAGAAACCATATTCATCATTAACCAACTTTGGGAGCGAATAAACAGGGCAGCGGAGACCATAAGTCAGTTTATTAATTGGGCACTCATGTCACCATACATTTTTTTTACACCACGAGATACCAAAGTTAGATAAAAATAAAATGAAAACACAAATTTTGCGTTCAAAAATAAAAATAGAAAAAACTATGGCTATCGTACAAAATTGGTAGTTTACATTTGATAGCACCACTATCTAGGAATGCTATTCAGAAAACAGACTGATAAAATTCTTTGTATTGTAAATTTGGTACTTAAAAGAGTGGGTCAAGTCTAACTTTAAAAAAAAAAAAAAATGCCTGATAACTCGAAAACCGTGACACTTTTACTGAATACAAATTATCATTTTCCGAACAGTCGCGATGCCCCCCAACCGTGGGTAAAGGATTATCCACTCATTACGCCACACCCTGTACATATATAATAAAATCAAGAAAACCTACATAAAATTGAGCACGATTTCTTTTTACAAATTGTGTCGATTCTACAATATTTAGCCGAAGGAACTTCGTTCCTACCTGGTGGCCCACGACACCACATCTTAATATCTATAAATCTCGTGTCACAATGTTTATCCTCAATGGACTCCTAAACCACTTAACCGATTATAATAAAATTCGCACAGCATGTGCAGTTCGATCCAACTTGAGAGATAGGATAGTTTAAATCTCAAATTATAGTCGCAATTTTAATTTATTGCTTATTATCTACAGGTTAACAAAAGTGTAAAATAAATGTCTTTTTATAGGTTGTCTATGATTTTTCTTGATAAGCTATTCATACGTGGTGGTAATAATTATACTCTTTGAGCTATTGTCTATGTCTCGAAAGTTCAATATTCATTTTATAGGTTGTCTATGATTTTCTTGAATAGCTATTCATACGTGGTGGTTATATACTCTTTGAGCTATTGTCTTTGTCTCGAAAGTTCAATATTCAACATAGTCATTTTTTTCTGACATGAGTTTGAAGTACTTAATTATTATTTTTTATTTTTTTGTTAAAAGCTTCCGTGAAATAGCGGAGATTATCTATATTCTATATAAATAAAAATGAATTGTTGTTCGTTAGTCTGATTAAAACTCGAGAACGGCTGGGACGATTGAGCTGATTTTGGTTTTAAAATGTTTGTCCAGGGTAGGTCGAAACGGTGAGCAAATAAGGAAAATTTGCCGAGAACTTTTTTTACCCGTGCGACGCCGGGGCGGGCCGCTAGTCTTTTTATATTAATAAATGAGGCACAAATGATTATTGTGACAATAGCAATTATTATTGTAACATGTGTGACGTTAAATAACGTCGCGCGCGTCGCTTTGTGAAGTACCTCTGAAGACCAGCGTTTCAGCTGCTTTCTAAGCTTCTGTAGCATAATGCAGAGGGCGCAACTAACGTCCAAATTATAATTTGTAATTCTATTTATAATATTGTTTTGCAATTTTTATGAAAGAAACGTTTGCGTTTGACCTAACTGTAAAATAAAACTTTGACGTGAATAAAAGTTTTATATTTCTTTGTTATATTTGATGTAATTCTAGATAATAATAAAAAACAGAATAATAGCCAATTATGAGGCTCAGTATTAAATAGAAGATGATGATTTAGTTTTATGAATAACCTTTTATTTAACCTCCTGCACGTCCGATATATAAAAAAAAATTAAGTATAAGTTTTTATAAATACCGGGAAAGTTATTTAATTTTATTTTGACACGTTATTCAACAATAAATACTTACATACTTCTAAGACTTTGAAGCATTCTTCGCGTTTGTTCTAGATTATATTCACATTCACAAGCAAAACACTTCCGTAACTTCCGCCTTTGGACGGCCCGGGAGTGAATAATGTGTGAGACGCCTACGCTTACTTAAGCAATTTTTTTGTTATGCGGGTTTTTCAAATAAAGTCTATATATATTAAGCTATTTACTTGGGGGTGTAAGTTACATACCGCGCGCTGTTCCTACCATAAGAGTCTACAGTACTGGCGACTGTCTCGCCTCGCTTTATTGCCGCCTTGCGCTCTACGGTACCACTCAAAACCAGCACTGTTCCTTTCATGAGGGCCTACAGTACTGGTGACTGTCTCGCCGCCCTTTATTTCCGCCTTGCGCTGTACGGTACCACTGAAAACCAGCACTGTTTCTTTTATAAGGGCCTGCAGTACTGGCGACTGTCTCGCCGCACTTTAGGGCCGCCTTGCGCTGTACGGTACCACTGAAAACCAGCACTGTTTCTTTTATAAGGGCCTGCAGTACTGGCAATTGTCTCGCCGCACTTTAGGGCCGCCTTGCGCTGTACGGTACCACTGAAAACAAGCGCTGTTACTTTCATAAGGGCCTACAGTACTGGTGACTGTCTCGCCGCCCTTTATTGCAGTCATGCGCTGTACGGTACAACTGAAAACCAGCGCCGTTCCTACCATAAGAGTCTACAGTACTGGCAATTGTCTCGCCGCCCTTTATTGACGCCTTGCGCTGTACGGTACCACAGAAAACCAGCGCTGTAGCCAGCTCCCTGAGCTTCTACAGCATTTTGCTGAGTGGAAACCGATTTACGTTTGAATATTTTAACTACAGTTTTTGTTAAACTGCTTTTTTGTTTATTTTAATTGTAATTTTAGTGTGTGTTTATGACGTTAATAAACTTTTTAAATTTCTATTACTCAAAAATGACAAACAAAACTATCACAGGTAGCATGAAAACTCTTCATGACGATAAATTTAAAAGTTTGTTTGCAAAGATCATTTTGAACGCATACAATACTTGAAGATTCAAAGTGCTTATATCAATTTGGTTTTACATATTTGTGATCACTAAGTAGCCCATTGTGACACAATTCTCGGTATATTTCATTTTATGTAAATTTGTTTATAAATTGCTGTCAAATATAGTGTTATTGCTTCAATCATCGTATATGATTACTTAATATTATTCTTAACTAGCGGCCCGCCCCGGCTTTGCACGGGTTGTTTTCTCTGCATTTATTCGAATTATTCTTACATTATACATAGATATTATATAAGACGTGTTGGCTAAGTGGGATAACACACGACTTTCATTTCGAAGGTCGAGTGTTCAAACCCCACCTCGCACCTCTGTATTATTCTTCTTACAAAATATACAATACAATACAATACAAAAACGCCTTATTGTACACAACACAGGAACATAAACACGTAAAACAAAATAAATAAAAAAACAACTGGTACAATGGGCGGCCTTATCGCTAAAAAGCGATCTCTTCCAGGCAACCTTAGGATGGAAAAAACTTTACTTAAAATAGAAAGGAAGTAGGGGTGTACAATATTAAAAATATAACAATATCATCTAAATATCATTATCTTAAAAATATAGTATAAACATTTAATACCTACATAAGTAAATAAGTAGTCGTAATAAAATATCATCATCATCATTCTCTTGTCCTTATCCCACATTACGTGGGGTCGGCACAACATATTTTTCTTCTTACAAAATATATGTGTGCTATAAAACACTTGCTTTAACGGTGAAGGCAAACATCGTGAGGAAATTGGCAAGTTCTGAGAACTTTAAAAAGTTTGACGACATGTGACATTCACCAACCCGCACTTGGCCAGCGAGGTGAATTAAGGCCTTATCTCTCTCGCCAAGAGAGAAGTCCCTGTGTCCCAGTCCCAGCATAGGGAACGATAATATGATGATGATGAGATAGTATTTTTTCTTTAAAACAATGGACTAATTGTACGTGTTAAATCGCGTAGTTGCCGTTTAAATACTTGTCTTTACTTAGTACACGGAGTTTAAGAACATAAAACTACCCTCATACCTTCGAACTCATTGCGTTAAAAAGCTCATTTTCTCTCGCTGTAATTAAGTAACAAAAGCTAAGTAATTATGCAAGCAACGAAACAATCTAGGCGTTGCACAGAGATATTGACTTTTAGAAGTGGCGCGGAGAATTATGGAGGCTATTTTAAACTGGCTGGCGTTTTAAGTTTGTTTTAACACATTGACATGCATCTGAGTATAAAATATAAAAATATGTTAGTGAATTATGTTGTTAAATTTTAATGTGTACATTTAAATACTATTTTATGACCGCGACGGATAAAATTGTTGATACCTAGTCATTGTTAACATCAGCTCATAGCATAGACAATTTTTACAAAAAAGATTTTCATTCTTTATTTCTTTCTCTCTTTTTTTCTCGAAATCATAAAAGCCTTACGAAAATAATATGAATGACGAACTCTGTGGCTCGGTGGGTGAAAGTCTGCCTGAGACGCAGGAGATTGCGGGTTCAATTCCTGCCGAGGGACCAGATTTGGTACGATCTACAATTTCTGTTTTCGAGTCTGGGTGTTCTCTATGTATGATATGTATGTACTTGCATAAAAATATATCTATGTAGTATATCAGTCATCTAAAACCTATAGTACAAACTCTGCTTAGTTTGGGTTAGTTCGGAAAAAAAATATTTGTTTGAAAGTGGCACCAGTTACGGATAAGTTGAGAGGTAATAGGTTAGCGTGGTTTGGGCATGTTATGAGAAGGAACGAAAGTCATGTTACGAGAAGAGCGTTAGATATGAAAGTGGATGGATATGTGGGAAGAGGGAGGCCAAAGAAAAGATGGATGGACTATGTGAAAGAAGATAATGTGTTAGAAAGGAGTGAGTGCTGAGATGACGGGTGATAGAGGGAAATGGCAGAAAAACACATGTTGTGCCGACCCCACATAGTGTGGGACAAGGGCAGGATGATGATCATGATGATGATTAATATGTGAAAAAAAACTCGGTGCCTCTTTCACCAGTTAGGGGGGCCCTGTTTTTCCGCACTTAGACTCAAAGGTGGTCCATTGTGCGTGGGCCTCTTTCACCATATCCGATTAAAGTCCCGATTAAGAGCTATCTTGCTAACTTAAATACATAAAAGGCTGTTGTCATAAAAAATCTTCTAATTTCTGTAATTGCTGGTAATAAGTAAGGAAATGTATACTAATATTATAAAGCAGAATTTTTTTTTGGTTTGTCTGTTTGTATGATCGCTTTTCTCTCAGGAATTACTGCTCCAATTTAAAATAGTATTTCAGTTTTAGATAGCCCATTTATCGAGAAACTAAGTTGTTCTCTAAGGTAAAATGTATGGTCATATGTGAACTATTTATGATATTAACTAAATTTTAAGGATGCCGTTGAGCTGTCTCTCAGATTATTAGGTGGATTTTTGTTTATCTATTAATGTATTTTTTTTAACATTGTTTAATTTTTTTTTATTAATAAAATCACTATAATATCTCCACATTTTTTTATATGACACTTCTACAAGTTTCTATCTCAATCTAGTGACATCAACGGCGCGGGTTAATTCCATTAAAAGATTAACAAACCACAGGCACTGTGTATGCAAATTTAGAACTTATAGTTACAGAGTTTGGGGTTATTTTAGCTTGCAACAACAACCCCGCAAGATCCTTTCATATGAGTAAGCCAGTATGACTGTTTTACACTCACATTTGTTGATTAGAATTTTACATTTCTTTCAAGAAAATTTATGGTGAGTTTTAAATTATGTGTTAAAAATGTTAATTTAAGGTAAGTTTGTTGGTAGCCTTACTGGTGCAGTGATATCAGTTTAGCTTGGAACTCAAGCGGTAAAATTTCGGGTTTTGGTCTCGTTAAAGTCGTATAACAAAAATGACAAATAATAAAAAAAACAAAAAGCATTGAAACATCTAATGACTCCTCTTATCTTGAAAAGGCTTAACCGGTTTCAATAAAATCCTCAGATCTTACATAATCAACTTCCTATTCAGCTTGCTGTAATAAAAAAAGCCGTGTTGGGCTGTGGTTTTTATCTCAATCAAAACTATAAGTAAATTTAAACATTTCTGAATTTGTCGATGTCAGCGTGCTTGCTATCTTCTCCAAAAACCACTATTACAAAAACATTCAGAATCCTTTATCAAAAGTGTATCTTAATCCCAATAACTCATCAAAAATGATCTAATCGACAGATAAGTCAAGCTATTTGTCTCTAATAATGCTCCTTAGACATTGACAAATGGCCCAAACGCTACCAGATGCCAAATCGCCTGTATTCTTTTCCCGACATGATTAAATGCTGATAAAGTTTGCAAGATAGATTGTTTTGGGGGATCGTATGGGGTTGGGTTTGGGGGATTCTGAAGTAACATCCCAAGAGGTTGACAGACAGATAAGGAGTTTTGAGGCATGTGTTTTTATAGCGCGTCTTCTTATAAGTATTTATATTTAATTGATTTTTGTGTCACGCTGATAAATCATAGCTTTCAGAACAGCGCGTAGCGCAATCTCTATGGATGCTATAGAATCCTTTTAGAGTTATTCTAAGCTCCAACCGATCAGATCTGACTAGCGTCAGCGCTGACGGTATTTCCATACAGATTGCTACACGTCTATCCGTCAGAGAAATCTGCCGAAAAATAACGTTCACCTCAGTTCACATCTTTTTCACTTTATAATTTTATTTAATTCGACACTGGCAAATTATCGCTTCAAGCGCAAAGCCCAATTACAAGAAACTGAAACTGAGAAATCAGCCTAAATAAAATACGCAACCCCGTCTTCTTGAATTATGAAACCTGAAGTTTTAAACGAAAATATACCAAATAATTTTTTTTTCGTTATAACACTTATATAAAATATCAAATTAAAATAATGTTAAAAATGATTTTTTTTTATAATACACAAACTCGAAAAAGACGAAGAAGTCAAAACGAATCAAAAGCTTTTTTTTTCTTCTAAATTTAGTTTTTATTTTTATTTTTTTAAATTAACTCCGGATTAACGATGTTAATGTCCAGCGATATCAACAAAATGGCTTTTATTTAGACACAGGTTATTGGAAGGCCGTCGGGGCAGAAAAGATGTGTGAATGATTTCTTCGAAGCAAGTGAATATAAAAAGTAATGAGGTTAGGTTCTGTGGTAGAATTCCTACACCTAAATAAATGAAAATGGGAATCTTCCATACATAATCTTTTATCCTAAGAGGGAAAATCTCTTCATTATTATGTTTCAAGATAATCCCTTTTGCGATGAGATCCGTTTCCGATGCGTGTGTAGCTAATTCCCAAATAATATTACTAGCGTAGGCTTTCGATTATATTATATAGAACTCTGTACTTAAATAGAAATAGTTATAAAAAGGTAAGGTTAATGAGTATGTGAGATCGTTAGATGGATTACAAAGAAAATCTCTGGATCTATTAAACATAATTAAATGTTATTTGGCACACAGATTCTTTAAGACCTTTTGGGACACATGTACACATTTTATAATGCGGGAAAATATGTCACTTAGCGATTAAATTCATTATAACTAAATTAATAGTTTTCTTTTTTGCGATTTCCCGCAGAAAAGTTGCACAAGCTAGTTTAATACCGCGATCTGTTCAAACCATGGTATGAATCGCCCAAGGGCATTTTTAGGATGAGTCCTGTAGCGGTGCGAAGCGCCAGGGTAAATTAAAGAATGGGTCGATTTGAACTTGCAGAAGTTCCGATTACCCGTGTTGCACAGTTAAAAGGTACGAGTATGATTATTATTACTATAATATCATATTGGACGATCTATATCACTGAAAAAAGGCTGAAAATTTTGGTGAGATGGCATAGAAATACCTAAGACTACAACAGAGTTTTTGCCATTTTAACACTATTTATTTGTGAAAGTTCGGCCCACTTGAAATTCCACATCCTTCACAGTATATAAATGTAATTATATATATATTTTATGATAGATAAGCCATCATTTGACCACAATCTCACCTGATGTTAATTGAAGATGTGGTCTAAGATGGAGCATGAAGATGGCTTCTCCGGACCACATTACGAAACACGAAACAATCATTTCACGCACTGGCCCAGTCCGGGGGGTGGACAAGTCGCGGTCGAAGCCTACCACCAGATACTGTTCTTAGCACCACCCGAAGGTCACGTGTAAGGATTCAGAGGGTTACCACTTACGGACGTGAACAGAAAAAAACCTCCAAATATCTATATATATATATATATATTACTTATATATTCCTCGTTCGTCCAAAAATAATTTTATAACAAAAAATCCGCTACCATTCATACATAATATTATATAAAACCTACCATGTATTTTATTCACATTGAGACGTGAATAGCGCAAATTTGCGACAATTGCCTATATTTATTTCGTGTAACAATAGACTTGATTTGAGCGAAATTGCGAATTCTAGATATTTTCAGACAAATTCCAAACCATTCATTCAAATAATTTATTTTCTGTTTAAAAGGATTATGGAGGCTTCATTGAAGCTTACGACCCACATACTTTAAAAATATAAGATTTAACCGACTTTCAAAAAAGGGGCGCTTATTTTGTTTATATTTGTTAAGATTTTCTATTTTTTTGCTCCTTGAACGATTTATAAAGATTATATTATAATACTTATAAAAAATAACATAAAATACGGAATACTCATATAGAGCTAAGCTCGCCGCACTGTAACAAAACCTTCATGTATCTATTTTGCAAGGAATTTATATATATATTTTTTTTATTGATTTTTTTTTTCATTTTTTTTTGTGGTTATAAATTCCTTGCTATTTTGTCTACAATTATGAATTTTATGAATTCAATATTATTTAAATGTATCACATAAAGTAGTATGTATACTCGCGACGGTCTCACACACCGAAGAGGATCAAATACGGCTACATATGTGTCTTACGCCATATAAAAGCTCCACACAACAAAGGTATCAAAATGTTTTAATTAACTGAATGAAAATAAATTAACAGTAATAATTAACATAGAGTTTCTGGAAATCCACGAAATTAGACTTCATAATTAAAATAGAAGCTGGAATTTTTATGTCATTCCTTTGTGGAGAAAGTGAATGGAATTAAAAGTAAATAGATTTTGTACTTATTTAATGAGTAACTGTGTTGGATTAGAGGTTTCTTCGTTTGTTTATTTAGAACTTCGATTGTTCATATTTTTGTAGGTTTACAATTATTGGTGATTGATTATACAAGAACATTTACTATTGCTCGATAATTTGTTACAGTCATTTTGTACAAACCAACGAGCGTTTGGGTGTAACATTTCATCGAGCATTTGCGCTAGCGTGAATAAGTTTGTACCGTGCGGCGATTTTATGAATATTACAGGCATACCATATTTTATATTAATGTAGAAAAGTTGACAAATAATAAAAAATATTGTGTAAAATTTTAAATTAAAATAAGACTCTCAGAATGAAAAATAATGTATTTTAGTAGGTATATCACTCAAAAAATACTTAACCAATGAGGAAGATGTAAATCAAATTTTATTCCCCTTTTTCAGCCCTAACTAAAACATTAAGCAATAATAAGACTAATTGTGAAAAAAATGTTTTAATATCTCAAAAATTTAATTATTTATAAGCAAATCAATATGGGAACGCGCGAAAACTGATTGCGCCCGTCGACTAATGGCTGTGACGTCACGTCGCCGGTTGTGTTGTCGCCGACGAACGGCGACCGCGCGCGGGTGGTTGCTTAGCTCTGTAAACTTACTTTTTTTCATTTCGATACATTTGTAATTTTTTTATGAATGGTATCCCAACCAACCACCCAACATGGAACCAGGATTTTTACGTGGATTTTCATCTTCCGAAAGTCGATTTACTTATGGTTGCGGATTATTTCACAAACCATGCTAAGTATATTATTGCAGAAATCCAAGGGCAAAAACTTGCAAGGTAAGTGTAAATATACCTACATATAACGAGATATTAATCTAAGTAGTTACCTCTGCATTACGTTATTTGTAGGAGGTAGGTTAATAATATTATAAAAGTGAGAAGGGTATAGGTAAAGTAGGTACCTACCTACCTACCTAAGGGCCTTTATTTCATTTGAGACCAAATGATACTTATTTCTTAATTACTTAGGTATTCGTAAGTATCGTTAAGTATAAGTTTTGGTTTTATAATAATGGAGTGATAGGACTTATGGCAATGAAATACACGTAAGTACGAGTAGGACTTATCAAAAAACGTGGTTTAGTCTAGGATAAGGTTTCGTGTTTATTGATATTTTATGCATAGGTAGGCACAGTCATAGTTTAGTCAGTGTCAGTTCTTACACTAGTCTATTAGTGCTGTCAGATTGCTGTGGGTTATCGATAAAAAATAATACCCATAATAAATCTGGGGCTATATCTCTGAATGAAGTTACGAATAAAATTTAAAATAGAATGTGAAGGTTGTGCAGCAAGCAAAGGAGGATGCAAACATACAATGGCGTTGGTTATGTGGTTACATAGACGTAGTGAGGTACCCGCTTGTACAGAAGTAGCGTGTTCCTGTTCTTGGATGAAACCAAAACTATCGCAAGTTGGATCGCAGTAAAAATTTATTTAGAAATACGACGCAGCCCCGTTCCTCAAATACACCTTTGACGCTTAATGTGACACACCCAACGAACGTTTTCTACAGTCAGTAATAAAAAAAACAATGGAGCTGGTTATAGATTCTCAGATTATGACCTACTTTCGTCCAACTGCAGATGTAGATAAAAATATAAATTAAGTAGATTTAAACTGAAAAGAGCCATAATTTTTGTTTTTTTAAATTTCTATTATTCTTGAAAAAAGCTGATTATATAAGCACGTTATTTTATTGCTAAATCACATAACTTTAATATTAAATCAGTTTAAATGCGATCTTATATCAAAATCCCAAAAAAAATGTTTGTGCATAATAGAAGCCTGTGAGACTCCACGTCCACAGTATTGTTATGAAAAAATGACGTCCATACTTAAAAGTTAATTAATTTTTGACATATTCTATAAAAACAAACATTTATTATTGTAAAAAAATTTATAGGTAGGTATTTCATATTTAGGTACTCGCATTAAAATGATCTTCATCAACAATGTCGACTGGTTTTTGCAGAACACTTTCCCCCTTCTCATCAGTTTACAACACTTATTTCTCAGCTTTTTGTCGTTGGGCAGATGACAAAAGTATTTTTCTGGAGTGCTAACCGCTGTATCCGTACATAAGGGTACTATACAATATCTGTATGGTATTTTTTTCTCCATAATTCCAAAAATATCAATGAAATCTCAAAATTACTCCACGATTTGTTAGCGCGCGGCGGACATAACCGGCGATGTGACGTCACGCGCTGAGCGGTCGAGTTCGCGCGGATTTTAATAACATCAAACTTTGAATATTCAAAGAAAATTCAGTTTTTAAGATATCAAAAAAATTCTTTCACTTATATTTTTGAGATTTTATTTTTGATTTTTATACATTATAAAATAATCACACTCATCTAGCTCATTATCATAAGATTTCATTGATGCAAGTTTGCGGCTGGGGGGCTCACAGTGGATGCAGGCCGCTGCAAGCCGAAATTACTGTCCAGCAGTGGCCGTCTTACGGCTGAGATGATGAAGATGATGAAGGTTGCAAGAAACAGCTTTCATCTAAATAGAAACCACCGACAGCCATTCAGCAAAAAGTCTAAAATAAAATAAAACTGAATCCATTTATAATAAACGCCGAATATCATCATCAACACCCTATTAACGTTCCCACTGCTAGGATACACGGACTTCTCTCTAGACGCGTAGATGACATTTTTGACATAGAATTATAAAATTTTAATAAATGTTGCTGTTTTTAATTGTATTGGATTGGATTGACATAAGCTTAATTTATTTTTTAAATACATATGATTTTACATTTGATTTTACATTTTTGACTTGTAAACTTATATTTTAAAAATAAATTGATTAAATGAGATTAGGCCATATTTTACCACGCTTGCCGAATGTGGGTTGGTGAATGTCACATGTCTTTTAAACACTTTAAACATTCTTAGAACATGCCGGATTCCTCACGATGTAAAGCACGCGTTTTAAGCGCACATTAATTTTTCTAGAATAAAAATCCAGAGGTGCGGGGCGAGGTTTGAACCCATGACGTTCCAGATACAAGATACATGGTACAAAATCATTTATTTCCATTGTTTGGTTTTACAAAACTTAGACACATCAAAATAAATTACAAAAAAACAAAAACAGAATAATCATAAGTGCTTAAAGATAAGTTTTCATTATTTGTTAGTCTTGTTTTTGATTTTGTGTTGGAGCAGATTCCGTCCCAAGCAGTTTTGTCCTCAAGGTAATCCGATATATTATAATAAGCTTTTTTACAAAGATTGTTTTTTACAATTTTCTTAAATTTAGTAATGGACAACTGTTGCAATTCTTTTGGAATCTTGTTGTAGAAGCGTATACATTGCCCTTTAAATGATATCGGAATGAAAATCGAGTGAGCTTCCACGCCAACACGGCTTTTTCCAACACCTATTTACTATGAAAAATATTCATTTGATTACAATAACTTTGCGCCTTAAAATCCATCCCAAAGTTTCGAGCGTAGTTCCATCAATCAACATAAATAATGCGATCCTTTGTTCGACGCTGCAGAAACTTTTATTGACGCCATTAGATATAATTCTAACAAATCGACAACCCACATACAAGGCCAGTACCGCACATATTGAGGTTACAAACACGACCAAACGTATTTTAGCAAAGTGGTTTAGACTTTGTGGAGTAAACGCCGCAATTTCGAAAATCAGTTCTCCTGCCACGTCTATCTGTGATAGACATACCTACTAGCGGCCCGCCCCGCTTCGCACGGTTAATTATTCAAAATAGTTTTCCCAGTAATTATTCAAATTTTTCACGCCGTCAAATCACCTTTGACTTCTACGAACATTCAATAAAAATAATTGGTCAAGACTCCTTGAGTTATGCGGTTAGCGACACATTTTTATGCTATAGAAAATTAAATACCCAGACCAAGGAGACAAAATTATTTCAGAATATACCCTTTGGTGGGAAACGAACCCGCTACCCAATCGCACTTTAGCCCACCGCGCCCCTTAGGCTGACGAATCTGCCTGTCTATCTGTTCGGATCTTTATCCTGTATTCAGCATAGGTAAAGAGGAAGAATTTCGATTCCGCAAAAAGCCGGAACCGGTCACTTATTATGTATTATTAAATATAAGACATTTAAACAAACAAATTGTAAGAAAACTACTCTTAAAATCTTAAATTCAAAATGTTGAGGTATTTCGAATTAAAGATGGCCATTTAAGATTAAAAGTAACTTAAAAAAAACCTGGAAACTTTTATAAATGTTGTCGTATTTACATTTTTTTTAATCATTGTATTTCTACAACAAATCATTTCATTAATCAATTTTTATTAATAAAATGTCATAAATGACCTTACCTTTTGACCTTATTTTCATAAACTTTTGCCCTTAAAATTGATTATTCACCGAAAACATGATATTTACCAAATTAAAAGATAAGACTCTGACCTTTCTAAGGATTCAAGCTCTCGCGTTTATATCTAAATAATTATAATTATATTGAGACTATTTCAAAATGAATATTTTATTAATAATGCTGAAAAAAGTTTTAAATCATTTTCTGCCAACAACATAAAAGGAGCAAAGTGGGTTGCACTGTACTTTTTTCTTAGCAATTTCTTGAGTGCAAAGTTTCAAAGCTCTCCGTTGATATTAGCAAGTTTGTATCGTCAACTGAGATGTGAACTATTGTCCCTTATGGGACGGAAAAGGAAAATGAATTTGACAACTGCGGAGGGCTTAATGGATTTTCTAAATCATATTGGCTTACACCTCGCGTTGTCATATTGTTTAGCTACATGTGGCAGACCCGTCGTGTTGATAGACAACGGTGAGAAATGTAATTTATACCACTCAGCTAAATAGCACCTGACAGTAAGAGCAGTTAGAGCGCCCAATAGCACCTAACCTGCCTAGTTAAATAGCACCTGCACGAAAAGCACCTGACCTGGTTTAGTTACAACGCCCAGCTGATTAGATGCGGTGCGAATAGCACCTGTCATTATTTTTAAGTACAAAAATTGGATGCAAGCATCTAACTTAAAATTCAGGTCATTCTTAGATAGCGCTGACACACTTTAGTAGTTTAACTATCGTATCAGTATCATTTTTTTTATACTAGCCTTAGCCTTCATTTGACTACAATCTCACCAGATGCAAAAAGACGATGTGGTCTAAGATGGAGCATGAAGACCTAGAAGGTAGATGGCTTCTCCGGGCCACATTACGAAACACGAAAAAGTCGTTTCACGCACTGGCCTAGCCCGGATTATGATTATGAAACTAAAATTGTTGCTTCAATCCAAATTTTTTTTTCTGTCTAAATTGGTTATTGTAGTATAATAAGATAGTTATTAAATTACGTACTGAGGTCAAAAGAGTTTTGAAGTCACAATCGAGTCCAAAATTAGAAAACAATCGTATTTTTAACCCCCGACCAAAAAAGAGGGGTGTTATAAGTTTGACATGTCTGCCTGTTTGTCTTTCTTGTCGGTCTGTCTGTTTGGGACATCGTAGCCCCCGAACGGATGAAGCGATTTTAATTTTATTTATTTATTTAATTTAATTAAAAGTTATTGGGGTGAGAGTGTGGAAGGAAAACCAGCAAACATCTGCAAATATACTCAAGTGTTATATCAAATGAAAGCGCATCGCGTGCACATTACAAAATATTATAGTGTTTTACTTTTAAGGAAATTAAGGCATGGGAAACTGGGGTTTTTCTTTAATTTTTAATTTAGATTTATTTATTATACTGTTAGATAGCCTGATAGATGCCTAAATATGATATTAACAGTATTTGAATTTAACCCGGGAAAATTCGTCGTTCCGTTCGAAAATCCATATAAAACGGGCAACGGGCCGTATTATTATATTATATATAATACGATAGACACGGTGCATCGCTGGAGTGTAGAGAATAAGATGGAATTTAACTGTCATAAATGTCATGTGATGACGTTCGTCGCATGCGATGTCCGATCGAATTTAATTATAAGCTTAATGGTCACGTCATAACTCGATCATCTAACATCAAAGATCTCGGGGTCGTATTCGATCGAAGACTCACATTCCATGACCACGTGTCTGCTATCGCTAAAGAATCATTCCGGCGCTTGGGCTTCGTGCTTCGAAATTGTAAGGATCTACATAACATAGCCGTAATAAAGCTCATCTACAACACACTAGTACGCAGTAAGCTTGAAGCAAGTTCATGTGTATGGCACCCGTATGAAAGCACATATGCACTCCTTCTAGAAAAGGTCCAGAAGGCCTTCCTAAGGTACCTGTATAAGAGACTTTTAGGGTATTACCCTTACATGTACCCGACTAAGTTTCTACTAGGTTGCCTGGGGTACAACTCCTTGGAAGTTAGGCGATCTAATCACCAACTATTGTACATGTTCAAGATCTTGCGAGGCTTAATAGATTGTTCGGAGTTGCATAGTAGTTTGTGTCGCCTTTATGTACCGAACAAACACTGCCGATCTAGGAAACATAGACTATTCGCTGTCCCGGCGTGCCGTACTGTGGCTCGTTCCAGGTCCCCCATCCCGCGATCTCTCTCCGCTCTCAACGCACTCCTGGCCTGCGCCCAGACTGCGATGTGTTCGCAGCAGACTGGCACGTACTCCGAGCTGCTTGCTTGGAGTAATAATAATAATAATAATAAAAGCATTTATTTTGCACACACATAAGTACAGACAAATTACAACACAGACAATTAACATTCAGTCACATAATTAATTAAATCAAATAAAAAATAACAATGATAGCTAAATTTGAGGGCCTTAAAACATTAAATGAAAAACAAAAAAACAAACATCGAACACATAGGACAGTAAATTGGTAGGACACTAATTATAAGTCTAGGCCTAGGTACCTATAGTAGGTATGTATGAGCGAAGATTGTGAATGCCTGCACTTAGGTGCGCAGAAAAAAGGAGTTAGTCTCAGCTGAAATGTTGCCCTATACTAGGTACAGGGTAACGCTGGTTTTCAGACTAATCCTTCTGAGTGACTGTCACCATAAATATTATTTTATAAAATTAATATTTAAATAAACAAATAAAAAATAAGAGGGCATAAACTATAATACTATTTATAAACTATTTGTAGTATATAAACTTGGTATAAATAAACTTAAATATGTACATAAATTAATTTTGAAGAAAATACATTACATAAGAATTAGTGAGTATTTTATTGAATTTTAAAAATTAACATAAACATAAGAACATAAATATAATAAAACCATGTATTTATATAAATTGAATTATATAAATAATATTATAAAAATTAAATCGTATGATAAAACTATTTCACACATTTTTCTTTTTTTTTTGTATGCTGGCAACACTCTCAGCTTGATTGCTTGCTTGATAATCTTTGCTAAATTGCTACCAACAAAACGTGTTAGAAAGGTGATGTACGTGGCAAAAAAAGCTATCTAACCCTGCTCAAAAACTCTGGAAATCCGAAATTTTTATGTGCAATAGTTACGGGAAAAAGATAAACGAATAAAGAACCTGCCGCAATGATGAGGGAGCAGATAATTGTGTACTCTGAGTGCTTGCATTAAATTTTATGTAAGATAAGAAAATTTTATAATTTGTGATTTAATGTTAGAAAATTTATTGTTTCTGTGTCTTGTTTTAATAAATTTAATTTTTAAGAATAATTTGTTGTAATTAATTTTTAATTGTTATTAATTTGTTTAATAGGCTAAGCCGTGCAAATTAAATAAATAAAAATAAATAAAAAAAAAAAAAAAAAATTATGAAAAGTATTAGTATTATGATATACATGAAAACATAAACATTTTGAGTCCAATGAATACCATAGAGATATTACCTATCCTTATTTCAAGAGACACTATGTGCAAGACAATTTCAGAGCCCTGTCTCGACGAAAAGTGCCAAAGACTGCGTTCGATGGAGCGAAAACTAACGATAAGTTGACCTGAACGAATTCATTGAAAAACCTTATTTATTACCTACAGGAAATTTCCTTTGTTTCCACGGCCCAGTAGTTCAGAGATTAATGTCGCCTACTTGAATAAATTATAAAATTATAAAAATCCGATTATTATGAGATAAACTAAGCGAGGAGTTCCGTGTAATTAACAGAATACATTTTTTGTAATAAAAAAAACACTTCTCAAAATGTTTTCTTAATTTGAAATTAAACAAAAACAAAACCTTCGTGAAGCGGTTTTATTTAAGCACTACTTGCAGATATTCGGTTTTTCTTCCCCACTTCGTCAATACTTAAATGTTTCTATACAATTAAATTTTGTTGGAAGTTAATAATAATAATAATTATGTACAATTGCAGAACAGAACACAAGAAAACCCAGAACTCAGAGATAACATTTTCCGTAACGTAAAAACCCGTAATGTGTTACATAATTACTTGTGCTGGTTCCAGTTTACTCTAGTCAATGTAATTTCTATGTATCAAGCTTAGCACTCAAAAGATTATTTTTAACAACACTCGTTATTCAGTTAAGCATATCCCAATAGCAATAAATATTCTATTATCTTGATATTTGTCGAGCAGAGTTTTCTAAACAAGATCGTAATTACCTATTTGAAATAGGCAAACTTCTCACGAGAGTTCTACTTCAATAATCATCATCATCATCACCCTATTAACGTTCCCACTGCTGGGACACAGGGACTTCTCTCTTGACGAGAGAGATTAGGCCTTAATTCACCACGCTGGCCAAGTGCGGGTTGGTGAATGTCACATGTCCTTCCAACTTTTTTTAAAGTTATCAGAACATGCCGGTTTCCTCACGATGTTTGCCTTCACCGTTAAAGCACGTGTTTAAAGCGCACATAAATTTCTCAAGAAGAAAAATCCAGAGGTGCGTGGCGGGGTTTGAACTCACGACCTTCGGAATGAAAGTCGAGTGTCCTCCCACTTAGCCAACACGGCTTTTTAACTTCAATAAGAAATTAGATAATGTAATTTATCTATTTTCGGAATTCTTGATTGATCCTGAACGAGGAAGCACGGTACGATTATGCTTAGCCATTCAAAGCATTCACTCAGTTAATATATGTAACTACCCGCATTATCGTTAGAAGTGAACAATTGTTTTGAAGACAAACAATATTTAAGATTTATATTGTTTTTATGCTAGTCTGTAAGGTATACGTTTATATGGGCGTCTGATGACGGAAATATATGACTTTATAATTAAGTAAGTACATAGTCATCATCATCACCCTATTAACGTTCCCACTGCTGGGACACAGGGACTTCTCTCTTGACGAGAGAGATTAGGCCTTAATTCACCACGCTGGCCAAGTGCGGGTTGGTGAATGTCACATGTCCTTCAAACTCTTTTAAAGTTCTCAGAACATTCCGGTTTCCTCACGATGTTTGCCTTCACCGTTAAAGCACGTGTTTAAAGCGCACATAAATTTCTCAAGAAGAAAAATCCAGAGGTGCGTGGCGGGGTTTGAACCCACGACCTTCGGAATGAAAGTCGAGTGTCCTCCCACTTAGCCAACACGGCTTCAGTGTAAGTGTACATAGTAAGTGTCTTATTTTAGAACGTCCATCTTTTTCAAAAGTCAATGTGTTTCTCAAAATAGTATTTAAGTAGAAATATAACATTTTCTTGTCTACTTTCTGTACTGCCTTATCTTCAAGCCCTATGTTAGTCATATTTAATAATCTATAGTCGAGACGACTTAAACGAAAAATAGTTGGATAGATTTAATTATTTAAAAAAACATAACGAGAAGATCATTACTTGAGAGTTTATTACTTGTGGTGACGTCACAAGCCTGTATTCTGGGACTTTGATGCTATTTAATGTTTTGAACGAAGTTCCTTACTTGAACTGAAAAAAATTTGATGGTAAAACCGTAAGAAAAAGTCCCTGGAATAAAACCGTTAAGTGAGACGTGCGCAGGCGCGACACAAACAAGTAGTGTATAATTTCTCTTTCTCCTTCTTTTTTTTTCGTTCTCTCATCCCTTCTCTCTCTATTACCACTCCACCCCGCCAATGCATAGGAGGTACTCACATCTATATAAATAAAAATGAATTGTTGTTCGTTAGTCTGATTAAAACTCAAGAACGGCTGAACGGATTTATTTTATCATAGTCTTGAAATGTTCGTGGAGGTCTAGGGAAGATTTAAAAGGCAAGAAAAAATCGAATAATTGCCGGGAAAAAAATTTGAATAAAAACCCGTGCGAAGCCAGGGCGGGCCACTAGTTATAGATAAATTTTACTCATTATACGTACTTTATTATATTTCATAAAATACTGAATTTCCTTAATACTTTCCTGTGCTTATATAAAAACTAATTAGCAAAATTTTTGAGAAAAATCAAGAAAACCTACATAAAATTGAGCGCGAATTTTTTTACAAATTGTAGTGCGATTCTACATTAGTCGAAGCAACTTCGTTATTACCTAGTGTCCCACGACACCACTTTTTTTACTTTTAGACGGGCTTAAGATGGTCTGAACAGGATAACTAACTATTGTTATGTAGTCTAAAGTCTATTGAGTTATGTTAAAGTAGAGTTTATTTAATTTTAAAACATTACTAAACTACACAAATCATAACAACCAGTCTAAAACCACCACAACACCGTATCAAATAATGGAATGCATTTCAATCATTACCGGTTTAGCCGCGCCGATGCGGATGGACCAAAAATGATAAATTTTAATTAACCGATAGCAACCGTTAGGTAGTTTAATGGCGCCAAAACTTGATCTGGTTTTAGAGATAATGAGAGGAACGGGGCCTGTGATTTGTGTACCTGTTGGAGTTTAACCAAATTATTATGATATGTTAAAACATTCTAAATAAATGAAATTAAGTGAAGGATGCTTAAATAAAAGCGACTATTTAAGCTACGTTACGTATGTCTATTATACTTATTTTCCTCATCACCTGCTTAGATTTTTATCGGGTTCGATTCCCGCCGAGGGATAAAGTGTTTGTATGTGCTGCAAGCATTTTCTCCTTGGTCTGGGTGTTTCATTAGTATAATAAAAAAAAATCTATATACGTATGCCTATTATATTAAGTATATCAGATGTCTATTACCCGTAACACAAGCTAAGTGCTTGGTACCACGGGGCTAGATGTTGCTGTGAAGATAGTCCAGCAATATTTATTTATTTTTAGAAATACCTGGAAAATCTAATGTTAGACAGATTTTTTTTTGTCGCGCTGATAATCGCAACTCAGCACATCTTCCTAGATAACGTAAGTATCAAGATTTGTATTGCAACCAAGCGTCCCGACTTTTGTCTGTATTATAAAGATGAGGCTCGACAGTGTCACTTGTACCGATATCTATCGTCTCCTAACACACAAAGTCAGATCAAACGTCCAATGCAAACGCGGCAATGTAACGTGAATTTTTTAAGTACTGTAACAACTGGCGGTGGTGGTGGTGGTCTGAAGTTAGCGGACCAACCTCGAAGCTTGGTCGCAGTTCTGACACGCGAAGGGCATGCATCTGCGCTATCTAGGTAGATATGGGTATGTCTGTGGTGCTGACAGTGTGCCCATACAAATTGCTGCGTGCTAAGCTACCAGCGCCGTTGGTCATAGTGACAAAAATTCAGGCTTCTATTTTATATCACAGTTGTTTACCTTTATAAAATACTAGCTGACCCCAGCAAACGTTGTATTGCAAAATGATTTATTTATTCTAAATTTAAAATTTAAGTAAAACCCCCGATTCCAATGCCTTCATTTCCTTAAATGTAAAACAACATAATATTATGTAATGAGGACGCGATGCGCTTTCATTTGATACCCCACACTAGTATATTTGCAGATTTTCTGTTTTCCTTCCCCACTCTCACCCCCATAACTTTTAAACGTCTCAACCGATTTTCATTAAACATGTCTAAGAACACCCGGGCCAAACTCACATTTCATACAAAAAAAACTAGATTGAAATCGCTCCATCCGTTCGGGAGCTATGATGCCACAGACAGACAGACAGACAGACACGTCAAACTTATAACACCCCTCTTTTTTGGTTGGGGGTTAAAAATAGATAGTAGCGATGAAAAATCGTTTAAGACGTTTCGGAGGGACACGGTACCTAACATTGTGACATGGAAATTTTAAATATTAGATTTATTTGTTATGATTACTGATGATATGGATAATCCTCAATGTTCCGTGTTTCCTTCATATAAATATATAGTCACCAACTTTTCGCACCTTGATAAGCTCTTAGAATTGTGTTTGGGTATGATTGAACAAAACATTATGATATGAGATATTCCAGAAAATCTTGAATTATGTTGAATCGTATTTGGAAATTTGAATATCACATTTTTATACATTAGTATTAATAATATTTATTAAGAATTTATTACATTTTTATAAGTTTTTATATTATTTGGGACAAAAGAAATAGCTTCTATCATATATTATTTAAATACAATAAACCAACTACCCATAAAAACGAGTCCACAAATCAACGCCCGCAACGTAAACAAAACATGAATAATAATTATAATTTACAATTCTTCGAGTCCCACGATATATGTTAAAGTAAGTTTAATTCAACATTAGCATAACACTTCCTATATAAATAAACATTATTTCTAAACAAATTGCAGATATTACGTGTGAAAACTAGTACCTAATTTGTATGACTTAGGAATTTAACTTTTAACTGTTCACATCCTGGCAAATACCAATTAAAATTAATTAAAAATTATTTTAACACGCTCCTAATGATTGTGAGTTATATTACAAGTTTATAAATGATTGAAACATAAATCTATGTAAATTTAAGGCGATTTTTTGCGTCAAAATTGATACAGCCTTTTTTGGTACCTATGAGAAGATATAGAAATAGATTGACTACATAACTGTTCAAACATTATCCCCCATTTATAGAAAGTCTAGTCGGGTAGAAATTGTGCACTACCAAAAATTTTTTTTTATCATTTAATTACTATTAAATGAAAATTTCAACACAAACAAAATAAAAAAGACAGATTAGTGAATACTTCCTAATTTAAAATTTATATCAACCTATGAAGTAGTCACTTCTCTGTATATTGGTTCGATTTGAAAAACAATATTGCGTAATGGAATAAAAAAAAAGTATACCTATCTTTTTTTTTGTCGAATAAAAAAAAATTGATTAAGAAATACCGGTTGTACATTATAATTTCAAACTGGCTGTCCGCAGCTTCACTTATGTAGCATTTAAGTTGTAATTTTGAATTCACTTAGAGATCTTAATTTTTGTAAAATAATGTAGCCAACGTCCAAATCCAGTATATGACTTATCATTACTCCAAACTTCATTTCATTCAACAACAAACAATCAAACTTACAAACGTTTGCCTTTATTATATTATTAGAAAGATTAAAAAACCTTATCTTTTTCTTTGTTTACTGCTAAAAGCACCATTTTTAACGTGCAATGTTATTTCTTCTTTTATCTCAGTTTTACGTGATTTGAAAGCAGGACCACACATTTATTCAACTGTCTTATTTATAAACATGATCGGAGGTGAAATTTGTTACAATAAAGTTGTAAAAAGTATTTTTAGAAAAAAATTATATATGTTTCAAATCAAAATTATGTAAAATAAATATTTTAAAATGTACAATATGTTATCGCTACGATACCTCTATACCTCTTATGTATATTAGCCAATGCGCGATTAGTTTTAATATAAAAAATATCAATAAATAAATAGGCAATGTTTTACTACAGATTGGTATTTTAAACTATTTACTTATTTAAATACGTAGTATTAGTCATATATCTACTGGTGGATAAAAAATAATAATAATAATAATCTAGTACATTTGGTAATGTCAATGTAGAGTTCATGGTTATTATGTCGGTTAAAATGGAATTGTGACGTATAATTTTAGTATCAATAAATGACTATTAATGGCCATTTCTCTATAAAGATATCCTGAGAAAATAATTCAAGAAGTTTTATAGTCAAATTGCAACCTGCAACATATTTATTATATATTTTTGTTTTATACATCGTGGCATTAGTACTTAAACTCACTGCCATCCCAAAAAATCCCCATTATATCTTAACTGGGGATTTTCCACAATTTCTTATTATAATTGTTTAGAGATCCCAACATTCTATCATATTGGTAAAACACTAATCGTCCGTTTATAAATAACCAGGTCGCAGATAGTTTATAGAAACCGTAAAAATAAATTTAACAAATCTGACATTTATTGCTAACAACTAAATAGGATTAAATAATTATTTTCTCTAAGTTTCACTCTCTATAAAAGACAATCTCGAGTTTTATTAAGTAGAACGTTAAAATGTAATCCGTTGAAGATTAGGGTTAAAATAAAGCCACAATCAAGTACACCATTTTATTGACCATTGAAAAATGACAATCAAATATAAATTTGATTATAGCTAGAAGTAAAGCGAGTTTAACGCATCTGAACAGGTTTATAGCCAGAATTCAAGGCTAAGATGCTCAGAATACCTTATCTCATAATACCACCTCATAATACCAAACCTATATTAAATGTTAAGCACGTGTTTATCTTTTAAGGTTTAAAATTGTCACATTCTTACAAAAAACTAAATTATAGTTAATTTCATAAATAAAACATACATGCTTTTTTTTTAAGCTAGATACCTAAGAATTCATTTGTCCACAATCTCATCTCATGTAAAGTGACGATGTGGTCTAAGATGGGGCATGAAGACCTAGAAGGCTTCTCCGGACCACATTACGAAACACGAAAAATCGTTTCACGCACTGGCCCAGCCCGGAGGGTGGTGACAAGCCGCGGCCGAAGCCTACCACCGGAGACTGTTATTAGCACCACCCGGAGGTCACGTGTAAGGATTCAGAGGGTTAACACTTAGTGAACAGAAAAAACCTCCAAAGCATGAACTTTATATGTATATTAAGTAAAGATTATAATCAAATTAAAGAAAGGAGATTACAATGTAGATAAATATTATTATTTTCTGATATCTTTTGGTGGTCTACCCTGAAGGAAATATTTTAAAATAATCATTTCAGAATATGCACATACGTTATGATTATAATCTACTCTAAAATCAATATCGATTCTGAGTCGTCTTAATACAAGTAAATTAAGAGAGTAAAAATAATAAATATAGGGCTTCGATGTTGAGTATGAACGAAACAAACATAAAATGAGAGTATGCATACAACATACAATGAGAGTATGCATATCTACTCTCATTTTATGTTTCTTTCGCTCATACTCAACATACTCTCATTTTTTGTTTGTTTCGTTCATATTCAACATCGAAGCCCTATATTTATTATAAACAGTATCAGAGAATAGTTTATTTAATGATTTTTGATGTTATAAACCTCACCTTGGTTTAACTATTTTAAATTGTTTTATGCAGAAAAAAATAATACATCCGTAACCTGCGCACGCAGGATTCGAACCCGCACCTCCACTGACATATCCATTTGACGCGGTTTGACCTCTAAAATCGGTTGGCTTGTGGGAAAAGGGCGAAAATTCATTAGTTTCTTAAAAATGGGAATTATAAAATCAATACGGGCTATCTATCTATATAAATAAAAATGAATTGTTGTTCGTTAGTCTGATTAAAACTCGAGAACGGCTGAACGGATTTATCTTATCATAGTCTTGAAATGTTCGTGGAGGTCTAGGGAAGGTTTAAAAGGCGAGAAAAAAACGAATAATTGCCGGGAAAAAACATTGAATAAAAACCCGTGCGAAGCCGGGGCGAAGCCGGGGCGGGCCACTAGTTGTGAATAAAATTAATAGGAACGAGTCGGATAGATATTTCTTATTATAATAAACGATTAACATACAATTTCTTTCTTATATAAGCTGTTAATCTTGCAAAAACTCAACTGGAAATTTTCGCGATACAAATCCAGAAGTTCTGAAAAAAAAAGTACACAATTTGTTACTAATATTTTGAATTCAACTTTTATATAAAATAATTTTTACACGTATATTGTAGTTACATTAAAAATTGCCCATGTATTAATACTATAGTAATTTCTTATAAACAATATTAACCTATTATTCCTTTATGCTCGGTGAGTTAGTAAAAATGGCAGGTACAAAATGCCTAGGCAGTAAGCCTACCTTTTTATCAGTTTCTGTACAAAAAGAGTATTTTAAATAAAAAAAAAACTATTTGTATTTATTTAATTGTAGATTCTATAGCTTAAAGCAGCTTAATCTACCGTGAACCCTGGGTATATAATTTCTACTCTAAAGCAATCACATACATAAAATAAAACAAGATTACTGGCTGTGCTTTCTAAGAACACAGGGTGTTCAAATTCTCATAAAAGGGAGACTCGTAAATTCTTTCTTAGTTGCAAGAAAGGAACCTAGACATTTCAACTGAAATTCATACCATAATAATTATAATTGTTTAGCGAATTCTATTTACCTACACTAAGTTGAACATAAGAAAATTGTTTCAGCAGAAGCCATTTAGGTGACAAATTTTGGATTACACCGTATTTAAAATTAAAATCAGTTGCAGATGCTATCTTTCAATTTAAGGATAACCTCAAATTATGGCAATTTTTGTAATTATTATGCGAGTATCTCATTTTGTGAGGTTTTCTTTACCAAATTACAGTATTAATATATATTATTATGTATATACGCAGTCGCAGTGTTGCTATAGAAATTCTACAAAAATAAAAATATGTTTTTGTTAAATATATTTTCTCCGTATTACTTTCAGGTGTTGCCGCCCATTACGCATTCTAGGTATACTTTTAATTTCTTATTGTATTGTTTCTTTGTTCGGTGTGTAATAAAGTATTTTCTATCTATCCATCTAAATTGAATTATCTTGATTCACAAATCACCCTGTATTTCCCTGGGATAGATTCACTTGGCGACGATTGCACCTGCTTGCACCGACCAATGAGAGAACAGTATTGTCGTCTTATACTCTTACTACCTGTGGGTTATACTGTTGTTTTCATAAGGTTGCACTTAGGTTAACATAATTATACTTTTGTACGTTATACTGCTTAGAGCTTACCACGGGGATGATGTTGTTGTTTTGATTGTCCAGAAAAAATATTTATTTAACCTGCGTATAATACGTAATTGTAAGTCAAATTTTATAGCTAATTGTTTAATGTGAATTAACGAATAGAAATGTACTGGCTAAAATCCAAATCTCGCCTTGTTTTCATACACCTTTTATCTTTACACATCACAGCGTTGTCCATGTTTTTTGAATTTTCCCGCTGTAAAAAGAAGCCATTCTCGATAAATGGGCTGTCTAGCACGGAAATAATATTTCAAACCGGAGTAGTTCCTGAGATTATTAAATGTGACTGCTTCAGACGATTTAAACCCAGCCAGTCACCTGTCAACATTCTTCATACAAATAACTTTTATCTTAACATTTCTTTTTAGCTCAAAACATGAGCTCTGTAAGCTCTGAAAGCTTACAATACAAGCTATGTACAGACGCTGGGACAAAACGCATTGAGCTTAAATAATACGACACAAAGAAACCCGGAGATTTACGAAACAATGATGCAACTTGGATGTGGTAAGTGGCTGCTGAATTTGTGGATGCGGTAATATTATTATAAATATGTTTAATAGAATAGAAGGCAATAAATTACATAATATTTTAAGCAAAAACACTACACAGACACAAAAAACACGTGACGGGATAAAATTGATTGATTTATTAATTAATTGGAAGATAATATTAAGTTCAGTTAGAGCACCCATTCGAATAGCACCAGCTGAGGTTTTCAATTCCAGATTATTAATATATATATTTTTTTAAAGTGAGTATTTTTCCAATAAAATATTTTATAAAGTGGCTTTGGGCGAGACAGCTTGAGCAAATCTTAACCCTTAAGGTGTTTATCAAAGCGATTAATTATTATTAACTAGTAAAAAACTCAGAAATATTTTCATAACTAAGTAGTAAAAGTTTTAGAGCTCAAAACTCAACGTACTTGATTACACACAAACAAACACATTCAAAATTGCCCGAAGAAAATATACATTATAAACGGGGACGCCACTGGCTTCAAAGTCATTAATAGTCATTTATTGATAATATATTTTTCGTCACAATTACATTAAATGAAAACCAGCGATGACCAGATTCGGCGGGAATCGAACCCGCTTCCTTTTGCGGCCCAAAAGTACCGTAGCGTAGCGTAGTTAGTATAATCTAAATAAATTATACCATATCCATATTAATTGCCCCATTTCGTAACTCCATGATAATGAGAGTTGGCAAAGGAAATGGATAAAGACGAATCCTTTGCAAGTTAAATGTCCTAGATTCATCTCAGTTGATAGAAACACAAAGACGTTATTCACTGCCTATTTCAAATCCAGGACGGATTAAGAATAGGCGGTATAAATGGGGGGGTATCAGGGGTATCGTTTGGGGTATAATCAGCATATGGGGAGGAGTTTAAGTAAATCTAAAATATAATTTGTAAAGTAATCTAAAAATTAAGTAGTACGAACATAGCCTTTTTTCTAAAGTTCTAAAACTCGAACCCACGTCTTCCATTATACGCATGGACGTTCTGACCAACTAAACTAACCTCGCCACTACGTCATCGCTTCAATTTCTTCTACACTTGCAACTACGAGTTACGCCTCGTACTTCCTGTAAAAAATATAAAACATAGCCTCTGGTACTAAAATAACAAGAACACTTGCAAGTATAGCGTTAGAGATTTTGGGACATAACAGAGTGGTACAAAACTTTTGTGTGTAACCTACACCGTCTATATAATATTACAGACATGTGAAATCACAAGAGCGGCAATTTGAAATGCATTATTAAAATATTTAATAAAATGCATTGTTTCTTACCGAAATATGAATGCCATTTGTTAATAATAAATAAATAATGTATTAATTCAACAAAATGGTTTTTCAAAATTTGACAACAATCTCATTCAGTTTCGACTTAATATGAGGCGTTGTGATACAAGATATAAAATCATTTATTTCAATTGTTTGGTTTTACAAATCTTAGAAACGTAAAAATCAAATACAAAAAACAAACAAATTCAACATAGGTACCTACTTAAAGATTATTAGGAAATAAATTTATCATATTTTATTTGTACCCACCGGGCTGGGCCATTGCGTGAAACGATTTCTTCGTGTTTCGTAATGTGGTCCGGAGAAGCCATCTACCTTCTAGGTCTTCATGCCCCATCTTAGACCACATCGTCTCTTTACATCAGGTGAGATTGTGGTCAATTGAAGGCTTAGATTAGATTAGCTATTTATTAGCTTCTTTACAGGCGTCAACATGAGTTTTAGATTTCACTACTTCATTCCTATCATTGAGAGTAACACTACCTTTACAACCGAGGCTATCATTATTAAAACAGAGCCAAAATGTGCCACCCTTTGAGTAGAATTTCTTCCTATGATATCTACGGCCATTGGTCAATAATGATCTCCCACCTCTTAGTAGAAATGAATTCTAATTCTGTACTATCCATAATTCCCTTTAATTCTTCAATATTTTATTTGCTCACACCGTTTTTAAATGTTTTTTATTTCAATTTCACGAATAAATGACTAATAAAATATGACATCGGTAAAAGGAAACAATGGTATACTTCATTGACACTGACAGTGTAATAGGCCATTTATCTGAAGAGGTTTTAATGCTATAATAGCAATTTCTAAAGAGGTTCTGCTATCATTATGAGAATCTATGCAAAGGTTAGGGACGCATGAAGAAAATAAAGTACCGCCTCGTAATTCATTACTTCATTACGATTTCTTATGTCGAAACCAGAATCGTGTAAGGAAAAAAACCTATTGCTTCGTAACTAGTATCGTAAAAAGAAGATTTTTTCTTCTACCGTACCTGGTTACGAGACTCCGGTTTCGTACGCGGCCGAAGGCTATCTAATTCGTAATTATAGCTCATTTATATTCTGAAACTTTACAATAATTATTTGTTAATCTTGTTTTTAATTTGTAGTTGGAGCAGATTCCGTCCCAAGTTTTTTACCACTCTTGGCAGGTGGGTCAGCGAGCGCAGTATTTGATGATGAGCTCCAAAAACCTGTCCATCTTCAGGTTAGGTTACCTTCAGCGCCTACGGTAGAGATGAGACAACATTTTAACACTATTTTTTTATGCTAGCAGCTAAAATTGTATTGTTAAATTATTATTAATTGATTGCCTTAATGGCGAGGGTCCGCTTGAGGCGCAATAGGTAGCGGTTTCGATTCCCTCCGAGGGGTTAATATGATAATAAAACATATCTATATGATTGTATGTCTATTTTATTAAGTATATCAAATGTCAAGCTTAGAGCTTACCACGGGGCTAGATGTTGTGTGAACTGTCCGGAAATATACATTTTTATATTTATAAATCAAAGTTTTTCTAAGCAGAATAATATCACAAAACAGGCTAACACATAAATAGAATTAGCCAAAGAACTCGCAAAAACAATCGCTCCAAACTCGAAAAGTAATTTAAACTATCTTAACCTAATCGGATTTGGACGACCCATATCCTAAGCCCTGTAGCCTTTATAGCTGAGACAATAGAGTATAGTTTCGCCTGGCAAAGCCTCGTGAACCTTTAAGCTTCAGAACTACCTGACAGGCTATAAAACGGAGGATACAGTTCCCGTAAATAACTTTCGCACATTTATAAAATTAATGTACCATCAAAATAATATAACGAAGCGTGGGACATTAAAACAGAATATATTTTGTCTATATCGCATTACTTTTAATTTAAAACATTATAATTAAAATATGGGATTATTGTGCGAAAGAACAAAGTGAGTGAGATCTGTATTTTAATTTTTAAGTATACCGCATCGTCACTTATATACATCAGGTGAGATTGTAGTCAAATGAAGGCTTATAGAGCATAAAAAAGTTGGGATATCATTTTTATTTTTGGAGTTTACTACTCGTTAAGAAACGATTTGAGTTATAGGGCCCGGTACGGAAATTTTATGAGGAGTAAAATCAAGTGTAACACGAAAAGTTGAGGCGTTACTTAGAAAGAGACAAGGCTGTGTGAGTAGTCCGGAAATATTTATTTATTATTACACAGCGTATCTCATTCTCGGGGTCTCCTCTTTGCGCGATACTTCGTAGTCTCACTGTATTTTATTTTTATTATTTTGTAACATACTTTTTGTAATACGCTTTATTGAAGTCATATAAATAATCCGAATAATTACAGATATATGTTTGTTTCTCTTATCATTTTAGCAGATGCGTTCATTTACCCTTTTTTTCTATTCGATATGTATCATAATTAGCGTTGGTAAGGAGTAAACTCCAATCGTGCGTCGTAGCTGACACACACACACTTTTTTTTTTGTTGGTATGTAGTATTATATATATATCAAGATGAGATGGCGGGATGAACTTGACACTCACCTAAGCACGTGGCCTGTCACAGCGTTCAATCGCGAAGAGTGGAAGAAGGTTAGGGAGGCCTTTGCCCAGCAGTGGGACAGTATGGGCTAAAATAAATAATAATGGTAGTAGTAAGTACATAACAAGTGGTTATTTTAAATTTTGTCCGGTTTTAATTCCGTTTTGCTCTTTTCTGAGTCGCATTGCTGAACCGGACAGAGAAGTCTGAGAACAGCCAGTCTGAGTCAGGTATTCGATACAATGCCTCAAGACATAACCGACAGAAGTTCTACTATACACTATTGAATTCTGAAGATTCAGGACCTCATTGACCGTTCTCGAGACTTGCCTAGTTACAAAATGTTCCGAGTTTTTTTTATTGATATAATAATAATTATAAATAAGAACTCCAAAATTGTAAGAACTGATAAAACTGTGTTGTTGTTCTATTCGCTTCTCAACTCTGTATAAAACATAGAAGCGAACTGTCAAGACAATATTTTTGATTATTTTTGTTTAAACAATTTAGTTTTATTAATTTTAAGCTGACTCGTGTAAGCTTATGCTTCTAAGGAAATAAATGCATTGACTTTGACTTTGACTATCGCCTCAATTAATTTAAACAAATGTTAATGCTCATACAATTTTCAAGAACAAAAATCATGTGGTGCCCATCCACGTGAACCGACGACCTCGGTATGAAAGTCGAGTGTCTTCCCACTTAGCCAAAGCCGCTCTCTTAATCACCTAGAAGTTATTAATCGCAGAGTACGGATATCAGGCCAATGTCCCATAAATGAAGCGTGGTTCGTTTACGGCGAGTGCGGTAAAATTCAAATAGCTTGTAGGCACCCGTGTGGGTTATACAGAAGCTGTTGTAATGTGGGATGTGTTATAGGCTTATGCGATTTTTATCATCGAGCTAGCCAAAAATACCATCCAGTGAATTACCATCCTTACTTAGTAGATATTCCATCCTCGTACCAAGCGATTCTCATCCATATTCATAGTACGCACTGCAAGGATTCGCTACCTGATGCTGTGTTTCCTGATACCTACAACCTGAGTATCTTCAAGTCGAGAGTGAATAGGTGCCTTCTGGTGGTGATCTTTGTGATCCATCCTCGTCCACATCGCCACTTACCATCAGGTGAAATTGTAGACAAAGATCTATTTTTCTAAAAAAAAACATTCATTTATGAATAGAAACTATCATTTATTAAATGAGAAGAGTTAGTTAATCATTTGAAGGACATTTGTGACATTCACCAACTCGCACCTGGCCAGCGTGGTGGGTGAATTAAGACCTAATCCCTCTCGTGTCCCAGTTGTGGGAACGTTAATGATGATGATGATGAATTAAATGATGTTTGTAACCTGCGAAAACCAAGGTAAGGTCTCCCGTCGCGTCTAAATACAAGTTTAGGCTTAGTAAGAGCGTGAAGTCGTCTTGTACTTCCCAAGTTTTTATAAGCATGCTGTACTCTTAAGTTTTTATAGTGCACACTTATCTTTATATTGCAACATAGATCTAAGGTTTAGATATAAATAGTTTAGTAGTAAATGTTAAAATATATTTTTGCTATATAGCATTGTTCTAGCGGACTGTAATCTTTTTCCATAATCTGTTAACGCAGTTCTTAATATCTTTAAAATATAAAGATAGTATCCTAGAAAACTTTGAATTGTAACTACAACGATTAATGGCCATCTCAAAAATCCATTCTATATCTAAAATAATTGTATCATTCTTAAAATATCAAATTCCTGCTAAATTGTGATCATCATTAAAGCGCAGAATTAGTATCAGCAGCAAATACTGTCTGTCTGTTTTCTAAATCTGTACCACATCTTAACCAAATTGACAGAAACACTAAGTTCATTTCGAACAGGAGTATCGTTTGATTTTTAAAGACCCACAATACCACCAGGGGTATCGCCAGCGGTATCGTGGGTCCGCAGTGGAAATTTCACTGGTAGATACTTGATAACTTAAGCGTAACTTAAACTACTTCTACATTTTCGACTTTTTAAGTTCACCTGACAAAGTTTCGTGATAACAAAACTATAAATCACATAACTATATTATATTTATAACATAGTTTTAAGTGTATGTATTGTTATGCGTCTTTAATTATGTGTGTGACGGCCTGACGTCCTGGTTCTTCATTGTGGTGCATTTGTACTGAGTGGAAGTAGTATAGAATCAACTTAAAATGTCGGATGGCGTGAGCGAGGCGCTCACGCCACTCGATCGCACGACTTGTTTACCTGCGGCCGGTACCGGTCGGTGTCAGCCGACCGGTCTAACAGCCGATCGGGTGGCCGCAGGTAGAGGGGTTGTTTACGAGTTGCACTGCTATTTAAAGTACCGTTCCAATAGTCCGGGAAGCATTCTTTCTTTGGCTTCTGCTCTGTGCAAACGCTGTCGGAGTTACTTATTGACTTTATCTATATCTCTGTTAAACTGAGCCTCAGATATTTGTGTGATTGATATTGTTCGATTAATCCCGTAATTAATTACTATTCAATGATATAATCTGTTTAAATCACTATGTCAAAACCTTTCACCTACATGTGCAATAAAGAATATTTATCTTATCTTATCAATAAAATGAGGACAAATCTGAAAAGCTGTTCGTAATCTCCATAGTCTCTTAAATTGTACCACAGCTAAATTTGATCTTGCTGCACTATCATTAAACTAAATGTGTCAGTATATCTGCTAAGCTGTTGCTAAGTTAATAAGAACATTTGGGGCACTTTACTTTATTTACTTTATAGTTTTATGTACACAGAATTAGAGGATTGGGAATAATAGGAGGAACATAACAGACAAAACTTCTGTGCAGATGAAAATGGTTGATGTTCTCTACGGGATTGAATATAGAATGTTGGTTGGAGTTTAAGTTTGTGTGGGAAAATGAGGCGAGGTATTAATGTGGAATTGTACTTCGTCTTTTGTTCATTAAAGGTAGTATATATTATTTTATTACCCGACTGCGCAACGTAAAGGAGTGGTAATGTGTTTAACAGTCTATGTATGTATGTATGTTTCTTTGTCCCACTATACAGACCAAACGTCTGGGCCGATTTCTATGATTCACAAGTCAATCGATTCTTTTGTATGGCGAGTGTCAATAAAGACATAACGTTAGTGAAAATTCGTCATGGCGACTACTGGACGCCATTTTGAAAATAAGATAATTATGTCAACAACAATTCATCATGGCGACTACTTGACGCCATTTTGAAAAATATAATAATTAAGCCAACAAACTATGTCATGTGGGGTATCGTTGAAAAGGTATTTAAAAATAATTTTAAGTTTTCTTTCAACATTCTTCGACCTGGCTGACGGTTTAGGATCAATATCGAATCAAAGTTACTTAACAAACATTTTTAATCCCCGACCAAAAAAGAGGGGTTATACAAGTTTGACGTGTCTGTCTGTCTGTCTGTCTGTCTGTCTGTGTCACCATAGCTCCCGAACGGATGGAGCGATTTCAATTTAGTTTTTTTTGTATGAAAGGTGAGTCTTGCGCGAGTGTTCTTAGACAAGTTTCATGAAAATCGGTTGGGCCGTTTAAAAGTTATGGGGGTGAGAGTGGGGAAGCAAAACCGAAAATCTGCAAATATACTAGTGTGGGGTATCAAATGAAAACGCATCGCGTCCACATTACATAATATTATGTTGTTTTATATTTAAGGAAATTAAAACATTAGAATCGGGGTTTTTTCTTAAATTTTAAATTTAGATTTATCACTTAACAGGCTTATAGACTAAAAATTCCCAAAAAGTTAAGTTGCAGTCTGGTCATATTTTTTGTAAACTTCAGCTTGATGTACATTAATAGCTTTTATTGATAATTCATAGGTTATTTGGTTAGACATAGTTGTTTAAATGTTGATTTCGTACTAAAAAGCCACAATATTCGTTTTTGACAAAAAGTAATTGAAATACAAATTAATCAGTTATTCAAACCGCATATAACGCTGTCCGCTATTTGCCAGCATATTCGTAAAGTAATCATGGTAATGTAAAAAAAAATTAATAGTCGACCGTAGCTCGTCACCACACGACTGTGTTGACTTCGCTTACGAAGACACGAAATTTGACAGCGTCATATTATTGCCACGATGACGTCACACTGTGGCGCCTCATATTAACAGGTCACGTGATATTACAGATAAAACCTAAAGGATTTAATATTAAATTAATTTTAACGGGAAAATACAAGTCAAAATGGAAACATGTTGTGTTTATTTGCATTTATTATTAATATGTATTTTATATTATATCAAATTTCAGAATTTTTTGGTCACCACTGAAAGAACCCTGATAATGTAACAGGTAAATAATCGTATACCTAATCCTAATTTTATATTATTTTTATGCATTTTTATTTAAAATAATGAAACAGATTCACGATTTGACATTTGATGAGCAATATACTTTGAAAAAGGGCACAAAAAAACATACGCGACGCATTGTGTGAGTTGTCCGGAAATATTTATTTATTTATTGAGAACCTCCTATAATCGTTGAACGTCGGGTAACTATAAAAATAACACACCTCAAAGGTATAAAAAAATCTATGCCTTTGTTCAGTAAAGACTAACCAATAAAATACATTCGATAGTTCAAGTCCCAAAAAATAATCTGCATAATTGTGTAATAATCTGCAACATTTAAAATATATTTAAGTTTTAGAGATAACAGGCATTATCCCTAAATAAGTAAAGTCACATAAAAAACAACTTAATTTACAAAATATATATAAAATTTTAAAGTCCAAAGGCAAAGAGCGTGAAATAACGGTTTAGACCGAGACTTGTACCCGAGGGTTTAGGGCGCTTTGAACAAAATCAATTATCTACCAAAGCTTAGATGAGAAAATACTGGAGAAAATACACTTTCACACACCTAGTGGGAGGACACTGGACTTTCATTCCGTAAGTCGTAGGTTCAAACCACGCCACTCACCTCAGGATTTTTCTTCTTGAGAAATTAATATATACGTTTTTAAAAACGTGTGAAGGTGAAGGCAAATTTCGAGGAAACCGGCATGTTCTGAGAGCTGTAAAGGTTTTAAGTACATGTGAAATTTACCATCCCGCACTTCGCCAGCGTGGTGAATTAAGGCCTAATCTCTCTCATCAAGAGGAAAGGCCCTGTGTCCGACGGGAATGTTAATACATGAAGCAATAAAGCATGTGTTCTTAGACATGTTTGATAAAATCGGTTGTGCCGTTTAAAAGTTATGGGGGTTAGAGTGGGGACAGAAAAACGAAAATCTGAAAATATACTCGAGTGGTATAAATCAAATCGGTATAAATATATCAAATGTAAGCGCCTCACGTGCATATTAATATTATGGTGTTTAACTTTTAAGGAAACTAAGCATTGGAATCAGGGGTTATTCTTAAATTTTAAATTTAGATTTAATATATGTATACGTGTTTTACCTTGCTGTAACACAGTTTCTAACTAGTATAGGAGGTTGAGTCCCAAAGACTACGTTAATTATGTAATACTCTCTTTTGTTTTTAATAAATTATTGATTGATTTTTATAATAAACGCTTGAAAGGATGTTACTAAGTATGTAATTGTGTTTGTTGCTCTTTCACTCAAAAACGGTTGGATTTTGATGAAACTTCACAATAATATAGCTTCACCATAATACATAATTATCTGAATAACACATAAGCTTCTCTTTACTTGTACTTTTGTCACGGAAAAATGCAATTATTGCGAGCAAAGCCCGATTTGTGTCAAATTTGACATAGATATGGCTGTTTTCCCAGAAAAACTTTTTTTACCGCGGGAAAATTAATATAAGACGGGCAAAACCGCGGGCAGGCAGCTAGATAAACAATAATAATAAAGGGCTACAATAGAGTCATTGCTATGTGTCATCTTCCGCGTCTGACCGCAGCCTTAATGACGTCTTAATTCAATTGTAGATAGGTTCGAAGTCCCAACCTTGCGGTGATGCACGGGGAGAGAAAGTATCTATCATTTTTTACTTCTACAAATTTAAAAATTATATCTTAATGATTTTTTAATAAGTGATAAACCTCACTCACCTCACCTCAATCAACCTCACGGGTTAAACTATTTTAAATTTATATCTAAAAAAATATTAAGACGTTTAAGAATTATTAAGAATTATTAACGACAAAATTTGAGTAACTTAAAAAATGTTATGATATTGACCATCTAAAGATAACCTCAAAAAATATTTTTAGCGATGGAGTCACTTATTTTATTATTAGCTTCTCACGCCACGGTTTTGCCCGTGTTTAATTATTTTTTCTGCGGGAACGACGTATCTTCCCGTGGTTAAAAGTAAAGCTCTATAAATAGCTAATAATACCGAACAGTGAAATATTTTTTACCTTAAGAAACGATTTGAGTTATAAGGCCCGGTACGGAATTTTATGAGGAGTAAAATCAAGTGTAACACGAAAAGTTGAGGCGTTACGTAGAAAGAGACAAACATATATATCTGTAGGATTGAACGTGTAAAAGAATGAGATGGAATACATGACACAGCGTATCTCATTCTCGGGGTCTCCTCTTTGCGCGATACTTCGTAGTCTCACTGTATTTTATTTATATTATTTTGTAACATACTTTATGTAATACGCTTTATTGAAGTAATATAAATAATCCGAATAATTACAGATATATATTTGTTTCACTTATAATTTTAGCAGATGCGTTCATTTAGGTACCCTTTTTTCTATTCGATATATATCATAATTATCGTTCGTAAGGAGTAAACTCCAATCGTGCGTCGTAGCTGACACACACACACTTTTTTTTATTATATCAAATCGTACCAGTAGTCTTTGAGACTGTTTTCATGTTTCTGTTTTAGTATTGGGCTATAGGAAATTTACCAGACGAAATACAGCGCTCGTCAACGCACCTGCTTAGCTTGATGGGTACCTAAACAACATTCTTAGGGTTCCCTACCCAAAGGGTAAAACTAACCCTATAACTGAGTTTTCGTCAACTGTCTGTCGGTCCCTCTTTCAAAGGGCTATATCTCAAGGTCCGTGATAGATATAGTGATAGATATAGAGAGTTGACGTTTTGAGGGATGATCTCGTATTTACATGGTGCTATAACAAAATTGACTATAAACTGGTTCAAAGATCTTTATTTTCTCATAAAAACTACAAACAGTTAAATTACAATGATATTTAAAAATATATATGTATATATTCTATACAGTTCTGCCCCTGGAATGATAAAATTATATTTACTTTTAGTAAATCTTATTATTCAATTTGAATATTAAACTTTAAAAGAGTGATTATGATTTCTAAATTATATTCTTAATTAAATTATAACATATAACATTCTAAAACATCATAAGAAGGTCAGACGTATACTATTTACTTGGGTATTGTTTCTTGTTGTTTGACTACATTTGGTCACTTATTAAAGAATTTAGCGCCTTCTTATAATAAATAAATTATGGGCCGTGGGGCCCATTATTTTTTATATATTAGGTCCTTACATATGAAATTGGCGTTTTTCGTACTGGCCACTTTAATCACAAATTTCTCCTCTTTGGTAAGGAATTCCAAATTCAAATTTGTACAGCTATAGACTCATGTATTTGTGCTTCGATGATCGTCATTCATTTGTTTTTTTTCTTCTGTTTTTTTCTGTTTGCGTCACTCATTTTACAAAATGGAAAACTTAAAATATCGCATTATTTACGAGTACGAGTTCCGCCGTGGCACTAGTGCTGCGGAAACAACTCGAAGGGTGAATGATGTGTATGGCGGTCGTGTTGCAAAAGAAAACACAGTTCGTTTTTGGTTCCAACGTTTTCGTTCTGGAAATTTCGACTTGCAGAACAAGCCCCGTGGACGGCCTGAGACTCAAGTTGATAATGAAGAGTTGAAGGCTATTGTGGAAGCGGATCCATCGCAAACCACGTCCGAGTTAGCTGCAGGCTGCGGTGTTAGTGATAAAACTGTTTTAATTCACTTGAAGCAAATTGGGAAGATTAAAAAGCTTGAAAGGTGGGTACCTCACGAATTGACTGAAGCAAACCGGCAAACGCGCGTCGACTGCTGCGTTACATTACTAAACCGGCACAATAATGAAGGTATTTTAAACCGAATCATTACCTGTGATGAAAAATGGGTTCTTTACGATAATCGGAAGCGCTCAGCGCAATGGTTGGATCCTGGCCAGCCAGCCAAATCCTGCCCCAAGCGAAAATTAACCCCAAAAAAGTTACTTGTAAGCGTTTGGTGGACTAGTGCCGGTATTGTTCATTACAGTTTTCTCAAATCTGGCCAGACTATTACGGCTGATGTCTATTGTCAGCAATTGCAAACCATGATGGAAAAGCTAGCGGCTAAACAACCTAGGCTGGTCAATCGCTCCACGCCACTGCTGCTTCACGACAACGCTAGACCACACACTGCGCAACAGACGGCTACTAAATTAGAAGAGCTTCAATTGGAAAGTCTAAGACATCCTCCGTACTCCCCGGACCTTGCTCCAACAGATTACCATTTTTTTCGAAATTTGGATAACTTCTTGCAAGGGAAAAAATTCAACTCCGATGGGGCAGTCCAAATCGCCTTCAAAGATTTTATTGATTCCCGTCCGACTGGTTTTTTTAGTAAAGGGATCAATGAACTACCTATAAGATGGCAAAAGTGCATAGAAAATAATGGTTCATACTTTGATTAATTAAATATATTATATTAAAAAATATTCGACTTTTTGTTCCTCCCATACAAAACGCCAATTTCATATGTAAGGACCTAATATTTCATGTGTATGTTCATATACAATAAACGTGATTTTTTTAAAGATAAGCGCCGTTGCGCTGATCGCGTATTTGAATGTTACACTAACATTTTTCAACAATCGATAGTGTGTTTCAAGATTAAGATTTATATCTAAAATTTAAATCCGTAATACATAAAAATGGTTTGATATTTTTACGCAAGTAAACCTTCTCACAGACAATATTTGTAAACACTTTCTTCCCTCCCGTACACAAACTGGGAAGTAGAAACGGCTACCGCGTCGAATGTGTAATAAATAATAATAACTCATAATGACCGACAGACAGCCACACACTTTTCTATACATTATTATATTTTTATTGACCTTGCTACTGTTATTAGAGGCTTATAATGGCGACGAAATAATTTGATGTGGAATTTGTATCATAGGTAATCAATAGGTTTTTGATGGTTGGAGTATTGGAGTGTTTGGAAAGACCACCATGGGTTTTAAGCGATTGAAATGTTCCGAATGTATTACCGGACAATCCAAACAACAACATCTAGCCCGTGGTAAGCTCTAAGCTTGTGTTACGGGTACTAGACATCTGATATACTTAATATAATAGAAATACATGTATAGATATTATTTAATGTTTAAATACGTAATCTTTTTAAAAGTACACAACACCTATTACATAAAACTATCCAATTCTTCGTTATTCGGGTCAAAGCAATTAACTTGTAGGCTTTTGTGCGCCTTCCCTGTGCCAAAATTTAAAAAATTGAATGCTCGCCAACAAAGTGTGTTTCGGACCAACTATAATAACTTTAACTTTAGATATTTTCACCATAAGAGTGGTTCTGTACTGTGAAATTTTCTGGCAAAACAATGTAATTATCTTGATGGCTTGGTTCACAAATCTTGTGCCTCAAGGGGATCTGTAATTATGTTTTTACGATGACTGTTCACTTATCCCGTTGCTACAACAATATTACAATCTAGCCATTATAAAGGCTAATCAGTAATTTCATATGACTGAAAAGGGGAAGACACTATGTTCTTGTTTGCTTTAAAACTGTTATCTACACTCAATGCACTAACATTGCTATAGCAATATTGTAATATAGCTTATATCTTACTTATTTAAAACACTAACTCAAATGATTTTGTCCGTTATAGGCGAAAGGTAGATAAATACTCCCAAGACCCTAATTACTATTTTATTATCATTTGTTAGCTCGTGATAGAAGCAAAGATGATAAAAGTTAACAGCCCTGGCACTGTCCCAACAAGATGACTGATTTATTTGCTGTCTCTTGTCTGCAGAACACCATCCCTTAAGCTCACTCGCGAAATGGTCTGCATTGTTTTTGTTTCGACAGAGAATTAGTCCTACTAATGTTGTAAACGCGAAAGTTTGTGATTATGTTGATGTGTAAGTGTTTGTGATTGATGTTCTTCCAAGAAAAAACACAAAAGGGATTTTGATGAAGCTTTACAGTAATCTTCTCTGTCGTTTCACTCTTTACAGAGCGGTCGTGGACACATCGAGGCATCTTTCTCTGTTTGCAGCCTGTTTGGTGCAGTCTGACACTGGGACTCCTACTGCGGATTTTATTTGGTCAGTCCAGCGCATAGGTGATCTCCCGCGGGCCCTGGCTCCTTCAACTTTACCTTGCACGACCAATCGCTCTATGGAGTCGTTATCGCGTCTAGAGACATGGCCAAAGTACTGCAGTATGCGCGTCTGTACTAGCGTCGATAGACGCGTTGTGATGCCGAGTTCCTGAAGTATAGACAAGTTGGTGCGGAACTCCAGTAATATAGCTTATATCAGAATTAGGCCCCTTTATATCGCGGTAAAATATCCCAATCCATTAGTGCGAGTGCGATTTGGATCAAATTTGACATGTACATACATATATGTATGGTAATACTGGAGTTTTAGTAAAGAACAAATGTACTTTTTTAACACGGGAAAACCTATTATCACGCGAGAAAAGCCGCGCCGCAAAACTTAATTAAATAAGTATAAGGAAACTCCATTTTGAAAAGGATATTACTCTAGGATATAATGTATATTGTGACGATATCTTTATATATATAATACTTCTGTGAGTGTGTATGTCACTAAACTTCTCTCAAACGACTGGACCGATTTTGATGAAATTTTTTGTGTGTGTTCAAGGGGATCTGGGAATGGTTTAGATTCACAATACGGTCAACTGGATATTGTTTTTTGAGACGTGGGACAGGACAACGTCTGTTGGGTCGACTAGTATTTTGTATATTTTTCGACGTTCCTGTAATCAAGGAAGCGCTCGCGTCCAAAAATCAAAAAGAAAATCAGACTTCAGAAATTTTACGTGTCAGTGAAATATTCGTAGGTTCTCTTACAACCTATAGTTAGCAAAATGACGCCATAATACTCGATAACATCCCAAAGAAACGTACTTTTCCTGACTCGAATATTTTTGCAGATTTACTACCCCACTTTTACCCACAAAACCCAACCCAACCGATTTTCATCAAACACTTGAACACTAGCGCACCTTTCATACAAATAAAACAAAATTGAAATCGCTCTATCCGTTCGGGAGCTATGATGTCCCAGATAGACAGACAGACACGTCAAACTTATAACACCCCTCCTTTTTTGTTGGGGATTAATTACTAATGAAAAATACATAAAACAAATACAAGGAATGTAAACAAGAAGTATTGTATTTACAATTTACCCCAGGTAGGGCTGATTTCTCTGGGGATGCTGCGGCAATCGTGGGGGCGTAAAGGGGGTGACTATGTTTATAAATTCTTAAAAACAGTATAAAAAGTACAATCTCTAAGTTTTTTACGAACGATTCTCGTGTTTCTGAGAGGAATTTGAACAGATGCTGAGATTTTTTTTGAAAATAACTGAGAAAACTCTGAACGATGTGTTTTTTGAAATTTTATAATTATAGAAATCGATATTATTTATTCACCTGCACTAATTAATAATAATTATTATTGTTGTTAGAAATAAAGTGACTTATGTATTTAACCTGGTGTCCAGTTAAGCTGAATTTTGAATAATGAATGATAATTAGCATTACAATCTAATATTATTTAAATCATTTTTTTAATTTAGACAAATTGGTACATACAAAGTTTAAAAAATGGTAGTAGGTAGAAGGTCAAATAGAATGACCTACGCAAGTTTGCGTAAAATAATTAACATATAAGACTCTTATGAAAACAAATTTATTAATAGATCTACAACTATTTAAACTTACTTTAATTAATGAAATACTTTCTTTTTATAAGTGTTCATACCAGATAGCCATTGCGATCCGTACACTCTTTCGAGTATTCCCATGACTTCACTGTTTATATTTTGATTAATACTAGGATTAAGCTAAATTATATCAATCATTCCACGGAGGAAACTTTGTAAATAATTAAAGTGAAAATTTATTTATTTAACAAAATTTGTAGTTTTTGCCAAATCTAACGTAACCTGATGACTCTCTCTTGACGAAAGAGATTTGGCCTTTATTTAACACGCTGGCCAAGTGCGTGTTGGTGGATGTTACATGTCCTTCAAACTCTTTTAAAGATATCAGAACATAGTTTCCTCACGATGTTTTCCTTATCGTTAAAGCGCGTGTTTTAAAGCGCACATACATTTTTCAAGAAGAAAAATCCAGAGGTGCGTGGCGGGGTTTGAACCCACGACCTTTGAAAGTCGACACTTAGCCAACACGGCTTTTTTAACTTTAATACTATTAATATATTTAATTCTTTAATACTACGGCGTATTTAACTTGAATACTTATAAAATTATTGTAATTTTATGAACTCATCTTGGATGAGAAAACCTTTTTTTGATTCACTCTATCACTCTAACTTTTGCAGAAAATCGCATAAAGATCCGTTATGTAGATTTTGAGTTTATTCCGTACATAAAGACGGGTAGACAGACAGACCCAATATGAAGCTTTAATTGAATATTATGTACTTATGATGTTCATATACATAAAGTTTTTGTCAAAACTAACATAAGTTACACTATTCATTTTGAAAAGATTTTTTTGAATGAGAATTGTTAAGAAAATAATAAGTGGCAATTCACAACATACCTAAACATAACAAAAATGACATAATTTTACTAAATGATGAAGAAGATGTAATGGCTATAATGCCATTTTAGTCTAAGCCTTAAATTAAAGCTTGTCGCATAGTGTTAAGAATGTTTTAGTTACGTTTGTGTTATAATTAATCATCATCATCATCTCAGCCGTAAGGCGTTCACTGCTGGACATAGGCCTCTCTCAAAGATCTCCAGTAGTTTCGGCTGGCAGCGGCCTGCATCCTCCGTGAGCCCGCAGCCTTCACCAGATCGTCCGTCCATCTATTTGGTGGACGTCCTACGTTGCACTTGCCGATCCGTGGAACTTTTTGGCCCCAACGACCATCTGTCTTGCGTGCTATATGGCCTGCCCACTGGCACTTCAGAGCTAATCCGTTTGGCTATGTCGGCGAACCGCGTTCTTCTACGAATCTCCTAATTTTTATATTCGATCCCGTAGATAATAAAGAAACAGTGAATAATAATAATACTTATTATTAAAACTTGTGATTTGCCACCAATATAATAATAATACGACGTTTCTATTCGCCTCAAAAATGAATCACCAGGAAAGAATAAGCACTTTTCCTGTGAGTTCATTATAGTAAAAATCATCCGTAGACTTCTACGAACAATAAATAAAATTGCCCAAATTGGTCCAGACGTTATTGAGTAATGCACGCACCAACATATTTTTAGATTCATTTTTATATTCTAGATTGTTTCCCCGGAAAATATTAAATTCTTTGCTATACAAAAACCATCATTACACGAACATTAAAAAAAAACAGCCTAACTAAAACCTAGAGGTAATTAGTCTATGCTAAAACCAAAAAAATGTATAATGACAAAAATAAAAATACGATACGCTTCATTGTATGTAGTTACTTCCATAATTACTGCAAACTCATCTAGTTCCGTCAGTTTAAACGTATCTTACGAATGTAAAAGTTTCATAACGTCGTAAAAATGACATTCCTTAAGAAATCCACAAAACAGATGATCCTTCTAATCAGACAAAGCAATAAAGAAGCTGCCTCAGACCGTAAAAAGCTGTATCTGCGAGATAATGCTGCAGAACTGAGACAAGTTAATGAGAGAGGACATTACCTTTGAACTTGCTTACAATCTGTTTATTATTAAACCCCTGTATTTACGGTTGGTTTTAATTTATTTATGTACCTATATACTTATTCATTTATTTAACAGTATGCAGAATAATTCAATCGAAGATTTATAAGATTACTAGCTGACCCCAGCAAACGTTGTTTTGCAAAATGAAAAATAGATACTAGACGATTCTCAGACCTACTGAATATGTATACAAAATTTGGTAAATATCGGTAAAGCCGTTTCGGAGGAGTACCTACGGTAACTAACATTGTGACATGGTAATTTTATTATATTAGATAAAAAAAAATACATTTTAGCCAAGACTTCTGAATTATTTCCAGCGTTATCATGTAGATACATGTATAGGGTCATAATCAGCTGAGACTAATTCCTTTTTTGTGCGCACCTACTTGCATGTATCACACTTTCCGTACCTGTAAACTTACTATCGGCATGTTTAGTCATGTACCTATATAGCGTCCTATGTTCGATGTTTGTTTTGTTTTCTTTAGAATGTTACATAAAAATATTTCACAAAAAAATGAGATTCGGCGGCCAGTGATGAAACTCATGTCAATCGATAGAGTAAATGATTACAAACAAAAAGTGTTTTTCTTGTGTTGAGTTTCATCACTGGATACCGAATCACGATTTATTTCAAAATGGCGGACTAGTAGGTATGCTAGGCTCCATACAAAAATGTTCGAACCCTTTTGTTTTTTATTTTGTTATTGTATGTACTTACTGTGATTGTTAATTGTCTGTAGGTAATTATGTGTGTCCATAATAAATGCTTATCATTGTTGTAGTCCGCTGAAGTGGCAGGCCACCCGTAAAATCGCCGTTTGGGCTGAAAAGTTCGAGACTAGAGTCCACGAATCGGTAAGCTATGACACACATCTCAAAATAATCTTGTATATTTGTACATAAATGCTACGTAACGATACAAAACATATGACTTTACGAAGATTCCCGTCTCATGTAACAGAAGATAACTTATATCTCCGATGTTCATCATATTAGAAACAACACAGTCTGTCATATTCCAACGTTTCTCTATTATCTGGATGGTTCCTTTGATGCTTTATATTAAAAGAATATTCACAGTACAAAGTCTCTGAAGGATCTAGCATGGAGTCAGAATAATGGATGCGATAGTTTCAACTTTGAAGGAACACGCGATATGGGTCTTTAGTCGTTTCATATCGCGAGCTGTTTGTGCCATGGTATGAATCACCCAAACGCTCTTTGAGTATGGGGTTTGTTTCTATGAGCCAATTTTTGTCGAGCAATTTTTGCATGCAACGTATTTTACTCGTATAAGTTAAAGATAAAACATTTTTATTTTTCTATCAAACAATAATTAAATTAGAAACAGTTGTAAAATGGGCACAAAGCTTAAAGTATTATTTGTTAGAAAAACTGATTTGATGTTTTGATTAATATTGGTACTTGTTTCTTTAAACACGTGATTTATCATTATCAGTCCTAGCAGCGAGGACTTATTTGATAACCCTCAGTGGCGAAGATCATAAGAGGTAGTTTGATTCCCGCCGAAGGTCAAGTGTTTGTACTCATTCCTTGGTCGGGTTGTTTAATATGTAAAATAAAAAAAATATTTTATTAATATTTAATAAATGAGATAAGTTAAATAAGAGTCAAGCATTACATTAATTTCATTTTCACTTATTAGCAACTAACAATGTATCTACGCTGTTTAATATGCTTTAGGTCATTGTAGGACTTACAACAAAAATACCGCTTTGTCACCGTAAATTGAAAGCACCCTTAAATTCACAAATTTATGTTCAAACATTTATAAACTACCATATCCGTATTTTCTCATACTCATAAATTCATGATCACAAGAGACTTTATAAGAGAAACGTCATTCTTCTTAATTCAAAAATTGCATAACAGAGGGTATACCTACAAGATGCAGAAATCTAGCTGTGTCTTGACTTTGCAACATTTTATCAAAGAATCTTTAGTACTAGTGTTTGCTCACGACTTTGTACGCGTGCAGTTTATTATTGTACTGTCCCAACAGGGAAAACATGACGGCCAAGACTCTTATATGACCACATGAAACAACATAATAAATGATAATTATGATTCTTTGGCTAAATAGTACCTGATGAAAACACATAGGCAAACAAATTGGTACTTATATAAACATTATTTATACTATTTAGATATATAACCGTATATATTTACCTTATTGATTGTCTTTCGAGTGTCCCGATATATCGGCACTGTTACATGCGCCATGATCACGATTCAACTCCAATGTATTGTTAACAATGATAGTTTCCAAAGTATATAGACCTCTACACGATCTAAGGAGACATTTAAATATTAAAGATTAGACTTTTCAAAAACACAGGGCGTTCTTGCGTACATTCAATCCCTGTTATACCCCCTAGGGGTAGAATTTTGTAAAATCCGTTCCTAGCGGATGTCTGCACTCTAAAAGGAATCTATCAGCTAAATTTCAACTTTCTTACTTCGAAAGCATAGGACTTTCGTGCAAACTTTCGACCCCCATTTTACCCCATTTTTGGAGAAACAGAATATTTGTTCGAACCTATAGATTACAAAACGATGTAAGCGCGGACTTATAACGTTTCTCTCGCTTGTGGAGACGATAAAATTTAATACAAACTTACAAAATCAGAAGTAAAACCATTAATTTTCATCACCTATTAGGATTTGTAAAACCAAACAATGGAAATAAATGATTTTGTACCTTGTATCTTTTAATTTACAAAATCAAAACTAAAAACATAAAACTGCAAGACAAATAGTTCAAAAAAAAAATAAGATAAATCGCTACACCCGACTTAAATAATTTATTTCTGAGATGAGAAACACGTCGAGTGCGTACGAACGTACCTACTAACATATTCTGTTTCACGAGTTGCTTTTATACGAAAATATTTTATGCCATTCGCATACTTTTGCCTTTACAAAATTGTATTAGGATTGCTGTAGTCAAATTGGGTATAAGCAAAATGTATCATCATCATCATCACCACACCACGCTGGCCAAGTGCGGATTAGAGAATGTCACATGTCCTTCAAACTCTTTATAGTTCGCAGAGCTTAACGGTTTCCTAACGATTTTTCCAACTGTATTTGAGATCTAATATTGTTAGCTTTTTCTTACCCACGGGGGTTTATAGTTTCATCTAAATTCCTATAAAACCGACGAATAAAATAGTCAAAGCAGGATCAAGTATGCACGCCGATTTAAACCTTTCCTCTAATCCTCTTTTTAAGATAGATAAGCCTTCATTTCACCACAATCTCACCTGATGAAAAGTGACGATGTTATCTAAGATGGAGCATGAAGACCTAGAAGGTTCTCCGGACCACATTACGAAACACGTAAAAATCGCTTTACGCACTGGCCCAGCCCGGAGGGTGGTGACAAATAAGGGTGGCCTTCGTCCAGCAAGTGAAGCCCAAGTGCTGAGCTGCTATTTATATTTGATATTTCCAGAAGAGCTTTCTCCATAAATCCCCTACAAAGGAGATGGTTGGATTTTTTTTCCAGAAATCCCCTTCGTGTGGCGGCAGGTAATTTAGAGAAGAAACACATTAAATTATCCCCTGCTTCAATTTATGAGCTTCGTGCTAGTTTTCTAGTGCTACCAAAAACTCGTACAAAAAGTGGAAAAAAACGATACTCTATGTAGGAGCACAGTTATATAGTATAATAACCTACCCTCTAGATAAAGAATTAAAACACATTCAACTCCTTTAAAAAGTATCTATACATAATATTATAAACAATCATAGTCAACTAGAAAACAAACGCTTTGGGTGATGTATACTCTAATATAACGATCGAATTTTATTTTTGTTTTAACATTATTTCCATGTAAGTTACATTATGTATTTTTGGAAATAAATGATATTAAAAATATTAGTTATAATCAACATTAATGATGATGGGCAGTAGTAATTTCACCGAAGATAACGCATGGGATTTAATATTATAACAAGAGAATTATAATAACTACACATAGAAAAACTAAAAGGACATGGTGTTGCCAGTTATAACATACGCATCCGAAACGTGGTGTTTTACCATGGAATTTATGACCAAGCTCAGGGCTGCTCAGCGAGCTATAGAAAACGCTATGCTCGGGGGTTTCTTTACGAGATCGAATCAGGAATGAGGCGATACGTAGAACAACGCGGGTCACCGACATAGCCAAACGGATTAGCTCGTTGCAGTGGCAGTGGGCCTGCCATATAGTACGAAGAACATATAATTATTATGGTGGTTGGGGCTGAAAAGCTCTCAAGGAGGCCACGGATCGGCCACCGCAGCGTAGTACGTCCACCTATTAGGTGAACGAAAGACTTGGTGAAGGTTGCGGGTGCCCGATGAATGGCCGCTTTCGACCGTAGTAACTGGCAATGTTTGAAGGAGGCCTATGCACAGAAGTGGACATCATACGGCTGAAATGATGATGATGAAAGATGATTACTTTTAGAACATAGTTATAAATACAGGTTTCTTACCAGAAATCGATCCAGCTACCATTGCTACGCAAGCAAACCGGCAAACTGCTCCACGAAGACAGATTTATGTAGTACTTAGCGTACTACATTGCGATGTTTATTGAAGTTCATATATTTCTTGAGAAAATCTGTAATGTCCCATATTATATGGAACCCTCTACCGCTGGACATTAGAAAAATTAAAAACAAACAGAGTTTTAAGCTGGCGGCTCGCAAACATCTAGCTAACCGTAATTTTATACTAAAATGTTGACAAGACTTGTATAGGTATAGCTTTTATCTACTACAATTCTATACTCAGTGTCATATTTATGTATTGTTTATGGTATATCTGTTTAGACTGAAATATAAATGTTCCTTATATATATACATATAAAATGATTAAGTATAAGTGATTAAGATTAAGTGTAAATGATTAAGTATTAATACTTAATCATTTTTTATGTATATAATATTTAAATAAGTTTTATTATTGATAGTGCCCAATTTATTTTCTTGTACGCCCAGGAAGACTGGTTGAGTATGCTCTAGCATTAAGTCCTCTTCTGCACGTTGTTATTGTGAACAAAGTATAAATAAATAATAAATAATACAAGTATCCCTTTTGAAAAAAAAACTGTTAAGCTAATCGAGATAAAAATATATATTTCAATGGTCATATTTGATATTAGGTCCTTACATATGAAATTGGCGTTTTGTATGGGAGGAACAAAAAGTCGAATATTTTTTAATATAATATATTTAATTAATCAAAGTATGAACCATTATTTTCTATGCACTTTTGCCATCTTATAGGTAGTTCATTGATCCCTTTACTAAAAAAACCAGTCGGACGGGAATCAATAAAATCTTTGAAGGCGATTTGGAATGCCCCATCGGAGTTGAATTTTTTCCCTTGCAAGAAGTTATCCAAATTTCGAAAAAAATGGTAATCTGTTGGAGCAAGGTCCGGGGAGTACGGAGGATGTCTTAGACTTTCCAATTGAAGCTCTTCTAATTTAGTAGCCGTCTGTTGCGCAGTGTGTGGTCTAGCGTTGTCGTGAAGCAGCAGTGGCGTGGAGCGATTGACCAGCCTAGGTTGTTTAGCCGCTAGCTTTTCCATCATGGTTTGCAATTGCTGACAATAGACATCAGCCGTAATAGTCTGGCCAGATTTGAGAAAACTGTAATGAACAATACCGGCACTAGTCCACCAAACGCTTACAAGTAACTTTTTTGGGGTTAATTTTCGCTTGGGGCAGGATTTGGCTGGCTGGCCAGGATCCAACCATTGCGCTGAGCGCTTCCGATTATCGTAAAGAACCCATTTTTCATCACAGGTAATGATTCGGTTTAAAATACCTTCATTATTGTGCCGGTTTAGTAATGTAACGCAGCAGTCGACGCGCGTTTGCCGGTTTGCTTCAGTCAATTCGTGAGGTACCCACCTTTCAAGCTTTTTAATCTTCCCAATTTGCTTCAAGTGAATTAAAACAGTTTTATCACTAACACCGCAGCCTGCAGCTAACTCGGACGTGGTTTGCGATGGATCCGCTTCCACAATAGCCTTCAACTCTTCATTATCAACTTGAGTCTCAGGCCGTCCACGGGGCTTGTTCTGCAAGTCGAAATTTCCAGAACGAAAACGTTGGAACCAAAAACGAACTGTGTTTTCTTTTGCAACACGACCGCCATACACATCATTCACCCTTCGAGTTGTTTCCGCAGCACTAGTGCCACGGCGGAACTCGTACTCGTAAATAATGCGATATTTTAAGTTTTCCATTTTGTAAAATGAGTGACGCAAACAGAAAAAAACAGAAGAAAAAAAACAAATGAATGACGATCATCGAAGCACAAATACATGAGTCTATAGCTGTACAAATTTGAATTTGGAATTCCTTACCAAAGAGGAGAAATTTGTGATTAAAGTGGCCAGTACGAAAAACGCCAATTTCATATGTAAGGACCTAATATTAACCCCAACAAACGCACAATTCAAAAGATTTCTTATTTGTATTATTAATAAATATTTCCACTCACAACTCAACACTATAAAAATAAACAACATAATTCTGTATTGAAGTTCCCCTAGCATTAGTAATCAGAAAACTAAACAGAATAGATCACAAAGAAATATTGAAACTATCCCAACCCAAATTCGATTTTGCGAGAGGATATTCACTGAACCCTTAAAAACCTGTTAAAAAGAACCCTTAAAGGAGTGACCGCAGTAAAAAGGCCTTATCTTGGTCCCTTTCTTATCCAACTGTGTTTTTCCACACGATTTCACATTTCTGAATATCTCAAAGATTTTATACAAAATTGAATATAAGATGTCCTTTAAGAATTTAGAGTGATCTGAAAAGGTTGAGGTGATACGAAGGATTAAGGTGAGAGCTTGTAAAGTTATTTTCTTAAGGGTTCCGATTATTAGGTTGGATAAAGTATTATAAATAAATAAATATCTATGTATCATTATGTATGTATTTACCAAAAAATAGTACAAACTCTGCATAGTTTCGGGTTAGGTGTTGCTGTGTGATTAGTCCGGAGATATATGTACATCTATATATATTTATTTTGGATATAATGTTTAGGAGTCGAAATAATTTAAGTGTTCTAATACCTTAGAAACATAAAAAAAATAATGAAGTACGCACTCCTATCTATTATGTACTGACAGGATTATAATGTATTGGCACATTGTTATAATAAGAGATGCTAAAATCTCGAGGCAATATTGGAATATTATATTAATTAAATAAATAAAAACTGAACTATTCACTTAAAAACATCTAAACAAAACTTGTTTGTATATAGTACATAGTCGTCAAAAATGAACATCCCGATATATTGTCAAGCGTAAAAAATATTCTCTAGTGCTTAAAATATATTCAGAACCCTAAAACTTCAAACGAAGTTTCGAAATAAAAGTACCTATCAAATATTCAACAAGTAATTTTCTAGTAGATGCTCAATTCAGAGAAAAAACATTTCAATTTCATCGAATTTATATTGAAAGAAAAAGTATCAGCTTATTCATATTGAAATCCAATGATGAAACGAATTGATACGTTCATAAAATATTGAGATAAGTGAAATTGATGTGTATTGTTTATAGAAAAGTCTTGTTTCAATTGAAAATATTTTGATGGCATAATAAGCATGGAAAGGTATGAGGTGACTGTAGGGCGCTGTTTCTTGCCTGAGTGAAAAACTTGCTTGTTAATTGTTAAATAGCATTATAGCAAGTAAATTAGATGCCCTTTGAGTTTCGAAAATGTATAAATATATACAAAAATAAAATAAATAAATATTTCCGGACAATCTACACAACAACATCTAGCCCCGTGGTAAGCTCTAAGCTTGTGTTACGGGTACTATTTATCTGATATACTTAATATAATATACATAAACAATACATATTTTTATTATACATATTAAACACATTAAAATTAATATGTTAGGTCTTTGCGCCACTGAGACAGTGACAGGTATATCTGGAACTAGGTATAACTTTGGCCAAAACTGTGCGACCAAAGCGATTGACGGACGGACGCTTCCCATACTTTACTATGGCTTTTTGCATACCTACGCGTCCACAATGCGGGACGTATTCAGGCAAAATGTCTCAAGTTGCAGGCGGTCCCGCGCTCCGTCCCGCATTCTGCATTGCTAACACGTAGGTTTAGCTGAAACTTCAACTAATAAACGCAAAGTACAACAAAATGTTACCAGTAAATGCGCACTCGCAGTAATGGTGCATTTGAGGCCTACGGCGAATATTCGAAAAGGCGATGTGTGTGGCCGGGTATATAGATGCAATGCGAAGTATTCGAGCAAAGACGATGTTTGGCGTGGGCTACCACTTCACTTCACTTCTTAAGTCACTTCAGAATCTGATAGCGCGCAATGCGATTCAAACCTTTGTCCGCTAATGTAGACAAGAACATCTGATGATGACGATGATTTTAGCGCGCCAACGGGACACGACTTCGACTTTTAATGTAGCTGCAGCATAAACACCACAAACAGAAATGCTGTAGGGTATTGCCTAAGTATAGACAAACATAGTACATATAATAAACAGGTGAAGGTAATACAAAATCTCGCAACGAATATATCCATTTCAAATAACCACAGCATCAAACGATAGGTACATTTGAATCCAGTAAAATTTGGCTCAAGCTAAGCTTCGAGACGAACTAAGTTACTTTCTCGGTACCAGCTCTTAAGTACTCAAACTTGGCTCGTTACCGCTGCATTGACTGAGTTCAAAAGTGACGTTTGATAGTTTAATTGAAGACTGATTTCCTTGGATCGGGGAAGTTTAATTTGTCAGCTTCTGTTGAATTAAGGTAATTGAAGTAATTAATGGTAAATGCTAGAAGCTTGATTTATTAAGATTTCCTTGCTAGTATATTATCCGGAAGATTTGATTTCATTGAGAAGACTGAATGAATCATAAGAAGAATATACACCAATATACATACCTATCTAACAGATACATTATAACAAACGCTCTCCGTTCTTACGTTCGCGATAAACTCAAAAACTATTAACGAATCATTATGCAGTTTTCAGAAATAGGTTGACTGATGCAATAGGAAGGTTTTATGAAAGTATTGTTTATTTATAGGTGTCCATGACAGAAGCAGCCACATTGCCATACGTAATAAATCAAATCAATAAGTGGCAGTTTTTTCTTATAATTATAATTACTAGCTTTTTATACTACTGCGTGGCTCGTCAAAATAGCCTGTTGTCTACCACGATACCATCTAAATCATTAAATTCTATAAAAAAATAATTAATAAAAAGCCCCGATTCTTTAATTTCCTTAGTAGTAAAACACCATAATAATTTGTTACGCGATGCGCTTTCATTTGGTTACTCTTGGTACTCTAGTATATTTGCACATTTTCGGTTTTCCTTCCCCACTCTCACCCCTACAACTTTTAAACGGCACAACCGATTTTCATGAAACATGTCTAAGAACACTCGCGACAAACACAGCTTTCATACAAAAAAACTAAATTGAAATCGCTCCATCCGTTCGGGAGCTATGATATCCCAGACAGACAGACACACATACAAACAGAGAGACGTTAAAATTATAACACCCCTCTTTTTTGGTCCGGGGTTGAAAATAGAAGTAACGGGATAATTTTATATCGTGCTCGTTAATTTGAAGATTTATATTTTTTTTATTAGGCATTTTTTTCCGTAATTTCAAATCATGTTGATTCTAAATAGCTTCTCAAGATACCATTTTGTTTTAGTCCTTTCTTCTATCCTATGCTTTAGTTTATTTTCCATCATTCTCTGAGGCAATATCTTCTACCCTCCGCTTACATACGACCTTCTTAACCTACCTCTTAGGCCGTTGAAATTCAACCTATGAGTATTAAAGTCTGGATAAAAATAGACACCTGTAGGTACTCCATACAAATTACGGAAAGAGATGCATTTTTCTTATTGAGATAAATATAACATACGTTACGTTACGTTTACGATAAAAATTTTCCCTTAATTCCCTAAAAAGAAAAAATCATATAATTTTGTAATGTGCACGGGATGCTTTTATTTGACCGAATATGTGCAAATATACTCGAGTATATTTGCACATATTCGGTTATTCTTCCCCCTTTCACCTCACAAAACTTTTAAACGGCTCAACCGTTTTTTATCAAACATTTCTAAAATGTTTACGTGTGTACAAGACAACATGAGATTAAAAGGTTGGAATAAATTGTTGATTTTCCTGAATATACTATACGAGCATTGGAAAAAGTAAAAAAGATAACACTAATTCAAGCATCCAATTAGTTATAAAATAAAGCTCATGCTGAGTACCAAACATCACAAAATTAAATAATTGTTGTGAAATATAGATTTGGTCTTCACTGGGAAATCAGTATTATCCCTTCCAAATTTCAATCAAATCGGGGTTTACTCGCAATAATTGATTTTCTCGCTCAAAGTGGTATTTTACTACGGTAAAGCTTATATTAGATATTTGTGAAGTTTTATTATCAAATCCATTCAGTAGTTTAAGGGTGAAAGACACTGAACGCAAAACCATTGTGCAAGACGGTTTTATGATTTTATTGTATTTTCTAAGGTTTTTTTTATTGTTTAAAAATTCATTGTATTACCAATCGAACATTCTAGTTTAAACGTCCTTTGAATAATATTCGGTTATCGTAGTACGCACAATCTGGAATCCATAACGTTCTCGAATGTTATCGTTTTAAGTAGTAATAAAAAAAGACAGCAATATTGCGCGACAGACATATCAACATAGCGGTTGCGCGAACGAGATAGCAATAATAAACTCTCCGGTACGTTCTCGAACGAATCGAATGGATAAAAAGAGATAGCAAATGTTTGACAAGGACGGATATAGCTCTCTAGAATATTCGATTTGGTATAAAAGGTTCAGTTAGCAAGTTAAGTTTGTATACGACTAAGAAAGTGAACAGTTATAAGAAATACAGAGTGTGCACTTTAAAGAAATACAGTGAGCATATCATTTTGAAGGAAAGGGTGGATTTTAAGATTGAAAAGATTTAGAGAGTTGTTTAGTAAGGAACGAAAGTGAACAGTACTAAGGAATAAAAGTGTGGTTTACAGTGCGAAAGTGAATAATAGTGAAAAGTGATTATTGTGAAACAGTATAGGTGTTCAAGTGATATTAGGGAAAGTGATAAAGTGAGTTTACTGGAACAGTGTTTTAGTGTATAAAGTCTCTTCAAGCTTCTTCCAATAAAGAAGTATTACGGATAAAGTTTTTTCCTTCCAAAGTCTTCCTTTCCACCAGCAAACGAGCGAGTTAAGGAGTACCTACGCCAGACAGAGAGAGACCCCCATCTCGTTCAACAATATTTCGCGTTTAATATATTAATTGTATTTCGCGTTTATGATATAAATAGGCTATTTTATGCGCAGGAATTAGTAAAAACCAAATACATTAGGTACAAGTAAATTAAAAATTTTAGTGAGTTTACTTAATCATAGATTCAACTATAAAGTTAAGTTCAAGATTAAGATCTGAATAAAGAGTATTTTACTATTATTCAAGATACAAGACACATTTATTTCCACCAGGGGGACCAGATTTTCTACGATCTACAATTTCTGGTTTCGGGTCTGGGTGTTCTCTATGTATCATATGTATTTATTTACAGAAAAAAAAAAGTATCTATGTAGTAGATCAGTCACCTAACAACCATAGTACAAGCTCTGCTTAGTTTGGGGTTAGGTTATGCTGTGTGAGTTGTCCGGAAATATTTATTTATTATTGGAGTTTACTCCTTAAGAAACCATTTGAGTTATAAGGCCCGGTACGGAAATTGTATGAGGAGTAAAATCAAAAAGTGTAACACGAAAAGTTGAGGCGTTACGTAGAAAGAGACATACATATATATCTGTAGGATTGAACGTGTAAAAGAATGAGATGAAATACATTAAACAGCGTATTTCATTCTCGGGGTCTCCTCTTTGCGCGATACTTCGTATTCTCACTGTATTTTATTTATATTATTTTGTAACATACTTTATGTAATACGCTTTATTGAAGTTATATAAATAATCCGAATAATTACAGATATATGTTTGTTTCTCTTATCATTTTTGTAGATGCGTTCATTTACCCTTTTTTTCTATTCGATACATATCATAATTATAGTTCGTAAGGAGCAAACTCCAATCGTGCGTCGTAGCTGACACACACATATATTTTTATTATTATTTCCATTATTTGGTTTTACAAATCTTAGAATGTTATGGGCACCCCAGGTACACTTAAATCTACATTCACACTTAAACTCGAGTCCCGAAACTGTATCCCCCAAGCGGCAATACCCACCCATAGTTTCTGAAACTGCTTTTGACAGCTCCTTCCTAAAGCTCTTTCAGGTTTTTGCATAATGAGACTCTGGCCAGATTGTTTAGGTGCGATCTCGAGACCATGAATTTATATGGGCCATAGGCCGATAGGGTTCTGTGCATTGAATAGTAGAATAAAGATTTACTTAAGATTTAAGGGTGATACGACCCGGATTAGTTGGGGTCGATCCATTATCAACTTATCACCTATAAGATGTCTAGCTAAAAGCCGTGTTAGCTCAGTGGAAGGTATAGTTAGTTAGTGAGGATTTTTCGCATTTAGACTGAAAGTGGTCCATTGTGCGTGGAGCAAGGGAGGTATATTTATCACCAGACTTTCATTCCGTGAATGTCGTGGGTTCCGACACCGGCTCTTTAGTAGACTGGGCCCGCTCGAACCGGCTCGTCGGGTCCGGTTGACGTAATGTAAGTTTTTAATCGGTCATCTGGTCCCACTTATTCTCCATAGCTACTAATTAGGCGCGCGTATTTCTGTCGCTACGTATTTCTGGATTTTTCGTGTGTAAGCGCTGTAAGTGTTCTTATTAACAATTTGTTCTCTATTAGAGGTAGAGAACAATAAGCTCTTAATTAACAAAATGTAGAACCCGAGATAAACGATAAAACGACTTTTCAAAACATGTGGTATGAGTGTCTTTAAATCCGCTATAACTCTTTATTTTTACCGTGACAATTTTTTTATCAAGCCATTAGTTTTGACAACTTTTTACTAAATCCTCACAAAATTCTGGAAGATCGGAGGTATTACTATTTTTCTTCTTAAAAAAGGTATGTACGCTTTATATACCTACCGACCGATATAGACCAGCATTGTTATGAGAATTTTCAAGAGTTTGAAGGAATTATCAAATTTTTGTTATAATTATTATAATACTTTATTGCACAAAAGAAAAAATAAAAATTTGTACAAAAGGTGGGCTCAATGCTAAAGCATTTTCTACCTGCCAACCTCATATACCTCTATGTTTTAAACAGGAAGTAGTAGTGCGAAAATTTACAAATAAAAAAACCTGTTTATTGTTATCAAGTAAACAAAATAGAATTAATTATAATATAGTATACACCGTATTTTTAGCCGAATGTCGTATTTTTAAGGGACCCCTCTTTTAAAGAAACCTCGACCATAGCCCTCTCTTTGGCTCTTTAAGCTACCGTGAGCCTTTTAAATATTATTTCATTATATATTTTATTTATTTTTTACAATCCATATTTGTGATTCATAAGTCAATTAATGAAGCATCACATTTCTGATGTACATTATTATGTTCATGTACTCGTATATGGGCAATAGTTTACACTATATTCCTACAGAACCTTAAAGTTTAAATTCTACTTACCCTTAGTACAAAGTAAGGTCTCCAAACTACTTAAGCAGGCTCTTGAATCCAAAATAGCCGCTTGGATCACTTATGGACCTTCGTTGGGGCAACTCACCTACTTTACACAGTCTACTCTCAGAAAAGGTTTCCAATGTCTATCTATAAAGATGAGAATAGAATTTAAAAAATCTATTTATTTTCTGTATCGAATCTGTACCTTTGAAATAATGGGATAGTCCCTCTGCATCTCATTAATCGAGCATCACGTTCGGAGCATCACAAATGACATAAACGTGTTTTCTCTTGTTTTTGACTTGTACCGTGAACCCGGTGTTTAGTCGTTTCATACCGCGTGGTGTTTATATCACGGTATGAATCAAGGGCTCTTTTAGAATGGGTCGTTTCGCACTGCAATTATTGTAGCGGTGCGAAGTGCCCAATGCATAAAGACACGCTTTACATGCCAAATATCAAATCTGACCAGTTCCTGAGATTAGCTCGTTCAAACAAATAAACTCTTCAACTTTACAGTCTCTGGTATTAGGCTTCGGCCGCGGCTTGTCACCGCCCTCCGGGCTGGGCCAGTGTGTGAAGCGATTTTTTCGTGTTTCGTAATGTGGCCCGGAGAAGCCATCTTCTAGGTCTTCATGCCCCATCTTAGACTACATCGTCACTTTGCATCAGGTGAGATTGTGGTCAAATGAAGACTTATCTAAAATAAAAAAATAAATAAAAAAATAGAACAATATTATTATAGAAATAGATGGGTCGATTCGAACCACGAGCAAAAGTACTCAATACCCATATTTCATCCAAATCTTGATATTCCGACTTTTGGCAATCCAACTTAGAATCTTGATTTTTTACCTAAGTACCTACTGTGTTGTGAGAACGAATAACTGATTTATCTATCTGTCTATCTGAATTTAAATGGTGTATTTAATTTAAAACGTAAAAGGTATTATATAATCTTAATAATAACAGAAAAAGATATATTTGAAAGTGCAAGAAGATGTAGACAGAGCCCATCCAAGTAATGGTTGCGCAACGTATCTTAACTTTATAAATTTCACGTTTGTGTGGGTAATGTCGCCTTATATAAATAAATAAATAAATAAACATTGCCGGACAATCAACAACATCTAGCCCCGTGGTAAGCTATAAGCTTGTGTTACGGGTACTAGACATCTGATATGCTTAATATAATAGACATACATACATAGATATTTTTATTTTACATATTAAACATCCAAACCAAGGAGAAAAATGCTTGCAGAACATACAAACACCTAGGCGGGAATCGAACCCGCTACCTCTTGCACCGCAAGCGGACCTCCGCCCACCGCGCCACTGAGGCAGTCAATATATTTATTTATTACGTGTTTTTAGTGTTTGTTTGTTATAACGGCAAGATAACACACGGTGGTCACGTGAATCCTTACACGTGACCTCCGGGTGGTGCTAAGAACAGTCTCTGGTGGGAGGCTTCGGCCGCGGCTTGTCACCACCCTCCGGGCTGGGCGAGTGCGTGAAGCGATTTTTTCGTGTTTCGTAATGTGGTCCGGAGAAGCCATCAGCCTTCTAGGTCTTCATGTCCCATCTTAGACCACATCGTCACTTTACATCAGATGAGATTGTGGTCAAATGAAGGCTTATACAGAATATTATTATTCTCTTTATTTCATTTTAAACACGTCAAAAATATATTTTTTACATTAGTTTACATAATAAATTATATAAAACTACCTACTGTAAAAAATATATCAAAACATTATTATTATTATTCTTTTGTTCTGAGATTTTTATCTACTCGACAATTTGCTTGTCGGAAAATTATGATAGCACACGGGCCTAAGCCAAGTGTGTATCGTTTTGGGTTTGGATATTTGGAATAATTAAGCTATTAGTATTTTGAGTGGATTCGGTTTGTAAGAATTTACGGACTATGCGGCAGGTGTTTAAAATAACTGATTTTTGTAATAGCGTGAATGTGTGTTTAGGTAAATCTAAGGATGTTAATGATGTAAATAATTGTTTGGGAATGACACCTGTGGACGAGAGTACTATAGGGATAACTGAAACTTTCTCCAGTTTCCACATACGAGTAATCTCGTTTTTAAGTTCAATATACTTGGAGAGTTTTTCCGCTATAGTACTTTGGAGATTGTGAGTGTTTGGTATTGCTATATCAATTAAAAGTGCTGATTTATTGCTTCTGTCTATAAGTGTTATATCTGGTCTATTGTAATGGATAGTTTTATCTGTCAATATAGCTCTATCATAATAAAGTTTACAATGTTGATTTTCCAGTACAGTATCGGGATTATATTTATAATATGGGATGGGTTTTGAAGACTGTTCAATTAGATGATATTTGGAAGCTAGCCTCTGGTGTATAATGTTTGCTACCTGGTCATGTCTGTATTTGTAGTCTGTTTGTGCGATAAATTTACATGCCCCAGTAAGATGTTGTATTGTTTCCGGGAAGCTATTGCAACGTCTACATTTATCAGAAGTCATGCCCTGTACTTTCATTATGTATTTTTGATAGTTCCTGGTCTCTATGACCTGATCCTGTATGGCTACCATGAATCCCTCTGTCTCCGGGAAGAGTTCACCTCGCCTGAGCCATTCGTTCGACGCTGCAGTGTCGACTTTTGGCTGGCTCAGGTCAGTGTGATGTCTTCCATGTAAAGACTTTTGGGTCCATTCAGCTACTAATATCTGTCTATCAATTTGGTACTCGTTTTTCTGCTTGTTTTGGTCATGCAAGTTAAGTGGTGTTAATTTATTATCTAATTTGGTTATTGATTTGTGTAAACATGAAAATTCAGCTTTATGATAGAAGTATGATCGGAGTGTGCTTATTAGTTTATTATGTAAATTTTGGATATTAATGATGCCCCGTCCTCCCTCTGTGCGTGGTAAAATTTGTCTTTGCACACAAGCTCGCGGATGGTGTTTTCTTTGTTTTGTCATTGAAACATTAATAATGCGTTGCATGTTTATCAATTCCCCTTTAGTCCATTTTATTACCCCAAACGAGTATGTCAGAATGGGTATCGCGTAAGAATTTATAGCCTTGACGATATTTTTAGAGTTAAGCTGTGACTTTAATATGGAGTTAAGTCTATTTTTAAATTTATTTGTAAGGTTAGTTTTAGTCTCTTTGTACATAATTTGCTTAGATTGTTGATAGCCTAAGTACTTGTAAGATTCGTTTTCGCTTAAGGCGTCTATTGTATCACCTGTTTGTAGATGGAATGAGTGATGAAAGCATTGCCCTGATTTAATGGAGTTGATTTTGCATTTATCAATGCCGAATTCCATAGCAATATCGTTGGAAAATTGTTCAGTTACTTGGAGTAGCTTTTCTAAATCGTTTTGAGTGGAAGCATACAACTTAATGTCGTCCATATACATAAGATGGCTAAGTTTATATTGGTCTGTCAGTGCGTCAGTCGTATTACCAAGATCGTAACCTATATTCATTGAGTTTAGGGTGTTAGAAAGCGGATTTAGAGCTAAGCAAAACCAAAGCGGACTTAATGCATCTCCTTGAAATATTCCACGATTTATATTGATGTTGGTGGTTCGAAGAGTTCCGCTAGGTGTGTGTGCCTGTAGTTGAGTCGTCCACTGAGACATAGCTCTACTTAAGAATGTGGTTATTTCAGGATGAATTTTATATATTTCTAATATTTTAATGAGCCATGCGTGTGGTACAGAGTCAAAGGCCTTCTTATAATCAATATATACACTATAAAGGTCATGTTTCATCTTCTGAGTGCGTTGTAAGACCACTGAGTCTATTATAATTTGTTCTTTACAACCCTGACTATATTTTCTGCAACCCTTTTGTTGTTCGGCAAGGATTTAATTATTATCTATGTGTTGGTAAATTAAGTGAGATAGGCATGCAGTTAATATCTTATAAACAGTTTGGAGGCAGGTGATGGGTCGGTATTTGGCTGGGTTATTCGAGTCGTTACAGTCCTTGGGGATCATGTAGGTAGTCCCAGCGGTAAAATAATTAGGTAAACAGTCGGGGTTTTTAATGAAATAGTTAATATGGTTGAAAAGAAATGGGTGGATAAACGACAATTTTTTGTACCAGAAGGTATGGATGTGGTCTGAACCTGGAGTTTTCCAATTATGAGCTGCTCGAAGGACAGTTTGAAATACATCGATAGGAATGAATTCATATTTCATAACAGAGAGTTCAGAGTATCGTTGGCACTCCTCTTGGATCCAGTTTGATTTTTCCCTAACCTCTGCTGTGTTCTCCCAAATACATGCCCAAAACTGCCTCATTTCGGTAGGATCTAATGTACTCTGATTAGGAGAAGTGTTATTTGAGTTGTTCGTGTTTTTAGAAAGGCTTTGATAGAATTTTCTCTCATTACTACTGAACTGTGAATTTTGAGTTTTACGGTGTGTACATGCTTTATAGCGCCTGAGACGGCTGCTAAAAACTGTTAATTTTTGTTTAAGGGTGTCTAAGAAATGGGTGGGATCTGTGTTAGGTTCTTCGTGTATCGTATGTGTTTTGTAATGTAACATGATGTTATCTACGTGTTTAGTGACAGTTCTTGTTGTTACCATTGATAAATTGCGTTAACCTCCCTATTTTTTTACGAATGTCCTCAATCTTTCGCTCCAGTCTTTTTTGCCAATTGGGTGTAGAGTTAATTTTGCGTCTGTAGTTCGTTGACTGTTCTGGTGGTATATTCAAACGTGAGCCGTTTAATTTGGCTGCAGTCCATGCGGCACAGTAAATGTGTGTTTGAAGACTGAGGAAGTCTGTGTCAGCATTGACCTTTTCAGGCAGCAAAACAGAATTTAAGTAGCCAACTATCTCTGCAAAGCGCTTGGAAGTTCTCTGTTTTGGTATAAACGGCCTCTCAGTTGGGATCGTGTTTATGAAAAAGTTGAATGCTGTTGAAAATGTGTCATCTATGTCTTCTCTCCGGCGGAAACGGTTTTGAGACGCTGAATCTGGTTGTTCCGACAATTGTGGTTGAGGTGTTGCGTGGTTCGCTTCATTAGTACCTGTGTTATCTAAGGCATCATACCATATAGTTGTGTTGTGTTCTCGTTGAGTAGATGTGTCTACGTTAAGTGAGTGGTCTAGAGTGGTAGTGTTGTGTATATCGATTTCACTTGCAATTTCCTGACGAATGACTTCAAGCCTGTTGTTATTGATTAATTTGTTTTTAAAAATTACTCTACGTTGATCCGCTATACGTTGCTCGCTTATGTGAGACAGATGGGGGAACGCAACAGCAAAACTTTGGTGCAATGATTTTCTATATGAGGTCTTATTCGTTTCTAGTTGTGTTATCCTGAAGTAGTCTCTAATTATTGTTTCATTGTGTTCTGCAGTCCATCGCATTCGTTGGGCTCTATGTGACGTATTTGCTAACATTATTGGTTCTTGATTCTCTGTGGCACGAAAATGGTATTCTACTTCGGTTCTTATCTTGTTATGCATCGTGTCACTCAATAACTTGTTTCGGACTATAGCTCTACGTTGATCGCCTAAGTTTTGTTTGCTGACTTTCATATGAGGGAATTTTTCAGTGAATTTTTTATGCAAATCTGTTAGGTATACCCCTGTTTTTGTTTCTAATTTTGTGAGAAGCAAATAAGTACGCAGGATAAAAATATTCATCTCTTCTGTCCATTTGCGTCGCGTACGTGATTTGTCCTTGACGGGTGCAGGGCTATCGACAGATGTCGCCTCCACAACGTCTTCGGTCATACAGAAAGATAAAGGAGAAGAAACTGATGAAGGGTTAGATATTACTTGTAAATATGAAGGTGGAGAAGAAGGTAGAGATGGAAAAAGAGAATTAGGTGAGGAAGATACAGATCGAGTCTCATCATCCTCTTCAACTCGATCGATAATTGCCTGACTCATATCCTCGGTCTGAGTCAATGGCATGCCACCCACGTCAGCCACACTTATGCAGCTGAGACTTCTTGTGCCGGTTCGAGATGTGCTGCGGCTAATTCTTCTCAGTGGCCGTAGGTTGTACCTTCTGTTGGGCTCACATTGTTCGGGTTCCCCGGCAGAGGGTCGCCCATTACCCTCGCCACCGATGGTTTGCATGCTGTGACGTCCAGCATCGGCTCCAGACGTGCCCCGGCGATCACCCCCGGGAAGCGACCATAAACGTTTACTAACTGTACTTTTCTCCATTACGACGGGTTTGCCAGGACCCTTTTTGGTCACTTGCTAGGTTATTTCGTTGCAAGCGTCCGCCCCTCACGTGGCATAGATGGTCAGCACGGACGTGGGGTTGGGCTTTGAGGGGCTGGACGTGGGGTTGGGCTTTTAGGGGCTTATTATTATTATTATTAAATACATTTAAATAAAAGATAAAATGAAGTTTTGAGGAATGCCAAAAAATCATGTCTTTATCTGTAATGATTCTTATAGTACTTATATTCTTATATTAGCTTGGTGATAGAAGAGGACAGACAGACAGACGACGAAGTCCCGATTTACCGTTTGGGTACGGAACCCTAAAAACGACGCAGCTCTATAGAGATAAGGCTCGCTTGATTTTCCTTGATGATTACATGAGTACATGTACACACAAGCTGTATTAAAATATAATTTTTAAAGTAAAAGTTAAAAAAAAATGCTTGTTTTCATAAATATTTATTTAAACTTATATTTAAGCATCAAATAAAAAAAAGCCGTGTTGGCTAAGTGGGAGGACAGTCGACTTTCATTCCGAGAGACGTGGGTTCAAACCCCGCCACGCACCTTCTTGAGAAATTTTTGTGCGCCTTAAACACGTGCTTTAACGGAGAAGGCAAACATCGTGAGGAAACCGGCATGTTCTGAGAACTTTAAAGAGTTTGAAGGACATGTGATAATCACCTAATCTCCCTCGCCCTTCCAAGTGAAGTCCCTTTGTCCCAGCAGTAGGAACGTTAATAGGGTGATGATGATGATGATGATCAAATAAAATAAAAACTTTTAGGCCCGTGATAAGCTCAAAGCTTGTGTTACGGGTACTAGACATCTGTTATACTAAATATATATAATAGTCATAACATACATATATATTTTTACTATACATTTAGAACACCCAGACATGAGAAAGTGCTTGCAGAAAATACAAACACTTGACACTTCGGCGGGAATCGAACCCTTGCGCCCAAGCGGAGCTTCGCCCAACCCACCACTGAGGCCGAGACAAAAGTTTTACTATCTAACTTTTTTATTTTTTTAAATTTATTTATTTAAAGACCAACAGTATAATTATCTTATATTAGACTAGCGGCACGCCCCGGCTTTTGCACGGGTAATTATTCAAAATTGTTTCAAAATAATTCGAATTTTTCTCCACGTAAAAACCATCCTTAAACTCCAACAAACATTTAAAAAAATAAATTGGCTAAATTGGTATAGGCGTTGTTGAGTTATGCGCTTAGCAACACATTTTGCGATTCATTTTTAACCCCCGACAAAAAAAGAGGGGTGTCATATGTTTAACGTGTCTATCTGTCTGGGACATCATAGCTCCCGAACGGATGAAGCGATTTCAACATAGTTTTTGTTTAAAAGGTGAGTTTAGCGCGAGTGCTCTTAGACATGTTTCATGAAAATCGGTTGTGCCGTTTAAAAATTGTGGGGGTTAGAGTGGGGAAGGAAAACCAGAAATCTGCAAAAATCTCGAGTGGGGTATCAAATGAAAGCGCATTGCGTGCACATTACACATTATTATGGTGTTTTACTTTTAAGGAAATTGAAGGATTCGAATCGGGGATTTATCTTATAATTTTAAATTTAGATTTATTATTTTTAAGAAGATTAAGGTAAGAGAAAACATACTATTGATTGCAATGCTCAAATTGGTGTAACCGACAACAAACATAAACTTGGTTCGGGAAAATTGGTGTAACGTTAGTTTTTTGAAGAAAGTTGGTTTTATATTGGTGTATGTGTGGTTATAAGTTTTCGTTCAAGCTAAGAATTAGTGTAATAGCAATGCTGGTTTGCCAGGATACATACACCAACTTAACCTTCTTCGGTCATAGGAATACAACAATTCGACTTATGTAAATGGATCACATACCTACTCAGTTACAACATAATTTCGACGGAAGTCTGTAAATTCACAGTTAAAATGTGTAAAACAGTGTAGCGTAACTGTATTCTTTTAAAGCTAGAATTCTATTATTATGCTATTCGAAAGAGCAGAAAAAAACTAAAAAAAACTGTTTACTCAACTTATTTTACGTGTTTTGGTGGTTAACCCAATTGAACCTGCAACCGACGATATGTACAATATCTATGCTATATGCTAGGGTTTCGTTCTGAAAATAACATTTGAATGGGATTAGTTACCTGCTTACGAATTATTAACTACTAACTACGCGACAAAATATTATCAAGCGACAATTTTTTTATTTCCGGACACGACCATTCAGTAGGGAGCCGCCCCCGACCCCGGACCCCGCGCGGCAGATTATTTCGTACCTTCTTGCCCGAGAGACGCCTGCCACTCCACAACGCATAGTTAGCCGCCTAGCGGTTATTATAAAAAAAAATAACTCGCGATATCTTTGAATGGATTCAGATTTTTGGAGGTTTTGTCTGTTCACGTCCGTAAGTGGTAACCCTCTGAATCCTTACACGTGACCTCCGGGTGGTGCTAAGAACAGTTTCTGGTGGTAGGCTTCGGCCGCGGCTTGTCACCACCCTCCGGGCTGGGCCAGTGCGTGAAGCTATCTTTTCGTGTTTCGTAATGTGGTCCGGAGAAGCCATCTACCTTCTAGGTCTTCATGTCCCATCTTAGACCACATCGTCACTTTACATCAGGTGAGATTGTAGCCAAATGAAGGCTTATCGAGCAAAAATTTGGTATTTTAATTTTTTAATATAAAAAATCGCTTAGTGTTACAAAACTATAATAGTTAGAGATATGATGTAACAACGTTTTTTGTAGATAATGATAAGTTCTATAAAGTTGTAATACATCACTTTGTTATATATTCAATAGTTTTCGGAGCAATCGCGATTAAAGAAAGATTTTAGGTTTATTTTTTCAAAAATATCGCTTATTGTCACAAAACTATAATAGTTAGAGATATGATGTTACGACGATTTTTGTAGATAATGATAAGTTCTACAAAGTTGTAATACATCACTTTGTTATATATTCAATAGTTTTCGCAGCATTAACGATTAAAGATTATGTCTTTCTAAATTTTACAGATAAGTTAGCGACTGAACTGCTTAAAAAATAAGTCAAAAATTTTACTTACTTTATGGTGTAGTGTATAAGAAGCTTTATCCATACATTTATATTAAGCTGTTACACATCTAGAAATGGAACATGTAATTTTCTTCATGGCAGGGTATAAGGCTTCGAATCTGTCATTAATTCAAGTAACAGAATTGAATATGAATCCATTTCAAATTGATATGTTCGTAACCTGACTGTGACCTCTAATGTCAAAGTGACTTTGTTTCGAACCAAATGTCATTATTACCATCAATGTCTCGAATAGAGAATGCGACTATTTGAACATCCATTGTAATTAAATTTTTCGTCACCATCCAATTATCTCAATTAATAGCAAAAGGCTGATGAGTTTTTTTGGTTGGTTAAGGACTAACTAATTTAGTGAACTGCTATAAATAAGTAAAATAAATAATTAGTTATAATTTAAGTTTGTTTTATTGTATAATATATAGCACGCAAACTATTTTTAACCCCCGACCAAAAAAGAGGGGTGTTATAAGTTTGACGTGTCTGTCTGTCTGTCTGTCTGTCTGTCTGTGGCATCATAGCTCCCGAACGGATGGAGCGATTTCAATTCAATTTTTTGTATGAAAGGTGAGTCTTGCGCGAGTGTTCTTAGACATGTTTCATGAAAATCCGTTGTGCCGTTTAAAAGTTATGGGGGTGACAGTGGGTAACGAAAACCGAAAATCTGCAAATATACTAGTCCGGGGTATCAAATGAAATCGCATCGCGTCCACATTACATAATATTATGTTGTTTTACGTAACGTACGTACGTAGCCTGGTAAATGCTGTAGAAATAAGGTCACCTTTTTGTACCATAACTGTACAAATAAAGTTTTAAATATAAAATAAATAAATAAATAATTCATAATAACGCAGTTCGAGCGGTCACCCATATACTGGCCTAGCGCAACGATGCTTAACCTTGTTAAAATCACGCTTATTGTATGAGAATCCGCTTAAAAAATAATTTATAATGTTTTTAAGTTGCGTCCCATGTCCTTCAAACTGCCTTCACCGTTTCTCAAGAAGAAAAATCTAGAGGTGCGTGGCGGGGTTTGAACCTACGACCTTCGGAATGAAAGTCGAGTGTCCGTGTAATTGTTGTAATTTATAATTAATATTTTATTTTAAGATGCTATGTTATTTGTTACTATTCTAAGTGCACCATTAGTGCGCCTTTGGAATAAAAAAAAATTGTACTTTAATCAGAAGTTATCGTGCAAAATCTGATAATCCGGTGGGAATCGAACCCAACCTCTTTGGCCTCAGGCGAACTTTCGCTCACCTAGCCAACCAGGTGACGAATGTGTGTCAATTTTCTTTTTAGGAAACTCTAAGCCAAGATCATTGTTGCATTCCAATAGAATAGGCATAGCAACAATTTGGTGGCAAGGTTATGTTCAACGATGGTTTAGGAAAGGTTTGGTTCATATAATGTGAGGCGAGCATACGGACAAAGATACTCACAGTTTAAATATCCAGGACTGCCTACTCCGCCTTGCATTGACAACACTGTCCTTTGTTAGCACAACACACACGATACTTTTCACAATCTGGCCTGGCTATTTTGTATTGGATTTTAATAGGATTATAGATTTTGCTTAATTTTCTGTACAACCTTTACCAATAGATTTTAATCTTCGTTTCACGGTCGTATGATAAGACATTATTGCTTACAAATTAGCTTTTCGACTGGTTTATGATTGTAAGTTCGTAATGTTATTGTTCGTTTGCATTTTTTCTAGATATTATTGCTATTTGTTGTCATTGCTGTGTGTGTCCGCCTTGCATCGACAACACTGTCCTTTGTTAGCACAACACGCACGATACTTTTCACAATCTGGCCAGGCTATTTTGTATTGGATTTTGATAGGATTATAGATTTTGCGGTGCGCGCGCGCGGTTCGTGTGAGATGAGATCTGAGTTCTTCTTCTTGTGTTCTTGTCGCTGCTAGCGCGCTCCTGTCTCTTGACATATATAACCTGTGCACGTCGTTCATGAAGTTTCGATGCCTGATTTGTCGATACACGATGAGTGAACCAAAATAATAGAGAGTGGGAAATTTGAATTTAGAACTACAATTTTATGGAAACGAAACAATCATATTAGCCTAACAATAGCATTTTTCATTCATTCAATTCGTTCATCTCTGCAACACTTCAGAGCTGTATAAAGCTAAATTTGCTAAAATATTGCCGCTACAGTACTATAATCAACCACACAATATGCTGTGCGTTCTTTTATCTCGGTTTTCCTTAGGGTTACCACTTTTGTTTGTTTTGAATGAACGGTATAAGTTCGTCACAACTATGTGTGTATGTAGAATGCATAAATCTTTAAAACTAAGCAACGGATTACGATGTGGATTTTTTGATAAAGAGAGTGCTTATAGAGAAAGGTTTATATGTAAAATAACATCCATGAAATAGCGGAGAAATACTGTTATTTTTGAGGTTTCTAAAGTGACCACCCTCCGGGCTGGGCCAGTGCGTGAAACGATTTTTTCGTGTTTCGTAATGTGGTCCGGAGAAGCCATCTTCTCAGACCACTTCGTCACTTTACATCAGGTGAGATGGTGGTAAAATGAAGGCTTATCAAGTATAAAAAAAATTAGATGACCTATATATATATATATTTTTTGCGCTTACATTACGAGATAAACACAGGATGGACCCTAAGAGATTTATCAAAATAATGTACTAAGTATTGTACAAATTGAAAAGGTCTACCGAAGATGTATGTATAGTGTGTCTATCTTTTATGGATATCTCACTATAACATTCTGGTAGATATCACTCTTTAGCGATAAGACCGCCATTGTCACATAGTCTTAGGTGCTTATGTATTGTTTCGTGTTTCTAAATATGTGTGCAATAACATAATAGACATTTATTTATTATCTTTAACATTTTGAAGTGAAACTTCTTTAGAATCGTTGTGATTTCAGACTGGATGCAACGGAAATACGTCAGGTAAGCTAATCTTAAACGCTAACAAGGTTAAGCAACTTTCCGGAACGCCAGCACTTGGATGGGTGACCGCCTCAACAAAATCTTTTTGCACAGAATTTTTTTTTATTCATCTCATTCTTTTGTCGATTTACTGAAATTTCACTTCTACCGTGTGTGAATCGCACACACACCTTTATGTTTTTATTTATTTTACTAATACAACAAACAAATAATTTCTAATTTTCGAAGCGATTTTTCCAATACAGCATTCATCCTTATCTAGGTAATTAAATACCATAATTACATTGTTGAGTTAATATAGATCTATATGGCCGTGTACAGCATATTGTTTAAATTAATATTTTCGAAGATATTACAGATTTAAAAGTTGCGGGACGTAGCGTTTGCTCTCACAGTTTTTTTCATTTGTATTAATGTAATTTAATAATCACCCAAAATTAGGTTCAACATTTTGATTTTGGCAAGAAGCGTGCATTACAAGCTTCCAGAAAGTTTGTGTTACTGTATAAACCAGACATAATGATAATTACCAAACTTTACCTACCGATTTTTAACCCCCGACCAAAAAAGAGGGGTGTTATAACACCGAGTTTTACGTGTCTGTCTGTCTGGGACATCGTAGCTCCCGAAAGGATGGAGCGATTTCAATTTAGTTTTTTTTTGTGTGAAAGCTGAGTTTGGCGCGAGGATTCTTAGACATGTTTCATGAAAATCGGTTGTGCCGTTTAAAAGTTATGGGGGTGAGAGTGGGGAAGGAAAACCTAAAATCTGCTAATATACTCGTGTGGGGTATCAAATGAAAGCGCATCGCCTGCCCATTACAAAATATAATGGTGCTTTACTTTTAAGGAAATTAAAACATTGGAATCGAGGGTTTTTCTTAAATTTTAAATAATTATAAGATAGGTCAGTCCGCCGAAACGGTGATTGAGTTCAAGTAATATTACAAAATAAAAAAATGAGCATTAAGCTACGGAAGAACCCTCTGTTGTCTATCTTTTAAAATGATTTTTAAAAGGAGAATGTTTAATTTTTTTTGTTTGTTATGTTTTCTCAGATACCAATTCCAATATAATAAGAATCGGTCCAGTATGAAGCTATATTCAATAATCTATATTTCCAAACCTCAAGTCGGTTTGATATTGCAAAAAATGTATTGATTGGAAGTTGATATACAAAAAGAACACTTAGCAAATTCCGTAATATATTTTACTTAAACATTATATTATTTGAAACCATTGAACTTTGCACTGATTAATTTAAATACCGTATTTTTTATAAAGAATAATTTAGGTTCACGCAGTTAACACCTTTAATAATTGAAGTTACTTAGATTAAGTTTGCGATGGATGTAACCAATAAATGAACTCTGTGAAAGGTGTAACTACCCTAACCTAATTATTGCTAGTGATGGGAGCCCTTACGGCAATTACCTTAAATCAGTTCTAAATCGGGAAACTTGAAAGGCCTAAGCTAAATCATTTAACAAATTATAATAACATTTTTTTGGTATATCTAAATTCTAAGATTGACAACCGAAGCCCATTGTGACATGTATGTAAAATAAAATACTATGAGTGACTATTATTCCAAGCCATTCCAACACTTGCAAGACAACTCTTCTGTCAATAAAATCTGTACACAATTCTGAAATTCTGTAGTTGAAATAGTGGCTAGAGGGAACTAGACAACCCTACTTCGCTGGCAAATCGTAAAGTTCTTTTATGTCCAAAATACGTCTACCTATAAAGGAGCTACGTGATATTTTTTGGCAAACACTCAGACATACCTACTTCTGAATTCTTTTATATTAATATTTGCTAGTAGACGCCATGTTCTGAGAGACGTTTACGTGTTGTCTTTTTATTGTTTTGAGTTTTAATAGCACGGGAACCATTTATTTCTAACTGACTCCCAAAAATATTATCTTGGCTTTCAATTTAACTTGTATTTTTCTGATTTGTGTTTTTAACTCGGTACTTTTTCTACGTAAGTTTTGCATTGGATTATGTAGTCCTAATTAAAAAAAAATTAATAACACTCTGACCAGCAAATTTTGAGTAGTATTATATGATTTAACCCATTTGATGTATCTTTACTAATATTATAAAGCTGAAGAGATAGTCCATTTATCGAAGAATGCTATAGGCTATTTTACCGCCGGGAATATGTTGTCAAAAAATCCAAAAGCACAGGCAACGCCGAGGCAAGTGTGTTAAGCTAGTTTACCATAATATCAGTCGGTTGTTTTGTGTAATATTGTTTATCTGTGTTTGTAATTTTTCCAGGACGAGTTGGCGCTAGCGGGACGAGTTGGCCTCTCACCTCGCATGGCCTGACACCGCGTTGAATCGCGAAGAGTGGAAGAAGGGAAGGGAGGCATTGCATTGAGACAGTGCAGGCTAAATAATCTTTATAAATAAAAATGAATTGTTGTTCGTTAGTCTGATTAAAACTCGAGAACGGCTGAACAGATTTATCTTATCTTAGTCTTGAAATGTTCGTGGAGGTCTAGGGAAGGTTTAAAAGGCGAGAAAAAATCGAATAATTGCCGGGAACTGTTTTCACCCGTGCGACGCCGGGGCGGGCCGCGGGTAATAAATAATGTTTGTAAGACTTTTTTATCATGCACACGGGTGCTCCTATCACGGTATCCCATTGTTTTATTCAATAATCCTAATCATACAAGTTTGTCTGGTAGAGATCGTTCTTTAGCGATAAGGCCGCCATTAGTCCCATAGTTTTAAGTGAGTATATAATGTTTTCTCTTTGAATTTGACGACCTCTGTGGCTCGGTGGGCGAACGTCCGCCTGAGTCGCAGGAGGTTGCGGGTTCGATTCCCGCCGGGGGACCAGATTTTGTACGATCTACAATTTCTGGTTTCGGGTCTGGATGTTTTCTATGTATCATATGTATGTATTTACAAACAAAAAATGGATCTATGTAGTATATCAGTCACCTAACACCCATTGTACAAGCTCTGCTTTGTTTAGGGTTAGGTGAAACTGTGTAAAAAAAATAAAATATGTGGACAATAAATAATACTTAAAATATCTTGTGTTATGTTGAGCAATCGGTAGAACTTTCAAAAACCGTACAGATTCTTTAAAATTGATTAAAACTAATTTAAATCTCATCTTTATGTATTTCAATTATGGGCCTCTTTCACCACTTCCGCGTGCAGTCTAAAGTAGCTAATCAGAACTAAAAGAGCCTGATGCTAGACTCACGTGATTCAGCATCTCCGATTAAAATTAGACAATGCTTTAAATAAAGAGCTATTTATCTCAGTGACATGTGACAAAGCGAGATAGCACTTGACGTAACAACCCAATGACACCTATTATTGACATAGCTAAGCATTGATTAGTTTACTGTAAATGAGCCCTTCATCATCATCATCACCCTATTAACGTTCCCCCTGCTGGGACACAGGGACTTCTCTCTTTGACGAGAGAGATTAGGCCCTAATTCACCACGCTGGCCAAGTGCGGGTTGGTGAATGTCACATGCTCTTCAAACTCTTTTAAAGTTCTCAGAACATGCCGGTTTCCTTACGAAGTTTGCCTTCACCGTTAAAGCACGTGTTTAAAGCGCACATATATATCTCAAGAAGAAAAATCCAGAGGTGCGTGGCGGGGTTTGAACCCACGACCTTCGGAATGAAAGTCGAGTGTCCTCCCACTTAGCCAACAAGGCTTTTTTAACCAATGAGACCTTAGTCTTTTGTATTTTTGCAAAGACTATTGTGGTTGCGGCAGAATACCAGCGTTCACTGTTAACACCAGTGGACATAGAGCTGAGCCGTTGCCCTTTTACTGCTGTAGCACACACGTACCTGCTCACTCTGGGTTTAAATATATGCATATGAAAGAAGAAAGAAAGAAAGAAAAATATTTATTACTACACAAAACAATTACAAAAACAATAACAACAAACTTAAACTAAGAACAAATTAAATATAGGTACCTTAAAACTATTGAAATTTTGTGTAATAAAGGGTCCCTGGCTCAGCATAATGCATCTGCCACAGGGCCCGTAGGAGCCCGCATAATATATTATGCAATTTAAAAAATGTGTGTTTGTTTTTGAGTCTGTATTACTTTTGAGCGTTTCTGTGGTAAATAAAATTATGTCTATGTTTATAAATAACCACTGATTAGCTACTCTTTTTTGGTCGGATATAGTACAAAAGGCTTTAAGTGGACCTTTTATTGAATGAGGGGAAGCTATTAAACACCATCTCAGAGATCAGATGATGATGGTATTAAACGAATTAAGCTTAAATCTTGCTACATTCTAACGCAATTTACAACCGAAATTTGTTCCCCAAACATCCAACTCCCATGTTATTATAATGAAACTATTCTATCAAATATCCTGAATGCGAAATAGCCCAAGTTTAGATAGCCTTATTGAAATTCCACACTGATCACTAGAGACTAACACACGGGTAATGAAATCGTCCGAAATTAAATCAAAGCAAAGTTTTTGGTAGATTGAATTCAATAAAGGAATTTTATGCTTCTTGACATTGCCATGATGCATGCATGCATTGATTAAAATGTATTAAATGTACTACTATAATTATTAATATTTGTATGCCTATTTGAGGCGCGACATGGCTAGACAAAATTAAGCTATAATCACCATTATGTAAATACATAATTATGTTTCATGCAAATAAAGATTTATTATTATTATTATAAACTAAATAATACTAAAAGTACTGAATTATTTCCACCAAGTGCGAATTGCAGATTCATGATATGAATCCTTACTGATATGACAAGCATTTTTATTTTTGTTAGGTACTATTAAATTTAAATAGGTAGTTGTAATTAGTACTACAAAATTGTAAAAACGGATAAATCTGTGTTGTTCCATTTGCTTTATAACTGTATAAAACATTTAAACTAACTGTCAAGACAATGTTATTTCCCTTGATCATTTTCATTTAAACAATTTAGTTTAATTAGTTTTAAAATGACCTATTATTTTATGTCCTGTGCTTTTAAGGAAATAAATGTTTTGACTTTATTATATTGAGTAAAGTTTGAAAATATTGATCTGAAATATGGATTAAACTGAATATATGTAAAAGTACATAATAACTACCTGTAGCAAGGGTGCAAAAATGCTCTTTCCCTATCCTGCGTCATTAACATTAATTACACTATGCAATTATGACTAAGATTGCTCTAAATATATATTTAAACAAATTCCTGATAATCTTTCACTCCTTTCTCAGCAAGCTAACCTTGGCCCGGTTGCTGGTTACAACTGATTAATTAGTTCTTCCTATTTCAGACTACCGATCATTAGACAAAGTCAAGAAAGTAACTTACTTTCTTCTTTGCCTAATGGTGGAAGAAATTCTACAAAATGATTCCCTACAAGTTCAGAAATTCTGCCCCGTCCAGTTCCACCGTAAGCGCTCCTGCACACGATGCCGCACCGCTAAAGTGTACCCACGCGCCGCCACCGCGACCTGTCGCTTTCCCCTCCGCGTCGCTGCTTAGCTATTCCTAACTGGCAATATAACTTGAAATGTTCTTCGTTACTGGCAATGTATTTCTGACCGCCAAATAGTGAACTTTTTTTTTTTTTATTATAGTTAGGCTTTCATTTGACCACAATCTCACTTGATGTATAGTGACGATGTGGTCTAAGATGGAGCATGAAGACCTAGAAGGTAGATGGCTTCTCCGGACCACATTTGGACCACATTTGCTGGCCAGTCCGGAGGGTGGTGACAAGCCGCGGCCGAAGCCTCCCACCAGAGACTGTTCTTAGCACCACCCGGAGGTCACGTGTAAGGATCCAGATGGCTACCACTTACGGACGTGAACAGACAAAACCTCCAGAACCAAACAGAACTTACATAATTTAAATTTTAAATTAAATAAAAACTCCGATTTCAGAACTTTAGCTCCCTTAAAAGTAACAAGTCATACTATACTACCGATATAGTATACTATTTTGTAATATGGACGCGATGCGCTTTCATTTGAGACACCAGTCGAGTATATTTGCTTTTTCTCGCATAACTTTTGAACGGGTCAACCCATTTTCATTAAACATATCTAAGAACACTTGCGCCAAACACACCTTCGGACAAAAAAAAACGATCCATTAGTTCGGGAGCTATGATGTCCCAGACAGACAGACATGCATCATCAAACCTTTTTTTGTCGGGGGTTAAAAAAAGTTTTTTTTAAATGCGCAGTGCGTGTGTACAGAGCTGTGGTGTGACTGCTAAAGCACTTTGGCTACTAATGAACTTTAAATTTCAATACAATGCTGAATAACCTTCTTTTTCAAGGTTATCGAAGGACGCATGTTTTGACCTAGGAGATCGATTTGTTAATCCAATGGTCAGACGTCAGCACAAAGTTAATAGTTTCATCATCAATATTCTATTATTCATAGAACTATTATAATTATTTCATTGGTATCCTTTTAATAGTGAATCGATAGAAGCACAATGTTATCTTTCTAACAAACTCTATGATTTCGACTTTTCATCTCAACCGTCACGAACGACGAGTTGTAAACATTGTTCTTTTATGAATTTTAAAGAAACATAGTTTAAAAGTATCTGTTGTGAACTAAAAGTGTAACAATACTTAACATAGTACCTTAGTGCGTGTGTGGTGTATATAATAAAAAGGATATCTCTCGGCATATTTGCTGCCATCGACGTATTCCTGTTACGCTTGCCACTGAAAAGGTGATCATAAATAAAATAGACAAATACATAGGCCAAAGTTTCATTTATTTAGAAAAGTATTTGTACATACACTAATTTACAACTCTTTACTTCAATTCATCCACTATCTACTCTCACTCCTTAAAACAAATCTTCGAAACGGTAGCCATTTTGTCTAAACACATCATAAATTATTAAAAGATTATATCGATTTACGCACGAATAAGTGATATCCAAAAATAATTATTTATATTATAAAGCTGCTTAAATATTGTGCTGTTATTAACAAAATACATACCTGTAAGCAAAACAATGTAATGATTACACTGAGACGCTTTTTCCTAAATAAATAATTATAATTGTGGTTATAATGTCTCTTAGAATATTTTTTTTTAATAGGCAACAGAATTTAATCCAGTTTACAGCATGTGGGTGATTAAAAAAATCGTATCAATGTTTAAGAAAACAATCTATTTAAAACTAAAATTGTTTAACAAATTTTTTCCATAATTTTTAATTACTTAACAGATACCTATAACATCATACAAAAAAAAATATTTTTTGTTTATCAAAATCGATAGGATAATAGATATGTTTAATAGTTTTTATAATGTGTTCACGGCAAAACAGCAACCCAACATTCTATTCTAAATTTACCTTTATTCAATACAATGTTTAAACTTTACGAAACGCAATGAAATCTTGTTTAAAAAAATTGTTAAGTAATTTATAAACATTGTTTTAATAATGGTAATGTTTTAAAAGCTTTACATTATTACATTTAATAACAAGTCACTCGAGATAGCGTTAGTATTTACAAAAAATTTACTCTATGTATCACAGAAAAAATAATTTTATGTCTAGCATAATAGTTTACAAGATTAATTGCGATATTAAAACAGTTTTCGCTTTAAATTTAAAATAATTATTATGATAATTAAACTAATATAAATTTATTTAGCAATACCATACAATTTTAGTTTTCCTTCAAAATTAGAAGAGTTACCGTCAAAATTTGAGTTTATTTAAATTCTTCTATCTAGCAGACGGATGAAATGTCACTAAGCTGTATTTAATTATTATTCTAATCACTAAAACTTTTAATTTGCTATTTGAAGCGTGAAATTTGAAAGTGTCTATTTAAAAAAATATCTTTTTCACTAATTGACAATAACAAAAGATTAGTTCTTTCTCGAAATCAATTTTTATTGCAAAGTCAATACGGCAATGCTTATCTATCATTTCGTAATCACTTATAATAATTCAACCACTATCATTATTAAAGCAAACCCGTTAGCATATAAATTGTCGAGAGTAAAATAAAACAATTCATTTAGCATAATTATCTTTAACGTAAAAATATAAAATTTAGTAAAAGACTTCAATATGGTCTAGAACTGAAGAATGAAGCGATTTTAAAGTGAAGTATGTGTAAGAAAATTTAGTGTAGGTAAGTCTAATCAGTCTTAGATTGAAAATTTTAAAACATATTCATGATCTACAGTATTGAGCATCATAATTATAAGCCGTATCTTCTATATTTTCATATTTGTCCAAAAAAATATATAAAAAGAATTCGCTAAAAACAAATGGAAGATCGGTGCTCTTTGAAAAATTTATACTAACATATCTGTTATAGTAAATAATGATATATTTTTTCTAATAAATCTATACCACAAAGAAGAGATATGTAGGAGATATGAGAAATGGCACGAAAGTTTTCATAGTTAACTAATACTACTCTAAATTTTTTTCGTCGGGCAAGGATCAAATCTATAATCATTATACTGACATTTATTAGGGTTTTTTTATGAAGTTATATAGATTGTCAGTATTTAATATCTTGATTTAATAAGGCCCAAAGTACAAATTTACAGTCCACAAAGTGTCTATTGATGTTTTCAACTGCACTTACCTACTGCTAACGATGTATTTTCTATTTTCCTATAAAACGTATAAAATATTTAAACATTTCTATATCTAATTATATTTCTATAATTTACAAACAATGCTAAAATAATTTGATGATAATGAAGAGCTATCTTAAAAATTGACTTTGTGAAAACTAAATTTTATTCAACTATCTACAAAATTGACAAATACATCATTCCAAAGAGTGTAAGAATTCCTTCAAGCAATGAAAAAGTTTGCAAGCGACTAAGGAAACTTCTATATCTATTTATGAATCTATTAACTTTACAAAATGTACATAACAAGAGTATAGTATCAGTCAAACATTTTTTTTCCAAATTGACGAAAATTTAAATGAAATTGACGAGTTTAGGCAAAATTATTAGAGGCTAGCTTTTTAGGCCATATAACTATTTTAACCGTTCACCGTAAACAAAACATCTTATAAAATGCATCGAAAGTCTTCTAGGGTAGGGTTTAGTTGTAGGTACTATACATGCGTAGCTAAAGGTGATTGCAGACCATTACCTGAAAGAAAAATACCTCGTGAATCCAGGCTTTTGCTAGAAACTGCTCGTACAGTTTTGAGAGCAAGTGCTGACTACTCAAGGCACGACAAATTACATTTTGATAACGTCATATTTATTTCGTTAAATGCAGAAATTTTATACAATTTTTTTACCATACTTTATCCATTCCAAAAAAACATAAATTTGCAAACTTATAAGCATTTGCTGTGTCAAGAAACCGAGCACTCAATTAAATTTATTTACTATACCTTTTTTAGTAACAGTCGCGTTACTAATAGTTCTATTTGAAGGCGCTAATATGTAGTGGGCTCCCGGTGACTGTGGTGTCGCTAACGACGTGGCAACACCGACCTGCGTAAAAATTAAATTGACTGATACACCTGCTAGTAAAGACCGCAATTAATCAATGTCGCGTGTAACAATGTTTGCCAAATGACAAGGGGTTTTTTATGGGTGAAGACATACATACATCTACCTAGATAATGTCCTTGTTCCGATATTTATCGTGTCCTAACACATAAAGTCAGATCAAACGGGAATATTATTAGATAATTTTTGCGGCCTTCCGGTTGTAACAACGGACGCGGTGGTCTAAAGTTAGCGGCGACCAACCTGGACGCTTGGTCGGGATTCGGACACGATAAATAAATAAATAAATATTTCCGGACAATCCACACAACAACATCTAGCCCCGTAGTTACTCGTACTCGTACTTGACATCTGATATACTTAATATAATAGACATACATACATAGATATTTTTTAGAAGAAAATATTATAAATTTAAATTACAAGGGCCTTTCATGGCAAAATAAAACAGGATTACCAATAATATAAAACTAAATTTAAAATTTAAGAAAAACCCCCGATACCAATCCCTTAATTTCCTTAAAAGTTAAACACCATAATATTTTGTAATGTGCACGCGATGCGCTTTCATTTGATACCCCACTCGAGTATATCTGCAGATTTTCGGTTTTCTTTCCCCACCCCCGTAACTTTTAAACGGCTCAACCGATTTTCACGAAACATGTCTATTAACACTTGTGCTAAACTCACCTTTCATACAAAATCAACTAAATTGAAATCGCTCTATCCGTTCGGGAGCTATGATGTCCAAGACAGACATACACGTCAAACTTATAACACCCCTCTTTTTTGGTCAGGGGTTAAAAATAATAGAAAACAAAAAAAAATACATAAGGAACAGAAAATAAATATTTTCACCTTTGAGTGTTTAGTCTAGTATCCGTTACACAAGCTTAGAGCTTACCACGGGGCTTGATATTGTTTTGTGTATTGTCCGGAAATACATATATAATATAATTTTGAAGATATTATAAATATGTATAATATATAGTCCTGGAGAAAATAATATTAAACTTACCGTAGACAACGGTAATGTGCTATCGTTAGAAACAGTTGATGTGGTGAAGGGCAGGAGAATGATGATAGTCCTGGAGAAAATAGTATTAAACTTACCGTAGACAACGGTAATGTGCTATCGTTAGAAACAGTTGATGTGGTGAAGGGCAGGAGAATGATGATAGTCCTGGAGAAAATAATATTAAACTTACCGTAGACAACGGTAATGTGCTATCGTTAGAAACAGTTGATGTGGTGAAGGGCAGGAGAATGATGATAGTCCTGGAGAAAATAATATTAAACTTACCGTAGACAACGGTAATGTGCTATCGTTAGAAACAGTTGATGTGGTGAAGGGCAGGAGAATGATGATAGTCCTGGAGAAAATAATATTAAACTTACCGTAGACAACGGTAATGTGCTATCGTTAGAAACAGTTGATGTGGTGATAGGGCTCGTAGCACATTGCGGAGATGCGACGCTAGTTGGCGATGTTATCGAGTGCGATGATGTACCTGGCCACAAAATATTAGTTTTATAAAGAATACCAAATTAAATAGATAGATTTGTACTCATGTTTAATAAATCTAAATTTAAAATTTAAGAAAAACCCCCGATTCCAATGCCTTAATTTCCTTAAAAGTAACCATTACATTGAGTAATGTGCATGCGATGCTCTTCCTTCCCCACTCTCACCCCATAACCGATTTTCATAAAACATGTCTAAGAAAACTCGCGCCAAACTCACCTTTCATACAAAAAAAAACTAAATTGAAATCGCTCCATCCGCTCGGGAGCAGACAGACACGTCAAACTTATAACACCCCTCTTTTTTGGTCGGGGGTTAAAAAATGATACCTCTATGCCCAATGGCATCGTTGCCGTAAAAAATATCTTCCAACCACTTCCGAGACAGTTGATAGATAGTTGTATCTCACCTGTTGATATCAGTTGATAGTTGTATCTCACCTGTTGATATCAGTTGATAGTTGTATCTCACCTGTTGATATCAGTTGATAGTTGTATCTCACTTGTTGATATCAGTTGATAGTTGTATCTCACCTGAAGGCATGATCACAGAGTTCCTAACAGAGGAGTAGGGAGGCGGGGCGGGCGTGGACGCCGGCTTCGCTGTGTTCACGGTAAAGCCGCCACCGCTCCGGAGGTGCGGGTTGCCGTACGTCGCTGCGTAACGCGCGTCCACGCCGTGGATGAGTCCGTTTGGCGTCCGGCTTAATGCTGTTAGGATTACATGGATAATAAATAAAGGAGAAGAATATAGTATAGAATATTCTTTATTGTTACATATGTAACAACCACCCTCCGGGCTGGGCCAGTGCGTGAAGCGATTTTTTCGTGTTTCGTAATGTGGCCCGGAGAAGCCACCTTCTAGGTCTTCATGTCCCATCTTAGACCACATCGTCACTTTACATCAGGTGAGATTGTGGTCACATGAAGGCAAATCAAAAAAAAACGATCATAAAAAAAAAAGTATCCATTGTTCAAGATACAAGATACAAAATCATTTATTTCCATTGTTTGGTTTTACAAAACTTAAACACGTCAAAATAAAAAACAACAAAAAATAATCATAGGTGCTTAAAGATAAATAGGAAATAAATTTATGGTATCTGGTCGCTTCGCTTTTTTTACACTAGAGCAAAGAAGCGATTAGAAACTCTAGCTCATTTTTGTATTGAAACTTTACAATCATTATTTTGTTAGTCTTGTTTTTGATTTTGTGTTGGAGCAGATTCCGTCCCAAGCAGTTTTGTCCTCAAGGTAATCCGTAATAGTAATAGTAATTGTTAATAGTAATTCGTATAAAATGACATTTAATAATAATTATCACATTAGTTATTTTGTTTTGAATAATATATCGTTTATTTCAAAAGGCCTTAACAGTAACAGTACATTGTTTAGTTTAGACGTAGTTTGTTATTCTTAGTTTCAACCCCTTGCTCTAACTAAGTTCACACTCCACAAGTCAACAAGCATTCAAGAAGCATTTAATCAAACTGTTGACCCCATCCGAATAATTAAAAGTAAGTAACAACCGACACAAAACGTCCGAAAATAAAATACTATACTCTCAACCGCATTATTAAAACTGGAATATAAAAATAAAAGCCAGGAAGACGGCGACTTTAAAATATCTTTAAAACATTCCCAAGCTAAAAGCGACAAGAAAATACAGCACGTCTAAAAACCGTGGCTTTTCTAGACCACTTTAGTGCATTAAAAATGCTCAGAAGTAGCATCCGGCTTGATATTACGAATTTGTTGCAGTCGACTCACCTTGTACGGTAGGTTAAATTATTCAACGTTTACTTGATGCTAGACATTTTGAAAGACGCGATTTCATGTCGCGCGATTTTCGCTTTACTTGTTGTATTTTCTATGTGTGTCAAAAAGTATAAGGAATATAATAATGTATGTATAATTAACATACTACGTGTACTACGTGTCAGGAACGCGGGAATCGACTACGACGCGGGAGCGTAGCGTCCGCCGCGCGGCAGAAGCATAAAAGTAATCCAACTATTATATTTATTTTGTATTGTATATATATTATGTATATATTGACATCCAACTCGACACTCAAATAGTTTAAATTATAAAAATAATTCAGATTTAGAGTAAATTCTTGCGAATTCTTATTATGCTGCGAACTACATTAATTGAAGACATATATAAAATACTTTCAAAACAAACATATTTCTGTACTTTTATTTTATCTACGTTTTCTCAAAATACATTGATGCGATTTGAAATCGCGGCCTTGTTTAAGCAGTTTGTTTCAAGCTAACACAGAGCTGTGAGCCAAACTATTTTAAGAACCTCTGAGAATTTTGAGTTTAAAGTGAAACTATTCGACGTGAACAATCATTTTTTAAGCTGTATTATCTAAGTGAGTGGAAATAAAAGTTTAATATCAGTGGCGTAGGTAAGTGATCAAGGGCCCTGGGGCAAAAGATGCAGGGGCCCCTTAACAGGTAAAGTTCTATATTATATAGGTATTAGGCGTCGCCTGCGTTTTGTGGATTTTCTCGCGGAAATTTTACATTTTCATGTAAAATTAGAATTAAGTTGCTCCCTGCCGAAATTTACACCGTTTTATTAATTTCCCACGAAAGATACATTAATTGGTAAATAAGATAGTTTTTTTTTCCTGTATGCTTAAATTTGCCATGTGTTTTGTGCAGAGTTGCAAATAATGTTGCGTTGTCTATAAATAGGAACTCTAATAAGGTTTGGCCCCCGTGTTTGGGGACCACGGGGCATTGCCCCGCTTAGCCAGCCGATAGCTAAACCACTTTGTTTTTTACCTATTTTTGCAAGATAAGCCTTCATTTGCATTACACAGCGTTGCTAATTTTCTATTCTTTTTAAAAAACACGAAATATAAATATTAATTTGTTCAGCATTCGAAAAGCGTGGCATGTGACGTCAGTAACGAAGCGTTTCGTTCACAAACATACTGAAAGTTTGATAAAATCAGTTTATTAACATGGAAACCAAACGTTTATTATTTGTGACTTTAACGTCACATGCTATATCGGCTCAGTAATTTTATATTAAATTTTTTTATATTAAAAAATATAAAAAAAAACAATTCCGATGATTAAGTTCCACTATGCAGTTGATAAATTAAAATAAATAATTGTGCAAGTATGTTTTTGAAACATAAACAGCCCATTTTAAAATCTCGTGCATATTCCTTATTCCGTCGAGCTGTACGTTTTGCAGCCCCAACTATCAAGTAAAACTGTATGTGTGTACTGAGCTTAAGAAACACCAGTTTTAACCATTCAAAAATCAAATCTAATCAAAATAATCCAGCTTAAGGCTAATAATATCGAGCTTGTAACGCCCAACAGGGTCCACATTGTGAAACATGCATACACAATTCAAAAACGATGTCTAATATCTAAGTCAACCAATGTGTAAACAGCAATAAATGAATTGCGTATTGAACTTGTTAATATTTTTCTCCGTTGTCACACTCACCTTCACTCGTAGGTAGTCCTAAGCTGTTCAAAGCGTTGGTGCTATCTTGTCGTTTCCTTTGTAGCGAGTTGCTTTGTGACTGCACGGTGGAAGGCGTGTCGACGCTTCTCGGCAAACTGCCGTTTATCGACCTACGATAGAATAACATGTGTTAAGGCTCTAGTCTTAGCAACACGTGTTTCTCAGTAACAGGAGCGGTATGTGAAACTGCAAATTGTAGGTGTTCTGTCAGAATATTACTTTGAATGGTTTATCAAGTTTGTTTGAACGACTGATGGTCCGATTCGAAACATTCTTCCAGTTTTAGATAGAGTATTTATAAAGTAAGGCTATAAGCTATTTTAAAGGGGAATTTACGTTTTTTTCGCGGAAAAATCAAAAAAAAGACGGAAACAGCTAAGCTAGTATTATATAAAAAAATGTGCTGACTCTTTGTTTTACTTAATTTTTTTTATAATTACATTTTCTGATATAATTTCACGTTATTTAGTTTATTATATAAGGGTATTTTATATAAAACTGATGCGATGTGTGTAATGTTGTTACATATTTTTATATCAGAAATCGGCAAATATTAGCCATTGTAAATCTGGAACTAAAATAAAACCAGCAACTAAAAAGTTTGTCGGTGTTTTTACCTATTTGGTGTTAGTTTATCACTGCTGTTCGGCGACTGCACTCGCAGCGAGCCAGGCGTGTAGTCATGCCCGTAGTGGACGTAGGTTTGATACCCGTTACCGAATCCGTTCACCTGCGAGTAGAATGAAATATAAATAAAATGGGGAATAACATATAAACATAGGGGAATACTACAGCTGTTTTCTCGGTGGTCTCACTATTTCGCCGCGTGAATGGGACCACGACAAATAATTTTCCCCGTGGTCTAACCAGGCAGAAGTATGTAACAATAAATGGGACAGAATATAGGGAACACGATAAAACCCCCGGGCTACTACTTACTTCATGAAATGAAATGAATGAAATGAAATGCATTTATTTTGGTACATTAACAAACAACAGCACAGAAGACAGCATACACAAACAGACACAAGAAAATTAACATAAAAACCACAAACAGATAATTAGCTGCCAGGTTGTGCTGCCATGTACCAAAAATGGAGCAGTCTCAGCTTAATGCCACTCCGCTCCCCTGGAGAGGGATCGAAGCAACTTCAGTGTCATTTGTGCTTTTTGATCTGTGTCTATCAAAAGGTTACGAGGCGGATACCCGAGGAGAAAGGCCGCCCAATCATAGTTGGCGATATTTTACAACAAGAAGCCTTTTCCATAATTTAGGATAGTCTTACTTATAGTCATGAAAATTTATTGTTAAATAAATCATATTTACATACACATTTTAATCTTACAAACATACCACGATCACCTTAGCTTAAAAAATCACAGAATCATTCCATCAGCTCTCGCTACGTAAATGCAGACGTTAGCCTGGCTAATACTCGACCATTCCTACGTCAATGGCCACTTAACCCGCAAAAACAAATCTCACCTTATAACAATTCGCATAAGTGGGGTCGGTGGTGTTTCACGAGTATACATATAGGGACGGCTCTGATGGATGGTCAGCACACTGCCCGGTAAGGTGAGGCTAGTACAGATTTTCTTTTTCCCCTTTCAATTTTGAGCATAACCGAATTAAAGCTAAGTTGTATTCCCCCATTTGTTTAACAAGTTTGTGTGTGTTAAGCTTCACTATGTGAAAACGTTAAAATGGTTATTAGATAAATGTTTATGTAATCTAAATTTAAAATTTAAGAAAAACCCCCGATTCCAATGCCTTCATTTTGGCCCCGTGGAATTACATTTAGACGTTTTGTTCATTACATGTATAAAACGAATAATAGAACTTCGTTAAAGTCAGATGAAACGCCTATCTTATGATTGGACACAATATTAGAAGTTGCAAGTTAGTGAGTTATAACTGTAAGTACCTACCTACATCAATGAACTGCGTAAGAAAGCTTTCTGAGCGTTCGGACGTAATAGCTCTGCAGGAGACTTGGCTACTTCCCCATGACATCCCGGTGCTTGGCACTATTAACAAAGACTTTGAATATACCGGTAAGTCTGCGGTGGATACGTCTGCAGGCTTACTGGTGGGAAGACCGCACGGTGGGGTAGCCATTCTTTGGAGAAAGGGTATGTTTGAGTCGGTTACAGTCCTAGATTGTAGAAGCCCTAGACTTGCTGCTATCAAGGCAACCAGTGGTGGTCGCTCGGTAATTATTTTTTCTGTGTACATGCCGACATGTAAATCAGATAATTTGCCTTGTTTCACCGAGGTGTTAAGTGAGATAGGAGCAATAGTTGAAAGTTGCAATGTTGAATCCGTTTTCGTTCTGGGGGATTTTAATGCTCACCCACAGGAAGCCTTTTATAGAGAGCTCGCGAATTTCTGCTCAGATCAGTCGTGGCTGTGTGCGGATGTAGAAAGATTAGGATGCACGTCGGACACATACACATTTATCTGTCAAAAATCCGGAAGTAGAAGATGGTTGGACCACTGTATTGTTTCCCTCTCGGCCTGGCATACAGTTATCAAAATAGGCGTATATGAGGATGTATACACGTCCGACCATCTACCTATTTATGTTGAATGCGATCTGTGCGCAGTCAGACCAAGACTAGAAATGATTGAACCGACTTGTAATAGCGATGTGTTATGGGGTGATCGAAGTATTGAACAAACGGAAAAATATACTAAATTATGTAATGCATCGTTTTGCGATATTGATTTCCCTACAGAATTTTTAGTTTGTGGTCATGGGCAGTGTGGTCTGGCTGAACACAGGAACACTTTGGATAGGCTGTATAGCATTATAGTGGATACTATGACTGGTGCGGCGGCGCAGACAAAGCGAAATGACTGTGTGAGACCTAAGAAACATAAAAGTGTCTGTGGCTGGAATAAATATATACGCGCTGCACACGAGGAGGCCAGGCTTACCTTCAAATGCTGGGTTCTGAGTGGCAGACCCTCTTCAGGCGTAACCTATGAAAGAATGTGTGAAACACGCAAAATCTTTAAGAGCCGCCTGAAGTGGTGTATGAAAAACCAGGACCAGCTAATTATGGATAAGATAGCAAAAGAGCGTGCTGCTAAAGATTTTAAGTCCTTCTGGAAGTCCACAAACAAACTTAATATTAGATCTGGCCCCCCCGTAAGTGTAGAGGGTAAAAGCAATCAAAGAGAGATAGCGCAGGTTTTCATGGAGCATTTTAAGGTCCGTTCTCCACTATGTCCTTCTACAGGGACAATCGATGATGAGCTCACTGAGCGTGGTGATGAACCATCTTTGCAATTTTCTGCCGATCAAGTACGTGCTATAATAAAAAGAATGACGCGAGGTAAGTCACCAGGGCACGATGGGCTCAGCATCGAGCACCTTAGATATGCGGGGGTTCATTTGCCGGGCGTTCTCTCAATGTTCTTCACAATGTGTCTTAGTCATGCGTATCTTCCAGCTGACCTCATGAAAACTATAGTGGTACCGATTGTGAAGAACAGAACGGGGGACATATCGGACAAGGGGAACTACCGACCTATCTCTCTTGCCACTATCATAGCCAAAGTGTTGGACAGTATGCTCGATTCAATGCTACAGAAATACTTACACTTACATGACGCACAGTTCGGGTTCAGACCCGGACTTTCCACAGAAAGCGCAATATTAGCACTCAAGCATACTGTCCAATATTACACTAGTCGCAGAACGGCGGTATACGCCTGTTTTCTCGACCTATCCAAGGCATTTGATCTCGTTTCCTATGATGTGCTTTGGAAAAAGTTGAGAGGCAGGGGTGTCCCGCCGGGAATGCTGAAACTATTTAGGTATTGGTACGGGCATCAAAGTAATACCATTAAGTGGTCAAATGCCTTTTCTGATGCATATAGGTTGGAGTGCGGGGTGAGACAGGGTGGGGTGAGCTCTCCCTCGCTCTTTAACCTGTATGTGAACGATCTCATTGTGGGGCTCAGTAGCATGCGTGTCGGCTGTAGGGTTGATGGTGTCTGTATAAACAACATTAGCTACGCGGACGACATGGTGTTGCTGGGTCCGACAGCGAGATCAGTGGAGGTAATGCTTGGGGTCTGTGCGGAGTACGCTGCATCGCATGGTCTCCGCTATAATGAAAAGAAGTGCGAGTACATTGTCTTTAAGGCCGCCGGAAATAATCTGAAGGTGTTTCCTGAGATAACCCTAAATGGTGTTAACGTAAAGAGGGTTACCTCTTTTAAATACCTTGGTCATTATATCACTGACGACCTTAAGGACAATGAAGACATTGAAAGGGAACGTAGGGCTTTGGCGGTTAGGGGAAATATGCTGATCCGTAGGTTCTCCAGGTGTTCTGAAGATGTAAAAGTAACGCTTTTTAAAGCCTATTGTCAGAGCTTTTACACCGGGAACCTATGGATCAGACATGCAAAACAGCCTTTAGAGGCCCTACGTGTCCAGTACAATAATATATTTAGGATGATGTTGGGGCTGCCCCGATTCTGCAGTGCGTCGGGAATGTTTGCAGAGTACGAGACGGATGGTTTTGCCGCCATCCTTCGTAAAAAGACTGCATCCCTGATGCACAGGGTGCGTGGCAGTACCAACACCATCCTACAAACAATAGCCGGAAGGATCACTTCTCCCATCTGGAAGGGTTTTGTTATGAAAATAATTTAATTTTGTAATTTGTATTGATTTAATTTAATTTGGTTTGATTTGATTTAATTTAATTTGATTTAATTTAATTTAATTTAATTTAATTTGATTTAATTTGATTTAATTTAGTTTGATTTAATTTGATTTCATTTAATTCTATTTGATTAATTTATATTTAATTTTGTTGTAATGTATGTTCATTTGATTTAATTTAATTTGTTTTAATTTTAATTTAATGTAATATAATTTGAATTGATTTTGTTTAATTTAATTTAAATTTGATTTGGTTTAATTTGGTTTTTATTTAATTGAATGTGATTTGATTGAGTTTAGTTTAATTTGATTTAGTAAGATTTGGTTTAAATTCATTTAATTAAACTTAGATTAATTTTAATTTAATAGAATATGATCTGATTTATTTTACTAACCCTATTCATTAAGTTTACTAACAAAGTATGGATTATTGTTGTCCGAAATAAAAGATTTTTATTTATTTTTTATTTTTATTTATTTCCTTAAATGTAAAACAACATAATATTATGTAATGTGGACGCGATGCGCTTTCATTTGAATTTGGGGTACCACACTAGTATATTTGCAGATTTTATGTTTTCTTTCCCCACTCTCACCCCCATAACTTTTAAACGGCTCAACCGATTTTCATGAAACATAAAAAATCCTTTCATAAAGAAAAACTAAATTGAAATCGCTCCATCCGTTCGGGAGCTATGATGTAACAGACAGACAGACAGACACGTCAAACTTATAACACCCCTCTTTATTGGTCGGGGGTTAAAAAGTGAAATAAGAACTGTTTGTTTCCCAAATAAAATAAATAAAGCTACGTTGATGTGAAGCTGCGATGTCTCGCTTCTCTGCTTTATTTATTAATTGGAATCCTAATAAAACGGAAAAAGAAAAAAAAATAATTAAATTTACATTTTAATTCTTGTTGTAACGCGAATGTTTTTGAGTATTTAAGTGTGAAACTTCACAATAATATAGATTATACCAGAATAACACATTACCGTAAAATACCGCTTTTCGCGGAAAATACAACTATTGAGAGCAAAGTCCGATTTGAGTCGTATTTGGCAATAACAGTAAGTAAAGGACCAAAGCTAATTTTTAAAGATAAATTAGTTTCAAATTCAACTCACTTTATAACAGTCGGCATAGGTGGGATCCGTGTAGTCGTTGCTATACCTATAAGGCTGGTACGTCTGATTGATGGCTGACATCGGCACGCTCCCCGCCAAAGGGATGCCACTGCCGAGTTTGGCGTTCGAGCATAACGTGCTGTCCGAGCCTGTGTTTGGGTAGTCCTGCAAAGGGAATGTGAGTGAGGATGGATTTGGATAGAAAGCTAGGTGAGTCACTTGTCGCTTTGTTTGTAGTTGGCTAAACGTGACAGAGCTTTGGGCTAGTTCTGTGGAAGTTAAGCTTGTTCTAGTGAATCATTGTAGCTTTTTGAAAGTGTTATCGGCGATTTTATTTAACTCTTTACATCGTGTTAACTTGTTTGCTACTCTTTTCTTTCTTGCTATCAACGTTACCGATAGTTTAACAATGTCTTTGTTAAAAACCACAAAAAAAAATCTTCTTAAACACAATATAATACAAATTAAATTGTTATACTGACTTTTTTTCAATTATGCTCTTGTTTATTAGCTAGTTCAATTATTAACTTGTGTGCTACTCCTTTCTTTATTGCTATCAACGTTACCGATAGTTTAACAAAGTCTTCGTTAAAAACCACAAAGAAAATTTCCCCTTAAACACAATACCTCTATATTTTTTTCAATTATGCTCTTGTTTATTAGCTAGTACAATTGTCAACTTGTGTGCTACTCCTTTCTTTATTGCTATCAACGTAACCGATAGTTTAACAAAGTCTTCGTTAAAAACCACAAAGAAAATTTCCCCTTAAACACAATATAATACAAATTAAATTCTTGTGAAATTGTTTTACTGACTTTTTTAAATTATGTTCTTGTTTTATTAGAAGTACCATTTTTGGCTTTTACCATTTGCCATTCTCTTCTTTTATTTTATGTATGTAATACACAAACATTTTTTTTTGGCGAGTTTACTTCTATCTTGAAAAAGCCGTGTTGGCTAAAGTGGGAGGACACTCGACTTTCATTCCGAAGGTAGTGGGTTCAAACCCCGCCACGCACCTCTAGATTTTTCTTCTTGAGAAATTTATGTGCGCTTTAAACACGTGCTTTAACGGTGAAGGCAAACATCGTGAGGAAACCGGCATGTTCTGAGAACTTTAAAAGAGTTTGAAGGGCATGTGACATTCACCAACCCGCACTTGGCCAGCGTGGTGAATTAAGGCCTAATCTCTCTCGTCAAGAGAGAAGTCCCTGTGTCCCAGCAGTGGGAACGTTAATAGGGTGATGATGATGACTTCTATCTTATTAAAATTAAAGTACTAGTTTTCAAGCAGTTTCGATAAATCAACATGCTCCCGGCCAAATGATGCCGCTGCTGAGTTTGGCGTTTGAGCATTACGTACTGACCGAGCCTGTGCTTGGGTAGTCCTGCAAAGGGAATGTTTGTGGGGATGGATTTGGATAGAAAGCTACGGTAAAGGCAATAATCAGTAAGTTAGTAGTCAGTAAGTAAGTTAGTACATAGTTGGCTAAACGTGAAAGGCCGTGAGGGGTGTTATGGGCTAGTTCTGTAGTTAACTCTACAGAACTAGCCCATAACACCTATTCTAGTGATTCATTGTATGTTTACTTTTGTTAACCGTGTTATTGATGTTTCTATTAACTTTGTATTTGCTTGTATATTAGTTTTCATATCTATTTTAATACTTTACTGAATTTAGAATATTATAGAATAGAAAAAGTTTTATTTACGTCATAAATACTAATTTAATAATAAGAGTCATAATTTCTTTATTTATTTCAAAAAGTCATGAACACAAATATAAATGATCTATACATCTAGGCCTGTTCCCCCATTAAGGTAGTTCCTAATTTATTTTACTTTGTTTTAGAACAGTGTTCTTTAAGTTTTTATGAAAAGTAACATGTTTAGTTACATAAAAGAGTTTCGAGAGAAACCGCTTCAACTCAACGATTATTAAAAAGAAAAATTCCAGAAAAGGCAAAGAATGCAAAACGCAAATCGAATAGCAAAAACTCGAATCACTAGTTTTTCTTCTCCATCAATAGCTAGAAACTAGTCAGTCTGGTATCAGTGTGAATGCAGTCTAATACCATAAAGGGAAGTAGAGAGGTATGTTACCGGAAAGGTTGAATTCCCCCATGTAAGTTTTCAATTGCATCGTAACTTTGCTCGAAGGACAGGTTCTATGTGTTTTATGGTTAGATGACTGTATCAACGTATGTGTAACAAAGGATAAGACTTATTGACGGTAAGGTATGGGTAAAGAATTTTTATTTTCTTAAATTATTACGATAAAAAGTCTCTTGCTTTACCTAATAACAATATGTTTATTTTCTTAATGTGAAGAGTTTCTGTAAAGCCTGTTATACAATGTTGGCCGAGCCTTACCGAGTGAAGGCTGATACCTAGATAGACAGTATATTTGCATTGTCTTGCCAGCACTCTGTCTCTCTCATATTTAGCTGAGTCAAGCGCATACGTGAAAAAAATACAACATTTTGAGTAGCTTGTCACAACTTGCTACACTCCGGAGCGCTGTCGGGTTTACTGTACAAATCAAAGGCGCTCGCGTGCACTCGACCAATAGTGTCCACATGTCAGCGCGCCATTACGCGGTAGGGGTTGGTCATGCTGAACGAGTAGGTAGCAAGACTTGCCTTGTATTCATTTGCCTATGCACGTGTTGGCCTAAGCTCGCTCGACCAACATGTATTATTGGCTTAAGATTCAAGCTAATGAATTGCTTATTATGATAAACTCAAACCTTCAATTATTATTTAGTTATTAGTTAAATGAAGACAACAGCCGTACTGGTCGTAAAAATATAAAATCTTGACATTTATGATAAATTTGAAAACTAATGATTAAAAATTAAGAAAAACAACCACGGTTAACTACACCTGTGATCTAGTGATTCTGTATTCATACGCGGTCGTAATTAAGACATCAAAGTACTTATGACCTGCATAAAATTTCACGAGCGCTTAAATTTAGGCGCTAAATTAACTTTACAAGTTTGCTTAACTTTACTTAACGTTTGTCTAGGCCTAACCTAACAAAGGTATGAGTTAGATCAATTACCGAAATATATACTTGCATTTCTATAGAAAACAAAAAAAATATGTATTTTGTGTTTTTATAGTTTGACAAAATGAAAGTCCAAATACTTATATGACTTTCATTTATGCAAAATAGCTAATTTCATTTTTGAAATCAAATATTTTATGACTTTTACTATATTGTTAAAAACGATTAATTTGACAATAAACATTCAGGATTCGTTTAAAAGATAAAATTTACTACAAATACAGAACAGCGTGAATAAAACATTTTGTTTAAGTCCGAACTGACTATAAATATAACTTTTCAATAAAGTTCATTGAATAGTTCAATAAATTGACATTCAAATGGATAGTCAAGTGTAACAAAAATATGTAGCGGCTTTTTTGCAAGGAAAATATGACTGCGTACTTCAAAACAGTCTCATACAAATGTCATGTATATTCAAGAAGTCGTAAATACAATTTTCATTACGCATAAAACATGTTTCACTTTATTTATGAAGTCGGTTAAAATGTTACACGATGATGCTATATTTTGTGCGTTTCGTAAATTTTACTGGTGTTTTTTTTTTATCAAGATCCTGTAATAATATTTACGTCCTATAAAATTGAGTCGCTTTTACTGTCTGCTTGCTAAGGAGTTTTTTGATCTATTCAACGGATCGGCAATTAGAAAGAGTGATTCAAAAGGAAGATTAATGTTATTTTGATTGTGAAAAGTAATAGAATTTCCGCAGGACAATCCATTAAGCGCGGACAACATTAGGAAGGAAAGTAAGTAATTATTATCGTATTTTATTATATTGAGTTGCATTCATAATAAATATAACGAGTGGGGTTTGAAAATTTTAAAGTTTTTTTGTACAAAATAATTAATATAGTTCACGTGAAAACAATATACAGTTAAAATTGAGAAGTAATAATAAAATTGACTGAAGTGGCGGGAGATAGAGTAGGGATATACCCAGCAGTGGGTGAAGTCAGGCTGCGAATGATGTTGATAAAATTATTTAGCTTTCTAGTCACTTAGTAATCTATACTAATATTATAAAGCTGAAGAGTTTGTTTGTTTGATTGTTTGTTTGTTTGTTTGAACGCGCTAATCTCCGAAACTACTGGTTCGAATTGAATAATTATTTTTGTGTTGGATAGTCCAGTTATCGAGGAAGGCTATAGGCTATATAACATCATGCTACGACCAATAGGAGCAAAGATATAGTGGTAACTGTGTAAAAAACGGGAGAAATTATTTCATCTTTGAAGCCTTCCGTTGCGTGCGCCGTGAAAACGGTTCAAGTTACACAAAAAATATGTATTAAAGAATAATAGCTCTTTTAATGATCTAAAAAACAGTCCGCGATAGTATATGTCTATCTTTTAAGATTAACTCACAAAAACCGTTTTTAAGGTACCTCATTTGGTCGAAATAATTTGTTTAAGTTGTATCAACATAATGATATTAATCTTTATTCAAATAAATATGCTGTTGGTTAAGAGTACTTCATTGTGAATAAAATTGTCTTTGACATAACTTAATTTCAACAAAAAACTTTAAAAATTATCGGGATTTTTTTTTACCCGTGTGACGCCGGGGCGGGCTGCTAGTTCTTGATAAAGCTGTAGCAAGCTGGATAGATTTAACCATTTTTTTAAACATTATTAGATTAAGCTACAAGGCCTCCGCGATTTTATTATCCATCTATAAATACTCTATAGAGTATACTATAGTAGACTATAGTAGATATATACTATAGTACTATAGTAGAGTACTATAGTTCAACTTACCACTTCGCAAGTCCCATTAGCCTGACGCAGCTCAAGTTTCAAATCACTTATATTGCTGTTTCTGTCATTCTCTTTGAACAGTTCTTCGGCTGTTACAGTGACGTCGGGTTTCTCCGTTACCTGAAATTTCTCTTACATTCAATGTATACACATTAGACCTTAATAAATCCTTATAGGAGGGTAAAACCGCTTTGTTATACAACGCGCTACAGCACGTCTGTCGGGCTTCTGGGATATCTACTTTTTAACAAATAATTAATCAACATCACGGACAAGTATGTTTATTTGGTCAAATTGAGAAACTTACGGAATAATGCAAATTATTAATTTTAGCAATAGTTTAGTCACACGTTACAAAATATTCGGTATTTTTTAATTTTAATGACTACCATTATGTTACGTATGAACTTCGTTCGAAATAAGCTAATAGATTTGAAATCTTTAAAGTTTAGTAATCCTGAGCATAGGTTAACAAAATACATTATTGTCTGTTAAAGAAATAATATTACCTGAGTTTGCTTGTTTTTCCTTTGTTTCCGCTGGCAAAGTATCACAAGCATAATCACAGCAGCTACCATGATGGTACCAGAAGTCACTCCGAAGAGTATCAGCAGAAGAGGAAAGGATTCTGTTGGACAAATATAAGTATTATATTAATTATTTCCATTAAAGATAATATAAAAGATAAAGAGCAAGGGAATTACCCATAACTGGTAAGTTGAAATGCAGAGGTTATTATTTAAGTTTTGCATATGGAGTTAAGAATAATATCTAATACATCAGTAGTTTGAGTAGGTATTGAAATAAGATTGCTTTGTAAAACAATAAAAAAAAAACTGTAGTAAACAGTCAAAAATATTTTATTTAGCAATTATCACACCGTTAGGCTAATACACATTTTATAGAATGCCATTCGGTTAAACCAACACAGCCCCATAACATCCATAAAATTACATCTTTTAATCTTTGACATCACATTATCCATAATAAAACGGTAGAAAAGCACGAAATTTATTATAAAGGAGGTAGAGACGAATAGCCCGTGCTTATGTGAGGGCTATAAAGTTAAAACGGCCTATACATTTAGGATAATGTTCGGCCATTGGCAAAGTAATGGCGGTTGAACAAAGTACGTATTTTGATCCCGTCAACTTATTTATTATTGCGGTGAAGATCCTCGTTTTGCTTGTAATTACTCTATTGAAATCAAAATATTAAAAGTAATTTAAGCTGCCGAGTCGAAGAGGGTATAAAATAGTAGTAACATACTAAAAAGGAACTGAATGCATTAACATCATTAATATAAATGACTACCCTCTTTACAAATTAGCCGCTCCCTGGCAAAACAACATTAGGAACCTCCATTAAGATTACTTTTCTGACAAAAAATCTGTGACATTAATATAATAATGTAGGAACTTATTATCACATAAAATTAGGAAACATGAGTTTATACAAAAATAACATCACAAAGATCAAAGCAATGAGTTTCGTGTTAAGCTTGATAAATATTTTTCGTGAAAGACATAAAAACATATTATTTTTGTCACAGAAGTTTTATGATATTGACACTAAAATTTATAAATAAAGTATACTGTCACTGAAATTTTTATGAAACTATCTCGTAAAGATTCAATTGTTTGATAATAAAAATTGTATTATCAGCTATCCGTAAACCCAAATTCAATCCTCTTAAATCCAGGACAAAACCGTTTAAGATGATAATAAAACACGGGATTAAGTGGAAATATTCACTGCTAGCAAGAAAATATCTCGGATAGATAACGCATGCAATTTAGATAAAAAATCCAATTCGGAGATAAGGGCGAAGGCATGAAATAAGGGTTACGCCTCAATTTTACAGAATAAAACTTTTACAATGTGGAACGTTTTTTTATTTCTCGCTAAACTGGGTTTTACTCAACTAAGCTTTTACTTTAATAACAACAATGTTTTATAGAAAACACAAATTATCTATTTATCTTATCTTATCAGATAATGTTATAAGTTAAGTGGATCTGTTATTGGGTATAAGGCCTTTTGAATTTGTACCTTTCGCTTTGGAAGTACCTAATAAACTGTTAAAGACCCTCGTTCAATGTATATTTATAACCTCATCCAATTAAATGAATGAGTCTATTTAATCCCTAGTCTAGTAATGACCTTGTCGTTTTCCAAATAAATATTTATTATACCTTTGGACTGGGCGTGTTTTCACTCACCAAGGTATCTGTTACTGTGTGTTCAAACACAGTAACATAATCTAATATATTTCAAGCAGTATACAACATTTGAAATATATATTTTTATAAGAACATAGTTATGTTATACATCAACTAATGAAATAAAAAATATCACACAAACAAATTGCTTATACTAGCTTTTTATTTCGAAAAAAACCCAAAGTTCTTGCAGAAGATACATAACACTAATTTTCGGGAATCGAACCCGATACTCTTAGAGCCACAAACAAACCACTGAGACATTAACTACTTTCGCAAAGTATTAAACGTATTCCGTAACGTTTACCAAATATCAAGATGAAATTTATTCGTTTTCGTAACATGAACTTTGTACACAAATAAACATATAATTTTCTTGAATTTTCTTCCACCCAGACATACTGAGCCGTAATTAAATCAACATAAAGTTGTTTTTACACCAGAAGCCGTATAAAGCACCACAGACCACGTCTCGGGGAGATCGTAAACTCAAAAAAGTGTCGTAAAAAGTATCAAAGTGCTTAATAAAAGTGATCATGATGGTAATGTCTTTCGTCATCTTCTGGAGTTCTGTTTTGTACATGTTACGGATTTAGATAAACAATTTATTCATCCTCTTATATCTGATTGTATCCTGTAGAGAAACCCCTAGAAAGCCTAAATTATTATTAATTATTAAATTTAATAATGTACCTAAGGTACATCATTAGTCATGACAAATTTACAGGTGTGAGAAACGCAATATCTGCGTGGACAAACTATAGTAAAGAATATTCATGTCTTTTATGAGTTACGTTTCTTTGCATTTTGTGTTTGTGTCATCGTTATTTACTCAAATTAATGAGGGACGGACATAGTAAACAAAATTTTAATTAGTTCAATTTTGTCGGCCTAAATTACCGAAATGTTAAACTGTTTGCTAAAATTTTTCATATACTTCATGGCCTTGCTGTTACTAGGAGGTAAAATATGAAGCTAGTAATTAAGGTTGTTAGAGAAAGGAACAAAGTTATTTTTTTCTGATTAAAATAAAAATTGTCTAAATAAAAGTGAGGTTTATCACTTCTTAAAAACCATTAAGATAACAAAGTTCTGTTCAATGTATGCAAGTGTGACAGGATAAGTTATTAGTATTTAAATCGCTCGATTTTATTCCCAGTTGTTACCATCATATCCGTTCCCACTGGCGACAAACGAGAAAACAATTCCCGTTTGTTGCGAGGGGTGACGAACTACGGAATAACGCTCAAAAGCGGAAAGTGTCGTAAATCAATAAATGTTTACGTAGCAACTTTGACCAAGTCATCTTTAGATCTCGTTGGTGGTAGTCAGTCGCTGCGCTTACCGATCCGCGGCCTGTTCTACATATCAGTTATGCTACGTGGCCTGCCCACTGCCACTTCAAACTATAAAACTACATTACCACTATTAAAATACTGAGCACTTACTATTGGGCCTAAGAACGATTTCCATAACATCGCTCCCATAGTCATTGGAAACATTGCATTTGTAGGCACCGAAATGTCTTGACTGACTCTCGCGAATGATCAATGTTGAGTTCACCACTCCGCCTGGTTGCAAATCTTCGAGAAATGCGTAGTCCTGTAGAGAAAATATTTTTAGAAAATAAAATGTGACTTTAAACAGATACAAGGAACAAAACGATCTTAATAGAACAAAATATAGAACACGAAATATAGGTCTAAATTTAAAGGAAATAAATACATTTAAATGAATAATTGATTCTTGATTTTCCTATGAATATTTATTTATTTGTAGATTAAGTATTCACTGAAATTAAATTAATTTAATTAATTAATTTTTTTGTTTTCTATAAATTGAGAAATTGGGTCACACTAGTAAGTAAAAGCTACCAAACTATGGATTTCGAAAAAGTTAAATCTTTAAAATAAGGCTTTTTTATCGTCAAACATTATTTTGGTCCCCAGTTTTGTTAACAAGAAGTAGCAAAGCACTGACGATTCCTGATAAAGAAATGGTAAAATTATAAATTGCTCGTTAGTAAATTTAAATCTTACTTGATCATGTAGCGAATCTATTTCCTTTCCATCGAAGGTCCAGATTATGCTGTCTATCCTGGGCACAGCAAACGCTGCACACTCGATATTCACCGTGTCTCCTTGTGATCCGAACTGCGTCTGGTTAGATATTATCTTCGGAGGGCCTAGGGCAAAGAAAACTCTATTAACCCATTCTCCGACACAACCATGATGAAGGCATTATTTTGTTAACATATGTACCTACACTAGAAATTTTATAAACATAGCCGCTCTGCAGTGTTCACAAACACGTTTTTTTTTCTCGCTAGATAGGTATTTAAAACTAGGATTATTTAATACGGAGTCGTAACGCCGGTGTATTAGGGATTTAATGAAACTTTATGGGTATCGAAGGGTTAATATGAGATCAAGATATAGGAACACAAGAATATTGTATTGATTCAAGTAAAATAATATTTTCAGAGAAAAGTCTGTGTGGATTTAGTAATAAATATTTGGTTCCATTTATTTATTACAAATGGATTTTCGGAAAGTAATGTCTGATACTATCAATTATCTTGAAACATGTGTCATAACAATAAAATCTTACAATAATGTTTTTTTTTTCGCAAAAAACGGTGATCATTCGGTCGCTACTATTTTAATATACGATTTAAAATAGGTTCGTGATATTAAATAATCTACACTTCAAACATTATAATAATACAATATTTTAAATCGGATCGCAAAGAATCTAATTATATCACAATTCTGAAACTAAAATGGCGATCGATCTATTTATCCAATGAAAAGATATTATAAAACTACCAATTGTCAGCGATCCGCATTGTCACTTCCGTTATAATTTCCCCGTGGAATGTTTCCAAGCTAAAAAGTAGCCGATCTTTACTCAAGCAATCTGTGCATGAAATTTAATTAAATGGCTCAGTAGTTTTTGCGTGAATGAGTTTCAGAAAGAGTTAACAGGAATGGAAAAATAAAATCTATACCAACCAATCGGTAGCTAAGTTATACTTTTGAACTCAAAATTTTACATTAAGTACATTTATCCATTTATTACCGGACAAACTGTATATCAGAGTAGAATGCTTAAGATATTTTCACAAACCTTACAATCAGATTCTAAAAACTCCCATTCCTTATTTTATACAAACTGTCTATATAACTTAAGTAGGTAACAACCCGTTTACCACCAACGCTATACCATATAACTAATTAAATAGACCGATTTTACACTCTCCGGAAACTTTCGTCCATATTTTCCACCTAATTAACTAGGTTGGGGGCCACTATCAAGCAAAATGCCGGAAATATCAAAATGAAGCCTTTCAATTGATTACATCAGACGGAAAATCGTTGATTTTGTGTTCAGGCCCTAGTGTTTTTGTATGATTAACATTTTTATTAAGTTATATATTTTTAGTATAATGAAATAAAATAATATAGATTTTAAAAACTTGAAAAAATCTACCGTTGAATTATAAGGCTGAAAACTTATTTGCATTAAAAATCTTTGCGCCTCAGGCGTCTTATAAGTCAAAAAGATGATGAAAGAAAAGTGTTCACGATAAGTTGGGGTTTGCTACCGTAAGCGTGAGAGAAAGGGATGCCAGATGAAATGCCGATATAACGCGTTACGAGACAAATCGTTTCACCCTCTCGATGTTATCACTTCAAAATCCATAATAGTAACAGCCTTATTTGACAAAGACTTTCCATACCATCGAAGTTTTTAAGTTACAATACAATTTTACAGTTAAAATAAGGAATTTCAAAAGCCGGATAGAGTAGCAAGAACCGGACGTAACCCACCCTTAAAACACACCCCAGCGAAACTGGAGCATTTAACTCCGTAATATATGTACAAGGTCGGCCTATCAAACCCTTTGTAACCCAGTTTGGTACCCCAACCTGCTATTATAATTACAAATTAGTTTCAAACAACCATACATATCCATGTTTTTAACAGTCTCAAATAGTGGGGATCGATGTGGTCATGGTCAAACTGTTTTATTTGATTGTAAAAGGTTTACGGTTTTCGTTATAGGTGTAATGAAATTATTTTATTGTATTGTAGATATATAGATAGAAAATAGTTCATTACACACACCAAAACGAGTAACAATACAATAAGAAAATAAAAACTAAACATAGAATGCGTTAAGGGCGGTCTTATTGCTAAAAACAATTTCCTCCAGACAACCGTGGATGGAAATAATAATTACAAAACGTAATGGATTTATGTATACAGTGTGAGTCTGTATAAAGTGTAAAAATGGGGATACAACCCCTGTTTCATCGACGGAAAATAGGTTCTTTTTATTTAATAATATATATTTTTATATTTACAACATTAAAATAGACTACTAACAATATTGAAGGCCTTTGCTTATTTGCAAACAGATCTGCAGAAGCTAGGGAAATCACAAATATTAGAATAATATCCATTTTTTTAAATTTGTTTCCTTAGTTTATATTAAAATAAAAAAAGAGAAATTAGTTTATTTAAGTTTATGTATTGTTCTGAATAAAAGGCTATTATTATAAGTATACTAACAATATTAAAAACAACGATTTTAAAATTACATATTCTTTGAAAGTCATATTTAACATTATAACGCAAGTAACTCCGCGGGGCCCAGCTCTAAGATAAATATTTTCACTCTCTGTACGATCCGTATTTTTTTAGTATGTACACAATATAATTTTATCTTTTATATATTTTATTTGTTTTAATACTTTTTAAACCTAATTCTACCAATATTCATGTTATTTTACGCTCCACAAAAAACAGCGCTTGAAAGTTCAGCTTATTTCTTGATACTTTTCCTGATTAAATAATGTATTTGTTTGGGAAATCAAACCCCACTCTATTATACTGAATAATTAATAAAGCAACCGCACATTTGAAACTAAAAGAACAAATAAAGCACCTCGCTCATTAGCACCCTATTACGTTGAGTTAGACAGAGTACGAGGTTTTTAGGCGTTTCCCTTGTTTTATTTTTCTCGCGCATTTATAGTGTAAGTTGACTAAAAACCAATTGATACATCATAGAGATTATTAACATATAGTACACCTTTTTTTTAAGAATTTTGGTTTTGATGTACAATATAGTGTTTTAAGTATTTAGTGTTTTAGTTATACAATATAGTGTATTGTTTTATTTCATACAAACGAAATATTACCAAAAATTAAATTATTAATTACGTAAAATGACCATTGTTACTGAACCTTGATGTATCCTTTTTGTGTACAATAAAGAATTTATTTAATAATATTATTAATAAAATCAATTATTTACCATAGCATACAAAAAATACAAATATCAGCGAAGCTCAAACTAAGCAAATCTGCTTGTATCTTGTGGCTTCGGAGTGCTGTTTACAAAATGGCGGTTGGTATGCATGTTAGAGATAACGAGCTAAATTGAGTAGTCCTGATACTAAATAAAAAAAAATATTGACATTATTTAATTGTGCAATCTTAAATGAACAAAATAAGGGTGTGTTTTATTATAACAGGTTAAAACACAGTTTAATTATAAATTTATGAAAAATCAAGATGATGATGTGCATTAAGGTTTCACGTGGTGTAACATAACGCATTCGTGCGATTTGAACTAAATTTTTGGTCAAAAGCCGGAAGTCGGAACTTTAATGCACTCTTATTAAATTGATAAAGCGAAACATTTTTTCGACGGGCTAACAGACGGACTAAATAAATACCTATATATTTTTATATTGTCTTCATGCCTATTTAGGCTCTAACAAATCTACGACCAAAAAAAATATTTTTTAAAGTGTAAAATAAAAAAAAATGCAATAACAGCGGTCACCCATCCATGTACCATGCTGTGTTACTTAACTTTATAAAAAGCACAATTATTGTATAGGAGCCCCCTTATATATTTTATTATTTAGTGTTTTAAGTAAGTACCTATGTTTTGTTATAGAGGCAACAAAAATTTCAACCCTAAAAATACAGTAATTCTCAAAAAAATATCGTAAGAAATGATCATATTGATGTCGAGAAGCAATATCTTAAAATAGACTTCTGAAATTTTCCTTCGAGCAAATATCAGAATGAACATACATAATATCATTAATTATAACTGTGTTATGAGAATTCCTTGTGTTCGAAGTTATTATTATGTATAGGTAAGTATCAAACGATACGTTTCAATGAATTCATTACTCGTAATCTTTTTAATGGTATCTTAGAAAATGATGTCTGATTGTTACTTTTGCAAAAGAGCTTTAATTTATTCTTCTATGTATGTACATACATAATAAAATCTATTTCAAATGGATGACAGACATTCACTGTTCAATTCTCAACTCAATGTAAAAAATTGAAGCGAACTGTCAAGACAATGTTATTGCCTTGATATTTTTAGTCTTTATTTAAATTAATTATAAGTTGACCTGTCCACGTGTGTAAGGAAATAAGCGTTTTGACTTTGACTTTGTTTTGACGGACTTGTACCAAAAGTGTCAGCATACTCGTATTAACAAAAAAACTCAGGCGTTAAAACTTCACCATCCTAACCTTACATTATTAACCCGAAAGTCAATGTTTATAGTACGAAGTAGGAAAATGATGTGTCTATTAAAAAATATTCTGTCGTAAGAAAATAACATATGAAAATAATATGTATTACAGATAGAGATATCATAATATTATTTTCTAAAAAAACACTGAAATACCACAAAACAAATCACCAACACCTTTGATATTATTTATGCATAGATTCTTTCATGTTTGTACATTATTTTTACTTCTTCCCTCACTTATAAAACACTATTCAATATTTTGTCTAGAAACTACACAAAACCAAGGGCTTTATTGGGTTTTTTAATAATAGCATCAATGTGTTTGTGTTTGTTTATAAATGTGAGTGTAAGTTTGTTTGTTACGCTTTCACGCGAAAACTACTGAACCGATTTAGATGAAATTTGGTACACAGAATCTCTAGAGCCTGAAAAATAACATAGGCTACTTTTTACCGCGGGAAAACGTCATTCCGCGGGAAAATCTATTATAACGCGGGTAACACCGCGGGGCACAGCTAGTACTATTATAAATGAGAATGTAAGTTTGTTTGTTACGCTTTCACGCGAAAACTACTCAACCGATCATCATGAAACTATGTACACATATTCTTGGAGGTATTAAAAGTAACATAGGATACTTTTTATCCCGGGAAAATATGTAATTCCGCGGGACAATACATTTAAACGCGGGTAACACCGCAGGTCTCAGCTAGTTAGATATATAGATAGATATGCATTTAATTGGGTACAACACAGACAATTACATGAAAATGAATTACATAAAGTACATATAAGCATATTAGTTTCATTCGGTTTGGCTTCCCTTTCTATCTACCCCTCTCTCATTCTCACACAGCCCACGGCTTATTTTAAGTTATCGGTTTTGATAGGCGTCTCAAGGCTCGCACCATTTTTATTTATTTAATTTTCACTTACCTTTTATATAAACGCTAGCTTCCGCTTCGATTTCAGGGTAGCCATCCACACTTGCTTTGCATAGGTATTTTCCGGTCGTATGAGTGTCTACCGTGAGTGTCAAGTTTGGTGTTTTACCGACGCGCTGTTGGAAATTATATTATTTAAAAGGAATTATAACATAAACAATCATCGAAAAAGTTAGCTCTATTCTATAAACAAGAATTAACGACGTCTTGAAGTCATTAATACTATTAATAATATTATTAAACATTTCTTGCCCGCGGGGTCAGCTATTTCCTTGTCGCCTGTTATCACAACAATCAGCCCTGTCATCTCTCACACTATAATTTTAATTAATAATTATTGTTAGGTAGCTTGGTCAGAGTTGCTGGTTCACGGTGGATGCAATTAGCGACCGATCGGAATAACTGGTCGTCTTTGAGGGAGGCTTAGTCAGCAGTGAGCGTCTAATTGCTGAAATGATGATGATGATTATGCAGCTTCTGTTACAACTAGTTTCCTGTGTAATATGGAAACTTTTTCATATAAATACATATTTCCGGACAATCCACACAACATCTAGCCCCGTGGTAAGCCCTAAGCTTGTGTTGTGTTTGCTAGTTTAATATGTATAATAAAAATATATATACATACGTTCGTACGTCTTTTATAATAAGTAAATTAGATGTATAACACATCTAACACAGGCTTAGAGCTTACCACGGGGCTAGATGTTGTTGAGTGGATTGTCCATACAATACAATACAATACAATACACGCTAAAAAGCGATCTCTTCCAGGCCTTTTGATGGAAAAATAACTTTAATAAAATAATTAGTAGGCAGAGGGGGGTAAATTTATGATTAAAAAAAATACACTATTTTATATAAGACTTACTATGTTCTGATCTTCTTCGAAATGCATCCACTGTATTTCCGGGGTGGGGTACCCGTCCACGTCACAGCTCAGTGTGACACTGGAGCCAATTTCACCCTCTACGTCCTTAGGGTGAGTTCTGAAGGATGGCGGGTCTAAAACATAGGGGGGTGGTAAGAAAATGTTGCAATGCAGAAAATTTTTAAAATTTATATACCTAACTATTATGACTTTTAAAGTTCTTGATTTTCCGAACTATTCCGATCAACTGAACAGTACGAAAGCTCGAAATAATGTGTTTTTTAAAGTGAGTAATTGAAGCACCAGTTATATTGATTGAAGTTCATTATTGCTTTCTTTACTAACTTTTGGGAGATAAATCTATGTTTGTCCACAATCTCAAATGATGCTAAGTATCGATGAGGACGAAATACTGAAACATATATATATTTTTTTAAGGTGGATCACATAGATCTAGATGGTAATTTTCACTCCTGTCCTGAAGACACTCAGGTTGTTGTTATTAGGATATATAAATTGGTCCCAGTGTCGACATAATAATTATATTAAGGACCATACAAATTAAGGACTGCGACACTTTGGTGTAGATTTCAAAACAATAAATAAATTGTAAAATGAAACTGAACTATATGTAAACAGTAGACATTACTGTGTACAATGAAAGATATAAATAATATGATTAATTAAATGTACGGCAGCCTTTATGTCCTAACCGCCTTTGGCACTTTTAAAACAATGATTAGAACGAATGAGTAATCTATTTTAAAACTAATAAGCTACTAATCTTAAATGACGTGCCGATATATTTAACAAACCTTGGCCTTAGGTAATGGATTCTAAATCATCACTAAGTTATTTAAGTCTTTGTCTAGTTATAGAAAGTTTATTCATCTTTTAAGTAGAGATTTGATTGTAAAAGACAACTTTATCTCCATTTTAATATATTTTAGATAGTTTTAGATTACTTATTATTTTAAAATCTACATTCGGCTCTTTAATAAGTTTGAATATTTATATTGGTTCAGTTCAGTTCAGTTTCTTGTAATTGGACTTTGCGCTTAAAGCGACAATTTGCCAGTGTCGAGTTAAATAAAATTATAAAGTTAAATACTAGATGTTACTCAGTTCAACGCCATTTTGCGTCTCATGGTGATTCTTTTATTTGATGGCGTACGTGACGAGAGAATAAATAATTAACAGCTGTCAAGTCAACTGTCAGCTGACAGTGTCTGACGGATCAAGATGCTCTGTATTTTAACCAACTCAATATGTCGAATACATTTTATTCTCTCGTCACGTACGCCATCAAATAAAAGAAGAAGAAGAATAATTTATTCTCTCTATTATAAATTGAATTATTTTACTCCCAGATTGTTAAACAGTCCCATTATTAAATAAAGGGGAAAGATTTTTTTTTTTTAATGTAGTTATGTGAAAATTGTATTTTATTGTAGTTGTAAGAAATCTCATGTTTATGTTTCCAAATAAAGATATTTTTTATACTATTCATTCAATCTTATATAAAACTTACAAGTGACTTCCAAAGTCTCCGTCTCTTCAGATTTCCCCACGTCGTTGTAAACCACGCACTTTATGATGGAATACTGGTATTTCCTCGTAATATTGTGGATTTTCTGAAACAATGCGTCCGTTGATTCCCATTCAATCCTCGGCGGATTGCCAACAGCCTTCAGTCAGCCGTTTGAATAGAACATAAGATACCTATTATCTAACATCAAACTATGAAAGGGCTGTTCGGTCATGGAAGACATTTATGGACGTGCTAGCAGAAATATAATGCAAAATGATATGGAATACTATGACCTCTCATTGTAATATCTCGAAGAGAGAAGTTTCAATGAGTGGCAGGACTTGAATAGATTTCAATTAGTAATTAGTCAAAAAATATATATTTTATTTTGTTAGATAGGCTGTTATATGACTAAATAGTAAATATACTTCAATGGTAAAGATAAAGATAAAGCGGTAAATTATATAAATTTATCTAATAAGCTTCAAAGACTAAAAGAAAAGATGAGGTTATAGCATAACAACTCTACTCCGATTTTATTTAACTCACTTAAAACAAATATCACAATTTGCTCTAAAAATATAAATTCTCTAATTATTTTTCACAATTCATTTGAAAGGGAGAAAATAACTTGGAAATATTTGAATTGAAACTCTACGGTTAATTAGTTGACCAATCAAGCGAGGTTGTCAATCCGTCAATTCAGCGGATCATTCGTTCGTTTGTTCATTCACTCATTCACCGGGTTCACTCATAATTGACCCAGTTTTATTGAATGACGCGACCCACATTTAATGAAAGACTTTTATGCCTTTTAATCATTCATCGAGAATTCATTAACGTCATCAATTTTATTTAGGAATTTCGGAATACGTTGAGAGTATGTACTTACCTACTAATTGGGCTACTTGATTCATAATATAAAAACATGTATGTACTGGTACATAATGTAGTATGGGAAATTTTTCGTTGGACCTTCGATGGTTTACATAAATTACGTTTAACATCCTATAAATAAGACTAAATTACATTTAGAGAAATAATTAATAAGTTTATAGAAAGTTCAGTGAAATAAAATGGGTGTAGAGTAGGAATACTAAAACGTATTTTATGTTCTACATTTCCTATGTTTAGAAGAACCTTATAATTTTTTACTGGTAGATCTACTAATACGACAACTGTCTATTGAAAGGTAAATTCGTGTTGTAATATATCTACCCCCAGTAATTTTACCGATTAAACTTACCATTTTTATGAAATGGAAAAGTAAAAAATGTATATAAATACAGTATTTTTGAACGAGCTAACACACGGTCTGAACACAATATATTTTTTTTTATGTAGTCATTAGCCTTATTTTATAATATTGTGAAGGTAATTCCCAGTCGTTCTACTGGTAAGTCTCATCGGTATTTTTTTTTTAAATCAATTTCATTCTTATTTTAAACTTACCAACTCGGTAGTATTTCCACTAATTAGTTCGTCGTTCATGAACCATTTGTAAGTCAAGTTTGATGGGTTTGCGTCCGCTTTGCACACTGAAATAATTAACTCATTAAATTATCAGCAATAGTAATTAATCAGTTATCATTTGACGCCATGTGTCTTAATAAATTTGACATAAACTGGTCTATTTTATGGACATCTTGCTGTATCTCCGAGTAGAACGAAATATAGAATAGATTCTAAGAACAATATATCATATTGTTTTTCAACCGAAAACAAAAATGCAATCTTAAAACGTTATTTAACTTCTCTGTTTTGTTTTTATCAACTACTAGTGGCCCGCCCCAGCTTCACACAGGTATTTTTTTCAAAACTGTATTTTCGGCACTTAACTTAAAAATATATATGTAGTATATTAGTCATTTAACCCATGGTACAAGCTCTGCTTAGTTTGGGGTTAGGTAATGCTGTGTGATTAGTCCGGAAATTTTAAACATTTATTAAAAAAATAAATTATACATTTATTTATACTTTATTTTTCAATTATTCGGATTTTTCTTGCCGTAAAAACCATCCTTGGGCTTCTATAAATATTTATAAAAATAATTGACTAAATAAGTCCAGACGTTTGAGTTAGGCGCATACCAACAAATTCTGCGATAGTTTTTTTATATTATAGACAAGGTCAGGTAAATTTACAAAAACTAAAAAAATATTCTTAGCTTTGCTTGACAACACAAAGTCATAAAAAAGGCTTCAATCAAGCGTAACACGGAGATAAATCCTACTATACTTATAAAGGCGAAAGTTTGTAAGTATGGATGTATGGATGTTTGTTACTCTTTCACGTACAAACTACTGAACCGATTTAAATGAAATTTGGTACACAGAATCTCTAGAGCCTGAAAAATAACATAGGCTACTTTTTACCGCGGGAAAACGTCATTCCGCGGGAAAATCCGTTATAACGCGGGTAACACCGCGGGGCACAGCTAGTATAAGAAAATAATGTCTCTATTCCTTTGAGACTATCAATATTGTAGGTATATTATAACGTGTGTCTATTGCTAGAAAAATATGTACTGTGGCACTCTATCTATTGCTTTCTCTATTGACAAGATCACCGATATTGTAATAAGAACAGAAAGAGATAAAAGCTGTGTTGTTATATTCGCTGCTCAACATCAGCGCATAAAAAATATCGAACTGTCAAGGCAATCTTATTTTCATGATTTGCTTTTTCATCATCATCTCAGCCATAGGACGTCCACTGCTGGACATAGACCTCCTTCAAAGACTTCCAGTGACTTCGGTCAGTAGCAGCTTATAACCACCGCGAGCCCGCTACCTTCACCAGGTCGTCCGTCCATCTAGTTGGTGGACGTCCTACTCTACGTTTGCCGATCCGTGGTCTGCGAAGAATTCGAGAACTTTCCGGCCCCAACGGCTTGTTCTGTGTACTACAGGGTCTGCCCATTGCCATTTTAGCTTTTTAGTTTATTCAATTGTTTATTTACTTAGACTATTCATTTATCATCTTATCTTCTAGTTTTATTTTGACATTTTAAACCATATCCTGTGTTATTATGGGTTTAAATGTTGTGACTTTGACTTCTATTATGCGCTAAGTACTTACCTATGACTACATTTTGGCCTTCAGGAACCCGTCGATTGTATCCAGATTTGATTTGAATTTTGATCTTTGGTGCGTATTTAACCTGCGAACAAAAACATTCATAGAAATACAAGAATATTGCAATAACAACAATTTAAACATGCAACAATAAATATGATCGAAACTTTTTTCATTAAACTTGTCGAGGAAATGAATGGTATCTTGCAACAATCGAGAAACTTCAATCGTTTGCATTCTAGGCTTTCGTTATATTTTAATAAGGTTTGGCAAATATTCTTAAATGATTTATTATGATACCTATACAACTGCTAGTTATAAATAAAACATCAGTACTAAATAGGTAACCAGTTACATAAAACTATAAAAAAAAAATTTGGAAACTAGAGGTTAACAGGTTTCCTTAAACGATTTTTCGAAACATGCAACAAGATAATGTAATCGAAAGTTTTTTTATTAAACTTGTCGAGGAAATCAAAAAGAAAAGTGATATCTTACAAAATCGAGAAACTAAGGTTTTTATAGTTAAAGGACTAACTAAGGTTTTAATTATTCTTAATTTATTTATTAAGATACCTATAATACTGCTAATGATTACTCAAACAGTATTAAATCAGTAACCCGTTACAAATAAATACAGCATAAAAAATATATTTTAGGAAACCAGTTACCAAACTCCGGTTTCCAAAATGTTTTTTTTTATAGTTCTATGTAACTGGTTACCTATTTAGTACTGCTGTTTGCCGAAGCCAATAAATACGTTTGGATTAAGGTACCGTAAATAATAGGCATAATTACTAAATAAATAAAAGTGTATTCATTTAGCCCGTCTGTTGGCCCGTCCAAAAATACTGGACACCAATTTTTTGCTTTATCAATTTAATAAGAAAGTGCCAAGATATAGAGCATCAAAGTTTCGGAGTGGGGCTTGTGTCATACGTTTAGTACACTTTTGCTCAAAAGAAAAAATATGGGTAAAATAAATGGGTATCATTTTTAAATAATCTATGAAGGACTTATTTTTATTTTTTAGTCTACACTGTTGTCTGTTAAGTCTTCATTGAATGGAATTAAACGTGCTAGATTATGCATAAAAATGCAGAATTTCAGTCGCAACGGAACGTAAAATAGTGACTAAAAACTCTACAATACTGATTACTCAAAGCTAAACGACCCGTATCTATAGCCAGCCGTATTATCAATAGCCTGGCCGTATCTATAGTCGTGATGTTAACGACTGTTCGTCGGCTATTATTTTTATTTATGAGTATTTTTATACGGCAGTAACGGCTATGAATTTAGTTTATGGGTTCACTATTTAAACATAAATGTATCGCTTTCCGACTAGTTTAGTCAGCTATTTTGACATTTGATTGAGTGGATTGGTTTTCGGCTGTCTAGGAATATTTATAATAGCTACAAATATGAAAAAGAATTGGTTAGTAGAGATAGATCGATACAGGATATTTGGTTTAACATAATAAATAATGGTTGTGATAGAAAGACTGCATCTTTATAAATTTTGACATTGTTGTTAATGATATATTCTTAAAGATATTGTTGAAGATATATTCTATCGTATATAAGATAGGATATCTATTAGGCTACTTGTACTGTGGAATAATTAAGTATTTCTAAGAAACATATTACATAGTTATTTAACAATATTTAGTTGTTATACCATCTAGTTACAAAAGAATCGCTTTTCGCTCCGCGTCGCTGCTTACTTAGCTATTCCTTACTAAGAATGTAACTTCTTAACTAGAGATGTATTACTACTATAACTGACGTCAAGTGGATCGGTAAAAATAGGCTTTGGCATCGGCATCATGTGCAGGGGGTAAGGTACCCAGGCTACTAAGAGACTTTTTTTGCTTTATTTGGAACAACAAACAATAAAATTATACTCTAGTCTAGTTAAATCATCTTAAACTAACAATCTTATACTCTAAGCATAACCAGCACCGTTGCCCGCAGATTACTATATGCGAATATCGGCGTGGCGTATTGTACGATATACAAAAAAATACATTTATGTTAAGTACGAATATTTAAAACTATTTGACAACTAAAAAAATTTATTTTATTTCGATGTAAATACATTGAATTATAGTTATGTATTGTTTGTATAAACAATTTCTTGCTAATGTGTATGTTGTTGTAACGAAAGATTACGACATTATAGCTTGTATGTTCGATTTCTTTAGAGAAAAAGGTGTGACAGCAAAAATATTTACATTTCGAATAATATAATTGTAGGTATTCTTTAGTAAGTCTATGAAGCGGCGTGCGTTAAGTTGATTATTATAACTGTAAAGAACCTAACATCACTTTCTATCTACAGCGTCATGATTATAACGTTCTGGTGGTTGAATAATGTATCATTATAGCGTGTAGGCCAGATGACCGTTGTCGCTGAAATAAATAGCTTGAATAAAGGCCGCGGATCCGGGAAGGAAATGGACGTGACAAGATGGGCGTAAAAGTAAAACAAACCAGGGTTTGGGTAATCATCATCACTATTTCAGCCCTAGGAAGTTCATTGCTAGACATAGTACTCCTTCAATATCTCCATGTATTTTAGATGGAAGCGGCCAGCATCCACCGTGAACGCAAATAATTTTTAGATGCCTTTATAAAATCTTAAAATCAACAATTTTTCCATTACAACTCAGAATTCATTTATTTAAATTCCATGTACACAACTTCTATTGGTTTTAATAATTTCCATTTTTATTTTTCATATACGGAACTGTTTTTTATGAGTTCGTTTCATATTTATCAAATTTATTTTATGTTTGTTAAAAGAATAAGTTAATTTTGTTCATTTTCCATTTAAATACATTTAAATGAAAAATATTTCAACAACTCTCGTATCAGCTATATCGGATGTAAAAAACCTTAACAATTTTAAAATTAATGTAAATGCGGACTCGTATGTTTTCCAAAAAAAAATTTATAATATTGACGCGAGTAATATTTATGAGTTGGACAGATGAAATAAAGGCAGCAATGGACGCCCCTTAGACGAATGCGTCAGTCGAGCAGGTGTTAGGGAAGATGGAGACATCGTGTCACAAGTGGAAACTCCCAATGATGACCACGACCACTCTGGCAAGAGTGTACCGATTAAGAACATAATATTATTTGGACTAATATCTATCATATCACTCAGAAAAATGAATAGTACCGAGCGATCGGCGCCGAACACGAAGGGGCTCGCTGGTCACTCGGACAAAAACTTACCACTTAGTAATAATATTGCTTTAAAAATTATTAATAAATATTTTATTTTATTTAAATCACGTTTATTATATGGGGGCAGCTAAGGGAGTCAGTAATAAGCTCGGGCTAGCTATGGCACCCTAAAAATCAGCAACAACAAACACAAAAACATGTAGTAGTGCAAAAATACGAGTAGGAGCGTCGCATACATTCAATCCATTCGTTCATTTGACGTTCAATACATCATTCCACGTTCAAACGCATTTGACAGCCACTAACTCACAGTAGATTTAACTTTTGTTTTGCACATTGTAAAGCAAAGAGAGCTCTCGGAATAGCGCTTAGATTGATGTAGTTTTTAGTTTAGTTTTATTGGTTGCCCTGATAGGTCCGCAACATTTTACAACGTTGTTGTGTCAGCGCGCTCTTTTTCTAAACAAACAATGACAACAAAAATGTTCTTTGGTTTTTGTTTTGACATGAAAAGAGCACATTGCCATAAATATGTAACAGAATAGACGGTGCAAAAATAAAATATAATATATTTGTGCACCGTCATATAATATAAATAAATAATTCTTTGTTATATAATATAAATATATATTATATATTTTGACATACGATGTTGAATAATTTGCACAGATTCACAAAATACAGTAGTTCAATATTTAAACTCTTTTAGCTGAGAACTTAAGATTACTTCATTAATCATTAAAAACGAGAAGGATAGTATTCAACATGAATATAAAATATTATTGTCTTCATCCAAATTTAATGAATCACTGGTTAAAGGATAAATTACCTGACTCATACTAAACCCATCTAAAGACAATAAAAACAAACGAATAAACATAAAAAAATTTCAACACGTTGGCTGAAGTGCTATCAAAATTTATCTCCGAAAAAAATGGCCCGGGTCTCTATTACGTGTATGAATGGCAACTCTCGATATCAAGCATTGTCGGCCATCTGATCATAAAATGTAATTGGGTCGCTAGTAAAAAGGGTTTTTATTTTACGACCGAAGAAAAATACATGATAAACATGCTCGAGTTGGGGTACAGCGACGTTAGGTCACTAGATGTGGTATTAAATTGTAATTGCTATTTTAATTAAAAGTTTAATAAAGGTATCCGGTATTTATTAACTAATTATAGTATGAAGTTACTTTGGAGCTGAGGCGTAGAGCTAATATTTGAAATAATATTAAAGCTTTTGTACCGTTTAAATAGGTATTTTTGTAAACAAGAGTGCTGGCCATTTTATTTGTACGCAAAAATTTACCATTCTCCATTCGTAACTAAAAAGGGTATTTATTACGTTTATTGTGACGATATTAGTATAACCGTGATATCAGGCATATTCGAGGATATTTAAAAAGAAAGTAAAACATCCCATTTGTAAGTCAAGTCAATACACATAAATCTGACTGATCAGGACACTAATTAGTAACATTGTCATCATAATCATAACATATCCATATCATATATGTATATGTCCAATTTTTTTTATCTAGATAAGCTTTCATTTGACCTGATGTAAAGTGACGTGGTCTAAGATGGGCCACGAAGACCTAGAATGTAGATGGCTTCTCTGGCCAACATCACGAAACACGGTAAAATCGGTATTTTTAACCCCCGACCAAAAAAGAGAGGTGTTATAAGTTTGACGTGTCTGTCTGTCTGTCTGGGACATCATGGCTCCCGAATGCATGGAGAGATTTCAATTTATTTTTTTATTTGTATGAAAGGTGAGCTTAGTCCTGTTGTTCTAAGACATGTTTCATGAAAATCGGTTGAGCCGTTTAATAGTTATGGGGGTGAGAGTGGTGAAGGAAAACCGAAAATCTGCAAATATACTCGAGTGGGGTATCAAATGAAAGAGCATCGCGTGCACATTACTAAATATTATGGTATTTACTTTTAAGGAAATAAAGGCTATGGAATCCGGGGTCTTTCTTAAATTTTAAATTTAGATTTATATCACTTTAGTTTTCACAATTAACACATTGTAACAGGTCTCCCGCGATACAGGCTTGCCTCGTGTGGGGACCGCTGATAAGAGAAATTGTACCTGTGTATTAGTTAATATATAATAATAATATATTTTACTAATACACATATTTTTGTTTATACAGAACAACCAAAGAAAAAATGGATGTACCTACTGATTGAAGGATTATAAGTAATGTGTATGAAAGAAGTGGTCGAGATGATGGTTGATAGGAGAAAATGGAAGCAGAATACTGTTTTGCAGACCCTACATAAATATATACATAGGCAACGTAGATGATATAGTATGCCAAACCATCTTTATGTGGAAATAGAAAAAAGTTGATGTTAGCATGATTGTTATCATTATTTCTATAGACTGGGATATTTTAAATAGTTATATGTATTATAATGTATAATGGAGTGGAGATTGCGAAGTGTCCTACTTTGATATAAGACATTAAAAGAGTTGCTATACTTTATTCAAAAACTACTTAAATGACCAGAATCCGATGGCGGAACGAACTTGACGCTTATCTAAAATCTTGGCCTGAAATGGCGGCAGTTCGAGACGAGTGGAGGGAGAAAAAAAAGGCCTTTTAAAAAGCAGTAAGACAGCTAGGCTATTCAAAAAATATCCCTATATATGCAAAAAATGCCATATCAAGATCTATGAGATCTGTGACGTATACAATGTCCAGAAATAACGAAAGTAATAAAGGAAATATTAATATTAATGCCACATCCAGTGAAATGTACCCGAGACCGGAATAGTAATTTCCTTCTGAATCTTGGGAGGACAATCGTTTTTATAACTCACGACTGTATTGATAAAGATACGGAAAGATGTAGTAGCACGGAATGACGTAGGTTTATGACTAAGGCTTTCGGTGTGATAAAGTTGTTACATTGACATTGGTTTTAGTTTAGATAGGTAATCATCATCATCACCCTAATAACCACTTGAACGTCCAGTGGTACTGTAGTGCCACAAAACTTTATGCCGACTAACGTCCATGGTACTAGAGTGCCACACGAGTTTTTGGTTTTTTTATTTCGGATTTTCTTTATTTTCTAATAAGACAAGTTGCTAGTGTCAATGTCAGATGTCATTGTCAATAATTATTCTACTAAATTCTAATTAGAAAAACCCATACCTGGCAACAAAAATTATGAAAAAAAATTTATTTTGACAATAAAGTGAGAGAAATTTTCCGCCATTTTCCTATTTTTCGCAAGTTAATTTCTTTATGATTTACTTGTGATATCTGTGTTAAAATTAAATATGTTATTGAAAAAACTAGACTCCAACCCCGTTAAAACGGTACCAAAATAATAATTAAATGTTCAGAGGAAGTATTTTAAATAAATTTATCAAAATAGGTCTCCAAATCAGTCTAAAAATGCTACCATCCTATTTTTGATAATTTTTTAGTAAATGAAGATGTAGGTACGATGATTCATATTATTATTCAAGTTTATATAATTATAATAAAAAACATAAATACATTTTTGGTTTTGAAATAGGTTTAGTACTTTTTATGTGATAAATAGTTTTAACGGAAAAATCGCGCAGCGTGTCACGCACCGCTCGCGTAACGCGGGCTGGGACGTTAGTCCCTAGTTACGCCGCGGGCGCTGGACGTTACAGTGGTTAACGTTCCCACTGCTGGGACACAGGGACTTCTCTCTTGACGAGAGAGATTAGGCCTTAATTCACCACGCTGGCCAAGTGCGGGTTGGTGAATGTCACATGTCCTTCAAACTCTTTTTTTTTTTAAAGTTCTCAGTACATGCCGGTTTCCTCACGAAAGGTTATATTAACAGTATATTACAGACAAGTTTGTTGTATGGGAGCCCCCTTATTTATATCTATTTGTAATGTTTTTTTAATGTTGTTATAGCGGCAACAGAAATACATCTTCCGTCAAAATTTCAACTCTCTAGCTATCACGGTTTTTCAGATACGGCCTGGTGACAGACAAACGACGAAGTCTAAGTAATAGGGTCCCGTTAATAGAATGCGTTTACTTATTTATCAAAATTACCGGCCAATTAATATTTTTTATTGCTAATTAATATTTATGGGGGATCGGTGATAAAGCTAAATTTCAGTGCTACTATATCATTACCCATAAGCGCGAATCGGCCGGACACTTTACTATGACAGCTATATAAAATATAGCACTACTTGGTCTGGGTGTTCCTTATATCTTAATATATATAAATCTCGTGTCACAATGTTTGTCCTCAATGGACTCCTAAACCACTTAACCGATTATAATAAAATTCGCACACCATGTGCAGTTCGATCCAACTTGAGAGATAGGATGGTTTATACGGCAAGAAAATTCGAATAATTTCCGGGAAAATTTTATACCCGTGCGACGCCGGGGCGGGCCGCTAGTAATTATTATAGAATTTTATAAAAAATAATAAAATATAAAACAGTTAAATATAGTACTACTACACATTTGTAAGATATTTCATTACTCCTCTACTCGTACCAAGGCCCGTCACAATATCATGACAGTGTATTTTCCCTTAATAACGGTTCGGCTCTTCGAGAAATCATTTATTATGTTCGATAGCTGTAATTGGTCCAACCATTTATTTAGTTTTATCGTTTTACGGTGTCACTGCTTATAATAAGACGGTCAGATGTTTATAATTTTTTATTTATGGTTTCTATTGGGAATGTTTTTGTATTGGTCCGATCAAATTGTGGTGTTGCGTTGTAAACTACTTTGAAATTTAGATTTGGCTTCCTTAATTAGGGATCTTTGGAATAAATTATAATTCCCACTATGTTTAGCTAAGTATTGATTAAATAATCATTATGCGTTAAATATTTTGGTCTTCCGACGATATTGATATATTAACAACTCAGTGTTTTTCTCAAAAAAGGTTTACCAACCTTTTGAAGTCCAGTCAATCTAAGAATATTATTCAATACTTTTCTTTAACTCAGTTTTTAGTAAAGCTTTTAACACTTTTTACATTTAAAGGTGGTAATAGACTAGAAAATTTACTAACAGAACACCGGAGCTATTAGATAATTTGTAGAAGCGAACGATTTTTAGTAACTTTAGTCAAGAATGTGTTAATATTTTGGTTAAAAAATCAATTTACCTATTATATTAAAAGATAGAAGAAAAAAAAGAAGGTTCGAAAGAAGATCATGCCACAAACAGGGAATCACGACTCAGTAATGAGGAAATCGACGCGCGTATGAGTATTTTATTCAAGTGTTAGATATTTCGTGTAAAATAACTAAAAAAACTAATAATAAATATTAACTATAAATCCAGTAACATATGTTTGATATTTTACTATCTAATAGTCAACTACCCTATATTGTTCCATTGTTTTTAAGTTTCCACCTTAAGAAAAACAAACAGAGCAATATTTCCGCCAGATGGTCGGGAATACAAAAAAGCAACACCTTGAGGAATTGGCAAAACTTGACGCAGTAAAGAATGGAGGCGAGAGAAAATAACGGAGCAACCCCGACTGAATAGTTTTTTACGTTTCAATACATATAATATTCTGAACGTGCTCAAGAAACCTCATGTTTTTGCCTTTTCTTTGGTAAGTACGGGATTATGAATAATCCGTATCGTATATAAAACAATATGGTGTGAAATAAAGCTACCCATTTAAACTTAAAACTTTAAAACAAGTGCTTCAACGGTGAAGGCAACATCGTGAGGAAACCGGCATGTTCTGAGAACTTTAAAGAGTCTTATGGACATGTGACATTCACCAACCCGCACTTGGCGAGGTCCTAATCTCTCTCGTCAAGAGAGAAGTCCCTGTGTCCCAGCAGTAGGAACGTTAATAGCGTGATGATGATGATTTGAACTTATCAACAACCATCGAGTCGGTTCTGTCAAGAAATACGGTATTACTTTTATTTTGTAATGAATAGTCACTTCACTTAAAGAATTTTATTTGTAATTTTTAGTGTTCTTTAGCAGAATGGTAAAATATGGAATTTATGAATTCGTCATGGGTATTATGTCTATTAGTCCGTATGTCACAGCGACTTTTTCCGAAACTATTAAAACTATACCTACTGTTAAACTTTGAGTGGTTGTACAAATTAATTATTATATGTGTGGCCTATTACTTCTAAAATAGGAGAATGATAAAAGTATAGTTACGGTATTTTCTAAGAGCATTGAAAGCTTTTCTGTGTACTGGAAAATTCTGCGAGTTCTCTTCTATTCGGCGTAATGCTCACAACAAGTGAGAATTTGCCCGTAGCATTTACTTTTTGATATAAGGTGCTACGCGCATTACCCTTGACACAATGCTCGACAAAATGTTACACCCAAACGTTCCTCTGTTTGTACATATTTTTTTTTCATATTTATGTATAAGGAATACTAACAGCTACATACAACACAATAAAAACTTCATAACGACAAAAAAAAACAATTATTCCGTTATTTAGATAACAAAAATGAAGCCTATGCAAAATTATAAGATTAATAAATCTTATAATTTTGGAAACGAAAAATCTTGACGTTACAGTACATTGAAGTTTCGCGTACATAACGCTCTGTGATTTGTACTTAATTTCGCAGTCACAAGAATGCTCTATATCTTTCTTATTAAATTAATGAAGAAAAAAAAATGTGTCCATTCTTTTTGGACGAGCTAACAGGCGTAATAAACAAAACACAAATATTTATATGTATTCATCATGCCTATAAGCTGCTGCAACTTAGCGAGCGGCTCGCTGTCATGTTACAAAGTAATTAGGACAACATTTGGTAGGAGCAGTACCATACGCCTAAATGATCCGTCCGAAGGGCTCAATCCTTCAACTCTGTAAACATAAAGCTACCTAATGGCTCAGTAAAAACACGGAAACAAAAATAACAACATTAAACCCAATGAGGACACGTTAGCCTTTGAAAAAGGGACACCTTAGCCCAAAAGGATCCACGGGACCGGAATACATAAAGCTACAGAAAACAATGCTAAATTGACACAGTCTGACATGACCCTAATTACTCTGACAGAATGAACCCTGCACGCTTGGGAGATGGTTGAAAATCATTTGGCAAATGATGGAAGTTTTGGCTTGATGTTGATTTGAAAAAGTATTTTGGGGTTGACATTTTCAGGGCAAATGATCATTTATTTCGTTTTTTAATGTAAACATTTATTTAGCTCACGGCTTGCAGGGTAGGTACCATCACGAAACTGAATTTTTAAGACCAAAAACGGTGAAAATACACCTTAATAGTTTCTTTCTTAAGTATAATATTAGGTCCTTACATATGAAATTGGCGTTTTTCGTACTGGCCACTTTAATCACATATTTCTCCTCTTTGGTAAGGAATTCCAAATTCAAATTTGTACAGCTATAGACTCATGTATTTGTGCTTCGATGATCGTCATTCATTTGTTTTTTTTCTTCTGTTTTTTTCTGTTTGCGTCACTCATTTTACAAAATGGAAAACTTAAAATATCGCATTATTTACGAGTACGAGTTCCGCCGTGGCACTAGTGCTGCGGAAACAACTCGAAGGGTGAATGATGTGTATGGCGGTCGTGTTGCAAAAGAAAACACAGTTCGTTTTTGGTTCCAACGTTTTCGTTCTGGAAATTTCGACTTGCAGAACAAGCCCCGTGGACGGCCTGAGACTCAAGTTGATACTGAAGAGTTGAAGGCTATTGTGGAAGCGGATCCATCGCAAACCACGTCCGAGTTAGCTGCAGGCTGCGGTGTTAGTGATAAAACTGTTTTAATTCACTTGAAGCAAATTGGGAAGATTAAAAAGCTTGAAAGGTGGGTACCTCACGAATTGACTGAAGCAAACCGGCAAACGCGCGTCGACTGCTGCGTTACATTACTAAACCGGCACAATAATGAAGGTATTTTAAACCGAATCATTACCTGTGATTAAAAATGGGTTCTTTACGATAATCGGAAGCGCTCAGCGCAATGGTTGGATCCTGGCCAGCCAGCCAAATCCTGCCCCAAGCGAAAATTAACCCCAAAAAAGTTACTTGTAAGCGTTTGGTGGACTAGTGCCGGTATTGTTCATTACAGTTTTCTCAAATCTGGCCAGACTATTACGGCTGATGTCTATTGTCAGCAATTGCAAACCATGATGGAAAAGCTAGCGGCTAAGCAACCTAGGCTGGTCAATCGCTCCACGCCACTGCTGCTTCACGACAACGCTAGACCACACACTGCGCAACAGACGGCTACTAAATTAGAAGAGCTTCAATTGGAAAGTCTAAGACATCCTCCGTACTCCCCGGACCTTGCTCCAACAGATTACCATTTTTTTCGAAATTTGGATAACTTCTTGCAAGGGAAAAAATTCAACTCCGATGGGGCAGTCCAAATCGCCTTCAAAGATTTTATTGATTCCCGTCCGACTGGTTTTTTTAGTAAAGGGATCAATGAACTACCTATAAGATGGCAAAAGTGCATAGAAAATAATGGTTCATACTTTGATTAATTAAATATATTATATTAAAAAATATTCGACTTTTTGTTCCTCCCATACAAAACGCCAATTTCATATGTAAGGACCTAATATAAACGTATCATACCCACATCCAATTTGAATAAATCAACTCTGATCTTGAAGAAGTAAAATAAAACCACAAAACTAAACTCCCTAAAGAGAAACAAGTCTTAATATATTATTGATATTTTGGTAAACGGTCTTGCGCCCACTGTTAACTAAAGGTCTCATCGAAGTGCCATTTAACTTCATATACAAGTATTTGTCTATGGTATATTAAACAAGTTCGCCTGAAGGCGTGCAATTCACACCCTTTACACTTTATATACCATATCCCAAACACCTTGTATACGATACAGAAATTGTAAACTTCACTTCCCAAACAAACACCTTATTGATAAATTCGAAATCCTCGGACAACCGCCAAATAAAAAGAACGATGCATTCCGATTTCTAATTTTTCAGCAGATACAAGTACACAAAGATTTGCTCTACCCAGTTCTCCCCTTGTTTGCCCAGCACTCGACTCGCCCTGAATAGCTACGTATTTTTCAAATACACATTATGCTCCGCTTGTATTGTTCCAGCTCAGTGAACGAATTACTTAACGTGAAAGTATTAAGATAACTTGCTGCAGGAATACATTAGAATAAATAGAGAAGGTGGCTTTAAGGTATTTCTGGTGTTGAACGTGTGAAATATAAAAACAGTTGTCAGATAGGTGGAAATAGCTATAAAATAACCTAGAGTTTCACGCCACGGCCTGCCCATGTTTTGGGGTTTTATTACAATGTTTATCCCGCGGTAAAACGTAAACTATAGCCTTCCTCGATAAATAGGCTATCTAATAAGATTTTTTTTTTATAATCGGACCAGTATTATCTGACATTAGCGCCCTCAAACAAACAATCAATCAATGAAACAAAGCAAGCTCTTTTGATTTATAATATACTAGCTGTGCCCTGCGGTGCTACCCGCGTTATAATGGATGAAGTAGGGGAGCGGGGGGCTTGTTGTAACGGGGGCAAGTATTAACAGCTTAATTACTCAGCAGTTATCGAATATTTTGTGTTGGAATTTTCGCTAATCAAGTCCTTATTTGGTGGCCTACGACGTGAACATAGTCAGTATCGTGCGGGAGTGCGCAGCAAGTGGTCCTGTGAAGGTGCTGCATTTTTGCCAGGTAACGTAAAAAACTTAAGTTCGTAAAGTTTGATTCTAGGTTACTGTACTGTTTTTTTGAAGTGAGTTTCAATTGATTTATGTTGTTAAAATGTTAAGCTATCTTAAGTTAGTATTTTTTTTTGGATAAATTATACCATTTTTTTTCTATAAACAAAAATGTCCAAAATATTGCCATGAGGCAAGTTGTAACGACATCTCGGGGCACGTTGTAACATATAACAATTTGCCCTTTCATGTTTTTAAACGAAAGTGTGTACCTATGTTTGCCGTTAATCACATTTAAAATAGTTTTTTTAAATACCTAATTATACAATATTATACAGCACCTAATTATACAATATTATACAGCTGGGCAAAATCCCTACATATTGCAGTACTTTGTTTTTCTGTGTTTTAGGATGAGAAATTAAAAGTGAGCATCCCAAAATTCGACAAGCTGCAAAAATATTTGACCTTTGTCAGGTGTCACTATATAGATAAGATACATTAAGAAAAAAGAAAAGGGCGTACCTCTTTCTGTTGGATACACCAAACCAAGATAAGTATTCACGCCAGTAATCATAGAAATTAAGCTAGAATCAAAATCTCTTAATATTAATAAAGAAACACTTGTTGCGTCATTAGTTTGTAAGAATTTTGTTGTTATAATTAGTAAGTATCAAACATTATAATATTAATGTGCGTAATCAAAATTATTAAAACATAAGTTTGATGTTCTGTTTACCAAACAATAAATGCCTGAAATTCTATGAATATGTTGTTTTAATTATGTTGTTACAATTTGCCCCACACCAGTTACAACATGCCCCAAGAAAGGGGTATGTTGTAACAAGCGACTATGTTTGCAATATATATTTTTCTGAAGTAATCATTATGAAATCCCGTCCAATTATCATTCTTATGAATAAATGGATATATTTCCTTTACTATAAAATAACTTCATTATTAGAATATTTGTTATCTTGACTTCCCCATCAAAAAAACTAAAAATTGTTACAACTAGCCCCCCGCTCCCCTACTCTTAACCAACAACATATTTATTTGAATAAAGATTAATATTATTATGTTGATACAACTTAAACAAATTATTTCGACCAAATTAGGTACCATAAAAACGGTTTTTGTGAGTTAATCTTAAAAGATAGACATATACTATTGCGGACTGTTTTTTAGATCATTAAAAGAGCTATTATTCTTTCATACATATTTTTTGTGTATCTTGAACCGTTTTCACGGCGCACGCAACGGAAGGCTTCAAAGATGAACAATTTCTCCCGTTTTTTACACATTTACCACTATTTCTTTGCTCCTATTGGTCGTAGCGTGATGTTATATAGCCTATAGCCTTCCTCGATAACTGGACTATCCAACACAAAAATAATTATTCAATTCGAACCAGTAGTTTCGGAGATTAGCGCGTTCAAACAAACAAACAAACTCTTCAGCTTTATAATATTAGTATAGATGTATATATGGAGGATGTCTTATGGCGTAGTATACTAACAGTTTGAGAAAGACCTTAACAGTTGTGATACACAAGAGCCTTTCCTCGAATATTTCTGTGTAATGTAACATTATAATTATTGCGAATGCTAGGCGGTGTGTTCGGCATAATGCTCACTACGAATAAGCATTTTCCTTGCGTTTCAATTTAATTTATTTATTTAACTTTTGGAACATTCAATAACGTCACATCAGAAATTTAATGGATTTATATACGAATAGTTGAGCTGAACAGTCGCTTTGTCAGCCGCTGTAGATATATACTGCAGAATACGGTTAGTAATAAATTATTTTAATAGAAATAAATATATTATGCAAAATTTAACTTTTCCTACTTAGGAAACACAATAATGGACCTAAGTAACATTTTAAATTTAATAATTTTACACATTGCTATAATGTCGGGCGAAAGCGCATTGCCCGCATTCTCGCAAAAGTCCGTTTTCATTAACATTATTATAGCTTCAGACTGTAGAAATGATTTTGTATTTATTCCGAATACCAAATCTAGTCTAAGGACCTATATTCTTGTTTAAAACTAACATTATATTCTAACGAGAGAGACCCAAGGCAATGAAAAGCTTAGTAACTTGGAGCTCTATGACCCAAACATAGCACATTTAATTCCAAGACCAAATACGGTAGAGTATAATTTGTTTTCAGAATTAAACTGATCGATAAATTATATTGAGCATCCCCAATACTTGGATGTTATGGACTTTGGCTTCTATAGAAGAATAAAAGGAATAATCGAATGCAGATATATCTTTTGATCATAATCGTATTTTTTTCAGCCGAAAGGGGTCAACTGCTGGCCTAACTCAAAAATTTAATTTAGTTATTTTGCGTGAAAGTAACCGTGAACGCGCAACTTTTACCAAGTCATCCATCCTGCTATTTAGTGGACGTCCTATACTGCGCTTTATTGCGGTCTACATTCTACATAGAACTTTTCACCCCAACAGTCCAATTATGGTCGAAACAGATGGGCCATCTGTTTCGACCACAATCGGACTGTCTGCCCAAGGTATACATACGCGTCAAGTTCAACTATTAAACAGATATAGAAGTAAACACTTACCTCTATCTGAATGCTAGCAGCTCTATAAGCCCTATCAGCTGTGTTCTGCGCTTGGCACGTGAATGTCTGATTGTGGTGTTCTTCTTTCGGCGTCATGTCAATAATTGACCTGTGGGTAGACGAAGAAACGATCAAATTCACAAATAGACAAGAGGCGAACTTTATGAATGTGTGACATTATTCCAGGCCTTTCCGGGTCTTTTGGGGGGGGCGAGGAGCCAAATGTTTGTATTTTCTGCAATCGCATTCTCGGTACTAGACATCTGATTTACTTAATATAATATACATACTTAAGAAGTATTTTAGTACCCGTAAAACAAGATAAGATCTTTCCACATGGCTAAATTTTGTTTTGTGGATTGTCCGGAAATATCATTATAATACATTAACAAAAAAGATTAACATTTAATACATGGAAGGAAGGTAGGGAGGCCTTTGCCCTGGAAAGGGACACCTAAGGCTCATAAAAAAAATACTTACCGTGCGCGGCTTACTTTTAGACTTTCTACCAATAATAAAACACATTTAATGATAATGCTTATAAATTGAAGACTAGAATCAGTTCTGATAAGCTTACCTGGCCGTAAACCTCTGGCCATCAGGAAGAGGTTCGACAGTGTAGGTAACTCCTTGAGTGAGAACGCCAGCATTGCTGTCCACCCATGTGATCTGAAATAAAAAGCTTATATTATCATACAGTAACAAATAATGTATGGACAGCGTCCCTACCTTGTAGCATTTTAAAATGTGGGTTAATCGAAGGTGCTAAATCGTCTCTCCGTTTTGTTACATGACAGCGAACTTCAAATGCGTATCCGAAAAAAGTTATATCGACATTATAGAGACCGGAATCATTCATAATTGATTTCTTTATAACGTCTTATCCCGCGGTAAAAAAACGATTAAAAGATGGCCTTTCTTGATAAAAGAGAAGGAAACACAAAACACTGAAATAATTATGTTAATTATGAAATTTCATTACAATATTGAATACTACCCTCCTCAATTACTCCTGCAAAGCGTGGCAAATATAGCAACGTCTCATTAAGATGTTCTGTTTATATAATAAATGGAAATTCGAAGGCAGAAGAAATAATAAATTTACTCTAGTATAAATAAAAACATGTTTATGTTTTACACCTTAGTCTCTTAAAAACAATAATACATAATTATTTTGTTATGATTACGTCATGCGCTTTTTTTAAAACTTTTACAGAATATTTGCAGACATTTGGTTATTCTTTACACAATTTTTAAACGGTATAAACTATTTTCATCAAACATGATGTCCAAGAACACTTCAAGTCACCACCAAATTTGATAGCAAAATGAAATCGCTTCATTCATACGGGATGAAACATGCATACACAATCCAAAAACTATGTAATTCATTTTTTTTTCATCGGGGGTAAATAATAACGCACATCTTCCACTGAGAGTGGTTTAGACGAGCGTTTAAAACGCTAAAAATATACTCGAATATTCGTAACTACGACTATTATGAGATGACAGGTATATACGCAATATGCACGTACAACTTGTATAGTACGAGGGCTGACGCGTTTTTGAGATTCTATATAGAGCTTGAACTTGTTGAAATAAACCGACGCATTCGAGTTCTTTCTATGGTATGAAGAGAAGCTTTTTATTTTGTAATAGCTTTATAGAACAAAACAATGCACGTGTTTTCGAATAAAAAAATATCTTATATTTATCCCGCAGATTTTTTTTAAATGGAGCAGTAATGAGATTATCGAATCTAATCAAAACAAACTCTTCAGCTCCGTGGTAATAGTATAGATATGTAAAGAGATCAGACATACATAGAATAATTTTACCTGACTGCTTAACGAAAAGGAGTGGTAATCATGTGGGGTATCGTTGAATTGGTATTCAAAAATCATTAATAGTTTTCTTTCAACATTTTTCGATCCGTCTGACCGTTTAGGATCTAATGTCGATTTAAAGTTGCGTTTACCACAAAAAAACATAAAAAGCTTATAAAAAATCCCAAAAAGGTAAGTTGCAGTCCAGTTATATTTTTCTCAATTTAAGCTAGTTTGTATTGTTTCAAGTATCTATGGTATTTATAAGACAGGGAGCCATGCATCTAAGCTTTCCACGCTTAGACCATTTTCTATTATTCTGTATTTAAATTGTTCGGAGCGCAAACCGCTTGAACACCAGGCTGTTGTGTCAAAAATATTGCCAGGTGCTGTAAATGGACTAGGTCAGGAGCGATTCGCGCAGGTGCGATTAGGCTGGGTGCTGAGACTGTACTACTTTGCTTGATCGCCTGACCGGTCTCTGTCTGACCGTAATATGAACTACATTTAGGTGTTATTATTTTAAGAGATCTCAGTCATACTGGTCGCTATTTGCTTCGTTGTTTTCATAATTATTTTAGTACCTGCCTACATGGTAACATTAATACATCAGACCCCATTTCACTTCACATCTCCACTTGGAAAATCACTAGAATATTCCATTTGACTTGGCAATGTCATAGCTTAGGCTTGAAATAGCTAGTAACTTTACGTAACGGCTATTTCTGGTGGAGAAAAGTTTTGTTGATCAGAAGCTGAAATGGATTAACGCTATGATTATAAAATTCGTAAAATAGCTATTGCTTTAACTTCAGTATTATAATTATGATATTAATGTCAACACAACATATTGGGCACTAAAAGTCCAAAATTATTAAAAGGATTTTCAGATATCTATCTACATTAAAAGACAACTAGAAAAAATTAAGTCCGTCATAAAGATTACTTAAATTATTGTATCTAAATTGTTTATTTTGTTATATCGTGCAAACGATAAATTAATATGATACAGTGAATTTAAGTTTAATATGTGTGTGTTTGTGCTTTTAAGCAAAATATACTAAATTTATACGACTCACTTTGATGCTCTATACATAATTATCTTAGCACTTTCTGATTAAATTGATAAAGCAAAAATATTTGTCCAGTATTCTTGAACGGGCTAAGAGACGGACTTAACAGAATACCAATTTTTTATAAATTCATCCCTATTTTGGTTCAAAAATGTCTCTTTATAATAGACCAGCTGCAATGTTCATTAGCTGTCATCATAAAGTGAATAGATAGACCGCCCCGGAGACTAAACACAATTAGGGGTCAGATTGAAAATGAATCTGTGACAATGCTGGATCCCTTGATGCAATATTGTGCCACTGAGCTTTGTCGTTCCGAAAAATAAAAGTTCTCTGTGGATCTTTTAACAGTATTAAGGAACCTTGAGCATTTTTGTGTAACATTCTTGCGAAAGCTCGGCGATTTGTTCGGCGTTTTGCTCACTGCGAGGGTATACAATGTGTTTTACAATTGGTATATAAAGCGTAAGAGGTTCGTAAGGTCATGACGATTATTTTTTGTTCTACGATTTTAAGATTTGGAAGCCTATTGTCAAAAATAGTATCTAAAGTGCAAATCTAATTTTTCTCGTGAGTCAGCCTCAAACTATTGTTTTTTATTTTAATTGGTAACTGTATGTGATATATGAATTTGAATAATATCTATGATAATAATTACCTAAAAGACAGTTATTAAAGATTTATTTAACTTGCATAACTTTTTCCAGGCGTAAATAAATATGTTATCAACTGATATGTGGCTACATAATAATGACTTAGAGATAAAATTAATCTTAAAAAAAACCAGAGACCTTTTTCGTAAAAATGCTTGTTTATGTCTCGTTGTTCCTTGTTCCGTTTAGTTTCTATGTACCTACATTACAGTAGAAAATATAAGTAACAGAAAGTCATAACTGATCTAGCCACTTATTCAAGTATGGTTTGAAGTAAAGTAATACATATAATTTAGTTTTATTTTATTTTACTTTATTCGGAAATTTTATGATTTAACTGCAAGAAAAGTCGTTTTGAGTAGGACGGACGTAGTAGGAACTTCCTTGAAATAAACTGTGTGCTTTTGTCGTAAAGATTTACGTAATTACAGCGTTTCTTACGCTGTAATTACGTTAAAGACTGGGATATTAAATAATAAAAATATATAATAATTGCAACCGCGCCCGCCATCATGTTTGTTTTATGTTATGGGAGATGGATCTATGTTTGTATTAGAAATTATACTTCAAGTCCAAGCGAAGGTGATTACAAAAGTAAGAACTCCAAAATTGTAATAACTACAAATTGTTAAACTGATAAATCTGTGTTGTTCTATTCGCTTTTCAACTCAGTATAATAAATTGAAGCGAACTGTCGAGACAAGGTTATATAAAATTATTTTTAAAATATATTTAAAAAAATAAAATATATTATAAAAATATTTTTATTAATTTTAAGTTGACCTATCCATGTATCCCCAAATAAAATGCCTAAGGAAATAAACGATTTGATTTTGACTTTCAATTGACAATACTAAGAATAACTAAATTGAACAAAAATAAATCTAAGGTAAGGCATACTTCAGTCAGAATAAGCGATTTGATTGACTGTAAATGTAGTAAAGTTACGTGAAATGTAAACAGAGGCGAGGCAAACAGACTTGGATTCAAACAAAACGTCGAAAACTGCAAACAACTACCATGTTTGAGCACTTAATTTAAAATAGCGTGATGTAAAGCTAGCTTTATTTTTGCGCTTGTGTGAAACGAGTTAGAGATCTGATTCCTTAGCACTTTTTGTTTGAAAGCATTTACTCTGTCGATTGACAAGAGTTTCATCACGCCGAGGGGTCAAGTGTCTGTATGTTCTTTAAGCACTTTCTCCTCGGTCTGGGTGTTTAATATGAATAATAAAAAATATGCCTATTATAATATTAAGTGTATCAGATGTCTAGTATCCGTAACACAAGCTTATAGCTTTTCACGGGGCTAGATGTTGTTGTGTGGATTGTCCGGAAATATTTATTAATTTATTTGAGACCTGATAGAGAGAGAGATATATTAATTAAGTACCATTTACCGATTGTATACTTCATAAATTAAAAGTATGTAATAATGGTGAACGTTAACTAAATTAAAAAAAAATCTTATTAAGATACCATCTGTATATAAATAATTGACAAAATTATGTGCCTCTTTGAATTCCGTTCTTAGGTTTAGATCCTGGTTTAAAAAGTGCTGTTTTAATATTAAAAAGTAAAATACAATTCGGTTCCGACGTTTTCTATTGAGCCTGGAATTCAAGTAGTCCGCCATTTTGAAAAAAAAACATGGTTTTGCGCTAGCGATAAAACGTATGTAAATCAAAAGAATGATAAAGAATCAAATCTCTAACGGTTTTTAAGAGACTTCAGTCTAAAAAGTACAAATAAAGTCTGATGCTGTCCATTTTGAAAAACCATCATTTTACGGCTTTTAGCCGTAAAATGATGCATGTTTTTTTTTTCAAAAGACACTTGACCCCTCGGCGTGTTTCGAACCCGCTACCTCTTGCGCCGCAAGCGGCCCACCTCGCTACTGAGGCAGTCAAATTGTTTCAATCTCAAGTGACACGTCCAAAAGTCAGGAAGTATCATTTATTCTGCGATGCAAATTTAAGTTTCGGTAAAATTTAGTTGGTCTGGCTTGAATTAGAATTTAGATTGCTCTTTGAGAGTTGAAGGTTTCTGGCTATGGATATCTGATTTCGGGGTGTCTGCATAATTTTGAAAATTAGAATTTGCAATTTCATTATTTTGGGGATAGCGTTTTTTGATAGACCATCTAAGTTAGGAAATGTTATTGTTAAGCTTTACGCTTATTTCACGTTTGCTTATTGCAACTATTACTTTTCTCATTATAATCATCCATATATTATATTAAGTATATATATTATATTAGGTAGGTATATCAGATGTCTTACACAAGCTTAGACCTTACCACGAGGATAAATGTTGTTTTGCTTGATAGCGCTAATATAAAAAAAATTATATTGCTTTCACAAAATTCACAATAAAACATCAAAATATGAAACCTTCTTTTAAATTAAGTACTTAACACAATATTAGACAAATGTTGTCAAAGCCAGCGGTTTTTAGTTGAAAACCGTCGAAGGCAGCGGGCGGGATTTCAAAAAGCAAAGCTCGATTTGAGTCAAATTTAGCAGAAATAGCTGTTTTCCCATTAATGGCTACTTTTTACCCCGGGAATACACGTTGTTGCACGGGAATATCCATAAAACGGGCAAATCCGCGGCGTGAAAGGCTATTTAAAAAAAATGTGTGAAAGAACCTATTATTTATTTCAACTACTTTACTTAAAATTCAAAAGAACCTGACCCTCAAAGCAGCTTTCTAACTAGTCCAAAGTTTTCATGAATTAATTATTTAGAAAGCATTTCAAAAGGGTTAAGACAAATTATTCTCCATTAACGAATTGACAGTGATTTGTAGGCAATCTAAAATAGTGCCTATCCTTTAATTTATAGAATCGATTTTGCTGGAGCAATTAATACCTCTGCGAGCGTGTCCTATTCGTCACTGGATAATCAATGTAAGTTATTAACATGACGTCATCGTTTTAGTTTCGTATTTTGATTAATAAGCAGATTGTTTTGATGTACATATAGTTGTTTAGGAATAAACATATTTATAATTGAGAGTTATAAAATCTTTTTATTTAGACAAAAATGTTTGATAGTTGGCAAGTTTTGTAGCAACAACGACAATTGTTGTTGAATATTTTTTAAATTTTAGGTTTTTTAAAAATTATTACCATGTCGTAGTAATTTATTATTCTATGATCATGTCATAGCAACCATTACAAGCAAAACTAATAAGATTTTCAAAATGATTTACAAAATTATGATAATATATCAATTATTATTATCAATAATTTATATTGCTTTTGGATATAATTAGTACTGAAAATAGTCTGATGATATCAAACATGGAAATTGGCACAGATGCTTCAAACTAAACAAAACAAGCTATGTGAATAATAAAAAAGTTTTTTTTGTGAAAAGAGATTTTTTATCAGTTTCAGTCATATTTGTCCAATAGTTTGAGCGTAAAAAGTAAGATACGTAGTAGCCATTTTACTTTTGCATATATAAAAGCGAAACGACTATAATACTGACTCTTAGTAAATAATATAATAATAAATATTTCGGACTAATCCCACAACAACATCTAACCCCAAATTAAGCAGAGCTTATTAGGGGACTGATATACCTACAAAGATACATTTTTGAATTACATACATAATGATACATGGATAACACTGAATGCTGATTGTAACAAAAACACGTAGAAACTTGAAATTTGGCAGTTTGGTTTCTTAGGGTGTAGACGTACACAAAAATATAATTTCATTAAACTGCACCCCGGGCGTCAAACAGGGGTTGGAAGATCGTAATAAAGTATGGTTTTTAAGTAAGATACTTATAGCGTGTAGAAAGTCGCTGGCATCCACTAATAATTTAATAAAATACATTACATTACATCCATCATAGGTCCATTTTATTTTGCTACTCCCGTCTTATTCGTGCTTTTTGATTTGTGTCCATCCCAAGGTTGCCTGGAAGAGATCGCTATCAGCGATAAGGCCGCCCATTGATTCACAATTTCTGTACATTTTTATCTTTTTGTGTGTGTTATTATTTTGTGTTCAATAAAGAGTATTGTATTGTATTGTATTGTATTGTACATTACAAAAATATGTTTCAAGGGACTGGAACAAAAATTTTAAGCCTTTTTTATATTTTACAAAGTGATAAGCCCCACTTATAGGTTGAAACTAATATTCTAAAATCAATTCTTTCTACACAAAATTAGAATATTAAAAAATCAAATTTGGATTAAATCTTAACGTGAAAAATACAGACAATACAAATAATATTATAACATCAATACACTTATTAGAGAGGTCCCTCTTCAGCGGCACTCATAAATAATTATTTTCAATAATTAATATTTTATTTAAATGGTAATGAAAAATGTAATATAAATATTAATTATGACAATAAACATGGAGATTTCCAGAGTTATTTAAAATCAAAGCAATCAAAATATAAACAATGTAAATAAGAGAGAAATGAAATTTTGTAAAAAAAATCAGTTTTACAAACATTATACATATTTTTGCGTTTTAACCCGACTGCGCGACGCAAAGGACTGGTAATGTGTTTATAGACTATGTATGTGTGTTAGTAGCAATATAAGAACAAAAAATTGGGCCGATTTTTAAGATTCAAAAATTTTCGAACCGATTTAAAAATTCGTAACAACCATACTCCTTAATAGGTAGAATACACATTCAAAACCACAAGTTTTTTTTAAGCAAAAAAATTATTATTTTTCCTAATTTTAGCTTGTTTTAACAATATAATGATAGAATGACAATGATTTTTGCTCGATAAAAATATTATAAAAATTATATAAATGTATAAAGGCCTATTTTTCCAACATCAGATTATAGAAAACAAATGAATAAACTATAAGAAGGCAGATTGAAGTCGTCTAATATCTTACTTCAACTTTTGACGATTAAGTAACTTTTTTTATTTTATCTTGATGGTAAAAAAAACGCTCATAAGAAAAAAAACAAAAATAGAAGGACTATTTTATCTAATACAAGGAGTATTAAAAATTAAAGCACAATTTCATAATAGCATTCTGTTTTTCAATGACATCAATACACTAATTGGAGTGGTCCCTCTTTGTCCCATTTCAGCGAGACTCATAATATTAATTAATCAATGTCGCGGCCTAATGGAATTCGCAGGCTTGTCCCTAGGGTGACTAGGGTATCAGCGGGGCGGTGAGCGGAGCGAATTACGGTGGCCGTTACGGTGGTATGTAATAGTTAACGTTTATTCCTTTTAAACATAAATAAAGCATTTTAAATTAATCTACAATCTACAGTTATAAAAGATAAAATATGTGTTCGAATATGTGATTTGGAATTAGAGAAACAGGCCACTTTCTCGTTTTCCTGAATGAGATAGAAGCTAGTATCTTCGAGTAAAAATCTAAATGTGATTCTTTGTTAGTTACTGGAGAATACAATTAAAACAGAATTTACTTAAGCTGCTTAGTGGCTGTAAATAGCTTATTTCACAGTTTTCACTGCATTTTATTATTCAATTTCTCAGAAAGAGTGGTAGACCTTTATATATTTTTTTAGATGTTACGAGTTCTTAAGAACTTAAATCGCTGATCGCTCCGCTAGTCTCAAAGCCAATATCGGTACTATGAGGTTATCTATGCTCACCTCGCCCTGTTCATATTTTTCACAATTTCGCTCGAATCACGCTTTTCTTGAATGACAAAGTGATATTCTTAAAGCTTTGTTGGGAGTGAATAATAATGACCTTCATTTTTCGTTCTTAGTGCTTGTACTTTTATGGATTTTTCAGGGATTATTATGATTGAGGCGGCGGCATGACACAGGTTTATCAATCTTTTATTAAAATTTTACACGGTATCTCCGTTTGGAATGGAGGGTATTTTATCCGTGACAATGCTATCGGAATGGATTACAGGAGTAACGTGAATTTGAATACAAAATGAACACTGTTATATTTATTTATAAATCCTTGAATCAATGTTTATTAAACTTTACAATTCAAATAAAATATGGTCGGTGTTCAACGGCGGATATTGTAGGTTGAATTTATTTTCTGTTACCCATCTGGTGGATGCATGTATAATATTTTGATTGTTCAATGAGTGATAAGATTAATTGTGGTAAGGTTCCATTAGAAAAGATGACATTGTGTCTCTCTTACACATCATGCTGTATCTAATATAATTGCAAAATAACATTTTGAGTCTCTTCCTAAACTATGATCCTGATACCCAACTATTGTAGTATAATGACTGCTGGCAAAATTCGTCGTCATCATAAATTCGGCCATGGGCCATCCACAGCTAGAAAAAAACCTTCGTTTAAAAATAAGGGGGATAGACTATAACCCAACACACTAGTATGATGTGGGCTTGGTGGGTGTGTCATTAAGTACATAATGTTTTAAAAAATGTTTTATTTACTCCTATTTTAATTTTTTTCATAAAAATGAAAACTCAAGACTCGCGTGACGTAACGCTTTTGTGCGATTTGTACTAAATTGTACGTTGTACTTTGTTGATCTACAGTATTATACTCAACAGAAAACCTATCTTTTTATATAGTCTTCATCACTAATAGGCATGGTAAAACCCATATTTTAAATGTATAGTGAGTTTTTGATGGTATAAAATGGTTTTTTAAGCCTTTTAGACTCCTGATAGGATTATAATTATAATAAAGTGACTCTTGAAACATTGCAAATAATATAAAGGGTGCTAGAAACCCCGTTGCATTTTAGTAGAATGTAGTCTCGTGACTTTAAACACGTACTGTGTGTAAGCTGGCGGTAAGTTCCTTTGTAAAGGCGATTACATTTTAACAAGGCTCTTACACTTTGCTACCAGTAAAAATAGCGCTGGAGTTTTGGTATACCAACATTTAAATAAGAAGTGAATGCGTGGAAATTGCCGGCATTCTACTACACAAAGTCGTAGAATGAATGAATAATATTACTAACGGTACAAACACTAATACTAACTAAACACCTAGTTGTTCGCCTTAAATATAATTTAACAATTTTTACCTATTTTATAATGACTGGCGGTTTTGTCTGTTCACGTCCGTAAGTGGTAACCCTCTGAATCCTTACACGTGACCTTCGGGTGGTGCTAAGAACAGTCTCTGGTGGGAGGCTTCGGCCGCGGCTTGTCACCACCCTCCGGGCTGGGCCAGTGCGTGAAGCGATTTTTTCGTGTTTCGTAATGTGGCCCGGAGAAGCCATCCTCTAGAAAGAATATACTATTTTTACATTCTTACCTCAGCTGGTGGTTTCCCTCCAGTAGACACGCACTCCAATCTGATATTCCTGTCCTTGGTGGTAGAGAAGAAACTGCCCTGTAGGATTTTCGGGGGCTCCGGTGGTACTAACACGGTCAGTCTGGCGTATCGCGACCTGATTGCTGGTTCACCTGTATAAAAGAGAAATAGTGTGAAAAAAGAATAATTTTATAATTTTTTTTTGTAAACAGCAAAAGAAATTGGTGAAAAACTTGCATTTCATTAACCGGCCCTGAAAGACCAGTTCGAGTGGGCCCAGTCTACTAAAGAACCGAGGCCGCGGGTTCTAATTGCGCGGGCTAGCAAATTGTATTCTAGGTCAGAATAGAAATATATATCTATCTAGCAACATCACTTCAAGTGTTGCGATTTTTATAAGAGTAGTTTATAACATAATTTATCTCGGAACAAGACGATATACAATTTATAAACGTAGTATTTTGTTAATGATTATGATCTTTATCAGTGGAAGCCCCTTTATAATAGAGACAAAACTGTGTGCGGAAAGTTATTTCAAATATTTCAGTTCATTGTAGCGTAAACAAAATGTTCCTTAAAATCTAATTCTACGCCACCTTTGTTAAATCTTCGCAACAACAAATCATAACAAGGAAATAAGATTTGAGTCCTTTGGCGTTTTTGATTTTATTATGAAGTTTTCAGAATCTCCTCAACAGAAAATCCTTCAGAGTTCCTCTTAGAAGTTGCCAAGAGATTTTGAAACTCATCAAGTCGTAATTACGTTAAAATATCCTTTAAGCATCGCGAGTAGTTGTACAGAGCCGGAATATGAAGTAGTTATCTTATACGTACGATGTAGGTCCTGTAGATACTTGTAAAATTATTGTTAAAGCTTTTCTTTTGCCAATCACGAATTAATTAAAACTGTAATTTATAGAAGGCCTTCAATATTTTATTGCTTCATTTACGTACACACTACAGAGCTTGTAAATATGATTGAAAGGACTTAAAAAAATATAACTTTATGCAATACACACACACACGCGTAATAGCGCACTGATAAACTTGTGGACACTATTGGCCGAGTGACACCTTTGATTTGTAAAACTAAAAACCGAAAATGCAGCAAGTGGACGGAGCAACCGCAAAATGTGTATTATTCACATAAAAATATGTATTTATGTATGTCTATTATATTAAATATATCAGATGTCTAGTATCCATAACACAAGCTTACAACTTACCATGGGGTTAAAAGTTGTTGTGTGGATTGTTGGATATATTTATATTTATAAATAAATATTTCCGGACTACTCACACAGTATCACCTAACCCCAAACTAAGCAAAGCTTGTACTATGGGTGTTCGGTGACTGATATACTACATAGATATTAGGTCCTTACATATGAAATTGGCGTTTTGTATGGGAGGAACAAAAAGTCGAATATTTTTTAATATAATATATTTAATTAATCAAAGTATGAACCATTATTTTCTATGCACTTTTGCCATCTTATAGGTAGTTCATTGATCCCTTTACTAAAAAAACCAGTCGGACGGGAATCAATAAAATCTTTGAAGGCGATTTGGACTGCCCCATCGGAGTTGAATTTTTTCCCTTGCAAGAAGTTATCCAAATTTCGAAAAAAATGGTAATCTGTTGGAGCAAGGTCCGGGGAGTACGGAGGATGTCTTAGACTTTCCAATTGAAGCTCTTCTAATTTAGTAGCCGTCTGTTGCGCAGTGTGTGGTCTAGCGTTGTCGTGAAGCAGCAGTGGCGTGGAGCGATTGACCAGCCTAGGTTGTTTAGCCGCTAGCTTTTCCATCATGGTTTGCAATTGCTGACAATAGACATCAGCCGTAATAGTCTGGCCAGATTTGAGAAAACTGTAATGAACAATACCGGCACTAGTCCACCAAACGCTTACAAGTAACTTTTTTGGGGTTAATTTTCGCTTGGGGCAGGATTTGGCTGGCTGGCCAGGATCCAACCATTGCGCTGAGCGCTTCCGATTATCGTAAAGAACCCATTTTTAATCACAGGTAATGATTCGGTTTAAAATACCTTCATTATTGTGCCGGTTTAGTAATGTAACGCAGCAGTCGACGCGCGTTTGCCGGTTTGCTTCAGTCAATTCGTGAGGTACCCACCTTTCAAGCTTTTTAATCTTCCCAATTTGCTTCAAGTGAATTAAAACAGTTTTATCACTAACACCGCAGCCTGCAGCTAACTCGGACGTGGTTTGCGATGGATCCGCTTCCACAATAGCCTTCAACTCTTCATTATCAACTTGAGTCTCAGGCCGTCCACGGGGCTTGTTCTGCAAGTCGAAATTTCCAGAACGAAAACGTTGGAACCAAAAACGAACTGTGTTTTCTTTTGCAACACGACCGCCATACACATCATTCACCCTTCGAGTTGTTTCCGCAGCACTAGTGCCACGGCGGAACTCGTACTCGTAAATAATGCGATATTTTAAGTTTTCCATTTTGTAAAATGAGTGACGCAAACAGAAAAAAACAGAAGAAAAAAAACAAATGAATGACGATCATCGAAGCACAAATACATGAGTCTATAGCTGTACAAATTTGAATTTGGAATTCCTTACCAAAGAGGAGAAATTTGTGATTAAAGTGGCCAGTACGAAAAACGCCAATTTCATATGTAAGGACCTAATACATACATTATGGTACATAGAAAATATCCAGACCCGAATCCTGAAATTGTAGATCTTACAAACTCTGGTCCCCCGGCGGGAATCGAACCCGCAACCTCCTGCTCCTCAGGCGCAGTTATTTTATATTTACGCGCTAAACTTTACTCGGTTATCTAGGTGAGCGACACCGAGCGATGGCTAGACATTCCAAAAATACGATCTATACTCTGGGTTAGGCCTTAACTCGATAACGTTCGGCCAACATGTATAGAGGGCTTTATATATTTAGTAGCAACTCGTCCCGAAATTGCAAGGTTGAAAAGTTTACAATATGAATATTAATGTCTTGAGTGGTTTCAAAGATAAAATAAACATAAGAAAACAGGAATATATACTAAAACACTATTTGTTTTTTAAGGAAATACGAGTATGTGTTCGTTTTTTCGTTTTGACCGTAAAAAATCTATTGCAGGACAGAACAATAATCACAATATGGTTGGCCAATACTCTCAACAAGGTTTTTTACTGTTATTATGCAATTTATAAGTTCAGCATTTTTTTTTTTTATTGATACGCCTTAATTTGACCACAATCTCACCTCTGCCGTCCTTATCATAAGTGCAATAACTAGGTAAAAGCAACTTTCGAGAAAAACGCGCATAAAGATTTTTTTTTTGTTTTTCATGTATCTAAATTTCTATACAAGGTATCGACTTGAAACTTTCACAAGGCTATAGATTAAAATGTGTAGAATATTATGTAGTACCTTGAATTGGTAAAAGTGTTGGCTTAGTTACCTAAAATCACAGAATTTTACTTATGTTTAGTACTTTAATATAAATAGATAGAATGATTACTAGTCATAACCGAAATAAGTAGTATAGTTATTTCCCTTATCATAAGCAATTTAACATATTTCACTTTTGAGTAGCAGGCAATCCCTATTTTTTCTTGTATGTTCAACCGATTAGTGCAATAAGTGTCGAACATATTTCGGTTTTCATTAGTAAAACAAGCTTAGATGTCAGAGTTGTTATATTATATAAATTGGAGTTGGATATTTAATTTATTACGCAGTACCACAGATTAGATGGCAGTACCTACATTTATTCTGTATAAATAAAACAATTTGGTACGTAATTGAATCTTTATTGTATGTCATACATACATACATAATCAAACGCCAAGTAAAAAAATTTTATTTGATTCTTTAGCATAATATGGTATATATTTATACATTGTTAATATTATAATATAATATATTATATTGTATTATATTATAATAGGTATTTATATGTTATTTTTATGAGTATCTATATATTTATTTATACGTGGAGTAATATGTAAGTCTATAGTACCTATAAAATATTTGTATATAATTTTTTTGTTGTATTACTATTATTAATTATTATTATTATTTTTAAGTCACCGTCCAGTTATTTGCTGTGCATTTTACTCTCCATCCAAAGATTGTCTGAAAGAAATTGCTTTAAGCAATAAAGCCGCCCATTACGCATTTTGTATTTAGCAGTAAGTCCCTTTTTGTATTGTTTTATCTGTTAAGTAGTTAAGCTTACAGAACTTTTATTTGGAGCAATAGGAAATGTTTTTTGTTAATTTTTATTTGAAGGAAATTCAATTCTTTCCATTCGCTATTGCCATGTTTCTCTTTGTCCTTTAACATGAAAGTTTCCCTTTTGACCCTGACCACCATGATGATCTATATATAAATAAAAATGAATTGCTGTTCGTTAGTCTGACTAAAACTCAAGAACGGCTGAACGGATTTATCTTATCTTTGTCTTAAAATGTTCGTGGAAGTCTAGGGAAGGTTTAAAAGGCGAGAAAAAATCGAATAGTTTTTGGGGAAAAAAAATCAATAAAAACCCGTGCGAAGCCGGGGCGGTCCGCTAGTTTTAAATAAACTCTTGGTACCGTGTTTCCGTGTTATTTTAAGCTGAGATGAAAAGTCTTCATAGTCATAAAAATCAGACACTGTCATGACTTTAACGGTATTTTTTTTTAGTTTGACATTTTCACAGAATCTATGAAGTCATCAAAGTCGTAAACTTTTTTTTTAAGTGACAATTCGACTTGGTGGTTAAAATGATCAGAGGACATAAAGGTGTGTCCAGGCTAAAAGTACTTTACTGATGATTCATCAGCAGCAATCAGATTGCTATCTAAGTCTACCAAAAAACACATAAACGCCCAGTTTTTATTCTGAGCTGAACAGTTATCAACCCATAAGACTATATGTTTTGCGTCAAGTTTATGTACTAATAAATCTAAATTTCAAATATTAAAAACCCCCGATTTCAAAGCCATAATTTCATTAAAGTAAAACACCATAATATTTTGTAATGTGCACGCAAAGCGCTTTCATTTGATACCCCACTTGAGTATATTTGCAGACTTTCGGTTTTCCTTCCCCACTCTAACCCCCATAGCTTTTATACGGCACAACCGATTTTCATGAAACATGTCTAAGAAAACTCGCGCCACACTCACCTTTCATACAAAAATTTTAATCTTCTATTAAATTAATTTCTATCTTTCATATTAAATTGAAATCGCTTCATCCGTTCGGGATCAATGATGTCCCAAACAGACAGACAGACAGACAGACACAAAGACAGACAGACAGAAACGTCAAACTTATAACACCCATCTTTTTTGGTTGGGGGTTAAAAAGGATCTGAATGCAGAAATGATGTCTTCTTGGCTTCGTCCAGACACAGTTTCGTTCCATCATAACCATACTTATTGCAGTTATCGTTAGTAATTCAATGAATTATTTTAGGTTACCTTGCCACAACTCAAGTTATTTCACTCTTGATAAGTAAAACAAGACCAAATCCATAAATTATTTTAGGTTACCTTGCCACAACTCAAGTTATTTCACTCTTGATAAGTAAAACAAGACCAAATCCCTAATATATTGCGGTTATGCTTAAGAAAAAAACGGGAATGGTAATAGATACGTAAAAACTGTCAAAGAAGAAAACGTAGATCTCATTTTGCTGATCACGAATATGTATATAACTCTGTTTGGCCCAAAACTCGAGTTATTGCACTTATGATAAGGACGGCAGACCTGATGTAAAGTGAAGATGTGGTCTAAAATGGAGCATGAAGGCCTAGAAGATGGCTTCTCCGGACCACATTATGAAACACGAAAATACCGCTTCACGCACTGGCCCAGCCCGAAGGGTGGTGACAAGCCGCGGCCGAAGCCTACCACCAGAGACTGTTCTTAGCACCACCCGGAGGCCACGTGTAAGGATTCAGGGGGATATTATGTTTTTTATGAACTATAAAATATCTGCTAGAAAGTATATTTATCTTAGCATTTAGTAATAAATCCTTGATCATTTAGCAGACGCCATTCGAAAAGCCAATGCAGTGACAAGGATAAAGTTTTATCCAGCAAAATTAATATTCGCTAACACAATAAGTCAGAAGTTTGCCGTTTCGCGGTTTCGCTAAGTTGCACCGTTATGGATAGGGCTGCGGTGAGTTCATATTAAATTTATAATCATAATTACTTGTACATAATTATTTGGTTCACTTATTCACTCTTGTAAATTCTATTGTCAAAGAAAGATATTGTAAATTCAACGAAATTAATAACTGCGACAGGTTAAACTTGATAACGGTAAAAATCTTACTTCTAAATATGCTATAAACAAAATTAAACAAAGCCTATGGCAAAATATGCGCCGTACTCCTAGATGTAGGCCCTCCCATCCCTGACTACCAAAATAGCTGTAATTGAATAACAGTAATTTTGGTATTCATCGGCCTTGAATTTGCGCCCCTACCAAGTCATCTATCCACCGCTAGTAGAAAATAAAATAACTCTAAGGCTGGCGCTTGACGATACAACGGAATGCAGCTGTCTATTATAGCACGTATTGTACGTGCTATTATGACATAATTATTATTATGCCACTTAAACGAGCTAAACACTATAATATCTATAAAACAAGCTTAGAGCTTACCAGGGGCTAGATGTTGATGTGTGATTTATTTATTCATTTATATATACATAATAAATGATTAAGTAATCATAAATACATAATATATTTATATATCAATATATACAGATATACCATAAACAATACATAAATATTAATTGTTTGGAAATTTAAAAAAAAAACAATGTGGCTTAGTAAGCCAAGTCCTTCTTATCTCGTCGTCTATTCGATATGAAATATTGAATAAATAAATAAATAAAAATAAATATTTCCGGACAAATCAAATTAAACTTATGCTCATCTATCTTGTATAAATAGATGAGCATAAGTTCATCTATTTATACAAGATTTTGTCCCCAGTTTCACCCGCCCTAGAGTTCCAATTGTGGTTTGCCTATGTCCTATTCCAAGGTGTTAGTTAACATAAAAATGCCGATCGTACGGATCGACATTTAAGTTTGCTAACCAAAAAAAGAAAACCTAACTGATAAATCACCAAATATCGAGAAAAATTATTAAACAAGGTTAAATAAATGGCAACCCTAGTTCGAATAATAACTTAAACTAAATGAAACTACACAATGCCCGAGCATTTCATTCAGACAAAAACTTTCTCTGAAACAAGAGCAGTTAAGTATTTGATAGACTTGGTGGGAGCGAGAACAAAAACCCTAACATCTAAGGATTATTTTAATTAGCAAGTTTTCTTTTCTCTGTAGTACTAGGATATTTTATCTTTTTGAAATTAAAATATTAAGTAAATGGAAATGAGAAGCAAACTCCTTTAAGTTCTGAATCGTTAAATGAGCTATGGAGAGGGTCTAAGCTCTGGGTTTCTTTGTGATTGAGATACAGGCCAAACGCGGGTTACCGAAATAATTAATATTATTGCAGATTTGTAAGTCTTAGTAACTCTGACTCAAATTCTATGTCGCGCTTTCACGCCAAAACTACTGAACCGATTAAAAATAAATTTGGATTTAGCCCATTTCGTAATTTTAAATCAAGAAGCTTAGTATTTATTTCGAGGGTTGTGGACTGGATTATAAAGAACAGCTACATTCATAGTTTTTTTTTGTTATTAAATAAAAACATGGATGAACACTTGTTTACATAGAATACGGAATATCTACATATTTTTTGAAGTAGCCATCATGACTATACTGCACAATTTTTTTTTTATCGAATATTCTTTTCTGTTTTTCCTGTGTCTATTTTACTTATAACTGTATCTGTTTATGTTTACTCAATAAATATTTTAATAATATAAAAAGCAGAGTTTGATTTTATCATCGATTTCAATATCGCATCTACAAAAATATGCAAATATTCCAAAGCAAATATTTCAATGAATGAATTGTTCAAAATAAGAAGAAGACGAACGAAGGTGAAAGATATTGGGAATCGTATCACGGAGCTAAAATGGAGTTGGGCAGGACACTTGGCGAGACGAAATGATAATAGGTGGACTAAGGCAATCACTGAGTGGCGTCCAACGAACGCCTATAGGAACATCGGTCGTCCAGCAGCGAGATGGGCTGACGACATCGCTAAAGTCTCAGGACGCACCTGGATGCAATTAGCACAGGATCGAAATGAGTGGCGAGAGCAAGAGGAGGCTTTTACCCAGCAGTGGGTGAAGTCAGGCCGCGGATGATGATGATGATGAATTGTTAAAAATTTTCGTGATGAGTTGAGTACCACCGCTAAGTTTTTAATCAGTCAGTCAAAACATTTTTATATTAAAATATCTTCAAACATCTTGTCCCGACCCCTGGTCGGCTCTTAATTTATTTTTAATTTCATCCTTCCATTTTTCTTTTTCTTATTTTCTAATTTTTCCATTGTAATTTGCATTTCTCAGCCGCAGGATCCTTTTGAAATATTCTCTTTACCTTTTGGGTTCATTTAATTTGAAACGTCGGTTTGAATTCATTCTGTTGTTTCTCAAGTTTTCCCGTAAGGTGGACGTCAAAGGAATTTGTAAAGTACTCCTTTGCTTACATTACAATATGTGAGAGCTTACTTCAATAGTTAGTTTTGACAATAAATTCACAGTTTTGTCAATGGTTAGTCATGTCAATTATGTGAACAATGTACTCACATTTCACGAGTGTTTGAGGGGTATTTTCAAAGAAAATAGGCTATTTAAGCCTCATGCGGGCTCATCAAGAAATAAAAGCTGTCGCCATGATTGAAAAAAAAATCAAATCACTCTCAGTCACATAGGTCAAGAGCTTTATCGCTTTGTCACATGTGATTGAGCGAAATACCTATATTTTAAACATGGTCTAACTTTACTCGGAGTTGGTGAAACAGGCCCTAAGTCTATTAAGACCTAGCAAGTATCCTAATTTATTTATTTATTTCTTTATAAGGAAGGCTTACAGCTAAACACAGTAAAATAAGTAGTTAAATTAAATTACAGAAAGCCATTTGTAAAGCCCTTGCGGACAAAAAACATAATTACTAACAAATTACGACGTTAAACAAAAACAAACAATACTCGTAACAAAACGACACATGAACATACATTAATAGCAATAGCCAATATTTAAACCAAGCTAAGCTAATACCAAGCTTATAACCATAGAAACTGTTATAATGTTTCCAATACCATCATTTATTTAAATAGTATTAATTTGGCCGAATTCAACCACTACTAATTGTTCAACTATTAATAGACAAATAATGCTTCTAATCTATAGATGGTATGATTAACCATTTCATATTGATACAACGTGAAAACTGGGTTGAATAGATCATCTATTTCTATTTATACATTATGTATATTCTATTTATATTATACATTTATTTGAACTACAAAAACTGTTTTAAAATATGAGACACAACTTTGTGAAATCTTTGTTTATAAGTTTTTTTAATTTATTCAACTAATGTTTATTGACATTCAATCTCCTTTATTGAGAAAGGAGGAGGTTGGATGTTGAATTCTGAGTGAAACTCAAAACATAACTTATATATAATTTTTAACTTGAGAACTTTTAATGAAAATATTATAATTCTCTTACTAAACTAAATTATAATTTAAAATAGATTTAGTAGTTCTGAAATTGTACTCATATTTTAACGAAATAATAACTTATCGACTAGTATTTTACAAATAACGAAATTTAAAGTGAACAAACCGAAGCATTTTATTACGAAAACAATCAAATTGAACTATCACAACATGTTCTTATTACAATTTATTTATTGTGACAAAAGAAATGCTTCTTATTCACTGACAATAACAATGGCATTAGTGCAAAGCTTGAAACTCATTACCATACGTGATCAGCACAATGAAAATTATCATTCACAAACAAGTAATCCCATCTTAGTCGAAAGCGAAAAGGCTAAACAAAGACCATAGACTAATGCTGTAGATATCCAAAGATCTAACCTAAATCCCGGAGACAATAGTTGAACGGCTTACGGAACAGACGCCTGAGATAAGCGAATCTAAAGGCGCTCAAAGAGAACTCACAAGACGTGGGACAAAAGGACTATGTAAATTAATTTGAACCTTTTGAGACATAAAGGGATTGATTCAAGTGGCTTCTGAAACTTAATAATAACAAGGTGATGGGAATTTTCGAAATATCCATGATAATAGGGTTTAATTAAATTTAATTAGTGTTGGAAATACGTTTTGTCTTCAGTTTTAGGCAAATTATTTTCAGAAGATTTATGTTTAGATGTTTTTACTTATTGCATGATATATTATCTACATAAAAAAGGCATTCGGTTAAGTCCCGATTTTAGCCCGTTAAAAAATACTGGAGCTATTATTCTTTGCTTTATCAATTTAATAAGAAAGAGCCAAGATAATACTGCAACAATGTTTCGGAGTGGGATTTTTGCAGTATAAATTTAGTACAAATTGCTCGAAATCATTACGTCATGCTAAACTTCAATGCTGAAGATGAAACTATAAATCTAAATTTAAAATTTAAGAAAAACTCCCGATTTCAATGCCTTAATTTCTTTTAAAGTAAAAAATCCATAATATTTAGTAATGGGCACGCGATACTCTTTCATTTGATACCCCACTCGAGTATATTTGCAGATTTTCGGTTTTCCTTCCCCACACTCACCCCCATAACTTTTAAACAGCTCAACCGATTTTCATGAAACATGTCTAAAACACCCGGGCCAAATTCACCTTTCCGCTCGGGAGCTATGATGTCCTTGACAGACAGACAGACACACAGACAGACAGACACGTCTAACTTATAACACCCCTCTTTTTTGGTCTGGGGTTAAAAATAGCTTAAGTTTTGGTGCTAAGCTTACTGCGTAACTTACTCAACAAGATAATGAAATTAATTTTAGTTTAATTTAATTGTAGAAGATTTCTATGAGACAGAATGATTACGGGAGCAGAACAACACAAATGCAATGAAAATAATAAAATAAATGTTCGTGGAACGGTTGTACGCCTGACTGCTCTTTTGCTGACAGCTCTACTTTAAAAGGCAAATGAAGAACCTAAGCAACGAGAATTGCTGAAAAATACAGGCACATATGAAAAAAAAACAAATGAAAATATCCTTCGAATATGAAATTGAAAATGGAACGATAAAAATCAACAAATGGCACAGCATCAGAAAATACCGTTCCGTTATTGGACAAATCAATCAAGCTCTCGATTTTATGAAACAGCACACCGATTACCGGAGTCGAGCGTTTGAAACGGAACGCGAAAAGATTTTCAATTTATTAAAGGCAAACCCAATTTTCCCAAGCTTAGTGAGAAAACAATAGTTGTTGCTGTGTTCTGTAGGAGCATTTCGAGTAGTCTAAGTGAACAGTTTACGTAATTATTTGAATAACTATATTAAATTTTTTGTTGCAAAAAAAAAAGTTAAGACCTTTGCACATAGAACTCACTCTTAGCATGCGCCCCGACGGCATCAATCACGTGATAACCTTCTTCTGCATACAAATTTAAATAGTTATATCTTAAAAGTGAGGTTTATCAATTTTTAAAAATCATTAAGATGAAGATGAATAAGTTTATGATCTATTTGGATAAAATTTTATTGTAAACTAGTGGCCCGCCTCGGCGTCGCACGGGTAAAAAAAGTTCCCGGCAATTTTTCCTTATTTGCTCATCGTTTACACCTACCCTGGACTACGACAAACATTTTAAAACCAAAATTAGCTCAATCGGCCCAGCCGTTCTCGAGTTTTAATCAGCCTAACGAACAACAATTCATTTTTATTTATATAGATAGATTGTTAAGGTACGATTTGCACTGAACGGAGTGCGGCAGCGCGCGCTTTCAAAGCTCGAAGAAATTTGTATTTTATCGACAGCTCATAAAGTCGTAAATCGTAATTACCTCGCCCTGACTGGCGTCGACTCGCTCCGCCGCGTCGATTGTTATGCTACAATAACAACCTAAGCAACTGTCAATAAAATTCAATTTTCTTCACGAGCGATAAAAGCGCTCCGATGCGCGCCGTTTGGTGTGAATCCTACCTTAGGTTAATCTGTTAAACGACTATCCAAAAAAGAAGATTCTCAATTCGTATCATTTTTTTTTGTCTGTAATGTTGTTATAACTAATAATGCCCATGGTGCGGTGGGCGAGGTTGTGCTTACGTCGCAAGAGGTAGCGGGTTCGATTCCCGCCGAATCAATTGTTTGTATGTTCTGCAAGCACTTTCTCCCTGGTCTGGGTGTTTAATATGTATAGCAAAAAATATCTATGTATGTATGTCTATTCTATTAAGTATATCAGATGTCTAGTACCCGTAACACAAGCTAAGAGCTTACTATGGGGCTAGATGTTGTTTTTTGGATTGTATGGAAAATATTAATCAACAGTCGATTGTATGCTTGAACGCGCTAATCACAGGCACTTCTTGTCCGATTAAAATATTTATTTCACTGATAGATAGCCCAATTATCGAGGAAAGCTATAAGCTAATTTACCGCGAAAAATACGTTGTTTCAGCGGAAAAATCCGTAAAACACAGGCAACACCGTGTCGTGAAAAGCTAATCGAATATAATCACGAAGTTGCGGCGTGTTAGTTATTTATTTTTTTAAATAATGTACACTTTATATAAAAAGTTAAAATCTCTATATTTCAACACAGTTTCATTCGACTTTCAATAATAAGCAATTCTTTTACTTTTATATTCAGAATTAAAAAAAAAATGTTACAACACATAATTATAAGTCCGAACCTTTTGACTGTTACTTGAATTATTAATTTAAGGGGTTAATTAATAATCTATGTGGGAAAGGAAGTTGTTTGACAGAATGGTGAAATACGACACGTGAAACTAAAACTCAATAAATTAGGACAAAATACGATATAGTGACACTTATCACTTGCATCCTTAATAAAATTACCGTTAGAATAATTACACCTAAAGCATTTCTATCCCTATTTTTCTTTAATTCATTAAATCCTGATATCTTTTGCTCGTTGAAGTTTAGAACATGCTTATAATCATTTCGCCATAAATTTTAATCAAGTTAAAAACAATTCAAAAATTGATAATTAAGGAGGAAGGCTATTAAAAAGATCTATGATAATTTTATTCAATTGGCTAACTAGTTTGCAATTTAATATTTTAATGTGCAAAGTTATCTTGATAATAAAAATTAACTCGGAAGCTAACTTTTTATTATACTGCCTCAGTGGCGCGATGGTTTCGATTCCCGCCGAGGGGTCAATTGTTGTATGTCCTGCCAATCTTTGGTCTTAGGTTTTTAATATGTATAATAAAAAATATTTATGTTTCTATATCAATTATATTAAGTATAATCAGATGTCTAGTTATGTACCCGAAACACAAGTTTCGAGCTTATCACGGCCCTAGAATACTCTAGATATTCTTGTGTGGTTTGTCCGGAATATTTAATATTAATATTTATTTGTTCATTTACTATTCACGTGACTATTTAGTAAAGAGTTCTTTCCCCGCTATAGCTTATGAGTTAAGTTATAAAAAATGATCTTTTACAATACAGGAGTATTGTTCGATTTCCAATATAATGACGTACTTTATAAAACACCGTGTACTTTTAAGGAACGATTCATAATTCCTTTTGCCAATATTTGATCATTATTTTTGACCCTTATTTTTAGAGTTCCGCGCACAGAAAAGAACAGAAAGTCGGCTGATATTATGTTTACTTTCACTGTTTGTATTTAAATAAGGTAATTCATCTTCTATAATATAAAAATGAAACGCAAATTGTGTTGGTAAGCGCATAGCTCAACAACGCCTGGACCAGTTTGGCTAAATTATTTTTCAATGTTCTTAGAAGTAAATCAATTTTTATTTTTACAATTTTTATAAATTAATTGACATTTATTTTATTTGTTATTTTAATAGAATAACTTAGATATAATTGAAACTCTGTATGTAAACTTTAAGAACATACCTTTATACAAACCTGACCTGTAACCTATGTTTTCAATAAAGAATCTTGAATCTTGAAGTCAAGGAATGATTTTTACGAAAAAAAAATTGAATAATTGATAATACTAAATTATTACCCATGCGAAACTGGGACAGGCCGCTCGTATAATATAAAAATAAGTATTTTTTTCTAGTATGAGTCTGCATTAACTTGTTGAGCTAAGGGCTTAGCTCAACAACGCCTGTACCAGTTTGGCCAAATTATTTTTAATGTTCTTAGAAGTCCAGGAATGATTTTACGAGATAAAATGTGAATAATTGATAATACCAAATAATTACTAATATTGTAAACGCCAAAGTTTGTGAGGATATAAGTAAAGTGTGTTTGTTGTCTTACACAGATGGATTTTGGTGAAGCTTCGCAATAATATAGCTTACATATTATCAGAATAACACTGCGGTAAAATGCCGCTTTTACCAGGTAAATACAATTCAATTTGGCTGTTATCAAATTGCTCATAGGCATCGAACCCGGTACCTCCTGCATCTTATATGTACCTACTGAACCCCCAAGGTAATACTCTCATTTGACCACTTCTGATAAATGTGTATTTAGCCTCGAAATTGGAAACCTTTTTCAATTGTGTTTTAAATAAAATTAAGCAATTTTCTCATGTTAAACTGATACCGAAATTACCTAGAGGGTACTTAAATCCCACTGAAAGGTATTATTGTATTACTTCGGATAAATGGGTTTCTTTGGGTTAAATTGCAAAATTGTTGCCTTTAATTTGTAAAAAAAACGTTAAACTTTATTTTCTGTTTTTAGTTTGTACCTAAGTATGTTTGTTGCTCTTTCACGCAAAATTTACTGCAGTGATTTTGATGAAACTTTACAATGTAGCTTTCATATAAGAATAACACGGCTCTTTTTACCGCGGTAAAATCGTGGGCAGACAGACAGTCAGTAATAATTTATTGTTTTTGTTAAAGAGGAAGAGATAGTGGTCTATTCCTGTTGTGCGGGAGAGACCTAATTAGATAAATATTGAAATATCCGGTTTTTGTGATAAGGTATGTTAGTATGTAACTTATTAGACTGCCTCGGTAGCGCGGTGGGCGAATGTCCGCTTGAAGTAGCGGGTTCGATTCCCGCTGAGGGTAAAATTGTTTGTATGTTCTGCAAGCACTTTTCTTCTTGGTCTGGGTGTTTAATATGTATAGTAAAATATCTATATATGTATGTATATTATATTAAGCGAATCAGATATCTAGTACCCGTAAGACAAGCTTAGAGCTTACCACGGGGCTAGATGTTGGCCGTGGCCAAATATAGGTTTGTCGCGCTCGAATAAGTTATTATAACTAACACTGTCTTTTCGTCCCTTTTATTTCATCCCTTCTATCCATCCCAAGGTTGCCTGGAAGAGGTTGCTCATAGCGATAAGGCCGCCCTTTGAACCCTGTTTTTAATTAATTAGGGTTTTTGTAAAGTTTATTATTAATTTGTGTGGTGTAAAATAAAGTGCTTTCTATTATATTTTATTATAATGAGTATTAACACGTATTAATTAATTACCTCTATGTCCTGTGCTGACTTGACACTGGTACTTTGCGTCGTCATCCAACGTCACGTCCCGAATATCCAAGGAGTAGTCTCCTGCAAAAGGGAATAATATTTAATGAACAGGTAATAAGATTTTTTTTGTCATAAAAATGGGAAAATTTGGGACGGTATACTTAATTCACCTGAGTTTATTCACCCAGATGCATTAAGTATACTGTTAGTGGACTTTATTCACCCAGGTGTTTTCGGGTGCATTAAATCTACTATTTTAGTAGACTTTAGTCCCCTTAATTAAAATACAATTAAAATGTACCTTCTTAATATAATTAACTGTAATTAACTGTGCATCTGTCACAGGACCCGTTAGGAGCTCTATGTGTGTGTACCAATAAGAAATTAATGAATAACAACTTAGCTATAAAACATAAAAATAAATCAAAGAACATTGACTAAAAGACGAAAACTAGTAGCGGGTTTCTAGTTTTGGATTTATTTTCGGCTTAGACTGAAAGTAGTAACTGTAGAGATAATGCGAAACTTAATTAGACTGGTTACTGAAAAACATTTTTATAGTAAATTTCTTTAAATAAACAAAAACCAAATTATTGAATGAAAAAACTAAGGGCTATAAGATTATAATCAAATAGCTATTAACATTAATTATTTTTATAATATCATACCCAAAACCAATTTACCAACCTTGTTAAACGGACAAACTTAAGTTATTGCTTCAAACAAATATCACATTTAGAATAAATAATTTTACCCTTTAATTTTACCCATTAAAATCAAAACTTTGATAGTTTTAAAGTTTTGTTTGGAATTATTGAAAATAATTACAATAGTTTAATAATTCATGAAAAGGCAATTTGGCTAGAATTTCGACTACAGGGTCAAATTGACGCCTAATCTATAACTTTTTTCATACAAATTTCAGTCAAAAATGTTTGCGCACCTCAGTGTGTGCAAGTCGGGTTTTGCGTCAGAGACATAATATAATTTTAAAATAATTCATAGTATTCATATAGCACATTAACAATGTAATCAGCTCACGATATTTCTCAATACTAAAACTTATACCACAGCCGATGTCTTAGGTATGATGTTTTAGTCGCATTGTATGTGGCATCTATTTGGCCGAAGGAAGACTCAAGGTTTAGACACTAGAAAATTTAAAGTTATTTTTAATAAAACTTCAAAAGTAGGGATAACAAGATTCATAAAAGTTATTTCTGTCATTCAATTTTTCTTTAGTTAAAATTGTGTATATTATTCTAGGATTTAAAAAGATAACAAACTTGAAAGTAATCAAGATTTAAAGCAGGCTCAATTCAGAACATTTTATTAAAATTTCATCACACAAAAACAATTTATTATTTAAGAGTTTTTCAGTAAATCTCATTATTATTCAATTCCAAACATAATCTCTTACAAAACTAAAATCATTGCATTATTCCAAAGTTTTTTCATACAATTACATTTCTAAACCTCTCTCACGATTAATTAGATTAGCAAAGTATATAATAATGTATAAGTAAATATTTTTTTTTAATATATAAGAGTAAGTACAGTCATGAAGAAAACACTCCGATCCTTTTCAAATATAGTAAGATAAAATACAAATCCTTTCAGATATTATTAACAGATGGAGCTCACGCACAAAAAGTTGATTCATTACACGCCCAGGCCAAAAGACATGTTATATTTCAGAAGAAAAAGCTTTTCCTCGTGATAATACCCACATTAATTAGGTAGCAACTGCTTTTGGTCGTGACCTTACTTTTAATTAGATATCCGCTTTAGTAGATAGGAAAAATTTGACAAGAATTATGGGGGCTGAGTATTATGCTACGATGGTGTGAAAAAGTACTTTTCATTTCTATTCTTAATAATTATTGGTTAAAGATTAAATATGACTTGTAAATTTTTTTAAAGTCTTAGGCTTCGGCTGAATCTACGCGTTTGCAACGCGGGAAGCGACTGCCACTCGGGAACGTCTACAACGCGGAACTGTTTAGCTTGAAAACGTCCCGCTTTGTGGTAGTGTAGGTGTGCAAAGAGCCATAGTAAAGTACGGGCGCTTTGAAAGCACAGATTGTACAGATTTTTTAGAATTTACATTACAAAACATAAAAGTTGCTGCCAGCCGAAATAAATGGAAATCTTTGAAAGACCCCCAGCCTTTGCCCAGCAGTGGACGTCCCACGGCTGAAATGATGTATGTATAATGGTACCAACCTTCCTCATCACTGCCGATCATCTTATACCGGTCGTAGCCGCTAAGATCCCTGTTCAGTCCAAGGCCGAAGTCATCCTTCGTCCACTGAAGTTGACCCGCCTTCTGTTCCACCCGACACGGAAGTGTCACTCTAGATCCTACTACTGCCGTCTGAAAGCAAAAAATATATTTCATTACAACTAATTTTTAATCTATATAAATAAAAAGGAATTGTTGATCGTTAGTCTGATTAAAACTCGAGTACGGCTGGGCCGACTGAGCTGATTTTGGTTTTAAAATGTTTGTCGTAGTCCAGGGTAGGTCTAAACGGTGAGCAAATAAGGAAAAATTGCCGGGAACTTTTTTTACCCGTGCGACGCCGGGGCGGGCCGCTAGTTAGTAATAAACAAAACTACGTATTCAAATAGGGCACTTTGATGACTAAAAAATAATGATACGTACAAAATTTTGTTAACTTGGTAATAATGTAGCCATATTTTTATATTTTCATACAAACGAAAAATCAAAACGATACAGTGCATCGAAGTTTCGCGTGGCGTAATGCTTCAAGCAAAATGAAGTGAATTTATACGTCACAAGACACCACTCCGGAACTTTTATGCTATATATCTTGACACTTTCTCATTCAATTGATAGAGCAAAACTTAGTTGTCCAGTATTTTTGGACGGGCTAACAGACGGACTACATAAAATACATATTGTTTTATGTAGTCATCATGCTGCATGCATTTTGGAGGTTTTGTCTGTTCACGTCCGCAAGTGGTAACCCTCTGAATCCTTACACGTGACCTCCGGGTGGTGCTAAGAACAGTCTCTGGTGGTAGGCTTCGGCCGCGGCTTGTCACCACCCTCCGGGCCAGTGCGTGAAACGATTTTTTCGTGTTTCGTAATGTGGCCCGGAGAAGTCATCTACCTTCTAGGTCTTCATGCTCCATCTTAGACCACATTGTCACAAGCCTAGATCGCCGGCCCTTGACATCAACTCTGTCTCTCTCTGGCTCTGGCAAAGAAACCAATCGCAAACCCCCCTTTATTTTGAAAAAGGCTTATGTCTAGCAGCGGTCTTTACATGGCCAATAGTGTGAAAGTTAACTCAGAGAACAAATTACTGGTTAACTTCGCGGTAGAATTGGTCCCCTAGTTAACTAGTTATCTCACTTTGGTAACAAGGTGAAAATAACCTTTTATTATAAAAAAATATATAAATATATATATAGGGAACGCCGTTGCGTTAAAATCTTATTTTTCAATAAAATTATAATTTGCTTAATCGGTTTTTCAATTGAAAAAAAACGTTTTCTGATAAAAAATTTGTGGATATTTGTGTAATACATTTTAAAACTACCCGCATCGCAAGATTCGCATCATAAAGTTTCACATTTTAAATATGAAGTCCAGCGCATCCAATACCCTACTTTACGAGCTGAAAATAAAGAGAAAATCTAAAAATAATCGAGTGCACGTGTCGGTAACATCTGCTCACCCCTTGGGCGGGGGTCGGCATGTTCCGTAGATAAAAATACTTCCGAAGTTAGGAGGATGTAGCATTTTGAGGTTATGAACATTTTCAGCTAAGTTTTCAACTTTTTAGGGTTCCGTACCCAAAGGGTGAAACGGGGCCCTATTACTGAGACTTCGTCGTCTGTCTGACTGTCTGTCAGCAGGCTGTACCTCAAGAATCGTGGTAGAGAGAGTTGAAATTTGTTGCCGCTATAAGAACAAATACTAAAAAGGGCTCTCATAAAACAAACTTGATTTCTATAAAGTTCAGCAGTACACTAGGTCAGTATTTGAATGGATGATCCTTATTCTAACTTCCTCTTTTTGCAATCTAAACATTTTTTTTACTTATTTTTGAGTTATATTCTTTGCAAAATATGCGTAAACTGTACACGGGACCCTTGGCGTATTATGGGTTTTTCTCATACTTGGGAAATCATTTTTTTTTTGTATTTATTAGGTATCATTTGGGTTTGGTTGAGTAAAATATGATATTATGAAAGCTAAATTTGGGAACCATCAACATGTTTGACAGGCTTTCTTCATTTCTGTTTTCCTGGTATAAAATATATAAAATTAGAATTTACCTTGTCTTAGAGGCGTATATCTTAACCGATATTTATGAAATTTTGTGAAAAGCTACCTAAATATATTTTTGTCAAGCCATGTTTTGTTATTTTATCGAAATGGCGAAGAAAAAATGACTTGTTCCGTTGATAAAAATACCTATGTAATAAATAATGAAAATTTATATTATTTAACTTTGTCTAAGCTTATTTTTAAACTATGTCTTTTATTAGTGACTATATTCACTAGGCCTTGATCAGGAAAAGTGTGTTCTTATTCAAAACATATACTTTGGGTCCCAAACTATCTATATATCTTTTGCAGACAGCGCATATCGCCATTCCCACCATTTCTCATGAAATTTGGTGAGCAAATTTAAAAATGGTTTTGTGTCAAGTGATTTTTTTAATACTGCAAAGAATGTTTACCATATACCGTAAATTATTGTAGTAGAGTAATTTTTTCAAAAATACTTCCAAAATAAGAAGGATGCCTCACATTTTGAAGCAGAACATTTTCAGTTTAGTTTTGCTTTTATATTATTTAATGTACTTGGGTCCGTTGGGTTTAGTTGGGAAACATATGGTCACATTTAAGCTTAGACGTTAAGACACACCGGGGGCTTTGCGACCCTTCACCACATTTAGTAGACACCGTTTTTTTGTTTTTATACTTTTTAGTAATAAAAGTATCCTATATTATGTCCTTTCTCAATAAGTAGGCTATCTAACATTTTTTTTAAATTGCTTTAGAATATACTGAGATTACCCAACCAATTTAGCCTCTTAACAGACTGTAATAATTTTTCACTTGTAATATGTTTTATTGTATATAGGACAAAATGAAGATATACTTTCTTAAAACTCTAAATCTAGTTTATCGAAGCTCTAGTAAGGTGGGTGGAATTGTTTCGTTAGGTTTTTTGTTTTTTAAATCAGAATGGAGGAAATATGACTATACCATAGACAAAAAACTATGAAAGACCAGCGCTTAAGTTTTGAAATTAAAAAAAAAACATTTCCTTATTATAATTTTGAATTCTCTTCTTAATATTTAATTAATGACTATTAATCTTGTTTTTCTGCGATTATGCAAAATAATCCTAGGTATTTATAATTATAAACGAGTACCACAATAGATCTAACCCACAGCCATGAGAGTCGAGTATCACTAATTCTAAAAAGTAAATAAAGTACTAATCTCACCTGATCCTGAGGTTCCATCGCAAACTTCTGCTCACTATAACCGACACACACACATACACAACACAACAACACCAAAGTCCGCAACAAAAGGAATAATTTCACTCCCCTAGTTGTTCTGAACACACGCATTTTCACAGCTATACACAATCACACATTTTTCACAATTTTATTCACATCGTCAGCAATCACAGCATCGTACGTCCGAGATGGACGGATGTCAAAGTGACACTGAATGCAATTCCAACCAAAATAACTAGATGCGGCCGGAAGTAAGTCACTTTTGAAGGAATGATAATGATGACAGTCGTTCACTCTTCCGGCGTAAGTGTGGAGACTGGCGCCATCTGAAACAAAAGATTGGTGTTTGAAAATAGAATAGGAAATGAGTCGACGGAAGGAAGTAGTTAGGACGCTTTGATGAAGGGCAGTAAAATAACAGTTTTATTTGTTATACAGAAAATACGTATATTTCTTTAGTTAAAAGCAAGCGCGATAGTGTGAAAAGTGCTGGGGCGATACTAAATTAGGTTAAAAAAACAATAAGGTTACCTACATACTTAATTTTTTTAGTAATAGTTTTGACTCGTCGATTTTTAATAATTACTTATATTCAATAAATAAAGGCTTAAAGGTGAAAAAGTCTTTCATTTTTATACTACAAAGTTCTTCCAGGCAACCTCTCATAACTCTTAATATAAAAATTTCAGTCAAAGGTGTCAGGGAAAGCGAATCTTTGGTTATCATGTAAGTTTATGGTTGCAGAAAAAGGTACCTATAGGTCAGTGCCTTCTTTGATGTTATTGGTATAATTATTTGATGATATTGTCAACAATAACATAGACTTATATTATTAAAAACAACACTTTAAATAACGTCATGATGTTTTAAACAAGATCCATCTTAAACCCGTCCAAGTTCTTGGAGAAGAATAAACTAAACTTCGCCTGCATAAATCTATTTAAGTCCAGAAGTTATCAAGTTCCGTGGCATACATTAAACAAAAAATATCAAATATTATATTTATACCTACTTATATAGATAAACTTAGATAAACTATCGCAAGTTAATAGATATATTTTTTTTGTAACTTATTTGATTCAGCTTTATCGGTATTTTAGATGTGCTGTTTATAAACAATAAAAAAAATAAGGTTACTTTATTTTGTGGCGACCGTCACTCTACCAGTCAATGTTAGATGGTAGATAATAATAATGGTACAATTTGCAAGCAAAATTTTCAACAACAAAAATGATAGGAATATGAAATGGCTATTTTCTGAGTTAAACAAATCAAATTTCGTAAACGTTATAATAATAATAGGTTACATTTTGGTAGTAAGGCCTGACGCTGCATCAGCAGGTTTGTCATCTGTCAGGGTGGGGCCTCGAGCCATATCTTCTTGCCCCGGCTTCAACTCCGGGGGCGACTGCCCCTGGGTCACACGATGACGCCCCGGTGACGGGTTTGACGGTATTTTTTTTCTCCGCGCGATTTGTTATAAAATAGTCTATGACGCGAGGCCTACGAAGGACCACTTTTCTCTGTGTTTGACATAACCCGCGCCCGCTTAACCCAGCAACGTAAATGAAATAAAAATTATCATAACTTCCTAGTAAACACTAAAAAGCTTAACGTTAAATTTATGAATAGGCCGATAATCCAATTATTCAAAACATGGGAACTCCCAAATAAAAGAGATTACAATAAATTAATATAAATTATATGAATGTGAGTCCGGTGATATTTTGATGTGAATTTTGATTGATAATAAGTGAACGAATATTCTATTAGTGCCCATGAAAATTGGTACATAATAAATCCGATTATACAAATTTAATTTAATTTATTTGCGGTTCACTTCGTTGCGCTTTGTTGTGATTTGTCTAATTTCAAAACGGTGGCAATATAATTTATAGTTTTATTACAATCCTATAGAATACCAAATATCTTAAATACTTATTTCTTAAAAAACCTTCGGAATCAAATATAAGAGATCTGATTTGACTAACACTAGTGTTGGTATTCTCAAGCCTCGAAAATGGAAAGACAAAAATATAACCTACAACGACTTAATTTTTTTTTACATTTAATAATTTTATCTACCCAATCCCTTACATGCGATTTGATGTTGATATCTTACTCCAGAAATGTCCTTCGAGTATCCTGTAGAAGGGTAGGGAAAGTAGAAGGGGTGCTATAATTGTAGTTATGGAAAAGACGATGGAAGAATAAGTATTGCTCGAAGTCTTCGTCTTGTCTCAACGAGAAACCGTTTAAAATAATCTAAGCCCCATTACATTTGTCGTGTACAGATTTATTTAATACTATTTTAAACCATTCAGATACGACGGAAGCCACCACCATTTTGTTATGTATATCTATTTTATCGTCATTTTATACTATAATCATTGGACACAGTATGGTATCACTGTAGTAGGAGAGGCTTTGATGCTACATGAGGATTTACACGAGAATCATTGAGACTTATTATTAAGTTGCGAAGCCTAATTATAAAAAACTGAATAGGAAGTCTTATAATATGTAGGTATACCTTTTTATCTATGGGGAGACATAATATGGCCGTTTTCATAATAGAGGTGGTCTTACGTAAGCTTAAATATGAAAAAAAATCTTACACGAGCGCGCCATTATGTTTTGAAAGGATTTTAAGTGAACCAAAAACAAGCTCCTATTTAAAAATATGACGATTGAGATGTGTCGCAAACCTGTGATCTCTAGTTGAATTTGTAAAAAAATCTAAATTTCGAAATACTAATAATAGAATCACGTCAGATTAAGATATTTTTATGGTTTTATTTTGTGTCCTAGACGTACTGGCTCATATTTTGATTATTATAGAGTCATTGACCAAATCTAAAAAATATTTTTTGTCCATAATATGATGCGGCCGAATAATAAAATGCTAAAATTTGGTGGAAGTGCTTAATAGAGTACAAGTTATCCTTCTGTATATTAATCTACCACACGAATGAATCCCGAAATCCCCACTTCAGCTCCCGTACTATTGGACAGAGGTAGGCAGCATTGCTATGCGATACAGCATCCACAGATAATTATATTCCGTGTGAACTGAGCGTTATCGTCGACAGCTTTTTTAATCGTCACTATGGACGATTGAAAGATAATTGGGGCTAGGGATGGGGTGTGCCCGGTTTTTTTGAGTTTATTTTATTAAAGCCGGCAATCTCAACTCTAGTGAAAGGACCATAATATGATCTCGACGAGATTTCACGAATGAGGAAAATGTAATCGGTACGTTGTCACCTCTTTATTGTCTAAAGGAAGCTATGAACTTTAGTTTTCATTTATGAATGTGATAAAAAACATTTTATTGATTAACTCAACGCTTCTAACCATTTGCTGTCCGGAACACAATGTACAGTGATTGATTAAGGATGAAAAAACAATATGTCACGTAGAAATATAAAACTGATACGTAGTATACCTACAAGATTTCATTTCAAATTTCCGAATGTGAAAAGTCATCATAATAGGTTTTTTATGTAACATATCACAATTTCGAGCACAGCAGTCCGTAATACTGTTTTCTAACGGAAACAAACGGTGCACGTTTCAAATTCAAATGAAATTACTCGTCTTTTTGCTAGACTTTATCCAACACCCGGCCAATTCCCATCCCTATTTACAACACAATCTAAAACATTTAATTTTATTTCTGATACGACCGATAAGCAAATTGAATTGGGCTGTTTAGATTATCAAGTTAATTTATAATTACCTAAAAGTATCCCAAGTGGTTTGGGTACTTGGCACTGAGAAAACACATGGATGTTATCTATATACATACATACTTTTTGATTGCTCGTGATAAAATCCTTACTTTATTAGAATTCCTAGATTGTTTGATATACATTTTACTAGGTTTTTATTGACAAATTGTTATCAAAGTTTTTATTGAAACAGGAATCGAGTGGTAGTCATTTTGTATAATAAAAATACTCGTCGAACCTTTAATAATAGGCTGTTTTAGAAGTATTAGGCACCGCGTTATCAAGAAAAAGGTTCTATTCAACAAAATTCTTATAATCTATTTGAATCTGTGGGAATATTGGCAAAACCTCGAGGATTCCTTTTTCAAATTCACTTTGGTATTCGCGCCAGACACGCTTGTCTGGGCGCGTTCCAGATTTGAATTATCAAACAAAAAGTAACAATCAACATGGTATATATACATAATTTTCTTATTAATAAAAATCATAAAACATGTAACTACCTCAAACTGAAAGAGCGGGATTCCCATAACACAAGAATTTCTATACATCAAAGTAATTTATTAAATGTACCTAGTTCCAATCTTACTGAAATAAAATTTTCATTTTCAAAGAAATAGTTCTGAGGTTAAAATTACTTCAAAACGCATCTAAGTTTCTGAAAGACACTGTTTTTTTTAAAAAATGGGTTTTGTTCACGTGAGTCATACGACACGTGCTCAAACTGTCAGAAGAGGTACTCCCGCTTTCCTGATGATGATTCCTTTTTGAATGGAACAAAAAAATGTTTTATATCATCATCATCATCATCATCATCACCCTATTAACGTTCCCACTGCTGGGACACAGGGACTTCTCACTTGACGAGAGAGATTGGGCCTTAATTCACCACGCTGGCCAAGTGCGGGTTGGTGAATGTCACATGCCCTTCAAAGTCTTTTAAAGTTCTCAGAACATGCCGGTTTCCTCACGATGTTTGCCTTCACCGTTAAGGGGCGGGGTTTGAACCCACGACCTTTGGAATAAAAGTCGAGTGTGCTCAGACTTATAACACGGCTTTCACTAGCAACAGTATTGGAAATAAACTTACCAAAATCAAAAATTTCTATTTCTATTCTAAAATTAAATTCACACACGTTATACTCGCACGGCCGTCACGCTTGTCTGGCACGAGTTTCAAATTTGGAATTATTTTTAACCTACCCCCTCGGGCCTGAATCATTACGGCGGGAATTAGAGTTTAAATTTAGAATGACAGTGCTGTTGAATCAATGTCTGTCTTTGTAAAAGGAACTATTCGTTTTATTTTCGAACTTCGAATGTTCGGAAGTTTATTGGTTTCGGTTTATTTTAGTTAGAACAACGCATTTTGCCCGCATAAAGATATTTTTCCCGCGGTAATAATTAGCTTAGGTAGTGCTTTAGTCCATATAATGAATAAACAATGTATTGTATATCGAGTTGTCCGTCCGTACGGTGGTTAAAGAGTGAATGAGGCAGAAAATAGAAGCTATGCCATAACTATACCTGTATAAACGGTGTAACACGGTCGACGGATCAACGAAAGCTGGAAGACAGATGAACAAAATACCTTTATTTTTAACCCCATATCACTATACATAGGCACTTTACTAACTAGATTAGGCAAACACGGCGATTCTTAAAGAGATCGTATCAAATGAATCAGAACAATAATTTATATCAGTTAAACTATTCAATGTTAAAGTATAACCCAGACCAAGGAGGAAGAGATTGCAGAACATACAAGCACTTGACCCCTCGACAGGAATCGAACCCGTCGCTCACCGCGCCACTGAGTTAGTCTGAGGCCATTTCTTATAGTTTTATCTATATATTTGTGTATATATTAGAATGTTTTAGAAGAAAATACAATGAGTACCTAGGTACCTTCGACAACAGAAGAAAAAAAACTGCCTTCGTTATAATATAATAGGTACATCCAAGTACAAAAATTATAGCAATTTATCTATAACCATTCAGAACACTTTAACTATTTATAGCAATTTATAGTAAGGTGGTAATTTTATTTACACAACTGACCGTTCATTTAAAATAACTATTAAATTAAGTCGGCGGACACCTACTAGTTACCAAAATGTTCCAAATTATAACTTGAGTTGATACACCATTATATAAATGAGAAATAATCAACTCGCATTAACTAAAGTAAATCAGAGTTTACCGTTGTGAGAAAAAAACTCAATCGACTTGAAAATGTAGCTTATATTGATAACGGCATGAACAAGTACTTGAAAAGATGATTCGGTCATGTAAAGATTGGTGATCAACTTGTAAGAGTTTCAATGAAAATCTATTATCAAAAGGTTTTTTTCTTTTAAACTAGATACTATAAAATGGAGAGTTTATATTATTGTTATTTAAAACACAAATATCGTAACAAAAATATATTAAATAAGTCTATCTCATCAAAATTAATTAAGCTCGGCCCTGAAGTCAATATTCTTTTTATGCATTAAAAAGTGTAGTTAAAAAAAAAGTATTTATATTATCTTTAAATAAATTATTATCTGAAGCAGCATAAACTTATTTATTATAAGGCGAGCAAAGACAATTAATATCGAATATTTTTTGCGAGAGTTAGGCATAACACTTTTTATTATTTTTATTTATATATAAATGACATTTTTGACATTAATATATAAATAAAAATGAATTGTTGTTCGTAAGTCTGATTAAAACTCGAGAACAGCTGAACGGATTTATCTTATCATAGTCTTGAAATGTTCGTGGAGGTCTAGGGAAGGTTTAAAAGGCGAGAAAAAATCGAAAAATTGCCGGGACAAAAAATTGAATAAAAAACCGTGCGAAGCCGGGGCGGGCCACTATTAAAAATATAAATCTATGACTTTAATAAGTGATAAACCTCACTTTGCATGTTAAACATCCGTAACTAACCACAGGATCAAACAGGATTACAGTGCGGAGGTTACTTATGTGACTTCTCTTTCTCAACTCAGTGTAAAAAATTGAAGCGAACTGTCAAGACTATGTTATTTCCTTGATTATTCTTAGTTTTTATTTAAATTAGATTTAAGTTGACCTGTCCATGTAAGCATAGGCTTCTAAGGAAATAAACGTTTTGACTTTGACTTAATCTTTGTCTGCATAAAACTTAAAAATAAATAATATAAGTACAACATACATACAACAACGAACAAAAAACAACAAACTTCTCCATTAACCGTAAACAAAATACACAACCAGCCATTCTAAATCCGTCTGTGAAATTTGTTCCAAATGCATTCCATTTCCAAACGAGTGACTAGTTTAAATTTGGAGCGGTTTAGACTAAACGAGGCTGTTTATGGAATTTATGTTTTAAACCGAAGCCATAGAGTATAAAGTGCTATGTGTGAATTGTTGTCTGTTACAGCCTGAAGTAAAAGGATGGAACCCGATATTTATTTTGAATTTACGGATAAATAAAAACAAAAAGGGGGTCTATGTTACTACTTTTCATCTATGGTAACTCCAAAAAGCCCGTCAAACTGTCCTACTTGCCTTTTAAAGTTACAATTTTAATTGAAATAACACTAGTAGATACAAATTGATTGCCAGAAGAAGACAAAATTGTGTCACACACAAGTTATTCACATGATCAAAGACTAAAATGTTACAGAATAAATTATCTATTATATAACATTTCCATGTCACAAGGTTAGTTGCCGTGCTCCTCCGAAACGGCTTAACCGATTATTATGAAGTCTTCAGTAGATCTGAGAATCGTCTACTATCTATTTTTAATTTTACAAAACAACGTTTGCTAGGGTCAGCTAGTATCTTATAAAAATCGTGTATTATTTTAAAAAACTGTGTTGGTTGTTACGCTTAAAAAAAATTTGCTCTATATCATCTATCTACAATTTGTTTCATATATTAATTATAGTCAACTACCTTATTGCAGTAATCATAACAAAACAGGCATTTTTTACCGTTACAAGTTCAGACGTTATAATAACATTTCTAAGAAAGTTACTGAGCCTTTGACATTTAATTGTATGATAAAAGTCCTTACAAATAAATTAGAATAAAAAAAAATAGCATCAAATAGCTCCAGTGTGTCACAGCCTTTACTCAGACGTTCTAAATCTAAAGCTAATGTTTCAATAGAATTCGGCCATTACAAGTTTTTCAACCGTTCAAATTTCGAATCTAGAACGTTTTCGGTTGAAATTACGCCTATTTGGGTTTGTATTTTGAAGCTTTTGTCGGATTAACTTTGGAACCTAAGATGGCGAATGAACCTTATTGGGTTTCTTCGTCTCCAAAATTGTAAAGCTTATAAAGCTGTGTTGTTCTATTCGCTTCTCAACTCAGTAGCAAAAATTGAAGCGAACTGTCTTTTGAAATACCTAATTATTGTTTAAAATCTTAATTTTATTAATTGTAAGTCGACCTGTTCATGTATGCCCTGAGCTTCTAAGGAAATAACAGCTGCCCGGTTATTTGGATTTTCCAGCAAAAAATATCATGGTAATAATCATGGGTGCAAATTTTATATGTCTATTTATACCTACCATAAAGCTGATCTTATATTATTAAAGTAGCTTAAAGAATCTAAGCAAAAAGACATCATATTCGACTTCTTTGAATACTATTCAAAAGTTAGTAAGTTGTTTTTTTTTCTCTCTGTATTTTGTACTATATTTAATCTTGGATATATACAGATATATTATATACCTTTATCGTAAACCGCAAAATTAATACAAACAAAGAAAAGATATAAAAATATATTATATGAAAATTTCACAAAACAGCAACAAAAGAATTTAAAAATCTCATCATTATCTCTAAATGTGACCAAAGCTGAAAGTTAAATTAACTGAGCTACTAATCTTCTCAACCTGTTCATAAACTGTTCAGTAATTTTCAATTATGCTAAACGGATAATTTTGTTGAAAACACCGCTCAGTTATTATTGTTATTTGTTTTAGGCATCATTTTGGCCACTTTCGAGGAGAGATTTACAAGGAAAAGGTATGATATTGTATATTATTATAGCATTTCGTGTGTATGAGAATAATTTTGTGGTAAACACGTATTGGCCGATATCTGAGACACACGGCGTTTAAAGTTATTTTAAACAAAAAAATTCTACTAACTTCTTGTATCAAAAATTCAGATTTTTTTATTTATTATAATATGACTAACTTACAAATCCTTACAAAAAAAAAATCATTAAATCCGTTCATAAAAAAATGTTCTGAGCTAATTCCCTACATTGCGCGTCAAGTTAAGAATCTCCACCATTTATTACAAAGTAATTTTAGAAAGACTGTTTATTTTGAAATAGTTTAATTTTCTTTAGTTATTAAATGTTGTATCTATGTTAAGAATATCAGAAGTTTAGACTCCGCAACACGAGTTTAAATCTTACCAAAGAGATACTAGATATTTCTATATGGATTGACCTTGAATATAGTAAGTAAAATATCGCGATAAATAAGTATATTATTTTTAGAAGGTATTCTTATGAGATTTCTAGTCCGTGGTACCTAAACTCTTAAAGCTTAGAACTAGTAGTAGCTCTTAGTTATTATAACGGGTACTAGAAATCTCTAAGAATACTTATTTAAATTGTATAGTTACATACATACATAGACTTTGTTAATTACTAAATTAATATAATAACTGTTAAACTTAACAAACCGTGTGTATCATAATATAACCTTTTTTAACAATCCTTCTGAGAACGGATACACAGCATCCGTTTAATCTTATCATCAAAATATACCACCTGTTATATGCCCAAGCCATTATAACCCTTATTTATTCGCCCTTAGAGTTCAATTTTAGAGTGAACTTTCAAGTTTCGGTCGAAATGAGTGAAATGGTAGCGCCGCAAGCGAAAATAGTTTTTATACTTAAAGATTTACAGTTCAGTTTTGGTTGGGAATTGATGCCTTATGTCGAAGAAGGTTGTTTGGTTGGTAATAATAGAGTTTCGGTTTCAATTGATCGGTTTTTTTAATTGAACAGTACGAGTGAAGACAGGTCGTTTTTTTAGCATTATATATATTCGCAGAATTTGTTCAGTAAGTATAATTTTTAACATTTTTTTAGACTGTCTCATTGGCGCAGTGGGCGGAGGCCTGCTTGCTGCGCAGGAAGCAGCGAGTTCGATTCCCGCCTAGGGGTCAAATCCCACTCGCTATTCTTAGGTAATGTATTACATACTACGATCCTTTCGTTTTACCCGACTGGACCGGATCCACCAGAGCGGTAATGTGTTTAGTCTATGCTTTGGTATGGGTGTTTTCTATGTATCATATGTATGTATTTACAAAAAAAATTTTATCTATATAGTATATCAGTCACCTAACACCCATAGTAGAAGCTCTGCTTAGTTTGGGGTTAGATGATGCTGTGTGAGTAGTCCGGAAATATTTATTTATTTATGTATTTTTCCATGTTCTTTTGTAGCAACTACAGACCAAAAAAGCCTAGACCGCTTTTTATGATTGATAAGTCGAATGATTCTTCATAGTCGCGCGAGTGTCACTAAAGACATGACGTCAGTGAAAATTCAATATGGCGACTACTGGACGACATTTTGTTAAAATAAAATAAAATTAAAGTCAATAAAATATGTTATTATGGGGTAACGTTGAATAGGTATTCGAAAAATTCATTTTTAGTTACCTTTCAACATTTCTCTATCCGTTAAGGATATTTATTGATTCAAAGTTGCATTAAAAAATAATAACCATTCTCACTTAATAGGCATAATGTCCGAAAACCGCATTGAATTCCGTTTAGTAGTTTTTGAGTTTATCTGAACATAAAACCAGAGACGCAGCGGGGGACTTTTTATAATACGTATAGATAGATTATAATGGTTATTTACGACTATATTATTATGTCTCCTTCAAAAAAAACCTGTCACTTGTCTCAATATTTAACATCTCCTTCAAATCAAATAGAATTTGAACCGTTGTAAAACAAAGCAAAATCGCAGTTTACTACGATCAAAAATCTTTGGCCAAATGCTTTGACAACGCTGGAAGTGTCTGCAACGCGATAGTATTTTGTCTGATAACGTCCCCGTACGTGACCTCCGGGTGGTGCTAAGAACTGTCTCTGGTGGTAGGCTTCGGCCGCGGCTTGTCACCACCCTCCGGGCTGGGCCAGTGCGTGAAGCGATTATTTCGTGTTTCGTAATGTAGTCCAGAGAAGCCATCTGCCTTCTAGGTCTTCATGCTCCATCTTAGACCACATCTTCACTTAACATCAGGTGAGATTGTGGTGCAGACGCAGTCGCTCCCGAAGCTTAACCGTTGACAGCGTTCGATTTTGATTAGCAATATAACATCTCACCCCATATTGAAACCTTAATACATCACGAAAAACTATCTCCAATAAATCTAAATTTAAAATTTAAGAAGAACCCCCGATTCCAGTGCCTTAATTTCCTTAAATGTAAAACAACATAATATTATGTACTGTGGACGCGATGCGTTTTCATTTGATACCCCACACTAGTATATTTGCAGATTTTCGGTTTTGCTTCCCCACTCTCACCCCTATAACTTTTAAACGGCCCAACCGATTTTCATGAAACATGTCTAAGAACACTCGCGCAAGACTCACCTTTCATACAAAAGAAACTAAATTGAAATCGCTCCATCCGTTCGGGAGCTATGGTGACACAGACAGACAGACAGACAGACACACAGACATACAGACAGACAGACAGACAGACACGTCAAACTTATAACACCCCTCTTTTTTGGTCGGGGGTTAAAAAAGCCGACTCGGGGTACACCCACAGATCAATACAGTACAATCGCGACGAAATTAGGTAGCGGCGGAGGAAATTTCATTAGGACAGGTCAATTTAGATATCCGACCTAGGGGTGACTGATGGCGATGACTGTACAATATTTTATGACTTGATTAAGCGATTGTACGTATTTTATGTCAGTGTTTATTAGAAGGGGCTTTGATTAGCTTCCGTTTGTTTGAAGGTACGGCTTTTTGTTTGGTTAGGACATGAACATACAGTCAAAGTCTAACCAAAGTTTTCATACAGTCAAAGTATAATCAAAGTATCTGCGAAAAAAATAAATAAAATTAAATTAAATTGGCCTTTTATCTTATCTATTCACCGACATTTTTTTTCATTGTCGCCGTGGTGAAATATGGCCTGGTCTAAGCTTTTTATGCCCAGTAGTGGAAGTCTCCTATCTCAAATAATGATGATGATACATATTGATAAATCCTATCTCAAAATCTTTGAAACTGCAAAATAAATAAAATATATGCTATAAATAACAAAAAATCATTTTACATTTCTTGCTTTGAAATAATATTAAAAGTACTAGTAGCTCATTTCATAAACTTTCTGCAAAGAAATGCTGCTAAATGAGACATTTTCTTTTCTCTGGCATTTAGTCTTTGAAGAAGACTTTTTAATAAAGGAAAAACGTATTTTACGAGCGCGAGAGTTATTTCAATAAGAACAGTCTTATGACAAATTTTCAAAATTTTCCGAGATTTTGCGCTTATTTTTATAGAACAATTTATCATTATCGGGCGTAAATCCTTAAAAGTACCTACCCACTCCAAAAGTAGGTTAAAGTATTAAAGACTTGGTTTTCACTAATTACCTTCTTCTAGCCAAGAAGCGATTGGAACGAACATTTTGCAATAAAATTGTACTCCGGGGTACATTAGCAACTTTGAGCTTTTTAATGGCCGGACAATAAAATTTATGCGATGTCTACAAACCAAAAACAGTCCGATAACAAAGAGAAAGCTTTTATAATTGACTGATTTCCGCCCGCGATTATGCCCACGTAATAATTGATTTTCCCGCGGTAAAAAAGTAGCTTGTGTACTATAACAAAAGCAATGCCGTCAATATTTCAATATTAACGGGCAATACAGGAATACAGGATTTGGCTACACACAAATATCGGTTGATGAAAGCAATAAAAAAATAATAATATTTTCTTGCACCGTTCTTACAGTGGCAATCCCTTTTTATATTAGACCAGACCTATTAAGGATTTCCAACCGCACCTGGTTGCAAAAAATCGAACGACTGAGGAATTTTCCCATCAGCATCCCGAGATTAAGCGGAGGTGTGAAAGAGATAGATTGTCGTAAGAGAGAGACAATAAATTACACCTCGGATACAATGAACGGATTTGATTTAAGGCAAGGTAATGTTTCTTTAGCGTCGTCGGCGTCGTCAAGCGGGCGAAATGTGTGGTTTTTAGGGTTCCGTACCAAAAGGGTAAAAGACCCTGTTTGAGACTTCGTCGTCTGTATGTCCGTCTTTCACCAGGCTGTTTTTCAAGAACCGTGATAGATAGGGAGTTGAAATTTTGAGGGATGAAGTATTTAACTTGCCGCTATAGCAACAAATATGAAAAACACATAATAAATAAATTCATATAAGGATCTCCCATACAACTTGATTTTTATAAAGCTTAGCGAGGTTGAGCTAGGCCATTACTTGGATGGGATCTTGGATGGGTCGAACTGCATCGTTTGGCACTTTCTGATATTTTTTTCCAATATTGTTTAATTTCTAAATGTGTGTCAAATGTACACAGAACCCAAGGTGTAGTATGATTCCATCTCATACTAATCTTTTGGTATAGACGGCATGTCCCTAGATATGTTTTTGATGACTCTTCCACAGACGCTCAACTTAATTACGGCAGTCGTAAACACCTCATTAATGACAAACGCTTTCCCTACAGCATGGAAAACCGCGATAGTTAGACCACTTCCCAAAACTAAGAATCCAAGTACATTAAAAGACTTACGCCCTATCAGTATTTTACCTTTCCTATCTAAAATATTAGAAAAAGCTGTAAGTATCCAGCTTACAAAATATTTGGAAGAAAACAACATCCTTCCTCAGAAACAATCTGGATTTCGGAGAGGTTTCAGTACTGATACAGCTTTACTGGATGTGGTAGATAATATTCTTGCAGCGGAAGACCAGGGCGAAGGTACAATTCTCACATTATTAGACTACTCTCGGGCATTTGACACAATTGACATCTCCCTTCTTCTTTCCAAATTGTCTTTTTATGGATTTGATAGCCGTGCAGTTAAGTGGTTTGATAGTTTTCTCAGTGAGCGTTATCAACTTGTGGAGGTTCGGAAGGATGATGGAGTTGCATCTAAATCTAAAGAAATGCCAATAACTCGAGGTGTTCCTCAGGGATCGATTTTGGGCCCAATATTATTTATTCTTTATACTACAGATATTGTAAACACCATTAAAAATTGTAAATATCATATATATGCAGACGACTTACAGCTGTATATTTCTTGTAAACGCGATAAAGTAGACGATGCAATTGCAGGCCTAAACGAAGATCTAGACAGGCTAATGCAATGGTCTGGTAGAAACTGTTTATCATTAAATCCCAACAAATCAAAATTTTTGGTACTAGGGTCAAAGAAACAAATAAAAGAAATTAAAGAGCATGCACCAAAAATACATATTAATAATACTGTTATAGAAAGTGTATCAGAAGTTAGAAATTTAGGCTTATTAATGGATGAAAATTTAAATTTTGAAAACCACGTCCTTCAAACTACGCGTAACTGTTTTTATAGACTGTCCGTTTTATATAAAGTTAAAGACTTCATCTTTCTTTCTTCTTTCTTTCTAATCCAATTTATTTATTGATTTCTACGAGAGAAGTTAATTTTAGTTGGTTCAGGACCTTATTTCGAGGGAAAATATAATTTCCCGTGGTACAAGTAAATACATTAAAATCCATTAAGTAGTTCAAAAGATCAACGAGAGTAAGCGAACAAACTACGGTTTTTTAATTCGCGTCCCGCCTACAATTTAAATAGCTGACGCGACGAAACTTTATAGTGTTACAATATTAACATCTATTTTCGTATTATAAGTTAAGAAATATTTAAAAAGCCGTAGGATTCTGGCAATGCCTAGTCACCGATTTTTTCCCTAGTTCTAGGTGTATAATAAGAATATTATATTGCTTTATCAAATACCTTGTCCCGTAACACAAGCTTAGCGCTTACCACGGGGCTAGGTGTTGTTGTGTGGATTGTCAGTTAATTTTAATTTATATATTAAACTTCAATCATATACCTATCTTTATTTTTGAGTACACAACGTATCATTTACACAGTAAATACTAATTAGTATGTTAATTTGATATTTTATGAATATTAATTCCTAACACAGACACTTTTCACATACTAATTAAAATATTTATATGAGTAATCCTATATGTTGTTATGATTAACATGGGGATCAAATTTCTCTAAGGCTATAACCCATTTCCTATATTGATGGTTAGTTAGTTGTTCCTTTCCATTAATAAAATTAATCAGAAGCTTTACAGAAACTTGATTGTAGCTATAAGATTGAGTGTTACAAAATTAGTTGGCTTCCTGTGGACCTCCCATGGGGAAATGACAATTTTGTATCAATAAATTGGTAGCTAACGCCATCTAGTTTTGTATAGATTAATTAGATAGTCCCAATCGTTAAGGAACTCATTTAAAATGAAATAATAATGGTTGCTAGTTACAAGGCCGAGTGCTCTGCTCTTCATCTTTGTTATATTAATTTGAGATATTTTTTTTTATTTTACAATTAAAAATTGAGTTTAAAGGGGCTAACATTTTGACATAATAGTCTGCCATTTTGAAAAACAAAATTATAACGCGACTGGTAGGTATAACAAAATAATAATTAATTATAAATCTTATTTACGTGTGTTAGTCATTGAACTCCTCCTAAACGGCTCGATTGATTTTGATGAAACTTTATATGTGTGTTTAAGTGGGTTCGAGAATGGTTTAGATTCACAATACGGTCATCTAGGTGCGAAGCGAAACTAGGGCGAAACGCTAGTACTTTATACAAAATGTCGAAATCCCTTTGTCAAATAGTTAAAGAAGCTTGTAAAGATCGCATACGATTATGTACTAATGTAAAGTAGTTCCCTACTAGCTGGTGGTATCACATATTTTCCCGCGGTTAAATGTATGTTAATTTTCAAGGTTTAAAGAATATGTGTACGAAATTTCATTCAAATCGGTTCGATAGAACGAGAGATTACCCTATACAACGAACAAACAGACTTTACCTTTTTACAACATTACCTAGTATAGAAAAGTTATTTATCAATACAATCCCAAAAAAAATAATTTTGTTTTCTGTTTTTAAAAAAAATCATAACCAAACCGTACAGATAGAATAATATTATTCCATCTGCGCATAAGCCAATGCAACATATTCGTCTTACACACACATAAATAGTTTTTATCCTCAGATACATCCAGCTAGTTTCGAAAGCCTGCAACCGGTCGAGTATCCGTTCTTGCACCTGCCTGATCGTCGACCTTTGTAAAAAATGATCCCACACTCGTTTCTGGATTGTGCTCATAGATGGCGCTGTTATGCCTTTTTAATATAATATAACACACGCTAACCCATTACAACCCCATGACTAGACCTTTCAATATAATTGGTACTCCAATTTCTAAGATTAGTAATATCAAACAATGGAAATAAAAGATTTTGTATCTTAGATAGATAGATAAATAACAACCTTATTGCTCACCATTTTTTAAGTATTAAATTACAAAAAAACAGTAAAACGTTACAAGTGATACAATTGGCTATACCAATATAAATATATAGTTGTTATTTGAATTGGAATAACTTTGGTACTCTTCAAAATTGATGCTCCAACTGGAATACCTCATGCAAAATACTAAGCATGCCCATTTTAGTGAAAAAGGACTAGAAAAAGTACTTAATAAAATTTGCTAAAAAATATTTAGCTGCCTAAAAATAGACATGATGACATAATTTAAGAATAAGAATCCGTCTGATAGGCTCATAATGCTGGACACCTATTTTTGCTTTTACAATTTAATGAGAACATGAGATACGATATCATGGACTAATAATTTTTAAGTGACCTACCCTATTCTGCATAACGGGGTTAGATTTTACTGTGTGCATAGCATAGTTCAGCCAAATAGGAATAATGTATATTTTCATTTAGAAAAAGTTTCAATGTTTGTTTTGATTCGAATGTTATTGAATTTGTTTTATAAACATGAATGTAATGTGATTTTAAGAATGATGTATATTTGTTTTATGTTTGAAACGATCAAACACTTTATTATTTACTAGAAAATTATTTATGTGCGCGAAATAAATATGCTATGAAATTTTCTTTTAAAGATCTTTAGCTTATCTAACAAACTTAAAATTAGACAAAGCTACAGCATTAGGGAATTATTGTAACTACCTTGTTTATTTTTGTAATTATTAAGAAACTTATATAATGATGAATCTTTATTAAGTTGTTTTTACTTAACAAAATTTTTAAAATTATAGTAATTAAAGTATTACAATTAGTTTTATGTATTAAAAATAATTTCAGCCATTTTTAAATTTCAGATTGTAACACGGTTTAACAATCAAAACCAAGCTTTTTTTTATCAAAATCTCATTCCATAGTAAGAATAAAAATCATTTATTTGCATAAAACATGAGTGTTTATATTTGGTGGTAAATTTAATAAAGAGTTGAAAATGTTTTGCTAAGGGTAAAATAATCTTCGCTTACATACATTTACAAGTGGAGTTTCACACAACAAAACCATCCTCAAAAACAATAAACAAAGCTTACAATAAAAAATGAAGATTTTGTAAACGCAAGATGTCCCGTAAACATTTTCATACAATAGTCATACAACTCATACAGTGAAGCCGCAGAGTATTGTAGATACGTTTTTGTGACAGTTTTTTTTTCACAAGGGATTATGTTTTTGTTTTTTATTAAGGGCTGATAATAAGAATAATACCTTATATATTTATTGTTAAAACTTTGTACTGTGTTTGGTTTTATAAAATAAAATGTTAGAAACAAGTTTGCCTATTATGTTGTTACAACTGTAACATAAAACTATTTTATGAAGTGTCAACTAACAATTCGACGAAGTCAATAGTGAAAAAAAAAGTATCTAAGTAATATATCTGTAATCTAGCACTCATAGTACAAGCTATGCTTAGTTTAGGTTAGGTGATGCTGTGTGATTAGTCCTAAAATATTTATATATTTGGTTTTCATTACTTTATGCAAAATAAAATATACTACAAAATCATAATTTGAAATGCAAAATTAACATTCTATTCGTAATATTTTAATTAGCTTACGGACCACAAAAGGTCTAACAAAATGACCCAAATTAATGACAGTAAACAATTTAAATTATCTGCCCACAGATACCCTTTTTAGGCAAACAATTAGGCATCTGTGACACAGATTGATTGAATGTGTCAGATCTGACGGCCTTTATGCCGTAAGCCGTGTCAGTCATCACATTCAAATAAATATATTGGGATGGCGAGTCAAATATTTATGACGAATCTATTTGACACAATATACATAGATGTTGAGCTTAATTTTGATCGAATGAAATTATTATGACGTTATTGAAAATAGAGTATAATAAATACTGGAAACGAAAATGTATTTATTATATTTATTTATAATTTCATTAATCTCGAGAACGGGTAAACGTGAGGTTTTCAACTTTTTCTTTTAATTTTGTAATGTATTTCATCCATTCGTCGATTACACAGTTTTTTTTTGAGGATTTCATATCCTTAATCGATCCTAATGTATGTAGGTACTTGTCGGCCAATAGGTTCATTCTAAGGTGTTTATTATTATATATCTGTTTTAGCCTACCGTGTCATTTTCTTACAGGCTCATAAATATTTAGTTGCATTTTTTACAAGAATATTGTACAGAAACATATAAAAATACCTCTTTAATCTCAGAACAGTTTAATAATTATGTATATAAATCAATTAGTGAAGTAATGAGCACTTTAATACATTAACTTCCGAACAAAATTCGTTGCTTCCCAAGCTTCTGTATTCTCAATAACACGAGTAAATCTTTAAAAATTCATAGTTCAAATCCAACGTATAAATAACAGGATGCAGTTCAAACATTATTTACGATCTACATATTTATTACTCCGAGGATGTTCCAAAGAAAATAACAAAACAAAACCAGTTGCTAGAGTACATTACGCGTGGCGCAGCATTTCCTTATAAAAGGTCCTTCAAAGCCTTTTCCTTTCAACAGAAATTGGCACTTAGCACCCGGACATAAAGTCCAAAACGACTGTTTCGGAAACAGATTCGCTCGCGTGGCTGTCAAGTCGATACCCCAGCTTTGAAGCGACTTAAGTTTCACGAAACTTTTAAAGGAAATACCACTTTATTAAAAGGGGGGAAAGGCAATTTTGGTGGAGTGCGTTCCCGGGTTTCTGTTTATGGCTTGCTGTTTTGTGATCCAAGGCGTAATATAGCTACCAGTTTTGCTTAGTGCCTTAAGCTGCTTTTCTATCTGGGGAAGGCGAAGAAAATGTACTGGTGCGAAGATGAGTAAGCGAAGCTGTGAAACTGTTAAGACTATCACCAGAGCCATTTGAACTGAACAGTGCCGGGATTATCTTTAGCAGACTTTTACGAGTAAATATTCAAGATACAAAGAATTTATTTCCATTGTTTGGTTTTACAAATTTTTGAATCGTCCAAAATAAAATACACAAAACTTATACAAATCGACCATAAGTCCTTAGATCTATATAAATAAAAATGAATTGTTGTTCGTTAGTCTGATTAAAACTCGAGAACGGCTGGGCCGATTGAGCTGATTTTGGTTTTAAAATGTTTGTCGTAGTCCAGGGTAGGTCTAAACGGTGAGCAAATAAGGAAAAATTGCCGGGAACTTTTTTTACCCGTGCGACGCCGGGGCGGGCCTCTAGTAGGAAATAAATTTATCGTATCTGGACGCGGAGTGGATATACAATAAGTTTAAAATGTAGAGTAGCGTAGTAGGTAGTTCACAGGAGAGGCTCCGTTTCCCTGATGACGAGTCCTTTGAATTGAAACGTCGAAATGTCATTATTTCGTAACAATTTAACGTGAGTAAAACGCGTTTTCAAAATAAAAAGTAATGTTCAACTAAATTCGAAACAGATTTTTTCTTAGAACGTTCGAAAGTTAGTATTCCAAATTCATAGAGATACGTTTTTGATATTGTTCAAAAACTCATTTTGTTTATCGATTACAGATAAAAGTTTATTGACATTTTATAACAAATTTCAATTACTTGTAATAACTTTGTATAGAAGTTATAAGATCTTTGTCGGAAACTGTCTTAGCTTAGTCCCCACTTACACCATACAAGTTACGGTTGAGACAGTTGACAGTAAATTGTGCCTATCCGAATAAATCATATTTGACAGATGTCAACTCGAATGCCGTGCGTAAGGACTGACAAACATAGGATAGGAATGAGAGATGTAGTTACAACCTTATTCTTGTTAAACTTGTTATTGCAAGCAGGTTAGTGTTGGTACTGCGTTTTTGTTTAAAATTAGCGGATTTTATTATTAATTGTACTAATGCAAGCAAATAATATTATGCACCTCAAAAAATATGAAAAAAAGACATATAGAGCTAAAAATAAAATACGATAAGTCCCTATGTTGTATAATATACATAATAGGTTTAGGTAAACCTATGAAACGGGTACATGAGTAATGGTAAGTTGTGTTTCGATATTTCGTCGAAAAACGAGCAAGCGCCATGTAGCCCTACCACGAGTTGCACTTACGACTGCTGGAGATTATAACAATCCCATGCATTTGAGAGATTTTTCATAATTTCGTATCTTTATAATGTCAAATGTATGAGATTGCATAAGAGACGTTTTCTTTAATTACTACATTTAAATTATTTTAATGTAAAACCATCGCCTTAACATGAATGCTGAGTAAGGGAGCCAATTGGCACCGTACAGTTTTACGAGTCGGTTCTTTTACGACTTAAGGTTAAATTATTTACATTTCTACGCTCCATTTAAAATAATATTTATATGCAATTTTAATTAAGTACCACTACCATGAACTAGATTTTAATATGATTTGAAATAAAGTTGTTTTAATGCCTTATAATTATAATAATGAAACTACTCCTAGTTCACCTATTTATTTTTTTTCGTTAAGAAGACTTTTCACATTTTAGTAATGCTAAACGATTATGTCGCACAGTAATGAAATTTTACTAATATTTAAATCTAAATTTAAATTTTAAGAAAAACCCCCTATTCGAGTGTCTTAATTTCCTTAAAAGTAAAACACCATAATATTTTGTAATGCGCTTTCATTTGATACACACGAGTTTATTTGCAGATTTTAGGTTTTCCTTCCCTACTCACCTCATAACTTTTTAATGGCACAACCGATTTTCATGAAACATGTTTAAGAACACCCGCGCCAAACTCATCTTTTATACAAAAAAAAATAATTAAATTGAAATCGCTCCATCCGTTTGGGTGCTATGATGTCCCAGACAGACAGACAGACACACAGACAAACAGACAGACAGACCGACAGACAGACAGACACGTCAAACTTATAACACCTCTCTTTTTTGGTCGGGGGTTAATTATAAACGCGGATGTTTGTGAGGATATTATAAAATAAACCTCTCAATATTGACATAATTATGACAAAATTAAACAAAATAACAACGGAGCGCCAATCAATGCTAGAAAAAATAGTTTTACTAAAGGTTTCCGAGCTAGTAAAAAAGAGTTAAAAATCTAATGAAATAAATTGAATTTTATGATTTATTTAGACTTTAATTGAAGCGTAAATTTACTGTCAACATGTCAGTAGTAATTAACTTGTTATTATTTATATTCAAGTAATTATACAATACCTTTATGAGACCTTAAAGTTATGGTGGGGAAATTGTTTTAGTTTTACGGGATTTTTCTACGAGGATTAAATTATAACCTTTGTGACAGTATCTATAAAGATTCCAGCGACTTTCTTTGTTTTAAGTTTGACAATGCCACTTTTAAGCAACATCGATATTTTTTCTACATGTTTTATTGCATTTCATACTATGAAAATTACCTAACGTGTTGTCTGTGACTTGCAGAGTGCCTATCATTTTTATTTAACATTATATAATACTTAGGTATATAGATTGAAACGAAGTAAAGTGTATAGTATGTTACCTACGACAAATATATTAGGTACCAATTAATTAATTACTTATATAATTAGAGTTAGTTCAGTTAGAGCACCCAGATGAATAGCACCTGGTCTAGCCCACTAACAGCATATCGCTGGCCCCGAGCAATAAAGAAGTAACCGCCTTTTACGTCTTTTTTAATGTTATTTGAAAAAAAATTATAAATTCTTTACTGCACACAGAAATACACATTTTAGTAGTAACATAGGTCATGTACTAAGAGCTTAACCCTATAAGAGTTTTCTTACATAAACCTTAGGGTATTTGATTATTGCGTTTCCTGTCAATATTATACCAACAAGTTTGCAGGTGCTATTTTTATTTGCCTATATTGGGTGCCTGTATTAAGGGTGATTTATTTTGGAAATTTGTTATAAGTAAAAACAAATTTCCAAAATAAATCATTCGTTTCAACATTAAAATCAGAAATAAATTCTAAACCCACTCTCATAATAACTCCAATGCTATTTATTATTCTCTCGTATTTAACACACACAAAACAGCATTTCGTTGATTGGATAAAAACCAAACAATACGATATTGGTTTAAACCAAAATAAGAGGAAAACATAAAAACGGGCATTGCTCTTTAGAGTTCCGTAAATTTGTTAAATGGCGTATTTAAATTTTAATATCACATTTCATAAACATAATAATAATTTTATAAATAAGTAACTGCTAGGCAAAGGTATAGCAAAAGTACCTATGGAAAATATATTATGCTAAAAATACTAGGAGTATTTTACATTACTTAGTACTTAGCGATCCGTAACGTGGATAATTATTAGGCCTTGTGAGTACTTAATTAATTTAATTTGGCTTAATGAGGCATGAACAAGGTTATGTACTTATGGAGTTTAAACAGAGAATGCAAGTCATATTTATATAAAGATCATGTTAATCATTTGAATGAGAATTGAATGCGCATTATCACCAACCAAAATAATGTTATTTCACAGCCAAACTTTTATGATGGACATTAGTGTGCAAGTCATAAAATTACAATATCATGCCACTGGTAAGCAACTGTTGCATCATTGAAATAACACATGAAACTTAAATAAAATAACATTTATCCGGAACCCTCAAGCAAAATATATAAAAAAGCTCGCTAATTCGCAGCAACACTCGAAGCTAAAGTCCATAATCAAAATAGCACGCTTCGGCGAACGAATACGGTTTGTGTTTGCTTAACCGGTTTGCAATCAAAGCTTTAAGAAGCGTAGGAGTAGGTATAAGTTAGCTTATTAAATGGGTAGCTGGGTCACTTTTTTGACTGGATGACACAGTCGAGTCGAGCCACGCCATTCCTACATAAGTAAGTATGTATAACAATGTTTGGTATGTCACACGGCGACATGTGTCCTACGTTGTGTCACCGCACCTCATCGTGTGCCATGGCTCTCATTGCGCGAATTGTTTACGTAAAGGTTCGACGAATCTCGGAAACTATAAAAGACGGACACATAAGGTATGGAAAGATAAGATAAGACAGTTAATTATTTAGTAATCTACAACAACATTAATGTCAGAAGATATAGAAAATAATGTAAAAAAAACTTTATTACAAAACATTAAAGCGGTATTGACGTTATAGTATTGACTTGTAATAGAACAAAACCGAGGAGCATATGGGTCATTTCGTCGAACCTTTGCGTGAGCGCGAGCAATCTTCATAATATTCAAATATTGGAAAGGGTACAATGAAATATTGTTACAATTTAACGCCGATTAGCAGGCCGAACACTCCCTGTAATGTTACATTAGTTACGTATTTAAATATAAAAAATATAACACCCAACATTTAAAGACCTTTGTTTATATGTATAATAATATATAAGATCAATTATAAACATATTGGTTGTTAGAACAAATTGAAAAAAAAAAATTTTTCGAATATCACATGGTATAAACATTGATAATTGAACAAATTATTTAGCGTAACATCACTTTTAGTTGCGTGGTTTTCAGCGATAGTTTACAAGCTGTTTCAACTGAGCTAGGATGTCAATAGTGTTGTGAAAATGCCGGATAAGAATCTTATTTATCTTTTCCTCTTGATCAAGATCTTGATAAACTCGTTACAACGGTGTCATAGTTTTATTAAATAAAGAAAGGTGAAAACAATCTACTTTTCTATATATACCTATAGAGCTCGTTGATATAATTGTGTTTTGTATGGCATAATATAATAACTGTATAATATAATATTTTTGGAGGTTTTGTCTGTTTACGTCCGTAAGTGGTAACCCTCTGAATCCTTACACGTGACCTCCGGGTGGTGCTAAGAACAGTCTCTGGTGGTAGGCTTCGGCCGCGGCTTGTCACCACCCTCCAGGCTGGGCCAGTGCTTGAAGCGATTTTTTCGTGTTTCGTAATGTGGTCCGGAGAAGCCATCTACCTTCTAGGTCTTCATGCTCCATCTTAGACCACATCGTCATTTTACATCAGGTGAGATTGTGGTCAAATGAAGACTTATGTAACATAAAAAAAAAATAAAAAAAATAGGCAAATAGGTAAGTGTAGGTAGAAGTACTTCACTATTCATAAAATACAAACAGCTTAATGTAAAATAAAACAGTAAATATTATAATATTATTATTATTATAAGCCCCCTGTGTCCCACTGCTGGGCAAAGGTCTCCCCCCATTTTTTCCACAACTCCCGATCTCCGGCCACTTCTCTTAATAATATTATAACAACAAGATATTATGCTATGCCTATGACATTGTAAATATCACTTGAATTTATTTTTTTCTTATTAATTATAAGCATTTTAGGATTTTAGCCAGCGTCTTTCATTTCCCCAAAAAAGGGCTTCATTCTAATGGACGTCAAGAGTGCTAAAATTTTAATTATCAACTAAACAAACGAACTTTAGCTCTATATGTTTTATTATTTTATTCGCTGCTTACAGTTTTTGAAAGGAATTTCATCAAATAAGAGTTAGAAGAAGAATTAAGTTTACATATAAAATACATTTATTAAAGGCACTCAAGTTACTTTAAAAACATCACAAAAAAACTTAAAAATTAATAAATGTAAAACTGTTTTCAGTCTTTGTATAACAATCATTATGTATGCAAAGGAAAGAAAGCTGTATCCGTCTCTAGCAACAAATGATGCCTCAATGTGATCACGACCGCTCTGTCAAGAGTAAAACGACAGAGAAGAGTATGCATTTTCTCCTACCCTTAACAACAAAAGGTATATATAATTTTTGTCCCAAGCAACGATAAAGAAAATAAAGGAAAAACAAGAAATAATAAACGAAAATCAATTGATTCAGGAAATCTTTGGACGAACTCATTATTCCAAGTCTCATTATTCCGAACAAAAGACTTCGGAACATCACTAGATAATGCAAATCGAGTTTCGTGCATAAGAATCGGTAAAGCGATTCAATCGATCCCTGCACTCGATTAACACGCGATTCCGTTCCGCTCATTCATGTTGTCTTTAATTTAAGGTTGGTTCAAGCTATTATGCTATTATTGAATCAGATAAACGTTGGGTGAAGTTCCGCTTGCAGTGAAAGAGGCGGGTTCGAAGCCCGCCGAGGGGTTTGTATGTTCTGCGAGCACTTTCTCCTTGTTCTGGTTGTTGAATATGTATATTAAAAATATCTATATAAATATGAATTTTATATTGAGTATATCAGATATCAAGTACCCGAAACACAAACTTAGAGGTTACCACGGGGTGGTTGTTATTGTGTCCAGATATGATAATTGCGTGTGGATTATCCAAAAATATTTATTTATCTTATATATTAAATTCTCGTGTCACAGTTTTCGTTCCCGTACTCCTCCGAAACGGCTTGACCGATTCTCATGAAATTTTGTGAGCATAATGAGTAGGTCTGAGAATCGGCCAACATCTATTTTTTATTTTGCAAAACAACGTTTGCTGGGATCAGCTAGATAAACAGAAAACATTAAAAAAAAGTTACTGCCAGTAAAACTTATTGCCAAAGGGGCTGAAAATTTGTCGAATGGAGACCACAGTTTGGCAAGCGCTGTGTAGGTCATCTACCTACTAGATGGCGACTGACTTGATTACACTGTTGATGCAGGATTCCGACCGATATAACCAAGTTTATTTCAGGGGGGGAGGCCTAAACAGTACCTTTCATAGCTAAAATGATGATGCTGATGATAATAAGCTGTTCTGATGTAAAACTGAACAGTAACACTTTATTCGGAAGGTCGCATGGGATTGTCATGGTTTTGATTCTTCGGAAAAGGAACGCTGACACTACATTTTCACTTAAATAATGTATGCTAAATATAATTTTTATAAAACTCACTTAAAACATTTCCAAGTAGCAAAAGTTACCTCATATTTTTTTTCTCTTATTGTGTCAGTAACGAAACGTTTTTGCAAGAGTATATTTAGTAATATCAAATCCTACTTGTTCTACTAATATTATAAACGTGAAAGTGTGTAAGGATATTTGTTGCACTTAAAAACAATAAAATCAGAATAACACATGACATACTACTTTTTAAAGTGGTTAAATACCACTTTCGGAAAATGAATTATTGCGGACAAAGCGCGATTTGGATCAAATTTGGCAGGGACGTAGCTGCAGCTTCAGTTAAGGACAACGATTTTTATAACCCACCATCTATGTACACAGTTTTTACAATAAATGTTCTTCTTCTTCTTCTTCTTCTTACTAATCTATTATACAGCGGGCGGCAGGCGATAAGCTACCACAATTTCGAAAAAGTAGGGTAGAATACACGGTAGTAAACTAGGTGTCGACGTAGACCCACTGGTAGGGCGGCCTTGGTGGGTGAAAGCGAAATAATTCCATAACTTCCCACAGTCAGCACACATCATGCCCGTAATCACGAGCGCCAAACGTATGAGCAAACAGAACATTAATTAATTGCACCGAAACTCGAACAGAGTCAACTCAAACAACGCTAAAACGTTTTGTACTTCATTTAATTAAGAAGTTCGCGGTTTCTGTGGAAAATTTTAGCTCTAAAATATTTTATTTCCTTCAGCTTTATTACTGATAATTCTGATGAAAGCTGTGTTGTTCTATTCGTTTCTCTACTCAGTGTAAAATGAAGCGAATGGTGAAATAACTCTCAAGACAATTTTATTTCAATGCTCATTTATATTATTTATTTTAAAGCGTGATGTGTCCACATAATCTTAATTATTTAATGTACAAAATCTGAGTCAGTCATTCAATCTCGCTATTTGACTGCCTCAGTAGCGTTGGAAAAGGGCTTTCAAACACTATCCAAGAGACATAAGGTAACCTCACCGACCAGTGGTGCCCTCTGACGAACAACGAACGAGGCTCTGGCATACCATACGAATACACTAGCGTGGTGAGTAATGAGTCTGTTATTTTTAACCCCTGACGCCAAAAGAAGAGTGTTTTAAAGTTGATTAGTCTATCTGACATTCTGTCTTTCTGTCTGCTCCCGAACGGATGAAGCGATTTCACTCTATTTTAATTTATATGAAAAACTCACTTTTCATGTGCGGGAGTGTTTTGTGATATGTTTTAGAAAAATCGGTTGACCCGTTTAAAAGTTATGAGGGGTGAAAGTGGGGAAGAAAAACCGAATATCTGCAAATGTACTCAAATGTAAGCGTCACCTGCTCATTACTAAATAATAATAAATAAATAACTAAGTAAATATTTTTTTAATAAATTTTCTCTATATACAGCCTATGTCCAGTAATATTTCCTGACTGAAATAGAATATATGGATGAAGCTTTAAGGGTAAAGAGGTAACCATCCCCATTCCTCCTAAAGTCAGGGTGTTAGTTCTCATATGATAGAAAACACCCTGACTTTAGGAGGAATGGGGATGGTTACCTCTTTACCCTTAAAGCGTCATCCACGGTGACGGTTTTTGAGTTTTTGAATATTTCGACACTGTTGCAATCGTAATGATCAAGTGATAGCAACATTATTTTCGAACCCGCAAGATGTCTATTTCAATATATTTAATTTAACTATATATTCCAACAGTTGATCCAATTGGATTTGCATAATGGTCAACTACTAAATTATAGAACTAGAAACGGGTAAATTTTCAAGATTTGATGGTTACTGACTCTGTTACTAACACTATGTGACCATGGTAAATTTGTAACTGTTTAAACAGGTAATTGAACGTATTGGACTTGACCCACACAAAAAAACTTAAGAGGTGTCAAGTGACACCCGGATAGAACGAAGTTCCTTTCGATTAATTAGTGAAGGAATTGTAATAAAATTTTATTTTTTTTGAAATGTAATTTGAACTAAGAATAACTTACAAATAAAACTAAATTTTACACAAAAAGCATTGACCCCGACGTGATTTGAACTCGCAACCTTCTGATCAGGAGTCAGACGCGCTACCGTTGCGCCACGGAGTTGATGACGAGAAGCGCGAAATTAAACAACAGTTTATCAAAAGATGTTGTGATACAAAAAGTGTCGTGTCGCGTGTCGTCGTGTCGCATGTCGTGACAACTTTTCGTAAGATTTTTTTCCGTCTAGCCCCCTTTCACAACGCGCGATAAGGAACTTCGTTCCAAAAATATTAAAAACAGGGTACAAGCAAAACGCTTCTCGCTAACGCTTAAGTTAATGTAATTAGAAGTAAGATGTATTTTTGAATAATTAAATAAATAATACCAGTTTAAGCCGTCATCACGGGGCTTTGCATCAAACATTAGAAAATTAAAAACAGTTTACTAAAACCTTAAAATATATGCGTTGTTTGGAAGCGAAGTCGTAGCGCGTCGCTAGCAGACACAATATTCATTTCTATTCCATAAAATGTGAAACGATAGATACCCTTTTTCTATCGAGTAACAAAAATGCATTCAAGCCTTCAATATCTAGCTCATTAAAACACATGTAGTCAATTTATTTTAGCATTTTTTCCTTTGACGTCCGCACTTTACATGCTAACATCATCTTCGGTAATTGGGCATCTATGTAACCGTAATTGGTAGGTACCGGTTCTTTTGATGTTGCTTCCGCAGACGAGATATTAGGGTAAGTACGTAGTTTAGGGGCGCAACCAACATTATTCTAGATATATTCATGTTGTGTGTTTCGTTATTCAAGTTCACAAAAGCTGTAGCGGGTTCGATTCAACGGTGGGGTTAAGAGTTTGTGTGTTCTGCAAGCACTTTCTTCTCTGAGGTGTTTAATATGTATAGTAAAAATAAAAACATTATATATATTTTGTGCATTATATTAAGTAATATCAGATGTCTAGTACCCGTAACACAAGCTGAGAGCTTAGAGATGTGTTGTTGTGTGAATTGTCCGGAAATATTTTAATTGTTTTTCAATATTTGTGAAAAATAACATGATTGTAAAATTGTTGGTTTAAAATAAAATGGATATTTTTATGTAGAATCCCAATTCTCAATATAAAGTCAAGAATTGAGGACAGTCCGACAAACTAAAGTCTAGATTAGTTATGCGCACAAACGTGCAAAAGTTTCCGAGCATAAAATAGTCATATTTTAAAGCAGTTTTAAAGCGATAAGACAAGTTTCCTACATCGTGGGAGAGCGGCTTTATTCTCGAACCGCGAAAGAATCTAAATTGCCATTTGAGTGGGCGAGGGAATCCAGTTTTTGTTGTCATTTGACAAATGTCTTTTGGGATCGCGTTTTCCGGGTAAAATGGTAAATGGTTAAAACTGACGCTTAGTACAATTGTGTCTGGGAATGTTAAGAGCAAAGTAATTTTATTATTTACCATTGTACTATAAAGATATGTACATAATATAAGGAATATAATTGTGCTAATTTCAATATGGTATTACCTCACCATAATAATAATCTAAACTTACAATTAAAAAAAACCCCGGTTCTATAACTTTAGTTCCCTTAAAAATAAAATGTCAAACTATTTTATAATGTGCACGTGATGCGCTTTAATTTGAGACTCCGCTCCAGTATATTGGTTTAGAATTTCGGTTTTCCTCCCCCACTTTTACCCTAATAACTTTTTAAAGGGCCAACCGATTATCATCAAACGTGTCTAAGAACACACGCGCAAAACTCAACTTTCATACAAAAATAAAAAAAAAATCGCTTCATCCGTTTGGGTGCTATGATGTCCCAGACAGACAGACACGCCAAACTTATAACACGCCTCTTTCTTGTCGGGGGTTAAAAAATAAGCATTATTTCCATATGATTAAATAAGTGATAAACCTCACTTCTTAGTTATATACTTCTTAGGCTTTTTTATTATATTTCATTGTACTAGGCATATCAGATATCAAGTACATTAAACACGAACATAAAGCTTACCACATTAATTTAGCACGCTTTATGCTTTTATTAAAAAAAAATGCACGTTTAGGTTTATAGAGTAGTGTTAGATGTTAATAAAAAATATAGATATATATTAATCATGTCTATAGCAACAATAATACATACCACATGCATTAATATTGCTGTAGATGCTTGCTGTATTAATTTATATATTAAAGCTGATACTCTAACACAATAATTTACATAATTAAATAGAGTAATAAAGAACATTTTCTTTGTGACTCATAGAAAAGATCCTATGTTTCTTGTGAAGATTAAAGAATGATAAAAAATAACATTTGATTTTAGTATCAAAAATTTAAATATTGCAATAAAACCGCCATAACTTTACCGTGAATTTTAGTTGATATTATATTTTTTATCACTAGCATTTGGAAAAAAACTAAAAAAGCTGGTATTTTGAAGTAAATCCAGCCCGTTGCTCGTATAAATGAGTTATTGTGGTACCATTTTTGGAGCGTTACGTAAAAGTAATATACCATATTGTTTACGATAGTTTTTGCTGGCCGTCCAATCGATTTTATCGGGTTTTGTATCGTTATTGTATGGTAATAAATACCAATATTGCATGGCAGGGCGGTTTTATAGTCGTTATATGGGTGTTAGGAAAGATGTATGTGGGGACTTCCGGTCTTGTGGTACTGTGTGACCGCAAACTAACGTTTCTGAGAACACTCTCGTTATGAGATCGATTTAAAAACTATAAGCGATTCTAGGAATATTACCTATTGGTATAAAGAAAAAAATATAAATTTATTATATCTATATTACTCATATAAACTGGTAGCACAGAGAGATTACAAATGTTTTTTATGGATGATAAATCTTTGCTTGTCCACAATATCACCGGATGGTAAGTAAGGAAATTCTTTAAATATGGAGTTTCCTCATCTTAGTTTTGTAGGGCTTGATTGTCCTATTATTAGCCTATATCTACCTCAATACGTGTTATAAATTAAACTCGTCGTCACCGCGTATGTGGCTTTATTTTTGAGATAAACTCAAAAACTACTAACCGGATCTTTATGCGGTTTTATGAAATAGGTAGAGTGATACAAGACGAAGGTTTTTGTATCGGTGCAAAGCCGTAACGGACAAGCTAGTAATTAATATAAAAATAAACACTGAAATATTTGTTAGAGCTATTAAAAAACATAAAAAAAATGGTATACCCATTCTTTGGAAATTACTCGTTTTTGTATCCATTCCAATCTCGGTTTTTGTTTCAAACTTAAATAAGTAACTAATTAATTCAGTAGACCGACTGCGACATAACGATATGTTTAATTTTCTACTAAAAATGGTCCCGATGTCAACCATCGAGAATTATAGCATTTAGAAACAAGTTCATTCGACCGCCTAAAGACAAAACTCGATCAAAATTTATAGATACCTCCCCTTTTCTCGGTAAATCAACTCTTTAAGAACTTTACGACCAATAAGATTTATTCAAAAGATAAATTATTCCCCATTTAAATTGGCCGAAATGCAGACACGAATTGTTGAAAATGATTCACATTTCGGTAATAATTCTGATACGAGACGGAAATACCATTGAGGAGAAGCCGGAGGGAACAAATTTGCAGTAAAACCTCCCACACGTTTTCCTTTAGATACTAAAAAGTCAGTAAATTCTTAGGCCTCAAATCATCACAAATAAAAGAAGATTTCAAAAGGCATGTATGATTTAAAACCGTAGAGAAATAAAATACCATTTTACGTGTGTGATTTCTTTTGCGCAATTCAAGATGTGGAAATGGAGACAATTACTAAAACGTTCTAAGTTTCAGATGGGTCTAACTTATACGACACTACACGATACATGGCTGAATGTCGGTCAACAATTTGTATGATGAAGTTAAAGTCCGCCGTCGCCACCGCGTGGCGCGTCTGCGTTTATCCAAAAAATAAACGCAAAACTACTAACTGGATCTTTGTGGGGAAACAAGAAACTAACAATATAAGAAGTTTAGTTACCTTAAGTAACAACGAAATACTTATTTTATGTTAAATTTTTTTAGTTTCTCTCCACTCAGATCAGACCACCCAAAACTATGTTAATATATATATATATATAGAAGATAACTATTTTTTCATGTAAATACATACAAAAAAAGATGCCTAGAGTCAGACCAAATAAATTAAGGTCGTTCAAAATCTGGTCCTTAAAAAACAAATCCTGCGAAAAAGTACCACCTCCAAGGTACCCACCGAGCCCCACTGAAGTCGTCATATTTTAAGGGTAAAATATAAACAATTATTGTACAAAACACCTTAAATGTTGGAATACAGATAAGAACAGTAACATTTCAAACACATTGAATAAGGAAAAAGCTGCCGTGTAACACCCAAATTCCAATCTTAAGTTTGGTTTTGAATTCTGTTCGGTCACCTCTGTTTTTTCTCTCGTAAAACACGTGATTTAATGGTTAAGGAAAACACCGTAAGAATACCCAAAATATCAAGAACCCGAACCGTAAATAAGTGGTATCTCCTCAAAATAAGTATTCAACTTGAAAAAAAAACGTAATATTGTATTAACCTTTCAACTTTATGTCTCCATCGGGATTGATACATCTTTATGAATGTTTTGGAAATATATATTTAGATAAACCAATATTATTATAGATTTATTTAAAAAAAACTTGCCTGATTTGTTAACATACCTACGGTATTTGATAACATTGTATGCTCATATTCGGCAAACTGTCGAGTCCTTTTATGTTACCAAATAATACACTGTTTTAACAATAAATATTTCTATTCTATTCCTAATATCTTTTTTTAAATCGAAGAGTATTATTACTAATAACTTCGTCGCGATGTTATATCAAAGCTTATAATGCAATTTATTACCCGCTGCCCACACCCGCGCCACCAACTTCATTAAATACTATATATAGAAAATGAATTATGTATTGGTTATTTGAACAAAACGTTTCTATAAGTTTTTATACAATTATTAATATTTTCTACTTAAAAGTTACTTTTAGAAAAGATAATCTTTAAACCAGCTTATTAATTTGACTTCTAGCTTTTATTCGTAACGTACCGATGTGAATACGATATCGTATCGTGGAGTCTCAAAGCGCTTAAGTACCATAATTTAATCATCGGTATGAAGGAACCACATTATTATTACTTATCAATATGAAAAAGTAGCTGTCTCGATGTGAATGAATATATTATTAATGTGAAATAAAATATATGTCGAGTAATTATCGCTTTATTTATTTCATTTTGTGAATAAAGAAATGAAATTAACTACCTTGTGAGTAAGATGTAAAGAGAAGGGGCTATTATGTTGAATCGTCAATGTACCTGAAACAAAAAAACGAATATTATGTTATGATGAATCAAAAAAAAACCTTTAAATTATATTATTAAATAGGCCTTATTTAATAGGCCTGGGTTTAATGGATTAACACTCCGTTGCTGCATGTTTTTGCTTATAAATAACAAAACTAAGCAATCAACTTTTTTTTTGAGTAGTCGTTACATATTTCGAGTGCTTACCCGTTCGACCCAAGATTTTTCTACCCAATAGGTATTTTGCTCCGTTCAACCCAAAACAATAGATTCAAGTTACCCGTTCTACCCACACCTACTTATTCCTAATTTCTATTGTTTGAATTCAAATAAATGTCATAGTGAAATACTAAAGAAGCAGGGTCATTCATTACATTAGACAAAAAATCGCCACGGCGTTGCCCGTGTTTTTGGATTATCTCGTGGGATCATATATACAAAATCAACAACTACTAATAAATTGAAAATTAATTAAATAAACATTGTCCAGCGGACAAAATTGTGAATCTAAACCATTCCCAGATCCCCTTGAACACACACAAAAAATTTCATCAAAATCGGTCCAGTAGTTTGAGAGAAGTTCAGTGACATACACACTCACAGAAGAATTATATATATAAAGATATACAAATTACGGTGTCTGTACTATTTAGAATACACTGTGACTCAGATTTTTGCTTTGGGTAGAACGGGCCATATTTTTTGGGTTGAAGGGGTAAAAATATTATTGGGTAGAAAAATCATGGGTTGAACGGGTAAGCACTCCATATTTCGTCTTTCAATCGATCTTCGTCTATTGCCTACGCTTCCGTGCCAGAGTAAGTATTTTTGCATCGACCAAAATGTCAGAAAGTTGTGTGCAATGTGCTGCCCTGCCTTATTTTTTTTTTTGATAATTAAAGAACCGAGCCAAAGTAATAGTTGGATAACTACGAAAATCATAACATAAGCATAATTACAATTTTTCTTTAGTTTTTCGTAATTAAAGCAAAATAATTTATACATGAGAACTTTACTTCAGAACGAACTACTGTTTCGTAGTGTTTTGATAAGTCTATAATGAGTGTACATAAATATGCTATGCCTATGCTAACTAAAAAAACATTATAATTTGGGCTACAATTGTGCCCCGCGCGAGGAATCATTATTATTATTATTAAGAATACTTTATTGCACAATAAAAATACAGAGTTGTACAAAAGGTGGGCTAAAATGGCTAATCATGTCACTAAAGAGCGCGTGGAATGGAGTGTTAAGCATTATAAAATGTCTTGTATATGTTAACACAAGCTCAGGTTCTATAACAGGGTTTTCTATCGTTTAGGTATATTGTTAAGTAAAAAAATATTTTTTTCTACAAAAAAAAATACATCTTTAACAAGGTGGCTTTTAATCTGCTGTGGGACACGAATGTTTCTTAAAAAAATGTCCAACATAATTTCCCAAACAAAACAACAACTCAAAAATTTCAATAAAGATATAAATTTATATCTCTGTCAACAACTTAATTTAACAAATAACATGCAGGAACTTTTGTAGCTTTCAACAAATTAAATTTATCGATCACCTGACAGTTTCGTATCGTAAAACATCCTTCTCATTATTGTAACTGTCAAAGGCAACAAAAAAATAAAATTAATAAAGATAATAAGATCAATAATAATTTTATTTAACAAGAGAATTGGCAGTCGGTTGTAACTGGTTTGGACTGGATCCCAATAATAATACCGACCGACCGACAGAGTTTTGGGGTCATGATAATATTCAAGAGCATTTCGTTTGATTTTGTTACACAGTGTTTTTTTATGTTTCGTACAAATTACAGAATTGAATGACTTTTTTAAATATGATATTTTTTAATTAAATTGAAATCACGGTTATTTAAAGTTATTTATTTGATTGTCGAGTAATTTAAACATTTCCGTGTATTCACCGACCACGTTTTTAAAATCCGTCGATTTGTAGAAATACTTGTGAGATTTTCTCTGCAACTTTTCATCATGATTAAGCATCTGCCGCAATACAAACTCTGAAGTACATAGGTTGATAGATAGTCAGTTAATTCGACTGGATTGGAAGGCGCGTATCTACATGGGCTAGCGTTCCGCGTCCTCTATGCAACATGGTAGATGGCTTAAAGATTAGTTCGTCAATTACATTACTTAAGAAAAATTTTACTCGGATGTTTTCTTATAGAGGTAAACGAAAAATCAAGACGATAGAGTGCATTGAAGTTTTTGAGCAAAATTTACTGAATGTATACGTCAAAACCCGCCTCTCCATCTTACATCTATTTTTTTTTACATCTTGGCACTTTTTATTTGATTTTATATTATAGCTTGTTACCTACTTATTTTTAAAAACGATGTGTGTATCATTTTATTATTATTATGTGTACTAATGTAATTGGTTTCGTAATCGTGTTAGTGTACTTAAATAAATACATTTCTTATTAAATTTATAAAGGATAAATAGGTGTCCAGTATTTATGGACAGCCTTACAGACGGACTAAAGAGAATACCTATTTTTTATATAGTTATCATGCACCTATTGAATAACGACGCCTCTACCATATTGAGATGACAACTTACTTTCGTCTAAATATCTACCTTATTCGTGACTCAATTTCTAATTAATTTCAAACCAAAATATAAATTTTCATATTACCCTGAATTCAATAAAACAGTCAAGCCACGGTCAATGATACAATCAGCAAAACAATTACCCACTGATCAACCGGTGGTCGATTGACCTCATTTTGTAACGAGATTGAGCCAATAATGTAAGGTTAGAAACTTAACAACTAGGTAACATGCTGTAATAATTCACGTAAAAAGTAGTATAAAGTTGTAGCTAAGGCTAGTTTACGCTTATGGCTTTTTCGCCTTCTAGTTTCTGGAAAATTATTTTATGTCTCTACTATATAAATTGTAAATCTTGACGTAATGACTGTCAGTAGTGCAGTGGGTTTCCATTTAGATTCCCGCTCAGAGACCCATTGTTTGTTTGTTCAGCAAACTCTTTAGTCTGGTATTATATTGAGGAAACCATAATTTGAGCCACCTCACTCAGTGAAGGGATCACACAAAGAACACCTCAATCAGACATTTAGATAACTTTAGCACTCGCTGGAGGGCGTAATTGGTCGTCCATATTTTTGGACGGGCTAACATACGGGCCTATTTTACCTAGTTTGAATAATAATAACTATTTCGTTCGGACTAAACAGAATTTATATTTTTATTTAGCCATCTACCTTCTAGGTCTTCATGCCCCATCTTAGACCACATCGTCTCTTTACTCAGGTGAGATTGTGGTCAAATGAAGGCTTATCTAGCATAAAAAGAAACCTTTAAGTCACAGCGGCGATCCGTTCTACGTAATATTTGGCTAGCCTATTGCCAATTCAGCGAATTAACCAGCCTGGCAATGTCGGTGACCCGTGTTCTTCTACATATCTCCTAATTTTTTATTCGAACAAATTGAGTGTGTACAAATAAATGGGTAGAAAACTAGAAAAATGGGAAATCCGTCTTTTATGTTTTTAATTTGAAATTCATAAAGCAAAAAATAGTAGCCAATATTTTTGGATGGGCCAAATTCCAAGCCTTTTGTCTTAGTTTGTCACAAAATGTTTTTTAAATTAAGAGAAAACAAAATTTTTAGCAAAACATAGTTTTTAGAAATTATTTACGCGTGAGTGTATATTATAGGTTAGTGTATGTTGTGTACAAACCTGAAGATAATTTTGATGTTTAAATATTGTTTTCTCAAATTGTGAAATGTTTTTTTATGAGGAATAAAGAATCTTAAAAGTACAGCCTCATAAACAAATACATAGAGAACGCAACCTCGGCAGCGCGTCTAGGCAATCATTCTGAAGCTGGCTGCGAAATGAGGTCGCCATTCAATGAGAAACCAACTCATCCGCCCACGCGGTACGCAGGTGAGGCACAATAACAGCTGGCTCATTTATCGTGTCAGTCTTCAAATAATAAATAAAAGTCAATAAATATATCCCGATAATCCACACAACAACATTTAGCCCTGTGGTAAGTTCTAACCTCTCTCTTTAATTTTCTCATTATAAACGAAGTTTAATACAAATTAAGAATATAATTACGGTTCGGTTAATTCACAGAGCACAATTTAAGCTACCGTAACTTAAGCCTCGGGTTTAACATTGGAATAAATGCTGTTATGTGGATTGTTCAGATACGGCCTATAAATCTAATAGCTAGTTCCCAAGTACTTTATCGTTAAAATTATAAATAAAAGCATTTAAATTACATGTAATTGTACGTTTCGCAATCTATGTTTCCTATGATAATACTGCACCAGCTGTTTCAAATCAGGTGCACCACTGCCTTAAGGGGTCAACCAAATTGGTAATTTTTGTTGTAGAATTTCATAATGTGCGTCTTTTGCGACTTAAAATGAGATAAAATTAGCTTCCTAATACGGCAAAATTATATAGTAATGTACCTATTTATTACATGAGCAGTTTATAAATAATTTCTTCATTAATCTTTCGTTGTAGACTTTTATCTTGAAGTACTGCGGTGATTTTTACGAAAAATCCGTAGTGAAGTTTCACTAATCATAAATGTCGGTTTGATCTGTTTTTCAAAGTTATATCTACCTAACCTAGAGATATTTCGAAGAACCCTGAGATACACATACGCGTAAACAACATCAAAAACTATAATCTCAATCATGACCAATGTCATAATTATATCCACAACCATTTATACAGAATAATAAATAGCTTTAAAGTAAAGTGTAACTAAATCCCATTAAATTCACTACATCGTCAACACCCATAAACATCGAATAATTTCATCGAAACACTGAATCATTTCAGCACACAATAAACCTCGGTAATCCATTGTGTTCAACAGACCAAGAATATTCCCCTATAATAGTTGCTTATCACAGAAATGACTTCATTAAATGCAACCTGAGAAGATTATGGGTCAATACACACTGACCTGAATTGTACCTTACTACAACATGATAAGGTTCGAAATACTATTCAAAGATTGCTGAAAGCGATTGAAAACGCATTGAACGATTTGCCTTCCTTATTGATATTTGACAAGGTTGTTATTTCTTTGAATAGTTTACCATCTGGTAAACTATTCAAAACTGTAATAAAATATTCGATCATGTGATCGAATATATTATTTTCTTATGTAAATATTTTCTTATGGTTAGATCAAAAAAAAATATTAAGCTTGTTACCAACCTATAATATTATATCTAATAAAACCAATAAAATGATAAGTTTAAGGCTTCGCGCTCATTGAACACGTCTCTTCTCTGTTTAAAAACTATTTTATGGTTAAGCTCACTTTTTGTAAATTTGGCAAATCAGGCTTTGCATGCAAAAATTGTATTACCCCGAAAAGCGGTATTTTACCGCGGTATAAAGTGGCTTATGATATAAAAGCTATACTATTGATAAAGTTTCAATAACCATCCAATAGATTTTGTGTAAAAGAGCAAAAAACACCTCACAAGCGTTTGCGTTTATTATATTGATAGGACTCCCCGTTTTGATGAATATCTACAAGTATAAAGTTGCAGTAGTAATGCTTTAAAAAAAAACAAGTATTTCTGCAAATGCTACGCATAAATAACAAAATTTCCTGCGATTATAGAGATAAGGCAGTTCTGTGGGAATTTCACCATTGCGGCTGGTTATAGAAATCACAATTCTGACCTTTTGATATTAGAGCTTGAAATCAATTATTGTTGACTTTGGTTGAAGAAAGTTTCAAGGTATAATTTGTGCGGAAAGGGCACGGCATAATTTATATAATCTTTAATCAGTCGAGCAGACGTTATGCTAGGTTTAGGTTAAAGAAACTAATTTCGTCTCTATCTCTCTTATGAAAAATTTATGTAAAGACTATAATGCTAGCCTAGACTAGCTGCTAGGATTATTTGAAAAATATTTTTGTGTTATATAACCCAATTATCAAGAAGAACCAAGGCTAAAGCTATTTTTAACGCGTAGTTGAAAATTCTCGTTAAAATTATCTTTAAAGCTATTCATGATAGAAAATATTTAAAACAGAGAAAAGCCGTGGGTTAAAAAAGTTGTTTGTCCATATATAGGTAATAAAATTTAACTTATTGAACTGAATTGAAATTATATTGAGTTTACCTGAATATTATTTTATCTCTCATTATCATATACATTGTTTGGGTCATTGATTACGTGTTTATGTTCCTTTTTGGAATATAAAGCGTTTACCTATTTAATTTATTGTTCTGTACCTCAATAAATGATATTCCTATTTAGTTTGCGTTAAGGTCATCATTATCATTCACAAACATAAGCCCCGTTCGGCCTAGTTCGGTGAAAAATTACAAATCCGATGAAATCGCTGCGCACAGCTGATTCTCAATAAAATATTGCTACACTAAACTAGATTGTTTTTATAAAGACATGGCCGTGTCTAACACCCACCTATTGCTTATTGAAGCACAAAAACTAATTGTAAAGTAAAGCTTTGAAGATAAAAGAGGAGTAAAGCTGAATGCCCAATCGAGCGTGGACCGTAGAACCGTAGCGGAAAAAATGAGACGGACATTTTTGGGTGTTCTAGGTAATTTATACACTTGCTCGGAGTTTTACCGAGCAAGTGTATAAATTATCTAAAACTCGGAGTTTTACCGAGCAAGTGTATAAATTATCTAAAACACCCAAAAATTACCGTCTCATTTTTACGGTTACGGTTAGTAGTTTCATAAGAAAAGTGTTGAATATTAGGTATGTCACTTTTTTTTTTTTTAATGCTCTATAAGTCTTTATTTGACCACAATCTGACCTGATTTAAAGTGACGATGTGGTCTAAGATGGGACATGAAATCCTAGAAGGTAGATGGCTTCTCCGGGCCACAAAAAAAGTTATACAAAAATGGAGAAAGTTATACAAGGCAATATACATTAGAAAAAGTACGATTCTCATAATGAACCTTAAAAAGGTATTAACTCTTAAACTAAAAAGCTATTAATTGCATCTCACAAACCCTTATTAATCAACATAATTAATAAGTTACCATCAACACTCTAGGTCAAAGCAAACTATTCATTCAGTAATTGGGAACAGCTGAACAAAGGCATACCAAACGGTTACAAAATAAAAAAACATATTTCTTCCCACATCATCACCTAGTTTACAATGGGTTATGGTTACCACAGTTTTTGCAGAAGCTAGGTCAGGTTTAGATAACTGTTTGTTGATGGTAAAAGGTTACAACGGTTTTGTATTCTAGTTACTAGTTAGTTTGTGTTCCTATATACAATTTATTGGGCTACTATATAGGTTGTGGTGGCGTTAGGGTCAAAAATACAATAAAGAAAACGATACCTGTCTTATACGGTTTTTGGATATTCGTCATTATGACTGCGTTGTCCATGTTTTTGGATTTTTCAGTGGTAAAAAGTAGCTTATAGCCTTTTCCGATAAATAGGCTATATAAAACTGAAAGAATTTCTCGAACTGGACTAACTCTTCAGATTTTTTATATGTACTAGTGTCGATAATGTATTTGTTTTACATAACTCTTATAATACAGTTTGTTAATAGACTCTTCCTTAAAGACTGGACCGATTGTCATGAAATGTTGTGTGTATGCCGGATAGGTTTGCGAATAAGCAAATCGGAAGAATCTATATTATATACAATCATAAGGGTGATCCACAAAACCCCAAAATAATGTATATGGCAAACCAACGTTTGCCAGCTCAGCTAGCTACTTAAAACCCAATATCCAACATCTAGCCCCGTGGTAAGCTCTTAAGTTTGTATTACCGGTACTAAATATCTATAGACATACATATTTTTTATTATAAATAATAAAAACGCAGACCAAAGCGAAAGAGCGTTCATAAAATATAAACACTTGACCCCTCGGTGGGAATCGAACCCGCCACCTCTTGCAGCACAAGCGGGCCTTCGTCCATAGCGTCACTGCAGTCAAAATATAAGTCATAATTATTGTCATTATTTCAACAAATCTAGGGAATGTTTCTGTTTGCCTAGATACTGTTACAATAAAACATACTGTCAGAGCAAATAATTATTTCAGCTCAGAAATCTCGAAGACAATGTATCATATTTGATTTATTATTTGTGGTTATAGGAGCATAAATACAGTTTCTCAGTACAATGTCAACAACCTATCTAATATGATTCTTGATAAACATGACTCTGATAGCAATTATTATTGAAATGGATAATGAGAAAATAATACTAGGGTAATAATATGGAAAATATCGTTTTTATTCGTTTTCAGTCTTCAGGTTTACGTTAAAAAACAGTTAAGGAACCAAAACTTCTACAACTTTTTAATTTATCACGGTTTTTAACGATGTTTAAACTTGGAACGGGTTACATACCATACAAACTACCGGAAAATCAAATTAATCTATCATAATTATCGGAATACTCAAAAACAGTCAAATCAAGGTATGACACCCGTTTCAAGTTTTATTAAGAGTGTTAAAACTATAAAGATTAAAAATGTACTAGATACCTACTTTAAAACTTCTCTGAAGATATTTTAATACTCTCGTTTTATTTAATTGAAGCGAATTAAAATTTTGCGTTTGAAAATTAAAACCTTATGAAAGCCTAAACTGAACTCAACGTTCCATCAACATCATAATTTCAAACTTAAGGCGTTATAATTAAGTAAATTTACAAACGATTGTCTTCTACATACATATATCATACATTAGTGTGTAATAATTGTAAGCTCATTAATGATAAGTACGTTCATTAAAAGGCATAGTCATGGTAAAAATTAAATAATTTAAAAAAAATCTAAGGACAGCTGGAAATGTCTCTTATCGGTAATTCCCTTAGTTTTAAGAAAGCTCTATGTCCATCAGTGAACAAAATTATGAAATAGTTCAATAAAGATCTAACAGTAAACACGTAATCATAAAGGTACCTACTACGCAAATGAGGGAGACGACAATCTCCTACGAAATTGGCAAGGCAAGCAATTTTCCTTAGAACCTTCAAACAAAATAGCTTCACTTTAAAATTCCTTACGCTTTGTGTAGGTAGGTACGTTGGAATATTTTACAAGGTGTCACGGATTAGGAGACAGTTACTATGAGATGGCGTAGATACAGAAAAAACACTTTCATGAATATAAATGTTCACAATTATTTGATCAATATAATTATTATTATACCATCGCGGGTTAAATTAACGAAAAATTTTTTTTTGCCTTATTAGATGTTTATAGGATTTAGTAATGACGCGGATATATCATACCTAGGTAGTGATGAAAAGTGCATTTAATTTAGTTTTTGGCTTAGTAACATTACCATGTTAATTTAAAATTCTAAATTATGTATGTATTTGGCTATTTGTATAAGAGTGCTCTAAGTCCGAGTCTGTACAAAAAATCTAATAATAAAAAAAATACATAGGTAAATCATTGAGTTAAGATTCGAGGCGTGTTAAAATCATCTTGAACGTATTATTATAGACAAGCACTATTAATTGTCCACTAATATAGACAAGGTATTTTCTAGTCTATATTAGTCGACAAAGATTTTTGTCGCGTTGCGTGCTACAAGATTCTGAAGTGACGTTAGGTGAAGTTTAGGATATTTACGCCAAATATCTTATTTACCCGCGTTCGCTAAACAATGCTTATACTAATAATATAGTTGAGACAATGTACCCGGCCGCACACATCGGGTCGAATCGAATATTCTCCGTAGTCCGCTAATGTAGCCTCCATAACAAAAAGTAAATTTTCGACGACATACTCTTCGAATCAATAAAAAGCATTTACTCGATGAGTTATGTTCCTCTATAACGAAGATTGCATTGCCACCTCCCAGCTTCTTCGTCAAAACAGCTCCGTCATGATAATAAATTGTCTCAAGATTGGCATGGCGAAAATTTTAACACGTGGTGGATACCACTTTTCGGATAAAAAGTACCTACCGATATCAAATTTAACTGGCAAGCTTTTACAGACGAAACTAAATAAAAGTTTATAAGTTTTCTTTCGTGGTTGAATGAATGATGAGTGACGAAGTAAGATAATGATGAAACACCAAACGACATAATAGACTTTCGTCTTGAGGCACTGAGTTATGTCGTATGAAAAGACGTTGTGAAGTTTCCCGAACGCGCTATTCCGAGTAGGAGTGAGTGTGAAAAATTGTATCAAAATATAAAATATAAGTAATACCACAGGTAAGTCTTACTTGGGCTTACTAATCTAACAATAGACTATTTTTTTATATTTTATTCCTACCAGTTTGCGCTAATAAGTCGACTTCAGAAAAATTCTCGTGCTTAGTACTAGGTCAGCTCTACAAAATACCTATCATGGGATAAAAACCTCGACCTAAAACTATTTTTAGGCACGACAATTACATAAGCTAAACCTTGGATTACAGTGTTCAGAAAATTGTTGGTTTACATTTTTTTTAATAAAATGTTTTCTTACTTCGTAGTCCTTCAATTCAATCGTGCAATTCTTTTACATAAATCAATCAATATTTCCGGACAATCCACACAACAACATCTAGCCCTAAGCTCTAAGCTTGTGTGTCGGGTACTATACACCTGATTATACTTAATATATTTATTTATTTATTTACAATTTAATAAAACATCTTTACAGGTTATATATATTTACTTATAGGTACATATTAATATACATACATTATATACATATTTTGTATCTATTAAACACCCAGACCAAGGAGTGTAGAAAAGTGGTTGCAGAACATACAAACAGTTGACCCCTCAGCGGGAACCCGCTACCATTAGCGCCGCTAGTTGACCTTCGCCCACCGCGCCACTGAGGGAGGCAGTCTAATGGGAAGGTGAACCAGTTCGTTACGTAACGCGTAACGGCAACAGTCTGGCTGATAATGTATTCTCTCATGCATCCGGCAGACGGTAGATAAAGCACCTATATATGACATTATCAAGTCATCTGTCAGGCGTTCCGTTCCGTAGTTTTTCATATTTTTAAGCTTAGTATAGGCTAGTAAAGGTTTATACCTTTCTTGTTACTTCGTCTTCTTATTAATACGTAGTCAAAGGGGTTTCCAAAGGCACAGGTGGGTCTGATTAACTTTCGAAGCTCGACAATTTTATTTAAAATTGTATTACCGTCTTTTCTCATTTTCCATCCTTTCTTTTCCATTTAGTCACGAACGTTCCTGAAAATCTACATATTATTAAGTGTTGCGAAAACGTTTTTAACCTTAGCGCATAGCTATATTTTTATTTTTAAAAAGATGACAGTATAAAGAGATACAGCTTGTAAAGATCCACAAAGTATGGTTGTTTTTTTACGCATCATCATATCAGCTGTATGACGTCCGCTGTAGGACATAAGCCTCCCCCATAGTTTTCATTTGCTATTGTTAAAAGCGGCCTATACCGAGTCATAACGTTGTCCATTCGTAGATTATTCTCTTCGTAAAAAATTGATAGATTAACACGTTACTTTGCGGAAATCCATTCTAGAACAAGCGAAACTAGTTGACTTGGTTTGGTTGGATTCTGCACTTTTTGGTGGTCGTTCGTGTCCATCTTCCGGTAAGCCTATGGTATGCATGTGTATGCAGGGTGGGCGGGTTGAGCACTTCCACGATCATTTTGTAGAATCTTGCCAGGGAGTTGGTTGCTGAATTAGTACTAAATATTTTGATCCATATGTAGGTAGCTATTTCTCTCCGTATGTGGTAACTATGTACACCAATATTGTTATAATAACAACATTAGAGATGAAAGCTGGGTTCGCTTCTCAAATCATTGTAAAAAATGAAGCGAACTGTCAAGACAATGTTATTTCCATGATTATTCTTTGTTTTTATTTAAATAAGTTTTAAGTTGATCTGTCCATGTATGCCCAGAGCGTCTAAGGAAATAACTGTTTCGACTTTAACTTTGATTTTGGCTTATGTTTAAGAACAAAGCCAGCTTTGGAACATTTACTTGAAAACAAATAACAAAGAACGTAGTATAAGCGAAATATAAACTCATTGTCGGAAATTTTATAACGAAATCTTCCCTGAGGGAAACGCGGTCGATATTCCCCCTATTACCCATATTCATGTCATGCAATAGTCTTATGAATAAATTATTTACCAAGGGACCGAGTTCAAGGTAGGAATCAATATTGATTTATGTTCGTATTCATAATCAAATTACGGCGTTACTAATGTATTGATTGATATGGTAGCTTCCCTTCTGATATAGATTAATATTGACTTAGTAACAATATGCCAGGAAACCCGATTTGTATGTTCTACAAGGGGTTGGTATTAAACTACTCTTAGTTACTATCTAGTTGATTTGTTTGAAGTTTATTTTATTTCATTTCATACAGGTAATACTTTCTGAATGGTATAAAAAGTGTCCAATAAAAATGTATTTTATTTTTGATATTGATATCAATTCAGAACACAATCGACAAAGTAAAGTAATTGAATTGAAGTACAAAGAATGTATATTTTAGTATAATCAGTTAATCAGTATTTTCTCCTTGGTCTGGGTGTTTAATATGTAGAGTTATAATAAAAATATATGTTATATTAAGTATATCAGATTTCTAGTACCCGTAACACAAGCTAAGAGCTTACCACGGGGCTAGTTGTTGTGTGGATTGTCCGGAAATATTTATTTATTAACTATTATAAAACCTAATGGACAAGCAAACAAAAACTGGACCACTCAAGAGAATAATTCCAAAAGACAATATGAAACATATAATAAATGGTTGTGCCACTGGGTACGTTCCATAAATTACTGCAAGAATCAATTTCAAAACTATAAAAACCTGTTAAATCATAAAAAAATATAATACATTATTATCAATAATAGGCCGACCAAGGTCCATGGTTCTCCCTCAAAATTTATTGGTATTCATACTAGCTAAAGTCTAACGTTGTTTTTCAAAATGAAAAATAGATGTTCTCAGACCTACTCAATACGCTTACAAAATTTCATGAGAATCGGTGAAGCCGTTTCGGAGGAGTACGGGAACGAACATTGTGACACGAGAATTTTATATATAAGATAATAAATAAATGGAAATAATTTTAATCATTCATCACTAAAGATATAGAAGTCTATATAGATACCTACCTAAGAAGTTTGAGCCAATTACTTTGATATATTTTTAAGTAACAATATCAACTTCATATTGTATCAAAGTCAAAGACGTTTATTTCCTTAGAAGCACAGGGCATAATGGACAGGTCCACTTAATATCTTAATAACTTATCGATCGAGTTGCCAACAAATTGAGCGTAAGATAACGGGGTACCTATAATAATCATAGTAGAATATCCCGTGAAATACTAATCTGGCAACACCAAGTAAAATACGTTTAGCTAGAACATGTTATGAGAGAACCCAGAAATGTTGTGATTATGTTAATGAGTTCTGGTAAAATAATTATTCTAAGTTGAGACTGGGTACACAATTTCGATTATGGCCATGCCTGTAATTTTATTCGAGATTGTAATAGGGTTCTTTGTCAAGCTAATTAGACTAATATATTGTCGCAATTCCGTTTAAACCACCTTAGAAGTGACAACATTAGAGTCGTTTTTTTGTTTTTTTGTATTTTAGTTTTTGACGTGTCTAAGTTTTATTAAAGCCAAACAATGGAAATAAATCTATACTAATAATTATAAAGCTGAAGAGTTTGTTTGTTTGTTTGTTTGTTTGAACGCGCTAATCTCAGAAACTACTGGTTCGAATTGAATAATTCTTTTTGTGTTGGATAGTCGAGTTATCGAGGAAGGCTATAGGCTATATAACATCACGCTACGACCAATAGGAGCAAAGATATAGTGGTAAATGTGTAAAAAACGGGAGAAATTGTTCATCTTTGAAGCCTTCCGTTGCGTGCGCCGTGAAAACGGTTCAAGATACACAAAAAATATGTATTAAAGAATAATAGCTCTTTTAATGATCTAAAAAAACAGTCCGCGAAAGTATATTTCTATCTTTTAAGATTAACTCACAAAAACCGTTTTTATGGTACCTAATTTGGTCGAAATAATTTGTTTAAGTTGTATCAACATAATAATATTAATTTCAAATAAATATGTTGTTGGTTAAGAGTACTTCATCCATTATAACGCGGGTAGCACCGAAGGGCACAGCTAGTGATTTTATATTTTGTTCTAAATTTTAAGCGTTTCTCGCAACATCACAGCTTATGCACTGAAACGTTTTGAACCCCTGTCGAATGAGAACATTGAGTTGGTAATAAGTTGTAAGCTATTATATTGTATTGATCTACAAAGTTATTCATACTAATGTATTGTAAGATCTAGGTATTTGTAAAAATAATTATCATCATTATTATCTTCATTACAATGCCAACACTTTATAAAATATATTTTTACAAAAGAATATAAATAAAGCTAGAGGTCCGCCCCCTCTTCACACCTAGTTGACCGTATTGTGAATCTAAACCATTCTCGAACCCACTTAAACACACACAAAAATAATTTGTCCAGCCGTTTAGGAGGAGTTCAATGAAACTAACACACGTACAGAAGATTTATATGTATAAATCTACTGTCAAACATTATGATTACGATTTGGTAAAGGCTGCAGGTACAAGGTGGGTGCAGGCCGTCTCCCGAAATAACTGGACGTCTATGTTGGAGGCTGATATCCAGCAGTGGGCATCCTAGAGCTGACATAGTGACTATATTAAATATATCATTATCGGAGAATCACCAGTCACAAATAAATAAATAAATAAAATAAATATTTCCGGACTACTCACACAGCATCAGCTAACCCCAAACTAAGCAAAGCTTGTACTATGGGTGTTAGGTGACTATACTATGTGATACATATTTTTTTGTAAATACATAGGTACATAATGATACATAGAAAACACCCAGAGCCGAAACCAGGAATAAAAAGCTAGCTTATCATTGTTATTATTTATATATATTAGGATTGTAACCTATTATATAATGCATAGAAATTCTATAAACCATAATAAAAAAGTTTTTTTGTTCTTTAAAAACACATTCTTTCCTCCCTTTCTTGTCTAAAGTTCTTGAACGACTTGTTCACGATCAACTTAACCTCTTCCTCTCTACTCATCTACTTTTAAATTCCTATCAATCGGGTTTTCGACGTGGGCATAGTACGGTTACAGCTCTCACCAAAATCACGGACGATGTACGTCGGGGTATGGATGATGGGCTAGTAACGGTACTATGTTTACTAGATTTTAGCAACGCCTTTAATAATGTTGACTACGATGTGCTTCTGGCTAAGCTTCGCTCTCTTAACGTATCTCCTACAGTTACTGATTGGTTTCACAGTTACCTGGTTGGTCGCCGGCAACGCATCCGCATTGATGAAAAAATTTCATCGTGGTGTGATGTTACCGCCGGCGTACCACAGGGTGGTGTTCTTTCTCCTCTTCTCTTCGCTATATTTATTGATTCAATTTCCAACAATTTATCTAGTTCCTACCACCTTTACGCCGATGATCTACAAATTTATACACAAGTTTCAATAGGTGATCTCCATTTAGGCATTAATACAATTAACACTGACCTATCACGAATATTAACTTGGAGTAAGTCTTTTGGTCTTGCAGTTAATCCGAGCAAGACCCAGGTTATTATATTGGGTAGCTCTAGAATGACATCTCGTGTGGACAAGCCCGCTCTTCCGCCAATCGTTTTTGATGGGGTTCCCATACCTCTTGCTAAAAAAGTAAAGGATTTAGGTTTAATTTTAGACGAAGAAATGACTTGGGCACCGCATCTAGCTGAAGTCAGTCGCAAAATGTTCGCATCTGCAGCTTCTCTGCGACGCTTACGCAATCTTCTACCTACTTCCACCAAAGTTATGCTTGCCCAATCGCTTTTATTACCTATAATTGATTACGCCGATGTTTGCTATCCGGACCTCACTGAAAATCAGTTGAATAAACTTGAGCGGCTCCAGAATTTCTGCGTTAGGTTCATTTTTGGCCTTCGCAAATTTGATCACGTTTCTGAATACCGCAAAAAGCTCAAGTGGTTGCCCATCCGCCTTCGCAGGAATACTCATATTCTATCCTTCTTGTACAACATTCTATTCTATCTTCCTTTTCCACAGTATCTTAAAGAGAACTTTGAGTTTCTCTCTGCCTCTCACGCTCTATCACTGCGATCTTCTAAAACTTTACTTTTAAAAACACCCTATCATACTTCCACTTTCTATGAAAAATCTTTTACTGTTCAAGCTATCCGCCTCTGGAATGCTCTCCCACTTGATATTCGAAATGCTAAATCTCTTCCTATATTCAAGAAAAAACTTTCCGATTACTATGCTATATCTTCTTAGTTGCAGTTTCACTATGAATGTATATTTAATCTTTTTATTAAGTTTATTCGTTTAAAATCTCTTTATATTACTTTCAATACCATTTGTCCCTTTCTCAAGTAAGTATTGTATATTTATAAACAGTATTACTATATGTATAATATATATGTATATATTTATGTGTGTTATATAGTCATATGTTTCCTTCCTATTACACCACGGTCTTTTTTGTTACTATTGATCCTGTCCATCCAAAGGTTGCCTGGAAGAGATCGCTCATAGCGATAAGGCCGCCCATTGTACTCCAACATTATGATTAAGTCTATGTTTGTTTTTATTCTTTGTGTGTTTTGTGTGGTGTGCAATAAAGTGTTATCTATCTATCTATTCTTAAGCGATTTTATTATATCGATCAATCTGAGAATCCAATGAACATTTTTGACCCGCAAACATAATTTAATGAAAAATATACATAAAGTAATTTAACCAAAAAAAAAGCTCATAGCGATAAGAGTGCCTTTATATTATAATAAAATATATTTTCCATATTAAACACCCAGATCAAGTAAAGTGCTTGCAGAACATACAAACAATTTTACCCTCGGCGGAAATCGAACCCGCTACCACTTTTCGACATTCGCTCACCGCGCGACCGTAGCAGTCAAAAATAAAACAAAAATTAATTTAAATAAAATTAAAACAAAATGATTATTTTAAAAAACATATCTGTTAAAAGTTTATTTTTTATGCAACGCTGCGTCAAACAGGTATATATTTTAATAATAAATTTCATTATTTTATTTTCCAATAAGTATACTTATGGATTTTATTTCACAAAACAGAATATCTACTTAATTAGTTACGATACTATGTTATTGTATGTATTACTGAAATAATGAAAAAAGCAATTTGAGAGCACCAATAATAAATTTACCTAACCTAAATTCCAGTAACTAACGATCTATGTTATAAGCATTATGCCAATTAGTGGACGTCTTACAGTTAAATTGGCGATGATGGTGTCTTGTTAAATATTTATTTCTAACAGTCAGATTTTTATATTTACAAGCTTGAAGAGCTATCAAAAAATATTCCCACTTCAATATCAAAAAATAAACTTTAATGCATTTTTTATATTCATAATACCTAATACTAAATGTAATAATAAATCCAAGAAAGAAAATTTAAAGTGATAATTCTAAATAAGCCCCCATCTTAAATCAAAAGAAAAATGGCCTTCAACAATGAAACCAAAAATAAATAAACAAACCAAAATCATTTTCATCCTACAGCGAAAATAACGGACGGATAATTTCAGGTCTAGCTTAAAAAGCCATTAACAGAACGTATACTAACCTTCACAGTCACGAAACGCTAAAAAACAATCCGTCAATCCACATAAAATCCGTCACAACACTAGAAATAAACCAAACACTACTCAAAATCCACCAAAAACATGTCAAAAATCACAAAATATTCGTCTATCTCATAACATCACAATCCAAAATGTCGGTACGCACAATACTGTCACAGTTTTATTTTTAATTGACACTGTTCGACATTTGATATTACACGATTTGAATTTGGAATGCCGCGTAAAAACGCAAAGAGGCTCAATATGGACAGTCACGTTCGAACCCGGCCGGTGACTGGGGTAGACTAGTCGCTAGCTCTACCCGGCCAGGCTGACGGTCAAAGATTAACTGTACAGATAGTCTAGTTAAAGGTAAATTGGCTTGGAAAATTGCTGACTAGGCGAACCGAGATAGCTGGGATTTTCATTAGATGAATGCTTGCGGAATTAATAATTGAGATGTTATTATGAATGTTTTTGAACTTATTATCATTTGGAGTAAGATAAATGCATGAATTATATAAAGAAAAACAGTTTGTCACAATAATGGTTAAAATTATACATGTTGTAAACGTTAGATGTAGTTAAATTTTACTTGTTACACATTTAGCGCTTAGTAAAAACTCGTCCTTATATTTTGGCATAAAAAAAATAATTAAACTTATTTGTTAGCCAGAAAAAAATCATAATAAGGTCATGAAACAAGGTAAACAAAATAAGCAAAATACGGACTGACACTAATTACGTTTGTTTATAAAATAGCAAACGATCATAAAGCAATTATTTTGAAATCGTTTGTTTGCATTCCAAAAGCAATTTAGTAGATTATGAAAATATAAAGCGATTATGTCAATATTAATTCTTATTGTCGATAATTTAAATTATACTCACTGAGGCTCCACTCACGCACACTACCACACTAAAATCGAGGCCTATCTGCGAGTTTTCCCGACAGCCTTCTCTTTGACTCGACAACGACCTTAATCTGAAATCCCTTTTCAACTCCTCGTGCCTCTCATTATTGATCTCTTTCACTCCTCACTACCGGTGCAATAATGCTTTTTCCTGCTTACACCGCTGGCTTCCGCATAGCTCTGTCTCGTTTCCTCATCACTGCAGAGCCTCAAAAACGAGGTAGGAGCGACGTAGTATCAAAGTGTGCGTACGGAATAAGATTTTTTTCCCTTACGCCACAGTCTAATTTAATTCGGTTCATTTGTTTTCAGACGTTGCATTTTGCGCGCCTTTTTCAATTAAATGACTGATGGTTTTAGACTATCGGCACTTTAATATCGATATTTTTGGATGGTACTAAATGTACATTATAGTGTTTATTTTTTAAAATGATAAATAGTTATTAATAACTTGTTTTCGTTAAGTTTAATTTTTATTCTCTAAAAATTTAATTTAACATAAAATGAAGTTTTCAGCTCGAAGCATTTTATGTATTTTTTTAATCAAGTCCGTTAAGTAAATAAAAATTTCATGAATTATTTTAAAAACTTTTAAAAAATAGTCACACGCAAAGTGACGATGTGACTCAACCGACTCGGGTGAGATTATGGTCAAATGAAGGCTTATCTAACATAAAAAAAAGTCTTATATAAGTAAGACCAATGAGATTATTTACTCAACGGACGAATTTCAATGGTTATTCAAATAATTAACAAGAAGTGATCTAGTAGTTTCACCATTTTCTTCAATTTCCTATTTTTTTTTTCTAAAACTTGTTTATTTGTAAGTACTTAAAGATTTTTAGCGCTAAGACCGCCCATTGTACCACTTGTTTTCTTTTTATGTTTTTTTTAATGTTTATCAACAATAAAGAGTGTTGTATTGTAATGTAATGTTATAGGTACCTAAGCATTCGTATACGTTCCCTTATTGAAGGATTAACAAAACAAAAGACGGAATCGTCGGATTTAAAAACAAAGTGAACGGAAACTTAAAAGAAAAACGTAACAAGTCCTTTGGAACAAGAAAGTTCGCTCAGCAAAAAAGGGGTTAAGTAACAGGAATGGCCTTCTTTTTGTTCGTATAAATTATAGTATATTTACGAATAAAACGTTAAAAAATGTTTGTAAAGCATTTCATGGTATTAGAGATTGTGGTGATTCTTTTTGATGTTTTATAGAAATTCTTGGAATACAGGAATAATATTTTATCGCGAATATTTGCTTTGATATTACGACAAACTGAAGCCCCTGGCTTTACCTGCGTTGTTTTTGATTTTCTGGCAGAAAAATATATTTTAATATGGTTACTAGTACAAGCCAAGTTACAAGCCGTGTTGGCTAAGTCGGAGGACACTCGACTTTCATTCCGAAGGTCGTGGGTTCAAACCCCGCCACGCACCTCTGGATTTTTCTTCTTGAGAAATTTATGTGCGCTTTAAACACGTGCTTTAACGGTGAAGGCAAACATCGTGAGGAAACCGGCATGTTCTGAGAACTTTAAAAGAGTTTGAAGGACATGTGACATTCACCAACCCGCACTTGGCCAGCGTGGTGAATTAAGGCCTAATCTCTCTCGTCAAGAGAGAAGTCCCTGTGTCCCAGCAGTGGGAACGTTAATAGGGTGATGATGACAAAAATATTTATTTACCAACACACACGTTACAATTTCACTTAGCAGCAGAGGTCCCCGCACGAGGCAAGCCTGTATTGAGGGAGACCTGTTACAATCGGGTATAGAAAAAGTCCAAGCCGTGTTGGCTAAGTGGGAGGACAGTCGACTTTCATTCCGAAGGTCGTGAGTTCTAACGCTCTCGATTTTTCTTCTTGAGAAATTTATGTGCGCTTTAAACACGTGCTTTAACGGTGATGGCAAACATCGTTATGAAACCGGCATGTTCTGAGAACTTTAAAAGAGTTTGAAGGACATGTGACATTCACCAACCCGCATTTGGCCAGCGTGGTGAATTAAGGCCTAATCTCTCTCGTCAAGAGAGAAGTCCCTGTGTCCCAGCAGTGGGAACGTTAATAGGGTGATGATGAATGTATGTATTGAAAAAGTGCATGAAACCAAAGGAACTGACTGTTAACCATCGTATTTCCGTTCCCACTGCTGGGACACAGGGACTTCTCTCTTGACGAGAGAGATTATGCCTTAATTCACAACGCTGGCCAAGTGCGAGTTTGTGAATTTAGTCGTATTACACCCCATTCATAAAAACTCTTATTGCAAGATAAAACATATGATTTACCTATAAACACTGCCTATTTATGTCTCATTTCACGACTATTAGAGAGATAAACAAGGCTAAAAATATTTTAATGAACTGTTATTAAACAGATTTATCACTAGTTAAATTTTATGAATAACGTTTTTTTATCAAACGCTCTATTATTCTCATACAAGTCTGTCATAAAAAGTGACATATTTCTATAAATACGGGCGTTAGAATTCTAGTCCTTTCAGCTTCCGCTTGTGTTTGAATAATTAACTAACATTCTACCACACATTCATGTAAACATTATAATATTAATAATATGAGTGTAACGGGTAAAGAATTTTTTGTATAAACGTTTTACAGAATAAAATGTTTGTGTGTATGTATGGAATTTCGAGAAAAGTGGTACATTTCCATTGTTTGTTTGACTTACAAATAAATCAACCAAGCCATTTTTATTTATTTCAAATACATGGAGCTCCATAATTACAGGTTTAACCTAATTCAATAAATCACATTAGATTTCAAGATAAAATTAATTAAAATTAGGCATTAGGCATTGTTATTTCCAATATTATTAAGGATCATCTGGCTACGTCAGAAGAAGTTTACATAGTTAATTAATCGATTTAAGATTTATTTTAATAAATAAACAAAAATTAAATGTAACTTTAGTCTAGTCTAATATAATCTGAAATATGGAAATAAGGTCGTTTGAAAATACACTTCCCTTCTTTGCGCTTCAAACATAACATTCTAATGTTAATGTAATTATGTCTAATTTTGTTATCAAACCTATTATTATTAGGTGAAGTAATTTAATAAATTTGTGTTATCTTATCATACACATTAATCGTGATTATTCAAGTGGCAGCACTTAAACCAAATTAAATAGAAAACACCACCCGTCCATAAGTTAAGCGGTTGAACGTACACTACTAGTCATAGGCACCAGATCGCTAAAAAAATAATAATATGTCCGACATAAAAATTACTTGAAAAATTGTAACCTAATTTTTATTATTTCTTTATAATTCCTAATTTTTATTATTTATTTAAGTTTCGCGTGACGTAATGCTTTCGAGCAAAATGCACTAAATGTATACGTCACAAGTCCCCACTCTTGAAATTTTATGCTCTATAATTAGGCTCTTTAAAAATAAAAACATCCAGTATTTTAGGATAACACAGGGAATTCAATTGAAGAATTAAATCAAAAATAATTTTGGCTTCTAAGACTTGTACTGAAGTTTATTGCACTGGCATGTGATCCTTGATGTTAATGCAGATAGATTTACATTTCTAAGATTTTTAAAATCAAATTATGGATCTAAATGATTTTGTTTCTTGTAGGTATCTTGAAACATTAAGTTGTCATTTGCTTGTCAAGCGATTTGCTAGTGAATGGTGGTTTCTAAGGATTACTATAACTAAATACCCGTTTCTAGTTTTAATATTTTAAGGGTTAAGCTTAAATAATTAGTTCTTCATAATAATAACTACTACGAGGTTATGGAATTACAAGTTTTTTGATGTAAAATGGGTTTAATGGGTTTTATAACGACGATTTTATTAAAATGAAATGTTGTAAGTTACGTGTACAAAATACTAGGAGCGTTTTTTGTTCCGTGTATATAAAATATTTACCCCAGATAGCGATAATAGATATTCGATGATAGATTTATATTTAATTACCAGGTTTCTTTTTAGTTCAATTATTATTATAATAACTATGTTGACATAATTCAATTCATGTTATCAATTAATATAAATAATTTTTTAAACTAGTCACCATCACTATTATGACTTTAGTCGTAAGAAGTCAATATTTTAGACAAACGTCCTTATTAATTAATTGTGACCCATTATTAAGGTCAAAAGAAGAGTCACCAAGTAAATTGTCTATCTTGTGCTTAGCATAAAAAGCCCTTATTACGTTCTCGTTAAACCAATGTTCACCATAATTATAACGGTTAATATTGCTGAAAATTGCATTGAAATCCTTAAAGTAGTTTAAAAAGTGTAAAGAAACAGACAACAAAAGCAACTTCACTTAACGATATTTAATCCTTTACTAAAACAAAACAATGCATTGGAAATGCTAACTAGATTCGGTTAATTTGCTAATACCGCAAAATCCTATGAGAAGATTTGTCTGCTCTAATCGACACAACAGGTATGCAGAGACACACAAACTAACAAGCCGAGTTTATAGCAAAGAGGATAATGTAACGATGCTCTGACAGTCGGGAAAGTGAGCTTTTAGCCGTTTTTTAGTGTTTGGCTTTGCGGGTTTTTAGTGTGAGCTTTGCAGGGTTAAAACTACTGTTTTGTACTAGATTTTTTAGAGAGTTTTATGTAGTTCCACCTGTCGCGATGTTTGTCTGTAATCAAATCTTGAAGTTTAAGGCTCACTTCCCGGTTTCAAAAGCCAAAATGTTTAACGTATATTATAAACTAGCTGTGCCCTGCGGTGCTACCCGCGTTATAATGGATGAAGTACTCTTAACCAACAACATATTTATTTGAATAAAGATTAATATTATTATGTTGATACAACTTAAACAAATTATTTCGACCAAATTAGGTACCATAAAAACGGTTTTTGTGAGTTAATCTTAAAAGATAGACATATACTATCGCGGACTGTTTTTTAGATCATTAAAAGAGCTATTATTCTTTAATACATATTTTTTGTGTATCTTGAACCGTTTTCACGGCGCACGCAACAGAAGGCTTCAAAGATGAACAATTTCTCCCGTTTTTTACACATTTACCACTATATCTTTGCTCCTATTGGTCGTAGCGTGATGTTATATAGCCTATAGCCTTCCTCGATAACTGGACTATCCAACACAAAAAGAATTATTCAATTCGAACCAGTAGTTTCGGAGATAAGCGCGTTCAAACAAACAAACAAACAAACAAACTCTTCAGCTTTATAATATTAGTATAGATAAGTTTATCTGGTGTAGAAGCTGATAGGGGGCCATAGGTACATCCATTAAAAAGTACCTACATAACCCTGTCAAGTTAGTGATCCTACAAATGATGCTGCCACCGCCTCAGCGCTAAACCGTACACACGAGCCGCCGCGCCGCGAGGCCACCGCGCCGCCTCCGCGCTGTCAAAGACTAATTTTACCGGTCTACTGGTAAAATTAGTCCTATACGGCTGTTAGTAATACATTGCTAGTTACGAAGAACAATACAAGTTACAATTATAGTTATGAATAGCTAAGTAAGCAGCGACGCAGAGGGTAAAGCTGTGGGGACGCGGTGGCAGCGCGGTGGTGGCGCGGTGGCGGCGTGTTTGTACTTTGGAGTTTCGCCATCTCGATGACGATTTTCATATCGTTTTTTTTGTTTAAGTTATATACTCGTACATAGTTACCTCTAAAAAAAGTTTGTCATCAAAATGTTTTTAAATTTTGCTTTCTTTATTATGTATGTAAGACTATCCGTCGATATATAAATACCCTTACAAGGCACTAACCAGTATATCAGATAATACAAGTATCATCTTTAATAACAAGCATATTTCAATACCCTGTCAAACATTGAATATTCTAAAACGCATAAAATAAAACCGCTTGTATGCAGAAACAAATTACTAGAAATGACGCTCTGCATTTTACACCGCAATTTTATGTAATTATTCTTTGACAGCCCCGAAGCAATGCTTTCGTTCCCGCGATTTTCCACCTGATATCTTTCGTCCCTTTCTCACAAAATGATGTTTATACATCCATCTCGGTCTAACGGCACGCTTACTGAGTTGCATTGCAAACCTGATTGACAAGTGTTCTTGTATTGAGTTAAAATTAAACTTGTTGGGTTATCGTTATAAACTCAGATGAAAATGGAGAAGTTTAATTTAAGGTGGTTGTATGGGCTAACGCGACTTTTTCAAATTGATATATCTACTTTATGAGTGAATAAATATGTATAAAAAAAATATATGTTGCAAAATAGATATTAAACTACAACTTGAACGTTTGAAATTATTGTATCTTCATTATTACTTAATAAAAAAAATATTCAAAGTAAGGCATTTTTTATCCGAAATTTGGATATATCTTTTAAACGGTATTGAGTTTGAGTATTTTTCTTTAACTTAAATATTTGTCAAAGTATTCCACACAAACTGTACGTTTGAAAATTAAAACAAATGATTTATACGACTACAAATAATTATTTTATGTTTTCGGTATAAAATGGAACGACCGGGTCTGTGCGGGGGCGACGGGCGGCAGTGTGGCTCAGACTATCGGACGGGGAGGTTGTGTCGCGCGTCTTCGTCATCGGTCCAAATGCATTTTTCGATTTAACCGTATAACGATTATTGTTTGCGCATGGACGCTGTTGTTTAGTTTTATATTTTAGAAATAGGTATTTGAGCTCGGACTTTTGTATATTCGTTGGACAAGTTCAGTAAGCAATTAGCAGGAATAAAAGTTAGTAATAAATAAGTAATGATTATACTTACTACCTACCAACTAGTGAATTAAGTATCAAGCTAATATAATAAGTACCTACCTATTAATATTTATAAACAAAAAAAAACACTTATGAAAAAGTTGTTTTTTTTTTATAAGGGTTACCTAGTTAACTAACTCTGACTCTGAGTGCCTCGTAGGCGCGGTGTGCGAATGTCCGCTTGCAGAGCAAAAGGTAGCGGGTTCGATTCCCGCCGAGGGTAAAAGTGTTTGTATGTTCTGCAAGCACTTTTCTCCTTGGTCTGGGTATTTAATATGTATAATAAAAATTATCTTTAAATGTATGTATATTATATTAAGTATATCAAATATCTAGTACCTACCCGTAACACAAGCTTAGAGCTTACCACGGGACTAAAATGTTGTTGCGTGAATTGTCTGGAAATATTATTTATTTATAACTAGCACAGACTAGTATAAATATAATTAAAAATTAAAAATAGAATTAATTGTTATATATATTTTATGTCACCGCACCGTCCAGTTATTTGCTGTGCATTATCCTCTCCATCCTAAGGTTGTCTGGAAGAAACTGCTCTAAGCAATAAGGCCGCCCATTACGCATTTTTGTATTTAGCTTTAAGTCCCTTTTTGTATTGTGATATGGTGTGTAATAAAGAGTTTTATTATTATTATTATTACTAGGTAGATGATACAAACAAAGTATATACAATGTGCATTTTCGAACCTTGATCAAACTAAATGCGGATACACGACATAAATTTATCGATAAATATAGGATAAAAAAAATTATATGTTGGCTATTTAAAAAAAAGCCAATATTTTTTTATGAAAACTACTTCGTTTGGTTTTTTATTCGTTTCTGTTTGAGTAAATGGTGTATTTTATTCAAAGTAGGCTCATTTAAAAGCTAGATAGTTTACATCATCATCATCATCAGCCCTTATCCCATATTACGTGGGGTCGACGCAACATCTTTCTTCCTTCCATTTTCCTCTGTCACTCGTCATCTCAACACTCATTCCTTCCTTCAAAGTTCAAAATTAATTTATTGCGTAAATACATGTTACAGCGTTGTTATGGCTTAAATTTTACATGGATCAATGTATTTTACCTGTCCAGGCATGCAATTATAAAATTGGCATTACATTATTGAATAAACTAAAATAATAAAAATCTAACAAAAAACAGTACTAAAATTTTTTTTATAATTATTAACTTTAAATTAATTTCATTAAACATTTATAACATCAGTAATCATCATAGTAAGCAAAAATTCAAAGTCATAAAACTAATTATTGTACAATTCAAAAAGTCATTATCTTAGAAACATTTTTGTCAGTCATTTTTGTTCTTACGCATGCCATCCTTCAAACAGTCCATCAATATTTTCTTTGACCTACCTCTTCCCACATATCCATCAACACACATATCTAACACTCTAAGCTAGATAGTTTACCTAATTAAGAAAATTCAAAACAAAATACAATTTTGGTACAAGAGCCCGCAAAATTTTTTTTTGTAGAAATTTACCAAAAATTTTTTTTTTATTTTGTTGTTGATCTATAATTTTTAATCTTTTTGCATTATTTATTAAACTTCATAATATTTTTCAAAGGTTGTCTGGAAGAAATTGCTTTAAGCAATAAGGCCGCCCATTATGCATTTTGTATTTTGCAAGTCCATTTTTGTATTGTTTTATCTTGGTTTGTAATAAAGAGTTATATTATTATTATTCTACAAATTCTACAAAGAGTATGGGTCTACCTTTTTTCGTTGTCATGTTATTAGCCATTTTAATTAGGTACTTTCTGCCATGTAGTGCCAAATATCAACAGACAACAAATTATGTATCTTAAGTTGCATTAAAATGATCACGCACGATTGTGGTGAAGTGAGCTGGAGCGTCACCATGAATCACGCCAGCGAATCAAATAAGAAACGATCGCGATGTACTAAAAAGAACTTGTGAACTGAACGTGGGTTTACTTGCAACGATATGCATTGAGGAAAATGGTTGGCATTTTGAACAATCAATAAATTAATTGATAGTAATAACTTAAAGTGTTGTATTACTTAATCTTATCATTATCCACCGTTAATATCCCACTTTTGGGCAAAGGCTTCGTTCCGTTTCATCTTATCTTGCCTTGTTTCATTACATAATTTGCTGTCTGTTGATCTCTGTACAAGGCAGAAAGTACCTAATTCGAATGGCTAATAACATGACAGCAAAAAGAGTTTAATTAACCTTTTTGGTACGTGGGCTACCCACCAACCTTAGAGTATCTATGGATACCAACAGTGTCAGTCGCGTAGCATTTCAAATAATTTAATACTCTCTACCTGAAACTTAAAAGGAAAAGACATTATGAATATTGCAGATACTACCTAGATTCTATCAGACGATTGGCCTTCAAGCAAAAACCAGACATTATTCATAAAATTAAAACCCTTACTTTTTAGAAAAGATTTGTAGTATAAATTATGAAGTTTAATATGACATGCAAAAAAGTATACCTCAATAATCCAGTGTAAAAGTTACATATTAAAAATAAAATAAATATCTATTTTTTTTGTTAAATTCCTACAAAAAAAAAGTTTTAATAGGCTTTTGTACCGAAATTGTATTTTCTTTTAATTTTCATAGCTAGGTAAACTATCTAGCTTTTTAATGAGCCTACTTTGAATAAAATACACCGTTTACTCAAACAGAAACGAAGAAAACACCAGATGAAGTACCTAGTTCTCATAAAAAAATATTAAATCGACTTTTTTTAATAGTTTACATAAAAAAAATCTGATATTTATCGATTAATTTTTGTCATGTATCCGCAAATTGCGTTTGATCAAGCTTCGAAAATACACATTGTATAGGTAACTAGCCTACCCTGGCAGGATTGGCTTAGGATCTTATTATTAGGTTGGTACTTAGTAAGTAAAGAAAACCTAGTTAAAAAAACATACTTATTATTTATTTATTTATTTGTTATATTAGAACCACCAACTAGAAAATACACTAAAATAGTTTAAAAATTAAGATTCATTAATATCTAATAATAATATATAATTAATTTTAACAATACATTTAAATAAAAAAAAAATTAAAAAGAAAATAACATAAGCACAAACGCATAAATCTCTAGGTAGAATAGTTTTAGCGTAATAATGATGTAGTTGGAAAGTCCTTATTTACGGCGTCGCGACTCGCGAGGAGCCGGCACGCGTGACCGCTTGCCGAGAGCGCAGGCCGCGCTCTGCGTCGTAAAAATGTAGCGGGGAGTGTGCTGTTGGCGCGGGGAATAATTTTGACTCCGCCCGAATCCTCAAGGCCGTTGGCCCATACAGGCGCCTTAATCATAACACCTTATGCTGATATAAGATGTTTTTATTCGTTTTTTAACTGGTTCTGGCTTGAGAAAATGTTTAATCATTAGTGAACTATAATAACAAGTAGAAATGTATACGGGGTTTATAAACTAATGATACTTAATTATTTGAAGGGAAACAACTTTAACTACCTAACTAATTATGCTAATAGAAGCATTACTTTTTTTCTTAAAATAGCAAAACTGATTTTAACTTTTATCTTGGACAGTAATTCTACCAATTTTTAAAATAAAACATTATTAGCAGCAAACTATTTTAAATCCCTTAGCTGGCTCATTTTACTGAAAATAAATATTCCATAATTTATATAGAGAAACAAATATTTAAAAAAAAATTGTCTTGTCTTTCTAATTGGACCAGCAGTTTCTGAGATTAGCTCATTCAATCAAACAAACTCTACAGCTTTATGATATTGTTAATAGAAATTAATCTAAATAAAAAAATTACATAATTCACTTAATGAGAACACTATACATTATAATTGATTATTATGAAACAGTAGTTTGCTAATTATTTTGAAGGACATGACAATGTGACATCCATTAACTCGCATTTGGCTTGGTGGCACTCGCGCTTGGAATTAAGGCCTAATGTCTCTTGCTAAGAGAGAAGTCCCTGTGTCCCAGCAGTGGGAACGTTAAAAGGGTGATGATGATAATTATCAAACATTCGGGACTGTTTTAATACATTTTTATTTTATTATCCTTCTTTCAGTCTGACTTTTCTAAAATCACTTTTTTATTAATTTCTTAATGGAGGTACGTTAGAGACAGTGTCCACGAGCGAGGGAATCGCCACAATGTCATCGGCATGCCAAGTATTTTGTATAATTTATTATTAAGATTATGTATCTTGTATAGATACAAAGTCACTTATTTCCATTGTTTGGTTTTACAAATCTTAGAAACGTCAAAAATACGTAATAAATACATCATTCATTCATCATTCATAGCCTCTTACCCCGGCTGAAACTCCTGGGGCGAATACTCTCGGGTCACGCGATGACGCCTCAATGGCGGGTATCAACGTAATTTAATTTTTATATTTTTATTTTATTCACTCACGCTCATCACTTACTCGCTCACTCATGCTCGCCTTCAGGGCGCCATCACGAGACCCGGGGTTAGTCGCCCCCGGAGTTGAAGCCGGGGTAAGGAGCATAGATCGAGGCCCCACCCTGCGCCCTCAACAGAGGGACAGACGACAGACTGCTGCTATCATTCGATCATGGAACCTGGAACGTGGCTCGCAGCGAGCACGCTACGTTCTAGATGATGATGATGGCCTCTTTGACGTGTCCGTCTATGACGAAAGAGACATTGTTTTTTTTTTGTTAAATTAACCGCGAATTTAGCTTGCAAGCCCAAATTTAGTTTTGAACACTTGCTTTCAGGACGCGGAGTACAGTTGTCCTGCAGAGTTATAATTATAAATAAATACAGTTTAGCTTAGTTAGGATTAGCTTTACGAGCCTGACGCGTAGCATCGAGGTGTTTCAAGCGATCGAGGCATCCTCAAAAAGAACGCATGATTTTGGCGTTCTAAATGACACAGATAAAATAATAATAACAAAACACGTCGTCAAGGAAACGTGGCGATTCCGTTACTAGTCGCTACAAACACGCGGCGATTCCGTTACGAGTCGCGACGATACGCTGGCAGAATACTCACTCGTTTTTTGAGATCACCCGACGAGGAAAGGGCGGACTCGTCGCATGTCTCTCACTCCCTTAGTTTATCAAATTGATGTCAAGTGTTCTTAATACGAAACTATGAAATGAAACCCTACCATGAGTTGCCATTTACGACTGTTGGAGATTACAAATGTTATAATCTCATACATTTGACAGATAAATATAAAATTTTAGTTGCAAAAATCTGTCAAATGCATGGAATTACAACATGTTATAATCAACTCGTGGTAGAGCTACTTATCGCAGGGCTAATATTGTTGTGTGGACTGTCCATTATATAGTATTATTATTTCAATATACCCCAATAAATTGTTTATTTATTTTTCATGATAACAAAATTGCCGATATTGGATGAGGAAGTTATTTGTTCTTATCGAGCATATTGGGAAAATGTAAGAAATTGAGCAATTATGTAACGTAAGTACAGAATACTATCACGATCTAAACAGATAACATAATTATTTTTACTTAACTCAGATATACATATTCAATTAAGATCTTCGGTGAGTTCTAAGTTATTTATTTATTAAGTATCAGATGGACTTATACACCAGGGGTTCCGTGTATTTCAACAATTTATACATATAAATAGTGCAAAAACTTGCAGTCAGGGGCGGTCTGACGACGTTCTCCCTTGGCGAGAGAGATAAGGCCCTAATTCACCACGCTGGCCAAGTGCGGGTTGTTGAATATCACATGTCCTTCAAACTCTTTTAAAGTTCTCAGAACATGTCGGTATTTTTATTTAACTTTGATCTATTATTATAATAAATACATTTGATAATTATTAGATTGACCCTTATACCAGATCTTCCGTGTATTTCAACAACTTCTACATTTAAATAGTGCAAATATAAAATAAAAATATACCCGTGTTGGCTGATGGAAGTTGTGAGTTTAAAAAACAAAAACCGGGCTATGAAATAATATAAAAATATTTCCCCCGTGTTTGCATGTCGAGCCGAAGCCATACATCAAGCGGCTAATTTTAATGTACCCGATGAAGGCGATAGGACTCCTAACACGTCACATTCAATACTTTTAGTTTAGAGTTCCCTTTAAAACTGGGTTTTAATTCACTTTTTTAGTCTTTTTTACAGTGTTTTTTATTTTTATTTAAAACACTAGTGGCTCGCGCTGACTTCGCGACTTTAATTATTCAAAATTACACTCAATATAATTATGTATTAACACAAATTTCAGGATTTGTTAACTAAAGTATATATTTAACCTATAATTATTATAAATTACTTCATCATAATATTATAGTTTAGAAATTTTAATGTACGTTAAATATCAGCAAAGTCAGTTCCTAAAATTGTTTTTAACCCCCGACCAAAAAAGAGGGGTGTTATAAGTTTGACGTGTCTGTCTGTCTGTCTGTCTGTCTGTCTGTGTCACCATAGCTCCCGAACGGATGGAGCGATTTCAATTTAGTTTTTTTTGTATGAAAGGTGAGTCTTGCGCGAGTGTTCTTAGACATGTTTCATGAAAATCGGTTGGGCCGTTTAAAAGTTATGGGGGTGAGAGTGGGGAAGCAAAACCGAAAATCTGCAAATATACTAGTGTGGGGTATCAAATGAAAACGCATCGCGTCCACATTACATAATATTATGTTACATTTAAGGAAATTAAGGCATTGGAATCGGGGGCTTTTCTTAAATTTTAAATTTAGATTTATCACATTTATATAAAATGCAAATAAAAAAAAAAAAAAAAACATACATGTAAATAAAAAATAAAAATAAAAATTGGATTAACTCATTTACACTAGGTATAAAATCATTTTTCTATAAGCCAATTATTATGGATTCTATTGTCAAACACAGGACTACGACACAGGCGCACGACTAAAAAAATATAGTTAGTCCCTTATTGAGATAAAAAAAAGGGTGTGTGTGTGTCAGCTACGACGCACGATTGGAGTTTACTCCTTACGAAATATATATCGAATAGAAAAAAAAGGGTAAATGAACGCATCTGCTAAAATTATAAGAGAAACAAACATAATATCTGTAATTATTCGGATTATTTATATTACTTCAATAAAGCGTATTACATAAAGTATGTTACAAAATAATATAAATAAAATACAGCGCGACCTCTTTGCGCGATACTTCGTAGTTCGAAGTATCGCGCAAAGAGAAGACCACGAGAATGAGATACGCTGTGTAATGTATTCCATCTCATTCTTTTACACGTTCAATCCTACAGATATATATGTTTGTCTCTTTCTACGTAACGCCTCAACTTTTCGTGTTACACTTTTTGATTTTACTCCTCATAAAATTTCCGTACCGGGCCTTATAACTCATCCAAAAAATGTTTGGACATTTTCACTTTGTCATTTTAACAATACGGAACCCTTGTAGTACGTAGGAAACTTGTGCTTGTCGCAACTATTTTAGTATTTTTAAAGTAAATGAAACTTGAATTCCTGGATTAAGTCGCGTTTTTATTGAAGGAACATTTTCAAGTCATTCCGTACATTACGCCAAGTATTAAGTAAGAATAGTTTTAATTTTTAACGTGTAAATTTTTAACAAAATAACGATTGACCGTTGTTATGAAAAATATAAATTACTACCGAATATTAACCGAAAACTACTGAACCGTTCTTATGAAATGAAATACGAGAATCTTGACAGCCCTTCTTAACCGACTTAAAAAAAAGGAGGTTTCTCAAATCGACCGTATATTTTTTTTTTATGCAGATGACTTTGTCGTTTATGAACCGATTTTTCAAAATAAAAATCCAAATCAGTTAACGGTAAAAATTATCTGAATTAATTAATCTATATAAAAATCAATTGTTGTTCGTTAGTCTGATTAAAACTCGAGAATGTGGCTGAACGGATTTATTTTATCATAGTATATAGTTATAGTCTTGAAATGTTCGTGGAGGTCTAGAGAAGGTTTAAAAGGCGAGAAAAAATCGAATAATTGCCGGGAAAAAAAATGAATAAAACCCGTGCGAAGCCGGGGCGGGCCACTAGTATAGATATAAAAACCGATTTGAAAACTTACTTTTTTTATGTGGGTTGTTAAGTTAGTATTCATAATCATTATTATTTCAGAAGTAGGACGCCCTCTGCTGGACATAGGCCTCCTTGATGAAAGGTTTCTAGTAATTTCTACATATTAAGGAAGTTAGTATTGCTCGAAAAAAAAAAAAATTTACATAATTTAGGAGATTGATATATGGGATTTTCCCGCGATAAAAGACAGCCAAATTTCTATTTCAAGTTATAATCTATACCTAACCATTTAAATTTTGTCAATTGGTTCAGCCGTTTGCCATGAAAGACGGTCAAACAAACAGACACATACACTTTCCCACTAATTATAATCATCATAATCAACATTTCACCCGTAGAACGTCCACTGCTGGACATAGGCCTCCCTAAAAGACTCAGTTATTAGTCAGAGCCCGCAGACTTCATCCGTCCATCTTCTAGGTCGGATGTCCGTTGCGGCTGAAAAGTTCTTGACTGGAGACCACGAATCGCAAGCACAGCTTATAATACTACATAATTATAATATTAATAAAGAAAGTATAAAATATTAATGTTATTATTATAAACAGAGATGTTAGAACGATCAAGGTCCGCTACTGTTGCAATAACGTCATAACTTGTATGGGAACAAACAGCTGTAGCTAAGACGCAGTATAAGGTATTTCAGGTTAAATGGGCTTAGAAATGTTAAGAATCGGCGAAAAAAAAGAATATAATTAAAAAAAAATGTTAGCCTAAATAATAAATCAAAGCACAGGTCGAGAAGTAAAAAGTTCACTTCTTATTTTTTTATTCTAAATTTAATTATAATAGGACGACACAGAAAGAGGACATACAGAAAATATTTTTTTTTTTATAAAATATAAGACCTGATAAAAAGAGATAAAATTAGACTGGTCGTGCATTATACGTTTTAACAATACAAAAAAAAAATTAAATTAATATTATACGACCGAATATAACTCTGTCTGTCTGTCTGACTTTCACGTAGAAAAAAAACAAATTGATTTATATGGAACATGGGAGAAGATACTCTAGAGCCCGGGAAAGGACATAGACTACTTTGAACCGCGGGAAAATCCATTATAACGAGGGCAACTCCACGGGACACATTATAAACTTACCACTTATTCTATCGTTTGCTGCAAACTGCCACTGCGTACAATTTAGAGATATTTTTTTATTTTCATCACTCTATTAACGCTCCCACTGCTGGGACACAGGGACTTTTCTCTTGGCGAGAGAGATTAGGCCTTAATTCACCATGCTGGCCAAATGCAGAATGGTGAATGGCACATGTCCTTCGAACTCTTTAAAGTTCTCAGAATATGCCGGTTTCCTCACGATGTTTTGCCTACACAAAAATTTATCGAGAACAAAAATCCAGGGGTTTGAATCCACGACTTTCGGAATGAAAGTCGAGTGTCCTTCCACTTAACCCACCCGGCTCGTACAATCATAACAAAATGATAAACATTTCATACATTTCATTCATTGTAGAAGTAATCATTTTGTCATAACCGACTCTAAAGCCTACCATAAGTACATGCAAATCGAAGCATCTACGATTCTACGTCAAGCAAATTTATCGTTATGCAAAATCTCTTTGAATGTAGCTACAGTGCAGCAACGCATATCTGGAACGTTGTGCCCCGATAATATCGTCCGTAGTATATAAATACACTGGGGGACACTAGAAATGTACCACGTTTGTTATTGAGGTTCTAATTCTGCCGGATTTGTAGTCGGTTATATTGGTCCATCGGATAATTTGTGTTGTTGTTTTGGTTGTTATTATTTAGATTGTTATAAACAAAATAAATTTAAAAAATAATCAAAGGTTGCTGCGTTGCTAAACTCGCATTGTGACGACCGTTACAACGGAATAAGTGATATTTTTGTTTAATTTTTTTTGTAATAAGTGTCGGGCGGTTCAACGCCAATCTAAAAAGCCACACATAAGTTTTTACTGCTGGGACTCAATGACTTCTCTCTTGACGAAAGAGATTAAGCCTTACTTATACAACACCAGCATGTAATAAAATTCTAGATAATATGTATATCCAGGTCACCGAAATACTAAACTATTTATTTGTTTACCAAATATGAATAAGGTCAATTCATAATCATTTACTCATAAACTTTGGGTTTTTAAATCGGTCTTACAATTACTTAAAGTACAATCAAAAGTTATCTAAATAATTTTTATTAATTAAAATAAAGTCAAAGCAGTTTTACAATAAATTTGTCCCGAAGTACACTATCTAGAATTCAATGTCGGGAGTGCATTCATAGCCTATACCTAATGCATATGGATTTCTGTATCAACTGTGTCAAAATTATCTATCTCCCCATCATATATAACATTGATACATCTTCTAAGAGCATTTCGGATTTGATTCGCTCTAAGGTGCAAAGCAAACAAACCGATACAACATTACCTTAATAGTTGTTAAAACAAATTATACCTACTTATTTGATTAATAGCAAGAGGCAAAAAATAGGGGTTAGTGGAGGGATTTGGGAGAGTTCTTTCCCTGCAGTTACATTGATAATTGATGAAGGTGTTAAGAACATTTTAGTTATTATTGTGTGCGCAATAAAGAATTATTATTATATTTATTGAATTTTGATCTAATGTGAATGTAACCGTACTCCAACTTGATGATGTAAAGTTTAACAAATAAAATTATAAAATTTGCTTCATTTTTTATAACGTTGTCTCAATTTTTTTTTTAATGGAAACAATGTTATAATTGAGTATAATAATTTCAACAAAAAAGAAAAAAAAAATTATGGTAGTTTCGACTTATAAATAATAATACATTTTTCTTGTCCCGCGTTATAAACAAGTTAGTGTACAGAAACGTGTCAAAGGAAACGAGCCGAGGCGAGGCCTTAAAGAATTTACCCTTCACTTAGAACGGATTCAATATTGGATCCTAGATGACGCAATGTTTCGGCTCAAGTGCCCGAATTGTATCCAATATCTATGAGCCAAATAAGGATTTCAAGTGATAAATATGTTACCTTGATTTGAGGAGTTGAGAAGTAGGTTAACAGTTATTGCCAGGGAAAATGTCAAGGAAATTGGAGAAATATTTATCATTTCTGCCGTAGATACATTTTGTTACATTTTTCAATAGTTTTGGATGAAAGTTAAGAAACGTTGATCGCGGTGAGTACTTGGATGGGTGACCGCTCTGACTGCAATTTTTTGCATTTATTTTTAAGTGTAATATTAATTAAGTGAACATAATTGTTAGTTACGGAAGAGGGTGCCTTCTAATACAAGTATTTCCATACTTAACAGAAGGTCTCCAATATTGTTGTGCAAAATTGTAAACACTGGAAATGAAAATAAAACATTTTGTATTTTGTATTTTGTATTTTATTTTTTTGTTTTTGTGTGTTTATTTTTATTACTAATAGTGTATAAACTGTTGAAGTACACGGAACCCTCTATGTGCGAGTCATCTCACAATTATCGAATTAAATATTTAATACTGACTCGAACTCATAGAGCAACCCCGAGCATAGCCCTCTTCATAGTTCGTAAAGCGAATAAGACGACTTAACGTTTTTCCTATGATCAAATATATCAATATATTTAATTCTCAAATTATAACGCGTTTTCCTTAAGTGTAAGTTACATTTTTATGGACACAATAAAAATATTAGAAAAACCTTCCCATCGGAAATTAAAAAGAAAAAACGATCTAAAAGGGTCTTTTAGTAATAAAAACGGAGGGAAACGGGAAAATCGAATGCGAAACCGCGCGATACTCATAAAGGAATAACTGTCAATGCGATACCGCCATTTTGGAATTCCACGCGTGCCTAAAATGGCCGCTTGTTTTATTCTCCTAAATGCGACAATAAATGTCAAATAGCAATCGTTATTGTAAAAATTATGGTCTTTTTTGCTACGTGTGCGAGCTGGTAATTAGGGGAGCTTTTGTTGTTTTCAGGGTTCCGTAGGTAAAAGGATTAATGGAAAGATATTTTTGTGAATCGTGATGTCTTAAATTATCTAGTAGGATTATATCAAAAATGTTCGCTAGAACAAATTACATTTTTAGAGTTTGTTGTGAGAAATTTAAATTCAAAATAAATATTGTTTTGAGTACGATTAAGAGATGAGTTGTGCCTTTACAATGATTTTAAAGAACCGAACTAATTTTAAATCTAAGTATGCTCGCTTTATATAATTTTCACCCATAGGATTCAACATAATTACTACTTTGAAACAAATTGACAAGTTTATAAGGATTTACTTTCATTTCACAAACCTTAAAAAAGCGATCTGAATTAAAAAAAAACGGTTATGTTTTTACACGGTTTTTATTAAATTTAGTATGCGAGGATTTCGGTGTAAATATGAAATGGTAGGTTATTTGATTTAGATTTTAAAAATACTGAGTAAAGCTCAGCTATCAAAATATCATTTTTAATACATACGGAACCCTTGCTCAACTGTTACAAACGTACTGTGTCGCAATTTTCACTTTCTCATGCGCTTGAACCACAATTGGCACTACCTTTTGGACCAAAGCAATTTTGGCTAATTATGTGGTCGGTAATGTTTTGTTTCATACGACGCAGTTTTATTAATGGCAGAGCGAAGTGATAGTGAATGGGAGTCTGAAAGGAATTGAAAGCTTAAAACTTCAAACATACATAGACTGATAAACTAAATGTCAAAAAAGAGAAACCATGTGTCGCCTATTGCATTTAAGAAATTAACCTCAGTTAATTAAGTAGATATTTCTACCGAGCCATAGATTCATAAAAGAACTATAAAATATTTAATTCTAGTCTTATTTAAAATTTAATTTAAGTTTAAATTGGAATCTGCAATTATTAAAAAAATATATTTTTAAGGTGAGGTTTATCACTTATTAAAAATCAAATATTAATAGTCATTGATAATTATAAATAAGTCACAATTTGGTCTTTAACGTCGATCATTAAGATTTTATTCCAAAACAGTTTTGATTTATAATACTAAATTTTAAATTACATAATATTTTTGATCCGTTCTTACTGGATAACAATTATTTCAAAGTGCTTACAAAATCTCTGAAGGCAGCGATGAACGCTAACGACATTATTCCCTTTGTGTCACAAGTGCGAGAATAGCTATAAGCACACGTACAGTAAGCGTCGCTAACTGGTAACCCCTTTTGCATACAATCCACTATCTATTTATTTATTGGAAAACCAAAAACTTACTAATACATAGTAAACAAATCAATATAACACTAGAAAGCTTAATTAAGGTTTTCACGGATACAAAACACAATATAAAAACAACAACACTGTGAACAAAAACAAACAAAACCGCATCAAAGTAACAACACACAAAGATATACAACTAACATTATCTTATAAGAAAAACTCTCTGCTCATCCGCCGCCTGACCGTAGTCGCACTTGAACAGAATAGATCTATATCAAATTGCTTACAAATACTATTAAACATATTGCTTGCGCGACACAAAAACGAATTTTGACGATAGTTCGTACCAGCGTATGGAATATACATTAAATTATGAGATCTAGTAGATTTATTGGCAATTTGGCTATCGCAAAGGTTAACAGTTAGCGAAGCATACTGTACATACAAGAGGGATACGTGGTTTAGAATACGATCTTAGAGACTGAAAACAACCTCAATGGCCTTTGGTAAGCCATGCCATACAACGACCTAGACTTTGGCATACACACCACCAATTCCAAAATTCCCAGATTTATACATAAAATAATAAACGCATCTATTTAGAACCTCCCTCCAGTTTTTTAAAAAAAAACGCAATCATTCATTACCGTGGAATTATAAATAGGTCCACTTCAGTCTAAGCTTCGCAAGTGTATTGCGTCTAGTCTTATTATCATGTAAATAGGGTCTATAATAGTAGAAGTAAATTATTTAAATGGCCGTTTTATCACTTCCGCTGTTACTCAGCGGATGTGGAGATGGAGCGTTTTGATATAACATGGCTACTTGTAAGCTTAGTGGAACTGAAATTAATAAATTGGAGTTGGTTGCGTTTTGTTTATGATGTTAGTCGCTTTGCATGGTTTAGGATCTTGGGAAGGTTTTAAGCTTAAGTTACCAAGCTTCGAGGGATGATGATAAATCAATTTGATAGGTAGGAGAAAGACTCATGCACTAAGGGTTTCGTGTATTTCAATAATTTCTAACTTATTGTAATAAATTCTAAAATTATAAAAATATAAAGTTCAAAAAGTTGCAGTCAGGGCGGTCATACATCCAAGTACCTTGACCTCTGACCTTGCGAAACGTCACTTAACTGTATAAGGGGGAAAAAATTGCGAATGGATGAAAATTAAAACAATAAATATTTACTTGATCTCGTTCAAACAAATTTTCCGTGTATGTTTCCATGGTAATATTGTATTATACAATTTTTGGTTTTGTTACTTTTTAATTTTAGAAATTACAGGGTCACCCTCCCTGTTTCAACAGTATAAAATGTAGTTTTTATAGTTTCGGAGAATAGTTGTTGTCACATGCGGTATTTGGTAGTCAGTACTAGGACGGACAGGCAGACCTGACAAATCTATAAGGGTTACGTTTTTTGCAGTTTGGCAACGGAACCCTGAAAAGGGGTATAATGTATTTTATTATTCTTTCAGGCTTTAAAGACCCGACATCTTTAAAAAAAAATGTTCCTACTTACTGCTACTCATATTTCCGATCCTGCAAACAAAAATAATAGGTATTCTTTGTTTAAAAAAAAATTAAACTTACATTCTGCTTTTTCATTAGATGATAAATATTTCCGGGCAATTCACACAACAACATCTAGCCCCTTAGTAAGCTATATGCTTGTGTTACAGGTCCTAGACATAATGATATACTTTATATAATAGACAAACATGTATAAATATTTTTTATTATATACATCAAACACCTAGACCAAGGAGAAAGTGCTTGCAGAACTAACAAACACTTGCCCCCTCGGCGGGAATCGGAAACGCTACCCTTCAAAACCTGGAATGCTTTACCAATCCTAATAACTATTCATCTAAATATACATAGTTTAGTTATTATTAGTTTTAATCTAGTTACCTGTTGTCTTAATGCCTGTTACCCTGCCAAAAGTCCAACCATGTTTATCGAATTTAACACCCCTCTGTTTTGCAGGACTTTGATTGATGTTTTACGAGTAGTATCCAAATTTCAGGGGTTTTAAATAAATGTAGGTAAAGTTAAGTAAAATACCGAAAAGTCATCGGTGAATCATTCCTCTTAATGAGGTGTAGAGGAAAGCAATCCTGCGTCAATCGAACAGAATTCTTTGTAAATTGTGACATACAGACATGCAGTATGTAGAACACAACTTATTTATATTGAATTAACTTTTTTTTTTTTATAATTTTAGAACTATACTATAACTATAGTATTATTAGCATAGATTTGGGTTTAAAAAGGAATAAGTCGATGCCAAGTATAACCATTTTTTGGTAGGTTGTTGATGAAAAAAATTTATGAATTAACAAATGATCATTATCACAAACAGAACAGAGTTCGCACAAGTTTTAAAAAAAAAATGGCGTGGGAATTTTATTGTACCATCGGATTTTACTGAAAATAATTATAATAATAATCACGATACAAACTGAATAATTAAAAATTAAGAAAAACACCTGATTCCAATGTTTTTATTTCCTTATAAGTAAAAAACCATTGTACACCAATTTTATCTTTCTTCCTTTTTTTTTTCTTCTTCCAAGCCCCAATTCTCATTTTTGATATCTTGGGCCTTTATTATTAAATTGATAAAGCGCAAAATAGGTGTCCAGCATTTGTGGGAGGGCTAACAGGCGGACTCAACATTATCACCTGTATATTATGTAGTTATCATGCCTATTTTAAGATTCCATGATTTAAAATAAAATTAAATAACAAGGCGTAATATTTACCAAACTTATAGGCTATGTGTCACCTCACATAGAATTTATCGAATTAATGGGTTCATTAGGTGGAATTTGAGACAATTGGTCTTTTGCTTGTAGTCGATTTAAGTCAGCTGTATGAAGTTACCTATGGTCATTCCGTTTTAACCGACTTCAAAAAGGGGATGTCCTCAATTTGATGCTATTTTGTTATCTCAGCAATTTTGATCAGATTTATAAAAGTCTATTACATTTGAAAGCTATCACAAAATCCTTAGATTGAGGTGTTACATAATAGTTCTAAGATTTAGTTATTTTTTTATTAAATTATTGAGAGGACGCAAACATTAAATATAACAAAAAATAAAACATTTGATACATTTTTAGTTACATTCAAAGTAAAAGAAAAATTCAAATCGAAGTCAATGTCGGTTGCATACAGAACAGATGGTCGTTGGGGTCAAAACGTTCTAGAATGGAGACCACGTATCGTCAAGCGCAGCGTAGGACGTCCACCAACTAGATGGACGAACGGCCTAGTAAACTCTGCGGGCTCACGGTGGATGCAGGCCGCTGCCAGCGGAAATTACTGAGGTTTAAAGATCTCCTCTCAAAGATCTGGAGGCCAACATCCATCAGTGGAAGTCTTACGGCTGATTATGATGATGATGATTATTTTTGAGGGAAACCTAAGTCAAGCTCCAATGAACATAATTTTTTTTTTAATACCCCTTTGTAATAATTTTATCGGGAATAAAATATAACAGTATAACAGCCTTTTACTTCGTTCTAGCTCTCGCAATGATAATCAAAGTAACCCAACCCGGTCTTGGATTAAATGAACGATTCTGATTAATTGTTTATCCGGATGTTTGACGGTAGATTTGTTTGATTATTTTCTTTGTTTGTAAATGTATTGTTGTTTTCGGATATGGTGTTTCAAACCTTTCTTGGATCTCTCCAAGACAACTTCACCAGCCCGTGTTGTCTGTCGAACAAAGAACGAGAAAAACATTATATATTAGGTCCTTACATATGAAATTGGCGTTTTGTATGGGAGGAACAAAAAGTCGAATATTTTTTAATATAATATATTTAATTAATCAAAGTATGAACCATTATTTTCTATGCACTTTTGCCATCTTATAGGTAGTTCATTGATTCCTTTACTAAAAAAACCAGTCGGACGGGAATCAATAAAATCTTTGAAGGCGATTTGGACTGCCCCATCGGAGTTGAATTTTTTCCCTTGCAAGAAGTTATCCAAATTTCGAAAAAAATGGTAATCTGTTGGAGCAAGGTCCGGGGAGTACGGAGGATGTCTTAGACTTTCCAATTGAAGCTCTTCTAATTTAGTAGCCGTCTGTTGCGCAGTGTGTGGTCTAGCGTTGTCGTGAAGCAGCAGTGGCGTGGAGCGATTGACCAGCCTAGGTTGTTTAGCCGCTAGCTTTTCCATCATGGTTTGCAATTGCTGACAATAGACATCAGCCGTAATAGTCTGGCCAGATTTGAGAAAACTGTAATGAACAATACCGGCACTAGTCCACCAAACGCTTACAAGTAACTTTTTTGGGGTTAATTTTCGCTTGGGGCAGGATTTGGCTGGCTGGCCAGGATCCAACCATTGCGCTGAGCGCTTCCGATTATCGTAAAGAACCCATTTTTCATCACAGGTAATGATTCGGTTTAAAATACCTTCATTATTGTGCCGGTTTAGTAATGTAACGCAGCAGTCGACGCGTGTTTGCCGGTTTGCTTCAGTCAATTCGTGAGGTACCCACCTTTCAAGCTTTTTAATCTTCCCAATTTGCTTCAAGTGAATTAAAACAGTTTTATCACTAACACCGCAGCCTGCAGCTAACTCGGACGTGGTTTGCGATGGATCCGCTTCCACAATAGCCTTCAACTCTTCATTATCAACTTGAGTCTCAGGCCGTCCACGGGGCTTGTTCTGCAAGTCGAAATTTCCAGAACGAAAACGTTGGAACCAAAAACGAACTGTGTTTTCTTTTGCAACACGACCGCCATACACATCATTCACCCTTCGAGTTGTTTCCGCAGCACTAGTGCCACGGCGGAACTCGTACTCGTAAATAATGCGTTATTTTAAGTTTTCCATTTTGTAAAATGAGTGACGCAAACAGAAAAAAACAGAAGAAAAAAAACAAATGAATGACGATCATCGAAGCACAAATACATGAGTCTATAGCTGTACAAATTTGAATTTGGAATTCCTTACCAAAGAGGAGAAATTTGTGATTAAAGTGGCCAGTACGAAAAACGCCAATTTCATATGTAAGGACCTAATAATTATAGTGACAATGTTTTTTATGTTTTAACGATAGTCAACTACCCTTTTAAATGTATCAAAAGGGCGCCTCTTTTTTTATATATTTGATAAGCCTTCATTTGACCACAATTTCACCTGTTGTAAAGTGACGATGTGGTCTAAGATGGGGCATGAAAACCTAGAAGGTAGATGGCTTCTCCGGGGCACGTTACGAAACACGAAAAAATCTCCTCTTATTTGGCTGATGCGGTTTTTTAGATCATGAAGAATAATAACATGTTACAACGTTACTTTCGCAAACATGGGGACAGATTGACGCGGGTTGGAGATTTTAATTCATAATAGCAATAGAAGACAATATGTGAAAGTACTGTCTGCCTTGCATTCATGCTGAAACTGAACCGATTTAAAATTAAATTTATTAATTTCTCAAATAAATTAATTCACACGGAAATTTTACTAATAAACGCGAAAGTTTGTGAGGATGTCAGTGTGTGTTTCTACTTAATAATTTTTGACGAAACTTGACATTAATATAGTTTACATATCAGAATAACGTATAGGCTTCTTTTAACCAGCAAAGCCCGTTTTAAATGAAATTTCGCACAGGCATAACTAGTTTCACAGTTTCCATGAAAAAAAAAATTACTGGGCCAACCCCGCGGGCGGATAGTTAGTCCATTATGAACTGCAGGGCAGTGCTAGTAATTTTATTCTTATTGTTAAAAAATAAAACCTCGTCATCAAAATGTGTTAAATAAAATACAATCCCCCGTATTCATACAAATATTTGTTTATAGCAGACTTACTTTATAACAGACGTATTTAGCTTTAAGTCCATTTTTGTTTTGTTTTATCTTGGTGTGTAATAAAAAGTTATATTATTAGGTATTATTAAAGGATATAAAATGTTATTCTTAAACTTAAATCCATACAATCCAAATCTGTTAAAGAAAAAGAAATCTCTTCAGAAAAAGGAGTGTTTAAGAATACGAGAGAATGAAGTTAATCGGGCTATCGTAAAACAAAATGTTTTTAACCAATTTAAACAAAACGTCAGAAACTTTTCAAATAAGCACCCAATGCGACTGCTATTAGCTTTTCGTTGATCTTACTAGACTAGTTTTTACAGGGATGTATTTAGGACTTAAAAAGTCCAGGCCATTGCCAGAGGTATCTTAAACACGACTGAAATATCTTAATGTGTATTATAGCTAGACAAGCTTTGTAATGTATCGTTTTTAGGATTAGTAAAATCAAATATTGGAAATAAATGATCTTGTTTCTTTTGTGCCGTGGCGTTGTCAGATTTTTTGTTTTTGTGCGGAATTCACTATTTTTCCGACATAATTTAAGTCCGTAATAACTACCTGCTTATAAAGTCTTCTTAGTCGTAACCCCATGACTGAGGGACGTGACTATGGCGTCTCATCAGCTCTGTCACCACTTTTCTCCATCGACTCCGGTCTTGAGCCAACTGTATTGATGCTTGGAGAGTGCCACCTGTAGCGTCCAGTGTTGTGTGGGTCCACCGCTTACAAGGTAAGCGGAAACAAACAGATAAACCGATTAAAAAAAAGAACTTCCATAAGATATTATAGAAAGTAAATTAATCAAGTATTTTGTGATCTGTAGATGTCTTATTTCTGGTAAGTTACTTTAGTAAGAAGCTGCAAGAGTTTGCCACAAGCCTGCAATCTTGGCTCAATATTGTTGTTTTTTTAACTCTACACCGCACCATGGAGTTTTATATAATTGCAGACATACAAACGAACCAACCCTACCCGGTACCCGATACCCTTTTCAGCATAAGAGGACTTCTCTCACTGCGGCACTGTTGCAGTAATTAAAATGCATATTGTGTCTCACAATTAATATATTAATTGAATCATTATGTCAAAATATTGCCTCAAATTTAAGCTCTTTACGACACAATATAAGTCACTTCTTCCAGACTGTGAACTAATATCTTAAGGCATTACAAATTCATAGGACAACAAGTATCTTACAGAATTTCGTAGAATTTTGTGATTCATTGAAATCCCGGGGAGAATTCTCGGGATGGCCTCAATAGGATTCATCTTAAAGCTATTCAAAATTCTCAAATAAACGTACAATTCTAAGTTTTAAGTCCACCCCTGTGTACGGGGGCGAAAGTAGCTGAACGTAAATAGCTTTTAATCATTCACTGTTGCTTTGAATATTGCTGAACTATTTTGGTGACATTTGTTAAAGTTTCTGATGTTCTATTTCGTAAATGTTTCCGGCCATTTTGTAGTCTAGAACAGACTGATGAGTGAAAACACAAGCGCATCAATAAGTCAAAATCCTTCTACATTTGAAATATAAGGTTGAACCAGTGTGCGCCAAATGTTATATGATTTGCAAAACGAACAAAGGAAATAAATCATTTTAAATCTTACGAATGTGTCTTAATCTTTTGATTAAATTGGGTTTGAGGTAAAAAATAATAATCAAAGATTGGCAACAGAGTTAAAGTTATAGTTTTGAATGGAAAATGAGAATTTTGTAATTTTACTTTTATAACAAAAAAACCAATCATTAAATCACATTGGGTGTGTATTTTTAGTTCTCGTTATTGTGATTGATTTGATAGATAGATAACTCTTTATTGTACACCTCAAAATTAATACAATCAGTAGACAGTAACAAGACAATACAGCGGAGTACAAAGGGCGGCCTTATCGCTGTGAGCGAAATGGTCGTTCTTGCTTTGTCTTATGTTCGAAAAAGAGGATCGAGGAGGTGAGGGGGGCAACATTCTTATGCCCTCGGCCCGAGTTATACTCAATAATACATACTTTTGTTCTTTGTTAATAATCTACTTGTGTTTGTTTAGTAACTTTTGTATAGAAATTGTTCAACACTCTTTGGCTGGTGACAAAAGTTGTACCTTCGGCCGAAATTTGAACTTCCCTCAAGAAAACTTAGATTGGGCTTTTGCGGCGTCTGTGAAAAACATTGCGGCGCTTTTTAAATTTTAAATTATGCTATAATAAAAATAAGAAATGTTAAAATTACAAACGCAAAAGTACCTGTGTATGTCTGCATAATCACGCTTTTACGGCCAAGACTATTAAACCGATTTAAATTAAATTATTTTCACTTATTTCCTGAGAAACGACACTTTTCAATACAATAACGAAGATTAAAACGGCTCCTCAGAAAAGAAAAAAAATTGTTTTCAAGAATTACATTATGCCCAGATTTTGTAGAAAACCTATACATAAACTTCTCTTGGCGAATCGAAACTGCAACCTACGGCGCTAAAAGTGCAATATTGATAACAAAATAAGGCCTGACGCTGAGTTAAGCGGGCGCGGGCGCGTATTTATATCAAACACATAAGTACATAAGCACATAAGTACGCGTATGCTTATTCCCAGTTGTCACCACACTGTCCCGATAGTGGTCATGAATGGGACAATGAAATTTCAGTACCAGTGGTGGCAATCAGTGCCTGTCATCTAAAACAAAAAAGGAGTTGTTAATTTTAAAAGAAGTAAACTCTCGCAATATGTGCGTAGATCCCGTTTTGAAACAAAAACACATGATAACTTTTAAAGTGAAAAAAAATCTGGCTTATTGCTATATAAATGTTTCTTAAAGATAGTCTATCAGCCTGGAAGTCTTTTGACAACACAAACACAGCCATGAAATCAAAAGTAACAATAATAAATAAATATTTCCCGACTACTCACACAGCATCACCTAACCCCAAACTAAGCAGAGCTTGTACTATGGGTGTTAGGTGACTGATATATTACAAAGAATTATATATTTTTTTGTGAATACATACAAATGATAAATAGAAAACACCCAGACCCGAAAGCAGAAATTGTAGATCGTACAAAATCTGGTGCCCCGGCGGGAATCGAACCCGCAACCTTTTGCGCCTGAGGTGGACCCTCGCCCACCGAGCCACAGAGGTCGTCTGTCCAAAGTCTGACTAAACAACAATTTATCCGTAAACTCGCGCGTTATCACCGCCTAGTCGAAAACCAACTAAATTCTCCCCGAATTCGTTTCTAAGGCAACTTAGGAATTATGTTCTACTGACCTCGTTAATGTAATTAAATAATCGTCTGTTTGTCTTTTAGAATTTACAAAAGGTTGCGTATTTTAATTTGCTTACGAAGTTGGGGAAACTAATTTTCAACTGAAGGCGGAAAAAAAAGCGGTTGCTTTGGTTTCATGATTATTTTCCGTAGGTATATTCTCAGTAATTCTCTCTAAATTAAATGACTTTTTCTGAATAACTATTACGTGAAACCATGGTAAAAGTTACTTTCGTTCTAAACAATAAAAGTTTCTAGTGAAAGAGTTATTATATTATAAAAAAAAAAACTTTCATAATCATCATCATCAGTTCAGCCGTAGGACGTCCACTGCTGGACACAGGCCTCCCTTAAAGATCTCCAGCAGTTTCGGCTGGCAGCGGCCTGCAACACTTACAATGAAGAGGCATATAAAATAAATAAATATTTCCGGACATCTATGCCCTGTGAAGAGCTCTAAGCTTATGTAACGGGCACTAGACATATGATATACTTAATATACTCGTATTGTGCAAGACGGTTTTATAATTTTATTGTATTTTCTAAGGTTTCTTATTGCTTAACAATTCATTGTATTACCAATCGAACATTCTAGTTTAAACGTCCTTTGAATAATATTCGGATATCGTAGTACGCACCATCTGGAATCCATAACGTTCTTGAATGTTATCGTTTTAAGTAGTAATAGAAAAGAGACAGCAATATTGCGCGACAGACATATCAACATAGCGGTTGTGCGAACGAGATAGCAATAATAAACTCTCCGGTACGTTCTCGAACGAATCGAATGGATAAAAAGAGATAGCAAATGTTTGACAAGGACGGATATAGCTCTCTGGAATATTCGACTGGGTATAAAAGGCGCGGACTGTGGCAGTCAGTTCAGTTGTTTATTTAAGAACGAAAGTGAACAGTAATAAGGAATAAAAGTGTGGTTTACAGTGCGAAAGTAAATAATCCAGTGACAAGTGATAACGAACAGTTTAAGTGAAAGTCGGGAATAGTGAAAAGTGATTAGTGTGAAACAGTATAGGTGTTCAAGTGATATTAGGGAAAGTGATAAAGTGAGTTTACTGGTACAGTGTTTTAGTGTATAAAGTCTCTTCAAGCTTCTTCCAATAAAGAAGTATTACGAATAAAGTGTTTCCTTCCAAAGTCTTCCTTTCCACCAGCAAACGAGCGAGTTGAGGAGTACCTACGCCAGACAGAGACAGACCCCCATCTCGTTCACGTATTAAACATACATACATATATAGACTTTTCTTTATTTTAAATAACAAACAAGTTGGTATAGAACCCGCTACCTCTTGCGCCGCCAGCGAATCTTGGCCCACCACGCCACTGAGGAAGTCAAAAAACACTAATTAGAATGTAAAAGGAATAAAATAAACACTCACTTGAAAATATGTAGGTTATATTTGTATCTTAAAAACTATGGTCGTACTAGCGAGCAGTGGTAGCGAGCGTGCCTCGGTAAATACTTTGAGAACAAATATTTGTCTCAGCTGAATGTAACCGGCTAAATATTATTTTATTCCGAATTCTCTCAGAATTTTGTTTCTTAGAAAAGATAGGAATTGTATTCTCCTAACCTTGTTAATGTAATCAAATGATCGTTTGTTTGTCTGTAAGAATATAAAGCATTTTAATTTGCTTAGGAAATTGGGAAAACTATATTCAACGTAGGCGGGAATGGTTGATTTGATTTTATAAGAATTTATTATTTGCTCAATAGTTATTAATTACATTTGAACTCACTATTTTACCTTTCTGCATAAGCATTATGCAAAGTCCCTTATTTACGTTCTCACTTTTTTATACAAAGGTTAAACATTACTCAAGATACTCGTAAGAGAACGTCGACTGTGACAGACATATTGCAAATAATATAAGTATATACGCATATAATATAATTGCACCACCGGAGGTCACCTGTAAGAATTCAGAGGGTTATCACTTACGGACTTGAACAGAAAAAACCTCCAATATAATTAAATATCAGAGTATGATCGTATTAAGTAAAATATAATGTTTACTTCCCAGGTTTGCAGGAATTCTTTTCTTTATTTTAATAGATTCTAAAGTTAAATCTGCCTTCTCTATTAAGGTGACTCCCAAAATGTACCCAAAATAACTTATTCAGAGTAATAAATAGCTAATTCGCATTATGTATATCCACGAAAGTAATTGCCGTAACTAATACATGGCTCGATTGTGCAAACGAATCACTGCTAATTTATATATATGTTGTGGAATCACAAACAGGATTAGGCGGTTGATAAGAACACGTTACGTTTTACTTCGTACAGTCAACATCAAAAGTACGTAATCAAAATCAACGTTTGAAGACACCTTCTCGTGAGACGTACCAGATGTAACAAGTTGTACCAAAGTGCCTGGTCGTTTTTTTTCTTATGCTAGACTAGCTGTGTCCCGCGGTGTTACCCGCGTTATAATGGATTTTCCCGCGGAATGACGTTTTCCCGCGGTAAAAAGTAGCCTATGTTATTTTTCAGGCTCTAGAGATTCTGTGTATGTACCAAATGTCATTTAAATCAATAGTTTTCTCGTGAAAGCGTAACAAACAAACTTACATTCACATTTATAATATTAATTAATACTAGCGGCACGCCCCGGCTTCGCACGGGTTTTTTTTTTAATAAAAAGTATCTATGTTACTTCTAATACCTTCAAGAGTATATGTGCAAAGTTTCATGATGATCGGTTGAGTAGTTTTTGCGTGAAAGCGTAACAAACAAACTTACATTCGCATTTATAATATTAGTATGATTAGGATTATTAGGATTAGGATTAGGAAATTAGGATTAGCCTTAATTTGACAACAATCTCGCCTGATGTAAAGTGACGATGTGGTCTAAGATGGGGCATGAAGACCTAGAAGTTAGATGGCTTCTCCGGGCCACATTACGAAACACGAATAAAAACGATGTTTCAATTAGTCAAAAGTAAGTGATTAATTTAACACTGAAGCTTAATATAAATGTAATCACTTAATTATGATACGTTATTTTGTTCCTTTACTTCAATAAACTACAATAGTCAGTTAATTTTGTCCTAATTTACCTTAAATATTATTGAAGGAATCTATTTCATTGATTTATTTTTCTGTTGACTATACCTACTTACTAAATTGAAGGTATTTACTTAAGTGTGTGGCTTAGTCTGATGATCTTATTTTGCTTAACATTATTTGATTCACCGTTTAAGAGGTAAAAAGTGTTTTAAAAGTTAAATTTTTTTTAAGTTAAATTAGAAATGGTTCGCCGAAATGCAAGTAACATAGTCATATCGTAGAATTTTCTCTTACCATAAATAAAGTCATAATGCGAAGTAGCCTATCAAATTTGTCTTTTTTTCCGATAATTAGTAACCTAAGTTACCTAATCATAATTCATCAACATATTAACTGCATTAACATTAGGTAATCTGTTTTGTTCATCCGTAAGCTCGTTCAAAAATAAGGGACATCTATTTTTTGCTTTATAAATTTTTCTAGAACATCAAAATTCCGAAGGCTTGTGACGATTTTTTATAACATTTAGTACATTTTTCTCAAAAGCATTACGTTAAGAGAAACTTCTGTGAGTCTTCAAACGTCTTGAGATTTCGTTCCAAGCAAAAAAAAATATGCATTTTTTAAGTAATCTAAATGATAGAATAATACTTACTTATTTTATAGTCATCTACCTATTGCTAAACACGACGACTTTTAAGCCATAAACCTTTTTCAGCTTAACATAAAAGTTTTAAAAAAAGGATCAAAATCTTAAATCCCGACAAATTTTGAAGATCGGAGGTAAAAACACTCACAGCGCATGCACATATAAATTAGCTTCAAATAGTCAAAGTCAAAGTCAAAGTCAAAACGTCTAATTCCTTAGAAGCACATGGCCTACATGGATGGGATAGATAAAGTCACTTTCACACTTACATTGTCGTAATTACAAAGTATCACTGTTTTTCTTTAAAGTTATTTAAAGAAATCACAGCAGCATTCAAACACCAAGAAAGTGTAGCAGCTTATTTCGTAATGACGGTCATCAAGATACACAATTATTTCTTTTTTCATTCACTAATGGACATGTAATCTATGCATGACACAGCGTAGTGAAGTTGACGGCAGTAGGAATAGTCTATGTGCCACAAAGAACCGAGCTCAGCACGGTAAGTTGTTTATATCAAACCTTGAAAATGAGATATAGATATTTTTTATTCCTTAATGTAAAAAAAAAATCTAGTAATAAAGTGTGAAAAAATTCGAGGGCAATATAGGTATTTTATTTAAATCATTAGTTCCTTTCTTTTAAAAACGAAAATAAATAATTATTTTATTTTATTTTCTTTGCTTGCCATAACCTGGTACAAAACTAACTTAAAATCTGTAAAAACTACACCCACTTTTTTCCCCTTTCTTTTATTGTATTCATCTTTTGGGTTAATTTTATTGATAAATTAAATGAAAATCAAATCCGAAATCTCAACTTACTAAAATAAATAATTTAATCAAATTTTTTATAAAACTCTTACAAAATCTTATCAATCAAAAACTTTAATAGTTGGACTAGATTTTCAAAGAGCTGATGTAACTTTTACTTCTAAATAAACTTAGGAAAAACAAAGCTAAGTTACTCCTACTTTACAAATGCACAATTATATTTTCCAAAAAAAAAAATTTTTGAAGTTTCCCAACTACAAGTTAAAAATATTTACACTGTGGCATCTCATGAATGTCATTAAACCAGATTCTAGGCAAGTTTCATTTGCAAATACAAAAAAAGTATTACACTGTCTTGCAGAGAAAATCATACATTTGGGTTACATTTTCAAATACTTTGCTTGTGGGCTTGGTGCGAAGGTATTTTCTACCACCCTTGGACATGCCATTAAAACTATGACAAAATTATTATAAATTGTTTTATTTTTTTATTATATGGTGGATTTAATCTCGTCTGCCTAAATCACACAACAGATTTTACAATTTACTCAAAATGATCTAGCCCTGTGGTAAGCTTTAAGTTTGTGTCACAACACTAGACATACTATGATATACTTACTATACATTATACAATACAATCTCTTTATTGAACACAAAATAATAACACACAAAAAAAAAAGATAAAAATGTACAAAAATTGTGAATCAATGGCACAATGTATTATTTTTTTTTTTTATTATACTATTAAACAACCAGACCAATGAAAAAGAGATTTTAATTTCTAGTGATTCTAGTATAAATTATATAGTTACTCGAAAGCAAAGTATATTATGTGTGTATGCATATTATGTGCATATCTTTTATCAGTGTCAGTGAGTTATCAAAAAAATGTTAAGGTCACCGGTAGCATTTGCGTTTATTGTAACATTTATTACAGATTTTAATTTGATGTTCTCGAATGGACACCACGTTGGACGTCCACCAAATAAATCGGACAGGACATTAATTTGGGGCTTAATTTACCACGCTGGCCAAGCGCTGATTACTGACTGTCACATGTCCTTAAAATTCTTCCAACTAAAATTCAATATTAAAGACACAGTAGTTTCCTACCATCAATTCCTACCATTTAATGATAGGTATTGCCAGCTTTAGGTAGCTGGCGACCCTCGGGGCTATCGAGATATCAGATCTGAGAAACCCGGCTCAATATTTGAAATATCTTCTTCTTATTTGAAACATACCGCCCTCTAATTAATACAGTGATAAAATATTGAGGGATTTTATAACACTTTTGTTTCACAGTTGTGTCGTGTCTTTTAATGTTTTTAGTGTTGATAGTTTGTTATTAAATAATCTGTCTATCTGTTTGACTGCCTCAGTGGGCGACGGTCCGGTTACGGATCAAGAGGTAGCGGATTCGATGCCCGCCGAAGGTTCAAGAGTTTGTATGTTCACCTTGGTCTGGAAGTTTGATGTGTATAATAAAATATATATCTATATGGGTGTCTATTACATTATGTATATCACATGTCTAGTACCCGTAACACAAGCTTAGAGCTTACCACTTAGGCTATATTATGTTGATAGATAGAATCGATAACTCTTTATTGTACACCACAAATAAAATACAAACTACAATCAATAACAAGACATGTTAACATAATGTTGTTGTATGAATTGTCAAAAAAAAGAAATGGAAAGAAACAAATGAATTATAAAATAAAATATTAAATTAATAGTATTTGCCGTATGATAGCATTGAGAGTCGATTAGAGAGCAGCTATAGAACGAGCGATGAACGGGGTTCCTTTCATGGTTGAATCAGGCATAAGGAGATAGGTACAAAGAGGCGGGTCACTGACTTAGCCGACATAGCTCTTTGTAGTGGCAGTGGGTAGGCCATTCAGCACTTAAAACAGATGGTCGTTGGGTTCGAAAAGATCTTGAATGGAGACCGCGGAACAGCAAGCGCAACATAGGTCCACCAAGTAGATGGACAGACCACCTGATTATAAAATGCGTTTAGCAAGTTATTAGTTCAGTTCACCTTTGACTCGCATTTAAAAAGAACTTGTTCTATTATTCACTATAATGTATCCAAATTGAACAATACAGTTTTGATTAATCGAAAATTATTAATCAAATGATAAATACATCTCGGGAGGTTTTGGAATTGGATCTCAATAATAAGTGATAATTGAAATTGAACGCCATTGATAATGAAGAAGCGTGATTATTAATAATTTTAATTAGGCAGCAATACAAAGACCTTTTTTCAATGATAAATCTTTTATAATATGGCGTTTATAATATGGGATTCAATATTTCTTATATATTTATATAATAGAGAATTCAAACTTCTGTCTTATTGAACATTTTGATAATTAGCCGTTACGTAAGTAGCAAAATAAGAAATGGTCGAGTAAATCTAGAGCTATCTGATATTATACATTTATATACAAAAATTCGGTCAATTTTAGTTAATATAACATGTTATTAAAAAAATTAATAACAGTTTTTATTATCACACATAACACTGATTTAATTATACTTTATAGCTCAAAATCTAACACCAGCCAATAATCAGCCCAAAATCTAGCCCGATTAGGTTCACCGACAACTTCTGATCCGACAATTTCGTAATTGTCACGTAATGACACAGTAATGCCTAATTACAGCGTAGCAACTCCAGAACTTCAGATACCGACCGACGTGCGGTCATTTGTAAAATTACCCGTTTCCTCGAAATCACGGTGTAAATAATGTCCAGTAAGGTAACTTTCTAATAGTAATGTGTAGTATTTAGTAGCGGAGGGCAACATTTTCAGTATTCAATGCAAGTATAAGCGGAGTGCTGACTTTTAGATTGCTATGCAATTTATCGCTTCTATTTCTACTTTCGCATACGTATTCTTATGTGTTTTCAATGATCTCTATCCATCCAAAGGTTACCTGGAAGAGACTTGTCTCTTTTAATTGTAAAGCCTCAAATTAGAATATTTTCTTCGAATATATTAAGCATTTCCGTGGTTTTTTCTTGTTATTGGTGTTATAATAAAATGATTGTATTGTATTTGTGCTTACCGGAGCAACGGGTGCTAAAAAACTCCGGCAGACTCACGGCTACCATTTTGGTCAGTGGAAGCCGTCAACCTAGATGGACAGATGACTTGCTAGAAACTGGGATTTACGATGAATTCAAGCAACTTTCAACCGAAATAAGTGAAAATATTTGACATAGACTATGTGTAGCAGTACGTTTCAAACGATGATAACGATGATTTCTTACCGAAAATAATGAAATTTTGACATCTTTGTATTTAAAACACCTACTGATGGAGCATTCACACATTTGTATCACTATTCATTGTTTCTCTGTTGTCGCTATTATAACTTTTTCTTGATCATTTCCGCATTTAATTACATGATAAAAAAATAAATAAATAAGAATTATTTAATGTTGTATAACAAACTGGCGGTACTGTAATAACATATATACTATGCCATCGCGTGCGGCATGCCCTTATTGTTGGGCATTTTTGTAACTTTATTCAGTGCTCAAGTTTTGAAGGTCGCGCGTTATACGTGTAAATTGGCAAAGATAACCCTATCTCCTCTAAAAAGTTCGGATTACACGATTTTCTGAAAGGATTTTCTAAATACGCCTGTATAAATTTGGGTGGTTCTCAAATCCATCAATTTCTATATTATCTTATTATGATTTCGTGATCAACAAAAACAGTTTCTAAATAAATTTGAAAAGTTTGGGCATAAACTGCACCTTTTCGCGTATAGTTTATACACTTTTTGCAATTGAAAAAATAAAAAAAAAGGTCTATAGAAATGTTTTGTACAGTTTTTCAGTCAGAGACATAAGACATAAGACCACCCATCCAATGGCCTCGTACAACATTTATTAGCATTCTAAAAATCACTTTACGGAACCCTAAAATATAACTAAAAACTTTCATAAAAACGGGAAAATTCACACTTAAATGTAGCTTAATTTTTGCTATCAGTGTTTCGTGGTGCTTCACTATAATAGGCCTTATGATTAGGCATAAAGTCACTCAACGAGCAAGGCATAGGGCTATGCTAATGTTTAGAAATGAGGAGATATGTTACTTATAATAACTTGGATGACCGACAGCCAAGCAAATTCCTCCATTATAATGGACGGACGGATACCATGCCATTGTGCGCAAAAAAACCGCGTCCCTGATGCGTAGAATGTGGGACAGTCGTAACAGCATCCTAAACAGCGTCGGAGAAGACATTTATTCTCCACTGTGGAGGTGGAGGGTGATTAGTGAGGGTACTTATTGCCTTAACTAATCGGTCTCTGCACATTTTACTCTATTTTACTATATTTTACTCTTTTAAATTAATTGTATGTATAATTTTTTAATTTCTTCAAATATGGACTTGTATGTATTGTCTGAAATAAACAATTTTTTTTTTTTTTATTTTTATTTTTTAATGGTAGTGGGCAGGCCAACAGACAGGTATGCGCGCATAGGACTGTCCGGTATTTGAATCTAACCCCCTTTATACCCTAAATAATTCACTTTATATATCAAAGAAAGAAAGAAAGAAAGAAAATCATTTATTGATTCACACACATTACACAGTAGGTAATCACAAAAAAAAAACTTAGTACATCATATTTATAGAAGGTTAGTAGAACGTTTGATAAAAAACTTCATTCGTAAACCTTAATTCGTGGTAAGTCTGTTTAAAAACAGTTCAGTATATATCTATAATAGTCGCAAAATAAGGCATAAAGAGGATTATTGTGTGTTTTAGTCAATTCAGTTATCATTAACACCCTATTGATACACTGCTGGGACACTTCTCTCTTGGCGAGAGAGATTATGCCTCAATTCACCATGCTGACCAAGTGTGGTTTAGTGAATGTCCCATGTCTTTCAAACTCTTCAAAGTTTTCAGAACATGCCGGTTTCCTCATGATGTTTGCCTTCAATTCAGTTATAAAAACAAGAAATAGCTGTGTTTTATTAATAAGAGCTTAAAACACCTCATCATTCACTCATTATTGTTTATTCATTCGTCGATGACAAGCAGCAGATTTAATATTATCTTGCTTGTGCTATAAATATTCACGGAACAGCAAACACGTTAATCAATTCTCCAGCATTTATTATTGGAGGATTTCCGAACTGGACGCTAATGTTTATTTAAACTAAATGTTGTTCATCATCATCATCATCGCCCTATTAACGTTCCCACTGCTGGGACACAGGGACTTCTCTCTTGACGAGAGAGATTAGGCCTTAATTCACCACGCTGGCCAAGTGCGGGTTGGTGAATGTCACATATCCTTCAAACTATTTTTAAAGCTCTCAGAAGATGCCGGTTTCCTCACGATGTTTGCCTTCACCGTTAAAGCACGTGTTTAAAGCGCACATAAATTTCTCAGGAAGAAAAATCTAGAGGTGCGTGGCGGGGTTTGAACCCACGACCTTCGGAATGAAAGTCGAGTGTCCTCCCACTTAGCCAACACGGCTTAAAAAACGGCTAAATGTTGTTAATTTCATAAATTTATTTTTATCTTCATCATACTTTCATACACGTCCTTTGTAGGCCTCTCTCAAAGATTTCCATTAATTTCGGCAGGCCGTGGTCTGCATCTACTGTGAGCCTGCAGTCTTTACCAGGTCGTCTGCCCATCTAGTTGGCGGACGTCCTACGCTGCGCTTGCCTATCCGTTATTATTTTATGTAAAGCTTTAAAACGGGATTCACTCACGTAAAAAACTAGAATAAATAAATATTCAATTTAACGAAATTCGAAGAAGTCAAGTCTCTTTCTAATTACAACGCTCCGTTAGTGATTTTAAAGTTAAATATCTATTATATGTTAATATTTTTAAATCTCAAAACATTTTCTTTAAACGGCACGATTTGCTAAAACGTCAATACAAATAAAATATTGGTAATAATGGAATATAATAAAACTTTTGAAACTATCATGGTTATCAATACTATTTAGATTTATAACGGGATATACTTACCAAGATTGATTGTCCTTCGAGTTTCCCAATATTTCGGCACAGTTACATGCGCCATGATCACAGTTAAACAAAAAGTAAAAGGAAAAGGTAGGTATTGAAAAATAATTATCAGTTTTCTTTCTACAATTAGGATACAACTTTAATTCGACGTACAGTATGTCGATTTTAAGTTATATTGTTTGTTAACAACCATTTTCACTTAAAAGGCGTATAGACAGCAAAAAATCCCAAAAAAGTTAAGTCGCGGTAGGGTAAACAAGTAATATACCCTGTTTACCTATTTAAGTATACCTATTTTTCTTAATTTTAGCTTGTGTCACTAAATTAACTAAACAGAATATCTATTTTTGTAGTTGTCCATGGTTTAACCCTCTAATACCTACGTATAGTGTTCCTAGTTATTAGTAGCGAGCAGTGAAATGAGGTAATGCTCAGTACACCTACATTAGACGCTACTGCATTGCTTCGGTTAGCACTTTGTCGAGGCAACTAATTGTTATCATTGTTTTGATCAGTTTAATGCTTACTACACTGATTATCTTAATTGTCATGATTGAGATTGGGCAATATACATCATCATCTTGCGTATGTAAGTACGTATGTAATGCAGGATATAAGCCATCCTCAAATAAATAAAACCTAATAGACCTAAAACACCCCTTATTTTACTTTTCTACCTGCTGGAAATCTAGGACTTCTGTCTTGAAAGGCTTAATTCTGGCCAAATGCGGGTTTGTGAATATCTACTGAAAACTCCTTAAAGTTCTCAGTACATGCCGGTTTCCTCACGATGTTTGCCTTCCCCGTTAAAGGACGAGTTTAAAGCACACATGTCATATATTTATCCCACGATTTGAGCCCACGATCTTTGGAATGAAAGTCAAGTGTATGTCAAGTGTGCCCTACTTAGCCGAAACGGCAAACTAGAATTTTAGTTAAAAGTTTCGTTTGAAAGCTACATGCACCACTGTAAACTCAGTTTAAGGCATTTTTAAAGATATTATGTATTCTAGTTTTTCGTAGTTACACAGTTGTAGTTACGCCCCCTCACACAGTAGCCCAAGTACCAGAAGTTTGGAGATTACAACATGTTGTATTCACATTTGACCGATTTTATATAACTGACATTTTATCTATAATCTGTCAAATGTTTGGGGGTATTTTTGTCTGTTCACGTCCGTAAGTGGTAACCCTCTGAATCCTTACACGTGACCTCCGGGTGGTGCTAAGAACAGTCTCTGGTGGTAGGTTTCGGCCGCGGCTTGTCACCACCCTCCGGGCTGGGCCCGTGCGTGAAGCGATTTATTCCGGTTTCGTAATGTGGTCCCGAGAAGCCATCTTCTAGGCCTTCATGCTCCATCTTAGACCACATCTTCACTTTACATCAGGTGAGATTGTGGTCAAATGAAGGCTTATCAATAATAAAAAAAAAAAAAAAAAATGTTGTTATCTCCAACAGTTGTAAGTGGAAATTCGTGGTAGGGCTACACGTCCAGTGCGAGTCGGGGAGTATTTAAAAGCCTCGTTTTAGACTTAATTATAATTATGACTAATGAGACGATAATATTTAAAAATTGATTGTGAAAAATTACATTGTTTTAAAATGTGTTATAACATCATTATTTAATATAACATTATTATTTAGATTTAGATGTATTTATAGAGTAGAAGACAAATAAAATAGTACGTTAATTAAAAATAAATTACACGTATTTTGTCTATTATGTTGTAAACGAAAAATCTAAACTATACAGTGATGTGTATTACAGTAAGTTTTCTCGAAGTAACCTTTCTTACAAGCCCAAATTACAAGCGTTACAAAAAAAATTAGGTATCTAGTATTTTTGGACGCGCTAACAGACATTCTTTTTCTTTTCTTTTTTTTTATGCTGTTTAAGCCTTCATTTGACCACAATCTCACCTGATGTTAAGAGACGATGTGGTCTAAGATGGGACATGAAGACCTAGAAGGTAGATAGCTTCTCCGGGCCACATTACGAAACACGACAAAATCGCTTCTCGCACAATACAACACAGAATAGTAATTTTTCAGTCGTCATGCCTATTGTCTACACTTAATAAATCCGTCACCATTCATACATGTATCTCATTTAACACAAAGTTGGATGATACCCGCAATACGATACCCCTGCAATTCTGTTTCTCCGTATCAAAAGGTTGCCGCCATCTATCTAACTCACTCCTCCCGGTGTACTGAACTGAACCATCGTGTCCCAGGAAATAAATAGTCATTTATCTTCTAAAATATAGGTAATAATGAATCGCAAATGTGTTGGTAAGCCCATAACTTAACAAAGCCGAGAACATTTTTGCCAATTCCTTTTTTTTAATGTTCGTAGTAGTCTAAGGATGGGTTCGGTAGGAAAAATCTAATAATTGCCGGTTTTTTTTGTATTAATTACTCGTGTATATTCAGGGTGGGCCGCTAAGTGATAATACAATTCTACGTCACTATAAATTAGGTGCTTATTCGTTTATTATCTCTCACCCCCATAACTTTTAAACGGCTCAACCGATTTTCATGAAACATGTCTAAGAACACCCGGGCCGAACTCACCTTTCATACAAAAAAAAACTAAATTGAAATCGCCTTACCGTTCGGGAGCTATGATGTCCCAGACAGACAGACAGACAGACAGACACGTCAAACTTATAACACCCCTCTTTTTTGGTAGGGGGTTAAAAACTAGAACAAACTGCCACTTACATAATGGACCTCGAAGCCAAAGCAACGGTAGCTATTGCCTTGGTATAAAATAACTTCAGCAACAAAGGTATATGATATAATATGATAATGATTTGGTAATTTATACATTACTAGCCCAATATTTGGAGAAAATCAATATTCATATTTTAGTCATAAGTTGAAAACCATTTTGATAAGTATGTGTTACTATTGTTATGTAGTGTGTTATGAATATATCACTGATATAATATGATAGACTGATGAATAATATTGACTTAAATTCAAAATTACTATATTTTACTGAATAATTTTAGTGTAGTATTTCATATGTTATTTATAATAAGATGATTTTATGTAAACAAATATTGCACGCCATGCATGGCAGAATACATTGAAACCAAATAATATTGTTAACATTTTCGTTACACGTATTTCAAACAATAAATTTCTTCTTTCTTTCTTTCTTTGACGGATTTAAATTTGCTACAGCATATAATTTCCATCACCAGTCACACGTCACCAGTCACCACTCTTTTCTCATTTTCGCAAAAAGTGTCATTTTGAGCCGATCAAGAGCAGTTAAATAAATAAATAAATAAAATAAATAAATAAATAAAAAAAATTTAAATAAATTTCCGGACTACTCACTCAGCATCACCTAACCACAAAATAAGCAGAGCTTGTACTTTGGGTGATAGGTGACTGATATACTACATAGATACATTTTTTTTTGTAAATACATTCATATGATACATATAAAATACCCAGACCATAAACTAGAAATTAAATCTACTAAAAATCAGCTACCCCTCTAGAGGAGTAAATTTTTTTAAATCAGGAATTTAGGATTCTTTGTCGTTAGCTCCCGGACTGTTATGTCAACAGTAAAAGAAACTGATGAAGGAGGGACCTCAAATAATGGAAACAGTAAACTATGTCAAAAGTTTGTAATAACTAATTGAACAAATAACGTATAAGTAATCACAATTAGTTCGCTCCTCGGTGTTACAACGATCATTTTCTTTTGACCAATTAAAACTATTTTTGAAATTGTCACGTTCTAGTTTTTCATATGTAACAAATTATACTTGTTACATCTGGCAAGTCACACTAGAACTTGTAATTAGATGTTACGTAGATTTTGATCAATTACTTTTGTTGTTGACTGTACGTGTATCCGTTAGGTAAAGTTGTATATTCTTGCAATGCGATGCCCTTGCAGTTCCTGTATCTCCGTATCAAAGGCTTGCCGCAATCTATCTAACTCACACCTCCCGGCTCGAACCAGGACGTAATACAGGGTGTCCAAAGAAAAAATAAATTTGTATCATTTCGAAAATTATATTAAGATTTTTATCAATAAGATTAAAATTAATTAATGTCACACTGGAAGGAAAAAGCCTACATTCTTCGCGATAGATATTTAAAAATAATTAAATTACTTTAGATAATTAATAGAATTGATAATTTCTTTAATGCACAATCAATAGCCGCATTACTAGTAGTACAATCGGCGGCCTTATCGCTAAGAGTGATCTCTTCCAGGTTACCTTTGGATGCCTTTTGTATTTTGGTTCAGTTTATTCGGATAGGATTACACACGTTTTTTACACATTTACCACTATATCTTTGCTCCTATTGGTCGTAGCGTGATGTTATATAGCCTATATATAGCCTTCCTCGATAACTAGACTATCCAACACAAAAATAATTATTCAATTCGAACCAGTAGTTTCGGAGATTAGCGCGTTCAAACAAACAAACAAACAAACAAACTCTTCAGCTTTATATATTAGTATAGATGTGTGACATGATGACTATAATAAAAAATAGGTATTCTGTGTAGTCTATCTGTCTGATTAGATCAGAATTAAGGCCTAACCTCTCTCGACAAGAGAGAAGTACCTATGTCCCAGCAGTGGGACTACGTTCCTATTCAGAGGGGTGCTTGTACTATGGTGCTCTTGTTTTGCGCTGGAGCTTCGGGAGCTTTTTCCTGGGCTTAAATTTACCTCTAATAGGAATAGGTGATTAGTTTTGCTCATTGGTACATCGCTACTTTTACTTTAGGTTACCAAATTATCAGTTAGTAACAGGGTCAATGTAATTAAGAATGTCGGTTGACTAAGGGGAGATTCTTTCTACAAACAACGAACTCTCTACTTCTTGCTACGAAAAACTTATAAATATATTTTTTATGCGAGATAAGCCTTCATTTGACCACAATCTCACCTGATGTAAAGTGACGATGTGGTCTAAGATGGGCATGAAGACCTAGAAGGTAGATGGCTTCTCCGGACCACATTACGAAACACGAAAAAATCATTTCACGCACTAGCCCAGCCTAGAGGTGACAAGCCGCGGCCGAAGCCTGCCACCAGATTGTTCTTAGCACCACCCGGAGGTCACGTTTGGCGATTCAGAGGGTTAACACTTACGGACGTGAACAGAAAAAACCTCAGCTTGCTAGGTTTAAATGATACCTTTCTATTAATAATTCTGCGTTTATGAACAATTAATAATTTTGTATTTATGTTCCTTGGTTTGTGTTATAATTATTATAAATAATAATTTTCTATCTATCCATCTATCAGAAAGTGTTCACTAAAGTCTCCCATGCCATATAAAAGTGACTACGTTTAATCCAACGTTTTAGGGCACCCTGTATACCATGTTTGCGAGTGTGGAAGCGTAGTCGTATTGCCAGGTGCCTATTGGTTGATTGCTAGTTCCGAATTCAAAACTCCCAAGTTTCCATTTTTCTGCGTTGGTGGAAGTCGAGTTGGTTTTTTCAAAATTGTTTTTGGAAGGTACTAACTTGCTTGTTATTTCTATATTCCAGTTTTAAAACAATTGTATTATAAATTATTATAACTAGAAGTATGTTGTATCTATCATATGTACGTATTTACAAAAAAATATATACATGTACCTAGTATATCAGTCACCTAACTCCTATAGTACAAGCTCTGCTTAGTTTGGGGTTAGGTGATGTTGTGTGATTAGTCGGGAAATATTAATTTAATTATTTAATGCCTAAAAAGCTCTGTACAATATTTTTATATAAAAATATTTATGTTTTAAACATGTCAAATAAATAGTTTCGAATGAAAATTCAAGGGCCCTTTGAACTAACGACCTTCAGGTCACAAGATCAAATAACCTAGAGGTATGAATTTATACCTTTATGTATAATAAATATTTTTCGTAACCGTTCCACTAGACAAATAAATACTGCTTAGTTCGGCTGCGAACATAATCTAAGTCAAATAAAGATCTTATTTATTGAACAATCGTTTCAAATAATTTCTTTCGTGAAAATATATCTTTAAATTCTAAATAATAGGGACGCTTAGTAATTATGCCTTTGAAAGTATTTAATTAATGTGTTTTGTTACTTGCGAACTGTTTTGTTGTCCATTTTCTTTTCATTGTATTGTATTTTATTTCTTTAGATGTGAAAACTTTTAAATGGCCTTCAGTGTGCACATTATAATATAGATAATAATATTTCCGGACTAATCACTCAGCATCACCTAACCCCAAACTAAGCAGAGCTTGTACTATGGGTGTTACGTGACTGATATACTACATAGATACATTTTCTTTTTAAATACATACATATTATACTTATAAATATACCCAGACCCGAAACCAGAAATTGCAAATCGTACAAAATCTGGTCCCGCGGCGGGAATCGAACCCGCAACCTCCTGCGCCTCAGGCGGGCTTTCGCCCACCGAGCCACAGAGGTCGTCAAAATGTGTATCTCTTTATTGTTTATATTACATACTAGCTAGCTGTAAGTTTTCCTAAAATCTTAAATTAAATTAATAAATAAATAAATCGAATCTTAATTGCATTTTTTTAGAAATATATATTATATTAGTAGGCTAATTTACAATAAAAATATAGTAAATAAATATTTCCGGACAATCCATACAACAACATCGAGCCCCGTGGTAAGCTCTAAGCTTACGTTCGGGTCAAAGTCAAATCGTTCCTTACCTTAGATGCACAGGGCATACATGGACAGGTCTACTTAAAGCTAATTTAAATACAAACTAAGAATAATCAAGGAAGTAACATTGTCTTGACAGTTCCTTTAATTTATTTACACTGAGTTGAAAAGCGAATAGAACAACCCAGCTTTCATCTCTACTAGAGGGTGGATCGGTTGGCATGGTATGGACATTATTATGAGAAGGGATGAATGTCATGTGACGAAAAGAATGTTAGATATGTGTGTTTATGGATATGTGGGAAGATGTAGGCCAAAGAAAAGATGGATGGACAGTGTGAAGGATGACATGTGTAAAAAAGGAGTGAGTGTTGAGATGACGAGTGACAGAGGAAAATGGAAGGAAAAAACATGTTGTGCCGACCCCACGTAATGTGGGACAAGAACAAAAGAATGATGATGATATTGAACATGAGAAAGAGACCAAAAAGAAAGCGCTTGCAAAACATACAAACACTTCACCCTCGACGGGAATCGAACCCGCTACCTCTTGCGCCGCAAGCGGACCTTCGCCCACCGCACCACTTAGGCAGTCACCATATAAATTTTTATTTATAATATCTATATAAATAAAAATGTATTGTTGTTCGTTAGTCTGATTAAAACTCAAGAACGGCTGAACGGATTTATCTTATCTTAGTCTTGAAATGTTCGTGGAGGTCTAGGAAAGGTTTAAAAGGCGAGAAAAAATCGAATAATTGGCGGGATTTTTTTTTATAATTACCCGTGCAAAGCCGGGGCGGGCCGCTAGTTTAAATAAATGGTTATGATTATTACGATTACCATATTATTAGCGAATGTTTTTATTTCTTATTTATCACAACGGGTTTGCATGCGAATTTTTCATAATAACCTAATGCTGAAAACAGCGTTAAAATAAATCCGCTAAATCTCGTTTCTTTTTAATAATGACGAAATAGAGTAAGTAACTAATAATGACAGTAGTTTAATAATGACGAAATAGAGTAGTAGTGATTTTAACCACGGAATAAAAATGTCGAAAAACCTTTCAACCTTACCAAGATGGGAATCAAACCCCGCTATACAGTGGCACAGTCCGATGAAACTTCGGCGTCGTTCCAAGTCGAGAACATTTATTTCCCATCAAACTTTTTTTGCTTGTAAATCCTACAACATCAATGTCTGAAAAGATTTTTCTCATATTTGAGGTAAATAATTATTTGTAGTCATATCACGTCGCTAAGCTTGAACCACGAGTGAATTTCGTGTGAATAATATAATTCTACTCAGGTGGAACAGGGATGTAGTAAGGTATTTATGATTTATTAACCCCCGACCAAAAAAGTGGTCTGGGACATCATAGCTCCGGAACGGATGGAGCTATTTTAATTAAGTTTTTATTTTGTATGAAGAGTTTGGCGCGAGTGTTCTTAGACATGTTTCATGAAAATCGGTTGTGCCGTTTAAAAGTTATGAGGGTGAGAGTGGGGAAGGAAAACCGAAAACCTGCAAATAATATACTCGTGTGGGGTGTCAAATGAAAGTGCATTGCGTGTACATTACAAAATATTATGGTGTTTTACTTTTAACGAAATTAAGGCATTGGAATCGTTTTTTTTTATAAATTTTGAATTTAGATTTAGATTTTCTTATTAGTTATTTATATTTAACTGTTGTGCAAAGTATGTGCCACGGCTTATTATCTTTCCTGTTTTGTTACAATTTGCGATCAGATAGACTTTGCAGTCAGTTTATAAGCGCTTCTGACCGATACAATAATTGCGGTGCGAAAAGACCCGTTTTAATAAATTTAATAAGTATGAGATCGGCTCATCATACACTTAGTATTCTGTGTACAGTTTATACATTTTGCAATAAAATTAAGAAAAGTATGTAAATTTTTTTTTTGCAATTTGCTCTCCCGCCACGTTGACAAATTACAACTGTTTTATTGGAACACCCTAAATATGTACTTATATTGTATAATATGTATTCTAGCAGCAATAGAGATTCATCACACACTTTCAACTTTTCAAATATTTACGGTTTTTGAGATATAGCCTGGTGACAGACAAACAGACTACGAAGTCTTAGTAATAGGGCTCTTTACCCTTTGGGTACGGAACCCTACAAAGGCGATTGATGCCATTGTGTGACAACTCGCTATATGAAATGACTTAACACCCGACCTACCTCCAGCATTTGACTTCCCATAAAATGATGTACAGTTATTCAATTTTAATTCTTATAATCATAATCATATAATCATCATCCTAATACTATAATATTATAAATGCGAATGTAAGTTTGTTTGTTACGCTTTCACGCAAAAACTACTGAACCGATTTAAATTATATTTGGTACACAGAGTCTCTAGAGCCTGAGAAAGGACATAGGCTAATTTAAACCGCGGGAAAGTGTCATTCCGCGGTAAAAATAATTATAACGCGGGTAACACCGCGGGGCACTACTAGTTATTTTATTTTTTATATTATTAATGCGAATGTAAGTTTGTTTGTTACGATTTCACGCAAAAACTACTTAACCGATCATCATGAAACTTTGCACATATACTCTTGAAGGTATTAAAAGTAACATAGGATACTTTTTATCGCGGGAAAATATGTAATTCCGCGGGAAAATCCATTTAAACGCGGGTAACACCGCGAGTCTCAGCTAGTAATCTAATAAATATGTGGTAGAAATGCCATGTGTAGGTATAATTTTCTTGATAATAAAGAGATAATACCATATACAATATTTACGTGTACACTATACAATTAATTTGTTTTTTTTTTGCCCCATAATATTTTGTACTGACTACCTACATCTCTGGAAAAGTTTTTGGGTGCCAACGGCAAAATGTGGTTTTGGATTCTAGGAAAAGTTGTGTTGATTGCCTAAAATATTAGGCAACCATTTTGCCTAAGTTTATTCACATTTGCGGGTAAAAAAACTAGCGGAGGTATTCTATACACAAATACACGGCTTAAAAATAATGATCTTATTTCTTAAAGTACTTTTTATCGTGTTTTTCGCAAAATTCGTTGTCGTCATTAAAATTAACAAACATTTATATTACGTTCAACGAAAAAAACAAAGGTTTCGGTTATAATATGACTCACGCCCTTTTTAATACTTAAAAATAAAATGATAAAATCACCTCGTCTTGGATTCCTGTGACACAAACATAAAGACTGGACGTGAAGAATTTATTCATAAGACATTACTATATTTTATGGAATCGCCAAAACTTTTCAAACAAAAACAAATTTCAATGAGAATCAACCAGAGGGTTAACGGCTGTTTTAATTTTAACTATATTTCAAACCAAAAAAAATACTCGAATTTTACTCTCCATTGAATTAGTTGAGAAGATTGTGATTTCTTTAGTATTTGAGCGTTCTATAAGAGGAATAATTATTAGAGGTTTCTTAGTATCCCTATCAACATTAGTCCCGAAGCTTGAAATACTGACATAGCTAATTAATACTAAATAGTTTTCAATAATTAGAAATATGGGATAATATTTTAATGTTTTAATAAGTGATATACATCACTTTGCAGGTTAAACTATCATGTTGCGGATGTGTCATAATATTTTTTTCTGCATAATATTTAAAAATATGGGATAATAGTTCAGAATATCAATGATTTAGGTACCGCGAGATATTATTCTTTAAACATTGTTTTTTTTTTCAGACCTCCGGACGCAACGGGAATACGTCAGGTAAGCCAATCTTAAACGCTAACAAGGTTAAGCAACTTTCCATAACGCCAGTATTTGGATGGGTGACCGCCCGAACAAAATCTTTTTGCACAGTATTTTTTTTTATTCATCTCATTCTTTTGTCGATTTACTGAAGTTTCACTTCTACCGTGTGTGAATCGCACACACACCTTTTTTTTTTTTCTTTTAACCTTACCGTAATCAATAATAAAGTTTAAAATATTCCTGTACAATGTTTTATCTTAACTCTTACGCCATCGTATTCAAATTACCCAAACAATAACGTCCATTAGCCTTATCATCCGATTAGTGCCTACATCGGCGCATAGAACGGCCACTAATGATAACTGCAGTTCACACACGATCGAGTGGCCAGGTAAGGCTGTGGTTTCAGTAGTAATGAGATGATTAAAAGCCGTGTTGGCTTAGTGGGAGACTCGACTTTCATTCCGAGGGTCGTGGGTTCGAACCTCGGACAACGTAGCTCTGGATTTTTCTTCTTGAAAATATTATATTATAACCTACGTGCACATTTTAACCGTGAAGGCAACACATCGAGAGGATACTGATATATTTTTAGAAGTTGGCTGGATTTTTCTTCTTGAAAATGTTTCGAGCAAAGTGCTTTTACTGTGAAGGAAAAACATTGTGAGGAAACAGGGGTGTTTTAAGAAATTATAAAAGTTTTAGCATGACGTCACGTAAAATATTAATGCATTGTTCGTTTGAAAAATAATATACTTACAAATTTTTTCAATAACGGACTTTATTAATTTTTTAGTCATCTACCCTATTGTAGGTCTTACGAACAAAAGTATGTTTCTAAGCTGCCTTAACCCGTACCGTGACCATATACAGTCAAATGACCCAAACAGTAACGTCCATTATCATAATCATCCGATTAATGCCTACATTACGCGCATTTAGCTAATGATAAATGCAGTACACACACGTCCAAGTAGCCAGGTAAGGCTGTGTCCATAGACACCTACCTAGATAACGCAAGTAACACGATTTGTATTGAAACCAAGCGTGCCAACTTTTACCTGTATTATGAAGTCGACAGTATCGCTTGCTGCGATATTTATCGTCCCCTAACACATAAAGTAAAATCGAAAATCCAATGAAAGAGCGGCAACGTAATTTGAATCATCATCACCCTATTAATGTTCCCACTGCTGGGACACAGGGACTCTCTTGACGAGAGAGATTAGGCCTTAATTCACCACGCTGGCCCAGTGCGGGTTGGTGAATGTCACATGCCCTTCAAACTCTTTAAAAGTTCCCAGAACATGCCGGTTTCCTCACGATGTTTGCCATGTAAAAGCACGTGTTTGAAGCGCACATAAATTTCTCAAGAAGAAAAATCCAGAGGTGCGTGGTGGGGTTTGAACCCACGACCTTCGGAATGAAAGTCGAGTGTCCTCCCACTTAGCCAACACGGCTTAACACGGTAATGTGAATATTATTTAATATTTTTGCGGAGGCCGGCTGTAATAACGGTGCGGTGGTCTGAAGTTAGCGGCGAACAACCTCCACGCGATTTGCGTTATCTAGGTAGATGCACGTCTGTGTTATTATTATTATTATATTTCTCAGCAGATAAATAAATAAATAAATAAAAAAATGTTTATTTACGTATTTAAATAATTACAAATAAATGTTGCATGATACATAGTTGTGACATAATAAAACTTAATTAAACTTAACCTAGTAAAAACGCAAATAGGACACCGGCTCAGCATAAGAGCTGTATCAGGAGGGGTCTTCTGACACAGCGCTGGTTTTCAGCGGCGCCTGAGATAGGTACAGCACGCAGCACTGCTTTACACAACACATTAAAAATACGATCTTCAGCGTTATAAAAGAAAAGTTTTTTAAAACAGCCAACAGCGCGTGTTGGTATCAAGTAAGCGCAAAGTCACTCAAAGAGCTAGGAACGGACTTGCTCGGGTTGCAAGATCGAATCAGAATTGCGAGGAAATAGTCTAGCGAATTTGTTCGTTGAAGTAGGAAAGGATTATTTATAAGCATGTAGAATATATGCCCTTTGAAGATGCTGATAGGATGTTAAATTCGAGGATCGACAAGCAAATTCTAGGGCATAACCATAACGCATCACTTGATCAAAACCGGTTTTGAGTGGTTCTAAGCAGACTTACATTTAATAGTACTTTTAATAAATACGGTAGTTATTCAGTGCAGATTTATATTTATTCGTAGAGTACAAAAAATGACAGTTTAATAACGTGTAATTTAGTCCATAGACTAGTATTTTGATACAGATCATGCCAATACCTTAAATTATCACAATAAACTAATCATGTAGTCATTATCTACATACTAATACTTAAGTACAATACTTACTAAGTTTCTAATCATAATTAAGCTGTACCATTTAATTAATATACCTACCTACACCTTAACTCTTTGGAGGTTTTTTCTGTTCACGTCCGGAAGTGGTAACCCTCTGAATCCTTACACGTGACCTGCGGGTGGTGTTAAGAACAGTCCCTGGTGGTAGGCTTCGGCCGCGGCTTGTCACCACCCTCCGGGCTGGGCCTGTGCGTGAAACGATTTTTTTCATGTTTCGTAATGTGGTCCGGAGAAGCCATCTACCTTCTAGGTCTTCATGTCCATCTTAGACCACATCGTCACTTTACATTAGGTGAGATTGTGGTCAAATTAAGGCTTATCTCGCATAAAAAAAAAACTTACAATTTACAAAATTCACTTAGCACACTTGAGAAATATTTAATGTTTGCATAAATTTATAATGTTTAACGGTACCGAAGACCAAATAAATAACTCAACATTTCATATAAGTAAGTAAATATAATTATTGTACCTTTATCAATTTTATATTTTCTAATAATAAACTTTCGTATTAAAACGAGTTAAGCAATAATGGGCATTAGCTTTATCATCAGATTAGTGCCTACATCGGCGCATAGTACGGCACAGCTGATGATAAATGCAGTTCACACACGATCGAGTGGCCATGTAAGGCTGTGTCTATGGTGGGAGTAATAAGATAATAACAATTAAATCTATTAAGATTTGTATTTAATTTAGTCTGTATATAATTTTGTAGAATTTCAAAATAATAATAAAGTTTACACAAAAAAATAAAAAGAAATTAGATATTGTGGAGCGGTAAAAAGACATTAATTTCTCAGTATAACTGAATAGAAGTTAGAACTAGTACCAGTTCATCGAAGAGAAAATATTCAGAAATAAGATGTTTTTCACTATAGAGATAATTTATAAAGTCGGAAATCTTTCGAGGTTTCTCTGTAGAATCGAATCAGTAATTAGGAGACATGACAGTATCTCCTAGATCTCTGTTTTATGTTTTAGTTCGTTGCTGTAACGGTAACCAGAACTCACACAACACAACATACATTAACAATAAAAATAATGCACTATAACAAAATACAAATCCTAATTAATTTGATTAATATTTACGCCGCATTTCATTTCCGCTCTCACTCCCTCCTCAGCTTATCACCGTAACCCCTCTGAAATGTGATCACTTAGCGCACTCACTTATAATAAATTAACTCTCTCTAACGCGTACTTTGAGGCGCATACGTTTAATTATCGTTAGTTACGGAAACTTTCCGTTGTACTGGCTTCTGTCTATGGTTTTGTTTGAGATAAACAATGAAAAAGATTACATAAATTGAAGTTGACTAGTTTATATTGCCATGATATGAGGGTTAACTTTATGTGCTAAAAATGTACGAATAAAGTGTTATTCGTGTTTTTTTGTCGATTAAGGGTCGATTAACTTACAAATAGTATTTATAGAAAATAGCACACCAATAAAAAAACTCAATAAGAAACCTAAAGCTGTTGAAAAACAATTACTTACTTTAAGCGATAAGGCCGCCCATCGTTACGCTATTATCTAATTGTAATTAAAGTTCTTATGCATTGTTTTTTTTTGTAATTGTAACCGGCATGATCTGAGAACTTTAAAGAGTTTGAAGAACCAAAAAGCGATACATTTTCAGGCGCAGCAGTCGCTCCCCTTACTGTCGAGTAAGTTTGGCCAAAGCCTTACACGTAATGAAATAAAATGTATAGACGGCTGGTTGCTTGCAATTCAAAAAGACGAAACAAAATCCACGAAACAAAATGCTAATGATACGAATTCCTTTCTAAATATAACTCAAAATATTTCCTAACGTTATAAAATGATGTATAGCTAAATAACTATTGTTGAGGATCTTTGAGATACAAAGTATAATGTTTCTGACACAATTTTATTTGAATATTAGACCTATTATTAATTATAGAGCCCGCGGCGGTTCTTCGGATCGTATTTTAATCATTAGGTATGCTGCCATTTTGTTTTTGTTATAAATTAAGTTTTCATTGTTAGGTTTTTTAGGAAAGTGAAAGGTAACAAATTGTATTATTTTTTAGTTTGTACGTAATTTATCATTGGATTAAAGTTAAGAGTGGCCACTTAATCGCCTTTCTGCATGAGGTCACGAAGCCACATGTAAATTAAGGAAAGATGTTTTAACATTTTTATATGGGAGCAGGCAACAATTGACTGTCGCCATTTTGAAAGAATATAATGGTTTCACTGATTATCTCTTCTTTCATTTGATAATGATGAAACGCAATGACATGCTTAAGTTATCGTTGTATTTTTATAACTATACAGGATGTGTCGTTAATAATGGATAATCAGTAAGGAGGTGGTAGCCCAGCTATGAGGCTACAATAAAATCATATTTTTATGTCATTTAAACCAACAGTGTAAAAGGTGATGATTTTAGTTATTTTTTTAATTTTTGAGCTTTCGGCCATACAGCAGTCTGCCTGTATATTTTTTGGCATACTACTCCTAGATACTTGTTTTATTTTATTACAATTAGTGGCGTTGTTATCATCAAACATTTATAAAATTTACTATTTAAGTATTTTTTTTCACTACCTGTTAATGACCCATGATTGTGAAAAATACCGGTGGTATAGTTGCCCATTGTTTTAATTACATGCCTCGTTTGTACGAATTCTAAAAATGCATAATTATGTGTACATAAGCAAGTAAAATTAACTAGAGGAGTAAAATTACTAATTGTATTCATAATTTTCATGATTTTTAGTTAAAATCCTGCATTTAACCTAAATAGTATATCAATATTATTTAAATTGAATTCGTAAAAATACACGGTTAAAATGACTTAGAAAAATATTTTATTGTAGCCTCATAGCTGGGCTACAACCCCTTAACTGATTATCCATTATTAACGACACATCCTGTTTAGTTATAAAAATACAACGATAACTTAAGCATGTCATATTAACTACACACTGTATATATACCTCTTTTCGTATACGGCCATCATTCTTGGAAATATAAGTCTCTTGAACGTTATGATACCATAATACAAGATTTTTTATGTATAAGAGTCCAGTTATTTAAATTATATGTAATACCTGAAACATAATTTCTTTCAAAAAGGCGGAGGCCGTTTCTCTTTGTCGTGTTGTTATGATAATAATTTCATAAATCCAAAATAATAATAAAAAGCAATATTATACTAAGTCGTTTCATATTCGTGGAACAAAATTCCAAGGTCAAAACAACAAAACGTGACAAAAGTTTTCACACACGATACAATCAAAACAAAATACCATACCCGTTTTTATCACATTGTAAAGAAACAACAAAAATTCGGTCATTAAGCATGTAATGTTTTGTAGTTAAATAAGGTTAGATTACACTATCTCTGATCTCAATCTCGGGTTCAAATTGTTTTATCTTTATGCTCTCTTGACCGTCTTAGGTGACCATATTCTTAAATTTTGTTTAAGGGGAGATGTTACCCATAAAGAAATAGGTTTAAAATTATTTCATTAAAGTTCTAAAGCCAAGAAGGTTTGTGATAAAGTTATTAAATGAATTACGTCGTTTATCTTTTATATAGGTACATTATGATTTTCTATAAATTTTTTTAAATACGTTTTGACATAATTTTATTTAAGAATTTAATACATACAACATGAAACGGAAGTGATTACACTTTAATTCAATTTAATAGTTTTGCGAAGTTGTTCTTTACTGATTCGTCTCAAAAAAAAATGTCTATAGATCACTTTCATTCCGGTGGTGCGAAAGGTTTATATTGAGTACATTTACCTTACATAAGAATTACGCAACACAATATTTACAAACATTTTTCTTCTAAAATCAATTTATTTACAAAATAAACTGCTGTTTTGTTTGATTCTTAAAATTGTGATAAAATGACCAAAAATGGCAATTCCGATATATAATCCATACATAATATTATATGGTAGCCATATTTGTCGAACAATCGAAACATTGACTACAAAGACAATAATTCCACATTTAAATTGAATCCGTGAATATGAAACTATCAATTCACTTTGCGTGTCTTTTGACTGACAGTTTGACAGTTTGCCTGTCAGTTCGCTTGATAGTTGAGTGTGACACTGACAGACTGGAATTGTGAATTAATTTATAATCTGTTTTCTACCAGTTGAGTTCAGTCTATCGTTTCTGAACAAACGTTCTGCTAAATTCAAATTTAAGAAACTAAATGTTTTTTCTTGTGAAAGTTTTTTTAATATGGAAAATAGATCTTCGTTTCTAATTTCTTATAGACCTTCGACCACAATCTCACCCCATGATAAGAGTCGATGTGAACAAGGATGACAAAAGATTCAAAAAACAGGTGACAATAATGAAATTCTGCCGGTTTTTGTTTGCCATTAAAACAAAATTAAGGTCATTATTATTATTAAGAAATCGTTTATGATTGGTCAGAGTTTGAAAGATTTACAATCTCTCGTCAAAAGAGAAGTTCCTATGTCCCAGCAGTGGGAACGTAAAATAGTGGTGCGCTAATACAACAATCGACTAAATTTAAGTAAAGTTTTAGTTCTTTTTGTAAGAAAAAATAATTGAGAAAAGGAAACTGAAAAGAAATGCCTGTCAAAGTCAAAGTCTTAAAATATACATAATATTACTAGCTGACCCCAGCAAACGTTTTTTTTTTAAATGAAAAATAGATGTTGGTTCGGAGGAGTATGGCAACGAAAACTGTGAGACTAACTGACCCCCAGCAAACGTTGTTTTGCAAAATTTTTTTTTTTTTTTTTCAAAATGAAAAATCGATTTTGGCCGATTCTCAGACCTACTCAATATGCCCACAAAATTTCATGAGAATCGGTCAAGCCGTTTCGGAGGAGTTCGATTACGCACCCCGTGACACGAGAATTTTATATATTAGATATATATAAAGCTATCTTTGTTCATCTGCCTTAATTTACGAGTATTAATGGTTTCAGAACCGCTCCCGGGTAAGTAATGCTTTGTTACATGACACTAATGTCTTCATTAGATGTATTCGCGTTACATTATTATAATTAGAAATGCTGTTAGCACGCTGTTGTGATGTAGAGAAGGTACATACATTAGTTATTATGTTATAAAGAAGCACTTTGTAGTTGCGTCTGTTCTAATAAAGAAACATTTTCTTGGTTTTAATTTTCATTAAGTGTGTGTATATTGAATCTCCTGAATTTTCTCAGATGAATTGGGCGTATAAACGAATATTAGTCGGAGAAACGAATGTATTTACTATTTACTGATAAGTGATTAATCTCGAAATTTTAGAAGCTGTTACACTTCGATACTTGAAATTTGGCCTCCATGCTTTTTATTAGGTGTAGAAACGTCACCTTAGAACGGATTTTACCGGGGTTGAAAGTTAGTATGATTTTGAACTTTAGTTGGATGAAATTCAGTATGAATGTTCTTTATTGAAAGATATGAAAGGTCTGATTTTTCTATTCGAAAATCATTCCTTAATCTGTTAAAACTAGGTCTCGGTCTTTTGCAGGTAAGTTCTTTGTTCTTTTTAGGTTATGAACGAGTTTTATGAAACTCCATCAAGTAAGGGAATAAAATGGGAGTTCAAAATTTGTATGAAAATCCTATGATTTATAGATAAGAAACTTTGAAATGTATGCTCTTAAATGGTGTGGAGGTGTTCGTACTAATAATGTATTTTTATAAAGAAGGTACTACTTCGTTATATAACAAACTTTGCGCGTACAAAGTCGAGGACACCCACTAATTAATAATCTAAATTTAAAATTTTAAAACCCCTGATTCAAGGACTTTTTTCCCATAAAAGTAAAAAGTCATACTATTTTGTAATGTGCACGTGATTTGCATATAGGTTTTCTTCCCCACTCCTAACTTTTAAATGTCTAAGAAAACTTATTTTTTTTTATTTATTTAAAAATAAAATCACATTTATTAAACATTAGAGCCTTAGAGCGCTTGATATAAGCTATCACTCCAAAACCAAATTTAAATTCTTACAAATTGCCTGTAAAATATAATATTACCACAGTAAAACTTTGCTGAAACACAATCTGAAATCAAGTTCTGATATACAAATACCAAGGCAACAAGCGTCCGTAGAACTTAATCGGTAAATACCGTACCCTCCGAAATGAACACAAATAGCATACACATGTTCGATCCGTCTAATTCCACTTAATCTGCATAGTTCCACTAATATCCCTACCTAGTTTCACCAGTATCCTGGCATGTAGCTATGTTGCTTCTAAATCAAATACATATGTACGAAGGAGGTTATATTTTCAATACTATGAAACTTTATAAAAGAGGTCTTGCTCTTAGTTCAAAAGACGGTTGGGGTTAATGAGATTGTATGCAAAGATTTTTTTAAGAGAGCTTTAAATAACGATTTTTTTTTGTTTTGCTCACTATGCATTACAACATTCAGTCAACACATTCGCTTATCATCTTAGGAATATAAAAACAAAGAAAAATAAATGTGTTTATTTTATTTAATCAGTAGGGAATATTATAACAAGGTCGAGACTTGTTTGTGGTAAAACAAAAAGGTTTTTGTAGGTTAGATGAATTACAATTTTATAAATATTCGTAGTTTTACCATTAGTAGTTCTGAGTATTCTTTCTAAACTTGTTTTTGTTATAAATATTATCCTATCGTATGTAAAAAATGGCATCTCAATAACAATAAAATATTTAATCTTCCAAAATATTTAGACATTTGTTTAAAGATTCTGAAAAGGCTTAAATCAAATCAAGTTGAAATTCATACTGGATATTTTGAACATTATAAGAATTCTCAGGTGGTTTCCATACCTACCACCTGAGTATCTTCAAGTCACGAGTGAATAGGAACCTTCTAGATCCTTGTGATCCATTCTCGTCCACTTCGTTACTTACCATCAGGTGCGATTGTGGACAAACAAATATCTATCGTCCAAAAACTCCATAGATGGTGTTAATACAAACAGGTAAAAATATTATATCCCTAAAAGAATATTTATAAGTTAAAATACCATCAATTCATAATTGTTCATCAACAATGGCGTCCCCTTAACCCGTATAGCGATCGACTTGTACGCTACAGCACTAGATCGATCAAGAGGCTAATACGCGTTAACTGAGTATGTACAATGATACCATCTGTACATTCAACGGGTTAAAATAGATGTGGTATAAATAATAAAAGCGGTCAAGCGAGTTGTACTTGCGCGCCGAGGGTTCTGTAACTTATGGGTATAATGAAGTAAAATAAAATACATATAATTATACATATGTATAATACATTATTGACTATGCGCGAAGCTTGAATTTTGTATCGTGAACTGAAGCTAAGATTATCTGAATAAAAGGGATGATGAGATGATAAATTGTGTTTCATGACTTCACATCCTACATTATATGTATGTATAGGATACAAAGTACAAGCTGGATGCAAGTCGCATCTTATCGAAATAACTGGAAGTCTTTGCGGAGGCTTATGTGTGATAATAATATGAAGCTGATAATTATGATAATGATGATAAAGGATATATATATATTTTAGACCAAGGAAATAAAATATTCAAATTTGTAATACAAAATAACAAGATTCTAGGTAGACTGTATTTTACCCATTAGATTTTATTTTAATTGCGGGTAATTTAGTTTAAAAAAATGCTGTTCCTTTTTTTAACAACTACAGAACAAAATCTGACAACAAATCAAATCTGAGTATTTTCTATGAATTTAATTGAATTAACACAAAGCGTTCAAAGGCCAAAGAAATATTAAAAAAAAACTTTGTGATGTAATTAAAAATGTATGGTTTTCGGAATGTTTTCTTTATCAGTGCTATGTGCTGATTTGTTTCAAGATAGATGTCTGAAAGTACCCTAAAGGATTTGTCCCGTGCGAGTAGTTTCATTAAAAAAATACGACTGAAATTGCATTGACATAGAAGTTACATTTTTTTTAAACTAGAACAAACAATATACTAGTTATTGCTTTGAATTTAAATTTAATAACACAACACGTTCAAAAGCAAAGGTAATTTTAATATTAAGTAAATTTGAAAATCTTTGTAGGAGGAGTGGATTTTCCACATAAACGCCGTTTTAACATTTTAAGGCACGGAACCGTAAAAACCGTGACATTTTTAATTAATAACGTATGATTAGTATGTTGTACCTAGTTTCAAGGCTTTACGTTCATGAGAAATTGACTTAAAATTATTTTTAAATCATATTTTATTATTTGATAAGTTTAATTATAAATATTACAGAAAGGCGAATAGTAATATTCAATGAAGATTATATAATGCTAGGATGAATTATATTATAAAAACAATAAATCATTAAAATCAAATTAATTATGTTAAAAGTCAATCATATAAATATAATAAAATAATTACCCCCGTATTTATAAACAATTCACTTTTTATTGCGAGCTTATAGGAGGTTAATAGAGGGGAAAAAATAGTGCTAAATATGTTAAATAAAAGTAGAATAAAAGCTTTTCATCCATGTTTATCGGTATAATAGTCGCAAAATAAGACATAATAAGATTTATGTGTGTTTTTGCCAATTCAGTAATATAAGCCAAAATAAAAGTTTTTACGAATACGAGGTTTAAAAACTACCATCATTATATCACTAAAAAACTATTTATTCAGCACAAATTATTTATTCTAATAAAATGCCACATCCAAGTTTATTGTCCCGTAACGTGCGGTCGGGTAGCCAGCCCGTCAGACGAGTTTGACAAATTATTTTTATTCGAAGCCTCACTTTTGCGGTTGGATACTTGAGACTCGAAAGTTTCGACCGTTTCGACATCACTTACCTGAAATAACTGTTATATAGATAAAATTAAAATAGGTAATTTTTTAACCCCCTACCAAAAAAGACGGGTGTTCTAAGTTTCTCGTGTCTGTCTGTCTGTCTGGGAAATTATAGCTCCCGAACGGATGGAGCATTTTAAATTAGTTTTTGAGGAGAGAAAAGGTGAGTTTGGCCCTGGTGTTCATAGTAATGAAAATCGGCTGAGCCGTTTAATAGTTATGGGAGTGAGAGTGGGGAAGGAAAACCTAAAATCTGCAAATATACTATTGCGGGGTATCAAATGAAAGCGCGATATTGAAATCGCTTCTTTCTCTCGGTAAGGACAGACACGTCAAACTTAGAATACCTCTTTTATGCGTCGGGGGTTAAAAAGAATATATTATAATGATAAATTATGACTACTTCTTCGCCTTTTTAATAACTAGGCAAGTTCAGCTACAAACATGACCTGTAATTATTTACCCAACAAAAAATAAAAGGAAGCCGTATTTATCTCCAAAGCAATCAATTAAAACAACATTATAATAAACGATATCTTAATTATTAAATTCTTATCGGAGAACAACTCACGCGCAACATGCTTTTGTGTCTGACTTCGTTCGTGAGGTTAACAACTTTTAAGGGTTATTGATACTGGTTGTTGCAAACTTTTATTTAAATATGGGAAAGGCCTGAGGCCTTCATTGGCACATTACAGGCTAACGAAAAAATATGTTTTTCTGAAAAATGTTTAAGTGCAATTTATTTTTAATTAACTTATTTAGGGCAAATTTATTTAATAAGGTATCTCAGCAAAATGTTTAATTGATAGCCATTATTGTAGGCGGGCATTTAAAGTAACAAATTCGCCACAGGATGTATCCAAATGCTCAAAAATGCAACGTGCATAAAAAAAGTTTAGGTATATCGGTACCTTTTTCAAAATATTAATGCTACGTTTACATCCAAACAAATTCAATTAAAAGTACAAGTACTTAATATTGACATTTCTGTGATCCCGATCAAAGTTACAACTAAACAAAATATAAATTAAGCTTTTATGACAATCAAAAATTAAACCAGTTTAAAATAAACTGCAAATATTTAAGGATTATTATTATAACTAGCTTAATACGCCAAGTCATTGCCCAGGTTTTTAATTTTAAAACGAACACAAATATACAACAAATATATACGTATTTTACATATACCTCTACAAAACACATACGTTCCTCAATAAATGGGCTATCTAAAACTAAAAGATTTTAAATAGGACTAGTAGTTCCTGATTTAAACAAAAAAAACTCTTCGGCTTTATAATATTAGTATAGATGAAAATAACAACAAAGATCTGACGTCTAAGATTTACGGAATCATTATTATTATTATTTTTTTATGTCAGATAAGCCTTCATTTGACCATAATCTCACCTGATGTAAAGTGACGCTATGGTATAAGAAGATGAGGCATAAAGACCTAGACGGTAGATGGCTTCTCCGGACCACATTACAAAACAAGAAAAACAGCTTCACGCACTGGCCCAGCCCGGAGGATTAATATGTTTATTTCTATATGTAAACACTTTTAAATGACCTTCAGTGTGCACCTATGTGCAGATATTTGTTTTTACTATCATAATGTACTTAGCTGTAAGTTTTCCCAAGATCTTTCATTAAATAAATTACAAAAGTTACAAACATCAAAACAGTTCAATTTCCTTGTTAGTAAACGAGATTCTGTTGTTACCGTCATTGAGAACAAATGGAGCGTTTAGATGATATCCTGGTCACGACTTATGCATTAGCAACTTTGGAGCTTCCGATAAGACATACCAAGTGGTCAGGCCAGTCAAACTTTATTCAAATCGTTTTTGAATGATTATTTGATCGATGAAACGCAAGTTTTTGAAGAAAGTGTCGAAGTACCGGTACTTTGACACTTTTCCCTAAAAACTTATCAAGTCTTCCTGCACAAGCTGCCGCCAACGCGCAGCCACCGCGCCGCCACCGCGCTCCCGCCACTTTTCACTGCTTACTATTCATAACTAGAATGTAACTTGAAATTCCTTCGTAACTAGCAATGTATTACCAGCAGCTTAGCAATAAGGATTTAAGGGCGCGGTGGCAGCGCGGCGGCGGCGTCTATGTACAGTGGAGCAGTGCAGCGGCTACGCGGTGGTGCTCTGTGCTGCTCCATTATAAGACTTATTATATTTGACGACCTCTGTGGCTCGATGGGCGTAGGTCCGCCTTAGACGCATGAGGTTGGGTTCGATTCTGCTGGGGGATAAGTTTATGTAGGTAGGTGCTATGTACTAGCTCTACCAGAAATTGTAGAATTTCTGGTTTCGGGTCTGGGTATTTTCTATGTATCATTATGTATTCTGGAGGTTTTGTCTGTTCACGTCCGTAAGTGGTAACCCTCTGAATCCTTACACGTGACCTCCGGGTGGTGCTAAGAACAGTCTCTGGTGGTAGGCTTCGGCCGCGGCTTGTCACCACCCTCCGGGCTGGGCCAGTGCGTGAAGCGATTTTTTCGTGTTTCGTAATGTGGTCCGGAGAAGCCATCTTCTAGGCCTTCATGCTCCATCTTAGACCACATCTTCACTTTACATCAGGTGAGATTGTAGTCAAATGAAGGCTTATCAACAATAAAAAAAAAAAAAAAAAAAAAAGTATGTAAAAAAAAGATGTAAGTATATCAGTCACCAACACCCATAGTACAAGCTTTGCTTAGTTTGGCGTTAGGTGATGCGGTGTGATTAGTCCGAAGATATTTATTTATTTTATTTGATTATAGAACAATATCGTGTACATGAACAGTAAACTACTTTCGGTCTTCAAGAAAAACTAGGAGACCTAAAAACCAAAAGCAAAATTTAAATAAGCATAACATTCGTTCATTTTCGGACACAGGAAGTTTATCTTTCTAACCAACACGACTTATTTATGTTAAATATTCAATATTCATAAAAATGTTGTACGTTAAATAGGGGATTACAATAGATATCTCCAAAGCCTAATTATTTGTTCTTCGTCAGAAGGCTCCAAGTCTGAAGCTGACCTGGGCTAGACACGTGTGTCTAACTCTAAATATATTTCCATACAATCCACACAACAACTAGCCCCGTGGTAAGCTCTAAGCTTGTGTTACGGGTACTAGACATCTGATATACCTAATATAATAGATTTAAATTTATAGATATTTTGTATCTACATAATACTAGCTGACCTCAGCAAACGTTGTTTTGCAAAATGAGAAATATATAGTAGCCCATTCTCAGACCTACTGAATACGCATATAAAATTTGGTAAAAAACGGTAATGCCGTTGCGGAGGAGTAGGTACGGTAACTATCATTGAACCATGGAAATTTTAAGAAATATATTAGATAAACCAAACAATTCCAAAAAAAACTCAAAATGGCGCTTAGATTCACCTTGCTTATCCATCCTATTGTTTATTTAGGAGATTTTGGCATTTGATCGCGATTGTCGCTATCACTTTAAAATAGATAAATTGCAAAGCAAAAACCAGACAGCATTAAAAAAAAAAAAAACACCAACCGGAAATCCCCAAGCTTAACCGTAAAGCCGTTAACGATACCTTTTTATCCGCATTCCTGTCACAAATTAAAACGTAGACATAATTAAATGGAACCCAAATAACGTGGTAATAGAACGTAGTTTACGTTGTAATTTACGTTGTATTGCCCGCACCGTAAATAAAGTCATCCACTTTGAACCTTAAAACTTTTGTCAGGTTCAAATTATTTGGCTGCGTGTCACACCGAAAGACGAGATAGTTCGCTATTTTTTTAACAAGAATAGTAAATAAATGCATGAATAGATGTTGTCCTATAACTTAGGTTTTGTATGTACTTATATTATAGAGATATAATATACTTATATATACTTTTATTATAGAGCTAAAGAGTTTGTTTGTCCGCGGTAATATCAGGAAGTGCTGGTCTTAAAAAAATATAACAGTTATCTAGGAAGATTATATGGTTTTATGCTACTTTTTGGAAATTATGTTGTTCCGTGTATGTTTTTTGTTTTAAAATGAAAAAAAACACGAGCATAGCCATGGCGCGTAATAGTGCATAAATAAAATACGCTTAGATGTTTTTAAATAAAACAGTTATTTGTTATTTGGTTTTTATGTAACAGTTTTCTTTGACGAATAAAATCTTTAAGGTTCATGTAAGTAATAACAGGTTTTTACGATAAAACATGAACACAAATAGTATGTTGTTCTATAAGAATCAGTTTCCTAGCCTTTCTTGTTCTTAGTACCAAAAATTTATGAAATAAAATGATTTAATATTTCTATGTACCTTAAACAAAAATAAATTGCCTAATTTCACTAAAGCACGATACTATCTAAATAGTATTCCAACTTCATTCAAACGGTCGAAACGCGAACTATACATACGCGCCTCGATCAAAGGTTACACGAGGGATACAGTCGTGACTGTTTGAAAAAAAATGATCTTATCTTAGTGTTCCACGCATATGAAGATGATTGGTGAATTTATTTGGCTAAAAGTGTTTAATAATGTATGGTAATAAATATCTATAATATGTATGTTTATTGTACAAATATCTAGTACCCGATTTACAAGCTTAGAGCCAAACATGGGTCTAGATTTTGTTGTATGGATTTATTTATTAAAAGGATATGTGACTTTTCCTCTACGTTCTAAAATCAATTTTTCGGTGTGAATGCATCTCGTTTGTTAGTTACTGACAAATAGTCGGTGCTAACTTTAACTTTCCCGTTTTAGTTAGACTAGCTACGGTTTATGAGACCTACTCACGATTAGTTAGGTTTCTCTAAAAGAAGAATCACAATTTATTAGAATTTGATGATGTTGAACTATTTCTATGTAAGTATAGAGTTTATAAAATGAGATAGCCGTTTGGACAAGGTATGTGAGTGGGATTTGATGGTTTGATATCTTATTAGCTTGATGGTTCGATGGATTGACGGCTTTATTGGTCCATAGTTTGATGGCTTGATGGTCGTTGATTCATTTGCTTGATGACTTTATAGTTTGTTGGTTGGAAGTTTGATGGCTTTATGCTTCTTTAGCAAAAGCCTGATGATTCGATAGATTAACGGGTTGATGTTCGAAATTAATAGCTTGAAGACTTCATAGTTTGATAGTTGGATTGCTTGATAGTTTGAAGGCTTGGCTACCTTATCGCCCAATCATCAGGCTACCTTACAGCCCAAAATCCGACTCAAGACGTCCACGCTGGACATAAGCCTCCCTCAAAGAATACCAATTTATTATAATCGAAAGCATAGCAAATATACCAAAGTCATTTGTTCATAGACCATCTGTTCTACAGGCTAAATGGCCAGCGCACTTACCCCTCTGGGATTCATTTTCTCTTTTGTCGCCACTGTCGTCACTCCTGGCAACAAATGGGATTATTTTTCTCGATAACCGCCAGTAGGAACATATTTAGTGGTGACTACTGGGTATAAGCCCTTAAACAAATCAATCAGTTTCAGTTCAGTAACGTTTCTTCTACGTATCTCTTTATTGCTTACTAGTGTTCAATTCAATTTTTTTTCCCGGCAATATCTAATTCGATTTTTTCTCGCCTTTTAAACCTTCCCTAGACCTCCACGAACATTTCTAGACTATGATAAGATAAATTCGTTCAGCCGTTCTCGAGTTTTAATCAGACTAACGAACAACAATTCATTTTTATTTATATAGATAGATTTTTGTTGATTCGATCACGTAGAGAATCCAGTGCTGAGGCTTTATGGCTTCGCAGCGACTATATGGCAACTATTATTACAATATATGTATATTATATTATCTGACAACTAGTATATAGGTACGAGTAGGTATATGAGTCACCGAAATATGCGGCCTAAGCATCTCTAGTGAGTTTGCGCAATGCGACGAAACATCACTGTCACGACATAAAAATTAACATTTGAAAGTTTCGAAACAATTGCTTGTGATAATTGAGTTTTTCAACACAAGCACGTGCGATGCCTCAGGCGAAATGAGCTCTGCCTACAGACCTATTATTTTTGTGTTTGTTCTAGCCTTTTATTATTTTTAGAAATTAATTATAAAGTACTATCTAAATAATTACTTTATACATGCATCGTTATGCCTACTACTTTAATTTAAATACGCCATACCACCACGGCATAAATAGAATAAGAAGACTTCATTAGAAATATTTGTTTTTGAAAAATCTGAGTTGTGGCGCTGACTCTTAGCCCCGGAAGTTTAATTCTTCACGACTCTAATTAAATTTGTATTGCACATACGTAGAATGTTTTTAAACTGTAAATTTGTGATTTTTATTTAGCCATTTACTTGTATTACTCTAGGTGCACTCTAGCCTCCTTGTTATTAAATGTTTTATAGACTGAAGTACCTCTTAATCGTATAATTGTAGAAGTGGCCCTAATGAGTCATTTCGATGCTATAGTAATGGCGGTTCTCTCTTCCTCCACAATCACTTCACAATTAAAGTATCAGCATTATTTAATACTAGCGGCACGCCCCGGCTTTGCACGGGTAATTATTCAAAATTGTTTCAAAATTATTCGAATTTTTCTCGCCGTAAAAACCATCTTTAAACTCCAACGAATATTTAAAAAATTAAATTGGCTAAATTGGTATAGTCGTTGTTGAGTTATGCGCTTAGCAACACATTTTGCGATTCATTTTTAACCCACGACAAAAAAAGAGGGGTGTCATTGTTTGACGTGTCTATCAGTCTGGGACACCATAGCTCCCGAACGGATGAAGCGATTTCAACTTAGTTTTTTTTGTTTTAAAGGTGAGTCTGGCACGATTGCTTTTAGACATGTTTCATGAAAATCGGTTGTGCCGTTTAAAAATTGTGGGGGTTAGAGTGGGGAAGGAAAACCGAAAATCTGCAAAAATCTCGAGTGGGGTATCAAATAAAAGCGCATTGCGTGAACATTACACATTATTATGGTGTTTTACTTTTAAGGAAATTTAAGGATTCGAATCGGGGGTTTTTCTTATATTTTAAATTTAGATTTATTATTTATAAGAAGATTAAGGTAAGAGAAAACATACTATTGATTGCAATGCTCAAATTGGTGTAACCTACAACAAACATAAACTTGGTTCGGGTCAATTGGTGTAACGTTAGTTTTTTGAAGAAAGTTGGTTTTATATTGGTGTATGTGTGGTTATAATTTTTCGTTCAAGCTAAGAATTAATTAAAGAGCAATGCTGGTTTGCAGGATACATACACACCAACTTAACCTTCTCCGGTCATAGGAATACAACAATTGGACTTATGTAAATGGATCACATACCTACTCAGTTACAACATAATTACGACGGAAGTCTGCAAAATTCAGAGTTAAAATGTGTAGCGTAACTGTATTTTTTTAAAGCTAGAATTCTATTATTATGCTATTCGAAAGAGCAGAAAAAAACTAAAAACAACTGTATACTCAACTTATTTTACGTGTTTTGGTGGTTAACCCAATTGAACCTGCAACCGACGATATGTACAATATCTATGCTGCTTATGATATGGGATTAGTTACCTGTTAACGAATTATTAACTACTAACTAAGCGACAAAATATTATCCAGCGACAATTTTTTTATTTCCGCACACGACCATTCAGTAGGGAGCCGACGACGCGACGCGGCAGATTATTTCGTGATCTTAACCCCGCTTATTGTCACAAAACTATAATAGTTAGAGATATGATGTTAAGACGTTTTTTGTAGAAAATGATAAGTTCTACAAAGTTGTAATACATCACTTTGTTATTTATTCAATAGTTTTCGCAGCATTCGCGATTAAAGAAAGATTTAAGGTTTCATTTTTCAAAAAAATCACTTATTGTCACAAAACTATAATAGTTAGAGATATGATGTAACGACGTTTTTTGTAGATAATGATAAGTTCTACAAAGCTGTAATACATCACTTTGTTATATATTCAATAGTTTTCGCAGCATTCGCGATTAAAGTAAGATTTTAGGTTCTTTTTTTTCACCATGGGTTACATTATCGGAGTTTGGTATGGAATCATATTATTTTTTTAAACTAAATATAGCCTATGTCACTCAGGGATAGTGTAGCTTTCGACTGGTGAAAGAATTTTTTAAATCGGTGCAGTAGTTTCAGAGCCTATTCGAGACAAACAATCAAACAAAAAATCAAACCTTTCCTCTTTATAATATTATTATTATATTATTAGTATAGATAAATTACTTCCTTTAGAAAAATCATTTATTTGGCAAAAAAAGACAACAAGTATAAAGGTAGGTAGGTACATAGTATTTGTGATTGTTTCATTACGGTTTTAAGCTTTAGCAGAAGTTAAAAACTAATTATTTTAATAATCAACTTTGTTAATAAAGTATTTTATATATAAAGAAAATGATTTGTAATTACTTAGACAATTTTGCAAGTAAGCAAAAATGGGTACCCTTTTCAATAGATTTGTAATTTATATTAAAAAAAAAACAACTTTTTATACACCATGTTTGGGTTATTGTCCTTGTTGAAATGAATAAAGTCCTTTCACAAACAAAACTTTATTTGTAACACATTTTTTACACCAGTTAAAAAGAATTCGTTAATATTGTAATAAGGAAAATCATTTGGTTCTTATCAAAGAGATACCAGTTTCATATTAGAGAAGATATAATTTCGTGTCATGAATATATTCACGTTATATTAATTTCTGGAGAAAATTGTTCATCGAAATTCCTCTGGAGTTAGTTTCGTTTCAGATTTTTTTGTAGTAAATAGGATTATGTGTCTTTCAAAGACATGGTAATTTATTATACCTACCTACAATATGAACTATTTTTTTTAAATATAAAAATCAAACTTAAACTTAATGGTACCTTTTTCAATCGTTTTGTATCTAAAAAATAATATTAAAATATTTCCAAAAAGTCATATTCCATACAGAGTCTTTACAAAATGTCCATGTTTATTACGAAAAAAACAATTAAGGATTCTCACTAGCCATATTATTATTTAAAAAAATAAACTTTCCTTTTAAACATATTTAAATTTAATGATAAATATTGAATATGTAATAAGTTTGTTACCTACTAAACTAGTCTAAGACTACTTTTGTATCAGTTGTAATGTCCCAACGGGGCTCATGTCAGGGTACATATAAAACTTAACACCATTTGTAACCACATGAATCAACGAATAAATGAATATGAATATGAATTTATTATAATATTATAATGACGTGCAAATCAATGACGGGTCACTAATCAAAAACAACTAAGTCAAACATTTGAAAGACTGAGAATTTAGTTAACACGATAATTTGCAGGTAAAATATATTATTCGATTAGAACTTTGGCTTGGAAGGTTAAATGATAAAACACTTTGTTTGAAAACTCGTGATAAACGGTCGAGCACGTGCGAACTTTAAAGTTATCGAGTTTCTTCGAGTTGACAAAAACAAACTTGAAAAAGTAATTGCGAAGTTGACGGTCAGTATTATATTGATCTTTGGCTTTCGTAGAGTTTCAAAGTTTAGTACTGGTATTGATTTTGAGCACCAAGAGTATGGATATTGGCGCGAGTTCCGGTAGCTCAAAAGGTCAACCATTTTTTTTCTAGACCCGTGGTAAGCCTTAAGCTTGTATTACGGGTATTAGACATCTAATATACTTAAGAATATACCTAACTGGCTTTCATAATGGCTTTCAGGTGGCATTGTCTATTCTTGAACAATCACAGAAAATAATAGGGGATAATTCTGCAATATTCTGGAAGGCAATTCTCGCGTCTGTGATATTATAACGATTTCCATATATGACCTGACGTGGGTAGATTTTTTTTAAGCTATCTTGCGAATCTTTTAACTCATATGAACTAGAATTGCTTTCCATAATTATGCGAAAAATGTTCAGTTTTGTAAAAAAATAAATTTCAATATCATTTTGAAGATCTATTCATAGATACCAAAATTAAATGTTTTTTTTTTGTATTTTGGTGTGACTAACTCAATGCTGCACAGAATACAACAAGTTTTAATAGAAAAGTTCTTATAGTTTCAGAACAAGGTTGTGAAATACGACGAATCCATAAGTGTTCTTTTTTTACTTTTGACTACGGAACTATAAAAAGCAGTTATCGGATATTTCCAAGGAATTTCCAGTAACAGTTATTTGAAATATTGGTTTGGTAATGGTATTCAATATCGTTAACAAAACTAGAGTGATCAATATCAATAACTAATATTTATTTCGATAACGGGTTTTATTCATGCAGATTGTTAGTCTACATTGATAGTAGCCACTCTAATTTTTTATTTATGATGCCCTTTTTGAATTAAACAAAAATGACATTATATAATGTTCCTATAATTATATCGCCACCACTTATATAAACAATACACCTTAACGGAAATAAATTTGTATAAAAACATGAATTCAACGGGAAGCGGTGCTCCCAAAATCTGTAAAGTTTGATCAACTTATTATTTTTATAAAGATATTATATATATTAATAATACAAAGCTCAATAGTTAGTTTGTTTCAACGTGCTAATCTCAGAAGCTACTGGTTCGGTTTGAATAATTCTTTCACTGTTAGATAGAATATGTATCAAAGAACGCTATAGGCTTCTTTATACCGTGGGAGAATACGTTGTTCCTTCGGGAAATTAAAAAAAAAAACACTTCAACGCCGTGGCGTGTGTGGTGTGCATTACATTATATGATAATTTAATTTATTTTAAAACCATTTAGTAACCAAAATATAACTTAAGGGTTTGTGTGTCTCACGTGTCTCTCAATTATAGGACTAAATAATATAGAGGTATATAAAAAAATATAAAATGTTTATTTTCGTTATCAGTGTTTACAATTTTGCACAACAATATTGGAGACTATCTGTTATATTATTTAAAAAATAAAAACAAAATTAGTTATCATCATCATCACCATCACCCTATTAACGTTCCCACTGCTGGGACACAGGGACTTCTCTCTTGACGAGAGAGATTAGGCCTTAATTCACCACGCTGGCCAAGTGCGGATTGATGAATGTCACATGTCCTTCAAACTCTTTTAAAGTTATCAGAACATGCCGGTTTCCTCACGATTTTTGCTTTCACCGTTAAAGCAAGTGTTAAAAGCGCACATACATTTCTCAAGATGAAAAATCCAGAGGTGTGTAGCGGGGTTTGAACCCACGACCTTCGGAATGAAAGTCGAGTGTCCTCCCACTTAGTCAACGCGGCTTCGTGTAAAAATTCGTGGATTAGTTATTTATCATAACTAAATCAAAACTTATGATTTCACTTTATAATACCAAATTTTTGTTACATTTAATAATGAATAAAATAATAACAACTATTTCCGGACAATCCATTGACATTTAACCTGTTGTAAGCTCTAAGCTTGTGTTACGGGTACTAGACATCTGGTATACTAAAACATACATAAATACATATATTTTTTATTATGGATATGAAACACCAAGACCAAAAAGAAGATTAACCTTCATTTGACCCCTCGGCGGAAATCGAACCCGCGTCGCAATCGGACCATCACCCATCGCGCCACTGAGGCAGTCAAATAAATTCACAATTTCCTCTTAAATATAAAACGTTATCAAGGAAACAAACAAAGAAAACGGATACTATTTTAATTTAACTTCCCAAGCATCGGAATAAGAGAGAGAATGGCAGACATATTGGATTTTCCAATGTTTGTTAAAAAACGTGATTTCTTGTAAGTTCGAATATTACTTACTGGCAATAAATAATGAGCTCGGTTTCGATGTCTCGCAATAAACTTGTATTATCCCGGAATATTGAAAATTTTTAATACACATTGCAAAAGGATTTACATGAACACGCGGAACGGGCGGCCGTTGGACCTTAAGGTTTTCGAATGACGTCCAGCACATGGTTCACGGTTGTTAGAAGTTGCTTGTGATAGAAATTACTGAAAGTAATTGAATTAGGCCTTTGTATAACAGTTGTCCTACGGGTGAAATAATTATGATTGCCAGTGAAAGCCCAGTCACTAACCATATTTTTTTTAGTGCTAGATAAGCCTTCATTTGACCACAATCTCACCTGATGTAAAGTGAAAATAATACAAATTTACGTTTGAAATATACACACACAATGAAACAACGAAGACGTGTTTATTTCTTTTAAGGCTCCGGTTAAACCAACACGTCAGCTACGCGGGAGCGTCTACAACGCGGGAACATTATGCCTAAATACGTCCCGCTTTGTGGTCGCGTAGGCAAAGGGCCATAGTTAAGCATGGGTAGCGTCAGCCGCGCGGCAGACCGTCCCGCGTCGCAGACTCTTTGGTCGCGCTAATTCAGCCGAATCTTATCCTAAATCTTACTATCACAAGGTAATACAGAAGTTACCATAACTAGGTTAAGATTCAAGTATATCTTCGTATTGGCTAAACTATAAAGCAACTATAAATTTAGTAGAACTAGAAACATTACGTAACCATAACTGGCGACCTGGATTTAGACTCCTACGCAGAAATGCAAGGCTATGTGTGTTTGTTTACATTCATGATAGAACTATGTAGATAAGACATTAGCACGTTTCTGTTGTGGTTAGATTGTTGTTTAATATCTATATATTTGTATTTTGAATGCAGCGGCATTAACAATAATCACTTTTATACCATGGTTTTTAACAATATTAAAACTAAAAACGTGTAAAATACTATCTGACGATTTCTGAGTTTTCCGATATCTCGAAATATTTTTAAATATCATATAATTTAATATTAATTAAGTTATTTCTTACTACATTCATATGATAATATAAAATTTAATAATAATATAAAGTTAATGACTGCCTCAGTGGCGCGGTGGGCAAAAGTTTGCTTGCGGCGCAAGAGATGGCGGGTTCGATTCCTGCCGAGGCGTCAAGTGTTTGTATATTCTGCAAGCACTTTCTTTATGGTCTGGGTGTTTATTATGTATAATAAAAAATATCTATTTAGTATGTCTATTCTAAGTTTATCAGATGTCTAGTACACGTAACACAAAGTTAGAGCTTACCACGGGGCTAGATGTTGTTGTGTTGATTGTCCGGAAAAAAATATTTATTTATTATTATTTAATACAAAGAGAAATTATGGATTTTTTATTTCTTTTGTTTTGGTAGACGCTTCGAACCGAAATAATTGGTGAACTATGGCTATGGCTTATATCGAATCAAGTTTTGGACGTTCATTCCTTTGGCTAAAATTATGGCTAAACGCCTGGCCTTGTATATTGGTGGAAAAAAATATAGCAGATAGGTACAATACCATTTATTTATGAATTAATGTGAACAGGAGGATACAGGAGATACGCAATATTTATAGTCAAAGTCAAAGTATCTTTATTGCATAATTACATGTAGTTTAAAATGTAGGTATTACATAAGGTTTTGTATCAATGTAATTTGCCCATTGGAGCGTGCGTTTAAATAATAATAATAGTTGATGATTAATATTAATTACATTTATTTACCAATGGTTTTGTCATTTAAATATTCGGCAACTGTATTAACATTGTAATAACAGTTTAAATAACAATATTACTTTGTATTTTTTATCACATTTTTTTTGGAAAAAACTGGTCTATTAATGTAAACCTCGGTCATTGTTACTTAGTGCTTTATTTTGTGGAAATCTATTCTAAATATTTATAAACCGTTATATGCCTCAACCCCGTCTCTTGCTTCTTACGTGGCTGTGTAGCGTACCAACGCGTGTTATGCTGTCTCTTCCTCCTCGGAGCAGCTTTGACATAAACAGCTATAAGTAGCTTCAATTTAAAAAGATGATGATAAAACTCACATTATGTTAACGTATCGTAACGTATAACGTATAATTTTATTATAATTTGTATATTTATTTATTTGTATATTTTGACATAGTATATTTTGTTTCTCATCCACATTAACCTTACGTATCAATGTCAGCACCTTTCGTCAAGCCCGGCGCCATAGACCAAAATCCGTCTGTTGCGCAAGAGTTTCCAAATTTGAATGATTGAACAGTTTACGCGCACTAAAATCCTTATATGGGATCTTGTTGTCTATTGTTGTTTGCGGTGTTTTTAGGGGCCCTTGTAACGGGATTCAGTTTATGGAGATGGTTTGGCTTTTTATCAAGCTTGACAACAATTTTGATATTATATTTTGTTTTTTTAGGTGAATTTTCCGATGAGAATAGGCATGTGAAAAGTGAAATAGATACAAGATACAGAATCATTTATTTACATTGTAAGATTTTTACAAATCTTAGAAACGTTAAAAATAAAATACAAAAAACACAAACAAATTAAAATAGTAGTAACATACACATTTTTTCGGAAGTCAGTTTATAATGACAATAAGATTATAGGCGTTATTTGGGTTAAAAAGGTAGGAAGGATTGTAACTTGAATTAAACTATTTAATACTATCAAAACAATGTTCACATGTCATAGTACCTACTTCTATTCAAAATTATAAACAATAATAAAATCTATTTGCTCAAGTGTTCATTTCAATAATTCTAGAGGTAGACAATAGTTTTAATTACGAACAATAACGGATTATCTCCTTGAAGTGGCAGTGGGCCGGCCATATTGCTCGTAGAATAGATGGTCGTTGGGTCCGAAAAGTTCTCGAATAGAGACCACTGACCAACTTCCACCAACTAGATGGACGAACGATTTGGTACCTGGACTGGTACTGGACGTCTAATCGAAATAACTGGAAGTCTATGAGGGAGGCTTTTGTCCAGCAGTGGACGTCCTACAGCTGATAATAATAATAATGAATAATAATTTATTTAAAATAAATAGTTATTTTTCAGCTTTTTGCCAATTATAACTACTTTAGACTTAAAAACTAGACTTATTTATTACACACATGTATACAATTGAACAAAAACAGAATAGAGCATACAAAAAGAAATATAAACAATCATAAGTACCTAAAACTAACTGATGAATGCATGATGATGAATTACATCCAGTAAAACTATATTTTTAACTTCAACAACCTTTATAGGTACATACCTAGGTATAAACGTAAGGTGCTTAACCAATAAATAACAAAACAGGTTTGCCTTTAATTTTATTGTTTAAAAAGTGCAATCCTTAATTTATATTCACCGAAGGTTCAAATCCATTGAGCTTGATAAAATTCAAAGTAAGTATAAATTAACTGTAGATTGTTATGTACTTGTTATTTTTGAGATATTAATAACAGCTGAGGTGTCCGAGTGGTTAAGGAGTTGGACTTGAAATCCAATGGGTTCTACCCGCGCAGGTTCGAATCCTGTCCTCAGCGAATTTTTGTTATTTTTAATAAGTGAATATGTACAATATTGATGAAGAATCACAACTAGTATTTCATAAGGGGATACTCATTATTCATTATATAAATCATTAAAATAGTTATTTATCTTTTATATTTTTTTAAATATCCTGCTAATTTACACATAAATTTTTCATCATAAGCCAAAAATGTGATCAGAACCCTTACTTATTATTATATTGAATAATAGTACGTGAGTTAAATTGTAAGAAAAAAACGACATGATAATTGCGTCAACTGGAGAATCTTTTCCGGTTTTAATCGGAAAACCGGCTCATCGATACATCAAGAGGAAGTTAATTTATATTACTTTTAAGCTTCGGTACAACCTTCGCGACCAAAGCGACTGCAAAGAGGGAACGTCCTTCGCGCGGCGGACGCTACCCATACTATAACACTTTGAACCCCTACACAACCACAAAACGAAAAGATTAAAGACAAAAAAAAATCCCGCAACGCAGACGCTCCCGCGTTGCAAACGCTCCTGCGTCTGTTCTCTCTTCCCGCGTTGCTAACGCGTAGGTTTGGTTACGCGGGATAATGTTGAATTTCCACGGAAAAAACAGAAACGCGGGCAACGCGATCTGAAAAACTAGTTTTATCATAAATAAAAGACATACGGAACCCCAGTGAACTCCAATAAATCAAACCCGACAAATAGTCGTCCGCTGAGTCATAATTAAATTAATTTTATTGTTCGCAAAATCAGGTCCACCTACATTGGAAAATATTCCGAATTCTCGTTCGGATTCGTATCATAACTCATTTATAATATTGTATTCTGAAGAAATATTAACCATAGTTTAATTTTATATTTTATTTCCTATCTGTTTATTCTCTAAATGACTGATACCTGATAGAGTCTATTTGTCAATCACAAATCTGCCCGTAATAAGACAATTTATGTACCTCTATATTATACATACGTCATTATCATCATCATCTTCCTGACCTTATCCCACATTACGTGGGGTCGGCACAACATGTTTTCTGCTTCCATTTCCCTCTATCACCCGTCATCTCAACAGTCACCTCCTTTTTACACATGACATCTTTCACTCAGTCCATCCATCTTTTCTTCGGCCTACCTCGTCTCACGTATCCATCTACATTCTTAAGAATAATAATAAACTTTATTTACTTACTTATTTAACATTTAGTAACTTAACTTAATAAACCTACTTAAAGTAAGCTTAAGTAACCCAGCCACTAACAATAGTGGCTGGGTTTCAATGGGTAACATTCACATCTAACGCTCTTCTCGTCACATGACTTTCATCCCTATTTCCCTTGTATTACATATATATGTACGCATTTACAAAAAAATCTGTGTATATCAGTCACCTAACACCCATAGTAGGTACAAGCTCTGCTTAGTTTGCTATGTGATGATATGTCATTCAGGTCATACAGGGACTTCTATGTTGGCGAGAGAGTTTAGGCCTTAATTCACCTGGCCTAGTGCGGGTTGGTGAATGTCACTTCAAAACTTTTTAAATTCCCAGAACATGCCGGTTATTTCACCGTTTTAAAGCGCATATACATTTTTCAAGAAGGAAAATCCAGAGGTTCGCGGCGGGGCCGGAGTTTGAAGTCATCTTCGGAATGATAGTCGAGCGTGCTCCCCCAAAGCAACACGGCTTTCGGCTGTGTTATTAGTCCGGAAATATTTATTTATTACTAGTGGCCCGCCCAATTATTCGATTTTTTCTCGCCTTTTAAACCTTCCCTAGACCTCCACAAACATTTCAAGACAAATAAGATAAATCCGTTCAGCCGTTCTGGAGTTTTAATCAGACTAACAAACAACAATTCATTTTTATTTATATAGAATTCATTCAGGAATTTTTGCTTACGGAACCTTTTCATTGAAAAGTACTGGGCATATATCCTTGTTCCAGCTCGTATCATAACTCATTAATTAATAATTATTGTAGTGTAATTGGTTGGGAGATGGAATATTAATCAGGAGCCATTGTTGCAGGATTTAAAGTTATTACCGGTATGAGGTATGGAAGCAAAATAACATTTTTATTAATACTTTACTTTAATATTTTGTCTTTATAATGATATTCTTATATAATGAAAACTAGTTTCCCGCCCGCTGCTTTGCCTGAGTATTAATAGATTTCTCGTTTTTTTTTGGATTCATTAATTTTAAATAAATAATTGACGTTTGCTGGGGTCGGCTAGTATTCTTATAAATGTATCCATTAGTATTATATTTAATGAAACACAACCTAACAGTATAATTTTTATACTTATTAAATAAAATATTATTATGAGTTTACTTTTAAAGTTAGCGTAAGTAAAAACTCCGATTTTAAAATGAATAGTTGTACATAATTTTAAGAACGTAATTTACGTAAAGCACTAAATGTTGATAAATTCAAAAACTTCGAAAGTTATAAAAAATATTAAATTTTTTGTTCAGAAAACCGAGTCCTCCATCATTAAAAAATATTCGGCATTATCTTATAATTTATAAAAATAATTTATAATAGTAATTAATTGGGAGAGAGAATATTAATCAGTGAGCCATTGTCAAGGTAATAACCTGTATGAGGCAATGCAAGCCTGCAGTAAATATTTTTATTAATCCTTTACTACATTTTTGTCTCGAATAATTATGTTAATAATTTAAAAAAAAATACAGAAAATGCTTTCTTACTCAATTAGTTGAGCAACTATTCACGTATTCATAACTTTATTCACAATATTATAGAACCTTGATTAGGAACCTGAATAGTCTTACATATTATTAAAGACCCATATTTATTCTTAACATTAAATTTCGCAAGTGCGTGGGATGTGTTCAAGTGTGATGATCAAATTAATTTTGTTAGTTATAGGTTAATAGCGAATATTTAAGTGAAACCATAAATCAGATGTTATTTATAGATGCTCTTAAATTCCAAGCACTTAAAATACGAAATCTGAAAGTAAAAGATAATCAAGTTTCCCTATCCAACAAAATTTTGTGTACCCATAACTTGGAAAATAAATTTATTTATTACGGCAATTTGCTCTTTCATTAAACCACCTCTTACTAAATGGTAACTTTCCCCCTTCCCAGTTCTCCCCTAATTTGGAACTTTGAACTTTTTAATGCTTGCACGTTGAAAGTTTGGTAATTTATGCCAACGGGATTTTGGGAACTTATTTTTGGACTAGCTATGTTTGTTTCTTTGATTTGGGTAAAAGTTTGTGCAACATGGATTAACATTTAAATAGAGGGCAGAAAGTTTTGGCTGACTGCCTTGTTTGGCTCAGTGGTGCAGTGGAAACGTGGTCTGTGAAGAGAAAGGCGTCATCATCATTTCGATGGTTGCAAGACGCTTCCAAAATCGCTGGAAGAGAGAAAGACGGAGTAGAATAATGGTGCTTTTTTATATTTTTTTTAACAACATCTTAATTAAGTTTTTAATTTCTTAATTTTTACAACGTACTTAGCGCTTGCTAATAAAATGGAATGTTGATTTTTAAGAATATTACGTCAAAATTAAACGTGAGAATAGGAAAACTGTTTTTTTCACCGTGATCGGAAAAAATTGTAAAATCGAAACCGCTGAATAATATTACGTGGAATTACTTAAAATTCGAAAACACCTACTACTGCCCATAATCCCCAACTCAGATAGGTATTCCGACCACTCATAAATTTCTACCCGAAAATTTAACTTGTATTAAAAGAATTTTAACGAACCAAAGCTGGAAACATTAACATTTTCATTGTGGATTACATTAATACATTGTATTTCATGGGTTTGTTAAAAATTTCTGTGTAATTCTACTGTAATTATGAACAATTCTTGGTTACGAATAAGATTAAATTATAATTTTGTTTGTTTTTGTCTCTGCTAGCTAAACTTATAGCTTTGCGCGCGACTTATTTCGTTTGGAATAACATCTAATCAACCTTTCAGGCAAAAATTTTAGAACGACAATTATAACGTTGTACGACAATTAGGTACTATTTCCGTGTTAAATCTAGACAATTTATTTACCAAATTTCATGAAGTATTCTTGTTTAAGCACCAAATTTTTTGGACACCAAATATTAATTGCATTTTTTTCATTGCACAAAATTTACTTTTCCACCATTGGGACAAAGGGACTTCTCCCTTGACGAGATTCATTATTACCCGACTGTGCAACGCAAAGGAGTGGTAATTTTTTTAACAGAGTATGTATGTATGTATGTTCCTTCGTCTCACTATGCAGACCAAACGTCTGAACGGATTTCTATGATTCACACGTCAATCAATTTCTCTAAGTACGGCAAGTTTCACTAAATACATGACTTGAGTGAAAATTCAACATGGCGACTGGACGCCATTTTGTAAAAATAAAAAAAATGAAAGTTATTTTTGAATTGGTTGACCGTTTACGATATATATCGAATCATAGTTGCGTAATAACCAGTCTCACTTAATAGGATTCAAGACCTTAAAATTTCCCAAAAAATATTAATCGCCGAGGAGTTATTTTTTTTCTAAATTTCAGCATGTTTACATAGGTAGTTATAATAAAAATATAAAAAAAATAGAAAATCATTTATTCACATAGAGCTTGAAATTTATTCATTGAAATTTACTGAAGCGACATAAAATTATAAGACTCCTCAACGAAAATGATAGCTTCAAACAACCTTTTAGCTTGAGGATTTTAAAATGCAAACGACATTAAGTAGGTACCTACAAGTTTCCGCATATGCAATGCCGGTTCAAGCAAAAATTCAATTTCTTACCTGCAAAGAAAGATGAAATCGGCAATTTTCATATTGGACCGCGGTATATCGAACTAGAATGTCTCCTTGCCAAAAATATCTACAATTTTGGTATATTAGGTACGTGCAACCACCGGCGATTCCTACATTGTGCAACATGATTATTATCGCGCACATAAAATCTTTCTATTTTCAGTTTTTTTTTATGCTAGATAAGCCTTCATTTGTATAATCGGTTAAGTGGTTTAGGAGTCCATTGAGGACAAACATTGTGACACGAGATTTATATATATTAAGATTTAAAATCTGTGTACAGATGTGAACTTACTCAAGATAAATAAAATAAAATTAAATATCACTTTTAAAAATAACAGAGAAAAGAAACTGATATTAGACTCAGGAATACAAAATACTTATGAAGGAGCCTTGATTTTACATATTGCTGACTTTGTTGTATTCATACAAGTACTTATTAATAGACGAGTGCCCACTTTTGGGAATTTCCTTCCAAATATTGCATACAATTGACTTTTTAAAATTGTATGCAATGTTAAGCGTGTTGACGACTATTAGCACTCCTGCACACGATCCCGCCACCCCGCTCCACTGTACCCACCGCCATCTACCTTCTAGGTCTTCATGCCCCATCTTAGACCACATCGTCACTTTTACATCAGCTGAGATTGTTACAAATTATTGATTAACTTGGTAGTTTGTAAATAAATAATATAATAATTATATACGCTTACTCATATATTTTTGTTCCCCATTACTTCAACCGACTCCCAACCAATTTCATATTCCATCTAAAACTATGTTCTTAAGTATTACGGAGCCAATTTAAAACATATCCCCTTAGACCAATAATAATAGAATCTCATGCACTTGAAAATTGGACTTTACAGAGTAGTGTTGGGAGCAATAGTACAACATTGCTAGTCTAAAAAAAGTGTTATTATACCATTTCTAAATTAAAACTTTATTTATCTGAGCAAAACCTGGTTAACGGTTAGTAATGGTAGCTTCAGTATCTTTGTCTGTAAATAATTTATGTTTCCAAGAAATTCAAGTACGAAGATCGATAAGCATATAACTAATAAAATTGTTATAACTAATAAGGGTTGGTAAAATATGTATTTGTATTCGTGAAGCCATTGATGAAATACAGCTGCACAAATCGATTATATTGTGCTTAAAAATTGGACCGTGTAGGCTACTGCATGGCCAGCCGCGGCAGCCATTATGAAATTATTTTCCATTATTAAACGGAAGGATTTTTTCAAATTTTTATTTGAAAGTTCACTTTCAAATAAAAAAGAAATTTGAAAAAATATTCAGTTCTTTTTTTATAGCATTTTCAAAAAAAAAACAGTTATTTGGCGGACCCTTTATAATAAAAGCAACGCAGCGGAGCACGCTGCTAGATTAAAATATAAACGTTATTAGCTTGAGCAAAATCAGTTTAATAATAGTATCATGGATGTTAGTATTCTTTGTCCATGATAGATATTACATACATTAATTGAACTTAAAACTCATGTTTACGGAACATGAAATCTGTTTGAAAATCATGACAGCTCTTTTCCAATTTTGGGGCAAAGCGAAATTAAGCTGATTACTGCTATTTTCTTGCACATGGCACCATGTAGAAAAGCAGTAATTATGACATGTAATGAACCGGATCGATTTCGATTAATTAACAATTTCATGATGAAATAAATTTAAAAGACGGCTTGGAATTGTGAATTTTGTCATCTTCGTTGGGCTATTGTTATGTTATGGGTAAAAAAGGTATTTTTAACGCATTATGTTAGTTAGGTTTTGAAATGTATTATGTACGTACAAGTCCACAAAATGTACAATGAATTGTTACGAGTTGGCGCAATGAACGGATCGCCTAGCAACCACAAGAATCATAGAAAAGCTCTACTAAGAAATTTAGAGCACAAAAACAAAGTTAATAAATAAATAAAGGATCTTTAACTTCTTTCTCTTCTTTAAATGAGCTTTGATTTCTTTATTTCAATCTTGGGAAATCAGTTATATCACAATAACACAAGTTGTTCAGTTAACAAAACCGAAAAAGCGTTTCGTTGCAACAAACCGTTACTTTCTTAGCAACCCTACTAGCGCATACTGCAAAGTGTGCGAACTAACTTCGTAAGGAGGTATTATAAACTTGTATTGGGAACTGGGTATGACAGCGCGTGGAAATTATACATAGATTGTGTTGCCAACAAGGAAGTTAGTAGTTTTAAGGCAGTTTGACTCTGAGGCAAATTTGTTTTTAATAGTGTTAAGCTGTTCGAGATAATTGAATATGAAGCTCTGTGAGCTAGAGTTAGGAATTTGGTTTAGGTCGGACTTGACTGTCATTTGTCTTTTGTTCATTTTTATGTAATTTAATTGAATAATTACCATTACTGATTTGAAATTTTCTATTTGAAATACCTACATTGCTAGTTACGAGGAAATTTCAAGTTACTTTTCTAGTCATTTAAGCGAAGTAAGGAACGACGAGGAGGGAAAAGCGATGGGAGTGCAGTGGCGACGCGGTGGCAGGAACCCTCCTTTTAATTCTAAAATGGGTATTTATTCGCCCGACGGCCGTCAAATTTTACGTATTTTTTTATAAATTTTAGAAGTAATCCTAAAAAAACATACGTGACGAATCGAGAACCTCCTTTTTGCGTTGAAAGTCGGTTCAATATAAGTGGCAATATGTCAAACTTCCATTTCCTACATCATAGAAAATAAATCTTAATTTAAAATTTAAGAAAAAACCCCGATTCCAACCTTAATTTTTTTTAAAGTAATACACCATAATGTTTTGTAATGTGCACTCAATTATATTTTCGGTTTTCCTTCCCTACTCTCACCCCCATAACTTTAAAACGGCCAAGTTTTAAGCGGCCTTTCATACAAAAAAAAACTAAATTGAAATCGCTCCATCCGTTCGGTAGCTATGTTGTCCCAGACAGACAGACAGACAGACACACAGACAGACACGTCAAACTTATAACACCCCTCTTTTTTGGTCGGGGGTACAAAAGTTACTTTATAGTCTAGTTTGAAAATCTTATGAACTGTGTAACTGATTTAATTTATTTAGAATTATTGAGCCAAATCAGCTATGTCGAGTCTAACTGGAGTTTTACTTAGACTATCGGTTTCTTTTTTCCAAGAGAAATATCTTTTTTTTAATTGTTTGTTATTGTAGAGTACTCATGTCATCTTAGTACATACGGCGATTTCCTTTCTATTTCAATACAAAATAGAAAGGACAAAGGATACGGCTTTTGCCTTTGTAGGAAAGAGATACAACTACACTGGGCCTCTTTGCGCAACTAATTGCGCTGCACGAAATCTACGTAGTTTGTGTCTTGGTCCCTAATTAATCATGTAGGAACCGTGTCTACGTTTCAAGGTCACAACCTTGAAACATCTAGACTTATTTAGGGTAAAATTTAAACTTTATCCTAAAAATGTCATAATCTATTTATCTATACTAATATTATAAAGCTGAAGAGTTTGTTTGTTTGTTTGATTGTTTGTTTGTTTGTTTGTTTGTTTGTTTGTTTGTTTGAACGCGCTAATCTCAGAAACTACTGGTTCGAATTGAATAATTCTTTTTGTGTTGGATAGTCGAGTTATCGAGGAAGGCTATTAGGCTATATAACATCACGCTACGACCAATAGGAGCAAAGATATAGTGGTCAATGTGTAAAAAACGGGAGAAATTGTTCATCTTTGAAGCCTTCCGTTGCGTGCGCCGTGAAAACGGTTCAAGATACACAATAAATATGTATTAAAGAATAATAGCTCTTTTAATGATCTAAAAAACAGTCCGCGATAGTATATGTCTATCTTTTAAGATTAACTCACAAAAACCGTTTTTATGGTACCTAATTTGGTCGAAATAATTTGTTTAAATTGTATCAACATAATAATATTAATCTTTATTCAAACAAATATGTTGTTGGTTAAGAGTACTTCATCCATTATAACGCGGGTAGCACCGCAGGGCACAGCTAGTTTCTTAATAAAATTTAAGAAACAACACTAAAAATCGCAATGAAATATGAATTAATTTTACTATTAGAACAAAAATGTGTTAATGTCATAAGTTAAAAAGACATGAAAAAATTTACATCAACAATTAAGTCTGTTCCATTTGAACAGCTTTTATTATCTACCTAGACAACAATCGCTGTGCTAAGCCGGATGATTTCATAATGCCGACCTTTTCAAAAGGATAAATAAAAAATAAACAACACTATCTAAACAAAAATCAACCATAATTACTCACTTTCAGTTACTAAACGCCCTTATCATGCCCTCATTGAAAAATGACTCTATCCACCCCACAATCACTCTGACAGTGGTGCCAAAATATATACCAAACGCCGTGTCAACACCACCATAGCATATTTTATGTAAATAAATGAGCTTCGCTGTCCATCGAAGCGTTTTGCCCGTGACAGAAATCCGTTTAACCTAAAACCTTCGATGTATTGGTAAAACGGGAAGTGCTTAGAAGAATTGTGTCAACGTGGAATGAAATAAAGCGTTTCTAGTCACGCAAAAATTGGGGTGGGAATCGGCCGTGATTTTGTTTGAATTTATTTGTCTCATTTTTGTTCGGAAGTGCTAAAAAGATTCAAGGAAATGCTATAAATATGGCGTCAACTCGTCTGTGATAATGGGAAGCGTTTTCTTGCGTTTCCTATTCGTTCGTATTTGTTCCGTCTCTATTTATTTTCAATGAATAATTTCGCGTGTATTTCTAAATATTAACATTTGAAACGATAGAATTTAAATTAAGTCTCATTATATTTAAAGACATCATGTGGTGACCCTACAAAATAAAACCTCTTTCCGTTCCGTAATCAACCGTCATCTGGGCATTATATATAAAACAAAATATCTCAATACCTATGTATGTCTATTATACCTCCGGACCTCCACTGATAGACATGAAATAAAAATATAAATATGACATACAAAATGGCGTTCAACTGGGTAACATCTTTTTCACTTTATAATTTTATTTAACTCGTATAATTAATTACTTATATTAAAGCTTAAGAGTTTGTTTAAACGCACTTATCAAAGAAACTAAAAGTTCGATTTTAACTATTCATTCAGGATTCTATAACTTATTTATCGAGGAATACTATTGGCTGCTTTTTAGAGCCGTGTCGTTTAAAGTTAGTCTACAAAATTATTTATCATTTCAGATTTGAACTCATAAATAAACACTTCAAATTGAGCTTAAGACTTGTTTAAGATTTGGACAAAACAAAGTATTTACTGCTTTTGTAACTTTAAGACCCTTTGAGCTTTGAACCTTAAGCATAAAGAGAGCCTTCATATCTCTGACAACTGTACCTACTTATAGTTAAATAATAAATTCAAAGTCAAAAGTCAAAGTCAAAACGTTTATTTCCTTAGAAGCCTATGCTTACATGGACAGGTTAACTTAAAGCTAATTTAAATAAAAACTAAGAATAATCAAGGAAATAGCATTGTCTTGACAGTTCGCTTCAATTTTTTACACTGAGTTGAGAAGCGAATAGAAGCGAATTTCTCTATATCACCCCTCTTTTTTGGTTGGGGGTTAAAAAGATGCAGTCAGAGAGCCGTGTTTCACAACTTGAATGTTTTTTTTTTATATTTTGTTATTGTATATGCTTACTGTGTTTTTATTGTGTACTTTTGAGTGTCCAAAATAAATGCTTACTACATATTATTATTAAATACATCATCCCTCAAAATTTCCACTCTATTTACTATCACGGTTCCTGAGATACATTCTGGTGGCAGATGGACAGATAGACTGAAAGACAATGAAGTCTAATTAATAGAGTATCGTTTTACCCTTTCGGTACAGAACCCTAAAAAGAACCTTCAAATCTCCGACACCTTATTATGACTATAGTATACTTATAGTTTTGTAATGACAGCTCACCAGTATTAAAACCATACAGCATTCGGGTAATTGATTAAAATTATAAGTGGATTTAATATAATTGACGTATAAAGCCTACCTCAGACATGTGTCAAATACACAAAAGCTTTTAGGTTCACCACGATTTTGTGAACAGCAGGATATTTCGGCGTATCGCTGTTTCTACCCATCGGTATTTAAATATAAATAATAATAATTTAACTTTTTATAACATATTGGATTTTAATAGAATTATTTTTATTATACATATTTTTAGTTGACACTACTCGGCAGCTCAATTATTATTTGACATCTCATATTGATAGTCTTGTCTGTGTCTTTTGCTGTAATATCTGAGTGTGAATATAATACTTATTATTAGAATTTGACGAAATCAAGTGTACAATTGTTAGCTTGTCAAAAACATATTCTGTAATTTTAGAAATCCATAGAATATTATTTACCCGCTTTTCTGTCAAACAGGAAATAAACGTATTGAAATGGTTAATAATTATACAAATAGTTCTCGAAAAACTTATACACTTAGTATATAATCATATGTAAAAATAATATAATTTAAAGACTATATTTTATCATACTTTGTTGTATTTTTATGAGTAACTTTGTATAAATTAAATCGATTGTCATGAAATAACTTTAACGGAAGTTATAGAAAACCTTAAGTATAAAATATATAATTGATTGTAAAAATAATTATATTTTAAATAAATATTTTATAATACTACTTTGTGTTGTTGTAATCAACTTGTATAAATTAAATTGATAATGAATTAACGGAAGTTATAGGAAAAACAAATATGTTAATTATATAATTGATTGTAAAATTAATTATAAATGAAGTTCATATTTTATAAATGTATTTAATTTAGATTCAATTAATATTGTTATGTTGTTTTCGTAGCTCAAATGACAACTGCCTCTGTTTCAAATTTTGGATAAAAGCAAAAGCATTTGGCAGAGCCGACAGTCTTCATCGAGCTACGGAAAATATAAGTAATAAGTCGTCATAATGTCCGTTTGTTAATAAAAGTGATTAAGTGGTATAAAGTGAAGTTTCTGTACGTCTTGTGAATTAAGTGCTATCAAATTCAGAAGTGGGATTCCACTAAGGGCTTGGTGTATACGTACAACCTTGGTGTTACCATACGTCCACAGCATATACAAGTTAAATATTTCACTAGAACGATGCCTGGCAACTCTGTTAATCGACAACGGTCGGCTGGAAGTCACCAGAGCGTCATTATTGGTTGCTCACAGCCGCCACGCAGTAGTCGTGATCGCTCGCCGCTACCACGGGACAGCCGTGCTCGTTCGTCGCAGCCACGGGACAGCCACGCTCGCTTGCCGCAGCCGCCGCACAGCAGTCGTGTTCGCTCGCCGCTGCCACGGGACAGCCGTGCTAGTTCGCCGCAACCACGGGACAGCCGTGATTGCTTGCTGCAGCCACGGGGCAGCTATGCTCGCTCGCCGCAGACACAAGATAGACGTTCTCGCTCGCCGCTGCCACGGGACAGGTGTGCTAGCTTGTCGCAGCCACGGGACAGCCACGCTCGCTTGCCGCAGCCGCCGCGCAGCAGTCGTGATCGCTCGCCGCTGCCACGAGACAGCCGTGCTAGTTCGCCGCAGCCACGGGACAGCCGTGCTCCCTCACCGCTGCCACGGGAAAGCCGTGCTCGCTCGCCGCATGCACGAAACTGCCGTGCACGCTCGCCGCAGGCACGAAACTGCCTTGCACGCTCGCCGCAGCCACAGCGAAGCAGTTCTCGCTCACCGTTAGTGGCATGGGATCGCCACGCTCGCTCGCCTATGCAACGGGACCACCGTGCTTGCTCACCGCAGGCACGAAACTGCCGTGCACACTCGCCGCAGCCACAGCGAAGCCGTTCTCGCTCACGATTAGTGGCACGAGATCGCCACGCTCGCTCGCCGATGCCACGGGACATCCGTGCTCGCTCGCCGCAGCCACGGGACATCCGTGCTCGCTCGCCGCAGCCTCGAGACAGCCGTGCTCGCTCACCACAGTCACGGGACCACCGTGCTCGCTCGCCGCAGGCACGAAACTGCCGTGCACGCTCGCCGCAGCCACAGCGAAGCTGTTCTCGCTCACCGTTAGTGGCACAGGATCGCCACGCTCGCTCGCCGATGCCAAGGGACCACCGTGCTCGCTCACCGTTGCCACAGGACCACCGTGCTCACTCGCTACCAGGACGCAGAGGCCGTGCCTGGTCACCGCTGCGACGCAGCCTTACCCGCTCTCCACCACCGAGTAGACGTGACCATTCTTCTAAGCATCATCCGGTAGTAAGGTGTCGTAGCAGGTCAGTTTTAACTTTTAAGGAACAACGTTCACAAAGGCGTCACAGACTAGACTCTTTGTAGGGAACAATTTGTAAGATCACCTAGTCCAATACAACAGAATAGAAAGGCTGTTTTTACGACGACACAGCCTCAAACTACAGAATCTAATTGTAACGATCTATTAAAATGTATTAAAGAGTCGTTGCAAACTATCTCAGCTGGATATGGTCAGGGCAAAGACAAGTTTGCTTATAATAATGTAGTTCCCGAGTTTGATCCAAAAGCCAAAAATCAAACCATCCATATTTGGTTGAATAAAGTAAAAGAATGCTCGGAAATATACGGCTGGGATAGTAGACAAACCGCTCACTATGCTCTACCAAAGTTAATCGAAATTGCTAAAAAATGGTATGAAGGACAGGCGTCGGTCCTGCTTACATGGGATGAATGGATAATAAAACTTAAAACTGCTTTTCCGGATCATGAAAATTACGGTCATGTACTTACTGAAATGTTAAGTAAAAGGGCAAAATTCTAAGTATTCAACAATTCCTCGATGTGGTATTGTAGGTAGAAATGCAGTAGATTGCATTGTATATGGTATTGATGATAAAACAGTGAGGTACGGGGCTGAGGCAGAAGGTTTTAGTGATCCCGATAAATTGTTAGGTTATTTAAGGGGCATTAAACATGAACGAGTTGACAGGTTCAGCAAAAAACCGATCCGCGCTGTAGCTGAAATATCAACTCGTAAATCAGATAGAAAAGAATCCAATAAAATTCACAATTGTTATAACTGTCATGAGACAGGTCACTTGTTATCAGAATGTCCAAAACCAATTTTAAAATGTCAAATAATGTAATCGAGTTGGACACAATAATCCTGGATGTAAGCGACCTGTTAGGTTAGACAGAAATCAAATTAAAAAACATTGTGACTAGAAAACTGCATAGAATCCCGAGCAGATGATAAATTTAAGAAAACAGTAAGGGTTGACAACGTAACGTTAAAAGGTTATATTGTTTTGGAAGTCAGTGTACTCTGATAAAAGAAACTGTCATAAATAAAATAATACCTTGTGAAAAATGGAATAAGGATAATTTAGCGTCACTTAAGGGTTTTGGTAATGTTTTTGTAAATGCATTAGGTAAAATTAGAATATCCTTAACCATTGATAATATTAAACTAGAAGTAGATGTTGTTGTTGTTGTCCCCGATAATGTTCTTAATTACGATATCTTAATTGGACAAACAGCAACAGAACAATCTCGGGTATGGGTTTTTAAATCAAACACGGACTTGACTCTAACAGACAAACGTTTAAATTACAATAAAAAACTGGCTTTAAGAACATGTTCATCTGTTACTATTGCAGGTAGTGTCTCTGTAAAACTACGGATTCACAATTTAGCGGAATTGTTGTTGTTGAAAATGGTCACCAACAAAATTATAAAATAGATATAGGTACTTACAATATCCTTCGAGGTGTCACCTATTTAAGAGTTATAAATAACAGTAATATATCTATAACATTCAAACAGGGTCAGGCGTTAGCTCGTGTATCTGAGTTACAACGAACATTTACAGCTAATAATATTATGAGTGTTAATAAAATACAACATCATAACTCTAATGTTAAGCAGTTGCTAACCTTTAATGATATTAATATTGATGAATCATTAGATCTCAACCATAAAACTAAATTGCTAAATCTTTTAAATAAATATCGTGATTGTTTTGCTAAAGATTTATCAGAGTTAGGTCAAACCACGGTTACAGAAATGGACATACAGTTGACTGATACCGAGCCAGTAGTCTACAGACCTTATAAATTGAGTCATACGGAAAGAGCAGAAGTTAGGATTATGATAGAAGAACTCTTAAAGCATGGTATCATTAGGGAATCTAAGTCCCCATACGCTAGTAAACATGGGGTAGGGGGCGTATTACTACAAAAACAATTGTTAGATGAACAGTGGAAACCTGTCGCCTATTACAGTAGACAAACGTCACCTGAAGAGTCACATTTTTCAGCGTATGAGCTAGAAACTCTAGCTGTCATAGCGGCGCTGGTAAAATTTAGATCGTATGTTCTGGGATTGAACTTCACCATTGTCACAGATTGTAACTCATTAAGAGCTTCCTTTTTAAAGCGTGACATGTTGCCAAGAGTAGCGAGATGGTGGAGTTTGATTCAGGAATATGACTGTAACATTATCTATAAATCCGGTAAGGGCATGACTCACGTAGACGCATTAAGTAGAAGGTATCATTCAATCCATTGAAACTTTTGAGATTATGACAATAACTAACGACTGGTTGAGCACTGTTCAGTCTCAGGATACTGAAATACAACGTATCAAGAAAATATTATCTGATAAAGAATTAGATAATTTAGTAGAGATAAAAAAAAAATTTTGCTCTCAAACGTGACCGCGTTTTTAGAATCACGGAAGAAGGGCTAAGGTGGGTTGTGCCAAAGGGATGTAGATGGCAAATATTAAAAATAAACCATGACGAAATAGGTCATTTCGCTTTCGATAAGATATTTGATAAAATAAAACAACATTATTGGTTCCCTCGCATGCGTAAATTTGTCAAAAAGTATGTAGATGCGTGTTTGGAATACGCACATAATAAATTACCATCAGGCAAAAAACAAGGTTACTTACATCCTATACCAAAAGACGTCACTCCTTTCCACACCATTCATATTGATCATGTTGGCCCTTTTATCAAAACAAAAAAAAAAATTGTTACATATTAGTCATAGTAGAATCTTTTACTAAATTCATTGTCCTAAAAGCTGTAAGAAATACAAAGTCGACATCCACCATAGCAATTTTACGAGATTATTTCGGGACGTTTGGAGTGCCACAAAGGCTTATAAGTGATAGAGGTACTTCATTTACTAGCTCAAAATTTAGGAATTGTATTACTGATATAGGAATACGACACATTAAAAACGCTGTTTCAACTCCAAGGGCTAACGGACAGGTAGAAAGGTACAATCGAACTATTTTAGATTCTTTGGCCTCTCAAAATTATGGTAAAGACGAAAGACTTTGGGACGATCGATTATTACAAGTACAATGGGGACTAAATAATACTACCAATAAAGGTACCGGTAAAACTCCTTGTGAAGTTTTATTTGGCTTAAGACTTACAGGAATATGCGAAAGTAATTTGGTCTCTGAAATAAGCTCTGATATAGTTAAAGATGTGTCGGAAGGAGAAGTGAGTAACTGTTCAGATAACCTAGTTAAAATTCGTGACGAAGTAAATGAACATACCCAAGACTCGCAAGAAAAGCAAAAAAACTAGGTTTGATAAAAAAAGAAAAAAACCTTTAGTATTCAAGCTCGGTGATTTAGTTAGAGACTTAGAGTAGAAAGAACATCACATACAGTAGGTACAAGTAGGAAGTTGTTACCTAAATGTTCAGGACCCTACCGAATTACTAAAATTCTTGAGAATGACCGTTATGAGGTCATTGACACGCCGATTACAAAAAAAGGGAAAACCAATTATAAAGGTATATTTTCCATTGACAAAATACATCCTTGGCTTTGTTTCACAAATCAAGACAGTGAATCATCTGGTAGTGAAAACATTGATTATTTTGAAAATAATACTTTAACATAATGTGTGAAGATAACGTTCAGATTTCTAATTAAAATTATAATATAATTATGTTTAATTTTGTGTATGATATGTGTGTATAAGTGTTAGATTAATGTGTGAAGATGACGTTCAAATTTCTAATAAAAATTATAATATAGATAGATAGATAATATCTTTATTGCACACCAAATGCTTACAGACTAACTTAGAAATAACAATCAATAGCCACATACGTTGTACAATCGGCGGCCTTATCGCTTAAAGCGATCTCTTCCAGGCAACCTTTGGATGGATAGGATATTTTTTAATTATTTTGAGTATGATATGTGAATAATAATAATAATAAAAATATTCATTAACAAAAAGATTAACAATAAGGTTTTTTATAAAGTAAATATACAATTTAAATAATCAATATAATAATATGTACATGTCCAATTGAAACCTATTTTGGTCAAAGAAAATGACTCCTCGCTATAACTAAGTTAAAATATCTTGTAATGAGACACGAGGGCTCTTCCCTCCGGCTACAAATAAATACCTACAAACAGCACTAGGTGTTTTGCGTAGGTAATTACTTTATAGGATACAACTAAACAAAAATAAACTTCTTAGAATTTTTAAACAAAAACAAAATAGATGAATATGTACATAAAGTCAAGAATTTTGAAGTGCAAAGTGCACGTGACTTTTGCTGTGCAAAGTGCACGTGAATTACTTCACAAAGTCAGAGTAAAGTGCAAAGTGCACGTGACTTTTGTAGTGCAAAGTGCACGTGAATAACTTCACAAAGTCACATTCATTGAAGTGCAAAGTGCACGTAACTTTTGCTGTGCAAAGTGCACTTGAATTACTTCACAAAGTCAGATTAAAGTGCAAAGTGCACGTGACTTTTGTAGTGCAAAGTGCACGTGAATAACTTCACAAAGTCAGATTAAAGTGCAAAGTGCACGTGACTTTTGTAGTGCAAAGTGCACGTGAATAACTTCAAAAAGTCACATTCATTGAAGTGCAAAGTGCACGTTACTTTTGCAGTGCAAAGTGCACTTGAATTAATTCACAAAGTCAAATTAAGTGCAAAGTGCACGTGACTTTTGCTGTGCAAAGTGCACTTGAATTAATTCAAAATTCACATTAAAATGCAAAGTGCATGTGACTTTTGTAGTGCAGAGTGTTCACTTATCAATCTTAGATTACTATAGGATTGATAAGTGAACATATGTTTTGCGACACTGTGAATTACAAATTAAAATGAACATCCTAAATGTAATTAAATTATTAAATAGTTTGGTAACGATTTATGCTAACAATTCTTGTTCGTGAGGACACGAACATGATATCAGGATGGACGAACTGTTAGCTTGTCAAAAACATATTCTGTAATTTTAGAAATCCATAGAATATTATTTACCCGCTTTTCTGTCAAACAGGAAATAAACGTATTGAAATGGTTAATAATTATACAAATAGTTCTCGAAAAACTTATACACTTAGTATATAATCATATGTAAAAATAATATAATTTAAAGACTATATTTTATCATACTTTGTTGTATTTTTATGAGTAACTTTGTATAAATTAAATCGATTGTCATGAAATAACTTTAACGGAAGTTATAGAAAACCTTAAGTATAAAATATATAATTGATTGTAAAATTAATTATATTTTAAATAAATATTTTATAATACTACTTTGTGTTGTTGTAATCAACTTGTATAAATTAAATTGATAATGAATTAACGGAAGTTATAGGAAAAACAAATATGTTAATTATATAATTGATTGTAAAATTTATTATAAATGAAGTTCATATTTTATAAATGTATTTAATTTAGATTCAATTAATATTGTTATGTTGTTTTCGTAGCTCAAATGACAACTGCCTCTGTTTCAAATTTTGGATAAAAGCAAAAGCATTTGGCAGAGCCGACAGTCTTCATCGAGCTACGGAAAATATAAGTAATAAGTCGTCATAATGTCCGTTTGTTAATAAAAGTGATTAAGTGGTATAAAGTGAAGTTTCTGTACGTCTTGTGAATTAAGTGCTATCACAATGTTACATTATGATGAATAAATAAACCATGAAACTACAGCTTAGTTATTATCTGAAAGGTAATGTTTTCTTGAATGAATTTGGTTAATGCTTTTGTAAATAATTTTCGATAACATGCAATATCATGGGCACCCTTCCAATTTGTTGACGTAAGCACAAACGCGTCAAGCCAAGTCGAGCCGCGTAATCGATTGTCATTTAATTAATACACCATACATCATTGGTAATTTATAATCCTCCACAAATCAACTATTAACGAGGTTAGTCTAATTGAAGTAGATACTGTCATCATCAGGCTAAGGGCTACTTTTAACAGCGTGGAATCCAAAAACATCATTTTACTAGGAGTCACTTTAAGGGACCAAATCAGGATAGTGGATATTCGTAGAGAAACGCGAGATTCGTAGGATGAGTATTCCGTAATTTTTCTCGACCGTTTTTCGAACGAGCTAGAAAAAATTGCAAGTTTCTGATTGCTTTGAAATGATAGAGCTACCTAGATCGATTAGATTCAAACCACCATTCTATTATACTGTTTTGGATATTTTTTTCAGTTCACGTCCTAATGTGGTGCTAAGAACAGTCTCTGGTGGTTTCCACCCTCAGGTCTGGGCCAAAGCGTGAAACGATTTTTTCGGGTTTCTAAATGTGGTCCGCAGAAGCCATCCACTTGAAAGCACTTTACAATAGGTGATTATTGTGGTCAAATGAAGGCATCTAAAAAAAAGTGTATTTTATAATCTGTCAATAAAAAGTACCTTAAATAGCTCCAATAAGCCGTTTACAAACCGAACATAAGCACTAGTTAGAATGCTTTCCGAATTAATAAGGTGTTTAGTTAAATTTCAATTTCCAAATAGAAAATATTTTAAAACAAACACCACACGAAGAAGAACTGCAGGCAAACACACCCATAATCATATGACAGTTGACGTACCCACCGTTAGCGGAAGTCTCAACTGACGTTTCTCATGATAACTGCACTTAGATTTAACAAGATGGTAGATACGATAATGTGGTAAAAGACTAGTTTGACGGGTGATTAATGACAGTTTTGGTATTAATCTTATTTCCCTATACATACACGTATATAGCATTTATCGGGTAATAGACAAATAGAAAATTGTTCAACACAAACCATTCATAAAAAAAAAAAAAAAGGTGTGTGTGCGATTCACACACGATAGGATTGAAACTTCAGTAAATCGACGAAAAAATAAGAAGAAAAGAATAAAAAAAAAGTGTGTGTGTGTCAGCTACGACGCACGATTGGAGTCTACTACTTACGAACTATAATTATGATATATATCGAATAGAAAAAGGGTAAATGAACGCATCTGCTAAAATGATAAGAGAAACAAACATATATCTGTAATTATTCGGATTATTTATATTACTTCATAAAGCGTATTACATAAAGTATGTTACAAAATAATATAAATAAAATACAGCAATACCTCTTAATAGTAGTTGAGACTCTACAATAATCGAGCAAACGCAGACGACAACATTTTTAGGTTACTATATAGACAGGGGATTGACATGGAGCTCACATATTGACCAACTTTGTGCCAAACTAGGTAGCGCCTGTTATGCCCTACGCAGAGTAAGACGCGCAGTATCGGCCGATGTAGTACGGACATGCTACTTTGCCACAGTTCACTCGCTCTTACAGTACGGAGCTGAATTATGGGGACGCGCTGCTGATAGGGAGCGCGTTTTCCGTATGCAAAAACGGGCTGTGAGAGTGATGGCAGGCGTACCATGGGATACACCGGCCGAACCACTTTTTAAGTCGCTAGGGATAATTACTCTGCCTGGAATAGTTATCTACCAGGTCGCAATGTATGTACGCGCGAATCACGAAAGCTTCACAACACGCGGCGATTGGCACGGCCAGCGCTACAACACCCGCGGAGCGCACAAGCTCGCCTCGGTAGGGCGCAGGTTGGCGAGGTCAGACAAGCTGACACACGTGCTAGGTCCCTCTGTCTACAACCGACTCCCGGAGCATATTGTCGCAGCGCCTAGCTTAAACTCCTTCAAATATAAACTAAAAGTATGGCTCATTGAAAAGGCGTTCTATAAGGTCGAGGAATTTCTCGAAAACAAACTGTAAACTTATTATGACATACAAAAAAATTACATCTGTTGTATTGTAAATTATTTGTGTTGATTTTTTATTTTATTTTAATTGTGACATTTTTTATTTTAATATTTATTTATTAGTTTAATTAACTAGTAAATTTAAGTCTGTGTAATTTGTTATTATATAATTTAAAAAGTGACTTGTAAACATGATTTTTACCAATAAATTGACTATCTAACTATCTATCTAACTATCTATGACTACAAAGTATCGCGCAAAGAAATTTAAATAAAGCATTGTATTTGTGTCTCTTACCGTTTCCGTTTCATCTTTTTGCATCCGGTTTGAAATCACTACGATTCTATAGAAGTTTCACTTCAAAAACTTAGAATGTGTAATGGAAGAATATTTCTTCCCGACAACCTTTAAATGTGAGTTTGTCCGACCGATTTCGATCACGTGGCAGTATTGGCCTATTTTCTTCGAAAATACTCTTGAACACTTTAATAAAGTGAAAATAATACGAAGGATGAAAAAAGTGGATTTTAATATTTCTGAACAACTTAACAATTAACTGCAAATAGATAACTAACTTTTACTTTAAGTGACGTATAATTTATAAAGCATTATTTGTAAATAAACCTATTGCAGTCTAAAACACACAGCGATAAGGCCGCCCGTAGTGATACTTTAAAAAATAAGATAGTTTTATGTTTAACAAGCAATTGGCCGTGTCCGTATGTTAGCCCGACCAAAAATACAGCACACCTATTTTTTGCTTTATCATTTTAATAAGAAAATGCAAAGATATAGATAATCCAAGTTATAAGTAATTGAGGCTTGGGACTGCGAAATTTTATACAACTCGTACGAAAGCGTTACGTCACGCGAATCTTCAATGCACTGTAACGGCTTGCTTTTTGTTTGCATAAAAAAATGCCGCCAAAAATATCGTTAAAAAAAATTTTTGTTCTATTCTATTTGTCCCCATTGTGAAGATATTATACTTACCAATTTTCTTGTTCTTATTTAATTTAATGCAACAAGAAAAAAAAGGTTTTTTTGCTGTGAATTGCCCTCTTAAAAAGATAATAATCTTTTACCTAGATAAACCGTTATGTAGATTTCCATTGAACGGGTCTAATCATGTCGCAAGTTAGCAATCATAATTGCGAAATTGACGTATTTTCAAAACATGATTGACAACTTTTAGCAAGTGGTTTGCAACTATGTCTGTAATCAAACTGCAAGCTCACATAAATTGCATACATTTTACATGGTTTCAATTAACTAACTTGTCCAGATCTAGAATGCCGTCGACCTTATTTTGCAATTATAAAATATTTATTTCTAGTTATAAAACGTTGTTTCTTGCAAAATTTCTGTAATTTTAATCATATAATTTGTTTTACCTATTCTATTATTATTTTTTTCTATCTGACCTATCATATGTGCACATTGTCAACCCACTCTTTTTTACACGTCTCTTGTATGTCGAGGTCCGCTGTAAGAAAACTCTTTTAGGGTTAAGCTCACCTTTTGTACATTTTGGCTTAGTTATATACTTTTTTTATGTGTATTTTTGTGTGTGCAATAAAAATTTATGAAATTTATTTATGAAATTCATAATCGACTTAAAAAAGAAGTTCTTATTTCTTTGTGTATTTTTAAATTAAACTTATATTATTGCTGGACAATCCACTCAACATACAGCTATGTGGTAAACTCTAAGCTTGTTTTACATATACTAGACATTATTATACTACATATAATACATTATAGTTATTATACTCATATAATAATAAAAAAAAAATAAAATAAAATATTTATTTAGAAAATCACTTAAAGCTAAAGTTGACAAAAATCCTTAAAATTTAATTAGAGCTATGCTGCATTTATTGTGCCTGAACTAGGAGAATCCTGTTTTTCAGGCATAAATTATTTCCTAAGTTTATTCTGTATAACAATGTTTATATCTAAATTAATGCACATGTTGCTCTGACATAGTTGTTGGATTAGTACACTTACATATCTTAACCTAGATTACAAATACAAATTGCTGACTTACAAAAAAACTACTTATTTTATAACGGATAAGAGGTTTTCAGTGTCATCGTATGACAAACTTTGTAGATAACCTTGAACTACTTTTTTGCATTTATATAAATTACACGAATGCATGTGTATTGCTCTATTTAATTTATTGTACAAAAAAGGTCCTAGAAAACTGTAAAATCTGTGAGAAAAAGCATGCCTTTTGCCTAGAAGCTTTGGACAAACACTATCATATCTTCTTTTAATAGTAATATCCGGTGGAATAGATGCGTGTTGTTTCAGAACAGTGCTCATTATGAAAAGCTGGCGAACAGATAATACTTCACATAATTTATATAGACTGTTAGTAGGGAATCTAAACGGTCGAAAAGTAGATACTTTAAGTATTGCCCTTTGAGCCCTTTCGACTGTTAGTAACAATGTTTTACCTGCGCCACCCCATGAGGTTATGCAATAACTGATAATGGATTGGCATAGAGCTAGGTAAATTTGTCTCAACAGTTTTTCGTCTGCTATATGACGAAGATTTTTAAAAACAAAGATTAACTTTCTAATACGGCTTCCAAGGGCCTGTATGTGCGGTCTAAAAGAGAGCGTTTTATCTATTATAATGCCTAGATATTTCACTTTGTCAATGCTTGCTATCTCTGGACATGTGCACGGGCTATAATCTTGTACTAAACAATGATGTGCATATAATCGATAATTCGCCTCTGTTAATCTATGTTTTCGCATTGTAAACTTTATGTAACTCGTCTTATCTATATTTAAGGTGAGGAGATGTTGATGAAGCCATTTATTAACTAAATTAAAGCCATATTGAGCATGCATAAACGCTTCTTTTTCCGAATCTGCTGAGAAGAGAAGAGCTGTATCGTCAGCGTAGGAAATTATTTTGCCATGTTTTAATTTAAGATTACAAAGGTCATTAATATAAATTAAGAATAAAGTTGGACCTAAAATACTACCCTGTGGGACGCCATAATCAGTGTTTTCAAGGTCCTTACTAATGACGTCACCAATCTTAACACATTGAGTGCGGTGTTCTAAGTAACTTGAGAAAAGCTTAAGCTGGGTGCCTCTTATTCCCAATGCCTCTAACTTGTGCAAAAGTATGGGATTTGAAACGGTATCAAAAGCTTTAGCAAGATCTACAAAAATTCCAATGGTGTGTTGACCTTTATCTAGTTCTAGTTCAATATGATTGGTCAACTGATGTACTGCGTCTGATGTTGATAATTTACTTCTAAAACCGAATTGCATGTCTGATAAAATTTTCTTTTTATCAAGATAGTTTACAAGACGTGAATTTATAAGTTTTTCCAATATTTTAGACATGGACGAGAGTAAAGATATAGGCCTGTAATTTGTTATCTGGTCTTTAGCTCCAGATTTATAGACCGGTATTACTACTGCTTTTTTTAGACAATTTGGGAAAATACCCTGAGAGAAGCACATGTTAAAAATATTTGTTAGTGGCGGAATCAAGATATGCCTGTTATATTTCAATACTTTTGTGGAAATATTGTCCCAGCCAACTGCACAGTCATCTTTTAAAGACAACATTATACTATTTAATTCAGCCTCGTCAGTATCAAGTAAGGCAAAGGATGATTCCATGGGCAAGCTATTACCCAAAAAGTTTGTGCAGTTAGTGATCTGTGTGTGATTTTGTTCTGCCAAACACTGACCTACCTCGATGAAAAACTTATTGGCTACGTTAGCGGATTCAATTTCAGTTGAGCAAGATTGAAGTAAGCAATTTGACGACTCACGCTGTTTTGCTGAATTTGAGATATTTTTAATACAATTCCAGACTTTTTTGCTGTCATTTCCCGCATTTTTCAACGTTTTTTTGTCAAATTCAACTTTAACTTTCCTTAGGATATTGTTGCAGAAATTTCGGTATCTTTTGTAAGATGTTTGCAATACTAAGTTATTGGGATAAGATCTGGTTTTCATGTGTAGTTTATCCCGATGCTTTATGCAACGTATAAGACCTGGCGTTATCCAAGGTTTTAAATTACGATGTTTCTTGTTTATTAAAAGAAGGTGCGAGTTTTTATTAATTGCTGCTTGAACCGTTTTGATGACATATGACATGCAAAAATGCGGGTCAGCGGAATTGTAAACTGGAGCAAAATCTATGCTACGTAAGTCGTCTTCAAGGTTTTTCATGTTTAATTTTGTAATAGTGCGTGTCTTGTTAGTTTTATTTATATTACAGTTAAGCGCAATTAGAGCAGCCCTATGGTCTGTTATTGTTGAGTTAGTAACAAGTGATAAAGAGGCAAATTTGGTTTTCAGCATGATGTGGTCCAAACATGAACCACTATTGTGTGTGGGAAATGTATGTGCAGGAAGTAAACCATGAAAACAACAAAGGTTTAAATATTCTTCAGAGCCTGGATTGCATTTTCTTGAGGCATGATATTAATATTAATGTCCCCAATCAAAACTATATTCTTAACAGACACGAGTTTTTTCAAAACTGCATCTAAAGAATCAAGAAAATTTGAGTGATTTTTAAAAGATGGCGGCCTATAAAGTGCTAATATAGCAAAATCAGACCCAATTTTGATCAAAAGTCTGTTGCAATCTTTAAAGGTAGGTTTAAAGGTAGGTTTAAAGGTAGATATAGGAAATTTATTGTGTTTTTATTAATTAATAAAATATAAAAAGAGGTAGCGTGTTCGATTCCCGCCGAGGGGTCTAGTATTATGTATGTTCTGCAAGCACTTTCTGTATGTATGTCTATTGTATTAAGTATATCAGATGTCTAGTACCCCTAACACAAGGTAAGAGGTTACCACAGGGCTAGATGTTTTGTGTAGATTGTCCGGAAATATTCGTTTGTTTATTTTTATATTTATAACACTGTCGCGTGTTAAGCAAGTATAAAAAATATAGCTTTACTAAGCTAGTAAGATACAAAATAATAAAAGATGACATTTCATATGGCGCATCTATATTTCTTCATCTTCGTATTTCTCACGGTATCAGATGAGTACACTCGCACAATGCGTTTCCTTACCTTTGTCGCTTTAAAATCAATGTCGTATGCTTCCGTGAATTCATATAGTACCTTCTTTCTTGTAAAGGATTTTGCACTTTATGAAGGGAAATATTAAACCGACTTTTTTGAAAGATAGATAGATAGAAAATTCTCCTGCCCGTATCCCACATTACGTGGGGTCGGCACAACATGTTTTTTCCTTCCATTTTCCTCTGTCACTCGTCATCTCAACACTCACTCCTTTCTTACACATGTCATCCTTTACACAGTCCATCCATAAAATAGAAAATAGATAGAAAGAAAATACTTTATCACACATAAAAAACAAAGATAAAATACAATGAGAATATGAAAACTAAACCTAGAATGCATTAAGGGCGGTCTTATTACTCAATGCAATTTCATACAGACAACCGAGGAACTGTGTGTATCTTCCTATAAGTTTTATTCAGTTTTACCTGTACTCTGTCCTGATGTGTCTGTAAATATCTTTGGCAAGTTTTTGACATATTCCCCGATACCGAATGAGCTATGTATCAACATTTCGTGATACCTATTTAGCTATACAAATGTATGTAAGTCGTGTTGGCCAAGTAGGAGGACACTCGACTTTCATTCCGAAGGTCGTGGGTTCAAACCCCGCCACGCACCTCTGGATTTTTCTTCTTGAGAAATTTATGTGCGCTTTAAACACGTGCTTTAACGGTGATGGCAAACATCGTGAGGAAACCGGCATGTTCTGAGAACTTTAAAAGAGTTTGAAGGACATGTGACATTCACCAACCCGCACTTGGCCAGCGTGGTGAATTAAGGCCTAATCTCTCTCGTCAAGAGGGAAGTCCCTGTGTCCCAGCAATGGGAACGTTAATGATGTATGCCACTGTAATTATTATTATTGTGATAACCAACTCTGTTATAAAACGACATGACCCAATTGAGCTTGGGATCGCCTCGATCAATATCGATTATGGTATCGGCTATCCCCTGATTAAACTTTTCACAATAAATTATTGTTTTATATTTTATACTAAGTGCAATTAAAATAGGCATTTTTTTCTTTTTAAAATAAATATGTGCGCGGTATCGTCAGTTGTCTCTTCGCGCTCGTCAGGTACACTCAAGTATTCATATTTTAATCAATTGCATATATAAAGTTTGCTTTGGAACCTGAAGTTATTCCTGACCTTATCTTTTGAACATAAGAAGATACAAATCCATAATCCTTACAAATAGAATGACAGCTGTGAGTCATAATCATGTCTAACAATTCAGAAATTATATGTTTTGTGTCGTTCTATCCTAAAACTCAATTCAATTTCATTTTTGTATGACTCTGTGCTTGAAGCGTCAGTTTGCCAGTGTCGCCTTAATTTAAATTATACAGTGAAAAAGATGTTACTCAGTTAAACGCCATTTTTCGTCTCCATTCTTGATATTGTATATTGATTATATAATCAAAGTAAGAAACAAACAAAGTAGTAACAAAGTAAGAAGAAAAGTATATACTCTTCTTCTTCTTCTTCTTCTGATTGTTGGTGCCATGTATGAAATGAAAATGAAAATGAAATGAAAATATATTTATTACTACGAAAAGATACAATTATTTCTTAAAAAACTTAAATATACAACAAATACATCTGATCGTAGAGCAGTTAAACATATATTAAAGAAATTATCCGTCAGTTTCCTCACTAGGCTAAGCCTGTATCGAGGAAACTTTTTTACATGTAAAATTTTTTTTTTATGTAAACAAATACAAATGGCATGACATTAGAATAAACAATAACACTCATAGATAATCATTTGCAAGATGGAACTCATAGACTAATCATAGATATAATAATTAAGACGTCTATTTAACTCTAGCCCGTCTCTAATTGGTCATAAATATGCTATAGACAAAAATAAAAATGGAAAATATATTTGAAAAATATTAGACGGACTCAAACTACACTTATAGCAAATATGCAAATATGCATCTTAAGGATGCGATGCTTGTTTAATAATAAAAGGTTATAATGTTGTCGCTTAATAATAGCGACAGTATAATTAGTTTAAGTCATAGCCGTCGGCCACGTCGTTGGCAAATGGTAGGCTTATTAGGAATAAAAAAGAAAAAAAAAACTACGATTGTAGCTTATACACTTTTTGCTTAAAAAAAACAAAAATAACAAACAAACATTTTTAATTAAAAATTTTTTTTAGTTTTATTTAACGTTCGTAAATATTCATTCTGAGCGGCCACCCATCCAAGTACCGACATCGGGCAACGTTGGTTAACCTCGTAAAAATCACGCTGGTTGTATGAGAGCCCCTAAATAAATAAATAATAAATAAATAAATAATAAATAATATTATAGCGGCAGCAGAAATACACCATCCATCTAAATTTCAACTCTCTAGCCAACACGGTTACAGAGGTAACGATGCGAAAACAAAGTATTAAACCCTACAAAAAAAATAATTAAATACTCATGCTTATGACACAATATTAATTAACCAGGGTTTCATGCCCTGAAAATAAATATTATGATATTTAAACAGATCCCTTTTGCCCTATAAACATTTAAAAGCAGACTTAATATTATTTTAACATTAAAATTTTAATTAAAAGATGTCAACCCTTGTGTGAATTCACATATTCATTATGTAGGATGGACTAGCTACAGTGTAGTTAAGGCAGAAAAACAGGTGTTGTTGAAGAATAATAAAATTTTCTGTAGGTTTACTGGTACTAAAACAACTCAGTCACTGCACTGGTCACTTTTTAAAACTAGTGACTGAGTTGTTTTATTATAGGCACTTATGTTTTTAATTTATTTCATTTAATAAATTGTTTTCATTATTATTACCAAAGTGAATTCTATACATTAATTGTAAAATTAAGTTCAATAAAACTTTACTTATTTTTAATATCTTTTGCATAATTATATTATACTTACATAAAATTTCCATGTCACAATGTAAGTTAGTACTCCTCCGAAACGGCTTAACCGATTATTATGAAGTTTTTTATGTCTGAGAATCGGCTACTATCTATTTTTTTACATGGCAAAACAACGTTTGCTGGGGTCAGCTAGTTATAATATAAATACGAATGACTGCCTCAGTGGGCGAGGGTCCGCTTGCGGCGCAAGAGGTAGCGGGTTCGATTCCCGCCGGGGGGTGTTTGTATGTTCTGCAAGCACTTTCTCCTTGGTCTGGGTGTTTAATATGGTATAATAAAATATATCTATGTATGTATGTCTATTATAGTAGGTATATCAGATGTCTAGTACCCGTAACACAAGCTAAGAGCTTACCACGGGGCTAGATGTTGTGTGGATTGTCCGGAAATATTTATTATTTATTTAATGCCTAATAATGCACTATACACTCTGTTTATGCTCATAATAACAATCAGTTCCCTCATTTTATTAGAATACAGACAGAATTGGTATAATGGGATGGGATGGGAATTTAACTTTCCGTACTGTTTTTTGTCCACTGTGACTGTGTACCCTCAATAATTGCAGCAGCTCGTTCCGCCGCTAAAGGGTTAATTTAACGGTTGACGCACTGACCAGCACTTTGTCGTCAGGTGATGCGGCAACGTCCGTAGTTGTGACGCTGCGCCAACATGTTGGATGATAGATGAAAACATTGAGAATAAATATCGCATGTTCATCTCCTAAATAACATTTACATGTCACAATGTTACAAGATACAAAATCATATACTTATTTCCATTGTTTGGTTTTGCAAAACTTAGGCACTTCAAAAATAAAAACAAAAAAAACTTCATCATAGGTGCTTAAAGATAAATAGGAAATAAATTTATGGTATCTGGTCGCTTCGCTTTTTTTACACTAGAGCAAAGAAGCGATTAGACACTTTAGCTCATTTTTGTATTGAAACTTTACAATCATTATTTGTTGCATAACAATAATTATTATAAACATAACAATAATATTCTTAACACTATGCGACAATTGGCGGTCTTATCGCTCAAGAGCTGAAGAGAAGTATTTGTATTGAAACCAATCGAAGCCCTTTATAGCCACAAATTGTCAAAAGTACCTGCGTAAAATATATCCATTTTGTTTCCGTAACATTTAAATACTTTCATGCAAACGCGGAAATACACCAGAACCGTTAAAACAGGAGATTGCTCTTACATTACCTTTAAATCTGTATCTACTTTGAAATTTAAATCTCCGATGCTCAAGTAACGTCAACCTTATCTCGATTCAATAAAGTAGCTATTAGAATAACAAATGCATGATAGATGATCCCGCAGTCTGTGGAATAAAATCTCTTCGTTTTATTGATGCTAATGTGATTCGTATGGTTTTTATTTAATGATTCGTTTTAGCTGATGGCAGGAACGCTTAAAATATTCATTTCTGTTTTTTTTGTGTTGAATATTTCAGAATTTTGTTCCTCGATGCCCTGACGTCGCTTGATAGGGATTTGTGAGAAGAAAATCCAACTATCCCCTTCTCAGGGGATGCTGGCAGGGGATTTCTGGAGTAAGCCGATACACTACAATAACTACTCTTTATTGAACACAACATTTCTTAAAAATGAGAATAATTTTCTAAATTTTATTATCATCATCAAATTCGTTATTAATCATTAACTGCTAGGACACAGGGACTTTTCTCTTGGCGAGAGAGATTAGTCCTTAATTCACCACGCTGGCCAAGTGCGGGTTGGTGAGAGACACATTATGTCCCACAAACTTTTTTTAATTTTCTCAGAACATGCCGGCTTCCTCAAGATGTTTGCCTTCACCGTTAAAGCACGTGTTTAAAGCGCATCAATTTCTCAAGAAGAAAAAAAATTCAGAAGTTTTAACACGGTCTACAAAATTTGGAGATCAAATTTGTACATTATATTTAAATTAATTACATTATTTTATATATTAAATTACTTGCCATTTATGTTCCACCCATAAGGGTTGAAAGGGAGTTAAAGTTTCATACACCAGACCAAGCCAACCTTCCAGTCGCATCCCCTGCCAAACAGTAAACTAGGCTTTGGCATATATACCTCATACCAGCCACTGCTGGCCGAATAATGAAAAACCACTGACAGAACAGTTTCCCAGAAGTTCCCAGTTCCCCACAAATAAAATTCATAACTTAAAATAGTACTTAATTAACTTGACCCTTTTCAAATAATAAAAAACAATTACAAAGAATCAACAAAAGAAACCCTTGAGGACAAAGAATGCATTGTAAAATGTATAAATGACTGAAAGTATGACCTTTCATACAATTATTCACGAATTTACATAATTGTCGACTTACAAGGCTGACGTTCAATCTTCATTGTGTAGGCTTAACAAACTGGCGATGCTTGAAGATTTAATAGGGCTTTTCTTTAAAAAAAAGGAATATAGTTTAGCTGAGAGCGCTATTAATTTATATATAATAGGGTCAAAACTCAAAACAAGGTTAAAAAATACTTGTTTTTCTTCCCGCGACTTTGTTTGCGTCTTTTATATCTTTTATATTTCTATTGGCGGTATAATACTGCAGACTGAGTTATTCTATTCGCTTCTCAACTCAGTGTAAAAAATTGAAGCGAACTGTCAAGACTATGTTATTTCCTTGATTATTCTTAGTTTTTATTTAAATTAGATTTAAGTTAACCTGTCCATGTAAGCATAGGCTTCTAAGGAAATAAACGTTTTGACTTTGACTTTGACTTTGAGTATTTATTTATAAGCTAAAGTCCTACGAGTTGACCCAGGAAACGGTGTTTTGCGTTATGAATTAAACAATTTTCAACTAATTCCTTTTGGAATCACTTTTTTAATTGGAAAAGGTTTAATCTGATATTCCTATAAATTATTTAAATCAGTTCAGCCGTTCTCCAGTTATTTCCACGACTTTGATTTACATCAATTTTAACAAGTAAATACTTTAGAATACACACAATTATGCATATTTACATATCAAACAAAACCACCGTTCTAGGTTACTTACTAAAGACAATAACAGTTAATTCCTTCAGTTAAAAGAAACAAACCATTTTCATAAGTATAGCCACTACCTACTTGGTAATTCTGCTAAAGAAATAAAATGTCCCTACTTATTTATTCAATCGCTTTTATTTGCAATTTGCACCTTCCGTGATTCGCGTGGCGATGTAGATTAATCCCACTCGTTTATAAATTAACACGTCCTGCATTATTCACTCAATATTTATTAACTTCAACGCCTTAATATTGTTTCTGATGTTTCGTGTATTATTATAGTAGGAAAGTTGTAGGAAGTTTTCGTTTAAAACCTTTAAAACCTTCCCAAAAATGACTTACTCCAGAAATCCCCTGCAAGCATCCCCTGCCAAGGAGATTTTTTTTTTAAATCCCATGCGTATTCCATTCCAGCAGTGGCAGGGCTTGGTACCATCTCTCGGATTATTAGATAGTGATTATAATTTCAAGAAAATAGTAGCATGTACTGTAACTTATAAAGTTTATAACATTTTTTACTTCAATGGTACTTGCTACTAAAAGTTTTCTTAAGAACATACCTACTCATAGAAACGAGGTTAAGTCAAAATATAATAATTGTATAATTCATGTCATAATTTAAATATTCACTAACGCTATAAATATACCTTACGGCGAACCAAGTGGTTATGAGTTTGACAACGGCCTATACTCTACCTACAATAAAGGGATTTTTACTGAAACCTTCAAATGAAACGCTATCCTTCCAACCTTCTTAAATGTTTTTCACGAATGAAAACAGAGAAACCCGGAGATCATCTTTATTGCTGACATTTGTCATGCGACATCTGGTTAGAACTGGTTCACACCGGTTCGAGGTGCTTAACTTATTCAATGTTACAAGTTAAAGGTAAGTTTTCGGATTCACGACTATTTGAGTGGTAAGTTATCAGTCAAGTTGGAGTTGGAAGTGTTTGTCAAATGCTAGGGGGTTTTACTTGTGGAATTCTTTTAAAGTTTTGGGTAAGTAAGATTTATAATCTGTGGCGTTCTCCGCGCTGTGTTCCGTGCCGGTGTTGGGAAGACGCTGGGCTCTCCATCATCATCACCCTATTAACATTCCCACTGCTGGGACACAGGGACTTATCTGTAGGCGAGAGAGACTATGCCTTAATTCACCACGCTGGCCAAGTACGGGTTGGTGAATGTCACATGTCCTTCAAACTCTTTTAAGTTCTCAGAACATGCCGGTTTCCTTACGATGTTTGCCTTCACCGTTAAAGCATAAAGCACGTGTTTAAAGCGCACATAAATGTCTCAAGAAGAAAAATCCAGAGGTGCGTGGCGGGGTTTAAACCCACGACCTCGGAATGAAAGTCGAGTGTCCTCCCACTTAGCCAACACGGTTTTTTTTGGGCTCTCCAACATCGCTACTTTCTCCTTTGCATTTTTATCTAAGTTTATCAACTCAAGTAAATTACGTGAGTGAATTCAGCTTTTTGAAATGAACTGATTATACTCGTTCAAGCAATTATATATCTGACACCCTCTAGTTAGTTTGGGGTTAGATGATAAAAAATATATACTAAAAATTGTAACTCCGAAGAGGGCTTTTAAATGGTGTAAAAACACAACATTTAGAAGGTAAGAGGTTTTGTCACTAATAATCATAATAGATAATATGGTAACAAATAAAATTAAGTTATAAAGCTTGTTTTTTGTAAGCGCTAATCCCAGGAAGGTCTGGTTTGAAAAAAACATTTTATAGTTACATAGCCCATTTTATGCATAGTTTTTATTTGTATCAATTCGTATTACAACGTGTATCTTAATTTAACATCCACTTAACGAAGATAAATCATTACTAAAAACTTCCTCGAATTCCAAAGCATTCCTATTTATCAATATTTCGCCAAATCCGACTAAGACTTATTCCACATCAAACGGAAACATCCAAGACTCAAGTTAAATCCGCTGATTCAGCAGAGCTGCCAATCTTGTTGCTTAAAACTGTTTCTAAACATTTCCGAGCGTTGTCACGGAGTTAGCAAAGAGTTCACAATTTATGTAGTTTTTATGTAGATCCAGATTTCATATAGTTTAAAAATGGTGGATTAGAAGTGTGGCCATAGATGTAGTTGTTACTTAAACCTTGGTTTATGCAGCATTTCAATGTGTTTCTGTTTGAATGAAGAATCTATTAGATAAATGCCTTCTGTACCTATTAGGCTGAATTTACAGTCACGCTGACCTGTATGTAACCAATTTGTATAAAAATACTGTGAGAATTAAAGAAAAGTTTTCCACAATTATTACCCAGCTTACTAATAAAAAATATATACATATATAATATATTTCTGGACAATTCATACAACAACATCTAACCCCATGGCAACCTCTGAGCTTGCCTTAATTTAACTTCAAATCACCAAAAGGTGCAGAAAAAAATACATAAAATTAAAAACCAATTTAAAAAAACAATAGCTATTGGATTAGACGGAACCCACGTCCGGAAAACCCATCCAAAATCACGATTCCAGTCTATAATAAATTTGATTATGTATGAGATGGATCCATACATAATGGGGGCCCCAGTGTATGTGTGTTTCAACATTAAATACACTTAAGGCCGGTTTTAACCATGTCCAAATAAATTAGACAATAATTTGATTTTTTTTGCAGAAAAATTTAAAAACTCATCCGTTACCTTCGTACGTAAGATCCAAAAGTGAGGGTTACTAATCACTTATTTAAAAACAATTAAGATTAAATTAAACAATGCTTAATATACTTACAGCAATTTCGTTCAGTCTCATGTGACATTGTAATATTCATAATTATACCACCTTAGAAATTTTAGAAAAATTGTAAATTCGAAACTTCAATATAATTTTTAAAAGACCTAGGTATCTATAAATACGCTAAACGAATGTATGGGTTTGATACGAATAACAGTGTCAGTTCTTCGTATGGAGAACTCTATAATATCTCGTAGTAGTCTATTAAGTTTGTTAACCATTGATCATATCAAAAGGTTTCCATCCAAAGGTTGTCTGGAAGAAATTGCTCTAAGCAATACGGCCGCCCATTACGCATTTTCGTATTTATCTTTAAGTCCCTTTTTGTATTGCGATATCCTGGTGTGTAATAAAGAGTTTTATTATTATTATTATATAATTTTTTGTAGTGCACACTTATAGTTATGTTGCAACACAGATCTTAGGTTTAGATATAATAGTTTAGTCGTAAATGTTGTAATGTGTTTTGTGTGTCTGATAAATAAATAAATACATAAATATTTGTAGTAACATCATAAATTTGGAGTACATCTACTTTTCAAGATTCAACAGTAGGTATAGTTCTTACAGCTTCGGAAAAAGGAGCTGTGGAACATACGGACAGACAGACATAAGGAATCTATAAGGTTTCCGTTTATTGCCATTTATCTACTAAACTGTTAAAATAACTTTTCTATACCTAACTAGTTATGAAACGGCGGCCATTGTGCATGCCCGAATCGCATAATTTTGTGGGAACGTTCAAAGGACTAATTGTGCCATTAATTTTATAATTTAAGCTATCACATGGCGAAATCAAATCAATTAGAATTAAGAATGTTTTAGTGAAAACCCCTAATATAGGAAAAGGCCCTTTAATTTAACTCTAAACTTTTACTTAAATGAAATTGTTTAATTGCAAGATAACATATTAATTAATACGATATCCGGTCTTAACTTATAATGGTAAATGTCAATGTATTCAGCCTGGAAGCATTATTGAGATAAAATTCATACAGAAACAACCTTACGAAGTAAAGTAAAGTTTGTGATCAATAAAATCTATTTGTTTAAATTTTATTATAATGTCGAACAAATGACCCCAAATCAGTAAGGTACATACATTAACGATATTTTCAATCGACGAAAAATAAAAGAGGAGAAGTTCGCAATTCAACGCGTATATAATTTATAAATTATAAAAACTCCCATAATTTTTTACTTAATCGACCGATTTTGATAATTATTTTTGTACTGAAAAGAGTAATTTTATTAAAACCTCTAATTTAGCCCGTAAACATTTGGCACAAAAATACATCTAATATATAAAATTCTCTTATCACATTTTCCGTTGCCATACTCCTCCGAAACGGCTTGACCGATTCTCATGAAATTTTGTGATCATATTGAGTAGGTCTGAGAATCGGCCAACATCTATTTTTCATTTTGCAAAACAACGTTTTTTGGGGGTCAGCTAGTAATTTTATATAATTTACCTAAAGGGTGGGAAAACAGTTTAAAAGTATTGCTCATTCACTGGTTTGAAATGCAAATTCACGTTTTTTTGGTAAATTAATCTCATATTGAGCCATTATATAATAGTAATACAAAAGCGAAAAATCATAACTTGTAAAAAATTTCACTGGCGAAAAAGTGAAACCTTTATATTAATTTAAAAAATAATAATCACACTATTTTAACCATTGTTACACTAATGTATACTAAAAATACCAAAGTTATCTTAAATCATTGCCATGTTTATGTAACAATGTTAGATTGAATAGTTAATATCTTATATTTAGATAATTTGTATTCTTTGATCCTTTGTTCTTTGGCGCCGAGTCAAGGTTGGGTACTGCCATTAGTAAAAGAACTTCGTTAATGTTTTTAAAACAATAACAATAATTTAAATTTAGAAAAAATAAAGACTCGTAATAAATGACTGAGAAAGAGGGTAGACCGCACTCTTACCCAAATCGCTACAGCTTCAGTTCAATTGTGAACATGTCGCATGTGACTGTTGCGAAATATCGGAGAACTTGAAATGCAATAAATCATGGTAAATATCCCTTTAAAAGTCTAAATAGTGCTTATTACCATTATAGTTTCAAAAGTTACATGAAATATAGGGTTGGTCTTGGTAGATATGTCTAGAACTTAATTTGAATAATTTTGTTTTAACGAATTAAATTAACATTGCATTGGTCCATAACTACTTTAAAATTAATTATAAGGAAATGACTTACAATTAAATATTTCCTAACTAACTTACTAATTTCACTCCAGCTCACAGTTAGGCACATCGAACAAACTGAAATTATAAACCAATTTCAAATACAATAGGGAACGGATTCCACGGAACCCACGTCCGGAAAACCCATCAAAAATCACTTACAACGATTACGGCCAATAAAAACGAACTGTTCTATTCCTAACTAGTTATGAAACGGCAGCCATTTTGCCTGGCTGGGTCTTATAATTGTTCAGTATGGACTCAATAAGCTTAGTATTTTTGTAATGTTGTATTTTTGTGTTTTGTTTTTTGTATTTTTGTTGGTTGTACTGTGAGTTATCTATAGTTACTATACAAGCAACGGTAATCAAGGAACAGCAAATATCTCTATTAGGTATCCATTTTACAGAATAATATAAATAAATATCTCCGAAAGAATCACTTCGCATCACCTAACCCAAACTAAGCAGAGCTCGTACTATTGGTGATTGATATAATACATACTTGACGACCTCCGTGGCTCGGTGGGCGAACGGCCGCTTGAGGCGCAGGAGGTTGCAGGTTCGATTCCCGCCGGGGAACTAGATTTTGTACGATCTACAATTTCTGGTTTCGGGTCTGGGTGTTTTCTATGTATCATATTATGTATGTATTTACAAAAAAAAAATGTATATGTAGTATATCAGTCACCTAACACCCATCATAGTACAAGCTCTGCTTAGTTTGGGGTTAGGTGATGCTGTGTGAGTTGTCCGGAAATATTTGACCGGAAATATTTTGTCCTGAAATATTATAGATACATTTTTAGTTGACATGATACATAGATAGCACCAAATCTGGTCCTCCGGCGGGAATCTAACCCCACCTCTCACGGACTTTCGACCACCGAGCCACAGAGGCTGTCAAAAATATCCGTTAAAACACGGTTTCCGCACTAATAACCAACGCAATAAAAATACAACGATAAATCAAATAAAATTCCATCAATTCCACAGTGCAACACAACTCAGAGCAATCAAAGTTGCGAGCGGAAACTGAATTCGCGAGTCATAGCGGTGCGAGTTCAGGAGTAATTACTCGCGCGAGCTGCGAGTCGTGGCTGAGTGCGCGCGTCCTCGGGACACAATACAGGTGTGTGGAGACTTCATTGTAATTATTTTGCTTCTTTATTCTTTTAAAATAAGAACATTTTATTTATTGGCGCCGCGGCTTGTCACCACCCTCCGGGCTGGGCCAGTGCGTGAAGCGATTTTTTCGTGTTTCGTAATGTGGCCCGGAGAAGCCTTCTACCTTCTAGGTCTTCATGCCCCATCTTAGACCACATCGTCACTTTACATCAGGTGAGATTGTGGTCAAAAGAAGGCTTATCTGACATAAAAAAATTGTATAAAATAAATACCTACATAAAATAAAATCTAATTAATATTGGTTTTATTGTTTTAAAACCTTTTTACCTCCGTCCAATCGCTTATTTTTTTCACAAAAGTGAATTTATTAATTCATAAAATTCTATAAATATATTGAATATAAACGTATCGTCTCGCAAAGCTTCAATGAATTGAATAGTTTTGTATTAAGTATTAAAATAAAAAAGACCTCAATGACAGACTAATTTTTTTTAATCATCCAACCTATTAGTGTGAATACAAATAAATTGCTAAATTCATTTCACAAATACCTATTCTTTAACAGTATTTACACAAACGAGGTGAAGTTATATTATGTAGATATAAAATTATAATTTAGTAGGTATGTCTGCTCCACGGACGTTCTTGTCCCTGAAAACATTAACATTCACAAATCCTAGTTGATGTCGCTCGGTAGAATCGTTTGCATACGTTTAGTTAATTGTTACTCTAGTCAATCAGCCTACTGAAGTGGTGTGGTACTGTACACATTAATAGTCACTTACTGATAATCAAATGATAGGTACGTCACAATTACAGTTGGTATTTTTATTAATAAATTATAATGACTAATAACAGTACAATACAATATTCTAACTCTTAATTTCTTACTTACCAACCCGCACTTGGCCAGTGTGGTGAATAAAGGCCTAATCTCTCTTACAAAGAGATAAGTCCCTGTGTCCCAGCAGTGGGAACGTTAATAGGGTGATGACTTTGTCATTGATTTTATAGAAAAAAAAAATATATAATTAAATTTATGATACGGAGCTAGCCATGATCATGGCGCATGTAACTGTGCCGAAATATCGGGAAACTCGAGAGACAATCAATCTTGGTAAATATCCCTTTATAAATCTAAATAGTATTTATAACCATGATAGTTTCAAACGTTATACTTATAACAATAATAATTAAGTTATTATCTCATTCGTTGTTTGTTAACAAACGATCTTTTATCGACAAAATCAATGACACGCCATTAAAAAATCGGCACATTCCATTTTATCTCTGGGATATACAAATAACCAAAAAAAGTATACTAAAAAACTAATATTGAAAATATAACGTGTTACGAAACGCAAAAAGAAATGGAGAAGCTGGGATTTGAACCCAGGACTTTCCGCATGCGAAGCGGACACTCTACCACTGAGTTACATCCCCGATGTACGTTGTGTTCGAAATTAAGAAACATATAACAACTGTACTAAATAAAATGTTTTTCTTCTTGCGCTTTACCTTGAAACAAGTTATTTAAAACTGGCACTGATAGTTCGTTCAAGAATATACAATTATACATCGAAGAATATAATTATAATGCGGTGCGAATCTATAAATTTAATAGATTTATGTAATTTATCTCAATTACTATCAGTAGGTATTACTTTATCAATGACCTAGATAAGATTATTTATTTGGAACGATATGGCATTGAGAACTTCCGCCTATCTTGAGAGTCAGTTTCTAATTTTTATAGCTTCTCGGCCTTTTGGCTCTAATTTGACATTGACATTTTGTCTTTCAGTGAAACATTTTCAACCTTTTCCTTTGAATAATTAAATTATTCAGGACGCAATATTTCCAACATTTTTTTTATTGCATTATTTTATGCTTGACGCTTCAAGCGAAGAGAGAGCCAATTATAAGAAATTGGATTGAATTATTTATCGCCAATAATAAGAACTGAACTGAATTATTTATCTTTAAGCTCTCCCAACTAAACGTCATTATTTATTTAATATATTTATCCAAAGATCTTACTTTTAAGTACCTACATCAAATTGTTACTGTAAACAACACAAATAGACCAAAAACTAAATAATGCTAACTGTATTTTAACTAAAATAGGTTGTGTTGACACTTATGCATAAGGACGCGCTGTTGAAATTATAACATTTTCTTCGCCAGTTATTATTTTAGTTTGGGTAAATAAAGAAGCGAAAACCAATTATAAATTGATTTCAATATTAATAGGAATTTAAGTTTCATTGACATAGTGCAGACTTGCCTTGCCGTTTCTAATTGAAATGGTATATTATTGACAGTTTTTTTTTGCAATCGTAACTATGTAAATGAAATAATTAACAATCATAATAATTTACTTTGTTAGGTAGGTATACAGAGATGGGCTGAATGAGATGGATTTATAATTAAAGTTATACAGAGATGGGCTGAATGAGATGGATTTATAAATAGTAAAAGGTGTTTTGACACTTTGTATGGTGTACCTAGCATACCCAAATACATACTCTAATGATTATTATTCTATTTGAGCATATCTAACGACTAGGCCGCCATTTGAAAATGGCAAAAGAGTAAGAACAAGCAAAAAGGTTTCTAAGCTAGAACTATAATAAATCTAAATTTAAAATTTAAGAAAAACCCCCGATTCTCTTGCCTTAATTTCCTTAAACGTAAAACAACATAATATTTTGTAATGTGGACGCGATGCGATTTCATTTGATACCCCACACTAATATATTTGCAGATTTTCGGTTTACCTTACCCACTCTCACCCTCATAACTTTTAAACAGCACAACCGATTTTCATGAAACATGTCTAAGAACACTCGCGCCAGACTCACCTTTCATACAAAAAAAAACTAAATTGAAATCGCTCCATCCGTTCGGGAGCTATGGTGCCACAGACAGACAGACAGACAGACACGTCAAACTTACAACACCCCTCTTTTTTGGTCGGGGGTTAAAAAAATAGCCATTCTCGTCAAAGAGGAGAACCTCCTTGTTCGTTGAAATTCGGTTAAAATAAATCCTTTCAAAGCAACATTTGTTTAATTATAATGATTTCAGAACTTGTTGTTTTGATATATAAAAGAGCCTTCAACTGAAAGTATAATTCAAATTCATATTCAAATATTCTGATATACAAATAGGCCAATAAAAGACAATTCCCCAAAGCATATGGCAACACCGACATAAATAAATAATAAAGGAAATCCGCGTTATGAATCGTTCCATATTTAAATAATGCTCGACTTGTGAGGTCTCGAATAAAATAAACTTTTTGATGTCGACTTTGAGTGACGTCTGTGAGAAAGTTCTCGAATTTTGGAAAGTCACGTATTAATGCGGGCGAAGCTGGTAACACTGAAATATTCATGTGAACAGATAAAACACTTAGGCGTTGAATAAATAATGTTATTGGTACTTGCATTTAACGCGACGAAGCTTATTGGTGCTTTTTGATTTATAATTTATTATGAAGACTTTTATAACAATTGAAACTTTCTCGGCTTAAAAAGATTTTCTTGAGTATCGTGCGCAATTCCGGTATTTATTACCATGCTGTGTTTTTCTAAACATCAATAGACCATAGATTCCCATTAGAGATATTTTTTTAACCATATCTTTACTTAAATGCCACCTTTAAAATAATTCCCAAGGGCGAGTTTTATAACTAACTTTATGGTTATCAGTTCACAGTATCGCAGAAACTTTAAAATATTAAGAAAAATATTTTGTATACAAAAATGGAACACTAGCTGTCTGCCCGTGCAAAACAAAATAGTTATCTCCATGCCAAATTAAATTCAAATAGGGCTTTCCTAGCAATATTCGATTATTCCGCGAAATGTGGTATTTTACCGAGGTAAAAAGTAGCCAATGTGCTATTCTGATATGTAAGCTATATTATTATGAAGTTTCATCAAAATCCATACAGTAGTTTTAGCATGGAAGAGAAACAAACACACACTTACATCATCACGAACTTTCCGGATTATAATATTAGTAGGTTGGAGTAATAATGTAGTCTTGTTGTTCAAGGAAAGGCAGAGGGCACAAGGCCGCGTGGAAGGTCTCCCATACGATGGACAGACTAAATAAAAACTACCGTATGGGGACTGATAAATGTATACCTAATGTTTTATTATTTTTTAGGAATCGGAAAATCACTGTATATCGTGAATTGAAGTTTTGCGTGATGTCTAGAGGTTTTGTCTGTTCACGTCCGTAAGTGGTAACCCTCTGAATCCTTACACGTGACCTCCGGGTGGTGCTAAGAACAGTCCCTGGTGGTAGGCTTCGGCCGCGGCTTGTCGCCACCCTCCGGGCTGGGCCAGTGCGTGAAGCGATTTTTTCGTGTTTCGTGATGTGGTCCAAAGAAGCCTTCTACCTTCTAGGTCTTCATGCTCCATCTTAGACCACATCGTCACTTTACATCAGGTGAGATTGTGGTCAAATGAAGACTTATCCAGCATAAATAAATAAAAAAAAAGACGCCTTAGAGCAAAATGTACTGAATTTTTACATCAAAAGCTACTACTATACTTCCGTATTTCGATGCCCTATATCTTGGCTCTTTCTTATTACATAGATAAAGCGAAAAATAGTTGTCCATTATTTTTGGAAAGAGCTAACAGACGAACTTAACAAAAAATATTTTTATTTGTGGACTCCTGTGGCTCGGTGGGTGAAGGTCCGTCTGAGGCGCAGGAGGTTGCGGGTTAAATTCCCGCCGGGGACCAGATTTTGTACGATCTATAATTTCTGGTTTCGGATCTGGGTGTTTTCTATGTATCATATAATATATCTATGCATTAACAAAAAAAATGTATCTATGTAGTATATCAGTCACCTAACACCCATAGTACAAGCTCTGCTTAGTTTGGGTTAGGTGATGCTGTGTGAGTAGTCCGGAAATATTTATTTATTTATTTATTCTTATTCTTGTAGTCATCAAGCTTATGCCTATTCTAGTTTACAACATAGACATATTATTATAAGACTCGCATTGAACGTGTTAAATGTGACTGAGTCTCACCTCAAAGTTTTCTCAATGTGAAACAAAATTGATCGTTATACAATTATTGGCATATTTTGAGCTTTATAACAATTGTCTTTGATGACTTTCAAGTCTCCTATAAAGGCTTTGTGAAAATAATACCGAAGCGTAGATAAAATAATTAAAAAAAAAATCGCTTTAAATTAATTAAAACAAAATTAAGCAGGTTTTTTTTGCATAGAAGTCAACTTAGTAGATATCTATTTGAGAATTTCACAGCTAAGTTTAGGTATTTTCCAGCTGTAAAAATGGTAAAGTAAAATAAATAGTTATCTATCTATTTTTTAAAGTTTACTTATAGATTATACGAGTAAAAGTTTCGTCAAAATCGATTGATTCGTTAAATAGAAGAGATGGAAGACAGATGGACGGATAGACGAATCAATAGTAAATAATTCCGGACTAATCAGACAGCATCACCTAACCCCAAACTAAGCAGAGCTTGTACCATGGGTGTTAGGTGACAGATATACACCAGTATGGGGGGAGTTGAGCTGCTGTCGAGATACGGATCCTCTGAGATACAGTCACTGATCAGTTCAGAAGGATGCGTAGCCTTGACTGTATGCGAAATATGCCTCCTATACTTGGTGCAATTAAACCTAGTCTAGTTTAGTTTTTAGTTTTAGTCTTAGTGTAGTTAAAGGTCGTCTGTAAGACATCGTCCCAACGATAAGATGCACCATTTGTAAAAATTTTTACAATAAGAACCATTTTTATTTTTATTCTACATAATACATAGTTTTTTTGTTGTAAATACATACTTTATGAATTTATGATATATAGAATACACCCAGACCCGAAACCAGAAATTGAAGATCGTTCAAAATCGCACATTTTAGTATACATAAGTATAATGTAGATATCCACGGGCACTTAGTTGCTCCATCGTGCCGTATAGGTAGTATATTGTTGATCCATTTTCACTTGTTGATCACCATACTCATTGCAGCCATAAGTGTAACTATGAGTAATAATAATAATGAAACTGCTTTTATATAAATCCATCTTTTGGTTTGCGTTTAAGCACTAGTTGATCCGATTCAAATGTGCTAATCAGAGGGCACCATTTGCGATGGCCTTTGTCATTGGCTTGGCCTTGCTGTACCTACTATAGATACCTCGAGATAGACTTTTGTGTTCATCATGCAAAATTAATTAATTTATTTATTATTGATACAAATGTAATGAAATAATAATGTAATGTAAGTTAGAGTTAATTTCAACACAAAATTTTCTTCATTACTAGACAATATTAGTTTCAAGTTTGTTATCCATACCAAATCATAACTGTGTGAATAACATAATTGGTACAACACCCCTGAAACTTGAATTTAAGATTAAGAATTTTATTATCCTGGTTCTTGTTCATCGTATGCTGGCCATCACCAAAATGTGTAGTTGAGTAATTGTTGTGTGATTATCTTTAGTCTGTGTGTGGCAGGAGCTATGCTCTGGATGTTTGATAAAACATAAACAGGAAAATTAAACTTTAGAAGCGCCCTGCATCCTGTTCATCATAATGAAGAATATCATACTCTGTAGTATGAAATTCATTTCATTCAATCTGGATGCTTCGAATAGAATAGAATAATTTATTTGCCAAAAAAGGGGTGAACAAAATATTTAAAACTGTAAAATTATACCCGAGATCCCTCCGAAACTATGGTTCTGAGTACTTCTGAGCCGATGACTACCGTCAGAGTATGGGAACGGCAGCACCAATTAATACCAAACATGGCTAAGAAACCAAAAAATTCCAGATAAAATATCTTTTATCCTAAAAAATTGCATCGAAGTGGAAGCATTCGTTTTGGCGCTACGAGGTCCCAGACAGACACTAAGGCCTCAATCAATCTTATAATAATAATAATATAACTCTTTATTACACACCAAGACAAAACAATACAAAAATGGACTTAATGCTAAATACAAAATGTATAATAGGCGGCCTTATTGCTTAAAGCAATTTCTATCATCATCATCATCAGCATATATAACAGTCCACTGATGGGCATAGGCCTCCCCCAATGAACGCCATAGCACCCTGTATTTAGCTTTCGGCAACCAGCATGATGCTGGCAGCATCTACCTGCAGTCGCAGGTTGTCATCCCACCTGGTCGGAGGGCGTCCTACACTACGTTTAACGAGACGTGGTCTCCACTCATGAACACATTTGCCATAGCGGCCGTCGGCTCTTCGCGAGATATGGCCGGCCCACTGCCACTACAGCTTGCAAATTCTTTAAAGCTATGTCGATAACTTTGGTTCTCTGTGAGATGTATTCGTTACGAATCTTATCCTTCAAAGAAACTCCGAGCATAGCGACTTTGAACTGGTGGACCTGCCCTATCGCTAGTGTCCATGTCTCAATTTCGTAGGTCATAACGGTTAGGACGCAGTGGTTGAAAATTATAGTTTCCACCATTGCGGTAGGTATGGATGACGCGAAGACTCGACGTAGTTCCCCAAATGCTGCACAGCCTAGCTGGATCCTTCTTTTGGCCTTCTTAAAATTGTTTTTCCCGACGTCAGAGACTAGTAGAATGCTATATACTGATTGGTTTCCTTAGAATGTTTTTCTTTACCGTTTCAATCAAAGAGAGAGAAAGAGAGAGTTCGAAGTTTAGGGTATGATAAACCATATTATGGTGAACAGGATCCATGATAGCTTTCTCTTTTAAGGATTTAACTGAGAAACGTTTTGTTTATTATCTAGTCTGACCTCCCAGCCCAGTTGGTGGTAGTTCTGCCTTTTGCGCTTTAGGTCATGGGTTCGATCACACCCAGAACAAAACTATTTAGGTATACTAAAATATTATGGCTTTTTTTTACAATTAAAAGCAAGTGAGTTTGCCTTGATTATTTGGTGTACTTAACCAACGATCCGATGAACTGACAAAGGGAGACGTAGGTATGTTTAGTAGTCTTTAGATTGAATATGACAAAATCTTGCATCATTATGTGGCAGGATATAGTCACTTCAAAGATCAATGGGAATAAACAAAAAAAAAACAAGCGATAGTTATTGAAATTTTATGTACTATTCTTGAAAATAGCAACCCTAAAACTTATTATAAGGTAACTACGGAAAACTTTGAACGCCATATCTCGCAAAGAACCGACGGCTGCTGGGGCAAACGTGTTCTTGAGTAGAGACCACGACTCGGTAAACGTGGTATAGGACGCCCTCCGTCCGACCATTTCAATTTTCAATTTAAATTTTATTTATCAACTATAATAATACAATTGGCCGTTATACATGGCAAGTCAAGTTTTACAATTGATACACAATCAGAATCGGGAATAAAGCTTACACAAATATTTTTTTTTTACATGAAATAAAAAACAATAATAACAATAATTATTAGATAATAGAAAAAAATAAATAAATCAAAATAAAATTGTTAGTATCAATGTCTAGTGTAAATACAATCAGTAGTAAATAAAAAAAATATTTTACATAATTGAATACAAAACATCAATACAAATAGGTACTAAATGTTATTTAATTTTAAACAAAATGCGATTTGATAATATTCATAAATTAATTTAGATTATAAAAATCATGGTTATCAAATAAAGAAAATATATTTTTTTAATTTTGAAAATTGTGAAGTCTAGTATTATATTTATTGGCAGTTTATTTTAAAATTTAATTTTGGTACTTTACAATACGTATGTATATAATATGGATGAAAATTCGAAAAAAAGGTGTTTTAGCACAGATTAATTCGTTTATTTAGGCAGAATAACGTCACCTTTTCGATATGTGGTGGATATTGTTTTAGGCAGTATAATTACTAGTTTTTATTTTTAATAATCTTTCCGGTTCGTTTTACTGAATCGCTATTGCCGCTATTGCCGCTATTGCCGTCAATGCCGACAACGGCGTTACCGTAGGGGTTAAAATCGAGTATGCCGTTTTGGGTAGGATGGCTCTGCAACAAGAAATACATTGTATTCAACAAACATCAAATTCAACAGTAACACGAGTAATACTGAGGATACCACAACTACCTACATAGATAAATAAATAAATAAATATTTCCGGACAATCCACACAACAACATCTAGCCCCGTGGTAAGCTCTTAGCTTGTGTTACGGGTACTAGACATCTGATATACTTAATATAATAGACATACATACATAGATATTTTTTATTATACATATTAAATACCCAGACCAAGGAGATAGTGTTTGCAGAACATACAAACACTTGACCCTCGGCGGGAATCGAACCCGCTACCTCTTGCGCCGCAAACAAACCCCCGCCCACCGCGCCACTGAGGCAGTCAGTGAGAAGATGATTCTTATCTTTATCGGACTAACCGACATTTATTTATTCACACACGCTTGCAATACACAGTAATGAATAACCACAAACTTTTACATTATCAGATGGTTTTTAACAAAAACGATCGAATTTCAGTTGGAAATATATGAATCTATATAAATAAAAATGAATTGTTGTTTGTTAGTCTGATTAAAACTCCAGAACGGCTGAACGGATTTATCTTATCTTAGTCTTGAAATGTTCGTGGAGGTCTAGGGAAGGTTTAAAAAGCGAGAAAAAATCGAATAATTGCTGGGAACTTTTTTTACCCGTGCGACGCCGGGGCGGGCCGCTAGTTAGAAATATAAGTATCGATTTGAACTGAGATTCTTCTTGAGAGAACTTCGGACCTCGGGATCGACAAAATTTGGTATGAAATGAGGACAAATTTCAATATTACTCGAGAACTATACAGATTGTTATAAAATTTGATTAAATTGGAACCAACTTGCAAGCAATACCTTTCATTTAAAAAAAGAATAATCGAAATCGGTCCACGGAGATCAAAGTTCTATGAAAACAAACATAAAAATAAGCAAAAAAAACATACGCGAACGGAGATTGAGAAGCTCTTTTTTTCGTTGAAAGTCGGTTAAAAATATACAAGTTGACCAAAAGGTTTTGTATCAGCTTGTAACTATGATGCACGATGCGTAGCAATAGCATATAATAAAATGGAATAATAATAGCATATAATATAATAAAAATAGTACATTAGGATTCTCCAATCCTACCGTACTCATTATATTCGATAACAATAAGATAAACTACGTTACATTTCAAATAAAATAAGTTTTTACCATAACGTGGGAGATGGTGACCAGTGCCACAAAAATCAGAAACAATTTCATGAACATGGCTGGTCCACTCTATCTGGTTCGTCTTCTGTAAATGCTGTGGCGAAGCAATGTCCTGAGAAACCAAATTTATAGTCTTATTTCAAGGTAAATAATGAATAAGTATCTTCGTATAATTTATGGTTATCGTCAAATATTAAAACAACTGTACTAAAGTAAATAACTACAGTTCAATCGCGTGTATTGTCGCTCATTATAATTAAAATATATTGTCAAGAAAATTGATTCAATATTCACATGAGTACTTCGGAAGTTTTAGAACTAGTACATATTTTGCTGATCTACGAAACAAATCATTTAGGTATACAGGTTGTGTCGTTAATAATGGTTAAACCGTTAAGGGATGCTATTAAATATTTTTATAGTTCCGTAACATAAAAGGTAAAAACAGAACCCAGGATAGGATCACTATGATGACCCTTTTTCTCAGAAGCTCGTAAGAATAATGTTAAAATTTAATATTGCCCCTTACAGCTGTAAAATTAAAACAAACTCCTAAGCCAACGAAATCATATGATACAGCAGCTCATGTCGCAAAACGCAAAATCCGCAAATTGGGTACTTACCTACTTCTGAGGCCTGACATCATAATATTTTGTAATTAATGTGCACGCGAGGCGCTTTCATTTGATACCCCACTCAAGTATATTTGCATATTTTCGGTTTTCCTTCCCCACTCTCACCCCCATAACTTTTAAATGGCACAACCGATTTTAGTTTTTTTCCTCTATCCGTTTGGGAGCTATGATGTCCCAGACAGACACACAGACAGACAGACAGACACGTCAAACTTATAACTCCCCTTTATTTTGGTAGGGGGTTATTAAGAAAATTAACGCGACCATTGCTGGTTGGCAAAATAATCAGCAAATTTTAATAATCGATATCTACCACTACAATTTTTGAAGTGAAACTTCTATAGAATCGTAGTGATTTCAAACCGGATGCAAAAAGATGAAACGGAAATGGTAAGAGACACAAATACAATAGTCGCCTGTAATTAGTGAGCCAGAGCGAGAGAGCAGATTTCGGTGTGTATGTATATTCACTCACACTGTTTTAATACTTGCTTACTAATCGAGCATTAATAACGTGTGTTAGTGTGTGTTAGTAGTGAAAACTACCGTGTTGTTTGTGTAGTATCGAATCGAAACAAAATGGCGATTTTATAAACAGTGCGTGCGTTTTTTGTTGTGGTTTTAAAATAATTTTAGTCCTAGTGTTACATACCTAATTCAAGATGCATACGCTGCGTTTGCTGTGGTCAGCTCAAAATGAAAATGTTTGGCTTATACGCCACAAAAGAAGATACATCTCTCGGCAGCAATTGGAAATACTAGTACTAGTGTTGATGAAATACTAGAAATATTATCTAACTATATTTAAAAAACTTTGTCGTGATTAAGGTTTTCAACGTCGTTAAAAGGATCTCTAGAGATATCTCTGGAAATAAAGGTAAATATAGGTGAAATATTTTTTTTGTTGTATCTGCCTATCAGACCCATTAAAAAATGGATTGTTTTCCCTCAAACATCAAAAGAACATTCTCAAATCAAAGCACAAAAATACGCTAAATAAATACATCAGGTTTCCTGATATACCTGCTGCGAGGCAAACTGTTAGCATAATAAATTACTGCCAAAAGTAAAGTGGCAAATTAATAGAAAAAATTATGTGTATGTATAACTGGGCTATTTTATTTAAAAGTTTGAATGTTACAGGTTCTACAGGAAATATGGCATCCCCGGGGTTGTGGGGTGCAAAAACTGTAGCCACTTTCATATATTTAAACCGGTACAATAATTTGTCCTTCATTTGGGGAAACAGTAATTTGAATGTTTATATGCAGGAATTACATGCAACTAGAGAAACTGTGTGGCTTTTAGGTATTTTATTACATAATTGTGTGATATAATATTGGCTTTGAATAGTTCACTACATTATAATTTTCTTCTAGTTGATTCTGGCCATCCACAGCGGCCCTGGCTTATGACACCTATTTCTAATGCAGTATCCGCTACACCTGATGCATATTACAACAAGCAACACATTCAGGCCAGAGTTGTAATTGCAAAGCAAAGACTGGGTGCTGCATTATCAGCAAGACAAATGTGCCAAAATTATACAAGCATGTTGTGTGTTGTATAATATTGGGTTGGATTTTGGACTTGAAGACTATTCTGATAATATAGGTAGCTATACCTTATGACTTTAAATTAATAGTAACTACATTTTCTTTAAGAAGTGTGTGTGACTTCAAAGTAAATTAATTTGTAATTTGTTGTGAAAAATCAAAGTATTTTAATAAGAAATAGATGACTTAGTTGGATGATGATGATGATAGTGAATTAAATTTTAGCAAAAAGTAAGGTGGCAAATTAATAGAAAAAATTATGTGTATGTATAACCGGACTATTTTATTTAAAAGTTTGAATGTTACAGGTTCTATGGGAAATATGGCATCCCCGGGGTTGTAGGGTGCAAAGACTCTAGCCACTTTCATATATTTAAACCGGTACAAGAATTTGTCCTTCATTTGGGGAAACAGTAATTTGAATGTTTATATGCAGGAATTACATGCAGCTAGAGAAACTGTGTGGCTTTTAGGTATGTTATTACATAATTGTGATGTATAATATTGGCTTTGAATAGTTCACTACATTATAATTTTCTTCTAGGTGATTCTGGCCATCCACAGCGGCCCTGGCTTATGGCACCTATTTCTAATGCAGTATCCGCCACACCTGATGCATATTACAACAAGAAACACATTCAGGCCAGAGTTGTCAAAGACTGGGTGCTGCATTATCAGCCAGACAAATGTGCCAAAATTATACAAGCATGTTGTGTGTTGTATAATATTGGGTTGGATTTTGGACTTGAAGACTATTCTGATAATATAGGTAGCTATACCTTATGACTTTAAATTAATAGTAACTACATTTTCTTTAAGAAGTGTGTGTGACTTCAAAGTAAATTAATTTGTAATTTGTTGTGAAAAATCAAAGTATTTTAATAAGAAATAGATGACTTAGTTGGATGATGATGATCATAGTGAATTAAATTATGTTTCTTATTCTTTTTCAGAACATATTGAGCCTCAGGAGAGTCACACTCCTCTGTCAGAAAATGATTCCACCACCGATCTCCTGAGAGGAAGAATAATGAGGGATCAACTTGTTAAGAGGTTATTCCAAGCAAATTGAAATTCTGCTGTAGTTTGTAAAAATAATGACAATGTTCAAGAATAATTTGATAAACTAAGTAGGTACAATAAAAGATTTAATTTATTTATTTAATTTTTATTTTATATTTTATCTGGCTTATCACAAATACCAAAAAGGTCATAGTGTGAGCGCCGGCCGGCCCACTAAACAGTTGCAACATCTTCTAAAACCTGTTAATATAAATTATATTGTAGTTACTGCTTCGTTAGCATAGCGCATTTTTTTTGTATCCGACGCCACGATATCGCCGACGATCTGCCATTGTCCAAGTTCACAACAAAATCCGATTCACACGGCAAAATCAAAGTCCAGAAAGAAATAATGTCAATCAGTCCATGCACAGTCCGGGTCGCGTAAAAATTGATAGAAAGAAAACCGAAAGAGCACACAAAACACAACCGAAACGAAAATCGCAGAAGTATTCTGTCTGTCAATTCAATCTGTCATTGTCAAAAGAAAATGTAGTGCGAACTATCGATTCGATTTTATTTAGAATCGATCAACATTATAACGAATCTTAATAGGATTGCAAGTTGCATTCCTTTAAATATGGCTTTAATATCAGGTTATTATAGATAAAAGAACCGTGCATTTCAATAACTATTGCAAACAAAGCTAACCCTTGCCGGGTCGATCGACCGATCGATTTTATAGATCATTCGCTTACCTATCGATTCATATTTCAAAAGGTTCAATCACTATTTTATAGTCATATTTCGAATGCAAATCATTTGATATGCTTTTTTAAAACAGAAATAAAACTCACACTACCTACTGTACAATTTATGCGGCTGCGTATTACAGCTTTTTAGTAAGACGAAAATGAAAAAGTTTCACTTCTATCGTGTGTGAATTGCACACACACCTTTTTTTTTGAAGTGAAACTTCTATAGAATCGTAGTGATTTCAAACCGGATGCAAAAAGATGAAACGGAAATGGTAAGAGACACAAATACAATGCTTTATTTAATTTTTTTTATCGCGCAAAGAGGTATTGCTGTATTTTATTTATATTATTTTTGTAACATACTTTATGTAATACGCTTTATTGAAGTAATATAAATAATTACCGATATATGTTTGTTTCTCTTATCATTTTAGCAGATGCGTTCATTTACCCTTTTTTTCTATTCGATATATATCATAATTATTATAGTTCGTAAGTAGTAGACTCCAATCGTGCGTCGCGTCGTAGCTGACACACACACACTTTTTTTTTATTCTTCTTATTCTTTCGTCGATTTACTGAAGTTTTACTTCTATCGTGTGTGAATCGCACACACACTTTTTTTTTTTTATGGCGGTTTTTTATGTTGGTGTGGTGTTCTGCACGCTCTTACTTTTTTTCGTTTAAGAATATTAATATCAGGCAATATTTTCTTTTTCTATTTTCATTAACCTACCAAATTTTGTTTAATTAGAACGAGGGATTCACAATAAAACACCCATAAATGTTCGTAAGTACCTTCTAAAAGGCCAATTTATGTACCAAAACCAACACAATTATGTATACCAATGTACCATTCTCTTATGATTTCAGTATAATTCTTTATAATTCCTAATTGAAATTGAAACTGGTAATTCTTACTACCATAAATCTAAATTTAAAATTTAAGAAAATCCCCCGATTCCGATGCCTTCATTTCCTTTAATGTAAAACTACATAATATTATTTAATGTGGACGCGATGCGCTTTCATTTGATACCGCTCACTAGTATATTTGCAGATTTTCTGTTTTCCTTCCCCACTCTCACCCCCATAACTTTTAAACGGCTCAACCGATTTTCATAAAACCATGTCTAAAAACACCCGGGCCAAACCACCTTTCATAAAAAAAAACTAAATTGAAATCGCTTCATCCGTTCGAGAGCTATGATGGAACAGACAGACAGACACACAGATAGACAGACACGTCAAACTTATAACACCCCTCTTTTTTGGTCGGCGGTTAAAAATGAGCGATGAGAGCAATATTACTAGATAAATGTTATTATGATAATAGAGAATTTTTAAATTACAAGTATATTGACAAAGTTTGACATTACAATTTAATTATGTGATCAAACTATTGACATTGATCTGTTATTTGATTTATTTGTTTCATTTAATTTAAAATATTTTTTTTATGTAAATAAAACTTTTTTGCCAAAAATTAAACCAACTTCAAAAGAGAAACTGAAAAGTACAAAATAAATTAACTTTACAAATCATTTCGACATTATAAGTGATAATTAAAAGAAACATAAACAATTAAATAATTAAATATTTAATAATTTTGAGTTTGACCGTATATATATATATATATATATATATATATATATATATATATATATATATATACGGTCGAATTGAGAAACCTCCTTTTTTTTGAAGTCGGTTAAAAATGAAATTGCATGTTTTTAATAGGTAATTTACATTGACACAATTTAAGATCTTTTATGTACAGTATGCTTCACCAACTGCTAACATTTCAAATAGTTAAGTTATAAAGTTTACATTGAGCATCACTGCTGCACGATTTCTCAACTTAGAAAATTTTACTCAATAATATAAAAGCAAAAATTGTATTGTCTTACAAAGATTTGAACCAGGCACTTTTTCGCTCAAGAGCACAAGAACTGCACTAACCAACTGAGACAACGAGTTGGATACGGAACCGGCGAAATTTTATGATGTTATTGTTCATTGAAGGAATACATTTACATCTTTCTTGACATTGAATACAATAAAATATGTTTTTGAGGGTAGATTTACATTTAAATTTGATGGACAAAGAAAGATAGCTGCCTATTCTCGTATTGTGCCTTGACTTGGTGAAGTGTAACGAAGAAAATGGCGCATAATTAGTAATTTCGAAAGAACCAAAATTGCAGTTCTTTATGAACAACAAATGAGTTTAATGGAGATTGCTCATCAGCTTGGTGTTACAGTAATACATCTATTTTATATTTATGTAAGTTTTAAATTTCCCATAATTAGTTAACAACTTTTTTATTTTGTATGTTTTTTTTGTAGATCAAAACCGTGCGCCTGTGGGTGCATAGATTTCTTGAAGAAGGGGAAGTAAATGCCAGAAAGACTGGAAGAAAATTTACAGGAGTCTATACAAATCAGTGTAACCGGCATAATGCTATAGTCGATATTCACTCACGGTCACCTTTTACGCCAACTCGTTCAACTGCTCAGCAATTATCTATTTCCCCTTCAACTGTTAGAAGACACCTTCATGCGGCTGGCATTCATAATTACCGAGCAGCTAAAAAAATTGAATTATCCGAACTCCACCGCAGGGCAAGAGTGAGATTTGCCCAAGAGTATTTAGATTTTGACTGGCATAATAACATAGTTATTTTTTCTGATGAAAAAACATTTAGATCGGACACCGACGGACGAAAAATATTGTGGAGAAAACATAATGATCGTTATAATCCACAAAATATAATACCAGTAGGTAAGGGCAAGTGGCAGAATAACGTTAGGTAAGTCATAATTATGTCAAACAAATCTAATTTCATAATGTGATTAAACAAATTTCTTTATAATATATATTTAGATTCACATTCACACTCGTATCCAGTAATAAAGTGAATTAATATTACACTAAATAAATAAAAAAATATAAAAATTTTCATTATTATTATTTAAGTATATTAAATTAAATAAACGTTCATTTTTAGGTTATTGGGGATGGATGTCCTCTATGGGGCCTGGAGAAATATTTGAAAATCCTACAGGAAGTTATGTTACCTTCTGTCCGAGTCGCCTATCCAGAGGGACAAATTTATTTTGTCCATGATAATTGTGCAGTGCATCGTACGCGAATGGTGTCACAATGGATTTCTGCTCAAGAAGGCATTACTGTCATACCTTGGCCAGCTAAAAGTCCGGACCTAAACCCTATAGAAAATATGTGGGGTCAAATGGTTTTAAATTGGGATTCAAGTGAATTGCGGTCCAAACACAATTTACAACAAGAGGTCATGAGGACCTGGGAGCTAATGAGAGGTAACAATATGGGGTGGAAAATGGTAACTCAAATGAAAAATAGATTAGAAGACATTATAATTAATGATGGTTATCCTGTACACTATTAAGCGATTACTACACATATCTACCATTTATTGCCAGAATTATAAAATATGAGATAAACATCAGTTTAATACCATTTGGCCTTACGTATTCACTATACAACTAATTAAATAATAATATTTCATACGTTACTGGAGATCCAAATTGTTTTATTCATTAGTTTAGTTTTCGCGACAAAAACTAATGGTAACATGTGTATTCTCAAGTAATAAATGTAATATGAAAATGATATAAATAGGTTCTGTGACTAATTTGTGTATCGTTATGTAGATTATAAAATGTTTTGTCATTAAATAGTGATATCGTTGTGTAAACTTTATGCGAGTATTCAAAAGACAAAATAAAATTTAAGTTATAAATGATTTTGTTTTATTATTCGTTAGGTTAGGTTATTATATAACATATCTATCATCTAAAATAACGCTTCTCGCTAATCCTTTATAAATAATCACAAAAAACAATAGATAAAACATAATTAAAAATAATTAATAGAACCAATAGACAGATATCCTTGCGAGGATTCGAACACGGGTGTCATATTGCATATCGTGAACATCATGTCAATAATGCCACTGCGCCACCATCACATGCTTGACAGTGTTAAATTTAGAAGCCGGTTTCTATATTATGTTAATAATACATATAAATTAGATTTTTTTGAGAATATTTTGTTAATAAATACTGTCTTGGTTATAAAATTTAAGATTAAGCGTTATAATAACACAAAAGTGTCAAAATACATTGACGAAGAAATGTGAATGTAACTTAGTAGGTTTGAACCCGCATGCGTTTGAATGGTATTAAAATAAATAGTTACCATTTAGTGCTCTTGATGACAAAAAAATAAAAGACTACTTTACTTTAAAAAATAGACACAATTTTATTTATTCGTACATACAGCCAAAATGGCTATGTGGAAACATTACGTGGTCGCCCCACGGCCCGAATGAGCATGAACCCTTAAAATTTAATTCATGAAAATTTAAGGATCCGAGGTTTTCCTTTTACCCTTGTTATTTATTCAAATTATCTCACCATATCTCATAACTAACAAATACGGGTCAGGCCTCTAGAGACAGAAGACAGTATACTAAAGTATACTAATATTCCACTCATTGCGAGGAACTAATAATACTATGATAAACGAAGTGGCTAATAAACGGAAATAGTGTCACACAATGAGTAGGTTCCATGGATTATTTTATGAATTATGCAAGGTTTAAAAAGAAAGCTTTATTTTTCACAGTGCCTTCAAATTATCTGGACTACCAATGACCCATTGTTGATATTGGAAAGGGTTTATTTCAGTTCAGTTAAGTTTCTCGTAATTGGACTTTGCGCTTGAAACGACAATTTGACGGTGTCGAGTTAAATAAAATTATAAAGTGAAAAAATGTTACTCAGTTGAACGCCATTTTGCGTCTCTCGGGTTTATTTCATATAATCCGAGTAAACAAAGCAATGGTTAGTTACGTCAATAATTAGTGACAGTGGTAAGATATGTCAAGAGCTGCTGCGATGTCGCTTTGTCACGTGTATTTTACGTCTGAGCGAAATAGATCTTTATTTCAACCACTTTACTCGGATATATTAAAAGTGGAGTGATCATATTAAAACGCCCGTTTTTATTTTCATTGATCATCATTAGAATCTTTTGTTAATCATCGCCAAATAGAATCCCATTATTCCCTAATACTTTGAAATTTAAATTAATTTATTTGAGACACTCTAAATACCTAAACAGAAATAAAATTAATTAGTGAAGTCACATAAATAGTGTCCCAAAATGGCTTCCAGCTCAGCATTTGTTCACTTGCATTAAACAAGACAACGCTGACCTTCCGTTAGAAGTGTGATTATCATTTTACTGTATTCTATGTTTTTTGTAAAGAAAAATATCAACTGAATGACCGTTTCACTCACTGTTATCTATTTATTTTTAATTATAATACTTTATTTGAATAAAAACTTTGTACAAAAAGGTGGGCTTATGCATTTTCTAACTGTATCAATGTGATCATCTGTTATCATGTAAAAAATAACTCCAATGTCCATAAATAACACCAGATAGTGCCCATCTAGTCAAGACAGAAGTGCCTGTGTCCAGTAGTGGGAACGTTAATAGGGCGTTAATGATTATGATGCGTGTCCATCTAGCAATATAAATAACTAGTAGTGCCCCGCGGTGTTACCCGCGTTATAATTATTTTTAACGCGGAATGACACTTTCCCGCGGTTTAAAGTAGCCTATGTCCTTTTTCAGGCTCTAGAGATTCTGTGTACCAAATTTCATTTAAATCGGTTCAGTAGTTTTTGCGTGAAAGCGTAACAAACAAACTTACATTCGCATTTATAATATTATATTAGTATGATTGCCATGTCGTCACCATTAGTTCTCAATGCGGGGCAGCAAAGACATGCATCATAAATAATCTTAAGCAATGGGGTCAAACTTTCATGTAAAATATTCAGTTCTCTGCAGTGAGAGCCTTGAAGGGCGGTGCACTCTAGCAGCAATATATCTCGTTGTTCTGTACGCGTGTCCCGCGGGAGCTATAAAACAAACTACACATCCCTCTTCATAATTTAACTTTTTTAATGCACGTTGTATATTCGTGCAGAATTTTGGGTTTATGTTTTTTTTTGTCTTTGCATTTGTGTGTACAGTTTAACACTACTAGTTACACAGGCACAGGCGGTCTTATTGCTGAAAGCGATTATTTAAAGGCAACCTTTGGATGAATGTGTTGTGCGAGGAGCATGAATTTAATGATTCAAATAATAATTATTTTTTCGAATAAACTGACTAAAACGTACAAAATACCGAAAAATATAAGTGATACCGCACTGCAGAAGTCAATTATTAAATTAAATTTGACAATTAATTTTAATTTAGTTAACTCAGCGACACATTTGCTGCTGTGTGAGGCGCAATCTGTATTTTTCTCGCTCGGGGGCACTCGGCGGTTCCGAACTTACTCGCGCCTTTCACCTTAGAGAGTGACGCATTAGCCTCAGTCGCAGCCTGCAAATAAAACTGTGTGTGGCTCCAAAGGAATGTTTCACTTCAACAACTTTTAAATGGCCTTCAGTGTGCACCTATGCTCTGATATTTAATTTTACTATCTTAATGTAGCTGTAAGTTTCCCTAAGATCCTTAAATGGAAAAATCAGTAGATTTTAACCAACCAACCGAAACTCAATTTGGAAAATGTGAACCAGCGGTGTCCCACGGTGCTACCCGAGTTATAATTAACTAGCTGTGCCCTGCGGTGCTACCCGCGTTATAATGGATGAAGTACTCTTAACCAACAACATATTTATTTGAATAAAGATTAATATTATTATGTTGATACAACTTAAACAAATTATTTCGACCAAATTAGGTACCTACCATATAAACGGTTTTTGTGAGTTAATCTTAAAAGATAGACATATACTATCGTGGACTGTTTTTTAGATCATTAAAAGAGCTATTATTCTTTAATACATATTTTTTGTGTATCTTGAACCGTTTTCACGGCGCACGCAACGGAAGGCTTCAAAGATGAACAATTTCTCCCGTTTTTTACACATTTACCACTATATCTTTGCTCCTATTGGTCGTAGCGTGATGTTATATAGCCTATAGCCTTCCTCGATAACTGGACTATCCAACACAAAAAGAATTATTCAATTCGAACCAGTAGTTTCGGAGATTAGCGCGTTCAAACAAACAAACAATCAAACAAACAAACAAACTCTTCAGCTTTATAATATTAGTATAGATAACTTAATATTAATTTATAAAGGTTGTACTCCTAGACTCGGCGCGTATCGTCAGAAAAAGTCAATGTTTATGTTTTTCTTGAGATTTTTATATTAAAATATTTATTTGAATTAACTTTGTACGAGTATCAATGGTTGTTTTTTAATCGTTTCTTCCTCTTTTGTTTCTTAAGCATGATTATTTTTTTATAACTGTCTTCTCTATTCGTTTATTTAACGTTTGTAGATTAAAAAAAAAAAAACTTTTCATAACATAATGTTCACTTGCTTTCTTGATCTTTAATGTATAGTTTTCTTAATATATTTGTAGCTCCATGTTCAGAAGCTACATAGATGTATTTATCAGTATGAGGAATTTTACAAGTCACTGAAAATTTCAACCAACTCCGTGAATTTGATGAATTACCATAGAGTTTTAAAACAAAAACAAATTATATTTTTCTAAACACTGAATTAATCAAGAAACTAAATATCTTGCATGATTTGTAAGGTACACGATGATTTCGCGCAGTCGGGTAAAAAAGCCTACTCTATCAATACACCCCTAAGTGCCGTTGTACATGATCACTTTGGATAATTTGAGGCAAGTCGTAAAACTCAATAAAATTAAATTGAATTACTGAGCTACAAAGCTAACCAGAAAATGTTTCTTTACCATTATCAGTCTACATACCACTAATAAAGTTTATGAAAAAATATGTTTATGATGTAAACACCTACAAAGTAATTATAATTCCTACTTCAATAGAATTAATTTTAATGTTTTTATGTAAAATGGTTTCCTATCAATTAATGACTTGATAAAGCACATTAATCAGCAGTTCCCGAGTTCAAACTTGTATCCATACTTTCATACTAATATTACAAATGCGACAGCAACTCTGTCTGCCTGTCTGTTCCTACTGAACCTATTAAAATCAAATTTGTTACACATATTTTCTACAGCCTGAGTGTGTATGTAACTATGTCCTTTACAAAGGCTATTTTTTACAGCGGGAAAATCCATTATAACGCAGGTAATAATACCGCGGGGCACTACTAGTTAATAACATATTTCTTTGTAAGAATTTACTTTTGTAACTTATTAAATCTTAACATAAGCAAGCATATAATATTAATAATTTAATGCAATATAATTGCAAGCACTTTCTCCTTAGTCTAGGTGCTTAAAATTTATAAAAATAATATCTATACATGTATCTATGTCTATTATTTGAAGTATATCAGATGTCTAGTAACCGTAACACTAGCTTAGAGTTTACCACGGGCTAGATGTTCTTGTGTGAATTGTCAAAAATACTTACTTATATTGTTTATATTTATTGTAAAAATATATTTTAGTCGTGTTTTAAGAGATTAATAAACATAATTATATTAATATTATAAGTTTGATCTAACGGCGCGGATTTTAAACGGCAGTTATCATGTACAAGCCCGCGTGAACTCGACTGAAGAGCCCTTGTCTTTGTAGGGCCTATTGTTCTTTCAGTTTCCGAGAACAAAGGTGTCCATGCCGATAATATGGCAAGCGTTATGAAATAGCAGAGGGGTGATGTTAGAAAATGGTGCTTTTTAAGCCCCGACTAAAAATGAGGGGTGTTACAATTTTGACGTGTCTGTCTGTAGCATCATAGATCCCCAACGGATGAAGCGATTTCAATTTAGTTTTTTTCTTATCAAAGGTGAGTTTTGCAGGAGTGTTCTTAGACATGTTGATGATGATGAAAATCGGTTGACGCGTTTCAAAAGTAACTCATCCCCGAGTAACCAAAAATCTGCATATTTACTCGCATGTGGTCAGAAATGATAGCGCATCACGTGCTGATTACAAATAGTATGACTTTTTACTATTAAGTGAACTAAGATTTTGGGATCAAGTGTTTTTTTTTTTTTAAATAAAGATTATTTATGTAAAAAGAGAGTTAAAAATTTAGCAGAGTCAAATTTTGATCAGAGTTTTTGTAAAACATTTCGTCGTATCCTACGAAGGCGGTCACAGTCGCAAACCACTAACTTTACAGAAGAGGGTATTTTTCTTAATATTTATTTTTTTCAATATGATAGGTGAATATTTATTTAATCTTTATCTTGTTACTATGTTTCTAGATAGGTTAATTTTTAATATAGTTTTTATAGACTTAAAATTAAAAGCCGTGTTGGCTAAGTGGAAGGACACTCGACTTTCAATCCGAAGGTCGTGGGTTCGAACCCCGCCACGCACCTCTGGATTTTTCTTCTTGAGAAATTTATGTGCGCTTTAAACACGCGCTTTAACGGTGAAGGAAAACATCGTGAGGAAACCGGCATGTACTGAGAACTTTAAACAGTTTGAAGGACATGTGACATTCACCAACCCGCACTTGGCCAGCGTGGCGAATTAAGGCCTAATCTCTCTCGTCAAGAGAGAAGTCCCTGTGTCCCAGCAGTGGGAACGTTGATAGGGTGATGATGATGAGACTTAAAATAGTTTTTCTTATGTTTTTATTACTTTTTCTTAAGTTTGCTAAATCCGCGCATAGTTTATTTTCGCATTTTGAAACTATAGGTGCCTAAGCTGTTCGTGACCTTTTTAAAGAGGCTAATCGCATCTATATTATTGCGACCCATTTCCTACAACTAAATACCTTACTTTATATAATATATGTCAATTATTTTCCTAAAATTGAGCATGTAGATTCCATATATCCAATAAAATAAAAGGTCATATTGGCGACTGTGACCTTATTCTTAGGATACGACGATTTTACGTATAACGTTATTTCTGGTACGAGTAAGGTTAAAAAATTTTCGGTCTGACAAATAAATAAACAAACCAAACCAACATAATAACCAAACAGGCGATCGTAAAGAAACCAATGATGCCTCAGTATGACCACGACCGCTCTGTCAAAAAAAAACGACAGATATAAATAACATACTAATTGCTACAGCGCTGCCCGAAGCGCTTTTATTTCTTTTCCCCCAGGAATAACGCATTTTCCAACGTTAAAAGTAGCGTATAATCTAACTCAATAAACAGGCTATATAACAGTACCTAATCGTTTTTTTCGAAATCGACTTTCAAGCTTTTCCTCTAGTATAATCTTTCTAGTCTCATTCTACCAAATGTTACCAATACCTACTAAACTGGCACCCAATATCTCATAATACCCCAATCAGCCCGTTAACCCCATATCCTTCGGATATTAGACCTCATTACAATTCGCAAGGTAAAGTCAAAAGTTAGGAATCGGCCTCAAGCATTGCAAGCACGTACTGGATGGCTTTATACAACATCCAGCCAGTTATTTAATCAAGTTGCGAAATTGCTGAAAGTTTAAAAAGAGTTGGACTTGATTTCGGAAATTTAAAAGTGGAATAACGTGAGTTAAGTTGGAAGTACGGGAATTGAAACTGATCGTTTGTACCGAATTGAGCGGTTTGGATTTTATAATTATTGATTTTTAAGCATTTATAGCTTGTAGATTAAATATGGTGCTTGGCAGACCTAAATTATTCTATCCATGATTTAATAATTTATGGATCATCATCATCACCCTATAAACGTTGGGATACAGGGACTCTCTTGCCGAGAGAGATTATACCTTAATTCACCACGCTGGCCAAGTGCGGGTTGGTGAATGTCACATGCCCTTCAAACTCTTTTAAAGTTCTCAGAACATGCCGGTTTCCTCACGATGTTTGCCTTCACCGTTAAAGCACGTGTTTAAAGCGCGCATAAATTTCTCAAGAAGAAAAATCCAGAGGTGCGTGGCGGGGTTTGAACCCACGACCTTCGGAATTAAAGTCGAGTGTCCTTCCACTTAGCCAACACGGCCTTTTGATGTTGTGTCAAATATGTAGATATAAATTAATGCATTGTGCAGCTATTAATCCAAAATGTTTTGTAAGCATTCAAAAACAATCGTCAGGCACACTGCAATCCCATAATATTACATTTTTGACTAATCTTTATTAAATAAGAATATTTCCAAACAATCCACAAAACAACATCTAGCCTCGTTTTGTCTCAAAGCTTGAGTTACGGTAATACCCTTTTCAAAATAACTGTGCACAAAGTTATCTGTTAGTTAGTCTTGGTTCATTTCGGACTGAAACATCCAAAGTAGAATTTTTCCGTCGATTGGCAAATTAGACCGTATGCGAGCAGATAGCGTTCTCGATCCTACTTCATTCTAACTCCTGGAGGGACAAGGCATGAGATGAAGCGATATGACTCAAATTCGACTCAAACGTACAACTTTAGTACTGAAGGTCTTGACGTCCTGCAAAAATATGTTTAATAAAGAATATCTATATATGTATGACTATTATATTAAGTATATCAGATATCTTGTACCCGTAACACAAGCTTAGAGCTTACCACGGGGCTAGATGTTGTTGTGTGAAATGTCTGGAAATATTTATTTATTTATTTAGCTATGGTACCTACCTATTTTTGGTCTGTGCTAAGACGCCAATAGCGGGATTAACCATTATGACATCATATTTTTTAAAATTTGTGTTTTAAACATGTTATAAAAAACCTGTCTGTGAAAGTCGAAACTTTACAGATGTTTTCATCTATTGATTAAAAGTATCCATTGGAAAACATTTCAACAGAGTCTTTATCACAATTTACTAATAAAACGAAACCGCTTCTGATTTAAGCCCAAAAAATGCACACTCAGATAAAATTCCTCTTTTTGCATCTCATTCCATTCAATTACAAATGAAGCTGGTTGATTGGGTTGTATTAGCTTGCGAATTTCTGTATGAAAGCCTTAATTATACTTGACCCATATTCATACAAAGCGTTTTCTTTTTGTAAAAGTTAAAAAAAACGTTAATTTGCGTATTACGTAAGTAGTCGTTGAGTCGTTAATCATTAATACGACGGCAATAATTAAAATATAGAAATAGTTCATAACTAATCATTTCTGTTAGGGGTGCCAGATATCTTACATACTTCTATTAAATTATTATACAAAAGCTGTTGCTTGCAAATTGGTGCAATTTATATTTTGTAACAACCGGGTTCCCTAGTTTTTTTTTAATTTTATTAATCCTTTACAAAACACGTGTTTACTTAATTAACTAATAGGTAGGTATAGCAACAAAAAACAAAAGCTTAAAATTAGGGCTAATACTTGCATTATATTAAATAATAAATATCTATAAGTACATATTATTATAAATTAAAATCTCCCGCCGCATCCATCCTTACGTTCGGGAAATACTCAAAAGCTACAAAATGTATCTTCATACAGTTTTCAGCATTAGGCATACACATAATGTAATTGAACGGATATGTTAGTAGCATAATTTGTTGAATTAGTTAAAATGAAAAATCAAGCATTTACTTTTAAAGTTTTGTTTATTTATCTATGAATCGTACAGTGGCAGTCAATTTGCTTTGTGCATAATTAGGGCAATACAGCGATTGCCGGGGCAGCTAGTTTTTCATACAAAACTCGGTTGTGATTTGTTAAAAATATTTATTTGTTATGAAAATTGTCCTACGAAAATGTCACTTTAAATGTTAAATTAATTTTCATTTTAATCAAAATGGTTTAAAAAATTGTGTTTTATATATGTCTAAGTATATATTTTTTTTAAATATTAATCCTATACAAATAACATGTTTACATAAACAACGAATAAACCAACAAATAACCAGTGAGGGTTCAACTAATGCTATATTAAAAACTCAAGACGCAATATTTTTTTCTTCAATTCTGATTCAATCTCAAAAAGAAACCTCAAACATAAAGCCTGTTGAGCTTACTTATTTACTTACCTGTTGAGCCTATAAGACTAAGGGCCTGTTTCACCATCTCCGAGTTAAGTTATACATGGTTTAAATATAAAACAATATCTACTCATTCTCAAGACGTCTATAAACACACAGGCATGGCTTTTAACGGTAAAATAGCCAATGTCACGAATGCTATAAACCAAGAAATAATGCACCCAAAAGAAGTAAAAAAAATAGTAAACCACCATAGACTCATTTAATTCAACATACACTTATCGATGACTTATCTTAAGACAAAAGTCTCTCAAGTTCAAATAGAACTTAGTTGGTTAACCTTTTAGTAGAAAGTTTATTTGTTGTTACATTCGCTTCTCAGCTCAATGTAAAAAAATTAAGCGAACTGTCAAGACACTGTTATTTCTTCTTAATTATAACCTAGTCGCTCGTCAATAATTTTCAGACTTTGTAAAATAAAAAAAAGGCAAATCCAAAATCCAAAATAATTAAAATTTCCAGATACTTATAAGTCACCATTTTAATGATATTGACATAAACAATATTTTTAGCTCAACTAACTTTAAGTTGACCTGTCCATGTATGTCCTTTGCTTTGGAAAAATACGTTTCAACTTTGACTTCGACATTTCCCTAAAACTCCCTAATTATTGCATTCTTAATAGCTAAAAACCAACAAAGCAAGTTGTTGCCCAACTTCCGTTTCACGCCGGAACAAAAAGCATCACCTCATCACTCAGAAGAAAATGAGCTATTTTTAATATGAAACCTTCTAAAACATGCAAAATTCACTGCAGCCCCTGTACACAGGCTATTAAGAACAGCTTGTTCATCCAAATTTATATAATAACATAGCCCTTACTTAATTAAAATGTTATGTATGAGATTGACAAACAACACCTAGGGTGTATAGTTTATACACATTTTTTGATAACACAAGCATTTACTTTTAAAGTTTTTTTTAATTTTATGGACTAAATGAATGCCTTGCATAACTTTATAAAAATCACGTTTGTTGTATTAAATATAAATAAAATAAATATTTCCAGACAATTCAAACAACAACATCTAGCCCCGTGGTAAGCGCTAAGCTTGTGTTACGGATACTAGATATCAGATATACTTAATTATAATAGTCATACACATATAGATATTTTTTATTATACATATTAAACACCCTGACCAAGGAGAAAGTGCTTGCAGAACATACACACCCTCGGCGGGAATCGAACCCGCTATATCTAGCGCCGCAAGCAGACCCTCGCCCACCGCGACACTGAAGCAGTCAGATGATTGATTGCAGCAACCTTTATTTGTTATAGCGGCAAAAGAAATAAATCTTAGTTAAAAAACGGTTCTTGATATATTTGTATTGTGTGTTTATGACGTAAATAAAACTCTTTCTATTCTATTCTATTCTATTCTATATACAGCCTGTTGACTGACTGACAGACAGATGACGAAGTCCCTGTGATTGGCACCGTTTTGTCCTTTGGGTACGGAACCTTAAAAATATAGATAGATTTGTTCGAATTTGAAAAGGTGAAGAGTCTTCAATATGTGTTGCCGCATTGGTTTCGAAAATATGGTCCTAATTTATGCAACTTGCATCCTACATGAAGCTTTAAAGCAAAATCGTCGTCAAAACAAAATAAGAGTTAGTTTAAACCTTCCTGTCATTTGTTTAAAAGTCAAATTAAAAAAAATCAATATGAGTCAGAAACACTTAACACAAAGTTTCCTTACAAAAAAAAAACCTCTTAAATTAAAAAAAAAGTCATGGGTGTGATAATTATTTCAACAAACAACTAAATTCTGTGACATTCACAAAAAGCTTAGTCAGGGCTTATGTCACTCATATAAACTCAGAGCTCTGTATTTCGGCTGAAAATTATAAATTTAAGAAGCTGTTAAAATTGTTCACTGTGTCTTAAATAAGGGTTGTACGTTACCTGAAAGAACAATAAATTATTCAGCTAATGAAGTACTGCCATGACAGAAGGGAAATTGCGTTCGTTTGCGCCAAAATTAATGTTTTTAGAGGTCTCTCGGGCCCTGAGATTTTGAAAGGTTTTTCGTCAACTTCTTCTAAATCCTACTAATATTATAAACGAGGAATTTGGTGAGGTTGTAAGTGAGTGTGTGAGTTTGTTGCTCTTTCACTACTCTTTTACTGAAGGGATTTTGATGAAACTGCACTGCTATATAACTTACATAATCAGAATAGCGTTTTTTTTATATTTTACAAATAAATCACATTTCAGTTTGATACGACAAAGCTTTTTAGTATTAAGAAATTTGTTCGAAATTTTAGAATGTAGTAAAGCAGAGAATTTAGAATGTTTTGAAGTCATAAATCAAATTTTATATAAATATCGCGAACTTTTGTATAAGTATTAATCATCCTAAGGTTGTCTGGAAGAGATCGCTTTTTAGCGATAAGGCCGCTCAATGTACCACTTTTTTTTTAATTTATTTTGTTTCACGTGTCTATGTTCCTGTGTTGTGTACAATAAAGCGTTTTGTATTGTATTGTATTTGTATGGATACTCATCCATCCATATATTTAAATGATGGTAATGGATGTATGGACACTCAAGCAAATCTTTGCGATGAGAAAATATAATTATCATTAGATAATTATCCGCTGGGGCACTGCTAGTATTAGGTATCATCGTCATCACCCCATAAATAAAATAAAATATAAATAAATAAATATTTTCGGACAATCCACACAACAACATCTAGACCCGTGGTAAGCTCTTAGCTTGTGTTTCGGGTACTAGACATCTGATATACTTAATATAATAGACATACATACATAGATATTTTTTATTATACATATTAAACACCCAGACCAAGGAGAAAGTTATCACTATAAAAGTTCCCACCGGTGGGACACAGGGACTTCTCCACCCAGGGAGATTAGGCCACCACGCTGGCCAAATGCTGGTCGGTGAATGCCACACTTCAAACTCTTAAAAGTTCTCAGAACATGCCGGTTTCCTCACGACGTTTGCCTTCACCGATCACGTGTTTTAAAATTTTGTATTAGGTATATGATCTAGAAACTGTTACATGACCTCATAGAGTTTAGAGCTGCAACTGGGCTAGATATCAGCTATTAATACCTGTTTTATACATGGACATAAACTACTAGAGAGGTTGGCCGCACCTCGCATGTCTTTGGTTTAAAAAAAAAATAGTTATTATAATATTTAAGTACACCTCGCATGTCTTTGGTTTAAAAAAAAATAGTTATTATAATATTTATGACAGAAACCAATAACCTCTTATCAAGGAATCAGTGAAAATGGGTCATTCGTTCTCGTGTACTGTTTGTTCTACTTACTGGACGCCGATCCATTATATTATGTTTAACTTATTTTTGTTCAAAATCATAAAAGAAAAAGTTCAATTTATTTTATTGAAGTGAAACTTTTTAGAATTGTTGTAATTTCAAACCGGATGCAACAGAATAAACGACAGGTGAGTCAATCTTAAACGCTAACAAGGTTAAGCAACGTTGCGCGACGCCAGTACTTGTATGGGTGAACGCCCGAACAAAATATTTTTGCACAGTATTTTTTTTTTGTTTTTTTTTATTTATCTCATTCTTTTGTGTTTCACTTCTATCGTGTGTGAATCGCACACACACCTTTTTATTTATACTTATATACTTACCTTCCTACTTATTAAGATTCATTATAAATCTGTGTAAATTGCAACTTAACAGAATGCCATTTTCTTAATAAAGTAGGTATCCATTTCATTCAATTCTGAATAAAAGTAAATTTTCATTTTCGGTATTTTTATATCGCCAAAGAGAATACCAAGCAACATAATAACAATAATTCAGGAAACATTACTAAATGAACCCGTTTCATATAAATTACTGGGTACAGAACCCTTATCAGTAGCACGTCACTCGCACATGGCATCTGAGCCACCTGTATTTGTCATTCCCGTTTTAGTTACTGTTAATTGTGAGGAATTCTAATATTTATGTTGCAAATTATTATTTAAGGGTGTGAAGTAAGGAGATTAGGTGTGATATGATTTATTCTATCATAATATAGCGATCTGCCCTGCCTTTGCAAGTCTTAAATCCCAATTCAAGCTTATATTTACGTAAAGATTTTTAATGAGTGATAAAACTAATTAGACTTCTTCAGTGTCGCGGTGGGCGAGGGTCCGCTTGCGGCGCAAGAGGTAGCGGGTTCGATTGCCGCCGAGGGTTGAAAGTGTTTGTATGTTCTGCAAGCACTTTCTCCTTGGTCTGGGTGTTTAATATGTATAATAAAAAATATCCTTAGATGTATGCATATTATATTAAGTATATCACATATATATATAGTACCCGTAACACAAGCTTAGAGCTTTCCATAGGTCTAGATGTTGTTGTTGGAATTGTCTAGAAATATTAATTGTTTATAATTGATAATAACACTTTTAAAGCTAAACTAACTATAATTTTATGCAGAAAAATGGGTTGAGGCCCCTTCTAACGACATCTCGTAGAAAATATGAACCCAATATATCAAGTGCAGAAGGATTTTCGACTTACTCAATTACTCAATTCATTTATTGCTGTTTACACATTGGTTGACTTAAATATAAGACATAGTTTTTGAATTGTGTATGCATGTTTCACAATGTGGACCCTGTTGGGCGTTACGGCAAGTGGGAGGCAGACCGATGCTTTTTATATGTTGTTTTTTTTTTATAGAATTGGTACCGACATTTCATTATATTCATTAGTTAATTATATTTTAAAACAAAAATAAACCATAGCAAAAATTTAAAATCAAATCAAAATCACATAAAAATGTATATAAACAAGTTCAAAAATATATGTCGGAACAGGAGGCCTCTCTGGGTCAGGCATCGTAGGTTTTTAGGGCAATGAGCTAAATCACAACACCAGGTATAACAGATTTTAATTTAATTTTCTTGCTACACAAATTAACACGAAATAATATCACTGATAGATAAACTAGACTACCCTGATCAATTCTAGATTTGATTATAATCGAAATCAAATAGGATTACACCGAATATTAGTGATTCGCCGTGGACTTGGTGCGCAAGCGACCATTCCGTTCTGACAAGTGCCAAAACCAACATGGCCGCCCGGCCACCACAGTTGCGACGCTTCACTAGAGCAAAGCCGTTATCGGTATGGTATCGCTCTTATTCGGTTATTTGGTTATCCGGCGTTACTGGCGCGCGCCGTCATATATTTAAAATGACATTTTGTCATTTAATGAAATTTAAATAAAGTCAAAATTAAAATTTAGTAAAAAATTATATTAAAACTAGTGGCCCGCCCGGCTTCGCAAGGGTTTTTAATTTTTTCTTTTTTTTTTTTAATCTAAACCATTCCCAAATCCCCTTGAACACACACAAAAAATTTCATTAAAATCGGTCCAGTCGTTTGAGAGAAGTTCAGTGACATACACACTCACAGAAGAATTATATATACAAAGATACATACATAATATTGAATCAATCAGTATAAATAGTACGTGTCTTTAATTATGTCATAAGAAATTCATTTAATTCATAATCATTTTTTTTCAATCCTACTACTTTTATAAAGGCGAAAGTTTGTAAGTATGGATCCTACTACTATTATAAAGGCGAAAGTTTGTAATTATGGATGTATGGATGTTTGTTACTCTTTCACGCGAAAACTACTGAACCGATTTAAATGAAATTTGGTACACAGAATATCTAGAGCCTGAAAAATAACATAGGCTACTTTTTACCGCGGGAAAACGTCATTCCGCGGGAAAATCCATTATAACGCGGGTAACACCGCGGGGCACAGCTAGTAAGAAATAATTTTAATTTGTTGGTGAATAATACTTATCACGTGATTGTCGCGCTTGTGTACTTGGTACCACGTTGGGGCGCTTCCCCGGAGATGAAGGTTCTATTACTGAGTAGGTTACGAAAGCGCCATAAACTTTTTCTGAATAAAAAAAATGATAACATATGTTTTGAACTAGTTGACCTGGCAATCGTTTTGGTATATGCGAAACGCAATGCGACTGCTATTGTCAGTTGCCATGGATCTATAAATAAACAATACTTTCGAAGTAAATGCTTTACTGATGACTACATACAAAAAATAGATATTCTGGCCCGTCCAAAATACTGGACAACTATTTGACAATAAAAAAAGTGCCAAGAGATAAAGTGTTTTGCGTATAATTATTTGTTAAGGATATGTGACAATTACTTATGATAACTAATATTATGATAAGTCCGTCATAATATTACATAGGTACTGAAAAAATTGTACTCATATTTTTTTTCCTTGCAACTTGAGTTTATAATTCGCAAAACATTTTATCTTGAATTACTCTCCATATTGTTGAATACTGTATGGTGATCCGTTTTGTAGCTTTTGAGTTTATTACAACCATAAAGGACTTTAATGACGGGGGACTTTAATATATAATATACATATATATAGATAAAATAACTTTGTTTGTTAGCTCATAACGCTTTATCTTATCAAGCATTTTGCTTTAAATTATGCATAAACATAATTATGTGGGACAAAACAAAAACACCGATTTACGGTAGTAGACATATTTATAAAAAAAAATCTAGTAAACATAAAACTAAGAATAAAAAAAGTACAAAAAGGTCTGAGGTCTAAGGAGGTATGAGTTGAAAGATGGTTTTATGCCGTATTCGTCCCGTGAAACTTCGGGTCATATAAAATCTGTTTTCGTCCCAATTTCTATTCCTCATTCGTCCCACAAAGCAAGGAGCGCGCCCATATTCTACAGATCTATAGAGTTGTATTGGGTCACTATCAAACCGTATCGCTAAACCATTGAAGGGGCGGGAACATACTAATATTAATGAACCGATTTAAATGAAATTTGGCACAAAGATTCTCTAGGAGCCTGATAAAGGACATACTTTAACTCAATTATAACGCGGTTGACGCCGCGAGGCACTAATAGTATCAAAATAAAATTGGCATTTTATTTTAACAATGTGTACGGAGGAAAACATAGGCCGCCTGCCAAGTGTGGCGAGTATCAAAAAAGTCACCTTCAAAAGTCATCAAGATTCTTTATTGATAACATAGGTTACAGGTCAGGTCAGGTCAGGTTTGTATAAAGGTATGTTCTTAAAGTTTATTTATTTATTTATTTATAGTTTCAATTAGGTATATCTACGTTTTTCCAATAAAATAACAAATAAAGTGGAAACAACATTAAATATTGATTATTAAATAAGTCTTGAAATGTAAATTTATAAAAACTGTAAAAATAAAAATTGTCATTTAAAAATAGATTATGATTACTATCAACGCAGAAACTAATGTCGAGCAGTTTTTCTTTTCTACTGCTTAATTTTAGACATACTGCTTAGTAAGTATATAGGCCACCTATCTCCTAGCTTTTGTTGTTGATCCTTCGACCTAGTTATACGTGCATTTTTGCATTGTTTTTTATTGGTGGAAGATTAACCAAAAGCAAGCTTAGCAGGCACGATGTCAAGGTTGTTGCGCCTTCTGGTGTATTTCCTTTAGCCAGGTCCAAAGGGGAGGTGATTTGTTTTTTGTTTTACGTTTAATAATAAAATCTTTTTTTCTCTTCTTAGCTTTACTCCAACGGCTAAGATTTTTATTGTTGAGTTAGCAATGAGAGATCTCTATCTCTCTTTCTCTCTCAATATCAATACTCTTTGTTTTCAGTCAACATAATCCTCTTGCCCATATCCCACATTACGTGGGGTCTTCACAACATGTTTTTTCCTTCCATTTTCCTACGTTACCCGTCATCTCAACACTAACTTCTTTCTGTCAGTTACTTCCCTTTCTTTCTGTTTAGTCCTGAAGAAATAAAGATTTGCGTCGCAAATACACGTTTAACACTATTTTTAGAAAGCTCATATCTGTAATATCCGTCATAGCCCAAGGTTTCCGGGAAAGGGTGGGAGGAATCGCAATTTCCATGTAAGTACAAGTTAACTCCCACTGTATGTTTCCGGTTTGACGTTATGTTATTCAAATCTAAGTTGAATCAATCGTACCAAGTGTTTACATGGTTTTAAAGGTAATCACTCCGCTATAAAGCAGGTGTCTGAAAAAGATACAGTGATTTACGAAGAACTAGGTTTTACCCGCGGCTTTGCCTTTTCAATTTTTAGGGTTCCGTTATCAAAGGGTGTAACGGGACACTATTACTTTGAGACTTTGTCGTCTGTCTATCTGTCTCTTACCAAGCAGAACCGTGATATATAGAGAGTTGCAATTTTGAGGGATGCTGTATTTCTTTTACCGCTCTATCAACAAACACTAAAAATACATAAATGAGTAAACAAGGCTCACATTCAACAAACATTTTTATCAGCTTAAGCGACGTTGCGTAAGGCAGTACTTATATGGGTAATGGCTCACATTATCTACATCTTTTTGAAATAAAAAAAAAACATAATTATTAAGTTTTTTTTATTGCAAAACGTGTAAAACAGAATTCTAGGTGTAGTATTAGTCTCATACTTAACAAATACATTTATTTAGATATATTTTAACAAAGAGACGATCATAATTAATTAATATTATTGCGTATTCAAAAATCCAAGCATTTTGGAAATCAGGCAGTAACTTTACTCAAACAAGTTTCAAGACTTTGCGCGAACGAAGCTACCCAATCGCGAACAGGCAGGCATTTGGGATCGACGAGCGTTATCAGCGGTTGTCGGTTATTGTACGTAGAATTTAAAAATATAATTATTGGAGAAGTTTCAATGTTTATACAACAATGTAATCTTGTAATAATAACAGCCGTCATACGAATTCGTGGTACATTAAATAAATAATATAAATATTTCCGGACTATTCACACAGCATCATCTTACCCCACACTAAGCAGAGCTTCAACAATGTGTGTTAGGTGACTGATATACTACATTGATACATTTTTTTTTGTAAATACATACATATGATACATAGAAAACACCCAGACCCGAAACCAGAAATTGTAGATCGTACAAAATCTCCCCCGGCGGGAATCGAACCTCCTGCGCAGTTGCGGACGTTCGCCCACCGAGCAACAGAGGTCATCAGACATTATTCTTGGGTGAATAGTTTTACAATTGTAAAATAATGTTCACGGGTGTGAGTTAACACATTTGCGAAGGATTTCGAGAAGCTTGCCTGTCTATTCTACGATCGATTGAAATCGGACATTAGCTCACGAATATTCTAAATCACGTCTTCCATTATACGCATGGACGTGCTGGCCGCGACACCAACCTCGCCACGACGTCATCGCTTCAATTTCTTTTACACTTGCAACCACGAGTTCATCATCATCATCACCATATTTACGTTCCCACTGCTGGGACACAGGGACTTCTCTCTTGACGAGAGAGATTAGGCCTTAATTCACCACGCTGACCAAGTGCGGGTTGGTGAATGTCACATGCCCTTCAAACTCTTTTAAAGTTCTCAGAACATGCCGGTTTCCTCATGATGTTTGCCTTCACCGTTAAAGCACGTGTTTAAAGCGCACATAAATTTCTCAAGAAGAAAAATCCAGAGGTGCGTGGCGGGGTTTGAACCCACGACCTTCGGAATGAAAGTCGAGTGTCCTCCCACTTTAGCTAACACGGCTTTTTACTACGAGTTACGCCTCGTAAAAAATATTTGGTAAACAGATTAAGAATATTAGTTTTAACCTATAAGTTAATCACTTTGTAAAAACATAAAAGGCTTACAAACCCACAAGTTTAATAATTCATCAAAACAAAAACCATTCAATTTATCTCTCATCTTCAAAGGCTTCATTAAATTTTTCTTATCAAAACATTTACCATCGCAAATCATACCTTTTTCCATTCAATTGATCCCCTTAGAAACCTCACAAACATCTATTAAAAAGTTTTCCGAGAATATCTGATCGGGCTTACCGAGTTCTCGATTAAATCATTCGAGTTAATTCCATTAAATATTCCTACGTGGTATCGATAATGTGAACATTAATTTATCGATAAAGCTGCGTGTTCACAATGGTGGTGATCGTGGAAATCGAATCGGTAATGATATTGTCTAGCGGAGCCGAATAATTATATTCATTGTTTTGCGCTCCGATTAAAGTATCTGATTTTACAGAATCGATTAATCATCGTATCTTAGATATCGCGTAAAAACATGTTTCTAAACACATTATTATTATACTAGCTGATTTTGGCCATGGTGGCTGCGTCACTGGACAGGCATTTTCATGTAGGAGACTTTTTCACTTAGGGATTAAACATTTGTGTCTTAAAAAATTTTTTAGCATAATTCTCAAAAATAGAATAGAATATACTTTATTACACACCAGATAAACAATACAATAAGAAATTAAAACTAAACCTAGAATGCGTAATTGGCGGTCTTATTGCTAAAAGCAATTTCTTCCAGACAAAAGAAAAACTGAGATTTTTCTTCTTATGCTACTGTTATAAATTGATTTGAGTGTAAGAACCGGCCACAGTTCATCCATGTTTTGTGCCAAAAATCACGACTTAATAAAGATTTTTCTCAAAATATCGGTTTTTGTAAACCAAGTCGGTTATACAAAGAAAACGAAGATACTTAAATGTATATCTAAAATTTAAAAAATATCGGGAATTTACATGCGGGTTAAATTAATAAGTTTCTGCTGCTTTCTTCATTTATGATATTGCATAATTGAAAGACACATATTATTATTACATATTCGAATTATTTTAATGTATTGACTATTAAACCCACATGTTCTGAAAACTTTTAAGAGTTTTAAGGACATGTGACATTCACCAACCCGGACTTGGCCAGCTTGGGGAATTAAGGCCTAATCTCTCTCGTCAAGAGAGAAGTGCATGTGCCCCAGGAGTGGGAACGTCAATAGGGTGATGATGATGATTGTATTTGAACCCATGACTTTCGGAATTAAAGTCAAGTGTGCCCCCACTTAGACAACAAAGCTTTATCGTCTGGGTGATTATTATTATTATCTTTAAGCTGCTCGTTATTCACACAAGGTATTATCGCACCAGTTTCTAATCGTTTCTGAACTTCCCTAACAACTCAGGATTCCCCTAAAACCTCAAACTTACTAAATTACTAACCCATACAATATCATTTGTCAGTACCACATAAAGTACCGTATCGATGGGTTGGCTGTAGCTTATAATAATGTTGGCTTGTTCAGTCTTGAAATATATACATTTTAAACTTATAATTATCTCAAAAAACATAAACACGACTTAGAAATGCGCATCAATTGATAAGCAAAAATATCTACATTCGGCTCCAAAAATAACAGGTCAGTCACATAAGCCCGAATATCTCTAGAATAAATAATGAAACGAAAACAGGTCAATTGAGAATTTAATTATAAAATACTAATGTGCCTATGACTTAATTGTCTAAATATTTAATATTTTTTTTATGACTGTGCTTTTCATTTTGCCGCCACGGGCTCATCTGACAGCTTCCAGGCGATTTAGCATGCTTTACACCGAAAAATTAATTTAATGACACATTGCATTGGCCTAGCCATTAAACATTTGCAGGGGATACTCGCAGGGCATTACGGGAGTAAGCCATTTTTTAGCCGACTTCATTTTTTTTTTTTGTATTAAAAGGTATAATTATTATGAAGTTGTAGGTATAGTTTTTAACTTGTTGCCATTTTATGATATAAATAATCGGTCGAGCTCATGGTCTAGAAGACCTCGAGTTATTTTTAATTAAAATTTTTTGCGAAGTTTAATGTTTTGTATAAAATTTTACTTTTGAGCAGTTTTGTCATTTCTGATTCCATGATGTAATTTATAAACAAAATAAATGTAATTTAATCAAAAGAACTAAAAATCTAAAACAAAGATTTATGTCAAGCATTGCTGATGAAGTTTTTTTTAAATCAAATATATTAAGAATTATATTTACAGTTAACCAGCCGTTTACACTACATTGACAATCTAGGGGACTGTTAGGCCTACAAATTAGTATAATATTGGCTTATAGGGGTTCAATGGCTCGAAACTTTGAATTTATTGATAGAAGCTTAAGGGATGAAATGTTTAGAATCTGTTATGAGAATTCACTGGTGGAGTTTAATAAAAATCTAATTATCTGTAAAATTTCAGTATATATAGATATTATTATATTCTAATATACTACAGATATTCAGACGGTGTTTAGTAATAGATGCTTTAATAGCACAAACTCAAAAGTTTATAGAGAGTTTAAATAATAATATTATTATACTTGTAAATACATATCGACTGTGAAGAGTAATGACCTCGTACGAGTATCATCATTTTTGCCTTATTGGGATTTTTGAATACATGGATTTAAAATAAGTTTTGCGTGTAATATAATCAGGCTGTTTAAAAATATTTGGATGGATATTTAAAAAATGTAGATCTTCTAACATAATTTGTGATTGTAGAATAATATAACGCACACGAAAAAAAATTATTTATAGTAATAATAACTCGTTTCTTTAGTCTTCTGTAAAATCATCATTTTGCAGATAGGAGAGCATTGCAATTCACCTTCAATATTATAAGGAACGGTATAATAAACCTTTCTCAGATATCTAATACAACAGCTTATTTGTAGAAGCAAATTTTTGCCTTGCCTTTTGCTTTTTTTATGCTAATCTAGCGGCCCGCCCCGGCTTCGCATGGGTAATTATAAAAAAAAATTAAATTAATTAAAAAAAAAATATTTTCGCCTTTTAAACCTTCCCTAGACCTCCACGAACATTTCAAGACTAAGATAAGATAAATCCGTTCAGCCGTTCACGAGTTTTAATCAGACTAACGAACCACAATTCATTTTTATTTATATAGATAAGCCTTTAATTGACCACAATCTCACCTGATGTTAAGTGACGATGTGGTCTAAGATACCGCATGAAGACCTAGATGGTAGATGGCTTCACAGGGCCACATCGTTTGATCGGAAAAAATCGTTTCACGCACTGGCCCAGCCCGGAGGGTGGTGATAAGCCGCGGCCGAAGCCTACCACCAGAGACTGTTCTTAGCACCACCCGGATGTCACGTGTAAGGATTCTGAGGGTTAGCACTTACGGATGTGAACAGAAAAAACCTCCAAACAACAATTAATGATTATGATTATTCTCAATTATTGTCATTGAGTTTATCCAATCCTGAAACGTCGATATAGCAATCAAACAATTATATGCATGGCTGAATCATGAAAGTACGAAAATGGTTCAGTTATTTTCAGCATTGTTTTTTATGCATATGAATGAGTATTTTTAATTTATAAATACCGGGTATTGGCTCGTGTTTTACTCGCTTCGGTGTTTTTCTCATATAAATTTTTAACAAGTTTATAGAATCATGAATGCCCAGAACTAATTAGGAACTAAATTTTATCCGTATTTTTTTATTAGCTGATTCAGTGACTGAGAAATAGTTTTTTTTTGGGTGGGTCGATAACGAACCACAAAATCATACACAGCGACTAGTATACGGTCCTATAAAAAATAAATAAAATGTATTTATTTCAAGCAAACTAAACTACTCATAATATAATTATGACAAATCAAACCTTAAGAACTAACAAAAAGCAGTGCTGGTGGCGGTGGCGTTCACAACAATGCCTGGTGTAAGGGCAGTCCATCCTCCCAGCTGTCATTAATAGAACGGTATCCAGTCCAGTGCGGCGTTTGAACCCACGACCTTCGGAATGAAAGTCGAGCGTGCTGCCACTTAGCCAACACAGCTTTTAAAAATATTAATTTATTTGCAGATTATAATCCTGTGCGCGCGAATGTTACGGATGTGTCTTTATCTTTTTCTGCAAAAAAACTATAACATACCTAGTTTAACCTGCAAAGTGAGGATAATCACTTATTAAAATCATTAATATTCTAACTATTGATAAAATGTGACAGAATAAGTAATTTTCCTGATTTCGTAAAGAAAATAAAAATTACTTACAAAGGGGTCGTTTTCTTTCCCCTGGGCATAATAGATAGATAACTCTTTACTATATAAATATGGTTAAATAACAGATTTAACAAATAAAATAATCGTACAGCATTTTAAGCGCTGTCAAGTTATTTTTAAATAACTGATTTGTTACAAGCAAAATTAACAGCTAATACAACCCTATGACACTTAAATTTCACCATTTCATGCTACAAATCGAGTTTAATTCATATTTATCTTTATATATATATATATATCTTCTGTACGTGTGTTAGTCATTGAACTCCTTCTAAACGGCTGGACCGATTTTGATGATTTATTTAATGTGTGTTTAAGTGGGTTCATTAATGGTTTATTCACAATACGGTTAACTACAGAAACATGTCACTTTTTTACACAAAATAAATACTTAATATTAAGTATCTACAAGAATCATCCAAAATAATAAATAACGCATGCCAGAGTGAATGAAATAAAGAAGATGGCGATGTCTGGAAGAGATCACTTTTAGTGATAAGGCCACCCATTGTTGCACTATTATTTCATGTATTTTAGTTCTTAAGCATTGTTCTGTTGTATTATAAATTTTATATTAAATCGTTTATAAATTGTATTGTATTGTAATTATTGTATTGATAATGATTTTAATGAACCTAATCGAAAAATTACAATTGAATGTAAATTTTCGTTCAATGGTTAAAATGCCAATTGTTAAACCGCTTCCGGATTTTCACATCCCAACATCTCGCATATACCACAAATTCAACAAAAGGAATTTCAACCTTATTATTAGAACCTCATCCAAGCTTAAAATATATTGTTTTATTTTCCAGCAAAATATAATAGTATTTCTGCTAGAACCGTCTCCGCAGTATAATCCTTCGGCTCAACACTGCTCTGTCTCAACATTAACACAGACAATACAGCAGTTTCCATAACAACTGCACAGTATCAGAATAGTGTACATCAGAAGATTAAGATTTTCAACCTACATGACTGTCATGCTTAGATGATGTGTCATCAAAGGGCAAAAAATCATTGTGGTTTATTTAATGGACGTTCCCGAAGAAATACGGTATTTTTGAATAAGTCTTAAAGCATTTCCTAATTCACACAACATCTAGATCCGTGGTAAGGTCAGGATTGTGTTTCGGGTACTAGTCATCTGATATCCTTTTTTACTATACATATTATACACCCAGACCAAGGAGAAAGTGCTTGCAGAACATACAAGCCACTGTGGCTGGTATTAGAAATAGATAGCGACTTTTCAGCTTTCAAAGTTATCATGAGTTACACAGTTCATTTAAAATACGGTATTTACTAAGATTTTTACTAAATTTGATACACTTTTTGACGTTTTCCACACACATTACACTGATTAAATAAATAAGTTTAATGTAAGAGTCAAGATGGTTTATCTCTTCAACTAGGAAAAAGTTTAAGTCGTATAAATTCTACGAGAAATTTATAAAAAAATTACCTACCTAATACTTACATACCTACTTCTATTGACACTATGAATAAATATTTAAATTTAAATAATTCAAAGTTTCATTCACCCTTTCTGTTTCCATACATCTCTATACCGTGCAGTGTTGCCAGTTTAGCTATCTAACCACGTGCCGATTTTATGTACCCCCCCACTATTGCTAACATCGATAGTGGCAACACTTTTCATAAGAGAATTATTGTATTGACGCGTTTTTATTATGGTGTTTCTCTTATTCCTTGGGTATTTTCGCTATTTTCTTGTGTTATGGTATATTGGGTTATCTACTGATAAAGTAGAAAGGGAAAGACAAGTTTATAGAGGTAGTGAGGAAATGTTTTTGTTGCCGAAAAGCGAAACAAGGCTTTTTCAGACGGGGTAAGGTTCACCCAATTGCTTAGAATAATAATGGAGGAAATAAAATTATTTTATTGCAGACACACCCGTGATCCGTCATCAAAGATAACAATAAATACCTAAATATGGAATGATATTAAATTAAGATATTAAAATTAAATTATTTAATGAAGAGGTGAAATTTATGGATTTAATGTTACGATATGGCTTATTTCATAAAATGGTTAACTAAGTCAAGAACTAACTCGCTTCGTCACATGCAACTGAGCGAAATATCTCTATATTTTAACCATTGTCTTTTTATACTCGGAGATTATGAATCATTGGATTTTCTACGAGATGTCGTTAGTCGGGGCGTCGCCCGATAATTACAATGTGCATAAGAATTTCAACCTATCACGTTATTGACGCGTTGGTGTAATTGGTAGCGCGTCGGGGCACATTACCGGAGATGCAGGTTCGAATCCTGTGTGCAAAGTTTACGGATGAGTCTTAATCTTTTTCTGCATAATAAATTGGAAATAGTTTAACCTAAAAAGTGAGGTTTATCACTTAAATATCATTAAAATTGTGAAACAGACTCTAGGAGTAACAGTAACTAATAGCCATAGCCTTGGATAGTATTGGCAAACATTCTTACCGTGATTGAGGGAGGATTTTGTCCTGTAGTGGACTTTCAACGGCCTACCAAACAACCACTTACCTTTTAAAGTAATCGATGCATACGAGAATCAGTTTGAGTCACAAACTGTTTATTCTTGTAAGCAGCATAATGTTAAGTAACTCTAACTAGTTTTAAGTACCCGATCCCTTTATAGACGGTTTATTATGATATTCACATTTTAAACCAACATTTTAGATAAATTTCTTGATAAAGTCGTAGGAAACCGTGAGAACAATGTATTTCCCGCGATAAAAAATGCCTATAGCCTTCATAAATAATTGGGATAACTAACGTTGAAAAAAAAAATATTCGGACCAGAAAGTAGATTTTGAGCTTTTAATATTTGTACCTATACATATTAATAAACTTCAGCTCTAAACACAGACAAATGCAAACATAGCAGCTACATACAATCTGTCAAAGTTAAGAATCAGGCAAACATAGCAGCTACATACAATCCGTCAAAGTTAAGAATCACGGTCACATGGAAATTAACGTTTCAGCATAACTTATGCAATATGTGCTGAGCAAACAGTCTCAGTAGGAAAGCCTTCGAACATAGAAACTTCCCCAAAGGTAAATCTGGGGTCATTACCCCAACTTAGACCCCACTTACAAGTTACAAGTTTACACACGCTAAATCTACAGGGCGTTGTAGAGAGAACAGTGTTATAAGTTCTATAACCGCTCTAACGTTGCCAGGTATGGGGTTTTTTAGGTAGAATTTGGTAGAACAATTATTGACAGTGACATCAGGTGCGATGGCACCAGATAGCAACTTGATATCATAGATAATAAATAAATCCGAAACCAAAAGAACTAAACCTCGTGTGGCCTTCTAGTGCCATGGACGTAAGTCGGGGTAAAATTTTGTGGTGCCAGAGGACGTTAGAGTGGATGATTAAAAATATACAAAGCAATAGTAATCTGCATGACTTTTATGTTATTTTTATTATATATTAAAATTTCACATAATGTACATAATGTCCATCCATGCCTTTTTAATGCGCTTACAAATATAAGACACATATCTTCTTATATGTATATAAAATTCTCGTGTCACAGTTTTCGTTCCCGTACTCCTCCGAAACGGCTTGACCGATTCTCATGAAATTTTGTGAGCATATTGAGTAGGTCTGAGAATCGGCCAACATCTATTTTTTATTTTGCAAAACAACGTTTGCTAGGGTCAGCTAGTAATATATAAAAAAACTAGCTGACCACAGCAAACCTTGTTTTGCAAAACTTTTTTTTTTTTTAAATGAAAAATAGATGTTGGTTTTATTATTATAATATTTGTAATATAAATTTTATTTAATTAATTAATTTCTGACATGTTATAATGGTATTATGAATAAATTCTGTATTTCTGTATTTCTGTTGTCTAAGTAGGAGCACATTCGACTTTCATTCTGAGGGTCAGGGGTTCAAACCTCGCCTCACACGTCTGGATTTTGCTTATAGAAAAATATATGTGCGCTTTAAAACACGTGCTTTAACGGTGAAGGCCAAACATCGTGAGGAAACCGGCATATTCTGAGAACTTTGAAAAGTTTGAAAGACATGTGACATTCACCAACCCGCATTTGGCCAGCGTGGTGAATTAAGGCATAATCTCTCTCGTTAAGAGAGAAGTCCCTGTGTCCCAGCAGTGGGGGTTGATTATGATGTAGAACTTTTTAATTTTAAGTTTTTTTTTTTATGATCGATAAGCCTTTATTTGTTCACAATCGCACCTGATGTAAAGTGATGATGTGGTCTAAGATGAAGCATCAAGACCTAGAAGGTAGATGGCAGGCGTTGAAAAACATGGGGTTTTCAAAACTTTCCTTCAGAGATCAGTGTAACATTTTAATTTTTATGGTTTTATATATTATTTAGAGTGAGTCATTGACTTTGGTTTACCTTAGTGAACAAATTACCTACTTTTAATGCTCTCGGATAAAACATATTTTATTTGGTCAGAACTGTATTTAGACCAACTGTAACCTCTATATAATTAAACTTTTATTGTAACCCATCACGATACCAAATTCCATGCTAATCGGTTTTGCCGTGAAAGATGGCCAACCAAACAGACAAATTAAATAAGTTATCCGAAAATAATGAATATCAGAAGAGTTCACCACAAAATAACATATTTTGTGTACGATGCTCTGAATTTCCTTTACTTCGCCCCCATTAAAGTTAAGAAAAGTTTTCAAAACCAACTGAGAACCGAAGCATTAAATTTCAATCACTATACAAAATGCCGACCTAGTTTAGTTTAGTTTAATGTGCCCACGGGTTGTTACGGCTTAAGTAGTCAAATGACGACATGTTTTGGTCATAATCGGTGATAAATTTGAGGTTTCACTGGGTCCAAAGAGTTGTGACCAAATCATTTCTCACAACTGCCCTGTTTTTAATATATTGACTTAGTTTTTGCTGTAAAAGTTAACTTGACGTTCTAGCAATTTGGCTTCTATTCTTTAAAATCAAAAGGTATTTGTGTGGCGTTTCTGTTGTTTTTTGAAACAGATGTGCGATGATTGTTTTGTGTGTGTGTTTTTTTGAACCAATATAATCACTTTGCTTAGCAAGGCTAGTTAGAGGGCCCGTCCGATCCGAGCCTTAAACTTTTCTCCTAGGTTTATATTCTGATGTGTTTTGCGAGATATGCGAGTGATTATTTGAATCAATAACATTATTTATCTGAACAAAATAAAGTAAATTTAGTAGATAATCTCATTATAAATGAACTGTTAATAGTTTTTATGAGAAATAAATATCTTTGAACATAGATACATAAAATACGCGCCTATTGGGATTCAAAGGCACTTAAAATTATAATCTCCTACATCTTCACCATTCCTTTTTAGCTGAAGCTTTTTCTGAAATAGGATAGGCAAAGTTTCTCGAGTAACAAGTAGTAAACTTCTAAACGCATGAGAAATTTAGCTACGTGAGTCTACTAAACTTAACAGGATGTCCCATTTTGAGTTTAGTAGGAACAAACTCGAAACTTTATTTACTGTGACTGAATTATCAAAGTTTTAAAGGCTCTCGCTACTTTATGTTGGGTATTGTACTACCTATTTGACTTTAGCTACATTTCTCGCCATACATGCCTCAGTGGCGCGGTGGGCGAAGGTCCGCTTACGGCGCAAGAGGTAGCGGGTTCGAGTCCCGCCGAGGGTTGAAAGTGTTTGTATGTTCTGCAAGCACTTTCTCCTTGGTCTGGGTGTTTAATATGTATAATAAATTTTCTTTTATAATTGTATATCTATTATATTAAGTATATCAGATGTCTAGTAGTCGTAACATAAGCTTAGAGCTTACCACGGGGCTAGATGTTGTGTGGATTGTCCGGAAATATATCTTCTGGTAAATTTCTCCACTAAAAATGACCCTATTTGGGAGGCGCGAGGAAGGAAAATATACTTTAATTGATGTGAAGGTATGTTTATTTTATTACGTGTGAAGACTCTTTACTGGCTGATGATTGCTTGATTTACTGACTGACAATGATTCTTATAACTATTACATATTATGTACATTAGGATACATTTGAATGTACCTAAAGCTCGGACACAACAGCACATCTTTTTGATTTATTTCTATGGTGCCTATGAGACGAGGAAAAAAATTGTAATCAATGCCCAATGCCCAATCTAGAATACCCCAATGCTCTAAAAAAGAGTCTTCAAAAATTTAGAAATATGATTTCCATGAAATGCCGGATATTCTCTAGCTTAGTTAGATTAAGTAAACATTATTAAAAAAAGATAGTATAAAATAACCTAAAAACGATCTAAAATATAGTTAAATAATAGCTACTAAATGGAAATAAAATTGCCCTGAAAAAACTTTTGTAATTTTTTTGAACACTGTGGTGAAAAGCGTAAAGAACAACATAGCCGTTTTATTATGTCATAAAATTAATACAATGGTACTTATTTCTAAGGTAACATAACATTATATTCATAGGAAGGTCAGTGTGTGTCTTCGAGTTATAATGATGGACGTATGGATTCTTTCTGAGAAATTGTGTCACAGGTACGTAGAAAGCCCTTAGCTCGTAATAATTACGACAGTAAATGTATTTATTGTACCATTTGTGCGAAGTGTCTGTTTGTTAATTAAAGTAACTAATTGTAGTATCTTGTTGTTATTAGGCAATATTATTAATAACTCTGTGTCAGCTGTTTTCTAAAAACTTGATTGTTTTTTTCCGTCAATCGCAGATAGGTAGGTAATGTTATTATGAGTTATTTAGTCAGTAAAAATAGTAAAATTTTCGTAGGGAAATCTATAAAACAAAAACAACGCCCCTAGGCCTGGCAGTCTATTTATTGTAGCATGGGTTCGTTGCTATCACAGACATATACCCAATTAAAATCACGAAAAGCGAACACTATTCCGTGAAACATAATCTATTTCAGCAACGGCGCAAATAACACAAAAGGAAAACATCAACGAATAACGAAATGAGAAACCGACAAATTCCCTGAAAAATCCGGAACAATAAAAGATCAAAGTTGGCGTCAGCGTCATAAAGTCAACCCTCGCCGAATGCACTGAACGGCAAACAAATCCTTGTACAATACGCTCCATTTTTATGAGTGGCGGTGGAGCAAAGTATAATCTGTAGTGAATAAGATTGTTTTTTTTTTTACGAGCCTGTGTCGCATTTTTTAGCCTTCATTTGACCACAATCTCACCTAGTGAAATATTACGATGTGGTCTAAGATGAGGCATGAAGACATAGAAAGAAGATGGCTTCTCTGGACCACATTACGAAATACGAAAAAATAGCTTTACTCATAAACACAAAACAATATAAAAGCACTTAAGACTATGTGATGGCGGTCTTATCGCTAAAAAGCTATCTCTAACAGACAACCTTGAATGGATAGGATTATTAGTAAATGATTACTAGTAAAATAATATTATTGTCAAGTATCTAAATGTATTGTAAATAATAATTTCCCGCTCACGCCTCTACCTTGCACCAAATCAATCGCTCATTCACGGAAGGGCTATGAGTAGAACTAAGAACCCTTCATACTCCATTACAATTCGGAACGTGACTTTTGGTGATCCCTCATCAACCCGTGAAGGAAACCCCCTGTACTCTTACTGCTCCTCTCTAGGGTCTGGGGGAGGTCTAAGCTTGTAAAACAATTGTTTTTTTTTTCTAATCCAAAGAGGGTAATGTTTTTTTTAATTTTTTACACCGGTTTAGTAAATACGAATAGTATTCAATTCACTTTAATAATCTACTAGAAGTGCGGTGAGGACTAGCTAGAATGTGTGTACCAAATTTCAATTTAATTGGTTCTGTAGTTTTTCCGGGAAATAGGAACAGACAGGCAGAGTTATTTTCGCATTTATAATCCCCTGTGCCCCGTGGCGATACCCGTGTTATAATGGATTTTCCCGCTGAATGACATTTTCCCGTGGTACCTTATGTCCTTTCTCATTCTTTAGAGAATCGGTGTTTCAAATTTTATATAAATAAAAATAAAAAAATAAAATTTAAATATTTCCGGACAATCCACACAACAACATCTCTAAGCTGGTAAGCTCTTAGCTTGTGTTACGGGTACTAGACATCTGATATACTTAATATAATATACATACATACATAGATATTTTTTTACTATACATATTAAACACCCAGACCAAGGAGAAAGTGCTTGCAGAACATACAAACACTTGACCCCTCGGCGGGAATCGAACCCGCTACCTCTTGCGCCGCAAGCGGACTCTCGCCCACCGCGCCACTGAGGCAGTCATTAAATTGGTTATTGCGTGAAAGAGCCAACTTACATCTCAATACCTGTAATGGTTGGCAGGTAGAGAAAGCCTTGGCATTAAGGCCACCTTTGTACATTGTTTTGTTGTGCAATAAATAAATAAATAGGAACATACAGTCAGAGTTACTTTCGCATTTATAATATTAGTATGGATGTATGATATAAGGTAAGGTATATGTTTATATGGTGCTCGAAATTTGACTTTAATATAATTCCAATCTACACAACAACATCTAGCCCCGTGGTAAGCTCTAAGCTTGTGTTACGGGTACTAGATATCTGATATACTTAATATAATATACATACATATATATAGATATTTTTATTATACATATTAAACACCTATAATTAATAATTCCCTAATTCAATGCGATTTACGCTATAACGGCTTTTCGCAAAAGCGTGCCACTTGTAATTTTTTCGCATCCGCGTGTGACGGTCACAATCACAACACTCGCTACTACATTATCAGACCGACAAGGATATGGGTTTCATATTTTGACAAGCTTTTGAGCGACAACAAATTGTGAACAAAAGGTACACTCCACAGCAAAAGAAACTGATGAAATATGGTCCCAAAACAAAGAATACTTAATCTAATCTTATATATAACATTTCCATGTCACAATGTTAGTTACCGTAATCCTCCGAAAAGGTTTTACCGATTTTTACCAAATTTTATATGCATAATTCAGTAGGTCTGAGAATCGGCTACTAGGTATATATTTTGCATTTTGCAAAACAACGTTTGCTGGGGTCAGCTAGTAAATATACAATACGTATGCCAATACACACTGTATACAATATATTGCCTAGCCGATTTAAGACATGGCGACTGCGTCACTAATATAAACATTTTGGTTCTTCAAATTCTTTCACAGCCTGGTGACAGACGGATGACGAATATTTAGTCTAAATTTACTCACTACTGGTAGGTTGTTAGAAGTAAAGGACAAATAACGTATCATAAGTAAGTAAGTGATCACATTCATTTGTATACTCGGTGTTATAATGATCATTCTTTTGACTAATTCATCATCATCACCCTATTAACGTTCCCACTGCTGGGACAAAGTGACTTCTATCTTGACAAGAGATTGGGCCTTAATTCACCACGCTGGCCAAGTGCGGGTTGGTGAATGTCACATGTCCTACAAACTCTTTAAAGTTCTCAGAACATGCCGGTTTCCTCACCATGTTTGCCTTCACCGTTAAAGCACGTGTTTAAAGCGCACACAAATTTCTCAAAAAGAAAAATGCGTGGCTGGGTTTGAACCTACGATCTTCGGAATGATAGTCGAGTGTCCTGCTACTTAGCCAACACGGCTTACCTTTGACTTATTAAAACTTCATTATTTGTAATTGACACTTTAGTTTAACTTGTTACATCTGGCTCGACACACAGCTATTTTGCAACGTTGATTTTATCAATTACTTTTGTTAACTGTACCATGTCGAACTGTTATGCGTCGAACATGTGCAAGAATGCTTATCTACATTTTTTTTGCAAAGGCATAACCTAGATATTTTCGAAGGTATATTATTGACTTTATTCTTCGAGCATTTAACAACTTTTTATTCATGGACGTAATTCTTTGATTAAAAAAGAAGAAGAAAGTAGTGCCATAAATTTTCTAATCTATCGTAATAATGATGATTATATCGTTGCATAGAGCCGGGCGGACTACTCCTAATAATTATAGATATGCATAGATACACAGTTAAGTTTAGACTAGAGGTGTATACAGAATGCATACCTCATACCCAACACTTCTAAACTTCACGCTCATCTGATATGACTAGTGTATACCTATATCAATCTCAGTAGTTAATCATTGAGTAATTGGGGGGAGTTCTTCCAAGTGTTGGCGCGTGGCCAATCGGTTAAGGGCTCGTTCGTCGTTCGAACTAAGGGGGAGTATGATGAAATAAGTTCTAATATAGCAAATTTTCACAAAAGAGAATATACACGTATTTTTTTACTCTAAACGTTTTTACTAGTTGTTACATTAACAAAAATATAGATATAACAATCAATATATAAACAATTAAGCTAAAAAATAATTATTAAAATCTCTATCCTTTTCGGACGACTTAAACACGCCCATTTCGACAAGCGTGTCATGTGACGTCAGTAACGAAGTGTTTGGTTCACAAAATTCCTGAAAGTTTGATAAAATCAGTTCATTTCCATGGAAATCAATAGAATTTGGCGTCACATGCTCATTCTTCCAAGCGATGCATCTTGAAAATCTTCTAGGGATTATAAAAAGAGACCCATTTTGATTATTAAAGTTTCACTATAAAATTATTATAAATATCTAAAATTAATCAAGTATAATAAATAATTATAAAAGTATGTTTTTTAAACTTCTTGACTCTGTCTTTTTTTGTAAAGATTGCAAGAAAAAGAAACAATTCATTGTAAAGTCGTGCTTTTTGTCTTTTATTTTTCAATACAGAAAATAATGGTCCCACTGAGGACGCTGCCTACCCAAATACCAGTTAAACAGTGGCCTACGTCCGGAAGTAAACATCCTACGGCTAAAAATATATCAAATCTTAACACCAGCACATCTATACACGCCTAAAACCTCCACCCATACTCCCAACCAATCCGAAACCGGTATACATCAAAACATTTGTCACAAGCATCCGACGAGTGGGTACGCGTGACCAATTAGTGCAATCACGTCCGGATAGATAGCACGATGGCTCGCCCGATCCGCCGATAGGGAAATACTCGTAGGATGGAGCAATACAGGATAGATCGAATAAAGTGGTTGGAACTTTGAGCTTGGGAATAGTATTTAAAATTTGTGTAGTCTATCAGTCACCTAACATGGTACAAGCTCTGCTTAGATTGGGTGATGCTGTGTGATTAGTCCTAGTAGTTATGAAATATTTAAATTTATTATTTATTCAATTATAATGCAAATAAAAACATCCTAAATCTGGCTGCCAAACCACAACAGCGCGTTGGCGGGATCGTGTGCCGGAGTAATTATGCAGCATCTTAAAAAAATAATCTTCATTAAACATTTTACAAATATTGGGTCTGTCCAGTGCAAGCCAGAAATTAAAAATGGTTTCTTACAAAAAAAATAGTTAATTTCGGTCGGATGTTAAATAGCTTTGATAAAATTGTCACGTTGTACGTCCACATTGACCTAGAATCTAGTTATATTCATCTAGGTCCTAGATGAATATAACATTTCACTTATGTGTAAATAAATAATAAATAATAAAACAGACTTTATTCAGATCTTTGTTACATTATAGTTAAACCTATACTAAGTAAACTTAAATTTAAATAAACTTATTCTGTGGTATTCTTGTTTTTACAAAAAAAATATAGATCTGTTTGCCAGTCGGCAAGGGCCTCCTACAACCTTTCCATTCTTGTATAAACAACCATGCTTCTTTGTAATCTAGTAGCTTTAGGTTCAATACTTTAGGTTCAATACTGCCACGCATTTATTAATTTCTATAAATGATCCAAATTCCATTTTGCAAGTTCTTTTCTGGTGATAAAATCTTTGTAATCTGGTAGCTTTAGGTTTAACACTGCGATGCATTGATTAATTTCTATAGGTGATTCAAAATCCATTTTGCAAGTTCTTTTCTGATAATAAAATCTATACTTGCATGAATAACCATCTTTCTTTGTAATCTGGTATCATTAGGTTCAACACTGCGATGCATTTATTAATTTCTATAAATGATTCAAAATCCATTTTGCAAGTTCCTTTCTGTTGATAAAATCTATACTTGCATGAATAACCATCTTTCTTTGTAATCTGGTATCATTAGGTTCAACACTGCGATGCATTTATTAATTTCTATAAATGATTCAAAATCCATTTTGCAAGTTCCTTTCTGTTGATAAAATCTATACTTGCATGAACAACCATGCTTCTTTGTAATCTGGTAGCTTTATGTTTTTACGTTCAACACTGCAATGCATTGATTAATTTCTGTAGAAAATTCAAAATCAATTTTGAAAGTTTGAAAAACCAACCCCATGTTTGTAAAGAGTGGTTCCTATGTGGTACAATATGAAGTCTGAATATGAAGTGATGCTTTCACCTAATCTTGTTACTTCGCTTAGGTCCCGCTTGACCACTCAAATCATTATTGTTTATGTGTAATTATCATCAATTATTATATTCAGATATCTAGTACCAGTACCACAAGCATAGAGCTTACCACGGGGCTAGATGTTGTTGTGTGGATTGTCCGGAAATATTATAACCAGAAGATGATAGAAGTGGTTATCGCGTTAAATGTGTGTAAGTCAATATAAGTTCTATGGTTAAGAAAATTTTGCGCGTCATATTTGTGATAAAACGCGGTTTTGATATAAATCGTCCGCTTACAATAGCTCATAAAATTAGGAGATTTAAATGTTCCGTAGCGCCTTTACGTTACACACAAAAACCTTTGCCCCTGCGCTACTGAAGCAGTCAACGAAGAAAAATAAACAAAAAGCGATCGATTCAACAAATCTAAAGCGCATACGCCCTTTCTCCACTCTAACGGCAAATCTCCAAAACCATCCATCCACCCCAGCCCTTCATAACTCTGATGCAAAAGTAAAACTGATAAGAAAAGCAATTTTATTCAGAGCAAACGAAATCATTTTGTCTCATGGAAAACATCAGGCGAAGCCATATTCTTGAAAAAGTATTTCTTTTTCTTTATCCCAATAATCCAATCAAACAAATCGTATCATTCTAGTTTGGAATCTTTTTGTATTTCGGATTTATTTATAGATTCTATCTTTAAGGGCGATGTCACTGAATGCGGGAAAATGTTATTTGTGGCTTTTATAAGAATTTATCTTTAGCTAAAGAAAGGTCGAATTAGTAGCGGATTAACGAACGTTCTCTCGACAAGAGAGAAGTCCCTGTGTCCCAGCAGTGGGAACGTAAATAGCAGTGGGGGTGCATGGGCGTAACGAACATTAATTTGAACATTATTCCTTAACTGCTTCGACAATTATGAAATATCCAAATAATTCAAGCCACTTACAAATATTTTTGACAACATTGGTGTGTAAGAAAGGGGTTAGTGTTGAGATGATGAGTGATATAGGTAAATGGAAGTAAAAAACATGTTGTGCTGACCCCATGTAATGTGGGATAAGTTCAGGAGAATGATGAACATTGAGGTTTGTATAAAGTAGGTAGAGAAAGATAAAATAAGAACGTAAATGTAAATAATAAGCATTAAAACACTAGCGTTTGCGTATTGTGGAATAAACGGATTCGATGTTTTAAGACCCATAATAATAATTATGTATTATGTTAAACAATGTTATATACCATTGTATAACATAATACATAATTAATAATTTATTATTGACTTATCACATCATCATATTTTCCTCGTCACCGCATCACACAGCACAGTGCTTTGTATAAATGCTCGCTATTTTTGGTCACCATGGAAGACCAGCGCTATGACAGGACCTATTTTTGTCATAGCACATGCTAATTGGTGACCATTTATGACCATTAAGAATGACTTTGTATCTGTACAATATTTCATTTACTTTTATAAACGTTTTTTATCTTTATCGTTATGAAATGAAATGATTTATTTGCAAGAATACAAAATGATCTTAAAAAGTAAAAAGTCAATGTACTTATTCAGCCTACAAGTAGGCGTGCAAATGTTAATTCAAAATTATAATAAAATTGTTCATTACATGTCATAATTAAAATATTCACTAACGCTATAAAAACACTTTTCGAGCAACCAACTACATTATTTTGTCTTTAATTTTTTTGTTATCTATCTTTATCATAATACAAATGATTTAACTTTAGAATTTTAACATACAGAAAAAGTTATAATGCCGTTAGAGATTATATCGACTCTGATTGTAGCAGGAATATGTTGATTTATCCTTTCACAGCTCAGTATTTTTATGGATTTTTCTGTGATTTTTCTTTTATTTGTGACATATGAAAAACTCTAATAATTCAGATCATTTACCTTCATTTTAAAACACATAGAGGTATTTTGAAGTACGTAAAATATAAAACTAAACTGATATAATAGTTTAATAAATATTATGATCTAAAACATACCATTATTTGACGGTTTTCAGTTATTTCCGTGATCATGGCGCTTCATGGTATGTAACCCGTTAAAAGTCATAATATTGTTAATCACCATGATAGCTTAAAAAGTTTATTAAATTACTCTAAGTCAATTATAATAATAAAAAGGCCTAAAAACACTCGTCCACCGATCAGATTTTTCTTACAGAAGTACCGGATTATGTGTTTTCACATATTTCATTGTATAGGAGTTGCCTAATATCCTATATATGCAACACTAGCTGCGCCCCGCGGTGTTACCCGCGTTATAATGGATTTTCCCGCGGAATGACGTTTTCCCGCGGTAAAAAGTAGCCTATGTTATTTTTCAGGCTCTAGAGATTCTGTGTACCAAATTTCATTTAAATCGGTTCAGTAGTTTTCGCGTGAAAGAGTAACAAACATCCATACATACAAACTTTCGCCTTTATAATAGTAGTAGGATATACCATGCTATATTACCATCTATTTGAAGTTCCTAAAACTTTAAAATCCCGCTTGCTCTTCGTAATACGAATAATTCAACAACTTCAGAATTTAACGGAAAAATCTCATAATGCTTTTAGCGGATATCAAATCTGATTGTAACAAAAATACGTTAATTTATCCTTCCTACCTACGTACCATTAACGTACGCGCCCGGCAATTATTAGAGCAATCCATTACATTTGGGACCTTTACGACATACTTTTATTTGTATGGAAATTTACGGAATTTTTTTTGGTAAAGCTTCAAATTATAATTTTTAAATAAAATATCGATGTAAGATGTAGACTGTTTTGTAATATCCATTTTTAATTATTGTTGATAAGATTTTATTTGACAACAATACCACCTGATGTAAGGTGACGATGTGGTCTAAGATGAAATGAAATGAAATGAAATGAAATGAAATGATATGAAATGAAAATATTTATTAAAAGTGAAAGACACAAATAACAATGGCTAATAAGCTAATGTTCAGTGTTATCAAATTCTCGTCAAATACAATGCAATAGGTACATAATTTGTAAACAATTATTATTCCTATATCTACCTATCTATTTATTTAGGCATGTAACGATCAGGTAGGTTCGTTTTAGGATAAATTTTAAATTTACTATAATCATTTGCTAGGAATTCACTTACAGAGTATATGGTTGTATCTAGCAACAGAATTTTCACGTTATATAAAAACGATCGTTCACAATTCATGAGTCTAATGCATACCGGAAGCTTGTTAAATAGCTTGGGGCCGATAACATGGGGTTGTTTCTTAGACATATATCTTAGTCTATGGGCAGTTGATTCTAAATACATGTGTCTATTTGTATATTTGCTCTGACTTCCCCTTACTATAAATTGTGAGAAATTTTGTTTTACAAACTTTAATATTTCGTAAATATATAAAGCAGCCGATGTCAATATCTTTTGATCCTTAAAATGATCCCTACAGGATTCTTTGTATTGAGCATTGACAAGTACTCTTATCGCTCTTTTCTGCATTTTTAATACTCTTTCACAGTCAGTAGAGTTTCCCCATATTATTATTCCGTAACTCAATATAGAGTGTATATATGAGTAATAAATGTCTTTCAGATTTGGCTGGGATGTGATAGGCTTCAGTTGTTTTAGAGCATAAATGCCTTTAGCCATCTTCGTACAAGTGGTGTCAATATGTTTTTTCCATGTTAAAGCCGGATCCAGTTCAAATCCTAACATTTTCGTCAAATTTGTACTTTCTATTGATTTACCACTCTTCATGGGAATACTTACACTTGGTACTCTGTTAGAAGTGGCGTTGAAGATCATAATGTTAGTTTTTTCTTCATTTAAGGTTAGGCCATTCATCTCAAACGACCTTCCCAAGACGCTAATTGTGTCACTCACAGTTATTAACAGTTCATCTAAGGTATCTGTTGAAACCACTATAGTTGTGTCATCTGCATATTGTATAATGTCTCCAGTGATATCCACCTGTGCCACATCGTTTAAAAAAGTAACAAACAATGTATTTCCTAGCGCTGAACCCTGCGGAACTCCTATTCGAGTGCATCGCGGGCCTGATCTTATACATCTATCATCCGTTTTAATTTCTACAGTTTGTTCCCTGTCTTCCAGAAACGATTTTATCAGATTGTGACTATGGCCCTGAATACCATAAACTTTTAGTTTCTCCAGTAATAGTTGATGGTTAACAGAATCAAATGCCTTTGAAAGATCTAAAAATATACCGGCTACTACTCTTTTATTTGGTTATTCTTATTGATTCATCATCATCATTCATCATTTCTGCCGTAGGACGTCCACTGCTGGACAGAGGCCTCCCTCAAAGACGTCCAGTGTTTTCGTTTGTCAGTAGCAGCTTGTAACCACCGTGAGCCCGCTACCTTCACCAGGTCGTCCGTCCATCTAGTTGGTGGACGTCCTCCTCTGCTTTTGCCGATTCGTGGTCTCCATTCAAGAACTTTCCGGCCCCAACGGCCATCTGTTCTGCACGCTAAATGGCCTGCCCATTGCCACTTTAGCGAGCTAATTCGCTTGGCTATGTCGGTGACCCGCGTTCTTCTTCGTATCTTCTCATTCCTGATTTGATCACGTAGAGAAACCCCGAGAATAGCCGTTTCCATGGCTCGTTGCGCAACTCTGAGCCTATTCATGAGGCCTATGGTGAAGCACCACGTTTCGGATCTATATGTCATCACTGGCAACACACACTGGTTTAATACCTTCGTCTTCAGGCACTGAGGTATATTGGATGAAAATACTTATTGATTATTCTCTCTAAAGTACTATTGGTAGGTTTTTCAATTGTCGGTATCGTCTAACTGACTGTCACATGAAGGAGATGATGTCCGATCGGGCACATTTGCCAATAAGGTAAATGACAAAAAAGACATAATTAGTCCGCCATAACGATTATTTAAAAAAACGGTGGTCATACGATTCGTGGTATGACGTTGGTATGACCATGTTGGTATGATGACTTTTATGGGTTAAAAACGAGACGTATAGGTACCTATCAGTTACCGATGATGGTCCGTATAATATTAAAAATATATATAAATAAAAATAAATAAATATTTCCAGACAATGCAGACAACAACATCTGGCCCCGTGGTAAGCTCTAAGCTTGTGTTACGGGTTAACACAACCTAGCAAACTACAGCTTATTTATTCTATACCAGCATTCTTTATGGTATAGGTATAGCTTACATAAGTACCTACTCATTATAAGAACAATAAAAAATCTAACAGCGCAAAAGCTGGTTTCGACATAAAAGCAACAAAATGGCGTCTGTATTCCGCTCTAGAACAATGAGCTTGCTCTTGAGAAGGTAAGAAGGACCACTTCAACACGACGTGTGGGAAACAGAAAAACAGCTGTAAGATAACAAGGATAATAATAAAATAGTAATTATTGTATTATGACTCTTTACAGCTGCTATTATTATTATGTAAGTTGACAAAGCCCCTGTACAGCTGCTATATTTATTTATTATTGATTTTTTTTGAAGTGAAACTTCTTTAGAATCGTTGTGATTTGAAACCGGATGCAACGGAAATGGAAATAAGATTGGCTAACCTGTCGGGTAAGCCAATCTTAAACGCTAACAAGGTTAAGCAACTTTGCGCGACGCCAGTACTTGGATGGGTGACCGCCCGAACAAAATCTTTTTGCATAGTATTTTTTTTTGTTTTTTTTTCTTGTTATTCTTTTGTCGATTTACTGAAGTTTCACTTTTATCGTGTGTGAATCGCACACACCTTTTTTTATTTTTGGTTTAAATTGAATTAATGTATTTATTTAATGATTATTATTGATTTTTTTTTAATTGTGGGTAAATAATATTATTTGACGAAACTAAGTGTACAACCATGTTCCAAAAGTTAATAAAGATTTGAATTTGAATTTGTATTCCACATTTACTTAGATTTTTTTAATAAGGTTTGAACCCTGTGCGTTAAGGTTACGGATGTGTATTCATTTTTTCTGCATAATTTTTTTTAAAGATATTATATATTATTTCAGCCTTAGAACGTCCACTGCTGGACATAGGCTTCCCTTAACACCCTCATACTACACTCGCCTCTAAAAAAACGGGTCACATAAACCCGAATATCTCCCAAACAACGTATGCTATCCTTGAAACGAAGACTGTTCAATTGAGAATTTGAATATAAATATAAAAAGGAAACATTAAACTTGTTTACATAATCTCGAAACTGAAAGCAAATCATATATTTCTGAATCTATATTCTTCTCATAAATAAAAATGAATTGCTGTTCGTTAGTCTAACTAACTCGAGAACGGCTGAACGGATTTATCTTATATTAGTCTTGAAATGTTCGTGGAGGTCTAGGGAAGGTTTAAAAGGGGGGAAAAATCGAATAATTGCCGGGAATTTTTTTTTATTAAAAACCCGTGCGATGCCGGAGCGGGCCGCTAGTATTAAATATTTTTTTAAGATAGTGTTTTTCATAACTTTCTTCGTTTTAGTACTTTCTATACAGCTTCGAGGCGATAAGGCATGCTGAGGAAAACCTTCCCATTCCTCCACCTAAAAGTCAAAAAGTCTATATGTTTTTTATTTCATTGATCTAACTTTTACAGTTCTAAAGATATTAAGATTTTTCACTGACCCGCTATTTTTGTAACCGAGTGTACAACAGCAACGTGCCGTGTTGGCTAAGTGGGAGGACACTCGACTTTCATACCGAAGGTCGTGGGTTCAAACCCCGCCACGCACTTCTGGACCTCTTCTTGACTAATTTATGTGCGCTTTAAACACGTGCATTAACGGTGAAGGCAAACATCGTGAGGAAACTGGCATGTTCTGAGAACTTTAAAAAAAAAGAGTCTGAAGGACATGTGACATTCACCAACCCGCACTTGGCCAGCGTGGTGAATTAAGGCCTAATCTCTCTCGTCAAGGGAGAAGTCCCTGTGTCCCAGCAGTGGGAACGTTAATAGGGTGATGATGTACAACAGCTGTACATACAACTACGCTCGACGCAGCGTTACGCTGGAGCGAAGGCGGGCGCGTTTACATATGTGCTACATGACAACGTCGCCCGCACTTTTGTACGTGTTTATAAAAAATATAAATAAAATATATTGCCGGACAATCCACACAACAACATCCAGCCCCGTGGTAAGCTATAACTTGTGTTACGGGTACTAGACATCTGATATACTTAATATAATAGACATACCTACATAGATAGATATTTTTATTATACACCCAAACCAAGGAGAAAATGCTTGCAGAACATACAAACACTTGACGCCTCGGCGGGAATCGAACCCGCTACCTCTTGCACCGCAAGCAGACCTCCGCCCACCAAAGTGTTTGAAATAAAACTGCGCTCACTGTGATATTACAACAATATAAAGCGCCCCGTCTGACTTCCCGCTTATCCTGGGAAGCGGCTCAACATAAGAAACATACAACATTCAAAGTCAAAGTCAAGGTCAAAACGTTTATTTCTTTAGAAGCACATGGCCCACATGGACAGGTCAACTTAAAATTAATAAAACGAAATTGTTTAAACAAAAAATATCAAGGAAATAACATAACATTGTCTTGACAGTTCGCTTCAATGTTTTATACTGAGCTGAGAAGCGAATAGAACAACACAGTTTTCTCAGTTATTACAATTTTGTAGTTATAACAATTTTTTTATTATCAGATTAAATAAAAATATTAAAATAATATAAATACATATTTCCGGATAATCCACACTAGTTAGCAATCTAGCTAGCCCCGCAGTAAGCTCTAAGCTTGTGTTACGGGTACTAGACATCTGATAATACTTAATAAAATAGACATACAGACATAGATTGATTTTTTTATACAATTAAACACCCAGACCAAGGAGGGAACGCTTGCAGAACATACAAACACTCTACTGCAAGCGAACCTCCGCCCACCGCGCCAGTGAGGCAGTCAAATGCGTTGATTTTATACCATAAAGGACGTATCCGTGCTACAGTGCTTCAATTCACACATATCAGGCACAGTACAGTTCAGTTTCCCTTCATACTAGCATTGACGTCGATTGCTTTGATGGCACTCTTCAATAAATGTCAGTGATCCGTGATAAAATATCGTCGTCGCCGATCACGTCCGTGATGTCCGGTGCCGGCACTGACACTGACGGTACTGAGACGACACTGACACTGACAAGTGTGAATACATCCATAGAGAATGTTTAAAGAATAATTATCATTGATGCGGTACTGTGCCGGAACTGTGGGCTCACTGATGTGTGAATCGTCCTTAAAGCTTTTAGTTAAGCTACTGTTGGCTTCTGTCTCGTGCCGGTGGAGTATACAAGCACCTCTTGTCGTCTGAAGTGGTGGCAGCCTCAGGAAAAGGCGTCGGGTGAGAAGTGTGCGTGGTTACACTTAATTTCTGAATTTCAGGAGGTTTATGGCGTGCATTTTTCATTTATATCCGTCAGTTTAAAAAAAAAAAGGTGTGTGTGCGATTCACACACGATAGAAGTGAAACTTCAGTAAATCGACAAATGAATAAGAAGAATAAAAAAAAAACAAAAAAAAAATACTATGCAAAAAGATTTTGTTCGGGCGGTCACCCATCCAAGTACTGACGTCGCGCAAAGTTGCTTAACCTTGTTAGCGTTTATTATTTCCACTTCCGTTGCATCCGGTTTCAAATCACAACGATTCTAAAGAAGTTTCTCTTCAAAAATTTATTAAAATTTCCGGACAATCTACCTACACAACAACATCTAGTGTAAGTGGTAAGCTTGTGTTACGGGTACTAGATATCTGATATACTAAATGTTTATTTATTTGAGGACTACTAACAAAGGTAACACCATAAATTGCTTAAATTGTAGAATACAATAGACATAAGTGCTCCTTCTTTTACAAGTAGCCACCACATGCTGCACATGCCATATAATATAAATACATACATATATATTTTTTATATACATATTAAACACCCACACCAAGGCAAAAAGTGCTTGCAGAACATACAAACACTTTAACCCACGGCTGGAATTGAACCCGCTACCAGATATACATATCTCATATCATAAATATTGCTACGAGATTGCCGATAACCTCTTGCGCTTATTAGATATTTTTCTTGGTTTGGGGTTAGGGGATGCTGTGTGAGTAGTCCGGAAATATTAATTATAGATTTAATTTATTGTTTTAAGTTCGCTGTTTAGGTGGTACTTGTGGCATTTTTTTTGTTGCCATTTTTTACAGACAAGTTTTATTTTTTTGTGGCAAAAGTTGTATGTTTACGGGATTACAACATGTTGTATATTAACAGCGGATAAAATGCCAACTCGTGGTAATAAAGACACTTTTACACCTAATCTAATAAAATATGATTATTGGTAAAATAAATTATTTTTATTGTTTTATATGCTTGGTGATCTTACTATATTCATATTGGGACATTTTGTAAATGTGTAAAAGACGGACTTATTTCAAAAAAATATAAAATTTACTAAAAAAAAGTTTTCCAATAAAATATTGCGCTGTAGGTTAAACATTTTAAAATATTTATAAAAATTTGTGCACTGTTATCTAATACAACTTTATTAAAAATAAACCAAATTCAAACAATTAAAAACATGCATTGTAGAAAATAACTCGAATAATATGATACTGAACCAATTCTAGTAAAAATAAAATCTAACCAACTTGAAAGCATTAACTTTAAAACTAATAAGATATTTTTCTTTCACGAATAAATAATTTCCGAAGTCACTAATAGCCATTGAATTCAGAACCTCCTCCGCGTTTCAAGTCGGTTAATAAGCATAAGCGGTACATATTAGGTAAATAGAAGACCCATCCTACTCAAAATAATATCTTCTCTTATTAAAATGGGAATTTTTCCTTCCGCTCCGAAATTTAAAGGAAAGATTATGGAAATCGGAAATAATGCGATAAATTGAGTATTTAGTTGCAGCTGAAACGATACAGCTAGGTCAAGGGATGGAAACCACTAAGTCAAAATAGTATTTGGGAAATTCCCAGTAGATAATTATATGTTAATTTTTTATATAATTTATCGATACCCATGTATAGATAGACTTATAATATGATAACTATATTTAAAAAAATACATTTCTTAAAATAATTAAGTCATTCAGATTATTTACAAATGTTTTTTTTTTTTTTGCAAACGAAAAATTAAGACGTTACAGTGCATTGAAGTTTTGCGTGACGTAACGTTTTCGTGCAATATGTACTAAATTTATATTCAAATGCCGGAAAATTTCGGAACTCTGATGCTCTATATATCAGTAGTAGAATAAACAGCTTTTGTTTTGCTGTCTTTTGTGTTTGCTCGATTCCATTTTGCTTTCGTCCCGTGACTGTCAGTAGGCCTGAGTTGTAAATACATGTGCTACCATGTAACTCAGTATAAAACATTGAAGCGAACTGTCAAGACAATGTTATTTCCTTGATATTTTTTGTTTATGCAATTAAGTTTTATTAATTTTAAGTTGACCTGTCCATGTAGGCTATGTGCCTCTAAGGAAATAAACGTTTTGACTTTGACTTTGACTTACCTCGGTCGAGGGGCCCGCGACGAATCACTGTTGTACAGTGAACTACAAAGAGATCGATCGATCCACCCATAGTTACAGAAATATCTATCCACGTCTTTAATGACTCAATTTGAGGTCGTGTTTACATATTTTTGTAACTATGGGTGGACCCATCTCTTTTAATTAAAAGCTTTTGAATTTCTTAGGTATAATTTTGGACTAGCTATGTAAATAAATAGATAGTTGATAAATTCAGGAACTATTTTGTGACATTGTAAATTTATTTATTTATTTATTTTAGGGAAACCATCAGCACATTAAACATAAATGGGTGATACAATGGAAATTGATGGGCTATTTACAGGAATCCACTGATAGATACATAATAATGATACCTGGAGGTACTTAGTAATGTACCTACTTAGTGTAACTAGTTCTTACCCAAAACACACAATACAAAAAGTACTTAAAGTTGATACATAGCGTTCTACATTATACCGAAAAACAGTAAAATAAACAAAAGATAGGATATCACTCACAATCACAATACGTTACCGAAGGTACAAAAAAGGTAAAGATAAAATAAAGATCATCAATCACATCCATAAATAGAAACAATAAAAAAAAAAAAAAAGAGAAGTAAACACAGAAATAACAAAATTATAACGAAAAATTGACTTATTACGGGTACAGACAACGTACGAACTAACGCGCCCGTAAGTTGTCATTCGTAGGCTGGCAAAAACTTAACCCACTCCAAACAAACACGATAATTTTCATCAAACTAATATAGTAAATGAAAGGTATAGATAAAAACAATCTACTGCAAAAAGAATAAACGATTGATTGATTGAACGAATAAATATACATGAAGAACCAAATTTCTAGCTTTCCCAGTAGTTTTTCCGATTAGTCTATCCAATAAAACTTCATCATTATCAATATCATCCACAGCATGTTTTTAAATAAAAAATATTAAAAAAATAAACTTTCTGTTAGCTTATTTACCAATAAAATAAGAAAATATTTAACTTTTCGAAAAGCAGTATCCAAGGATTTTTAATACTATTAGTCCAAATCAATGTGTATAATGTATGTGGATTATTTTTCCCAATTATAATTAATTGAAAGACAGTTGGAAACTTTTTATTATTTGTACACAGTAATCTTACCAGTTTGTTTTACCATATTAATAGATAAGCTAAAGTAACGATTCTATTCGGACAAAAAAATATCGTTAGATCTAGAGAAAATTATTAATTATTAAATTTATTAGAAATACATAGGTACTTCGCTAATTACCACAATCAGTGTTTCTGAGAAATCCTAAGCCAAAGTATTATATAGCTTCATAACACGAATCCAACCAGTTTTCCAACTGTTTCACACTAAGCTACACCGGGGTCTTCAAAAACATTTTTTTACAATTTACCGGTATTTTAGTCCCTGATCGTTTTAATGGATTCTTTTCCCCATTTTATGAGTTCTTTTGAGTATGAAATATTTCCGGTACCTATCAAATACCACGTGACAGCTTTGATCTCGAACCGTCGGTATTTTCGTAATGGGTATAAAATGCTGAGCATAATGGGGGTTAGCTTTCTTTTGATTTAAGAAATTGGTATTGGACGAAATGTTCCATATTAAGAGCTTACATCACAAAATGCTTAATGGTTCTTTAATTTCTATCTGTCCATTTCCTAATTTCAAAAATCCTGCAAGCTTGCAGAGACTATTTTTAACTATTTAAACCAACACTGCTCCTATTTTTAAACAACAATTTTACCACGAAAAATCCACACACGGAGAAAAGCCTTACTTTTTACAAAACTAACGCAAACCTGTATTATTGCGTTCATTAGTCTCAACATACTTACAAAAGCCCCCTAACCCCATTCCGGCGAAATTATACAAAACTCGGGGTGTTTTTAAAACTTTCTCCCTAACGAGGGGCAAAGAACGAGCTCCTTCTGTCAGGGGAGATATGAGGGACGTGACAAAGATTATGAGGAAAAGACGTAAGTTTAGCTGGGTAATATGGTAATCGGGAAATTTTATCAAAATTCTAACTAAACTAGGCAATGGTTAGTCATGTCTTATAATACGTTATAATCAAATCTATGATTATATACGATTACTAGCGGCCCGACCCGGCGTCGCACGGGTATAAAATTTTCCCGGAAACTATTCGAATTTTTCTCGCTGTAAAAACCATCCTATCTCTCAAGTTGGATCAAAGTGCACATGGTGTGCGAATTTTATTATAATCGGTTAAGTGGTTTAGGAGTCCATTGAGGACAAACATTGACACGAGATTTATATATATTATGATATGTCCATTTTTACTTTATCTTCATAATAATCGAATGTGACAAGGATTGTGAAGAAAAGACAAAATTTAGCTGTAATATGATAATGGTAAGGCAGAAACTTGCTTTGATTATTCACAATAGATGTCAAAGTGTTTGATCTAGGATTTAAAGTGGATTACGTCATTATTTTCATTCGTGCGTGACTAATAGAGTAAGGAAAAGGCGTTAGTTTAGCTGGATAATATGGCAATGATAGATTATCGGGAAACTTGCTAAGTGATTATTCAGATATAAGAATAATAATTATAATAAATCATCTATTTCAGGCATCTCAGGCCCACATAAAAATAATACCTCACAGACTAACATACAACCAAATATAAATACGGCGGTGTCGACTTGCAGTGTAGGCGACCGATGAACCGTCGAAACTTGACTCCTTTCGGCCAAAACTGCTCATTCAGGAAAGATACGAACGGAGATATACGTGTAGTAATTACTCTAGGAGTGATTGTAAAAATGGCATCAACGCCATGATAAATATTGTGAGGGAAAGGCGTAGGTTTAGCTGGGTAATATGGTAATCGGTAAACTTGATATGCAATAATGTGCTCTAGGATTAATTATTATTGTATAGCATGTCTTCATCATCGTAGTATGTGACAAATATTGTGAGTTATCGTAGCTGAGTAACAATGTAATTAGAGAGATTGCCTCGAATTATTAGATAAGCAATTAGTAAGTTTGGGAGAAACGTATTTTAACTTTGGGTCGCTTGATAGTCAAGAAGAATGCCTGTAACCACTGTAAGCCGTTGGGACGTCCAACGCTATAACTATACTGCTGAATCTAGGTTAGTATTCTGTATACCGAACAACCGAAGGTTCAAATAAAATATTTTTATAAAATGAATAAGTGTTGTGTGTTTCTGTAACTTGATGAGAGAACGATAAAATTTATATAAATTTGGATTTACTCATACACTAAGGGGTGTATTTCAACAATTGATAGACTTATTAATAAAAATAATCAACACAATAATTTCAATTATTCAAAAAAATAATTAATTTGTAAAGAGACCTCTCTGACTGCAGCTATGCATTTGCATTATATTTTTAATTCAGTGTTCCTTTTTTATTGTAATAAATAAATAACCCTTGGTGCATGAGTACAACTCAAACTTGTCAAATTTATTTATACAAATTAAACAGTCTATATTGCTAACTTGCAAAACTCCATTTTAAAAACCTTCTGTAAGTCACCAAATTTTCAACATACTATATAATTATTTACCTCTGAACATATTATGTATTCTGTGCTCTGAATCAAAATATATATTTTTTCAACACTAGTTACAGTTAAAACGTCTTATAAACCAAGTTCCACAACGAACAACTTCGAGCGCTCGGTGAAAGATTTAAGGTTCATTTTTTAAATTAATATCTCTATTGTTCGCGCTGGCATTGTGCTGGACAAAGCTGGTATACTCATAGTATTGAATAGACAGGTATTGAGATAGGCTTTTATCGGAGCAAAATAGGGCACTGTGATTGGTTGTTGCAAATCATTGAGAGTTTATACTTTGTTTTTCAATAACTTGCAAGGTAACTCATTTTTCAGTTTTAGATTGCGCTGAATGGGTTTCCAAAATTTATGTATGGAACCTGGTAGACTCACCAGTCCGCCATTTTGCAAACGTGATTTAGCGGTAAAGCATCTCAATCGACAGAGAAGCATTTACTTTACAAACAAAAAGTTTAAGGAACCAAATCTAAGCTATATATCTATATAGTTTCTGGGATATTTGGGTCTAAAACGTACAAAAAATACAGAGTAAATGCTAACAAAGAAAAATGATCGTTTCTAAATCATACTTAATCATTCTTAGATAAAAGTATAAAAATGTTTTGCTCTCATTTATCTCAGAAACCGTACTTGTTAGAGATTTGGTTCCTTAACACTTGTTTGTAAGCATTTACTCTATCGACTGACATATGTTTCATCACTGGCCGCTGAATCACGTATTTTCAAAATGGACGAGTAGTTATGCCAGGCTACATACAAAAATATCGGAACCCCCATAAGCACTTTATTTATTTACATTATCTTACCCTATTGTTTCAGGAGAATCTCAATACTATCGTATTCCATATTTGGAAGAATGTCAAAATTTGTTTTACAATAAAAAACAAAAATGTTTTTTATTAATTGTCATGTTTATCAACAATCATTTAAAAGGCAAAAATGTAATGTCACAAAATATTAATAATAACATAAAAAAATATAATCTTCTTAATAATATAATCGTCTATTTAGAAATAAATTAAGAAATGAATTTTACAGTATAATAGTGAGTTGTTAATGAAGGAGCAGAAAGATAGTCATAGGAACGCCGTTATAAAAAAACATAACGTTAGCGAGGTTGGGCACCGATGTTTCGTTAGGATCATCCAGCGAATCTGTTTATTTCTTATTATGCACTTGTTTGTAGTAATATCTATGTTGAGGGTTCACGTTGGAAGCAGGTCATTAAAAACTGTGTCTACTGGATATATTTGGGTAATTCTTGATATTTAGGCTTCTTTCAATTTGAGCGTTTCTCGACGTACGTTTGCGGCGCGGAAGCATTGTGTATCAAAACCAATGATTGCCTCAGTGACGCGATGGGCGAGGGTCCGCTTGCGGCGTAAGAGGTAGCGGGATCGATTCCCGTCGAGGTGCCAAGTGCTTGTATGATCTCCAAGTACTTTTGTCCGTGGTATTTAATATGTATAATAAAAAACATCACTGTATTATCAGATGTATAGGACCCGTAACATAAGCTTCGAGCTTACCACGGGCTAGATGTTGTTGTGTAAATTGTCCGGAAGTAGAAAAACATTTATTTTGGACACAACAGCACATAACAGAAACAAACGCACACACACAAACATAGTAAGGATCAAAAAAAGAATCCTTAGTTATTATATAATACAATTGGATCGAATACAATCGAAAAAAAGTACGTGCAACGTACGTCAAACGCACTGTTTGCCGCGCCACAGTTGTACGTGTCGGCCTAATTTGAAAGCGTCGTTATATTCACGTGAGCTCATAGCTTATGTTATTTTTTATAATACAAAACACGAATACCAACTTTTCATGTAAGAAACAACATAAGAACAAACCATAAGAAATAATGTAAGGTCCCAGAAAATCACCAATGCGGGAATATTAATGTGGGGTCTTTCGCTGAAGTTTTACGTGGTTATCAATAAAAAACTGAAATTTAGGTGCCATTGAATTTTAGAAGATAGATGGATTATGGATAGACATAGACTTTTCCATATTTATTGCTATTTGCTAACAAATATAAATTATTTATTACCTAATTGGCTCTGTAATCTTCTATGACATCTGTAGCCCCATTAAAAGTTCGCAATTTGTATATGTTGGATTGGCTAGATAATATGGTTAATTTCTCTTTAATAAAACTGTTTTTCTTTAATTATATGTAGGTATATTTACGATAATTGTCGGCTGAACTGGTGCTGGGAAATCTTCACTTATCAATGCTTTGTTCAGGTATTAACATTATGAAATGCGCATAACACAGACTTGGTGACAGTTCCGTGTCTGTCCTGGTCGAGGGACGAGAGGGAAATGCCGGTGATTCATTGTTATTGTTATTGTGTTGTTTGTTATTTATTATTTATTATTATTGTCCCTCTACAACACGAATCTGTCTGGCGCGCGCGCAATGATCTACCTCCGCTTGTGTTGGATGCGACATACATAATATAATACTAATGGTGTTGAAATATAGGAATTAAATATATTAATAGTAACATTTTTTTATTTTTTTTTAGTAACATCATATCATTTTACGTTAGTAAAACCCGTTTAGCTGTTAATTTTTGTATTAACAACCTACAACTAATGTAATGCGTTTGTACCATTAAATAAGTTAAATATCGATATAACCCTACAAAAAATTTAAATATATTATTAGGAGCCATTTTTATACTGTGGAAAGGGAAGTTTCTACGCCATTTTTTTCAATGGATTCTTCAAAGTATTTAATTATAATAAGTTGAAAATAGTAAAATAACTCCATAAGAAATTAAATAAAATGAATTTCCAGAACACCTAATTCGGTTGGGCCAAAGGACCGGTCTTTTAACCAACTTTAACTAGTTGCTAGTTTTAAGCCAGTTTAAATTGTTTATGAATAGAGCACAGTACATTTGCAGAAACAACAGCGCCCTAAGATAATATGAACTGTTGCGTATCCCATTAAAACGCCGAGTATTCTGGGTGTCGCTAGTTTTGGAATTCTTGCGGCATCTCGTGTTATTCCGCCCGTCGCCTCCGGGAGCGATTTACAACCTGTCTGACTGTTCAGCGAAATGTATGTATAGAGTTATATCATCACCTCGGTCTATTTTTGACACTGATTACTTGAAGTACTAGTTAGTGGACGTCCTACGCTGCGCTTGCCGATCCGTGGTCTCCATTCGAGAACTTTTCGGCCCCAACGACCATCTGTTCTGCGTGCTATATGGCTTGCCCACTGCCACTTCAAAGAGCTAATCCGTTTAGGATATGTCGGTGACCCGCACCAACTAGATGGACGGACGATTTGGTGAAGGCTGCGGGCTCACGGTGGATGCAGGCCGCTGCCAGCCGAAACTACTGGAAATCTTTGAGGGAGGCCTATGTCCAGCAGTGGACTTCTTACGGCTGAGATGATGATGATGATGACTAGAAGTACAAAGACATCTGGACGATGAAGTTATTACTGTAAATCGCGTTGTTTGCACTTCTGTGTCATAGATAATAATAATAACATAGATAATGATAGATGATGATAATAACTCAACCACACACAACACACACACATACAACACACACAAAACACTTGAAAATCGGGCTAAAACATAAATTTTTCTATCATTTTGTTTATTTAATATAATTAGTTTCCTGGTGTCGCTAGTTTTGGGATTCTTGCGCCTGTCGCCCCCGGGAGCGATTTCCTTTTGTGAGACTGTACAACGAAATTTATGATTATAAAGAATAGTTACTTATTGTCATATAGTGTATTGTGTTATTTTTTACCAACTATGTTAAAGGAGGAGGTTCTCAAATTGACGTCATTGTTATGTTTGGCTTAGGCACAGTTCTAAATTTGATAAAAGTCAGTACATTAATTTGTACTTAGAATATAAATAGTTTATTCAACAACTTATAAAACAGTGAATAGGTTTCTTAAAACTAGGCTTAGCTATGGATTACTTTAAAAATACAAGTTTATTCAAAAAGAAATACAAAAAATATACTTATAGGTAACTACTTGTTTTGTAATTGAAATTGATAACTACTTACGAACTACTACTACGATACTTCAGATACCCTTAACGTTTTAAATTACAGACTTAAAACGACATCATACATAGGTATCATACGATGACTTTATTATAACTCCTGTAGCCCTAACACGAGTTGACACTTACGACTGTTGGAGATAACATGTTGTAATCCCATGCATTTGACAAATTTTTGACAACTAAAATTTTATCTTTATCTGTCAAATGTATGGGATTACAATATGCTGTTATACATATCCAACAGTCATAAGTATCAACTCGACAAGGCTACTTGTTTGTCCCAGTGCTCAAAAAATAACCTTTAAGCCATAGTACTTCAAAAACTCGCGCAAGCCCAGCGCCAAAGAGCCCAATCCAATCTGAATTGAAAGATCAAACTCAGCCTAACTAAAAGTGGAATGTATTTGCATAGTCTAGTCTGGGCTTAATTGGATAGCGGCGGTAATACACCCCCGGCTCCGGGATACACCCCTAGTACGGTCTAAGCTTGCGAGGTACTGCAGGGCTGTCAACAAAACAACAATAAGAAAAGATAACAACACTCCTACAACAACGCCATTAAAAAAAAACGAATGTTTTTTAGTAATGATGAATGATGAATGATGAATGATGAATGATGAAAGATGAACGATGAACGATGAATGATGAATAATAAATTATGAATGAATGATGAATAATGATCTACAATTGATGAACGATGCATGATTTAAATTTTTATGATTTATTAATAATACCCACTTATGTTACTTAGTTCTTTGGGCGCCTTTTTAACCCCCGACCATAAAAGAGGGGTGTTATAAATTTGACGTGTCTGTCTGTATGTCTGTCTGGGACACCATAGCTCCCGAACGTTTGGTGCGATTACAATTTAGTTTTTTTTTGTATGAAAGGTTAGTTTGGCGAGAGTGTTCTTAGACATGTTTCATGAAAATCGGTTGTGCCGTTTAAAAGCTGCTATTTTTAATATATTTCATACTTTATACATATAATTAATCAACCGCGCTAAACCTAATCGTTATTTATAATAAGTCCGTTTGATAAGTCCGACTGTGATTAAACTCGATACAGCTAATTACACAATTAATTAGTAGTTGTCGCTGAACTAAATTTATCAGATATCTTATAGATACATTTAACATACATACTTTAAAAATACAATACAATATAATAGTTCTTTATTGCAACACACACTACATACATACAAGATAAATATTACATACAGTGACACATTGGGCGGCCTTATAATAACGATCTCTTCCAGTCTTCAACAGTCATAAATCAGACCCAATATAATGGTAAAAAAGTCGTGATGGCTGAGCACACTCGACTTTCATTCCGAAGGTCGTGGGTTCGACCGCCACCCGCCATGCACCTCTGGATTTATCTTCTTGAAAAATGTATATTGTGCGCTTTAAAACACTTGCTTTAACGGTGAAGGCAAACATGGCATGCATGTTCTGAGAACATTAATGAGTTTGAAGGACATTTGACATTCACCAACCCGCACTTAGCCAGCGTGGTGAAATGAGGCCTAATCTCTCATGCCAAGAGAGAAAGTCCCTGTGTCCCAGCAGTGGGAACATTAATAGGGTAATGATGATGTAATGATGATGAATGGTAGAAAAATATCTAATTAATATCTATCTAACTAAGCTTATTTTTAAATTTTTTAGGAAAAATCGTCATCACAGATACCACGCTAACATTTTTATAACAAAACATTCAATTAAATCATCAAAAGTCACTCGGGACAACCCTGACATAAAAACGTCTCACATGGAGCATTAATTTGCATTATACCCAGTGCATAACCCTATAAAATGTGGTAATGGACAAGCTTATATGCCATAAAGTGCTATTTCGCATGAATTCAGTGAGACTCGCAGTGTTCAATTTGATGAAACAATTAGTGGGGCGCAGGGGATTTTCACCTTTATTGCGTGCGGGGATGTTATGTGGATTATTTTTGAGGTTATGCTTAAAGGGATTTTTACGTGGGTTTGTGGAGTTACGAACTGTAATGCGCTGTTTTAAGGTCGATTTACTTGAGAGTAAATTATATTAAAATGAGACCAAGAATATAATAGTTTTGTTTTTATTACGTTTTTTATTTCTAAAAGTGTTGGTTAAATTTTACCACACCCGACATTCATTCCGAAGGTCGTGGGTTCAAACACCGCCGGGTGATTCTGGATTTATTGTTTTTTAATAATTGTCTTGAACTTACTTTTTGAACCCCTTCCGCTTATTATACCATTTATGAGCACCTTATATTATGTATTATTAACCCTGACCAAAAAAGAGGGGTGTTATAGGTTTGACGTGTCTGTCTGTCTGTCTGTGAGTCTGTCTGTCTGTCTGGGACATCATAGCTCCCGAACGGATGGAGCGATTTTAATTTAGTTTTTTTTTGTATAAAAGATGAGTTTGTGCGAGTGTTCTTAGACATGTTTCATGAAAATCGGTTGTGCCGTTTAAAAGTAAAAGGCTGTGAGTGGGGAAGGAAAACAGAAAATCTGCAAATATACTCGAGTGGGGTATCAAATAAAAGCGCATAGCGTGCATATTACAGAATATAATGGAAATTTACCTATAAGGAAATAAAAATATTGGGATCCGGGGTTTTTCCTAAATTTTAAATTTTGATTAGAACTCGCAATCTCGCAAGCTTACAGTACATAGGTACATTCGATATATAAAGTTGTCCCACCACAGAACAATAAATCACTCACGCTCCAACTAATGTGTAGGTTAGGTTTTAGATCACCCAGGAAAAGCAGTACCTACATTAGTAACTAACAACATCATCATCACCGTTAATCACCATTTTATATATATTGCTCAAGTGTTATTGAAAACATACACTGATTTAAAATATTTGTCTTAAAACATAGAGATTTTCTGAATGAAGAGTCATTTCGAAGTTTACTGGTTGCGTATACAGTTTTAATACATACAATATTACCTCCCTCACCGATGTAATGTTATTGCTATGTTTATTTTTCGGAGTTTACTCCTTAAGAAACGATTTGAGTTATAAGGCCCGGTACGGAAATTTTACGAGGAGTAAAATCAAGTGTAACACGAAAATTTAAGGCGTTACGTAGAAAGAGACAAACATATATCTGTAGGATTGAACGTGTAAAAGAATGAGATGGAATACATTACACAGCGTATCTCATTCTCGGGGTCTCCTCTTTGCGCGATACTTCGTAGTCTCACTGTATTTTATTTATATTATTTTGTAACATACTTTATGTAATACGCTTTATTGAAGTTATATAAATAATACGAATAATTACAGATATATTTATGTTTGTTTCTTTTATCATTTTAGCAGATGCGTTCATATACCCTTTTTTCTATTCGATATATATCATAATTATCGTTCGTAAGGAGTAAACTCCAATCGTGCGTCGTAGCTGTCATTTTTATTGTTCATATAAAACACCAAGACTAAGGAGAAAGTGCTTGCAGAATATACAATCAAGTGTTTGTATCCCCCCTTAGTGGGAATTGAACCCACTTTCTCCTGGGCCGTAAGAGGGCGTTCCCCACCGCGCCACTGAAGCAGTCACACATATGGTCGTAATTACAATACCGGACTTTTTCACTGTTGGGCAAAGACTTGTCCCAAATCCCTCCAATCGTCTCTGTCCATTGCTCACTAGTCTGCCCGTAAGTTGTCTAGGTCGCTCTACTACCACATTTGTGGCGTAAGGAAAAAGCTTAACATTAATAATAAATCTAAATTTAAAATTTAAGAAAAACCCCCGATTCCAATGCTTTTATTTCCTTAAATGTAAAACAACATAATATTATGTAATGTGGACGCGATGCGTTTTCATTTGATACCCCACACTAGTATATTTGCAGATTTTCGGTTTTGCTTCCCCACTTTCACCCCCATAACTTTTAAACGGCCCAACCGATTTTCATGAAACATGTCTAAGAACACTCGCGCAAGACTCACCTTTCATACAAATAAAACTAAATTGAAATCGCTCCATCCGTTCGGGAGCTATGGTGACACAGACAGACAGACAGACACGTCAAACTTATAACACCCCTCTTTTTTGGTCGGGGGTTAAAAAATATCTCCGGACTAATCACACAGCATCACCTAACCCCAAACTAAGCAGAGCTTGTACTATGGGTGTTATGTGACTGAAATACTACATAGATATGATACATAGATACTCACTGATACTCTTCTGCTCAAAATTCCCAACCACTCCACACAATTCTATGGTGACTCTTTCTCTGTGAGGGCAGCTTGTCTATGGAACGCTCTTCCTGTCTCCATTAGAAAAGCAAAATCCTTAAATATCTTTAAAGGCATGGTTCATCAACACTATCTACTCATGTAGTGATATATTAATAATACATTTATCGTTTATCATACTTATGTATTTTCTCCTGTTTTTTCTTATTTAATGTATGTATTTATTATTTATTTTTATTTCTTTTTCATATTATTTATGTATATGCTATGATCTTTGTGCACCGTCTTTCGTATTCCTAACATATCCTATCCATCCAAAGGTTGCCTGGAAGAGATCGCTTTAAGCGATAAGGCCGCCGATTGTACAGCGTATGTGACTATTGATTGTTATTTTTAAGTTAGTCTGTAAGCATTTGGTGTGCAATAAAGATATTATCTATCTATCTATAGATACCTATACCCGAAACCAGAAAATGTAGATCGTACAAAAGCTGTTGTTGAATCGAATCCGCAACCTCCTGCGCCTCAGGCGGACTTTTGTCCACCGAGCCACAGAGGTCATCAACAATGTATTTTTTATTTAAGCGGACGATCAAGTCAACAGTGTCCTTAAGGGCCAAAACCATATTAATGTTGCCATAATAGCCACTAGCCATTTCCGGCGTACTTTCTAAAAACCTCCAACTTTGCCCGGCTATATTAATTAATGGCATTTCACATTGTTTGCTTTTAATTTCGACGGAATGTTTTAGAATGGTCGTCGTTTCGTTTTACGTTTAAGTTGAGTAAAAGTATACATTTAGGTTTTATTTATGTTACATTTATCATTATAAATTCAACTTTTATAATATAAACGTTTTGGGGCCTCTTTCTCTACCCTAAAGGAAAGTGCCAAGTAGCTGCTTGTTTAAATTAACTTACATAGTTTATACGTTTTAGGGAATCTTTCACCACCCTGTAGTAATATGCCAACTGTAGTAATATACTTACTTATCAGAACTGTTGAAAAACATGTTGTCTCACTCATTATTGCAAGGCAGTTCTAAACCTAAATAACCACTGATTTGCTGATTGGGACTTTACTCGGAGATGGTGTAAGTAGCCCTTATTAACCCCCGACCAAAAAAGAGGGGTGTTATAAGTTTGACGTGTCTGTCTATCTGTCTGTCTGTCTGTCTGTTGCATCATAGCTCCCGAACGTATGGAGTGATTTCAATTTTTTTTTTTGTATGAAAGGTGAGTTTTGTCCGGGTTTTCTTGTCATGAATATCGGTTGAGCCGTTTAAAAGTTATGGGGGTGAGAGTGGGGAAGGAAAACAGAAAATCAAATTAAAGCGCATCGCGTCCACATTACATAATATTATGTTGTTTTACATTTAAGGAAAATAAGGCAATGGAATTGAAGGTTTTTTTTAAATTTTATATTTAGATTTTACTAAACGCTTATCTAGTATTAATATTTATGCCTATCCTCTAAAGCTATTTTTTATATTTTGTCCGATAGCATTTCAGCTAATCGACTTGGGTAATACGCAGCCCGCATTATCTATATATATCAAAATGAATCCCTATGGTCACGGCATCACGCCTGAATGGCTGGACCGATTTTGATATTTTTTTTTGTTCTGTTCGTTATAATCAGGAGAAGGTTCTTATGAAATAAAAAATTAAGGAAATTGCGCGGAAAATTAGAAAATTTTAAATTACTTAACCACCATATAAAATTATTAAACTTTTTTAATGTAACCTAAAGACATCTGACATAGAATTGACAGTACCGATTCGAATTCAATATTCATAGTCATAACTATCGGATCAGCTAGATCAAACTGACAACATTATATAATAAAACAATTGACTTAATAAAATAAAAAATCTGCTCATTTATGGCGTCTAAGGCGGAACAAAGTTCGCCGGGTCAGCTAGTTCGTTAATAAAATTCACTATACTGATTAATACTCTCTAAGAATCTCCTTTACACTTTTCCTATCTCCCTAAGACGTATTACCTAATGAAAAAAGTAGATTCACCTAACTGCGAAACGAGTAGTGTCTTAGAAAATGTGCACCATCTCCTCATGGAATGCAGTAAGAATAATGGTCAAAAAGAGGATATATTCAAAAAAATTTAGTTAAATAGATTTGATTTAGGTACATTTATAACTATCTGTCAGCAGAGAATACTTACGTATTTCGGCCACTTAGTGAGGAGGGGGTATGTAAGCCTGGAGAAGCTGATCGTAGTTGGAAAAACAGAGGGTAAAAGAGCCCGTGGTCGGTCTCCAACCAGATGGTCCGACCAAGTGAAGGCCTCTTCCTCATCTAAATTCTGCTCGGTTGTCCGTGACGACATGGATAGGCACCGTAGGAGGCAGATTATTAAATCCAGGTGACCACGATCCTCAGCCATGAGGGAGCGACCCCAGAGAGAGAGAGATAAATATTTTAACAGATCCTGGGTCGGAAGCAGCCATCTCTTTGTTTAATGTATTCATTGCTGAATGAGTAAGGAAATTATTAATTAATTGTTATTTTTTATAAGTTAGTTAAGTAATAGTGTTATTAAATAATCGTTTAGGGTATGATAGGACTGACATGTCATTGTATGACAAAAGTCCTTACAAATAAATTAGAAAAAAAAGACGTATTCATAAAACCTTCTTGCAACATAACTTGGTTCCATAATATCACAAGAAACCTTATTTATATCGCACAGAATATCTATTCACATGTTATACGGGATTTGTATGTGTGTGTAGACCTTTATTCTGTCCATTGCAATAAAATTGTTGCGGAAAGTACCTATGAATTTACGTGTTGCACCGTTTACCTACACGTCTCTAAATTCTACTTAGCCCTATTAATGATACATTGATAACGGATTTCTGGATGTGATCTAATATAAAAAAAAAGTTTTTTTTGAAAAAGTCGCGTTGTCTAAAGCTGGGTCCACATTTGTATCATTTCGGTGTATCACGATCAGGCGTATCGTATCGAGTATCTGTATCATAAATATGGACGCTCATTTTATCCATGTCGTATCGTTAAGGCATAATAATATCTTGTATTAACGCGTCCATACTTATGTGATACTGTATCATGTCACCGTATGGACTTTAACTTTACAAAATGGACGCTTCATTTTTTCTTCCGATCCTTGTATCAAACATTATTATATAAAGCTGGGTCCACATTTATATCATTTCGGTGTATCGTATCTCCGTCGCGTGGCCTCGGCGCGTATCATGATCGCTAGTTTGGACGCAAGATGATACACGTTAATGATACATGCCGTATCCGATACGGCCCGATCCGCAATGATCGCGTATCTTGATACACCTCGTATCCGATACGCGTATCATAATCGGTGGTATGGAAGTATTTTGATACTGTATCGTGATACGATACGTGATACACCCCGAACCATCCTGTGTCGGTTTTTCCGCGATCATCAAACGGGATACGCGTTGCATCGAACAAGTTTGGACGTGAATGCATTTGATAAAGCTGGGTCCACATTTGTTTCATTTCGGTGTATCACGATCAGGCGTATCGTATCGAGTATCTGTATCATAAATATGGACGCCCATTTTTTATTTTTTACCTTATCTAGTTAACCGATATTCAGTTCTTTGTTCTCCTGATAACGTTAGCATGTCAGTTGTTTTATACGCCGGCAAAGTTTCCGACAAAGCCGAGGCGCGGGCAAAATTAACTTCGCACAGAAGTTGAATAGAAACCCGCTACAAACGAAAACTTATGGACGACTTGTGTCTGCCCGCGAGTGCGATGAATGTTGTGTTTGTGCTTAGTTTTTACATTTTTAGGGTTCAGTACCTATACAAAGAACCCTAAAACGGAACCCTATTACTGAGACTTCATCATCTGTCTGCCTGTATGTCTATCACCAGGCTGTTAGATAGGGTGATAAAAAGAAGGTTGTATATAGTGACAATAGAAACAAATCATCTAATAATAGTGTTTAAATACGCAAATAAACTTTTTATTATTATTATTGTCTAATATAAAATTTCCATGTCACAATGTTACCATAATCCTCCGAAACGGCATTTCCGATTTTTACCAAAATTTATTATGCGTATTCAGATCTGAGAATCGGCTACTATATATTTTGCAAAACAACGTTTGCTGGGGTCAGCTAGTTATTATATAAAATTACTGAATAAATAAATTCATAGCGCGGCTCCCATAAAAAAAAGGGCCAGGTCAGTACTTGGATGACCGCTATGACTGCATATTATACACCTTTAAAAATTTTTGAAGTGAAACTTCTATAGAATCGTAGTGATTTCAAACCGGATGCAAAAAGATGAAACGGAAATGGTAAGAGACACAAATACAATGCTTTATTTAAATTTAGTCTCAACTACGAAGTATCGCACAAAGAGGTATTGCTGTATTTTATTTATATTATTTTGTAACATAGGTACTGTAATACGCTTTATTGAAGTAATATAAATAATCCGAATAATTACAGATATAATGTTTGTTTCTCTTATCATTTTAGCAGATGCGTTCATTTACCCTTTTTTCTATTCGATATATATCATAATTATAGTTCGTAAGTAGTAGACTCCAATCGTGCGTCGTAGCTGACACACACACACTTATTTTATTCTTCTTATTCTTTCGTCAATTTACTGAAGTATCACTTCTATCGTGTGTGAATCGCACACACACCTTTTTTTTTTGTGTGTTTGTTTATTGCAAAATAATTTAAGCTGTACATACAACCCTAGGTGCAGTAACCCTAGGAGTGTAGAGTATGAGATAAGCCTCATAATTAACTTAGCCAGTAAAAGTTGTAATGCCCCAACGGAGCTCATGTCAGGGAATCAAAATGTAACACATCTTTAATGTAACCTTAATATATTTTTCTTATTCTAAGATTTGTAATGTTTTGTGTATAATTGTTAACATTTTGTCATGTTATTATTATTGTATGCTCAGATTGGGCAAACTGTTGAAACAATTTTTTATAACTCACCATCTATGTACACAGTTTTTTTACAATAAATGTTCTTCTTCTTTTAACCACATGAAGCAACAAATAAATATTTATCAACAATATTTATGAAATTTATTATTTTTGTGATAAGTTAAAGTGAAAGCTTTCAAAAATACTTCTAACTTCGCGTTAGTTGGAATACCTTATAAAACGAGATTTTCAGGAGCGTTTTTTATCGATTTCGATTTGAGTGATTTGTCTTTATATTTAACTAGTGGCCGCCCGGGCTTCGCACGGGTTTTTATTCATATTTTTTTCCCGGCAATTATTAGTTTTTTTCTCGCCTTTTAAACCTTTCCTAGACCTCCACGAACATTTCAAGACTATGATAAGATAAATCCGTTCAGCCGTTCTCGAGTTTTAATCAGACTAACGAACAACAATTCATTTTTATTTATATAGATAGCAGAATAACTATTAAAAGAGCATCGAACATTGTTGGCTAACCTACTCGACCGCCATTTTGAAAAAAATGTGATTCCGCGTTTTTTTCACGGTTTTTACAAAATAGCGGACTGGTAGATATGCCAGGCTCCATACAACAATGTTCGAACCCTTTTAGAAACTTGCTAAATATACAAATTAATTCACTATTACTCGGATAACAATGGAGGGTTTAACTAGTTAATTTACAATAAAATGAACTTTAGGTAATAACAATCTACCGCGGCTCCCGCCTCGCAGTCGTTTTGGTCGCGCAGGCTTCGCCAAGGCTTATTAATTGTAACCCCCATCAAACGTTGTTTTGCAAAATGAAAAATAGATTTTTTCCGATTTCAGATCTACTCAATATGCTCACAAAATTTCATGAGAATCGGTCAAGCCGTTTCGGAGGAGTACGGGAACGAACATTGTGACCCGAAAATTTTATATTAGATATACTAGCAGACCCCAGCAAACGTTGTTTTGCTAAATAAAAAATAGATGTTTTCCGATTTTCAGATCTACTGAATATGCTCACAAAATTTCATGAGAATCGGTCAAGCCGTTTCGGAAGAGTACGGGAACGAACATTGTGATACGAGAATTTTATCTATACTAATAATATATTATATATATATATATAATATTATAAAGAGGAAAGGTTTGATTTTTTGTTTGTTTGTTTGTTTGTCTCGAATAGGCTCTGAAACTACTGCACCGATTTAAAAAATTCTTTCACCATTCGAAGCTACACTATCCCTGAGGGACATAGGCTATATTTAGTTTCCAAAAATAATATGATTTCTTACTAAACTCCGATAATGTAACCCATGGTGAAAAAAAAGAACCTTAAATCTTTCTTTAATCGCGAATGCTGCGAAAACTATTGAATATATAACAAAGTGATGTATTACAACTTTGTAGAACTTATCAATATCTACAAAAAACGTCGTTACATCATATCTCTAACTATTATAGTTTTGTGACAATAAGCGATTTTTTATATTAAACAGTTAAAATACCACTGTTTGAAAAGGCTCTTTGTTTGTATCTTGGTATTAATCCATAACAAAATAAATTATTTAGTATATAAGATTGCTTTAAAACCTTTATATAACTTTTTGAATTATTAGATTCTGACATTCCATTCAAAAGATATCACGAGTTAATTTTTTTTTTAAATAACGGCTCCGCTACTAACTATGCGTTGTGGAGTGGCAGGCGTCACTCGGGCACGGAGGTACGGGAGGGGGGTTAAGACCACGAAATAATCTGCCGCGCGGGGTCGGCTCCCTAATGAATGGTCGTGTGCGGAAATAAAAAAAATGTCTTAATAGATAATATTTTGTCGCTTAGTTAGTAGTTAATAATTCGTTAACAGGTAACTAATCCCATTCAAAAAGTTATTTTCAGAACTAAACCCTAGCATATAGCATAGATATTTGTACACATCGTCGGTTGCAGGTTCAATTGGGTTAACCATCAAAACACGTTAAATAAGTTTAGTATACAGTTTTTTTTAGTTTTTTTCTGCTCCTTCGAATAGCATAATAATAGAATTCTAGCTTTAAAAAAATACAGTTACGCTACACATTTTAACTGTAAATTTGCAGACTTCCGTTGAAATTATGTTGTAACTGAGTAGGTATGTGATCCATTTACATAAGTCGAATTGTTGTATTCCTATGACCGAAGAAGGTTAAGTTAATGTATGTATCTTGGCAAACCAGCATTGCTCTTACACTAATTCTTAGCTTGAACGAAAAATTATAACCACACATACACCAATATAAAACCAACTTTCTCCAAAAAACTAACGTTACACCAATTGACCCGAACCAAGTTTATGTTTGTTGTCGGTTACACCAATTTGAGCATTTCAATCAATAGTATGTTTTCTCTTACCTTAATCTTCTTAAAAATAATAAATCTAAATTTAAAATATAAGAAAAACCCCCGATTCGAATCCTTCAATTTCCTTAAAAGTAAAACACCATAATAATGTGTAATTTGCACGCAATGCGCTTTCATTTGATACCCCACTCGAGATTTTTGCAGATTTTCGGTTTTCCTTCCCCACTCTAACCCCCACAATTTTTAAACGGCACAACCGATTTTCATGAAACATGTCTAAGAGCACTCGCGCCAGACTCACCTTTTAAACAAAAACTAAGTTGAAATCGCTTCATCCGTTCGGGAGCTATGATGTCCCAGACAGATAGACACGTCAAACATATGACACCCCTCTTTTTTTGTCGGGGGTTAAAAATGAATCGCAAAATGTGTTGCTAAGCGCATAACTCAACAACGCCTATACCAATTTAGCCAATTTATTATTTTTTATTAATGTTTGTTGGAGTTTAAGGATGGTTTTTACGGCGAGAAAAATACGAATAATTTTAAAACAATTTTCAATAATTACCCGTGCAAAGCCGGGGCGTGCCGCTAGTATATAAGAAAAGTAAGTGATGAATTAAGGCTTAAAATCTTTCGTCACGAGGGAAGTTTCTGTGTAAATAGGCGTGCTTAAGAACAGTTGTTATTACACAGGTCAACTATGTTACAAGATAGATTTATCACATTTATAAATCATTGGAAAGCAAAGATTACAAGCCAAGCTAGTGTAACCTAACAAACTTTTATCCCGTCGTATCATAATAAACAAAAATAATAAACTAAATTAATTTAAATTATAATTTTCAAAGGCATGATTGTTAATTCTCTAAAATAAACGCGCCCACTTCACCGGATTGATTCATTAAGCCCTATAATTATCTGTGAAGGGCTTACAAAGTAAATTACGGACTTGATAGACTAAGGGCAGGGGGTACTTTATAACTTTATTCCGGCAAATAGTTTATTTTTATACCATGTATACCTGCAGTATGGAAATGTATATTGTGTAACTGGAATATATGGTATATACTTAAGCACTTTTTTATTTAAAAAATCTCATTGGTCTCGGTGTTTAATATAAATAAATAAATCTTTCCGGACTACTCACACAGCATCACCTAACCCCAAACTAAGCAGAGTGTGTTACTATGGGTGTTAGGTGACTGATATACTACATAGATACATTTTTTTTTTGTAAATACATTCATATGATACATAGAGAACGCCCAGACCCGATACCAGAAATTGTAGATCGTACAAAATCTGGTCCCCCGGCGGGAATCGAACCCACAACCTCCTGCGCCTCAGGCGGACGTTCGCCCACCGAGCCACAGAGGTCGTCGTCGTCGTCGTCGTAATATCTTCTATATATATAAGAAAGTCGCGTTAGTTACACCACTTATAACTCAAGAACGGTAGAACAGATTTGGGTGAAAATTGGTATGGAGGTAGCTTAGAGCCAGGAGACGGACACAGTGGCGTAGCTAGGGGGGAAAGGGCCCTTGTGCATAGTGAGAGAATCGGGCCCTCCCCCTCTTTCCGAGTAGTTTTACCTTATTGATAATGAGAATGAGTGACATCGAAAATGTAGATCTTGTCAACACCTTTCATTTTAACCCATAATGGAACGTCTAGGATGTGTAGTTTCAGACATATATTTACTGTTTTTGTTTTGACCGAAAATCTAGATCTCATCAACATTAAAAAAAAAATACGCAACCAAAATGTAACCAAGCACCACCAAAGCTGGCGCGACACCATTCACGTAACCCCGCGATGTTTTATGGTTGAGGTACGTGTGGGCTGGCCCTCATTGGAATATGATTTTTAAACTGAAAACAGGAATATCCATCCATCTCTGAACAGAAATCATTTATTAATTTTTGCTTTAAAGGGTTCTTGCTTACAATCTCTGTGTGATCAATATACTGAAATTATTTATACTATGGTATGACCGTAAGGTCACGTGATTGTCGCGGGAAACATGATCCGTGAAATGGTCCGTCCTCCGTGAGCGCCAGAGAGCGACTGATCGGTTTTACGAAACGAATTTTCGTGCATTTTGTAAGTATTCTTTCACAGGCATTAATAAAATCCATATAATAAATTTTTGCTTAGTACAAGTAACTCATTTACTAAGTAAATGACGAACTCTTTCTTTTGATATAACTCTTATATGTTTTGAAGTTGAAACCTCAGTAAAGTTGGTATAAAAATCAATTTAATGTCATCTTTTACACATTTTATTACCGTGCAGATTTATATTTTTTTAATTTTATCTTTAACAATAAATAGCGTACTTATTAACAAAAAATTATGAATTTTAATGATATTTGAAAATGCAATGAAAATTATTCATATTTACGGAGATAAAATCGTTAGAAAAATTGATAATTCGAACCGGATCTAGCTTTCGCAATTATTTTTTACTTTCTTGACGTTATTTCCGCTTTGCGGCTCCGGTACGTTCCTTTTTTCTTTCCATAATTTTCGATTGGTAGCCATCGAATTTTTAGAAATTCGGAGTACTTACTGAGATTTTTCTTTAAACAGGAAGCTCAACAGAAAATAACCATAAAAAAGCTTGTTTGGTAATGATGCCGTAAAATCAATATTAACTCATAAGAATTAATTATATCTTTTTATGAGTTAATATAAAGTTTCTATAGTACTTAGCTCGTCTGTCAATTTGAACTTGCTTCTTTTTTTTTTTTGCGAAAATGAGTTTTACTAGCATACTTTCGTGCCAGATGGATGGATGTGCAGAATAGAAATCATATCATTAGTAGTGGTGACACTTGATGAAATAAGGCTGTTAGTAGGGAATTACTCTCGATCTAGTTCTGTGGGAATTACGAATAACAACAGTCAGCAACAAACAAACAGTACGTTCCAGATCCAAGATAGTTGAAAACATTGCCTGAAATATCATAAATAAGAACAAGGCAAGAGCGAATTAAAACTTCATTAAAAAGTAGATGGGCGGGATTTGTGAATTCATCTCACGACCGTGAAGCACGTGAGCTGATCTTTTTATTTTTATTTTTTTTTCAAAGATGTGGCTAGAGGGCCCCCTGAGCTCAAGGGCCCTTGTGCACTGCACAACCAGGCCCTATGATAGCTACGCCACTGGACGGACATAAGATACTTTAAATTTTTTTTTAATTTTTTTTTTCATTCATTTTGGTATGGGTGTTTAACCCTCGGCATGCCTGGTGGTAAAAAGTTACATGGTATGCCTGGTGGGTCTGTGGGACCCGGATTTAAAAAATAAACTTTGGGGTACATGCTGTGGACAATTATCCTAATTTATTGTTTTTTTATTGAAACTTACTTTATATTTAAGGGGTATGAGTACAAAAATATAATAAAATCAAATGTTTATATAAATAAAACTGATAATAAACAAATATACTCTTTTCAACGTCAAATTAAACTGCTATGATTACAAAAATGCAAAATTGACTTAAAACAAACGAGATCTTGATCGGACTTTACGAAATATTAGGCACTTCTATAAACTTATATATAATAATAAAATTTATAGTCCTCCTCACTTCATAGCGTATAAAATACTTATCGGATATTGATAAATTCAAGCGTCTGCGTCCTACGGCTATGTCCTTCTTCAACAGGAACACGCCCCAGACTGTGAAATCTAGTGGTTGGCGTCAAGGTGTTCACAACGGTCAGCTACTGAGAGCGGTAAAGCCCGAAATTCGAATTCGGATACAATACAACGGTTTTTCTGCGGTGGTGGGTCTGAGGGACCCTACCAGGCATGCCGAGGGTTAATATCTTTATATATATAATTCTTCTGTGAGTGTGTATGTCACTGAACTTCTCTCAAACGACTGGACCGATTTGATGAAATTTTTTGTGTGTGTTCAAGGGGATCTGGGAATGGTATGTTTTTAGATTCACAAAAAACTCGAGAACAGCTGAATGTATTTATCTTATCTTAGTCTTGAAATGTTCGTGGAGGTCTAGGGAAGGTTTAAAAGGCGAGAAAAAATCTAATATATTTTTTATTATTACCCGTGCGAAGCCGGGGCGGGCCGCTAGTGTAAAATAAAAATATCTATATTTGTATGTCCATTATTTATTATATTTATTCTCTCCACTTCGCTGCTTACATAGCTTGTCCTAACTAGTAATGTTCTTTGTAACTAACAAACATTTACGAACAGCCGTATAGAAGACCGGTAAAATTAGGATTCACAGCGCGGTGGAGGCGGTGTACAGGAGCACTGTGTAGTCTTAGCTCAGCATGCTAAACACCAGCTACACTAATAATCACAAACATTTTATTCCATTTTCGCCCATCACAATTAAAAAATAGGAACAATATTTTAATATCGAAATATTTATTATATTTCGTACTAAACAAACAGCTAACTCCAGATCTATGAAGCAAACAAATTAATAAGGATTTATTCCAAAGCCTATTATTGTTATCATTACAATTATTTGAGGAAGGACGATGGGGCTCCGGAAATAACGACAAGAAAAAGGGTGATACGAAGATTCATCAATATTATAGTTTCAGGTGTAGTTCTCAGACATCTGAAATAGGGTGGATAAAATCGAAGGGCGCTGGAGGAAATACTTTTTTTTTCTTTAAAAATCTTAAAGCTAGTTCATTAACTGAAAGGAACTAACCCTTTATTTTTGAAAGGAAACAAAACTGCATTCAAAGATTTCCGAAAATAAAAATGCTTTACCTGGAAATCGAACCTACGATCAATCGAAAAATTAACCCTTGCTCTTAAACCATATGAATCGGTTAGTTATAAGTAAATTCATTTAAACGACTGGCATCCATCACCGAAAGGTTTTGACAAATCATCTTCATTTGTTAAATTATTTTAGTAAATTTATCGATGTAATTAAAATATAATTTAAAATCGTTACTGTTGTACAACATTATTCAGAAGATAAGAGCAACAACGTAACTCAAAACGACAAGCAATAGTTAGTCATAATAATTTACTGAAAACTAAAGAAAGTATAAGCGTAGTTTTAAGGACTTTACCGCCTGTGAGAGATTCTAATTAATAAAATTCAATTGACTTAGATTAAAATATCTTACTACCATTATTGATCTGGAAAGTGGTTATACTAAAATTTATAAAAACAAACGATCTCGTATTTTTTATTAATAGTACCTATCATTTGAAGAAGAAGACTTCTGAAATTTACAAAAAAACAGACTATCAAAATTATTCTTTAACAACGTCAAATGTAACATACCTTTATAGGAAAGTTATTTCAATAACAATAAAGGTAAAGATTATCATCCAAAAGAACGGAGCAAATTTCAAGCGATACTTAAACCTATTTAGTATTCAAACGACTCTTTTGGACGTTTTGTTGAATATTCACGGACCAGAAAAAGAAATGTATAGAAGCAGAACTCGTATTCGGAACAAAGAATAGCGCCAATAAGCAAAATGTGAAACTGCAGAAGAAGTGACAAATGACGTTGAACGCAGGCCACTTCTAAGTCAATGAACTTCTTTCAAGTGGTTTCTATATAATGTCTAGCAGCAGAAGTAATTAATCTGATGGATTTGGTGATATAATAAACTTGAATAGATACTCAAAATACATAAAGTTTGATGAAGGTTTAAATCATAATTCAAATTGAGAAAGAAAAAAAGACAAAATGACAACATTAATGATATTTTATGAAAAATTAACTTTACAAATGAAGTTTTGTATAAGTTATAGTAAACTCTAACTCCATAAAAGAGGGGTGTTATAAGTTTGACGTGTCTGTCTGTGTGTTTGTCTGTCTGTCTGGGACATCATAGCTCCCGAATGGATGGAGCGATTTCAATTTAGTATTTTTGTATGAAGGGTGAGGTGTAGCGCGAGTGTTCATAAACATGTTTTATGAAAATCGGTTGTGCCGTTTAAAAGTTATGGGGGTTAGAGTGGGTAAGGAAAACCGAAAATCTGCAAATATACTCGAATGGGGTATTAAATGAAAGCGCATCGCGTGCAAATTACAAAATATTATGGTATATTACTTTTAAGGAAATTAAGGCATTGGAATCGGGTGTTTTTCTTAAATTTTAATTTTAGATAATATTTGTATAGTTATCATGCATATTCTTGCTACTAGTAATAAGCTCAACAAAACTTTAAGCAGTTTCACTTCTATTATATTATTGATATTTTCAACGCAAGGACTATTCAATTTGCATTGCTATCTGTATAAGGCTATTTTTACTAGCGAAGCATACAAAAAATTTAATAACTACTATTGTCCAAAATGTTTTGTCGTTTCCATAACCCAGGTTTATTATATATTATGATCCCTCGCTTTGTCTGATTAGGGCTTAGGGCCTATTTCACTACCTCCTAAGTAAATTAGTCAATAATTGAAATACACAAAAATCACGGTCAGTCAGTCACTGACAGTTGTCAGTTGACTTGACTATGACTATGTTTTTACTTTAATAATTTACCTCGAATATCAGTGATAATAGGCACTTTCTATTATAAAATAAACAAGTTTTTTTTTAGTTTTATGCAGAAAAAATTAAGACACATCCGTAACTTTCGCGCACAGGTTTCGAACCTGCATCACCGAGATAGGCCCTGACGCGATAACCAATTACACCAACGCGTTGTTACGTGATAGGTCGAAATTTTCTGCACTTTGTATTATCGAGTGAAGCCCCGAGTAACATCTCGTAGAATATGGATTCTTCTTGAAAATGGACTGTTCTACTTATATTGCAATTCAGATTTAAACAATGTAAAAATACAACGACCTAAAATTTATAAATAGTCTAACCTGCAAAGTACAAATGGTGTAAAACTTAACACCATTTGTAACCACATGAATCAACGAATAAATGAATATGAATATGAAAGTTAGGTTTATCACTTATTAAAAATCATTATAAATAAACAAGTGTTTATAGCAACACTTAACACCCCGAATAAATATTTTTTTTTCAAGTTTAATGTAAAGCAATATGTTCATTTTGATAAGTAACGGGCAATCACTTAAGTGAACATTAAGGCCCACTTTAGCAAACCTTTTTCTGACTTAACTTCAAAGAATTCGCATTTACAAAGGCTCAAATGGAAAACAATCTCCATAGATAACACTAACCCTGACTTTAATCCGCTTATCACGTCCAACACGCCATTTTGTTTTCCACCTGACAGCTGTCATCCACAAAATGGCGGCGATAAAGTCACAAAGAACTCAATCCATCACGGCCGTCCTTTATGAGTTTCCTATTACAATTCATTACAATAGCGAGTAAACGGTGCAATTTTTCAAAGATTATGATAATAATGGAATTTCAAAAAGATTTTCCATTAAGCACTTTTCTATAGGGCTAACAATGGCGGAAGAAGACATCGTTTGCGCGAAATAGCAATTTGAAAATTGGTAATTTTTGCTCTTTTGTGCTCATTGAATGGTCTATGGTGTTTATTCAAGGTATAGACAGACAATAATTACCGGCAAGATTTATGGTGTTTGTAATACGACAATATAGCCAAACAATTGAAAAAAATATTTATATCTTTTATACTTAAGAACCTCCAGTTGTTTAACCGACATCCAACGAAAAAAGGTGGTTCTCTCTCTTATTTATACACATATTTTATTAATTAAATCTTTTTTTATTAATTCAAATAGTACTGATATTCAAAAACATAGTAACTAATAAAATGTAGAAACTTGACAACATGATAATGGCGATTTTTAGGCGCAGTCTTAAGTGTCAACTCGTGGTAGGGCTACCATCAAACACCGACGACATTAGTCTAAACAAACTGTTCAAGATTCAAGATTCTTTATTGATAACATAGGTTACAGGTCAGGTTTGTATAAAGGTATGTTTTTAAAGTTTACATACATAGTTTCAATTATATCGTTTTTCTAATAAAATAACAAATAAAATAAATGTCAATTAATTTATAAAAATTGTAAAAATTAAAATTATCATTTAAAAATAGATTATGTTTCATTTATACAAATGATAGATTATAATAAAAAGTCATCATAGCGATAGAAACATTGCTCGATAAGCCATTTCTTAAGTTTAAGTTTAAACAATTTTTCAGTTGGAGCCTGCATAACCACTTGAACGTCCAGTGGTACTGTAGTGCCACAAAACTTTATGCCGACTAACGTCCATGGTACTAGAGTGCCACACGAGTTTTTGGTTTTTTTATTTCGGATTTTCTTTATTTTCTAATAAGACAAGTTGCTAGTGTCAATGTCAGATGTCATTGTCAATAATTATTCTACTAAATTCTAATTAGAAAAACCCATACCTGGCAACAAAAATTATGAAAAAAAAAATATTTTGTTAATAAAGTGAGAGAAATTTTCCGCCATTTTCCTATTTTTCGCAAGTTAATTTCTTTATGATTTACTTGTGATATCTGTATTAAAATTAAATATGTTATTGAAAAAACTAGACTCCAACCCCGTTAAAACGGTACCAAAATAATAATTAAATGTTCAGAGGAGGTATTTTAAATAAATTTATCAAAATAGGTCTCCAAATCAGTCTAAAAATGCTACCATCCTATTTTTGATAATTTTTTAGTAAATGAAGATGTAGGTACGATGATTCGTATTATTATTCAAGTTTATATAATTATAATAAAGAAAATAAATACATTTTTGGTTTTGAAATAGATTTAGTACTTTTTATGTGATAAATAGTTTTAACGGAAAATCCGCGCAGCGTGTCACGCACCGCTCGCGTAACGCGGGCTGGGACGTTAGTCCCTAGTTACGCCGCGGGCGCTGGACGTTACAGTGGTTAATTGAGTCCGGTATCCGATTTAAAACCTCTGGTCCCATAACATGAGTTAACTTAGACGATTTCGTTAGCGTACGCTGCAGAGACCTCAGTTTGTGCTTATGGCGTGTCTGGTAGGCATGGTGATGACCATGCCTGTGCCTGTCTCTATTGTTCCTCACGTATACTGCTACTTGGTAGATGGCAATACAAGTTAAGGTGAGTATTCCTAGCGTCTTAAAGTAAGGCCTGACGGACACGTCACTCCTGATGTGCGCTATCACGCGTACTGCCCTTTTCTGCATACGGAACGCGCGCTCCCAGTCGGCAGCGCGCGCCCACTGCTCGGCGCCGTACTGCAGCAGCGAGTGTACCGTCGCGAAGTAGCAGGCTCTCACGGCTTCAGGCGACACCACACGACTCACGCGTCCTAGCGCGTAACACGCGCTCCCCAGCCTGCCACAAAGCACATCTATATGTTTCGTCCACTGCAACCCTCGGTCGATTTGAAACCCTAGGAACCCCGTGCACTCAACTTGTCCGATCGGGTTTCCTTCTATTCTTACACTTAGATTCCGTACTGGTTTACCCGATAGTTGAAAATGTATAAAATGGGTCTTGTAACACGACGCCATCTATCGGTTCGCGTGCGTATCACTATGTCAACTGAAAAACAACCGTCGAATAGAACCATGAACCATTTTATCAAAGATCAATGCAAGTAGACTACTAGCGCCATGCGGATTGTCAGCGCAACAACACTACTACATACAAACGTATACGTGAAGCACACAGACGACGGCAGCCCTTATAAGGAGCCCCGCTGGGAAGAAAATTCATTCGCTAGCTAGACGGCACAGAGGACGATAGCCCCGCAGTCGACTCTGATGTCTAAAGCTTGAACTGAGCGGAGGCCCCGCCGCCCTCAGGAATAGCATATAGCTAGAAAGTTATGGAAGAGGATAGCCCCGCAGTCCATTCCAGGAACCACGAATAGGTTTTCTCATAAGATCATACTCTATCTATACATTAAAGATTTGTTAGTAGTTACAAGTAATTGAATAAACAATCCTATCTGTCATACATCGTTGGTTTCATTCAACCACCACCATCATAGTCTTTTTTAAGTTAAGTGCAAGTCCGTTTACCGTAAACCAGTTAGCTAGCTGTGTCGACGCGGCATTTAAGCGATTTTCGAGTGCGGCCAAAGTCGGTGCAGTGACCACTGCGGCCACGTCATCTGCATACATGAGGACCTCGGCTTCAGTGACTGCTTCAGGTAGATCGTTAAGCAATAATGAAAATAATATGTTTGAAACCGAGGATCCTTGGGCCACGCCCATTTGTGTATTTAAGGGGTCTGATGTTATACCACCTCCTTTCACAACCTGGGTCCTGTCTCGCATCATACCGGTGAGTAACCGGAAGGGTGAACCGTCAATGCCGTAGTGCTTAAGCTTCATAGAAAGGATGCTGTGGTTAGCGACGTCAAAAGCTTTTGATAAGTCGCAGCAAAAAGCTGCGACTTGTAGTTTTCTTTCGCGAGCGGCGACCACTAGGCTGACCACTCTCCTCGTCATTGACGTCGTGGACCGGCCCTCGCGGTACGCGTATTGGCGATCTGAGATTGCCTGGGTTGATGACAGAAATTCTGTCAGCCGCCGACAAAGGCCATTTTCCAATATTTTAGCCAGCACAGGAATTATGGACACCGGCCTATAATTATCCATGTCGGATCTCTTACCCTTACTCTTGAATAAAGGTGAAATTTTACTCTGTTTTAGAGCTGTTGGGTATTTACCTTCGCGGATACACAGATTGTATGCATAGGCGAGTACTGGGGCAAGCACGATAGCTGCAGGTCGTAATATCTTAGGTGATATCCCATATATATCCTGAGATGTCTTCGGGGGTATCCGAGCTGCCAGAATATTATAGGCTTCCTCAGCTGTGAAATATCTAAGTCTTAGTGTACGGTCCGCGGCGGCACGCGCCGCGCGCAGCGCCTGGAGCGCGCCGGCAGGACTTCCGCGAGGCGCTCCGCAGGATTCATTGCATTTACTAACTGGCTTTTATTAAGGAACGGATTGTCGTTTGAGTCCTTAACCACTTCGGTAAAGTCTAGACGGGGTGTATTAATTTTCCCTCTTTCCTGGTTCACAACGCTCCACATACCCTTAGTTGCATTGCTAGTGTTTTGTTTGATTTAATAAAATGTCATAATGTTGATTCATGTCAGCAATTAAGTTTTGTAAAAAATCGTTATTGGGTTCTAATTTAGATAAACGTATGAAGTCCAAAAGTAGTAATTTATAATCTTTAATGTCCTGGGAAATCCAGGACGAGTCATTTTTGTATCGAACACAATTTTTTTTAAGTGGAAAGCTTAAATTTATTTACAATAATATTCATAATAGATGTCAGTAGCTCTTCAGATTGTATCTTATTTTGCAGCAATTGACACCAGTCTACGCTATCTATTGATGCTACAAAATTCGCAGTGTTTGTGCTTTTATAACACCTTTTAAAAGAATGCTTAGGGTTAGTTTGTACCAATGGCCGTCTAAAAATTCCCTTAATAGCTAAATGGTCACTTAAATTAGTGTCAATAGGAGATACTGACATGATATCCCCATTCATAAGGTTAGTATACAAGTGGTCTAGGCAAGTGGAGCTGGATATCGTGGTACGTGTGGGAAAATCGACCAAATTACTCATGTTATGGCTCGTAGTAGTAGCCAATCGTAGCAGTGCTACAGTGCTACGAACGTAGCAAACATAATCCGTTCTACGACTCACAGTTCGTAGCTTTTATTGAGTAATAGTACTCGGAATAGAGTTTAGTCGAATTACTCTGTAGGCTAAAAACCGTAATTTCATAGTATGTGACGCTTTTAGGCCTACCACTTCTCGGGAACCGATGATAATTATAATTAATCATGATAATTATTAGGTTACATCGTTACCATTTCAGCCTTATGACATACACTACGACAAAGGGAATAATATCTACCCTGCATCTGCCGTGAACCCTTAATTAAGATTTGCTTGTCATCAAATCTAAAATGTTTTATTATTTTAAGAGTAATTAGCAACACAGTATCGAGACATCGGTTAAATAAATTAAATATTTATCAATTACCCTCACTAGACTACAAATGAAAGTTTATCTGCTCCTCATCATCATCATCCTCCAAGTCATGATAACAATCAACGAGAGAACTTGTGTTCCAAGGCCTTAATGCTAAAATGATTAAAACCAACAGTAGTAACCCTCTTTCATACAATTTTAAATGTTGAAACGTACACAAAGCAGAAAAAAACAAACAAACAGGAAACCTATTGGGAAATTTTTCCAACTTTCCTTGTCACGTCTATTCTTGCATTCAAAACACGTTGACGCACAAAGAATGAGTTTTGTCATGTACAATGCAGGATTCTGAAAATGGGTCAATTTTGTAACAATTTTGTGGTTTTAAAATGGTTTTTGGAGTGGAGCTGTGGGAAAAAATTAAGGTTTCTGGATTTGATAATATATTTTGATGCTTTATTTTGAAAATAAGTATAGTTTTTAGAGGATATTATGTATTTTTTTGTCACTTTTTAATGTCTCGAGAATCTTAAAGTGAATTGTGTCATTTTTGTTGGTGTCATTTGTTCAATACGCTGGGCTTAGCGGGCGATAACACGTACAAAAGATATCGGTCGCGGGAAAGTCAATATTTTATTATATCTTCTCTTTAAAAACTCATTGTGTAAGTTCTGCATGTTTTTGATCACTTCATGGCATTGAGTTAACATCTCAACATTCATCCAACACTGCTACAGCTTTCAATACGATTCTAGCAACCTCTGCTTTATAACACTCCATTGATGTCAATGAATCCACAAATAGCTCTGATTCACAGGTCTGATAACTCGCAAAACACAGCCAAAACTAGCCCTACCTTTACATAATAAGGTCGATATTCCCACGCTTAATTTGTGCCGTAAAATATGCCTGTTTGTTCAATTCCCGTTATCAATTTATGCAGAATGGACGTGTGTCGAGCAATTTGCATCAGATATACGCTTGCAGTCTGCGACTATTCCGGGAACATATGGTTATTATAGTTGGCAACTATTGCTTTGAGATTAAGGTAAGCTACACATTCTATTTTAATCTATACTAATATTATAAAGCTGAAGAGTTTGTTTGTTTGTTTGAACGTGCTAATCTCCGAAACTACTGGTTCGAATTGAAAAATTCTTTTTGTGTTGGATAGTCCAGTTATCGAGGAAGGCTATAGGCTATATATCATCACGCTACGACCAATAGGAGCAAAGATATAGTGGTAAATGTGTAAAAAACGGGAGAAATTGTTCATCTTTGAAGCCTTCCGTTGCGTGCGCCGTGAAAACGGTTCAAGATACACAAAAAATATGTATTAAAGAATAATAGCTCTTTAAATGATCTAAAAAACAGTCCGCAATAGTATATGTCTATCTTTTAAGATTAACTCACAAAAACCGTTTTTATGGTACCTAATTTGGTCGAAATAATTTGTTTAAGTTGTATCAACATAATAATATTAATCTTTATTCAAATAAATATGTTGTTGGTTAAGAGTACTTCATCCATTATAACGCGGGTAGCACCGCAGGGCACAGCTAGTCAATATAATATAGGCTTTATAACTAAATTATAATTGAGAAAATTGCATAACTGGAGTTTATTTTTTAAACGCGAAAGTTTTTGAGGGTGTAAGTTTTTGTTGCTCTTTAACACAAAAGCTACTGAAAGGATTTTGATGAAACTTCACAAAATTTTAGATCACATATCAGAATAACGCATATGTAACTCTCTATCATGGTTAAATGCCAGTTTTCGCGGGAAAATCAATTATAGAGAGTAAAGCCCGATTTGAATCGTTTTAAGTGAGAACATAGCGGTTTTCCAAAAAAAGGACAGATACTTGTTATCGAGGTAAAGTATTTTATAACACAGGCAAAGCCGCGGGTGGACAGCTGGTGTTCGAATCAAATTAAAAAGTTTATTTGTAACTAAAATTTCATACATTTATACATATTCAATAAACGAATTGTGTTAAAACCTTAATGGCACGGTAGATTAGGACTAGGGAAAGAACGGCATTAACGGCATAGCATCTTCATAAAACTAATACCAAATTCTGCCAACCCGCCTGCCAAACGTATCGCGTATGGCAACGTCCATTATCATAATGTTAATATGCATGATGACTACTTCAAATAGGTATTTTGTTTTGTCTGTTTGTTATCAAAAAATACTGGGCATCACATTTTTACTTTAAAATGTATTAAAAATTAGAAGAAAGAGAAGAGAAAGCATAACATCACGCGAAACTTCATTGCACTGCACATTACATATTTTCTATGAATGGTAACAATTTTTTTGAGTAATCTAAATGACGAAATATTAACTATAATTATATTATTTTTAGTCATCTACCCTATTGTATTATAAAGCTAGTCTTTAAGAGAGATATACAAAACACTCACGTTCCATATTAATATAATTATGTATAGGCTAGTTTTAGGTTTAGCATTAGATATTAAGTATTTATATTATTTAAACCACCGCACCGTCCATTACATTTTTATAATTTTTTCTCTTTATCCACGGATGTCTTGAAGAAATTGCTTTAATCAATAAGAACACCCATTACGTGAAGTTTCCGTTTTTATTTACTCAATGTATTGTTTCTTTGTTTGGAGTGTAATAAAGTATTTTCTATCTATCTATCTACCAATCTTCCCACACTCACGTCGATGCCCACGCCTAAACTCATAACGTAACATATGCTCTTATCATATGCCCACGCCCCAGTTCCAAAAAACGTAGATTTAAAATTGATTTGCTAAATATATACAATACCTAACATAAGCTGCCCTACTGACGTTTTCACTGCTGGGACACAGGGAATTCTTTCTAGACGATAGCGATTAGGCCTCACCACGCTGGCCAAGTGCGGGTTTTTAAATGTCACATGGTGCACTTTCATTTTTCGGAGTTTGAACCTACGACTTGCGGAACGAAAGTCGAATATGTCACTTTGCCAACACGATTTCCAGCTCCCGGGCTTTCGGCAAGAAAATACCTAAACCTCAAGAATTAAAAACATTTCCGCCTACAATGCATTTTCCATTATAAGAGATGTTGTACAATAATTAAGAACTTAGTTTGTAGACTTTATATTTTTATTTCACAAAATGGCGTCCAGAAGTTGTCGCTAGTCCATTAAGGATTGAATTTTTAGTCATGGCCTTAGTAACATTCACCGGACTAAAAGGAATCGATTGACGTGTGAATCGAAAAAATAGCCTAGGAGTTTGGTCTGCGTAGTGCTACAAAGGAACATACTAACATACATGCATAGGCTGATAAATACATTACCACTCTGCATATCTCAGTCGGTTTAAAAGAGCTACTACCTTCAGCGCATCGAACCCACTTCACCCAAGCGTAGCAAGCGACCTTCGTCCACTGCGACACTAAGACAAAATCGATATAATATTTATAGTTCTTCTATTACAAAGTCGTTCGATATATCTCGCAGGTGTCAGTAATTTCGAGCGGAGAACTATACGTCTCAGCGGGGGTTTTATGACGGACGGATACGTGCTTCGATTGTCTGGCTCTGCAGTGGAGAAATTAATGCATCTTTCATCTCACCTTTCGTTTTTTTAAAAAATATTCTAGTTTTAACTATTGATCAAAATTCTGCTGTCTAGAATAGTGATTGTGAGCTTACTCAATAACTTGTTTTGATGACTTGGTATCAAATTGTATAGGTTATATTATAGTTATATTTCAAAGTTATCCAATATTGCAGAAGATAATTTACGAGAACTCATTATAACTCTGGGCATGTTCTGAGAACTGTAAAAGAGTTTGAAGGACATGTGACATTCACCAACCCGCACTTGGCCAGCGTGGTGAATTAAGGCCTAAACACTCTCGCCAAGAGAGAAGTCCCTGTGTCCCAGCAGTGGGAACGTTAATAGGGTGATGATGATGATGATCAATTCTGAGCAAACTAAACGGATCTTATAAATGTATTTTTTTAATAATCAAAATCGATTAAAATAAAATGAATGCATGAATGTATGCAGCTTTGATTAATTCTGATAAAAACCAATAATAGTTTTGTCTTAGGAGTTAAGTTTAACATTTAATTTTAAGTATATAACATAAATTATCGTGCACGTTAAAACTGAATTTTACGATGATATTTGTTAAGATATTATTTCACAAAAAACATAACGCCTTATATTATATATATTTTTTTAGGAATATTTTAAAATGTATCACTGTACCTACAACACAAGCCTAACCACTTATATAGATATTAAAATAGTAACAAGACGTGATCCATAAGTATTATTTTTTCTATCCCACTGCTAGGCAAAGGCCTGTCTCAAATCCCTCCACCGTCCCCTACAATGGCTTCCTGTCACCAGTCGGCCCGGAAGTTGTCTTATTCGTCCCGCCAGTACTATTTATCATAATTGTAATTATACAGTGTGTTCATAAATTGAAATAAAATAGATTTGAAATTTGAATGCCACTAAAATCCACAGTTAATTCAAAAAGCAAGAGTTCAAAAACGAAATAAACCTCCTTGTGCACTGCAGTTCCATTGTTCCGTTCGACTTCGAAATTATTGTCGTCCGCCGGCGGGATTTATCGAGTGCCGTTAGGATTGGACCGGTCACCCCTCAAATTGGGACCTATGGTACGGTTCTATTTGTTGAAACAATACAGATGTTTTGTTTTCTAGTCTTCCTGTTTTTTGGTATACGAGACTATAATAATATAATTTTTGGTTTCTCAAAATTAATCCTGTGTTATTTTAGAAAATTGCATTATTTTAAATAGGTATCGTAGGTACGATTTTCTTCTTAATCAGTAATCAGTGTTGATAAAAAGGGATCGCCGAAATGTATTTAGGAACCTACGCGCTTATCTACTGCATCAAATTGAATACATTTTTATTTATTTGTAAATTCTATATGCAATGTACCAAACTAGGGTAGAAAGCTCAAAAACCAAGCATTTCGCGGGTTTTTTATTCTAGAACTTTTCTGTATTTGCTGATTATCAAAGAAAAATAAACGAAATAAATCTCTCAAGCGCACTGCAGTTCCATTGTTCCGTTCGACTTCGAAATCATTGTCGTCTGCCGGCGAGATTTATCGATTGCCGTTAGGATTGGAACGGTAACCCCTCGAATTAGTACCTACGGTTCCATTTGTTAACAATGCAGATGTTTTGGTTTCTAAAATGGATATTCATATTTATCATTTAATCATGACTGCAAAGTATATTTTATGCATAAAATTATCTTACATAATATTATGCCACTTAAAGAAAAACATTTTGGGATACTTGGGGCTTGGTTTGTTGTAAACGACAAATCTTTAAAAATCCATACATATAAAATTAACCCTAAATATATAATTGACGACCTTTGTGGCTCGGTGGGCGAAGATTCGCCTGAGAAGCAAGAGGTTCAATTCCCGCCGGGGACCAGATTTTGTACTATCTACAATTTCTGGTGACGGGTCTTGTTTTCTACGTTTCTTTCATATGTTTGTTTTTACAAAAAAAAAATGTATCTATGCAGTATATCAGTCATCTAGCACCCATAATTATAAGATCAGTTTAGTTTGGGGTTAGGTGATGCTGAGTGATTAGTCCGGAGATATTTATTTTATTAAATTAATAATTAAGGACACTCCAAACAATAACATCTAGCCCTGCTTCTGTTACGGGTGCTTGACATCTGATATAGGTACTGAATATAATAGATATACATAATTATAGATATACTAGTCGACCCGACAGACGTTGTCCTGTCCCACGTCTCAAAAAACAATATCCCGTTGACCGTATTGTGAATCTAAACCTTTCCCAGATCCCCTTGAACACACACAAAAAATTGCATCAAAATCGGTCCAGTCGTTTGAGAGAAGTTCAGTGACATACACACTCACAGAAGAATTATATATATTAAGATTTTCATATTTTAATCACCCAGACGGAGAAAGTGCTTGCAGAACATACATGGCTCCTCGGAACCGCGTCACTAAGGCAGTCGCGCCACTCCGGCATAATAATATCATTTTTTATTAAACTAATTATTGGCTTTACCATAATAAAATCCATTGAAAGACTTCAAATATTAGATAAAGTCAAGTTTGCGTATTTATCCCTTTTATCAGATTCACTTTTACTCACTTATTCTAAGAAAATAAAAATGGTAAAACTCAGACTAACAAGTAGGTATTTACTTAGCGAGTAACTTACCTAGAAACTATTGACCCGTTTATCAGTGAGCCTCTATTAGGTTTAATCCATTAGGAATCTTATTATAAAAGCAGTAAAGAGGGTACTTGCTTGACCGCTCGCCGAACGCCCTAAGGTCACAAAAACTTTCGGATTAAATTGAGTGAGGGTATCTGCAGGTAAAGTGATGCTACTTTAAAAAAAATACTAGTCTCTGCCGTGATGGATTAATTGCATTTGACAGATTATTGACAACTTAAATTGAATAATTATTGTCAAATGTATGGGATTACCACTTGTTGTTATCTCCAATAGTCGAAAGTGGCATCTCGTGGTAGGGTACATGGCGCTTGCAACAGTGTCTAAATTATCATCTCCGACGACAAACCGACCAACGAATTGACGACACCTATCGCTCGATCTAAAGTCCGCCTGAGGCGCATGTATTTTAAGGTTTCAGGTTCGATTCCCGCCAGTAAACCAGGTTTTGTACGATCTACAAATTCTGGTTTCAGGTTTGTGTGTTTTCTACGTATCAAATGTAGCAATAAAAAAATATCTATGTATTCAATTAACACCCATTACACAACATTAAGTAACCCCAAACTTAGCATACTTTGTGGTTCGGTGATAATATGTGTTTTTTTTTAGCCTATGCTGTCCCACTGCATGATGTGTGATTAGTCCGGAATTATTTATTTATAATATACTATCGGAAAACTGAAAAACGGTGAAATCATGGTATGTTACACGATTCAAGTTCTAATATAAATAGAAATTCACACGAACTATTTTAGTATTAATACCCGGTTTTAATATTCAACGGACTGTCTGTGCTATATCTGTGGGAATAAATATATGTAAAATATTTCAGATTCATTTTCAACTTCATAGTTATAGGGAGTTACATTATTCATTCTAAAAAACGGGATTTCTTATCTGTTTATCGATCACCATAACCGTATTTTCAAAAAAGCGTGTTTGGAAATAAGGTATTTTGGACAAAAAGACAAAAAGCTTCACGACCGCGGCGTTTCGACGACACTTTTAACACGTTTGACAATCTTACCGAGATTAATTATAATTATTATCATCATCATCTCAGCTACAGGACGTCTACTTGCGGTCTGAAGCGGCTTGCAACCACCGTGGACATAAGGCTTTCACACAATGACCTATCCCACATGGTGATTGGTTGGAGTCTTATGATAGTATTGTAATATTAAGAACTAGCGGCCCGCCCCGGCGTCGCACGGGTAAAAAAAGTTCCCGGCAATTTTTCCTTATTTGCTCACCGTTTAGACCTACCCTGGACTACGACAAACATTTTAAAACCAAAATCAGCTCAATCGGCCCAGCCGTTCTCAAGTTTTAATCAGACTAACGAACAACAATTCATTTTTATTTATATAGATATTGATATAGATAAGTTTAGGTATGACTTAAAACGGGTAACATACCATGATTCGACGGCAGTTGTTTCTGTGATCATGGCGCTTGCAACAGCCAGTCAAGTTGAAAACTATAAAAAACCGTCAAATCATGGTATGTTACCCGTTGTAAGTCATAATATTGTTAAAAACCATGATAATTTTATTTATTCTCGATAAGCTTTCATTTGACCACAATCTCACCTGATGTAAAGTGACGATGTGGTCTAAGATGGAACATGAAGACCTAGAAGGCTTCTCCGGACCACATTACGAAACACGAAAAACTCACTTCACGCACTGGCCCAGCCCGAAACAAGCCATGGCCGAAGCCTACCACCAGAGACTGTTCTTATCACCAATAATTGACATTATCTATACATTAAAAAAAAAAAAAAACTACCTATATTGAGTGCGCGTATGGCCGTGTGTGTGTGTGTGAGTTGTGTACCAGCTATTATTATAGGTAAATTATGTTAGGTAATATTATACCAGCTATCCGTCAAATCTCGGTAAAAATATCATAGTAAAAATCTTCGTGGATACCTAATCGTGGAGCACTAATTCTGATATTATAATTAACTAGCTGTGCCCTGCGGTGCTACCCGCGTTATAATGGATGAAGTACTCTTTCATAACATATTTATTTGAATAAAGATTAATATTATTATGTTGATACAACTTAAACAAATTATTTCGACCAAATTAGGTACCATAAAAACGGTTTTTGTGAGTTAATCTTAAAAGATAGACATATACTATTGCGGACTGTTTTTTAGATCATTAACAGAGCTATTATTCTTTAGAACATATTTTTTGTGTATCTTGAACCGTTTTCACGGCGCACGCAACGGAAGGCTTCAAAGATGAACAATTTCTCCCGTTTTTTACACATTTACCACTATATCTTTGCTCCTATTGGTCGTAGCGTGATGTTATATAGCCTATAGCCTTCCTCGATAACTGGACTATCCAACACAAAAAGAATTATTCAATTCGAACCAGTAGTTTCGGAGATTAGCGCGTTCAAACAAACAAACAAACAAACAATCAAACAAACAAACAAACAAACAAACTCTTCAGCTTTATAATATTAGTATAGATTATGTATCTTATATATACAATGTCCATGTCTCAATGTTAGCTGTTACCGTACTCCTCCGAAATGGCTTAACCAATTATTATGAAATTTTAGATGCGTATTCAATAAATAGGTCAGAGAATCGGCTACTATCTATTTTTCATTTTGCAAAACAACGCAAGCACCAAGCTACAAGCTTGTATTATATTATTATATATATTTATATTATAAGAAATTATGTAGTTATATAATTATTTTTGTATTTTTAATATAATTTTGTTGTTTAACATTACAATTAAAATAAAACATATTTTCGCGTTAGGAACGAAATTGAGAGAGAGAGAGAGATGGGCTCCTTGACGTGTCCGTCAATGGCGAAAGAGACATGATTGTTGTTTTTATTTTCTTTTTTGATTAATTTTGACTACTACGTGTTTTTTTTTAATGTGTTGAAATAATTTTAGGATTAAGAAAAAAAATTAATAGAATGAAAGCCATTTATTTCGACAACACAAACAGAGAAAAGTACAATGTATTAAAAAACCAAACTAAAATAATTAAAAAAAACAACATAAAAATCTAAGCACATGATACATGATTGTATCAACCAAATGTGCTTAGATTTTTTATGTTGTTTTTTTTCATTATTTTAGTTTGGTTTTTAAGATTGTGAGCTGAAATAGGCGTTGGCACAGCATGTGCCGAGTGGTTGCCGATCAGTGATGTTGAGTCTGTTGAATCATATCGATAATATTTATAACATAGCCCACCATAAAGTCATGAACTGAAAAATGGTATAAAATGCATTCAATAAATGCGGACTAAACAGAACATTGGCACCAATTTCATGTGAGGTTTATCCGTGAATTACGTTGCAAAAGTTGATGTCCAGCGCAAATTAGTTACAATGTCAAAACCTAACTTTGTAGCCAGATGGATAAGCTTTAGTTGGTTAACTTTTCTTTATTTTAATTTTGCAACATTATTTTAAACTTTACGGTGATACAAGCGAGTAACATTTTGAGCTTGAGTCTCGCGAATTCGGATCAACTTTGTTTAACAGAATAAGACTAATTCTGTCTTTTTGAGGCGACATCATAATACTGCTTTTCGGATTTCGAATGTGGTTTAGCTTGTGAAAGATATTTCATTTGTTTTTTTAGGTAAAAAGTAGCATTTACTTTTACTCGGCGCATCAATTAGTCCGTCATTAAGATTACATCTATAATAATAATTTCCATATTTTTTTTTTATATCTTGCAAACGAAAAATCAAGATGGTACTGTGCATTGAAGTGATAGTCAGATAGTAAATTTATTGGGAAAACTCATATTTACATATCACTTTTTCGTACAAAATACAATAGGTACACAATTACATTCAGTATAGGTTACGTAGTAATTTATTGGTATAGGTAATTAACTTTACTAATCATAATATATCATTAATTATAGCAATATTTAATTATAGCAACTCAGTGTGAAAAAATATAAGCACTATACTAATACTATTACTGCCTCAGTGGCGCGGTGGGCGGAGGTCCGCTTGCGGTGCAAGAGGTAGCGGGTTCGATTCCCGCCGAGGGGTCAAGTGTTTATATGTTCTGCAAGCACTTTCTCCTTGGTTTGGGTGTTTAATAAAAATATCTATCTATGTATGTCTATTATAATTAAGTATATCAGATGTCTAGTACCCGTAACACAAGCTAATAGCTTATCACGGGGCTAGATGTTGTTGTGTGGATTGTCCGGCAATATTTATATTTATGTATTTATTTATAATAAAAAAATTACGTGTCGTAATGATTTTCGTCCAAGCCCCCACTTCGGAACTTTGATGCCTTTTATTTTGGCACTTTCATATTAAATTGTTGAATCAAATAGGTGTAGTAGTTTTGGACTGACAGACGGACTAAACAGAATACGTATTGTTATGTAGTCATCATGCTCTATTGTGTAGGTAAATTGTACTTTCCCGTGTATTAGTCAAAAATCAAAATACAGAATCGGACTTGCGATTATTATACGAATACCGTATTACACATTTTCATCATCATCATCATTTCAGCCGTAGGATGTCCACTGCTGGACATAGACATAGGCCCACAAAGATCTCCAGTAATTTCGGATGGCAGCGTCCAGCATCCACCGTGAGCCCGCATCCTTCATTAGGTCGTCCGTCCATCTAGTTGGTGGACGTCCTACGCTGCGCTTGCCGATCTGTGGTCTCCATTCTAAGACTTTACGACCCCGATCATCTGTTCTGTGTGATATAGCACCCTGCTGCCCTGCCCACTAACACTTTAAAGAGCTAATTTTATTGGTTATGACCCGGCCTAGTATCGCACGGGTAATTATTCAAAATTGTTTTCTCCAGAATAAGAAGCTAGTAGATAGATAAAGGTAATCTACAAAGTTTTTTATGTATCATATATATGTATTTACAAAAAAAAATATGTATCTATGTAGTATATCAGTCACCTAACACCCATAGCATAAGCTCTACTTAGTTTGGGGTTAGGTGATGCTGTGTGAGTAGTCCGGAAATATTTATTTATATTTTATTTATTTACTGTAATCCTATTAATTTCGAATGTTGTAAAATATATTTATAACTCTCACGGACTCCCCTAAACGCGGAAAATTAAGGGTTGGCAGCTTGTTATTAAAATTTCCTCAGACTGACGCACTATTCATCCAATTAAAAGCCATTCTCATCTTTAATCTCCATAATGGGCTCACGTTTTCATATAAATTATATGTACGTGCGCTGTTTATTTAATAAATACTTGACAATAAATTTGTGCTAGTGCATCATCTTTTTAGGGTATCTTAGGCGGAAAAGGAACCAGTATTGTTCTATATTACCAGTACCAGTATTGTTATATATATTAGGTCCTTACATATGAAATTGGCGTTTTGTATGGGAGGAACAAAAAGTCGAATATTTTTTAATATAATATATTTAATTAATCAAAGTATGAACCATTATTTTCTATGCACTTTTGCCATCTTATAGGTAGTTCATTGATCCCTTTACTAAAAAAACCAGTCGGACGGGAATCAATAAAATCTTTGAAGGCGATTTGGACTGCCCCATCGGAGTTGAATTTTTTCCCTTGCAAGAAGTTATCCAAATTTCGAAAAAAATGGTAATCTGTTGGAGCAAGGTCCGGGGAGTACGGAGGATGTCTTAGACTTTCCAATTGAAGCTCTTCTAATTTAGTAGCCGTCTGTTGCGCAGTGTGTGGTCTAGCGTTGTCGTGAAGCAGCAGTGGCGTGGAGCGATTGACCAGCCTAGGTTGTTTAGCCGCTAGCTTTTCCATCATGGTTTGCAATTGCTGACAATAGACATCAGCCGTAATAGTCTGGCCAGATTTGAGAAAACTGTAATGAACAATACCGGCACTAGTCCACCAAACGCTTACAAGTAACTTTTTTGGGGTTAATTTTCGCTTGGGGCAGGATTTGGCTGGCTGGCCAGGATCCAACCATTGCGCTGAGCGCTTCCGATTATCGTAAAGAACCCATTTTTCATCACAGGTAATGATTCGGTTTAAAATACCTTCATTATTGTGCCGGTTTAGTAATGTAACGCAGCAGTCGACGCGCGTTTGCCGGTTTGCTTCAGTCAATTCGTGAGGTACCCACCTTTCAAGCTTTTTAATCTTCCCAATTTGCTTCAAGTGAATTAAAACAGTTTTATCACTAACACCGCAGCCTGCAGCTAACTCGGACGTGGTTTGCGATGGATCCGCTTCCACAATAGCCTTCAACTCTTCATTATCAACTTGAGTCTCAGGCCGTCCACGGGGCTTGTTCTGCAAGTCGAAATTTCCAGAACGAAAACGTTGGAACCAAAAACGAACTGTGTTTTCTTTTGCAACACGACCGCCATACACATCATTCACCCTTCGAGTTGTTTCCGCAGCACTAGTGCCACGGCGGAACTCGTACTCGTAAATAATGCGATATTTTAAGTTTTCCATTTTGTAAAATGAGTGACGCAAACAGAAAAAAACAGAAGAAAAAAAACAAATGAATGACGATCATCGAAGCACAAATACATGAGTCTATAGCTGTACAAATTTGAATTTGGAATTCCTTACCAAAGAGGAGAAATTTGTGATTAAAGTGGCCAGTACGAAAAACGCCAATTTCATATGTAAGGACCTAATAATTTATATATGCTAGCGGCCCGCAAGGGCATCGCACGGGTAATTCAAAATCCCGGCAATTATTCGAATTTTCTCGCCGTAAAAACCATTCTTGGATTTCTACGAAGATTAAAAAAATAGTATTATCTAAATTGGTCGAGGCTTTGTTGTGTTATGCGCTTAAAATATAAATGTGTTGGCGTATATTATAAATATATGTATTTCTTTTTAGGGTATCTTATGCGGAAAAGGAAACCGTATTATTCTATCATTTATGTGTGTTTCTGCGGCTTTGCTTTGTTAATGTAAATACTTAAGTCTAACTTTATATTTATGATGTAATTATTGAAACAGTGGGTTTAGTGTTTCTATAAATATGAGAAATAGCCAAATCAACCTATATAACTTAGATAAAATGTCTTTAGCAATCGTTTGTCCCAGTCGCTCACTTTGGTTATTGTGTATATTAGAATGAAACAACATTTCAACTTAGACAGCTATCTATTTTGCATAAAAAAGGACAGCTATTATAAAATAGCGTTTGTTTCTTTACAATTGCATTGTGAATAAACATTTTACAAGCAATTTGGACTTTCGAGTCAAGTTTCTTCATTCACTTTAAAAATCTGCAATTGAGTTTTACCCTTACAAAGAAAACAATACAGTGAACGTTTTGTAAATTTCGGAGATATCAAATCAGCCTTAGTGCGTCCACTGCTGAACATAAGCCTCCCTTATTGGTAAGGGTAGGTAGGGGTAAAAAAAATAGTATAAATCCGACGTAAGCGTTACGATACACGAAACTTCAATCCACTATAAGTAATCTAATATATAAAATTCTCGTGTCACAGTTTTCGTTGCCATACTCCTCCGAAACGGCTTGACCGATTCTCATGAAATTTTGTGCGCATATTGAGTAGGTCTAAGAATCGGCCAACATCTATTTTTTATTTTGAAAAACAACGTTTGCTGGGGTCAGCTAGTAAAATATAACTTTTGAAACTATCATGGTTAATAATATTATTTATATTTATAACGGGATATTTACCATGATTGATTGTCTTTAGAGTTTCCCGATATTTCGGAACAGTTACATGCGCCATGATCACGGTTGAACTCCGTGAACGTTCAAAAAACACTATAAGTTCAAGGCCTTCTTCTAGGCCTTTATGCTACATCTTAGACCACATCGTCACTTTGCATCAGGTGAGATTGTGGTCAAATGAAAGCTTATCAATAATAAAAAAAAATAAAAAAAAGTAATATTAAAAATACCTGAACATTTTTTTTAATAGTTGAAATGACTAACTTATTTTTTTTAGTAATCTACCATATTCTAATTTAGAAGTAGCTAACACCCATTATGCTAGTTTTCCTTACTTGTGACTAAAATTTAAGTTTTAAATGAAAATAAATAAAATTTCCTATAAAGCGAACTAAAACATTGCGTGAAAAACTGCACCCTTACTTCCTTGGTTGACAAGGAATGATGGCTAAGTTTATTGACATGTTTGTAAAAAATTACCATAGACAGGGTTGCCATGATAATAAAGGGTCACAAATAACAAATGTTACAAAAAAATCTTTTTGATATATAATAGGAAAATTTTGAAATTTATTTATCATGGTTTTTAACAATATTCTTAGAGAACAAGCAATGTAATTGTTCAACAGCAATAATTCTGTTTCTTATAACTAGATGTCAATACACTATAAAGGGCTAGTTCTTGATCGCGCTGATGAAAACTTGAGGGCTGGGGTTGTTTAGTTTTACATTTTCTTGTATCGTTGATTAGCTCGAGGTAGCTACATTGTAACATATATCAATAAAACTACGGAAGCAAATTGAGTAGTATTATTTTCTGGCAGAAGATCTGATCCAAACTGGCAGGGATCTTCACCCACGTTCCAGCTGTAGGTGCTGATAATCCGTGGGCGAACAGCTGTGGAGACAGTTCAACATTCGTACTCCCAATTTGGGCAAACTCTCAACTCTACTTTAAAACCTTTGTACACAGTTCTAACAATAAATATTTTCTTATTTTAAAACGGGTAACATACCATGATTTAACAGGCCCCGCGAGAAAGGGCGGTAGTTATGTAAGAATTCAGACGCGAGTAATGTAGAAGCGCGTTGATGTGTGTCTCCTATATCTATAATGTATATTTATGTCTATTATATTATTGATATTAGATGTCTAGTACCCGTAACAAAAATTTAGAGCTTACCACGGTGATGGATGTAATTGTGTGGATTATCCGGAAATATTTATGTATGACTATTCAAACACAAATTGAATTGGCATTACAATACAATACAATACTCTATAATGAACACAACATAATAAAACACAAAAAAAGATTAAAATGTACAAAAATTGTGAATCAAAGGGCGGCCTTATCGCTGATAGAGATCTCTTCCAGGTAACCAATCATTAAGCATGAAGCATGGTATTATACCTGTTCTCTGTCAAATACTAATATTGGAAGCATGCACTAGGCTATTGTGTCTAAAATATTGACAGTTGCGGTAAATGGACTAGTACCCCACCACGGGTTGCCACTTACCTGGACACTGGACATAAGTCCAGTGTCCAGGTAAGGTCGATAAGGACAAAATTTTAGTTGGGAAAAATGACAAATGGCTGGGTTTACAGGTGCGATTTGTGCAGGTGCGATTAGGCTGGGTGCTGTAACAGGACTACTTCGGACGTCTATCTTTTATGAAAAGCACTTTAGCAGCCCTAGTTATAATGCCGATGTTAACAAATTCATTACTTACGCGGCGAGAAAGGTAAAAAATGATACGAAACGCTTAGTGATTGATGATCCTAAAATCTATGGAAGTTTATACGCATCGAGAATACTTATTAGATATTCTTACTTATAAATTACTTCTTAAAATATTACACTTCAATTTTGGAATAGATTTTTAGCCGATTTAAAAAAGAAGGGGAAAATGTCTCTGACTATTCGAACCTACTATTCTGCCTTTTTTTATTAGCCTATGTTGTTCTACTGCCGGGCAAAGACATCCTTCCAACAATCCCTATCCAGAGCTGTTTGACACCAATTTTACCAAAAGTCCTAAAGGTCGTCAAAATATTTTTTATATCGAAATATTTTTTGTGGACTCATTTGAATATAAATTATAATGGGGACTTCCATAGCACGCTTTTTTTGCTATAAGCTGTTCCCACTTAAATTTGATAAGAACCATATCACCAGTGTATTTCGTACTTTCAAAGGACAAACTTGATAAGAGTTGTTCCTACTAAAATATGATGGGAACCAGTGCATTTGATACAATAATAATCCATTAATTTTATACTAGAAGTCGGTTTATCTAACGTTCACTATGTTAACAACATATTTTTTTTAGTTTGCGATATGGTAATATTTTCCGGTGGTAAAACAAGCCTCCAGATTATGAGCTATGTATATATATTCCAAGTTTCCCAACTGTTTGAGCGATAGAGTTACAAACCTACATACATCCATACAAGCTTTTTTATAAATTAGTATGTTTTAATAATTGTTTCATATTCGGGGAAAGATAGTTGCCCCTGGTATGTAGCATGCAGCCTAAATATGAAGCTTGGTCCAAATTCAGGCAAAGCAATTTATGTTCTGCGTCTAATTTAGGCACTTAAATCAGTATAAGCCCATATTCGCAGGGTTGGAAGTGTGATGCTAATTGTAACATTATTTTATCGATAAGTTTCGTTAAATGACTGAGTGAGTCATCAACACTGTAAAAAATTGTGCTTTCTGCCAATTATTTTTGGCTTTACATATTTTTATATTGCATAAACTTAAAATCTTATCCAATAAAATCTTAATCGTATGCTTATTTTACTAACAACTTTTGTTTCTGTAAGAAACATTAATTGAGATAGTTCATTTATTTAGTGAAATACATAAATATTTATGGGCAATCAATACAATTAAATGTCACCACGCGGTAAGCTATACAATTATTGTGTTACGTGAACAAAATTACACATAATGTGTTTAAAGATATTATTCACAATACAATATTAAGCACCCAGAACAAGAAGAAAGTACTTGCAGAATATACCAAAACTAGACCCCTCAGCGGTAATCTAACCCGCTACCTATTGCGCCGCAAACGGACCTTTGTCTACCGCGCCACTAAGGCATCAAATAATTGTGAAGAACAAACTATATTATTTGTTAGTAAAATTAAAATAAAAAATTTGCCGCCCTATTATAATATAAGACATAGACACCATAATAATTCAAACACGAGAGACAAGATACAAAAAAATGGAATTAAAAAGCGTGTGCCTACCCCATTAGCATAAAATACAAAGGCGGGAAGATGCCGATTCAAACAAAAGAATCAAGATCACATTTATAAATTCGATAACATCGACCAGTCTATACATATCGATAGTGACGAATCCATCGATACTCTCCCATCCCTATCTGGGATTCGGCAATCGTTGCTAGTGACATATAGCACAACATTCTTCTAGCTCAACGGGTAGAATGGGGTAGGCAGCTATTTATTTCGCAATCCACTTGGCTTACGGTTACTTCAGACAGATAGCGGAGTTGGATAAATTTGTTAGTGGCTATTTCAAGGTCTTTTTTTATCAGGCAGATCGGCTGTATTTGAATGAGATGGGTCTTTTAGGGTTATGATATTTATGACTGTGATAAAGATGTAATATTTTATTTTATAGGGCAAAACATCATACTAGACCAATGCTGTACGATGAGTGTTAGAAAACTAATAATTTTGTCTATGTATACAACATAGATTGATTGTTTTTCTTAATATGACAATAAAAGATAGGATATTGTGTTGTTGTCGTGAAAAATTACTACTACCTATGAATATTTATTTCTGGCAGGTGATATTTTATGACCTTTTGTTTTTTTTTTAATTTACTTTTACAGACAACCTGTTAAAATAATTTGGTTACGACTGAGTATTTTGAGCGGCATCGTAAAATAAATTACCTTTTTTATAATTTGGCGGGGTTTTTTTTAACGAATATTTTTACACTTGCGTGTAATATAGTAGGTACTTTTTAGCAGGCCCTATTCCAAGGTAATGCCATAAATACTTTAGATGTTGGTATCCCATAAAATATTCATACTAAACCTTCAGCTCTGGAGATGCTTGTGGTTTTTCTACCTTGAGGGTTCGGACATCGTCGAGGTTAAACGGTAGCGCAATTTAGTTGACGTTCTCGATTTCCATAGACATTAATTTAAACTGGATGGTATATTTTTGTGATCATCATTACACCCAACCCGCATGGTCTACATAGTTAGGGGTAGATTTGGTATTAAAAATGACAAAAACTACATTTTGAAGTCGTTATCAACCGTGTGTGATATACCAACTATACAACGTTACGATAACGCAACCACAACGCGAGAACGCTTATAATATTATAACGAATTCGCTAAAATTATAACCTAAAGTCGGTAGATTTTTAACGGTTATGTTACTAACCTAAAGTTAGTCGAGCTTACTAAAGTTTACCGAATTTACATTATAGTATCGATTCATTAAAATAACAGTAATTGTCCTGTTCCTAATCCTAATCCTGTTCTTAAGCCCGTTAACACAACTTCATCGCAAGCACATAGCAACCACAAAAAGCCAACAGCTGCTAGCACCTACACAATTCACACATAACCTTTTTTTGAATTTGCAATAAATAAATAAATAGGGGTTGACCGTTAGCATCGTGTGATTATGGAACGTCTGGGTTGACCGTTAGCATTATTTCGGTTTGAAGTGGCGTCCACCGTAAACCCGCGACCTTAAACAACTTTGTTTTTTCTAGGTATAATAATAAATTTCATAAGTATGACATAGACTTAAACTACACCAAGGGTTGCGTGTATAGTTTATACACATTTTATAGTAAAACAAAAACTAAAAATCAGAATAACATTTTTTTAATGTACAATAAGCCCCTAACTATTTATTGCAACAGAAATACATGCTCCATCAAAATGTCAACTATACTATAAAACTATATAATATATTCTTATAGATACAGGTGACAGACGACAGACAGACAAACGAAGTCTCAGTAATGGCCCCGTTTTATCATTTGGGTTTAACTTTAGTTTAACGATATTTTTTATTTTTATTTTAGATGACAACAAAAGACAATCAATTACTACAAAAGCGTAAACCTTAGTACTTCATCATTCATCATTTCAGTCATTAGACGCCCACTTCTGGACATAAGCCCCTCGAAGACGACCAATTATTTCGATCGGTCACTACTTGCATCCACCGTGAGCCAGCAAGTTTGACCAAGTCATCCGTCCATCTTGTTGGTGGCCGTCCGACGCTGCGCTTACCAATCCGCGACCTCCATTCGAGAACCTTTCGGCCCCAAAGGCACGTAGAACAGATGTTCTACGTGCTATGTGGCCTGCCCACTGCCACTTCAAAGAGCTAATACGTTTGGCTATGTCGGTGACCCGCGTTCTTCTGATCTCCTTATTTCTGATTCGATCCCGTAGAGAAACCCCGAGCATAGCCCTTTCCATAGCTCTTTGAGCGACCTTAGTACTTATAAAAACCGAAATATTTATTTTCATTAAAATAATTATGGTACTAACGATTGTTTTCTGTAAATCATAAGTGTGTAATAATTGTAAGCTCATTAATGTTATGTAAGTTCATTAGGCATGGAAAATAAGTCGGTGGTGAAAGATTAATTAATAAAAAAAATACCTAAATAGATATTCTGTCACTGAAATCTACTAGACTTCGGGTCAGAAATGCTATTAGATGCTTTGTCCGCCGGCCAGCCCATCAAAATGTAATTTAAGCACAAATTAATTTCTCGTCTTAAACGCTAAATTTTAGGGAATAAATTTAAGTTTCTGTGAGGTGTTCAGTAAAATTTCACGGTTAGAATATTAACTATGAGTTCCGTAAAATTGGATAGTAAAGGGAATTTTTTAGTGTTTTATAATTTTTAATACACTTCTTATCTTAAAGTGTTTTGATGGTGATTGTTTGGATAGAAATAAACCATTTTAAGTAGCATATTATGTATAATTAGTAGGTAGTTAATATGGGGTATATTATGGGAAGAGGGAGGAAGATTGTGTTTTAGTAGTGCATATTAACAGTAGTTAGTGCTTCGCTGTGTTTGTTCGCTGTCCTATAACCTAAGGACGGGCTGTGTTATATTTTGCTGTCTATTTATGTATAACAATTAGTTTTATATAATAATGGGTATAAAAAGTCAGGTTTAATGGTATAGCATGTGTTTAACTTAAGTTCATTTATCGCCATAGATTAATATATAAGTGAAGGATTGTACCAGATTGGCAATCATTTTTAATATAATTTCTACAACAACAACCAAAACTGAGGTAACCTATACTTCTAAAGAACGTATTGTTAAGTATGGGGTACCCCAAGGTAGCGTGCTAGGGCCCCTACTTTTCATACTCTACATAAATGATCTACCTAGAGCCACCCATCACCCCGTTTCACTTTTTGCAGATGACAGTACGGTTACAATCACTTGGGACGATAAAAAAACCTACATTGACGAGATCAACTCCACTCTTAAATCAATTATAGCCTGGCTTGATAACAATAACTTAAAGATAAACTTAAGTAAAACCAATATTATGCACTTTAGACAACGCGATACTGCGGCTTTGAGTAAATTTGACATACAATATAATAATAAACTAATTCAAAACGTTGACATTACTAAATTTCTTGGAGTAACTATTGATAGTAAACTTAATTGGAAACCTCATTTAGAATTATTAAGCAAAAAAATTAATAACCTTATATATGTTCTCTATAGACTCTCTCCAGTAGTAAGTACAGAAACTCTATTAAGTGCATACTACGGGTTAATATCCTCGAACTTAAGGTACGGGATATTATTTTGGGGCAACTCTACTAATGCGATAAATGTTTTTAAATATCAAAAAAGGTGCTTGAGAGCTATGTTTAGTTTGAAAGTCACAGATTCATGCAAACCATATTTTAAAAACTATAAAATTATGACTGTCCCATCAATGTACATCTTTGAAACAATAATCTTTGTAAAAAGTAATCCCGACTTGTTTTGTCGTCTGTCAAAGAATGGACGGAGCATTAGGGATACTGATAGGCTTCGTACTCACCCGGCTACAACAGCTCTACTTCGAAAAAGTGTAATTTGTATGGCACCTAAACTTTATAATAAATTACCTAAAAGCTATCGAGACCTAAATGTTAATAACTTTAAGAGCAAACTTAAAATTTTGTTGACTAATAATTGTTATTATAAGATAGACGATTATCTAAATGATAATATTGCTAAAATTTGAATTTCTTTGTTTAATGTATTTCATGTAATCTAATTTAATGTAATTTTTAATTTCTTATTTAATTTTTAATTCCAATACTTAATTTTTAATAATTAAATGTAAGTGTGTAGTCTAATGTTATATTTTTAATTATAATTCTGACTGTTTTTATGTAATTGAAACTTTGCACACCAACTGGTGAAACATGTTGAAACTGTATTAAAAACAAACAATATCCTGTATACACATGTTTTTTGGCAAATAAATTATTCTATTCTATTCTATTCTATTCTACATATTGTTTGAATAATCGACTAAGTTTAGGTGTTTCAAAGAAAAAATGGAGAAAATATGAAGAAAGGCTGGATTAAGAATGTTGGGTCACAATCCACAACATAATAAAACCCCCTTTACATGTTTGTTGTTGAGTTTCCTATTTACCTACAAGGGAGGCCAAATGTACATCTGTGAACGCCCTAAAACTAAAATGTTGATGATAAGGATCATTTCAGATGAGGAACGAGCATAATTTACAAAATAATCTCGTTGAATTTGACTGAGCACTAAATATCTCTCTCTGTAGTCGGTCCCTCATGTCTGAGGATCGTTGTCAGCATCGGAGTTACATCGGGAGCGGATAATTTGTCTCCATCGGGTTCTGTCCATCGCATCTCTGACAGTGTCGTAGAATTTGGACGACGATGGAACCTTCATTTGATCTGTCCATCGAGTTGGTGAACGTCCTCGGGATCGTTTCCCTTCGGTGTTACCAACGATAATCAATTTCTCCAGACTCTCATCGCCTCTTGGCACTGTGTGCCCGAAATATGCAAGTATTCGCTGTCGGCATATGCCATTACTAAAGCACTAAATAACAAGCAATAAAACTTTAAAAAAATCTATCAGCACTAAAGCATCCAAAACATACCTATATTAACACTTGGGCAGTCGCGCCCTGTTTTGATACGCTAGGAGTCGCTACCGTGTCCACCGGACCCAGTTTAATATTGCTGGATTTTTCTATAATTACTGAATTTAATGTTATTGCGTATTTACTAACGGTAATTATATTCTAAAATAAAATAACAATTGGTATTAAACATTTATATTAATTACTTTTATTCATAAAGAAACGCAATCTAAAAACATACTAAAATTCAACTAACTCTATCGACACATTTTAACCATTATCATATATCTTAGTAAATAACGAAAATAACATTAAGTTTCTTTATTTTTCTAATACTACTATAATATACATATTCCAAATCACAATAAGAGATCCATCATTATTTAGTAAAAAAAATTTTAAAACTTCTCTAAAAATCAACAGTCTAATAATACCTTCTTTTGTCACTTTGCAAGTCAAATATTGTTATTGCAGTTCACACACATATTGCTTTAGTGAATTTTCAATTTGCTGCACAACTTGACTCCTTGAGGAGCTAGTTTCTTCAGGTCCCTCTGCATTTTGTATTTCTTCGTCGCTATCTCGTTCGGAATCTGTTTCATGGTAATTTCTAAAAAGACTTCTTTTTCTGAGCATTCTTCATTACCAAATCCTTCGTTAAAGCATTCTTCAATATACCATAACCTCAAGGGCATATTGGTGTCCATTTTTTATAATAAAAACATTTTTTTAATAATTAATAAGGGTTATAAAGTTATGAAAAATCACTTACGTATATAGTCGCTACCGGGTCCAAAGAACCCATAAGCACCTTTTAAGTCCTTAGCACTCGAGCGCAGCGCGTCAACTGACTGTTACGACTGTTATTCGCTGTCTCAATCCAACGTCGGAAGGTACTAAGAGCGGCAATGTTGCAATCCTTAAGATTCAATAGTTACCATGCAAACAATGGACGACTGGGTCTGATAGACCCTTTAGCGACTGCTTAAGTGTTAAATAGCATACACAGTTGAAAATCGTAACCTTTCAAACCTCATAAAGAATTCCCGTTACGATAATTACCATCATTTAGAATCGTCGGTCGGTCGTTTAAAACCGTCAAATCTACGGTTTGATCTCGACTGGATGTGTGCTTGATTGATCAGCGTCCAGTAGCCGAACTCTCCACGGAAAATATTGGGGCTATTTATTAGAGACGGGGTAAGATGCTAGCTTAAGCGTTTTACGAAAATTAAATCCAGTATCATCATGAAAGTATTTCATTTTTATATCATGCGTTTCATAAAATTTTGTACACAAATAAATATTTATCTTTCTTTCTTTACTAACCCCCGACCAAAAAAGAGGGGTGTTATAAGTTTGACGTGTCTGTTCTGTCTGGGTCATCATAACAAACGAGATTTGCAGAGAAAGCTTGAAGATGTAACAAAAGATGTATACAAACAAACTAACTTTGCCCTTTCAAACTTAATATGAGTTACACTTTTCATTTTAAAAAGTTTATTTAAATAAACTTCCTAAGTTAACTTGCTATTTTAACTAAGTTGGGGTATATCATACGTGATCGTGCCCATCACCGCTCTAAGCTCATAACTTGCACCAGAACCAAAAGGGTTCCCTGTAATCTACAAGGTCACGTGTTATTTATTTGAACACTTGTCATTCTGGATTACACCGTTTGTAATACCAATATTGGCTTCTACTTTCTTAGAGTAATGTCGAGGAGTCAATCTTCAATACCCCGATGGTAGTTTATTACTTCGGTGTGAAAGTTTTTATTTTCAATAGGTGATAAACCTCATTTTTTATGTTTTATTATCCTACGTTACGGAAAAATCTTCATCATTTTCTGCATTAATAAAAAATTATCACTTTTAATCGATTTGTTTAATATCGTCATACTTGAAAATGTCAGATGACCACGATTCAAGTTAGGTCAGGTTATAAATTAGTATTTGACTGTCTGAATAATAAATATAGTTACTACTTGGCTTCCTCACCTTCACGAGCTAAAATTAACATTTCTTTTTAGCTGGAATATTGAATGGTTAGATTACATTTTAAAGGTTAGGTTACATTATTTCAGCGCTTTGCGCTGAAATAATGATGATGATAAAGAAATATTTGTTCCTGGTTTGGTTGCGTCGTAGTAATATAAAGGCAAACATTGTGAGAAAACCGGCATGTTCTGAGAACTTTGACGAGTTTGAAGGACATGTGACATTCACCAACCCGCACTTGCTCAGCGTGTTGAATTAAGACCTAATCTTTCTCATCAAGAAAGAAATCCTTTTGTGCCAGCAATGAGAACGTAAATAGGGCTCATGTTAAACATAAAATAACAGCTACAAAGTCTTATAATGTGAATAGCTTAAAGGGTCTTGGTTTGATTAGCTCGTAAATGATACTTTTGATGTGAGTTAATAAACATTATTTTTGTTTACAAATTACAAAACACTTTTTGTGTAAAAATGATGGCTAAAGGAGATTTTTATTATTTATTTATATATATTTTTATATAGGTAAGGGCATTCTTCCAAGCAGAACATTCAACTTTTTTACCAAAAATTAAACCAACTTCAAAACGGAAACTGAAAAGAAAAAATAAATGGCGCCGGGTCCTCAAAGATACTATGCCAAAATGCACTGACGGTCCAAAGGAACTAACGACAAAATGTGTAATTCTCAACGACAAAATGAGCAAATGCCATGAATGTATCTGCGATGAAATGATCCAGCGTCAGAATGTGCATTTTGCATAAAGAGTAAATGTTGGAATTATCATTATACTATAATGTTTCATGGACTTGATGTGCAAGGTTTGAAAAGTAATGTAACGGAAACTGCAATGGACAAATATCTGAACTGAAGCAACTAGAAAATTTAATACAGTACAGTATTTTTTATAAATAAATTACCTATGATGATTTTTGGAAGTGTTTTCCTACTATAAGTACGCTTTGTGTACAACAAGCATCATTTTGCCACCACCTGGAGTCCATGTTGCTTCGCTATTCATCCGTGTTACAGATGGATTATAATATTATACAACTATATCTAGGTACTTATTCATTTCGAGGAAGTAAAAGTTTGTTTTCCCATACAATTTAAATAGGTAATTAAAAAAATAAATAACAATGCAAGTAGGTGTTGTTATATTTGCTATTGCACATTTTGTCATTGGCAAGTTCTTTCTATGGCGCGTTTAGACTTTTAGTTACCGTTACATTTTAGTCATTGCACATTTTGACGCTAGAAGATTTGAGCTTTTTCAAGTTTTGACAATAGTCCCAACTGAAAGATTTGGCGGTTGCACATTTTGTCGTTTGTTCCTTTGGAACGTCAGTGCATTTTGGCATAGTATCTTTAAGGACCCGGCGCCAAATAATTAACTTTACAAATCATTTCGACATTATAAGTGATAATTAAAAGAAACATAAACAATTTAATAATTAAATATTTAATAATGTTCATAAACGACAAAGTTATCCGCGGACATACATAAATATATATATATATATATATATACGGTCGAATTGAGAAACCTCCTTTTTTTTGAAGTCGGTTAAAAATATTAAACATTTGTGTGCGTAACAGAGTAGTTATCACCCAGTAGATGATTTCGCAATAATTTTAACTGAGATTCACGTTCATTTAATTTATCTAACAAGGAGTTTGAAGTATTTGCTTTAAATATAATAAAATATATATAGGAAACTGAATAGAATTGTTCCCGGCCAGAAGCAAAGCAGAATTAGGCTGAGACTGCTACTTTCTGGTTTATGACAGCTCAGCAAGGTGGAACTAGAATGGACTGGAGACTTGAGAGAGTTATTGGTTGAAGTTGTAGTGACTTGTTGTTGTGGTAATATATCTGGGTTATTATTTTAAAGAATATACAGTGTCTTGGACTTTACCAACGTGTTATATAATGTTATTTAATTTTATCGAAGCAAATCGCCGCAACTTTCACCTCTCTGAAAAGGAACAATTTTATGTATACTTTTTTTATATTAAGGATTTATTAAAACTTGTTCTTTTATCATTTTATGTTGTCTACAAACACAAAAGTGACCTTATTTTTAAGCTGTTGAAATGTGCTAGCTTTAAAAATGAAATTCGTTGAGAAGGTCATTAAGATAAAAAAAAATAAACCTTTACTTTAGACGAAAAACTTAGTAAATTTTTATGCTTCTTTAAGTTATTAAGCTCTACCTAAAAATACTGGGCCCTTACGCCGCTATACTTGGTCTTATATTTACTTTTTGGGACTTATAATTTTTTTGTATAAATTTATTTGCAGACGGTTGTATTAACTGGATAATCACAAATAATTACCGCTTATCTAGAATGATAAGACTAATATCATAACAATACTGTGTATGTTAGTCTGTATTGTATATGTTTATATGGGCCTGAGATGCCTGTAACCAATGATTTATTATTATTATTAATTTAATACTGATACAGCTCTCTCATCAAAATTCACTAACGTAACGAATATAAGAGCCAACAACGAATATAAGGATACTTAATATAAAAATAGTAAACATAGAAGCGAGATCGCCACTTTTATTACTACCGGATGGTGCCTATTTAAATTTTAAACTGTGCAGAAACATCCGTGCGTTCATATTTTCATAAGGCTCTGGCGTATGGTACAGGAAATGGCGATAAATAAAAATAAGAATTTAATTGTAAATTAAGAATTGTAACAAAGAGAGCATTGTATTTGAATTGTATTTTTCTTTACAAAAGGTTCTTTTAGGTTTTTTATGCCAGATAAGCTTTTATTTGACCACAATCTTACCTGATGCAAAGTGACGATATTAATTTACGATGTCTTACAGACGACCTATATACTTCACTAAATCTAAACTGGAACTTAGTTTATTTAAACTAAATATACAAAATTGTATAAAATACCAAAGTCTACAAAATCAAGATCAAGATCAAAGATCTCATAGTTTAGAGCTTACCACGGGGCTGGATGTTGTTGTGTGGAATGTCCGGAAATATTTATTTATTTATATCCTCGGTCAATTGCCGAATTAGATCAGCTCAAGCTAAAGCTAAAGGGTTTCGTTAGAAACAGACTCAATGACTGAATCGTAGATTGCTGAATGCTGATGCAGATTTTTGACCCACTTATAACCCTGATTTCACTCTATGGTATAGAATACCGGAACAGAGTAACATGATATCATAGCGCAATGAATTTCCGAATTTAAAATTCCATAAATCAGCTTATGGAAATAAACCCACCGATTTAAGAATCTTCAATTAAAAATCTTGTTTCTCATGCGCAGAGTTTTGTTATAGAATGGAAATAACTGAATATCTCTCTGGCTTGGACCACAAAATAATAACACAGTAGGCCAAAACACGCAATATCGAGCGCGAAGCAGCGACAAGGAAATACACTTTGGTAAATAGGCGCCGTCTAAGACCACTAATTACGCAAAGATGTTTTAGTGCTAGCTCTGATAGGAAATAATGACTCTGTGAGTAAGCTTTGGTGTTTTGGTGACTATAAAGTCGTTGGAGTGTTTTTTCGTGTCATTTTGGTAGCTTAGGGCGTAGGTCTGAATTAACCAGTAAGGCCTCGTGCTGACCCAAGACAAAACTTATTTGCGACTGACTTATTTGCCTTACAACTTTGAGCTTGACTTACTTGAGCTGATTAGCCCAATCCTAGGCTAATTAGCCCCACACGTAGATTGGATATAAGACATTTCATTCCAGCCAAAGACACATATCCGTGTTCGCTAAACATAATCATAGTGACGAAAGAGAACGAGGTTAAGACCCATATCGCGGATCAATGTTTCTCCAAGACTGCGAGATTTCAAAATTAATTTCAAGCCCCGTATAGCATAAAATATATTGACACCTCCGCTACCTTTCGCTACGAGGAGACTTTTTGATTTCCTTTCATAGTTTACTGAATAGTCCGGTCAATTTAGACCAAAAAATGAGAGTGAAGTTACATAAAGTCCCAACAAGCTGAATTTCAGTGAAATTGTTTAAAACATAATTATAAACAATGCCTAGAAGTTCCCCATCATTCCCATGTGAGGAAAAATTTTTATTCAAGGTCAAAGGTTACTATAATGAGTTTATCGCGATTTTCAGCAAAACGGATTTTTTGTCTGTCTGTCTGTCTGGGACATCATAGCTCCCGAACGGATGGAGCGATTTCAATTTTTTTGCATGAAAGGTGAGTTTGGCCTGGGTCTTCTTAGACATGTTTTATGAAAATCGGTTGAGCCGTTTAAAAGTTATGGGGGTAAGAGTGGGGGAAGTAAAACCAAAAATCTGCAAATATACTCGAGTGGGGTATCACATGAAAGAGCATCGCGTGAACATTACTAAATATTATGGTGTTTTACTTTTAAGGAAAATAAAACATTGGAATCGGAGGATTTTCTAAAATTTTAAATTTAGATTTATACTTATTGAATCGTTATTATCTCAGAAACGGTGGCTCGTAAGAAAAAAAGTATGCATACATTTTTTATAGATCATTTTATGATCTATAATTTTGTCTCAGGTACTTTGATGATAAAACTTACCGTTTTGCTGAAAATCGCGATAAACTCATTATTGTAACCTTTGACCTTGCATAAAAATTTTTCCTCACATGGGAATGATGGGGAACTTCTAGGCATTGTTTATAATTATGTTTTAAACAATTTCACTGAAATTCAGCTTGTTGGGACTTTATGTAACTTCGAATGTCTAAGTTGACCGGACTATGAATATCAATCAAGTTTTTAAATATCTAAATTTAATAAAATATACACGATTTTAACTGTTCTTTCTTTTATATTTGTTCTTTTTCTTTCGCTCACTCTCTCTCTTACTTACAAACGAACGAAACTCGGACGAAGACGGGCAGAATTGATATCGGATATAATTATTTGTTAGAACGATAATAAACGATTCATATCCAAAGTGAGACACATATCCGAAAATATATCTGTGTCCGGAGTTCCTCAAGCCAACTTGACTTCAATGAGCGCGTCCTGCGAATGAGCAACTGTAGATCGTGCAATATCTAAACCGGAAATGATTATTCAGCAGATTCGTATTCGTTCTCTTCGAACTCGTTATGTTAATGTTTTATAAGACTTAGCTCTGGAAGGAAATAATGGCTGTCTGAATAACCTTTCGTGGCTTTGGTGACAATAAAGTTAAATAAATAAATAGCAAATCAATATTTCTGAGGTAAGCTCTAAACTACGTACGGGTACTAGACATCTGATAGCCATAATTATTCGAAAATATCTTTAACTATGCTTTTGCAAGACTTTGAAAGCTTAAACAGAAAATAGTGTTAAAATACCTTAGTTATTTTCACCACCTTTAGCAAAGGTGGTGAAAATAAATCAGGTGAAAATTTAAGGGTGTTATAGCCATTATAGGGAATAATGGTGGGAATAAAATGTAGGCATTTTATTTTATGATGTCCCAGGTCAGGCATTTAGCGTCCGATATAAAATAGGTTTGATTGGACCCAATAAATTTAAATTAGAATTTTATTGAGTATTTTAAAGGGGTTTTAGCCAAACAACTTTTGATCTGATTTATATATGTATATAGCTTCTCATGCGTATTTGTCAATTAAAACTGTTTTATATTTTATTAAAAGGTGTTATATATTTTATAATTAGGAGTTATATATTTTATAAGGGGAATTATAAAACGAGCGAACAAAAAAAAACTTTGCGACTGATGATGACATACTGTTTTAATAACTTGAGCGGCATGAATTTGAATAAGCGAAAAATTAACTAAACTGACGACGAATATTGATTTATAATAAAATCCAGAACGAGCTTACAAAAAGTGGATTATGAAAAAGCCATTTCAGATATTAAAATTTTATCCGAGCGACTTCATTACTAAGTGAGCGACTGTAAATACAGAGAGGGCAACTTCAATATTAAGATAGATTCGATTTTTCTAAGTGAGGTTATACTTAGCGAACTACTAAAAAGTTCACTTTGACCAAAGTTTTGTAAGCTGCTTTACCCGTTGAAATCGAAGTGTTCCATATGGAACAGTAGGAAAAGTCGCTAAACATCGAAGTGTTCCATATGGAACAGTTGGGCGTTGGTCGCTTGTTCGCCTTATTTTGATCAAATTAATCTATTTTTTCAAATGCTTGCTTATTGAGTTATTACCTATGGAACTACTCGTTCGAATGAAACCTTATTTGCCACCATTTTAGAACAAATATTACGTCATTCTAACCGTCAAAGTTCAGTCAACCAAAGCGCGCCGTGGCGTGCACACTCGAAAAATCCTTGTGACTTTATTTTGTGAATTGTAGTGTTTTTTGTTGAATAATCGGTAAGTTGCTATTTATAATACGTTGTAGAGGGTTTTACCAAGCTTTTTACGTAGTTACAAAAGTATAATAAGTAGTATTTGTTGATAAAACATAGGTTACAAATCGGCGGTGCGCACGAATTGGCCGATCCTTCGTTTTGTCAGTTCTATTTCTATTAGTTATTTAGCTAGGTATGTGTTGAAATATCTTTATATTAGTGTAAAAACTATCGTAGAATCTATTTCAATCATCATCTTGGCCCAATATTCTATAGTTTTGTTTATATTAGATTCTAAAGCCCGCGCGGTCTCAAAAGTCAGATTACCGGGCGCTCGACACTTGTCTGTGTGCGTGTCGAGCGCCCGTAATCTTGATAAGGGGTGTGTTTTTTTGTGGCTATTACCATAGAATTTTGATTATTTTATAACATGAAGTTATTTATTTCTAAAAAATTTAGCCGACCTCAATAAAAAGGATGTTATTATTAATTTACTTTGCCTTTGTTATATTCAACTTTTTTTTTTTAATTTCAGTATATCTGGCGAAAATTCTAGACACCGAGTGTGAGGTGTATTCACACACCGAGTGGCACCTTGCGGGAACGGGGAGCCTCCCCTCGTTGGCCCTTATTACTGCAGCAGCTGGTGGAACTGTAAGTCTATTTTCTTTTATCTTATTTCTTCAAATTATACTATATTATGTATCAAAGTTAAAGTCAAAATGTTTATTCCCTTGGAAGCACATGGCCTACATGGACCGGTCAGTTTAAAATTGTTTATACAAAAAATATCCAAGGAAATAACATTGTCTTGAGAGCTCGCTTCAATGTTTTATACTGAGTTGAGTTTTGGAGTTCTTATTTATAGGTATATATATATAAGTTTAACATTTACATTACATCATTATACTATATGATTATATTCTTTGTAATTTTATGTTGTTGGTGTTTCAATAAAGAATATTGTATTGTATTGTACTATATGTACGTTCATACATGTTCCTAATTTTTATTTTATTATTATTTTTTATTTTCAGTCATTGCTGGAGACTCCGACTTCGCCTTGGGCTGACGACGGAGCTGTTGCGGGTGGCAGTAGTAGTAGGCAGTCATATCATCAAATATTCGTAACAGAAGTAATTATATTGATATAGATATAAGTAGAAGAAGTTATGTACATATTAGATAAATATAAATCTTATTTTGTTTTTCATTTACTCGTCCAAAACTGTAGGTAAAAGATACACAATCTCTATAACATAAAATTGTTTGTGAATGAGTCATTTTGAAAGAGTATCAAAACAAATGGTTTCGGTATTTATTGCTTGCACCTGTTTACTATGTATTGTTAACGTAAACAATACATTACCTATTGTTTTAGGATTATAACTAAAATAAATAATCTCTGTATAGGCCCTCAGTATCAGTATCTACAAGAAATGTTTCCACAATCTCTATAACATAAAACAGGTGCAAGCAATAAATAATCAAAACCATTTGTTTTGACACTCTTTCAAAATGACTCATTCATTTTGAAAAAGTGTCACAACAAATGGTTTCGATTATTTATTGCTTGCACCTGTTTACTATGTATTGTTAACGAAAACAATACATTACCTATTGTTTGTTATCTAAATTCTTCAAAGCTTTCGGCGGTTAGCTTTGTGACAACGACTTACATCATAAGTTTGTAAAAATGGGAGCAAGGGTACATGTACATAAACATGTACATACCTCTATATTAACCTTTACCTAACATAGACCCTTGATAACTTAAAATATATTATATAAATATATATATATATAATAAGCACCATACTGTAGCAATTCGATATTATGATTTCTTGTAAACAAACCAAGACAGAGATAAGTGTCCAGTCACAGATCAGCAGTGGTTAGCCATACTTATCTATTCAAATTCAAAGGTCAAATTCTAAAAATATATATATTTTTATAATTTCACATCGAATTTGGCTCGAGTATAGTCAGGTTCATGTTTACTACATTTATTTATTACAATGTAATAACATCGCAATTGAAAAAAATAGAAAACATAGATACCTAAATAATGTTCCGAATTCGCCCGAAAAACATCACGCCGTATACGGCCGCGTCGGCCGTGTCGGCCGTGTAAACACGTACCTATACCTACGCTTGCTAGCAAGTTCTCGAAATTGTGTTGATGACGCAAGCCCATTTCAAGTATCATTTCTAAGGAGTTTTTGTTCTATAGGTGTATAAGTGTGATACCTTACTAGAAAGGTCTATTCAGTGGCTATTTGTAGAATGTATTTTATGAACAGAAAACGCGTTTTATAATAGCATTATTTGGAAAATAAAAAACTTCGAATTTTGTCATGAATTTCCTACCATTGCCGACATTTTGCTTCATAAGATATATATTTTTATAATATCTTATCTGATATAATGTAAAACTAAATCCTGAATATATTTTCTATCGGACTGCATATAAATATAAAGCCTAATGCCAAAAACCTAGTCACAAAAGGATTTAGAAAGATAGGCACTTACGCGTGAAATTTCTGTTCATCGCAATTTTCGTAGGTATGTTTCATCGTAAAAAACTCAAAATATTACTATGAAAGAATATACATTTTAGTTTTATTTTAGAAAGAACATATTGTGTTTATTGTAGAAACTTAAAAACTAATAAATAAAACAAGTTATTTTTGTTAGAAAAACTTAAATTTTCGAAAACATAACTATTTTACAACTTTTTGTCAAATGAAAGGCTTGTGTATAATACAATAACAACACAGTAAAAAACATTTATATGCAGTTTTATAGCTTGTTTCAATAGCTTTCAGATAAAGTAATTGGAATTATCCTACTCAAAAGCATTCCATCGCTAGACGTGAAATAACACATAAAGAGCTAATCCGGATTCGCGCGCAAATCTAACCGCCGCGCGCGCCGATCCGAACGGTTTTAACGGTCAAAACCCGTCGATGGCAATAGGTTTATTAATGATTATTGGTTACGCATATTCTATTTGAGGGCTTATATGTTTTTTATTTTGATACGCTTTTTTAATGAAACTACTTTGGGTTGAATTAGGTCACTTTAAGTTGCAAATCTGAATCAGTGCACCCATAATTCCACGTGGTCTTGTCTGTCACACAACTAGAGTGTTTTTAGAAAGCCGAAGGCGCGGAGTGAGAGCAGCCCCCGCCCACCGTAACAAAGCGCAGGCACCCGTTCGAGCCGGAGCGGCTGAGGCTGGTCGCCGAAGGCGACCAATAAGCCGAAGCTGCGGAGGTGAGCATGGGTCACTGCGCTTTGTTACGCAAGGGCGAAGGTGCTGCACTTCCCGCAGCGCCGGAGCAGTTTATTAATACTTTTTTTTACCCTTATATTTCAATAATAAAATTACTCAACTAATAGAATAGTGTTTCTTCAAATAGTTATTTCATATTATTTTTATTTTTTAAATGTGAGCTCATTATACTCTGCTCATTAGTGTATTTTTCAAAGAGGTTTTTGTATTCGAAACTCTTCATTTAAGATAAAATGCCGCTCAGTATAAAAAATACATTTGCCAAATATTGAAAAAAATGCAGGACATAACGTTGACACTCAAACAAATATTAGGTCGCTCAAATATTATGAAGCTGCTCATTTTGTATTTGTAACTCAAATTAATGTTTGTAAGTTGCTGTTCTGTTGATTTCTCGTCACTCGCAGTCAGTCGCTCACTTAGTAATTCTTTAACCCAAATTAATTAATTTTGACACTTAGAACTGTAATTTACAGACACTCGTTTTATTGCTACCCATTTTATAATAAGGTGGATATGGATCTTAAGATGGATCTACAGCCTAGGCTGCCTTAAACATAAATTACTCTAATATCTTAGAAGTCCACCAGTTGACGTCCGACGTCTGAAATGGTGATGATTGTGATAAAAAACCAATAATTTCAATAATGGTGCAGATTATTTTTAAGTGTACAATAATATGTTTGTCTCCGCTGGAAAACACTGTAATGTAAAACTTTCATAGAATCTCGATTTTGTCGACAGGTATATGGCGCATTATGGCTAGTGTGATCGCACATTACACATTCTAGGTTTAGTTTTAATATCTAATTGTATTGTTTCTTTGTTTGGTTTGTAATAAAGTATTTTCTATCTATCATACTATGTATTTATTTGGCTGTGAATTTGTTATTTATTAGATTAAATAGTCGTTTTGCATTGTTTAAGTTATTAATTTTATGTTATTTAAAAAAAATTGGGTTAAAACCGTTTTGAGGGATAATAAAATCTTGTTCATGTTAAATGGTACTGAATGTTGCTTTTTTTATTTTTGATAAGCCTTCATTTGACCATAATCTCACCTGATGTTAAGTGACGATGTGGTCTAAGATGGAGCATGAAGGCCTAGAAGAAGGCTTCTCCGGACCACATTACGAAACACGAAAAAATCGCTTCACGCACTGGCCCAGCCCGGAGGGTGGTGACAACCGCGGCCGAAGCCTAGCTAGCTAGAAGCTAGCTTGACCATCAAGTAATGTATTCTATAAATAACTTTTTTGAAATTTCAGATACATACTTAACCTTCGCGCACAGGATTCGAAACTGCATCTCCGGGATAGCGCCCCGACGCGCTACCAATTACACCAACGCGTCATTACGTGCCTATAAATAACTGTTTGAACGTTTATAGGTACATAAGTAAAATTACTTTCGAACAGAGAAAATCAATTCTCATTTTGGATATAAGCAATCTCAAAAGTAAACAAAAACATATCGTGCAGTAATAAATTTTTATATCCTTATGTGTCGCTGGATTTCAAACAAGGAGTTATTTTAATGGATATGATATATTTTTCATACATATATAATAGAATCTTAGACCACATCCTCAATTTAAATCAGATGAGATTGTGCTCAAATGAAGGCTTAACTGTCATAATGGAACAACCTGCCACCCCCAATTAGAAATTGCAATAGTTTGTTCTGCTTTAAACAAAAATTAAAAAAACATCTATTGAAATTACAAAACCCAAGTTTATAAAAAAACCGTTCTACAATTATTATTATTATTTTTTTAATTTTTTTTTTCTATGTACTCAATCAGACTTACTTAGTTTTTGAAACAATGAATAGGTACCTATATAAAATGTTTATATTATGAATACAACTACTATAATAATGTATAATTGTAAAAATAAAATATCGTTCATTTAAAAAAAAAAGTATATTGTGAAATTCGCTTCAGATTGTTCTGAGAAATTTGTATTAGATTATTATGCGTGTAAATGTGTTGTGTAAAGCAGTGCTGCGCGCTGTACCTGTCTCAGGCGCCGCTGAAAACCAGCGCTGTGTCAGAAGACCCCTCCTGATACAGCTCTTATGCTGAGCCGGTGTCCTATTTGCGTTTTTACTAGGTTAAGTTTAATTAAGTTTTATTATGTCACAACTATGTATCATGCAACATTTATTTGTAATTATTTAAATACGCAAATAAACATTTTATTATTATTATTATTATAATATATCTATATATATTCGGAGGTAGAATAATAGTCCTGTGCCTTGCTAATAGATGTGGTTACAAAGGAAAGTCTTTAACCGTAAGGCCGGGTGCAAACGGGCCAGCGACTACAGCGGCCGGTGGCCAGCCACTAGCAGTTCACACGATCTTTCATACATTTTGTTAAACGGTGCTACCCACCACGTACTCGTGTGGTGGGTAGCAGCCACTGGCTTACGCTATTTTATATGAAAACAAATTAATTCGCCTAAATGAATAACCATGATTATCATTTCAAATGTCAACTTTTTAAATGCCTCTCTCAAGGCTTTATAATAATTTATATTCGAACAAAGACATTTTGTCTAAAAAGTTCAATATCAATGTGATCGACAAGGACAAACGTATACTAGTGACATGTTATTAGCTAATTCGCATAAGAAGGGGGTTATTCTAACAGGTAAGGGCATTTTTACACTCCTCCTTACTCTAAGAAGAAAACTTAATTTCAAAGGTATATCCACAATTTCCGTACTCCACGTCGCAAAGACTGTAATTTGCGAGGACAAACATTAATTTTCTTCAGAGTAAACCACGCTCCGGTAAAAAACGGTTTACCTTTACGCTTACACTATCCGATTTTCCGAGCCCGATGGAAATTGCATGAAAACATTACGCTGCATATTGATAATGTATTTACGTTTACTGATAGTGTCAAATATGTTTAAAATGTGTTTTCTATTTTATATTTTAATTCAGTTTAAGAAATCAATAGAAATGGAGTTATACACTAAACTTCAGAAGATATTTATAAAAATTATGTCACTAGATAATAAGTCTATTCTATATCAACAAGAAGTCCATTCAACCACAAGCAGCAATCGCAGTGCAGGTTTTGCTGAAAGAAATGATCACCAGAACTCAGAAAAAAAAAACTACAATTGAAAACTAAATCTATTATCAACACCGTAAAGTTCATTCCTCCATAAAACCGAAAGAAGTGACATAGAGCAAGTTAGTCGAACAGAAAGAAAACTCGCAATTACCAAAGTTGAGAAAAGTCGAAAAAGTTCACAAAGGTAATTTATAGGGTTTCTGAGAGTTTAGCATCAAAAGGCAGAGGCATTTCACAAATGTTTTTAGGGTTCCATACCTAAAGGGTAAAAACGTCACCCTATTGCTGAGACTTCGTTCGACCCTATTTTGTATGTCGGTCTGTCACCTAGCTGAATCTGAATTATATCGTGACATCTAGAGAGTTGAAATGTTCATCATCATCATCATAACGTTCCCACTGCTGGGACACAGGGAGTTCTCTCCTAGCGAGAGAGATTAGGCCTTAATTCACCACGATGGCCAAGTGCGGGTTGGTGAATGTCACATGTTTTTCAAACTCTTTAAAGTTCTTAGAACATGCCGGTTTCCGATATTAGCCTTCACCGTTAAAGCACGTGTTTAAAGCGGACATACATTTCTCAAGAAGAAAAATCCAGAGCTGCGTGGCGTGGTTTGAACCCACGACCTTCGGAATGAAAGTCGAGTGTCCTCCCATATAGCCAACACGGCTTTTGAAAATTGAAATTTTAAGGAATGATATATGTACATATATTTATTTTGCTGCTGTAACAAGAGATACTAAAAACATAGGTACAATAAGTAAATATTTCATAAATGAGAGGCATGAATAAATAAATAACGTGATTTTTACAAGCAACGTAGTGCGCAGCGTGATGGCCGCTCAAACTGCATCTATTTAACCCCCGACCAAAAAAGATGGGTGTTATAAGTTTTACGTGTCTGTCTGTCTGTTTGTCTGGGACATCATAGCTCCATTTCAATTTAGTTTTTTTGTATGTAAGGTGAGTTTGGCCCAGGTGTTCTTAGACATGTTTCATGAAGGTTGAACCGTTTAAAAGTTATGGGGTGAGAGTTGGGAAAGAAATTCGAAAATCTGCAAATATACTCGAGTGGGGTATCAAATGAAAGAGCATCACGTGCACATTACTAAATATTATGATGTTTTATTTTTAAGGCAATTAAAACATTGGAATCGGGTTTTTTACTTAATTGTTATATTAAGATTTATTGCACTTTTTAATTTGTTATATTTTGTTGTTTTTTTATTGTAAAAAGTGTACACGGAACCCTTGGTTTATTATGAGTCCATCGCATACTTTTCAAATTTATTTCTTGTAGCGTGGGTGTTTTTTTCTTATTGAATTATATTTCTCACCATTATTAGGTTTACTGTAAACAATAAGGTACGCAGGTACGTTTGACGAGGAATAAAAGCGTGAATTCGTATGAGTGCTATTTTCCATACAATTTATTTTTATATAACATTTTGTAAAAGGCTAACCTTTACACAAACATCTCGAATAAGAATACAAATGCCATGTGAATTTTCCAAGATCTTAACTAAATTAAACTAATTTATTGTATAAGTATACTATTATGTATGTATATTTTTACATACATGTATAAAATTGTAACCTGACATGTAACTTTTGTTATAAATAAAGAAACTTGAAACTTATATATCAAACTTGAAACTTAAATTTGATTGTCAATTTGTCTGTCTCGACAATAAGAAATAATCAGTGGCCCTCGTAGTTCTGTAGCGTTAATTATAAGTACGAGTGGTAGTTACGTAGGTTTTCTTGATGTTTGTATTAAGATGCGTGTATTATATTATATTAAAGAATCATCGTAAACCTTACACGTCTTGATAAACCTTTCATAATGCTAGAAGACACCATTTAACCATTGTTAAAGTATTGATTAATAAAGGATTTATTATTATTATCTTTATTTAACTTAAAATGCTTCTAAAATATATTTTTTACAAAAGAGTATAAAAAAGGACTAAAAAAAACTTAAGAGGTGTCAAGGGACACCCGGATGGAACAAAAATCCTTTCGATTATTTAGTGAAAGAATTGTAAAAAAAATTTTTTTTTCATATGTAATTTGAACTAAAAATAACTTACAAATAAAACTAAATTTTACCCAAAACTAAATTTTGGAAACACAAAAAGAATTGACCCCTACGTGATTTGAACACGCAACCTTTTGATCTGGAGTCAGACGCGCTACGGACCTACTGTAAAAAATACATAAAAACGGAGAATCACCGACCGCGACGCTAGGCTCAAGCGACCGGTGACTAGGGCTGCAGAGAGAGGAACTTCCTTACGATACGCGCCGAGTCCAGGAGTACTGCCTTCTGAATGCCCCTTGATCCAGCTTCCCAGCTAGAGCCTCTGAAGAGACTTTTGCTATTATGCCGTTAACAGATACGGCTCTAATAATTCTGGTTGACCATGACTGATATGCTCTCGTTAAAATAGCTACCTTATAATGACTAGCATTTTCTATTGTAAATGTTAAACTTATAATAGTTAGGTACCTATAAATAAGAACTCCAAAATTGTAATAACTGATAAAGCTGTGTTGTTCTATTCGCTTCTCAACTCAGTATAAAACATTTAAGCAAACTGTCAAGACAATGTTGTGTTCTTGATATTTTTTGTTTAAACATTTTAGTTTTATTAATTTTAAGTTGACCTGTCCATGTAGGCTATGTGCTTCTAAGGAAATAAACGTTTTGACTTTGACTTTGACTTTGACTATCGGGACGATAATCGCCGACTCCACGTCCCACATGGTGAGAATCTCGCGGGCGAACGCCTGATATTTATTAACCTCATAATTTGCAGCCTTCGTGAGATTGGTTTCATGTGGGATGAACTCAACGAGTATCGCTTTCCGTTTTAATTATTTATAATCATTCTGGAATGCCAGAGAGAAACAGCGAAACCTCCACATGTCAGAAATAAAAATATTGAAATAAGATACTGAGATAAGATGTAACACATTCCGATTGATATTAGGTATCACATTTTCTATATATTGTTATTTGATGTTTTCCTTAACAATCGGGCCGATGACTATAAAAATCATAATTAGTACGTCATGAAGATTACTTAAAAAACTGTACCCATGCTGTCATTTCCACTTGCTTACGAAAGACGATACTTACAGTTCATTGAAGTTTCGCTTGACTTTCAAGCAAAATACTGAAAGTTTACGTCACTACCCATACCGGAAGTATGATGCTCTATATCTTGGCAATTTCTTAATCAATTGAGAGAACAAAAAATAGACGTCCAGTAATTTCGGACGGGCTCATATACGGACTAAACAGAATACTTATTTTTACGTTAATTGTAATTTTTTCTCTTCATCCTCGGATGTCTGAAAGCAAATGCTTTAAGCAATAAGACCGCCCATTACGCATTATAGGTTTAGTTTTTTTTCTTATTGTATTGTTTCTTTGTTTGGTGTGTAATAAAGTTTTTTCTATTTTGTTCAAACCTAATAGATATTTAACTCGTAGGTATAGACCGCTATGTCTCCATTAAATAGGATGATGAATAAAATAGATTGAATATTACCGTAAAATCCGGTAATCGCTTCCAAATACAGGATATAATTGAAACGGGGACCGTTCACCCCTAGTCTTGTAGACCGTAACGTCTTGCAATCCAATTATTTTTTACGATCAGGTGGGACAAAATGGTCCACTGATAAAACTGTACGCGGACGGACTCAGTGCTGGTTTAAGCATCTCGAATGAACGAAATCTTTGATGATTTATATATATAATTCTTCTGTGAGTGTGTATGTCACTGAACTTCTCTCAAACGACTGGACAGATTATGATGAAATTTTTTGTGTGTGTTCAAGGGGATCTGGGAATGGTTTAGATTCACAATACGGTCTACTGGATATTGTTTTTTGAGACGTGGGACAGAACAACGTCTGTCGGGTCGACTAGTCTTATATATAAAGTTCACCTGTGACAGTGTTAGTTACCATACTCCTTCGTAACGGCTTTAAAGATTTTTACCAAATTGCATATGCGTATTCAGTAGGTCTGAGAATTGGCTACTATCTATTTTTAATTTTGAAAAACAACGTTTGCTGTGGTCAGCTAGTCTAATATATAAAATTTCCATGTCACAATGTTAGTTACCGTACGCCTCCGAAACGGCTTTACTGACTTTTACCAAATTTTATGTGCGTATTCAGTAGGTCTGAGAATCGGCTACTATCTATTTCTCATTTTGCAAAACAACGTTTGCTGGGGTCAGCTGGTAATAAATAAATCAAATATAATCTAAATTTAATGAAACCTTGATTAAAAAACCTTAATTTTCTTAAAAGTAAAAAGTCACACTTTTACCCTCATATCAAAGAATTTCCCCAAACATATTTCGGAACAATCGCGCGAAACTCACCTTTATTTAAAAAAAACTGAATTGAAATCGCTCTTTTTGGGAGCTATGATGTCCCAGACAGACGGACAGACACGTCAAACTTATAATAACCCCTCCTTTTTCTCGGAGGTTAAAAATAGCCTTATTGCTGAGTTTACAATGTTAATTTTTACGTATCTTGGATCAGTATTTTTCTCAACTTATCTTTAAGTGCTAGTGTTCAATTTGTCAATGTATTTTGTATTTTATTTTTGACATTTCAAAAATTTTAAAAATAAACAATGGTAATAAATGATTTTGAATCTTTTATCACTCCAGCTTGTCCTTCGACATAGGTAGATAGTTATAACCTATTAATTATTTTTCGAGTATTTGTACTCGTACCTAGAAGTATTTACTTTATCCTGTTCACCCGGTGTAAATATAAATACAAACAGGTCTCTCTCAATGATCACTGGATTACTCATTCTAAACTTAAGTTTAAAAATGTTAAGATGAAAGAAAAAATCTGATATGTGATAAAGTTCAAAATCGTGTTGATAACGAGTCAAACTATGGCGCGCCTTTGATGGTCTACCTAATGTTGTGTATTTTTAGATACCACAATGTATAGTAAAGCTTACAAGTAATTTGTAAAGATTAACCATGAAATAGTGTAATTTTTTGAGGTTTTCCTGTTAACGCTCTTATCCTTACACGTGACCTCCGTGTGGAGCTAAGAACAGTCTCTGGTGGTAGGCTTCGGCCGTGCGTGAAACGATTTTTTCGTGTTTCGTAATGTGGTCCGGAGAAGCCATCTACCTTCTAGGTCATCATGCCCATCTTAGACCACATCGTCACTTAACATCAGTTGAGATTTTAGTAAATCAAAGGCTTTTCTAGCATGAAAAAAAGTATTCTGGATGTAACCGATCATTCTGGATTATTCCGATATAAGCCTCTGCAGAATAACTAGCAACAATCCATGAATGGATTGTTGCTAGTTATTCTAGAGATATTGTTGCCAAGATCTGTAATAAATTATACTCCCGACCGTAATTATCGAATTAAAGGTGTAAGCACAGATGTAATTATAATATGCATATAATTATAGATTAAAAAGAATGAGTGATCAAACGTAACTACATAATAATATGTCAATCTAAAGACACCTTGAAAATTAATCTTTACTTCGCCAATTACTACTTAAATCGATTACCATGAATTTCGGTTTGAGCCTGTTTTGCAGCATCTCACTTAATATTCCTTTGTCTCTTCTATCAAAGGAACCACGAGACTGTTGTATGCAGAACATACACTATTATATATATATAACAGGTATAGAACAAAATTGATCTCACTGCCTTTTGCACCGCAAGCATGATATCTCTCTTATCCATGATAATAAGTTTGTGTAATTCTACAAGGCCTGGGTGTTAAATATGACTTAAAAAATCCTAATATGTATGTATGTTTATTATATTATATATAACAGATAAGAAGGGATGAATGTAATGTGATGAAAAGAGTGTTTATGAATGTGTTTTGATGGATATGTGGGAAGAGGTAGGCCAAAGAAAATATGGATGGACTGTGTGAAGGATGACATGTGTAAGAGAGGAGTGAGTGTTGAGATGACGAGTGACAGAGTAAAATGGAAGGTTGAAGAAGGAAAAACCATGTTGTGCCGACCCCACGTCATATGGGATAAGGCCAAGAGAATGATGACGATGTCTAATTTTGTATTTTGTATAACATTATGGTGTGTGTAATAAATAATTTTCTATTCTATTCTATTCTATCCTAGAGGCTAACCCGTAACATAAGGTATATAGCGTATTGTGTCCCGGTGGCAAAAAATGCCCGGACCTAAAAAGTGTCCGGACCTAAAAAGTGTCCGGAACTAGGTAACCGGGGAGCATAAAAAACACGGAATAAATGTAATTGTAATTTATTTAAATAATGTTATAGTGAGCCAGAAGGGCTATAGAATTAATTTAAATCTAGCTTATAACTGCCGGAGGGGCTTAGAAATGGGTTCGTTAAAGTTCCTACAGACCGCTGATTCTAGTGGTTATAAAAGTCTTCTCCTTGTTTTTCCTCTTCCTCAGTACTGTCCTTTTAGAGCGCCGCGAGTGTAGAAGCGACCCGACGGCGAAGGCAGTGCTGGATGTCCAAGTGAAAAGGGGCAGCTCGTGAGAAGTCCGGCCGGAGACGAAGACTGCCCTAGGGTGGACTTTGAACCCTGGAATGCGCCATAAAGCAAGGCATTACAACCAGCTCCTCGCAGGGTGACGGGCTCCCACGGCAGCACAAAAAGCAAAAGCACTAAGTGTTCATGATGCCGTGGAAGTCACAATCAGAACGGGAGGTGAAAATAAAAATTAAATGTTAAAGGAATGTAAAAGGGACATTATGATTTGCTAGAAATAGTACATAGTGATAAGAAAGAAATGACGCTAACAATAGGTAATGCAAAGCCAAGCTCGTGTACAATATAAAGAGATTTAAGAGATGACATGGCAAGAATGAAAAATACCACGTCATTCTTCGAGCATGAGAATGAGTGTCTATACAGCCTGCATTACAAATCAGTGCAACACTTACCCAACAGGGGTTTGATATCACTCCTAGTAGTTAATATAAAATTGTTATAAGTTAAAAAATTATGAAAATTACGCAGACGGCAGCGAACAATGAGCGCATCGGCGAGTCAAAATGGCGACCGACGCCATGCCCGACATACGCTAACACAGCGACGACGCTAGGCGCCGTCGCTGCGTCCGTCCCGCTTTCTCCTGCGCAGTGTAATGATGACTCGACCGACCGGCTCGCGACCATCAACCACCGCACGGAGCGCTGTGAAGTTAGGCGCGTGTTGACGAACTTATCTATGGCCGTCAAACTCTCGATCGATCCATCGAGTCGTAAACAACGAATACTACAGATAATAAATATTATTCCTAATAAGCTATTTCAAGGTAACGAATTACGTTACAATAGCTTACCACGGGGCTAAATGGTGTTTTGTGGATTGTTCGGAAATATTAATTTGTTTTTTCACAACCTGAATCCGGTCCTGCCGCATCCACGTCCAGGTTTCATAATAACGTGGGACGTAATTCAGGTGGATTTTGAAAAGATCAGCTATTTTCATAACGCCTTCATTCCAGAATTTCAAATACCAGGCCAATTTGCATCGCGGCTTTTAAAAACTCAGCTGGTATGTTTTTTTATTCCTCGGGAGCTATCTCGTTAAGAAATCTCTGCTTGCTGCGAGTTTTTAAGCTTCTTTGGTTTTTAAAACAAGGAAGCTTTGAACTACGAATGTATGTTATAACATTTTTATACAACTGTTGAAAAAACATTTAGTTGTTTTGTTGCATGGGTGTGCGTGTATTTTAAAGGAAGCGTCAAGACAAAAGTAGGTTTTATTTGTGTGTTTTGCCCTATTTGTGTCAAACAATCTCAATCATGTGAAATGAAAACTACTTTTGCATGCTGCTATCTTTTGCATATTAACTGGTGATATGCTAAAATCAGTGGAACCTAATAGTCATTAATAGTCATTTATTGATAATAATATTATACGTCACAGTTACATTTTGATAATATTTGTATGTATAATATGTATGAAGTACTAGCTGAAATTAAGTGTGACCTTAGGAGTGCATCTCTACCCCCCACCTTCAACAATTATCATCTAATTCAACAAAAAACTATACACCAAAACCTTCTTCTAAAATTGCTCTACCTATTGCTGAAAATGCATGAAGATCTGTTTTGTAGCTTTTGAGTGAAACTCGAACATAAAGACAGACAGACGGTATAGAAGAAGTAGTTTATTAAAAAAACATTTAAAAAATAGCTCCAAGCATCCGTAGTTTCTAAATAGATTGCTTATAATAAATGCAATTCCCCGCAACTACATTCGAATAACACTTTGGCAACATCCCAAAAGCGAAAATATTGTTACGAGTGGTAAATTTTTTAAAACTAGGCAGCTAGACTTTCTGAAATGTTGAGTTCTGAAGGTTAAAATATCAAAATGTTGTATGTAAATCTACTTGTCATTTAATTTGGCACACTCAATACTCAATTTTGTTCACAAATTGGTAACTTAAATCAAAGACATAGTTATAATAGTAGTTAGTATACACAATGTGGACCCTGTTGGGCGTTGCAGCAAGATGGACACAGACCGAGGCATTTTATTGTTGGTTATTTTTTGAATTGTAATGTAATTGTACATGTAAAGATTTTCATTAGTAAAATAATTATAATATAAAATTAAATTAAAATTATATTCAATTTAATTATAAAATCAACGAAAGAAAATAATAATCATAAATTATAATATATTGAAAACAAAATGTAATTAATAAAAAATTAAATGAAACCAAATTGAATTGAAATCAAAATTGAAGATTACCGGGTTACATAAAACAAGAAAATAATTAAATAAATTGAATCAGTTAATATTATCAGGTGAAAGTTAAAAGCCTAAAAGTCTGCTTCACCATATCCAAGTAAAATTAGATAATAGTTTAAATATAGAGCTATTTCCCTCAGTCCCATGTGTCAAAGCGAGATAGCTCTTGACACAACTTACTATTTACACATATTATTGATATGACTAACCATTGCTTTTTCACTCGGATTATGTGAAACAAGCCGTTACCAGTTTTAATAAATACAATACAATACTCTTTATTTAACACAAAAAAATAGCACACAAAAAACAGATAAAAATGTACAAACATTCTGATTCAATGGGCGGCCTTATCGCTGAAAGCGATCTCTTCCAATAACTTAACAATGCAATATTAGAAACTGTATAAAGAACCAAATATTAAAAATTATATTACTTTTCCGCACACACTTTTCTCTGGTAACATTCTACAAAATTAACACGCACAGTACCACACACACACCACAACTTGGCTTTTCAGATTAACACTTTAAATGCCCAAATCGCAAAGGCAATGACAATTCAGTTGTTTCCGAGATCATGGCGCTTGCAACAGCGTCGAAATATCGGAAAACTCAAAAACCGTCAAATTATGTTTATTTTCATGGTATGTTACCCGTTTTAAATCATAATATTGTTAAAAACCATGATTATTTAAAAAATAATAACACTTTTAAAGATTTTATTTTACAAATCGGCTTTCAAATGGGATATTCGTAGAATAATTAAACTTGTCGTGAGCATACGAACATACTTTCGAACCTCTTTAGTTATACATGTACTAATTTTGAAACGGCCTACAGGCATGTACGTATGATTCGTAATATTAATTTCAAATTCATGTATTAAAATTAATAAGCGTTTACAACATGAGTGTATTACATAATCAGATGTCTAGTACCCGTAACATAAGCTTAGAGCTTACCACGGGGCTAGATGTTGCAATCGTTAGAGCTTACCACGGGGCTAGATGTTGCAATCGTTGTTCTCTTCGTCATCTTCATCACCCTTTCTTCTTCACTCTTGACGAGAGAGATAGGCCTTAATTCACCACGCTGACCAAGTGCGGGTTGGTGAATGTCACATGTCCTTAAAACTAATTGTTGTTGCATCGTCCAAAAACATTTATTGAAATACAATACTAGATAGTATTGTCATTGTGTCAATGTATAAAACATGTATCTCCTATGTATGATCCTATATTGTGGTGTTGCAATAAAGAATTGTGTATTGTATTGTTAGAACGCTGTACAAAAGTGTTAGAACACTCCTTTTTTATTTCACCTTATTTTTTAATTAGGTAATATTGTCCTTACAGCTTGACAAAGGTCCCTTTCTTACGCCATGAATCGCGGTCTGTAGCTGAGTTCATCCAAAAGGCTCGAATTCACCCAGGCCGTCTTGCAAACACTTTCTGGGTCTAGGTATCTTTGTCAAAGGAAGTGTTCAAAGGAACACTTAATACCTAAGTGCTCATGCAAAGGGCTCGAAAGTCGTCTTGCCAACACTTTCTGGGTCTTCCTAGGAGTCTTTGTCTATTTGGAGCACATAAATAATCATGAGCAAACAAATAAGTATCACATAGAATTGATTAAAATAAACCACATACAATTGGTATGTCACATGCACTTATTAGAGAACAAACAGCATGAAATTGAAATAAATTTTTGTATAAAACTTACGCGAAATAAAGCAATCAAATAAAATTGGATTGCTCGCTCTGGCATGACTCTATTAAAACGAATAGTTCAGGAATTGTAATCAATGTTGTTTGCTGTTTTATAGTCATGCTGAAGTGCAGGCATTGTTTTAATTTCACGGTGGTGTTTTTAAGGGATGAGCTTATGCAATAACCACCGTATTCGTAAAAATATTTAACTTTAATATCAAAAATCATCCTATTACGTTTCTTCTGCTGGAACACAGGACTTCACTCTTAACGAGAGAGATAAGGCCTTAAACCACGCTGGCCAAGTGTGGGTTGGTATATATTATTCATAAAGTAGGTTAACAGAAAGTTTTGATAAAAAACGTTATTAATGAATTACTTTTTTAAGATTTAGCAAAAATTTAAGATAATGAACTTAAACTATTGCTAATTATTTTAATTAAAAGCTTTTCACACTTGTATATCTCTATAATCTAATATATAAACTTTCCACAACACAATGTTAGTTACCGTACTCCTCCGAAACTGCTTTACCGATTCTTACCAAATTTTATATGCATATTCAGTAGGTCTGAGAATCGGCTACTATCTATTTTAATTTTGCAATACAACGTTTGCTGGGGTCAGCTAGTAGTCTCTAAATAAGGCATTAACATGTTTATTATGTGTTTTAACCAATTCAGTTATATTAGAGAGAAATAGTTTTTGAATACGACTATGAAGAAAATAGAGGGTTAATATTAGTTCTGTTAGAGAAAGATACGTAGCGTGTTCTTGCAGTATTAATTTACTGTAGTTGGTGTTTCAGTATTTAAGCAAAACCAATAAAACCTACCAGTACGACAGAACATTTTGTAGTTGTATTGGAAAAACCAGGTTTTCACAAAATCGTGTTTTCACAAAATTATTCATAATCGATGTAACACTTTGAGAACAACACCAATTACTATAAGGTTCTTCGCTTTATTTCTGTAGGGGTTAAGTGTTTGTAAGCCCTGCAAGTACTTTATACTTGGTGTAAGTGTAAAAAAACTGTACATGTATGTCTATTTTATTAAGTATATCAGATGTCTAGTACCCGTAACACAAGCATAGAGTTTACCACGGGGCCAGATATTGTTGTATATATATATAATATATATATACAATATTAATATAATAGCCAGAAATTGTCCGGAAATATTTATTTATTTCAATAAAAAAATAAAAATATGCTAATTAAAATATATATTAATGCAGCTAATTGTAGCTGTTCATTTATACAAGCGTTATATATGTAGGTACTCTGTTCAATAGGCAAATCTATATTACAATTCAATCAATTTTCACCAATTATTACGAGTTACATATAACTTGTTTTATAGCATACAAATATTGTTTTGTTAATCTATATTAAAAGTTTAGTCTGGATTTATCAACACGGTAGCTTTTAACCTAGATTACGTACAGTCAATCTAATCGAACCAGTATTAGTACACTCAACCACACCTGCGATTAGCTCGTACAATACGGTCGTTTGAACAAGAGACATGAGGTAAACATTGTATTTAACACAAGAATAGTGATTTTTACACAACAGTAGAAGGAGAACTATCCGTAACCATATCCGTCAATTAAAGTTACGGTTGATCTTGATTGCGTGTTCATCTCTTTCTGCATTAGCATAAAATAATTTAACCTAAAATTGAGGTTTATTACTTATTAAAAATTATTAAGATTTATGTAGAGTTATGTCTTCTGAGTGTATATTTCTTTGGAAAGATAAGGATTTGCTCTTCAGCAGAAGCATCAATTGATAATCGTTCAATTTATCATTCATATCAAAAAACAAATTTTAATAATATTAACTAAAAACCCCCGATTCCAGTGCCTTCATTTCCTTTAATGTAAAACAACATAATATTATGTAATGTGGACGCGATGCGCTTTCATTTGATACCCCACACTAGTATATTTGCAGATTTTCTGTTTTCCTTCCCCACTCTCACCCCCATAACTTTTAAACGGCTCAATCGATTTTCATGAAACATGTCTAAAAACACCTGGGCCAAACTCACCTTTTATACAAAAAAAACTTAATTGAAATCGCTCCATCCGTTCGGGAGCTATGGTGGAACAGACAGACAGACAGGCAGACACACAGACAGACAGACAGACACGTCAAACTTATAACACCCCTCTTTTTTGGTCGGGGGTTAAAAATACTGAAAATGATGATGATGAACCTAACGTTACAAATAAGAAGATACAAAACAACACAATAAGTACAAGAAATCAAAACAAACGAACAATTCCTCCGCGAAGTGGTGCAACTTTTTCTCATAAACCTCGCTGAGCATTTGATTAAACCATCTGGGGGTTGGGTAAACGAGAAACGCTGAAACTTTTGTAAATAAACAAAAATTACTATGTCGTACGTTGGGGGACGAAATTCTCGGGTAATGAGCGAATTTCTCAATTCTGCAAGTTATCTTGCGGAAACGACGCAAACAAAACAAAATAGATTACGGCCTGCTTCACAATTTTCGAGTAAAATAAGACAATTATGACGACCTCTGAGGCTCGGTGGGCGAACGTCCGCCTGAGGCGCAGGAGCTTGCGGGTTAGATTCCCGCCGGGGGACCAGATTTTGTACGTTGTAGGTGTTGTATCAATAAAACATGGGTTTTGTACCAAAAAGCAATAGCGAGCGAGAAAACGAACCTTCGCGCGCGCCGTCGTCATGCACACTGACTCCCCTCCCGCGTACCTCACCGATCGTCGCCCCGCGCGCCACAGCATTATATCTTTATTTATGTTTTTAAATTACAGATCAAAATATAAGGTTTGTTTTTTAACATAAACTAAAGAAATAAAAATCAAATTAAAACTTAAAACTATGAAAAACACTACGCGTCGCTTACATATGTAGTATATCAGTCACCTAACACCCATAGTACAAGCTCTGCTTAGTATGGGGTTAAATGGTGCTGCGTGAAAAAAAAACAAAAAGCGTGTGTGTGTCAGCTACGACGCACGATTGGAGTTTACTCCTTATACGAACTATAATTATGATATATATCGAATAGTAAAAAAGGATAAATGAACGCATCTGCTAAAATGATAAGAGAAATAAACATATATCTGTAATTATTCGCATTATTTATATTACTTCAATAAAGCGTATTACATAAAGTATGTTACAAAATAAAATAAATAAAATACAGCTCTTTGCGCAATACTTCGTAGTCTCAACTACGAAGTATCGCGCAAAGAGGAGACCCCGAGAATGAGATACGCTGTGTAATGTATTCCATCTCATTCTTTTACACGTTCAATCCTACAGATATATATGTTTGTCTCTTTCTACGTAACGCCTCAACTTTTCGTGATACACTTTTTGATTTTACTCCTCATAAAGTTTCCGTACCGGGCCTTATAACTCAAATCGTTTCTTAAGGAGTAAACTCCAAAAAACGCTAGCTCAGACAGATGTTACAAAGCGAGATAGCTCTTGACTTAGACACTTACTATTTTAGCTTGTCCAAAAATGCTGAACACATAAGTTGTTAGAGGGGGTTGGCTATTTCAATTGACCACGATATAGAGCATCAACGTTCAGGATTGGGAGTTTATGAATTATAAGAAATTTAAATCAAATCGCACGGAAGCGTCTTTGTAACTTCAATGCACTGTATTGTTTAGGTTTTTCGATTGCAAGAAATAAATACCTGTCGAAGTTAAATACAAATTAAAAATGCTGCATTTATTTACTAAAATTATAAAAAGGCACTATAACTTGAAAAACTAGCAAACACTAACTCCATATATGTATAAATTTGTGTACACGCCATGCTCCCTCCCTCATGTAAGTCAATTTTAAAGACTGCCTGGAAGAGATCGCTTTTAGAGATAAGGCCGCATTGTGTTACTATATGTAGTATTTTCCCCTATGTATATTTATATTGTGTTGTTGCGATATATACATTTTATATTGCCTTTATGCGTAATATTTCGTTTGTGTTCACTTTTTTGTTGAAAATGTCGGATCTTCGCCTTTTACCCGCGCTTGCGTTTATGCACGACTAAAATTGATGTATAACAATTAGCGCTCCTGCACACGATGCTGTCACCGCGTCGCCGCCGCACCGCTCGTCGAAAAGCGTCAACACCGCGCCACCACCGCTTTTCCGCACAAGTCGCTGCTTACTTAGTTATAATACCTCACTAGCAATGTAACTTGTGCCGTGGACCGGTATAATTAGACTTTGGCGGCGCAGCATCGGGCTTTACGCGGTGCGTATGTACAGTAAAATGATACGGTATTATTCTACGTCACCAGCAATGAAGATAGATAGATAGATAACACTTTATTGCACACCACACAAAAAAAAACAAACATAGACTTAGCATAATCATAATGTTGGAGAACAATGGGCGGCCTTATCGCTATGAGCGATCTCATCCAGGCACCCTTTGGATGGTAATAGGAAGGAAACATTATAACTATATAACACACATAAATATTATATATACAGTAGAACCTCGTTAAGTCGAACCTCGATAAGTCGAAAACCTCCAAATCTCGAAAAAATGTTTTGTTCCCTTCCCTTCAAACACCAAAACCTCCATTACTTGAAATCTTGACCCTCTGTTAGTCGAAATAATCACCGAGTACCTCCAAGCCATTTTGGTACATATTTTCACTCTATAACTCGAAAAATTAAATTTGACCTCTGTATCTCGAACATAGCAACGTTTTATTTTACAACCTTTACAACTAGATTTGGAATTTATTACCTCTATTGTTCGAACAAAAATAAGTTACCGACTTTAAGAACTTGCCGACTATGTGAGTACACTATTGTTTCTTAGACAACATTTTAGGAGTATACGATAATAAATTTATGACTCACGTAAACACGTGTTTGCTTGTTTGGTGTCAGGTGCTAAATTTTGATTTCCTTTGAAATTTAGCTAAGCAAGTCATTTGTTTTCGACTTAAATACTGTCAGATGTAGTTTGGTTCTACTGCAATACACATCAATTAGTACATTAGTTAACATGAGTGCTGTGAAACGTAAACTAAAAACTTTGAGTCTTGCTGAAAAATTAGAAGTTCTCGAAGCTGTGAAGAAGTGTAAAAAAAAGAAAGATGTTGCTAAACAATTTTGCCTGCCAATGAAATCAGACATCATGAGAAAAATACAAAACGGTCAAATAAAAATATGTTTGTCACCTCTGCAAGTTGAATTTTTATTTATTTTACCTCTGTAACTCAAAATTTATAAGAATAAACCTCAAACTCTTTATGTCGAATCAAAATCCGCCTAAGTCGAAATCCTCCATAAGTTGAAAACTCTATAACTCGAAATTTTTGGCGTCTCCCTTGATGTTCGACTTATAGAGGTTCGACTGTATTATATATACATATAGATACATGTTTTATAACTATACAATACTTACTTGAGAAAGGGACGAATGGTAATGAAAGTAATTTAAAGAGATTTTAGACGAATAAACTTAATAAAATGATTAACAATACATACATAGTGAAACTGAAAGTTTCTTCTTGAATATAGGAAGAGATCTAGCATTTCGTATATCAAGTGGGAGAGCTTTCCAGAGGCGGATAGCTTGAACAGTAAAAGATATTTCATAGAAAGTGGAAGTATGATAGGGATTACTAACAGCTAAGCTAAGCAGCGGTGATATTAGAGTTGGACTCCTCCGTAGAGGCAGAGCAGCAGACCCTACAGTAAAACTTTGCGATGACGGCGGGGTTGCGGCGCGGTGGCGGTGTATCACCAACTTCAGTCGAACGGAGAATCGACTGCTATGACTCAACGCTATTCCCACCAAGGTTAAAATTCGGAATTCAGTTGAAGTAAATACGGAGAGTTAGAAGCACGTCTGCGATTACGTCACTTGTTTTCAGCTCATCTAAGTTTAGAAGTGATAGTGACGTTGATGGATTCGGAAAAAGAAATGCAGGTTGGTAATCTCAACAACTTAATAAACTGGATATTATTGACGTTATTGGACCAAATAATATCGAGAGAGGACAAAATAATTCATTATTAAAGTACTGTTAGTGTCTAAATAAGTGTCAAAATATTTAATTATTTTGACGAAGAAAGATAGAGTTATTGCTGATATTGATCTTTCTGAAGTAACTTTTTACGTATACTGTGCTAATGTTTATAAATTTCTGTATTTATATAACTGGAAGATATTTATCAATATTTTCATAAAATGTCAGTAGAGAGGGAATGATAATAAAATTCAGATTATATAAGATGACTATGGAGATAAGATAGTTGACAAGACTAAAATAAAACTCGTAGATTATAATTCAATGGCATTACTACTAGGAACTTAACTAATTTGTACCTAAGTGTCTATTTACGTTAGGTAAAAGAATTGATATAATGTACCCATGCCCTTTTTTACGGAATTCATTCATAATTATATGGAACCAAATATATATTTAGGACTATTTCCCCACACACTTAACTCTGGTAAGGCACACAGGCTTTGGTATGATACAAATTTATCATGCACTTCTCTCTTTCCTCTCACCCACTCACATAAATGCACAAGCTTACTGGTAATATCACCACGCAATATCAATAGAAATGCAGAATTAAATTATTGTAGTGTAATCATTTAATTTTAATTAATAATTGTTTTTTTTTTATGTTGACATTGATGATTAGTTTGAATGACATAAGAATATTGTATAAAATTGTTTTTCTTTTTAATGTAATTTGACGCAAACCCAATTTGCAGTGCCCTCCGGGGTGCATGTACATATCGACTTAAGATGTAACAATTGACCTATATCTGTATAAATATACATGTGAGCAAATAAATAAATAATATAGTTTTGCCAGTGAATATTTTATATGTAGGTATTCCTAATCTCCTTGGACTGATTAAAAAAATTCTGACTGCTGTCACCTTAATGTTTAAACATTAACCCCCCTTATATTTATGCATACGGGGTTAAATAGGGTCAAAATGGTCTAAAAGTAAGTAAGTAAGTCCTGAGGTCGTATGTGCTATTCATTAAAATATATAGCTCATGTGTTTTACGGTACAAAACAAAATACATTTTTGATTATAACATTATTTTAAAGACCAAAATTTAGTACTACAAATTTTAATGTTTATAATATAAGTAAAAAATTTAAAAATTATATTCATATTAACCCAAACTAGTTAAAATTATACATTATTACAAATCATTCTCTTAAATCGCTCTATAGGCACATTAAAAACCTGCAATAAAATTCGTTAGCGAAGCTTACAAACAGGAGAATTAATTATATAATATTTAAAGATAACTATGAATAAGTTGAAAACCTTAATTATTATTCTGTATTAAAAAGAGACGTAACATTACTTTTTTCTATTTCAGTAACCTGCTAAAAACCACAATGGCTTCAATTTTGCCCATTACACTAAAAGGCGATTCTCTTGGTAAGCGTCACAAACAAATAAACCTTTTGGTAAATGAGGTTTATGAACAACATGCCGATACAAAACTTCTTCAAGACGCTCCAGAAAATTCAGCTATTGATCGTCTCTTCAAAATAGATCTCGCTTCCAAGCAACGTGATGTAGACTACCTTATTAAGAATCTCAAAGAAGAAGACATGCTCTATGTTAGTAGAGCCCTAAAAGCAAGATGGCTGCTAGAATCTAAATACCAATATATTATCAACCCTTTTTATTTGGAAAACAATCTCTACCCACACATGTACACAACCGCTGTAAATAAAATGAAACACTGGATACATTTAAACCTAAAAGATGAAATAAGAGCAGAAACATTCTACGAATTTTACAAAGATAATGAAATTCTACTAGCAATAAAATTTGTAATCAAATCTTCTACAAATTATTTGTTACAAGAATTTCCTAAAATAGTACATAAGGTGACTCCAAAATACTTCAAATTTCTATGCGAAAGAGATGCACAGATTGCAAAAATCTTTTATGAGATACTTTCTACAGATGAGAAACTAGTATCTCATTACTTGGCGAATCAAAGAAAATTCTACCAAGGTATAAAACCTGTTCTCAAATCAGATCCTACTATTTACTTAGATATTATTGAAAAATATTTTGACCAAAACTCATTTGGACGGCTAAGTTCATCTGCGACAGATTTTATCATGAAAAATCACAGAAACAGGTTTCTTGAGAAACCTGAACTTTATACAGCAATGCTTTTAGATACACGCACTTTAGCAGAAAATCTTAACGAATTGGAAGTCAAAGATTTGATCGTAAAGCTTGCAAGAGCAAACTATCTACAGCATTGGTTTAGTTATAAGAATGTTGAACCTCTGATAAAAAAAATTCAACCTGAAGAGAGATCAGAGTTCAAAAAGAAAGTTTTTGTTAACAAAGATATAGGCGACGAAGTTGAGGAGTGGCCATACAAGCCACCAGAAGCACCGAAGGTAGAAGAATTAGGACCAGACGTATTTGAAGACAGGAAACACAATCCACAAGAATATGTCAGATATGGATTAGATGGTGTGGCAAAAAGGAAGATAATGAAAAAATCTGGGAAATTTTGTCACGACAATTACTGTATTATGGAAAGTTGTCCCGAAAAAATAAGAACAGAGCTTGATAAACTTTTTGACGAATTTCGTTTCGATGGTTTTGAAAAAACATTTTATGAATTAAGGAAAAGAATTTTTGCTGAGAGCTCTTCTCAGAATAGGCAATACATTTTGTTGGTCCTTATAAGTAAAACTGGAGGCCGATCAGATGCTATTGCAACGTTAATGGAATTATTAAAAAAACATAAAAACGAACCCTCAAATTTGAGAGCTACTGTAATCAGAAGTCTTGTGAAAAGAGCTTTTGTTTGGCGTTTACCAGAAGAAACATGGAAGCAGCTAATGGAGTTTGCGCAAGGGCTGGGATTGGACGGAACTCCCACAGAAGCTGACTGCATTGAAGGACTTCATTCTGTTATGATTCGAATGATTCTTAACAAAAATGTTGATCCATGTGTATTTCAAGAATTCTTAAGACACTTTTCTAACTTCAGTAATTATGGGTTAAATTCTGAAGAGAAAAAATGTATAAGCGAAGAACTGCCTAAGCTTTTAATTTCAACTGCTAAAGAAAAAGATGATATTGAAAAAGCAGTTGATATTATCCACAAACTTATTGAAGTTCTTGAATATTACCATATTCAAATTGACACCTATCCTGGTTTAATTGATTTCGTTGTTGAACTTGCTGCGAAAGATTATGATACATGTGTACCTCTTTTGAAAAACTTATTCAGGGCTAAAATAGGACGAAAATATTTGTTTAAATTCAACAACAAATTAATTAAAACTGAAGCATCTCTTTTAAATGCTTTAAAACATGATTCTAGTGTTCTTGATTTTAAAACATTTTATGAATGTTGTTTAAATTCTCAAAACGTTCAAAACTTTCTTCGAAAACTTTCTATTTATTTTAATGAGGAAGGTGATTTGGCGAACCAGTTTAGAAGTAAACTTAAAGAAAAAGACCACAACAAATTAATAGGCTGCCCTCTGGCAATATTGCTTGGATCTGAACTTATTTCGCACATTGAGGTTGTTGATAAAATTGACCAAATAGAATCCAAAGTATTTGCTGCAATTCTGAGAGCTAACGCTCACAAGGCAAGACCTCTTATTGATATTAATTCTTTTGGATGGAAAAAGGCAGGAGTGAAACTGATTGCGAATAAAGTAACAGTATGCCCTTTAGTTTCAGTAGATAAAAATATTGAAAAACTTCTCAGCTCTAAGCTTACTTTAAGGTTAGCATTACAAATATCAAAAAGAAACAAAACTGTTATCGATATTTTTAGTAAAGTTGCGGAACAAAGGCCGTCCATAAGTATTAAAGTAGGTTATAAATTGTTACAAGAAGATTGTAAAAATATGAATACAATTTGGTCAATTGTGAAGCCTCTAATTGAGCAAATAAATTTTGACAAGGGTACAAAGACCGTTTATATTAAGAAATTGGTGTCCCGTGCTGATAACATACCAATGAAAATAAGACCAGAATACTGTGCCACAATATATAAATCATTTGATAAGTTAACAAGCTTTGAACGTTTAGTGAGGCTGCAATATCTATGCCGCATTGAACATTTACTGCCTGATGTTGAGGAAAAGTTTATTGAAGAGGTGATTAACAAATATTTAGATGAAGAACTTATTCCTGATAAACTCACAAACAAATATGACGATTTGGCTGATAATTCTCTGTTTATTCGAGTTATTTTCACCTATATTTACCTCGCAAAGTCTAATGAAGCTTTTGAGCGTAGATATCAAACATATGGAGAAAAAATGTTCAAGCTTATGACGGAAATTTATAAATTACCGGGCAAAGAAGATATATTTTTCAAGTTTCTCGATGAGATTTTACTGAATTTCAAGAATACGAATATATTTTTAAATCCAAAATACCACTCATGTTTAAATGTAATGGAAAAAACTGTACAGTGGATGCAAACAATTTTGCCAATAGATAAACATTTTGATAAATACGTTATCATACATTTGACTATGTTATATTATAAAACATTAAGACAGGCAGGAACGGAAATGCCAGAAGTTTTTGAAGTTGAAACAAGAAAACGGAAAGAAGGAGTGAAGGTTGTTGGTAACCTTTTTGGGAAATACATTGCTAAAGAAGTAAAAGAACTTGTTGCTAAGTATTTTGAAAGTATTCTGTTCATTTACAAAGATACTCTTTCTGAGTATTTGTACAACTATTATAACTACACAGAATCAAGTGAGTTTTTATCTGCTATAATATGTGGTATTTTAGAACATGAACATGATACAGCGCCATTAGCAATGTATGTGTTTAAAGATAAATATTATAATATTGGTGAAGAAAAGGCTCGTGAAATTAGCAAGAAGTTTGTAGAAATAAGAGATATTAAGAATGAATTTTTTATCAATGGCATAATATACTGAAAAAAATTAAATAAAATTAGTGGTGTTGAGTTTTGTTTATTTTATTTAGTAAATTGCTAATTATAATTTGTTTTTGTTTTCATTTATTGAAAAGTATCTATAATCTTGAAAAATGTTTATAAGCGCTTTTTTATTACAGTTATATAAAACAATATAATCCTAAATAAGATAATTTTATGAGGACGATCTCCCATATTATAATGTAACCTTGTAAAAAGTGATATAAAGCGCGACTTCATCTACACCTTTTGTTAATTATACAAAAGTTTTTTTGAAGTTACATAGTCTTATGTGATTTATAAATAGATACTAACATTGTTTTGTATATTTCTTTCCCAATCAAAAATTGTTTATAATATATTTTTTTTTATAAAAACGATTGAATACCTACATAATTGCATATACATAAGAACATAATGTTATAAATCTTATAGTACTCACCGCATAACAACTAACGCATTTTTGTTTGAAATAAATTTGTATTTAACATACCGTAACTTGTTTTATTAAACTTTTCTAATGTTTTTATTTATGTAGTTGGCAATTTAATATTTTTTAAACCTAAAACGAATAGGAAATTAAATTTTATTAATATAAAAAAATAAAATATACCTGTGTATTCTCATTAGGATTAACTAGTAGAACATTTTATTTATTTAAATATCTCAGGAAAACTTACAACTAATACATTAAGACATATTAGGTACATACATAGAACACCATTTAAAAGCACACTGAAGACCATTTAAAAGTTTTCACATATAGAAATACCAGTAGGTACACTAAATTAACAATTTGGCCTGACAAATTTGCAAACCCCCCTCAATGGGGCCGTATGACACAGCAGTGGTCTATATACCGGCGGTAATAAATTAAACTCTTTATTATGCCATACTTTCCATCATCTTAGTATGCCTAACCTGTGCGCTTTGAGTCATTAAGTTTTTAAACGTCTGAAACTCTAGATAGATAGATAAATAATTTATTTGTCATCACAAAACAGTACATAGGTGAAAAAAATTGAACAACACAGTATACACACACAGCACAGATTAAAAAAAGACTACACAGATAAATCATACTCAATCGGCAATATATAAATAAATAATTGATTATTCAATCAGTCAAATACCAAACATACTGATAACATTATACTTTTTATAGCTACAAGTCGGTACAAAGCGACCGGCAAGTTGTTGCCTTTATGAATCACGCACGCTGTTCCCTCCAAGGTCAATATTCGAGATCCAGTTGGACAAAATACGTAGGCAGTGTTGCACGCTTGTGTTTTCGTCATTTGTTTTAGTTCAACTACATTTAGAAGTGCCAGTGAATTGTTTTGGACTCGCAGAAGCAAATGCAGGTTGGTGTTTCACTATTAGATAATACTAACAGTGGAATTAAACATGTATTTTGAAATAAGGTCGAGTTCTCTGTATAATATTGATCGCCGATTCCTTTGAAGGTTATCTCCAATGTAGACTGAGCTCTGTTATCGTGTCTCTGTTTAGGAGTTTTGTATGCGCGTTGATGGCTCTAAGCATTTTGGTTTTGTACCTTTGGTATAATGTTTTGCTTGTGAAAGTAGTGTTTTTTTTTTGATGCTACTTTTTATTCTTATAATGAATTCTGGTCTGATTGTATTACAAGGATACATATTAGAATTGTTTTAACAAAATACCCATAATAGTAGAGACGAGTGTGGCAACGCCTATGATGTTTATTGGTAGCGGGTTCGATTGCCGCCGAGGGGTAAAGTTGTATGTTATGAAAGCATTTTCTCCTTGGTCTGGGTATTTAGTTTTTATAATAAAAAATATCTATATACTAGCGGGCCGCCCCGGCTTCGCACGGGTTTTTATTCAATTTTTTCTCGCCTTTTAAACCTTCCCTAGACCTCCACGAACATTTCAAGACTAAGATAAGATAAATCCATTCAGCCTTTCTCGAGATTTAGTGAGACTAACGAACAGCAATTTTTTTTTTAAATATAGATAGATGTCTATTATATTTAGTATATCAGATGTAACAAGCTTAGAGCTTACCACGGGGCTATATGTTGGTGTGCTGATTGTCCGGATATATTTATTATTTATTTCTAATATAATAGACATATATCTATATTTTTTTAATACACAAACATATTAAACGTTATTTAACCCATAAGGCAAGGTAGGTAGGCTCAATTTATAAGAGTGCAGATTATATGGCTGACGAGAGAGTAGATGGTGATAAATAGGCAAGATGACTACATAAAAAAAAATGCTTTTAAATAGGTTTACTTCGCCTGATAGCCCGTTCAAAAATACTGTTCATTTTTTCGCTTCATTGATTTTAGCACGTAATATAAGATTATAATAGCATTAAAGTTCTGAAGTAATAAACTTTTGATGTAAAAAATTTGTACACAAGCACAAGAACGTTACGTCACTCGAAACTGTAATGCAATGTAATGTATTGATTTTGAGTTTGCAAAAAAAAAAAGTATGAATTAATTTAAAACAAATGTAGGTACTAATTTATTTATTATTTGTAAATATTTGTTTTATGTATGTACTACTTATTACGTAGCCACAATAATCATTATAATTAATTAAAGTAAATTATATTGTGGGCTGTTATTCTATAAATAAAATAGTTTTCTATGTAATATTATACAGGTTTTGATATACCAAGTATAAAGTAGTTAAATTATGAATTAAGTAGTTTTTATTTAACCACATTTGTTACACCACAAATAACTTTTTAACAAAAATAAACCTAGTTAATATCGATTTTTCAGGTATTCGGCTAAAATCAGTTATCGAGATGGCATCGATTTTGCCCATTACACTAAAAGGCGATTCTCTTGGTAAGCGTCACAAACAAATAAACCTTTTGGTAAACGAGGTGTATGAACAGCATGGCGATTCAAAACATCTACAAGACGCTCCAGAAAATTCGGCCATTGACCGACTTTTTAAAATAGATCTCGCGTCCAAACATCAAGATATAGACTACATTATAAAGAATCTCAAAGAAGAAGACATGCTCTATGTAAGTAGAGCCTTAAAAGCAAGATGGCTACTAGGACCTAAGTATCAATATATTATTAACCCCGATAACTTGGAAAACAATCTCTACCCACACATGTATACCACAGCCGTGAATAAAATGAAACACTGGATACATTTAAACCTAAAAGATGAAAAAAGAGCAGAATTATTCTACGAATATTACAAACAATCTGAATTTGCACTAGCTATGAAATTTCTCATAAAGTCTTCTTCAAATTATTTGGTAAAAGAATTTCCTAATATATCTGATAAATTATCTCCTAAATACTTTAAAATTCTATGCGAAAGAAATGCACAGATTGCAAAAATATTTTATGATTTACTTAGTACCGATGAAAAATTAAAGTCCCATTATTTGACAAATCCAAAAATGTTTTTCAATGGAATTAAATCTGTTCTTAAGTCCGATCCAAGTACTTACTTAGATATTATTGAAAAATATTTTGAAAATCATTTATTTGGACGATTAAGTTCATCGGCTACAGAATATATAATGAAAAATCACAAGGACCAGTTCTTTAAGAAACCTGAATTATATACAGCTATGATTTTAAACGTACCTACTATTGCACAAAATCTCACGGAAGAGGAAGTCAAAGTTTTAATCTTGAAGCTGGCAAGAGCCAGCTATCTGCATTGGTTTAGTTACCAAAATGTTGAGCCTCTGTTAAAGAAAATAAAATCTGAAGACAGAGCAGCGTTCAAAAAGAAAGTTTTTGTTGATAAAGACATTGGGATAGTAGTAAAAGACTGGCCGTACAAACCACCAGAAGGGCCAAAGATAGTAGAATTAGGACCAAGCATATTTGAAGATAGCAAACACGATCCAGAGGAATATCATCGGTATGGATTAGATGGCTTTAAAGAATTTGAATTATGTGAATGTGAAATGAAAATGTCAAGAAGATACCAATGCATGCCCATGGCATGTATGGCAGAGTGTAGTACTATAAAAATCAAAACACAACTTGATAAATTGTTTGACGAATTTCGTTTCGATGGTTTTGAAAAAACATTTTATGAATTAAGGAAAAGAATCTTGGCAGAGAGCTCATCTCAGAATAGGCAATACATTTTACTGGTACTTATTAGCAAAACTGGCGGCCGCCCTGATGCTATTGCAACTTTATTGGACCTGTTAGCTAAACATAAAAACGAACCTTCAAATTTGAGAGCAGCTGTAATCAGAAGTCTTGTTAAGAGAGCCTTTGTTTGGCGTTTACCAGAAGATACTTGGAAACAACTTATGGAGTTTGGACAAGGGTTAGGATTGGACGGGACTCCAGCAGAAGCTGATTGTATTGAAGGTCTTCATTCCGTTATAATTCGAATGCTTCTTAATAATAATGTGGAAACAATTGTTTTCAAAGCATTTTTGGAGCAATTTTCCAACTTAGGTGAATATGGATTAAATTCTGACGAAAAAATAATAATAAGCAAGGAACTGCCTAAGCTTTTAATTTCAACTGCTAAAGAAAATGATAACATAAAAATATCTGTTGATATACTCAACAAACTTATTGAAATTCTTCAGTATTACCATTTTAAAGTTGATAAATATCCTGGTTTCATTGAATTTGTTATTGATATTGCTTCAAAAGATTATGATACATGTATACCTCTTCTGGAAAAAATATTCAGGGCTAAAATAGGACGAAAATTCTTGTTCAAGTTCAACAACAAATTAATAAAAACTGAAGCATCTCTCTTAAATGCTTTAAAATATGACTCTAATGCTCTAGATTTTGAAACATTTTATGGTAGTTGTTTAGAATCTCACAAGTTTCAAAGTTTCTTAAGAAAACTTGCAATTTATTTCAATGAAGATGATGGCCTGACAAAAAATTTTGCTGGAAAACTAAAGCAAAAACACCCTCATAAGCTAATTGGTAGACCTCTTGCTATATTGCTTGGAGCTGAACTCGTTTCATACATCAATTTTGTTGATAAAATTGACCAAATAGAATCCAAGGTATTTGCTGGAGTTTTGAGAGCAAACGCTCACAAGGCAAGACCACTTATTGACATTGATTCTTTTGGATGGAAAAAAGCTGGGGTTAAACTAATTGCAAATAAAACAACAAAATGCCCATTGGTGTCAGTTGATAAAAACATTGATAAACTCCTTAGCTCCAGGCGTACATTAAGGTTAGCATTACTTCTATCCAAAAGAAACAAAACTGTTATCACTGTCTTCGATAAAATTGCAAAACAAAGGGCGACTATGAGTATTAAAGTAGGTTATAAAATGTTACTAAAAAATAATGAAAATTTAGATGCAGTTTGGTCAATCATAAAACCTTTGATAGAACAGGCTAATTTTGACAAGGGTACGAAGACAGTTCATATTAAGAATGCGGTGTCTCGTGTTGATAACATACCTGTTAAAATAAGGCATGAGTACTGTGCCACGATTTATAAAAATTTCGATAAGCTAACTGGGTTTGAGCGTTTTGCTAGAATGTTTTATCTAAGCCACATTGAAAATTTGCTTCCTGACGTTAATGAAGCATTTATTGAAGAGGAGATTACTAAATTTTTAGATAAAGAGTTCATTCCAGATAAACTTACAAACAATTATGATGAGGTTGCTGATAATTCTTTGTTCATTCGTATAATTTACACCTTCATTTACCTCGCAAAGTCCAGTGAAGTATTTGAGAACAGGTATCAAAAATATGGGGCAAAAGTTCAGAAGTTAATGACTGAAATTTTTAAATTACCTGGCAAAGGAGATATATTTTTCAAATTTCTTGATGAAATAATACTTAATTTCAAAAATACTAATATATTTTTTAATCCGGAATACCAGTCATGTTTGCATGTTATGGAAAAAACTGTGCAGTGGATGCAAACAATATTGCCCATAGATCTATATTTTGACAAATACGCTAACGTACATTTGACTATGTTGTATTATAAAACAATAAGACAAGCGGTGACTGAGGTGCCTGAGATATATAACACTGAGACAAGCAAACGTAACGAAGGAGTGAGAGTTGTTGGTAACCTTTTTGGAAAGCACATTGCTAAAGAAGTAAAACAACTTGTCGCTAAGTATTTTGACAGTATTTTATACGTATACAAGGATGCTCTTTCAGCATATTTGTACCACAACTTTAATTTCAATGAATCTAGCGAGTTTTTGGCCGCTATATTAAATGGTATGTTAGAGCAAGATCAGGATAATATAGCGCCGTTAGCAATGTATGTGTTTAAAGATAAATATTATAATTTGGGTGAAGAAAAGGCTTGCGAAATAAGAAATAAGTTTGAAGAAATAAATGATTTGAAGAACAAATTTTTCATACATGCCGAAATATACTCCTAAAAGGCGAAAACAAAAATCATGTTACTGAAAGTAAACTTTTATTATATTGTTAACTGTTTAAAAAATAACATTATATTAAATGCCATTTGTTAGATGTATAACTAATTAAATGTATTAATGTTATCATAAAAAGGTTAATGTTATTACGAAAATATCGTATACCAAAAAAAAGTGCGTGACACTATTTCGATGGCAGCAAAGAATAAACGGACATCTACATTTTTAGCAAAAAGTTTTTTTTTCAAAATTTGCTTCCAATGAATCCTATCTACAAGTCTGCATTAAAATAAAATCGAATTTCATAATAATGGCCAATATCTGGCACGTATATGAAGACATCTACACTTGATTTTCAAAAAACATCGCAGTAGAACCGGACATTTGAATTTACCCGCCATTACTTCGTAACTTTGACCAGTGATTGAGACGTCAACAAAGACATCTGTCACTAGTCTCATTAGTTTTGAGGTTATGTTGCCACGTAAACACGGACATCTGTCTTTTGTCCGTTTATACGTCGTACTTTTTTCAGATGACTCAATTTATTAATTTATTATTTCTCGTTATAACTTGAATTTTAATACTGACTGTGCATTATCTGAAAAGTTATACGAACAGTTTATTATAAACTAATTATGTATTAAACTTTTTTTAGATTCTGATACAGAAAATGAATTATTGATTCAGCCAAGTGATTTGCGAATAGAGATGGATGAAAAATTAGAAATAGAATCATTTAATAAAAACGGATATCTGCCAGATATCTTCATTTACGTCTAAAGATTTTCAAAGTATAAAAAGACATCTACATTATTTCAGTAAAAAAACAATATATAGATTAAACCTCTTATATAATCAATAAAAAGCACTTTTTTAATTCATTATTCGAAGTTTCATGTAAATCGGCCAATAACTCTCAAAATGACGACAATTTTTTACTAAATGTGCTCTCCTGTAAAGTTGCACTTTTGCAGATGTCTTTTTATTCTTTGCTGCCATCGATTTTATCTCTAGCAAAATCACATCTTGAGTATTTAATAGAAATTTGGGGTACGGCTGCAACTACGAATTAAACATACTTCAAAGAACCCAAAATAAATTTAAAAAATTGTATTGTATTATAAATTTAAAAAAGTGGTAAGATACTATTATGACTATTTTACACCAACTACCATTATTACTATTTTACACCAACTACCGAACTGTATAAAAAACTAGAATTATGAATATAGAAAAACTTTACACTTATAATGCATGTACTTTAATAAAAAAACTCACACTCTAACTCTATTCAATCAAAAATAAAATTTAATTTACGAGATATTATTAATCATTTTAGAAATAAAATTTAACTACAGCTACCTAAAACGCGCACAAATTATGGCAAAAAAACAATACTGTCGGAAGGTATTATTTAACAACTTGCGAAAAACCATAAAGGAATGTGATCAATTGAAAACCTATAAATTTAAACATAAAGAACATGTTTGTAACCTATAGCATAAAGCATCTTAGAATCAAATTTAATTATTAGTTGTTTATAGTAAAATACATTATTTTTATAGTTAAATAAGATAAATAAGTATTGTAGAATTATTTAAGGCTTTAAGTGATATTTATGTTATGTATCTCATTTTAAGTGAACCTTTGTGTTTTTATGAGAATAAAGTTATTTTAACCTAAAATACATTTTTGTAAAACAGAAATATGAAATTCGAAACTAATTAACTAAATCTCGATTGAAGACGATTCTGCTTTCTTAGTATATTTACAATTATAAAAATGTTACTTGTGTTGTAATGTGATTCAAGTAAACTTTTGGGTGATTTACATTATTTTAATGTAACTCGTAATAACTCTTAAATTAAGTAACAAATCGTTCGTATAAGTAAACAGATTTATTCTGAAAATTTGTTTGAGACATACCTGATTTTTATTTAAAATAAATTTGCATTTAAATATTACACGTTGTTTTATTATTATTACAGTTATTATTCAAAGTCAATTTTTATTTAAACATTTTGTAAAAATATTTATACATATTTTCAAAGTCTCTTTCTTTAATAAATTATTATATTTCTTACAAGTGCCTACGTTGAGATTCCAATAAAATATAGATAAATGAATAAATATTTCCGGACATTCCACACAGCAACATCGAGAACCGTGGTGAGATCTAAGCTTGTGTACGGGTACTAGATTTCTGATATACAGACGTACATTTTTTGGAGGTTTTGTCTGTTCACGTCCGTAAGTGGTAACCCTCTGAATCCTTACACGTGACCTCCGGGTGGTGCTAAGAACAGTCTCTGGTGGTAGGCTTCGGCCGCGGCTTGTCACCACCCTCCGGGCTGGGCCAGTGCGTGAAGCGATTTTTTCGTGTTTCGTAATGTGGTCCGGAGAAGCCATCTTCTAGGTCTTCATGTCCCATCTTAGACCACATCGTCACTTTACATCAGGTGAGATTGTGGTCAAATGAAGGCTAATCAACCACAAAAAAAAAAAAAAAAAAAAAACATTAGATATTTTTTATTCATATATACACATTATACACACAGACCATGGAGAAAAGTGCCAATATTACAATTCTCAATTTTCAGGCTCTGATTACTAAGGACTTACCTTAACCTACCTTACCTAATTTACTTAAAGTTTAACTTTAAATGAAACATTAATAATGGATTGTCTGACCAACAATTTACCATAACTTGGTTTTTATCAAAAACTGCGCTCGCAAACCAGGCTGGAGCCGCCACTGGAACGCCGGCGCCGGCCGCCGCAAAGATCTGGCCAAAATTGCTTTCATAGCTAAATCGCTTTTAAACATAAATATAATCCATAGCGGACACCTATGTCTAGCCCCGGTCTACCTGTGGCTGTGTTATAATATTTTAATATTAATATTAATATTCCATGATATTTGGACTTTGCTACATGCATGCATATGACCTTCTGAGGTCATATACGACCTGAGTTGCTGATTTCAGATCAATTATATAAAATAAATAAATATATCCGGGCAATCCACACAACAACCTCTAGCCCCGTGAAAAGCTCTAAACTTGTGTTATGGATACTAGTCATCTGATATACTTAATATAATAGGCATACATTATATAGACTTTTTTTCGGAAACTAACAATATTATTGATTATCTAGTCTGTCATATACATACTACTTATATGCCGGTACAAAAACAAGCCGGCGCCGAATCGACGCCGGTTATGAGTCAAGGCTATTCAAGACCCAGTCGAACAAAATTTGTAGAAGTAGAAGCGCGTTTGTGATTACGTCATTGGTTTAATTTTATCTTCATTTAGAAGTGATAGTGAATTGTTTTGGATTTGGAAAAGAAAATGCAGGTAAATCTATTTAAAATAAATATATCAGAGTAAAGTCTTATTTAAAGCAATAATAATATTTGATAATTTGCGTTTGATATAAGGTCAAGTTTTCTATATTATTATAGTATTGATGCTACAAAGTCCTTTCAAGGTTGTTTCCAATTTAGTGTGAGCTCTGTAATGGTATCACTGATTAGGAGTTTTGTTTACATTGATGGTTCTAGACGTTTTGTTAATGTTTATCGAAGATTATATATATATTATATTGCTTAAAATATTATTTTTGAATCGTTTCAAAACTTATTATAAGATATGATATAAGAATACCATAATTGTAAAACTGATAAAGCTGCGTTGTTTTATTTATTTTTATTAATTTATTTGCTCACATGTACATTTATACAGATTTAGGAAAATTGTTACATTTTAAGACGATATGTACATGCACCCCGGAGGGGCACTGTAAATTGGGTTTGCGTCAAATTACATTAAAAAAAGAAAAACTATTTTATACAATATTCTTATGTCATTCAAACTTATCATCATCATCAATGTCAATATAAAAAATCAATTATTAATTAAAATTAAATGATAAATATAAATATAAATATATAATAAACCGATAGTCAGTTGTGAACGTCCTGCTACCTACCTACCTACTTAAGCATATAAGTTTTATATTAGTATTTATGATTGTCTGTAAGGTATATGTTTAGATGGGCCTGAGATGTCTGAAATAGATGATTTATTATTATTATTATGTCAACTTATCACTAAGGAATTCGTCAACGGAATAATAACATTTATTTATTAATATTTTATTCGGTTTAGAGCTCAGTAAAAAAAGTATCTAATATTCTAATAAAAAAATCTACAAGAATCAGTATTTTTTTTTTAATTAAAACATTTTCTTATATTGTATTACTATTATTATTAATAATAATTCTTATTATTTTTATGTCACTGCACCGTCCAGTTATTTGCTGTGCATTTTCCTCTCCATCCAAAGGTTGTCTGGAAGAAATTGCTTTAAGCAATAAGGCCGCCCATTACGCATTTTGTATTTAACATTAAGTTCATTTGTGTATTGTTTTATCTTGGTGTGTAATAAAGAGTTATATTATTATTATTATTTCTTTTTTTTCAGGTAATCTGCAACTGCTAAGATCAGAGATGGCTTCAATTTTGCCCATTACACTAAAAGGCGATTCTCTTGGTAAGCGTCACAAACAAATAAACCTTTTGGTAAACGAGGTTTATGAACAACATGCCGATACTAAACTTCTTCAAGACGCTCCAGAAAAATCGGCCATTGACCGTCTTTTTAAAATAGATCTCGCGTCCAAACATCGAGATGTAGACTTCATTGTAAAAAATCTCAAGGATGAAGACATGCTTTATGTTAGTAGAGCCTTAAAAGCAAGATGGCTGTTAGAACCTAAATATCAAGATATTATCAACCCTGGTAATTTGGAAAACAATCTCTACCCACATATGTATACCACAGCCGTGAATAAAATGAAACACTGGATACATTTAAACCTAAAAGATGAAAAAAGAGCAGAGACATTCTACGAATTTTACAAACAAACTGAATTTGAACTAGCAATTAAATTTCTGATTAAATCATCTTCGAAATTTTTGGTACAAGAATTTCCTAAAGTGGTTTATAAAGTGTCTCCTAAACACTTTAAAACACTATGCGAAAAAGATGCACAAATAGCAAAAATCTTTTATGATTTACTTACTACTGACGAGAAACTAAAATCACACTATATAGCCAATCAAATAAAATTCTTTAATGGCATTAAATCAGTTCTTAAAGCAGATCCAAATATTTACTTAGATATTATTGAAAAATATTATGAACAAAATTTATTTGGACGATTAAGTTCATCCGCTACAGAATTTATAATGAAAAATCACAAAGATCAGTTCTTTAAGAAACCTGAATTATACACAGCTATGATTTTAAATGTACCTACTATTGCAAAATATCTTACGGAAGAGGAAGTCAAAGATGTGATAATTAAGCTTGCACGGGCTAACTATCTTAAGCATTGGTTTAATTTTAAACATATGGAGTCTCTTTTTAAAAAAATAAAGCTTGAAGACAGAGCAGCGTTCAAGAAAAAAGTTTTTGTTGACAAGGACATAGGCGTTGAGGTGACAGACTGGCCATACGAGCCACCAGAAGGGCCAAAGATAGAAGAATTGGAACCAGACATGTTTGAAGATAGCAAGCACGATCCACGGGAATATGAAAGGTATGGCTTAGATGGCTTGACAAAAATGAAATTAATGAACAGGTGTGCAAGATACTCGGCCATGTCATGCATGGAAGAGTGTTGCCCTGACAAAATAAGAACAGAACTTGATAAACTGTTTGACGAATTTCGTTTCGATGGTTTTGAAAAAACATTTTACGAATTAAGGAAAAGAATTTTGGCAGAGAGCTCATCTCAGAATAGGCAATACATGTTACTGGTACTTATTAGCAAAACTGGAGGCCGCCCTGATGCTATTGCAACTTTATTGGACCTGTTAGCTAAACATAAAAACGAACCTTCAAATTTGAGAGCAGCTGTAATTAGAAGTCTTGTTAAGAGAGGTTTTATTTGGCGTTTACCAGAAGATACTTGGAAACAGCTTATGGAGTTTGGACAAGGGTTGGGATTGGACGGGACTCCAGCAGAAGCTGATTGTATTGAAGGTCTTCATTCCGTTATAATTCGAAAGCTTCTTCATAACAAAGTGGATTCAATTGTTTTCAAAGCATTTTTAGAGCAGTTTTCCACCTTAAGTGAATATGGATTGAAGTCTGAAGAGAAAATATGTATAAGCAGGGAACTGCCTAAGCTCTTAATGTCAGCAGCCAAGGAAAATGATGAAATTAAGAAATCTGTTGATATAATTTACAAACTTATTGAAGTTCTCCAGTGCAATTGTATTAAAGTTGATTCTTATCCGGGTTTTATTGACTTGGTTTATGATCTTGCAACAAAAGATTATAGTACAAGTGTACCTCTTTTGGAGCACTTATTCAGGGCTAAAATAGGTCGTAAAGACTTGTTCAAGTTCAACATTAAATGTATTAAAACTGAAGCATCTCATATAAATGCCTTAAAATATGACTCTCAAGCTCTAGATTTTGAAACATTTTATGAATGTTGTTTACATTCCAAGGACTTTCAACATTTTTCAAGAAAACTTGCCGTGTATTTTAATGAAGATAGTGGTTTGGCTAATCAATTTGGAAGTAAACTAAAAGAAAAAGACCGCAACAAACTAATAGGATGTCCTCTTGCTATATTGCTTGGATCTGAACTTATTTTGCATATGAACTTTGTCGATAAAGACAACCAATTAGAATCCAAAGTATTTGCTGCGGTTTTGAGAGCAAACGCTCACAAGGCAAGACCTCTTATTGACATTGACTCTTTTGGATGGAAAAAGGCTGGAGTAAAACTTATTGCGAATAAAGTAACAATATGCCCTTCGATTTGCATTGATAAAAATATTCAAAAACTTCTTGAATCCAGGCGTACATTAAGGTTAGCATTACATTTATCCAAAAGGAATAAAACTATTATCAATGTTCTTAATAAAGTTGCAAAACAAAGGGCGTCCATGAGTATCAAAATAGGTTATAAATTATTACAAGAAGATAGTGAAAATGTGGATACGGTTTGGTCAATTATTAAGCCTTTGATCGAGCAGATTGATTTTGATAAGGGAATGAAGAAAGTATATATCAAAAAATTACTGTCCCGAGTTGACAACATTTCCAGTAAAATAAAACCTGACTACTGTGCCACAATATATAAATCATTTGATAAGCTAACAAGCTTTGAGCGTTTTGTAAGATTGCAATATCTTTGCCACGTAGAAAATTTGCTTCATGATGCTGACGATGCATTTATTGAAGAGGTAATTAACAAATTTTTAGATAATGAATTTATACCTGCTAAACTTACAAATAATTATGATGAGGTTGCTGATAATTCTCTGTTCATTCGTATTATTTTCACATATATGTACCTTGCAAAGTCCAATGAATCTCTTGAATATAGATATCAAACTTATGGAACAAAAATTCTTAAGTCAATGACACAAATTTACAAGTTACCGGGCAAAGAAGAAATATTTTTCAAATTTCTCGGTGAGATTTTAATTAATTTTAAGAATACTAATATATTTCTTAATCCAGAATACCAGTCATGTATGTATGTTATGGAAAAAACTGTACAGTGGATGCATACAATTTTGCCCATAGATCAACATTTTGATAAATATACCAACATACATTTGACAATGTTGTATTATAAAACAGTAAGACAAACAGTGACCAAAATGCCTGAAATTTTTGAAACTGAAAAAAGGAAACGTAAAGAGGGTGTGAAAGTTGTTGGTAACCTTTTTGGAAAATACATTGCTAAAGAAGTAAAGGAACTAATGACTAAGTATTTTGAAAGTATCTTATACATATACAAAGATATATTGTGTGAGTTTTTACAAAATTATTTTAACAACAGAGAATCTAGTGAGTTTCTTTGTGCTATCATAAATGGTATTTTAGAACAAGATCAGGATGTGACTCGTTTTGGAATGTATGTGCTTAAAGATAAATATTATAATATCGGTGAAGAAAAAGCTTGCGAAATAAGTAATATGTTCGGAGAAATTAGAGATCTTAAAAATCAATTTTTCACTAACGCTGAATTGTTCTCCTAGAACGTATGCGACCAAAGCGTCTGCGAAGCGAGAGCGTATGCATGAAATGTGTAGGAGTAACACGACCTCTACAAACAAGTGATGATATTATCTATGTTAATGAAAATATATGGAAAAATGAAGGACATTGTTTAATTTATTTATTATTCAAGAAAACTGTATTAACTTGATTTAAGTTATCTAGCCTGTCTATTGCTTTACGATTAAACTGGTTTATTTAATTAATTAATGTAAACATTTTTTATAAAACGGTTTTAATTACTAATTCGCTTTGTACTTTATACATTTTTTTTTATTCATCACAACACAAATATTATTTACTGCACGTTTAAAATATACTTAATGTATCTACTTGTTTGTTTTATTTTTCATACCATTCCAAAAACCATTGAAACTTCTTGCATTTATATTGAATAGGAGACAAACTAATTTCGGTAATAGAAATTCTTAAAAGGACCTGTCGTTTCGAATTCTCGATTTTTGGTTCGAATATCTTTAGATTAGAAACCTCAATGAAAACTTTATACGATAGGTTCTTTTATACCTTTACGATTAAGTTTTAGAAAATTTTCTAAGAAAAAGATAATATACAAGCCAAAGGTCTATTCGCAGATATTAGATTAAAACATTTAATGACTTGGTAACTCACAAGGTCATTTGAATGTGTGAAACTTTTTTTAATCTTGGCAGTAATAAAAATCGAGTGATGGATTTCTTAGATTTCCTGGTTAATAAACAGTATAACAGTCAATTGCCGAATCAAATTAAAATAAGTAAGGACTTCTGTTATACCTCATAAAAAGTTCAGAGATCAACTAGATGTAAAGAGATTTCTTTATTATTATTTTTTTTTATTTCTAAACGAAGACTAGAGAGTAGATTCTCAAGCGCATAGGACTTCCATCAATTATATAGACGAATGAGTTGGAAGCCGGTAGAGAGAACATTTTATGTCCAGCAATTAACGTCCTACGACTGAATTACCCCTTACCTTTAACTTTTTGGACAACTATGATGTCACAATTGCCTAAAAACATTAAAATGCTTTTTTATTTTGAAAAAAATTATTAGCTCTGTTGCTAAAAGGCAAAAAGGCCTCTTTTTATTGGCCTAAACTAATCTCTAAGTCATGTTTAGCCAAAAATATAAATAAATCAGTATTTTTTTCTTTATCCCTGATTTAATATATATGTGAATATTTTTTGATGCTAAATGAGATAGATTTTACTTTAACAGATATCACTCAAAGTGACTCTCTAAATAAAAAAAAATTGAGGCTGCCTCACACGACATAATTAGATTTACACTTATAAGACTTTTCAACCTTGCGTATACATTTAATTTTGCATTAATATCGTATTCATATTGAACCCTACCATCTAATTTTTATCCAATTACTATCCAATTTATATCTGCCAAATATCTGCAGCTTAATAAGACACGGGGCGGTCAACAGCTCATGGATAATCCTATTTCCATAAACTAATACTCCTACCATTGGGTAGCTAGGTGTAACTCATTGAACTGTGAGTTTTTCTCGAACGAGCGTAGTAGTGAAACATTCACTTCGATTCTAATAACTTTAAGATAGGACTCAAACGGGAACACTCTTGCGGCTTGTGTCGTGTCGGATACAAGTTTGCATTATTTCGTGGACAGTAGATTGGTCACACTTGACTATTAGACTAGAGCTAGAGACTTCGACTAGAAATTCTGGGTTCTAGCACATTTATGCATTAAAAAACTACATTCCGAAACTCCGCTAAGCAGTAGAAGTACTCGGAATTAGGGTTTCAATATAATTACTAGTTAGTTACTTTTACTGATATAACAGCTCAATAATAGAGTGTTGCCAAACTCGCCACGCTTGGCAAGCACATTTATACAAAGATGCTGGCCACCTTCTGGCTAGTGTGTTTATCTGGCTAAAATTGTGTCCTCGGGAGGAGATGGCGAGCAACCTGTGTACGCCTGTGCGTCTAATGAAAATACAATTATATTTGACATTATAAGAATCATCCACTTCCTAGATACTCCATACATAAAAGTCTTGGCTAGTTTTCTTATTTTCCCATTATTTTGTCCCATAATTGAGATCACGAAAGCCTATTTATAGTGGCAAATTGTTCAACTGTCGAGATTGATGTTTCATTATCTTCAGTCATTTGTTTCAGGATCTTTATTAGAGACGAGGTTACACAATTTCTTATGGAGAATAGATATTTGATGTTTAGAAAAGATGGCATAGTAACGAAGATCAGCATTGAGCACCATAACTCGACCTATGGTAGCAAATTGTTGTTCTACTTTCGAGATTGTTGTTTCATTCAAGAAGCGTAGTATGGGATTCGGCTACTTCGCCTAGATTGAACGTAAACATAATGCTTGATTGGTTTCCGTGTCTTCGGACGTATGGTCTTGTGGTGGAATGGAATCTATTCTCTGTGACATAAACAATCCACCGCAATGGCTACGTTATCAAACTGATAACGTAATTCGAAGGACCGTTGTTTTAAGAATAAGAATATAATAAAATAATTATTCACATTCATATTCATTTATTTTAATCAATAGTTTGCATACACAAAACTTAGACAGGTCAAAAACACACTATTGTTAGAACTGTGTACAAAGGTCTTAAAGTAGAGTTGAGAAACAACATTTTGCCCGAATTGGGCGTACGGCATTGTTTGTTCTATGAGAACAATAATTATTACATTTAACTTACATTTAATTTTATATAAACTAAACTTTGCCAATGTCTTCTTGCTAGATCAAAGAAGTTGCAAGCAAGAATGTGGATACTTTAAGACCTTTGTACACAGTTCTAACTATAAATATTTTATTAAACTCTTATTCCTAAAACTCGGGCCTTATCTAATTGCGTTATCGAACTGATAACGTTCTTGCGTTTGATTTTGTCTCCCAATACCTCCGAATATTAATGCTAATGGAATACTTAATATAATCTTCTCGCTAGAAGCTCCATCTGACCATCATAGTGTTTGGAATAGAAAAACTGCAAGTTTCCCACCGACAAGGAGGTTCAAGTCGGAGATACTTGAACCTTGAAGAGTTAACATCATATTGGTGTGTTGTGAATGCCACGCTTGGTAAACGCACTATTTGACGTTGTGGTAAAGAAGGATTAATAAAATTCGTCCAAGAGCAGCTTGCCTTCACGGTGAATAACACTAGTCGCTGCTTGTCTACTAATCATTTCGTCTAAAAACTATTCGTTTATGGTAGACACCCGTCTAAAGAGCAACTTAGACTGTAGAACTTAGTTGCTCTGTAGACGAATCGATACAATCTTTCCTAAAGATGACTTTATTTGAAGACAAATATCACACAGTGACTTAGACATTGGCACAGTCATTTCAAAAAGCAGGTCATTTTAGTTCAGCTCCTATTCATGGCTGTGGGTTTGATTCACGATTGCCAATGTCTGTTCAAAAAGCAAGCGCGAGAGCAAAAATAACTTATCATAACAAACTTGTGCGACTTTTTTAAAAGTGAATAGGCAGATCCAAAACTAATTTGAAAGCATGAACCTCCAAATTAAAATCATGAAAATAGGGATACAATAGTTCTGAAGTAACATTTTGTAAAATGACGTCGAGTTTACAAACTCCTATAAACTATTTTACTTTTAGGACTCTTAAAATTGGAATGTCATTATTTCAGCTATATATACCACGCGTCAGAGAGCAAGTCATTTAATAGACAAGTAACAGCACTGCATAAAGTTCTACCATGCTGTAATACGATCATTAATATGCCAAACTAGGTGGTTTGCGAGTTGGAGTCGAAAACACTCTTAGGGCAAACCAAACCGGAAGTTGTGTTTGTGACTTCCGGTTAAAGCATCTATGTATGAGGACTGGGATTCAGCGGTTCATGAATAGACAAACATACTATTATTACATTATGAATGTTTTGTTTCTAAAAGGATTCCAACATTTTGGCATACCTACTAGTCCACCACGTATGTCAAATTGAAACAAACCTCTAATGTAATCTGATGCTACAAATCGAAAATAATGTCAATTTGATCTCAGTTAGGCGATAATACGAGTTAAGCCTGACCTGATCGGGCTTATAGCTTTCTCAGTATGGTTTCTCTTCCTCTTAAGGTTTCTCAAAAATATTTGGTATAAACTTTAGATCCAATTGTCAACTTAATTTATACTTTCAATTATCTTTGTGATCCACCATAGTTTATATATTATATCATCAGAAATAAAATAATAACAAGGTATTTCATTTACAAAAAAAAACTAAAAACTTGAAAGATCGACAAGCAGACAGACAGTGAAGATTAAAAAAACCATCAAGAATTTGTACAAAAAATCTAAATTTAAAATTTAAGAAAAACCCCCGATTCCAATGCCGTCATTTTCTTAAATGTAAAACAACATAATATTATGTAATGTGGACGCGATGCGCTTTCATTTGATACCCCACACCACAGAAAATCTGCAAATATACTAGATATTTGCAGATTTTCTGTTTTCCTTCCCCACTCTCACCCCCATAACTTTTAAACGGCTCAATTTTCATAAAACATGTCTAAGAACACCCGGGCCAAACTCACATTTCATACAAAAAAAACTAAATTGAAATAGCTCTATTCGTTTGGGAGCTATGATGCCACAGACAGACAGACAGACACGTCAAACTTATAACACCCCTCATTTTTGGTCGGGGGTTAAAAATATAACATCTTTTTTCAAACTCCTGTGTAGCTAAATAGCTAGCGCACAAAGGCCAATTCACACTGTCACTTCAACATTTCAAATAACGCCACGCACCAATCACAGCTGGAATCGTAACGACGCTATTTACGATTGGGCATTTAATTTACGATTAAACTTTAGTAGTTTATGTCGATTTGCTGACGATTAATGGACTCACCGGCTACTGGTTATAGCTTTATTTAGACGCATTTACATAGAAAACGATAACACACACGTCATGATATGAATATTCAATATATCTTCTTTCAACCTATAAAAAAGGAAGAGGTTTTCAATTCGACGCGTATATATATATATCATCATCACCCTATTAATGTTCCCACTGCTGGGACACAGGGACTTCTCTCTTGACGAGAGAGATTAGGCCTTAATTCAACACGCTGGCCATGTGCGGGTTGGTGAATGTCACATGTTCTTCAAGTTCTCAGAACATGCCGGTTTCCTCACGATGTTTGCCTTCACCGTTAAAGCACGTGTTTAAAGCGCACATAAATTTCTCAAGAAGAAAAATCCAAAGGTGCATGGCGGGGTTTGAACCCACGACCTTCGGAATGAAAGTCGAGTGTCCTCCCACTTAGCCAACACGGCTTTATATATACGAGTATATATATATTTATGTCCACGCATAATATTTACTATATAGGCCGATTTGATAATTATTGAAGTGAAACTTCTATAGAATCGTAGTGATTTCAAACCGGATGCAACGGAAATGGTAAGAGACACAAATACAATGCTTTATTTAAATTTCTTTGCGCGATACTTCGTAGTTGAGACTACGAAGTATCGCGCAAAGAGGTATTGCGGTATTTTATTTATATTATTTTGTAACATACTTTATGGAAGTAATATAAATAATCCGAATAATTACAGATATCTGTTTGTTTCTCTTATCATTTTAGCAGATGCGTTCATTTACCCTTTTTTTCTATTCGATATCCTACTACTATTTCCTATAAAGGCGAAAGTTTGTAATTTGTAAGTATGGATGTTTGTTACTCTTTCACGTAAAAACTACTAAATGGATTTGAATGAAATTTGGTACACAGAATCTCTAGAGCCTGAAAAATAACATAGGCTACTTTTTGCCGCGGGAAAACGTCATTCCGCGGGAAAATCCATTATAACGCGGGTAGCACCGCGGGGCACAGCTAGTATATCATAATTATAGTTCGTAAGTAGTAGACTCCAATAGTGCGTCGTAGCTGACACACACACTTTTTTTTTATTCTTCTTATTCTTTCGTCGATTTACTGAAGTTTCACTTCTATCGTGTGTGAATCGCACACACACCTTTTTTTGTTTAAATGAAAGCTGATGCTTGCAAGTTGATCTCATTTAATTTTCTAAGAATCGGTAAAGTTTTTTCTCAAGTTAAATTTAAATATGACCACAACGCAATGACCACATTTTGTTTCTATGTTGTGTGGTTGTGGTGTGTATACGTTGATCCTTAACTAAACCGCAGACATCATTTAGCTATGCTTTTGGATGTTTATAAAATCAAACTATGGAAATATAAAATAGTTCGTATCTCGCTCGAAGATATTTAACAACGCAAACGCTGTCAAAATTCTATGTCAAGTGGACCTATATGAACATACGACTTTTAGTTTTGCCGGAAATCGAGAAAAAACATTTTTTACCCTTAAAAACTCACCCCATCCCCTTCCCGACCTCAGATCGCCCGTAAATTATGTTTCCTTTCATTTTTATAATATTTCCTTCCTTTTCTAATGGGTTTCATCCTACTATAATTTTTTTTACTTTTTATTATTTTTCAAGGCTTTTACCCTGGTCTACTAGCCCCGTGGTAAGCTATAAGCTTGTGTTAGATACTAGACATTTGATATACTTAATATAATAGACATACATAGATAGATATTTTTTATTATACATACTAAACACCCAGACCAAGGAGAAAATGCTTGCAGAACATACAAACACTTGACCCCTCGGCGGGAATCGAACCCGCTACCTCTTGCACCGCAAGCGGACCTCAGCCCACCGTGCCACTGAGGCAGTAATTAGCTACAAATAATATGCATCATACTGAACTTCTGTATGGTTGCTAGTTTACGAGATATAAACCAAAAACCCTTAGTCAGGGGGACCAACAGTGACGGCCAAAGTCATCTTATACAAAAAAAAAACTAAATATTATAAATAAATCATGGACAACTATAAAATATGTAGGATTTCAATGTATCAAATCTCGCACATGATTTCGGTCTAAACCGGTATTCAGCTTTTATAGTGCTGACTGTCAGTCTTTTACGGTTTTGAATTTATCTACCCAGTAAAAGTTTGATTAGTATCGGGGATTTAAGTGCTTAATCGTAAAAGTCCCTCCAATTAAAATTATTCGTGCTTACCTGCAAGGTTGTCGTGTCCATTTCATAAATTACTTTGAACATTTTGAAGACACTCAACCTTTGAATTTTAACCATCTAAAACCTAATAGCTTATCCATAGGATATTATTTAAAGTTGATAATTGCCTATCAAAGATAGGTAAGTAATTTATTTGTAAATGACAACACATTATAAGCAAACGATAAGTCGTATGCTGATTTAAAACAAATGCTGATATCTTTATGGGTTACTGAACTGTTTAATTAATAAGTTGGCATATTTTGCCAACTCTCTGGCATACTTAAGGCATTTTGCATATATTTAGTTAACTTTTTAAGTTGCATATAATCTATGCCATCTATACTAATATAAAGAGATACAATTTGCGAAAATCTGGATCTACTGAACTAATTTGAATGATATTTGATACAAAGATCCTCTAAACCTCTAAAGAATAAGAAGTGACATAAGCTTTACGTTTTATCGCGGAAAATATGTGATACAACAGGATAATCATGTTACAAACGTGCAATACCGCGGGGTACTGTTAGTATACAATAAAGGCGCTCATTGAAACTTTTGTAGGCACAAATCAATTAGAAGATTGAAACAATAACATACTAGAGTTATATGGACTGCATCAGTGCCGTTGTTGGCAAAGGTTAGCAAGGCAATCAAGGGGTGGATTCGATTGCAAGCACTTGTTCCTTGTTGGGTAGGCTATTGAAACTACTGAAATTCTAAAGTTACACTGGTGGATGCGACTATCAATTTATGGTTAACAGGGTTCGGCTTACCAACCACGGGATAGTAGTGGCACTGTTTGAAAGAGAACTGAAGTAGCTTGTAATTAACTTTAATCCATCTCTTTGAACTGCATCACATCAAATCTAAAGCCGTACTGCTGACACTTAACTGCTTTAACGGCGAAGACAAACAAACTCGCATGTTCTGAGAACTGTGAATAGTTTGAAGAACATGTGACATTCACCAACCCGTGGTTGGCCAGCGTGCTGAATGGTTACCTTTTTTGTCGCAACACGTTGTTTTTATTTTTATAATAATAAAGTTCTTACCTTATGTTAATTTATGTATTTGTTGTAGGTATTATGTTGTGACTGTGACAAAATAAATCATTGATAGAGAGAAGTCCCTTGTCTTAGCAGTGGGATCGTAAATAGGGGTGCTTATGACTGCTGACCTGCCTCAGAAGTGAGAAAGTCTGCTTGCGGCGAAAGAGGTAGCGGGTTCGTTTCATGGCTGAGGTAACAGTGTTATTAATTTCTGCGAGCACTTTTTCTTTGGTTTGTGTGTTTTCTTATTAATAAAAATTAGTTTATTATGTATATCTATTAAGTATATCAGATTTACACTCGTACCAAGCTTAGCAATTCAGTTGTTGTGTGTGTCGGTCGTGCAATATTTATTTATTCTTGGTGTGTGAAAACCTAAAAAAGATCAGAGTTTAAATAAAACGATTGTTTATTTAAAAGTCTTTATTACATGGCTTGAGAAACTTATTATTATTCGCACTCAATCAATTATAATGCTTATAAACACAGTACCTTTGGAATTCATCTTCTTACAAATTTGATAAAACATAAATTAAGATTATATTAGAACCTAATTTCTCAGTACTTAATATAATTCCATCTTACGTTGTTACAATAATGTAGTAGTTTTTTAGTAAACATTAAGCAAGCGTATTAAAAACTAAAATAAAGTTTTATAAAATTACAAGATAGTGGAAACATAATAAACTTTAGGTGAAAAATAGTGGTAATCTAGAAAGTTTTCTGTAAATTTTGCAAATTAGCAATTACAGTATTTTGATATGTATTTTGCTTTTCGAATTTCAACTTTGCCACCACGTATTTTCGCCTCTCGCGCCGCCATATTCCATAGTCTCCTTCGGGAAATTGAACTTTCGAGGCACAGTGAGCGTAACGCCGAACAGAGCGTCGAGCATTAGCAAAAATGTTACATTACATAAAAATGCTTAAGAAAATGTACTGAGTTACGAAATGAAATAAATTTAATTATGAGTAAACGTGAGAAATGTTTACAAAAGACAAGATATAATACCGAAATACATCAAATGTTTTATCAATTCTATAATAACAATAAAATCTATATTTACAAATGCTTAAGCTAGTTTCAGTCTCAGTCAATGAGAATTTAAAAATTTTCAGAGGACAATTTCTATCTACTAAATTCAAAACTCTTGACACTACATAATTATTATTAAAATTTTAATTACCAAACGAATTTCCAATATTTCTTTTAAAGGACAGAGATCATTACAATAGTAAAATCAGTTCATTTACATAACAAATGAGCTATATTAAGGAAACCACTCATTCACAATATCTTATTAAAATCATAATTATATATCAAACATTAAAGTACATAAAACTACGTGATTAAAACTCTCAAATCTTTGATATTTGACACTTAAAGCTTAAATTTTAGGCTCATTTAAAAGTTATGGGATTCACAAACCCAGAATCTTTATCAATTTAAAATTATAATTACATACAAATCGTGTTAAGTAATTACTTAAACCGAAACAAAACAGTTATGTCTTATAAACTTGTTAAAAACAAAATTAAAATAAATATGATAGTACGAATTTGTTTTAAGCAGACAATTAAATTACGAAAAACAAACAATTTAAGTTATGATCTGATCTTGTTTTGAATTTAATTATTTACTAATAGGACGATAGTTGTTTTAGTATAAGATCTTTATTTTAATCTTAAAGTTCACAAGAATTTGAGAAAAGTCTCATAGACATTATGTAGTAAACTTTTAACAGTTTTTTTTTTGTAAAAGCACAAACATTATTTCCTTTAATACAAAAACTATTTATACATGAGTTCCGGTAGTTTGTGCACCTGAAAGAAAATCATCGGCTTGATCAATTTAGGTGAAACTTTTTCCGATTATAATGTTTAAAACGGATATCTATTACTTTCTTTAAAATATAACAAAAACATAAAAACGATGTTTAAATTCAATAAAAAATAGCTACAAACAAAAGTATACACTATGCACCTATCTACTTTTTAAAAAAGCTTACTGTCTCGCCTATATACTTGCGTAAACAATCTATATAGAAAGGAAGAAACGCTAAAATGCTAAAGAAATACTATTATGTATTTCTATATACATACAAATTGAATTATGACACTAATACGAATTTATAAATTACTAGCTTTTCACCCGTAACCCTTGTTTTTAGGATTTTCCCGCGGTTTCAACATTTTATCCAGCGGTAACAGAAGCCTATGGCCTTCCTCGATAAATGGGATATCGAACCCTGAAATAATTTTTCAAATCGGAGCAGCAGTTTTCGAGATAAGCTCGTTCAAGCAAACAAACAAAATCTTCACCTTTATAATATTAGTATATAATAAGTATGAGCAGCTTATCTACATGTTTACATTGATAAGGAAGACTACAAATAATACTTGCTACACACTACGCAAAAAAAAAACAATATTAAAAATCTATTTTACAAAATTTGATACTAAATCATTATTACATAAATCGTTGTCTTATCAAACGACAAAGTCGCACTAGAGTTAATAAACTTTGCCAAAATATTAACAAGTGAAAAATCTAAACAAGAAAAATATGTTGTTTCAAACGTACGCTTATTTTTGTTCAATTAAGACAACGAATTATTTGTACTTTACACGAAACAAAAGTAATTAAACAAATATTACAACTAACACTTGGCCATTACATTAAACTAAAATTAAGAATGACTAAAGCAGTCATATTCTGCAAGTAGGAAATCGCGCTAGCAACTTCCTTGATGCTGAATAATAGAACCGAAATCACTTGACAATAGATTTATTGCTTATACGTAATTAACGATTCTAATGATTCTAATGAGTGCGACACGGATGAACTCTGCTTGTAAACTGTCTTACGTAGATTCGCTCGGTACAAGGTAATAACCGTGCGATCTACATAAGACAAATCGCTAATGCTGCTAAGGTGTTCGAAATGAATAGAACACTGCAAAAGAAATGATAACTACATAGGTATTCCGTTTAGTCCTACTAAACGTCCGCTTGAGGCGCAGGAGGTTGCGGGTTCGATTCCCGCCAGGGGACCAGATTTTGTACGATCTACAATTTCTAGTTTCGGGTCTGAGTGTTTTCTAAGTATCATTTGTATGTATTTACAAAAAAAAATGTATCTATGTAGTATATCAGTCACCTAACACCCATAGTACAAGCTCTGCTTAGTTTGGGGTTAGGTGATGCTGTGTGAGTAGTCCGGAAATATTTCATATTTTTATTTATTTATTTTAATAAACTACTGGTTACCTATTTTTCGCTTTAACAATTTAATAAGAAAGTGCCAAGATAATGAGCACCAAAGTTTCGGAGTGGGGGCTGGTGGCAGATAATTTGATAGCAAAAGCTTAAGACAAGGTTATCTAAGTAGGTATTAGGGCCTCTTTCACATCTCTGAGTAAAGTCCCAAGCAGGTAATCAGTAGTTACATTTACCTAGAACTACATATTTCGCTCAGTTACACAATAGTCTGAGTGAGACAGCATGCACTATAACTTGTTTTAGCTACTTGGCTATGGTGAAAAACTTGGACAGTACAATACGATTACTTTAGACATGGAAAAAAGCCCTTAAGTGTATAGCTAATTCAATAATAATATCTAATAAAACACTACAAATAAACAATACCCTTTGAAGAACTGGTACCTTTTATTTTCTGGGATTGCAGACTACCTTGGCTGGACGGGGGTAGGATGTAAAGGGCTCCTGATGACTGTGATGAAGCTTTAGGCACCTAAGGAAATAAACTTATTTAGTATTTTACCTTTTTTTAAATTGTTATATAATAATCAAAATTAATAATAAAAAAACCCCGATTAGTTCCCTTAAAAGTAAAAAATCATAATTATTTTGCGATGTGCACGTGATGCGCTTTCATTCAAGACCCAACTGGAGTATGTTTCGGTTTTGCTTCCCCACTGTCACATTAAACGGGTTAACCGATTATCATCAAACATGTCTAAGAACACGCAAAAATCACCTTTCATACAAAAAAAACTAAGGCGAAATTGCTTCATCCGTTCGGGAACTATGATGCCACAGACAGACAGACACCTCAAACTTATAACACCCCTTTTTTGCGTCTGGATTAAAAATAATAAAGGGCAATTCGGGACATATACCTACCGCGTAGGCCATCCACCTATTAGAATGTCGGATTACTTTGTATAGGCAACGGGCTTAAGATGGACGTAGGTCGCTTTTGACCGAAATAACTGGAGATATCATGAGGGCGGACTATGTTAGCTGTGTAATAACTATTGAAATAACTAACCATTGCTTAGCTTACTCGGATTTTCTGAAACAAGCTCTTCATAGTTATAATTGTACTTACTTGAGGCTGAGCCCCACTTGTCGTGGATGATGACGATGGAATTGGACTTGTAACTGGTTTTGATGATGATGACGATGCTGGAGATATTGATGGACCTGAGGACAAAAAGGTAAAAATAAATTATGATAATAGTTTGTTTTGGGGTTAAACTTCGACCACAGCGCTAAATATACGAATCATACAATGGGAATACATTCAGGCAACGCCTCCGACTAATAAAATCATCATATCTACCTGAGACATCGACTGCGGTATTTATTTAAGTACTAATCTCTGTCGTCAAGAAAGAAGTCCCTGTGCCCCAGCAGTGGGAACGTTAATATGGTGATGATGAGAGCTCAAGTGCTGCAATGGTTGTTAGTAGTGCTATTGAGAAGTGTCAATTAGTGTTATAGTACAACAGTTGTACTATAATTATATTCATAACTAGCTGTGCCCTGCGGTGCTACCCGCGTTATAATGGATGTAGTACTCTTAACCAACAACATATTTATTTGAATAAAGATTAATATTATTATGTTGATACAACTTAAACAAATTATTTCGACCAAATTAGGTACCATAAAAACGGTTTTTGTGAGTTAATCTTAAAAGATAGACATATACTATCGCGGATTGTTTTTTAGATTTTTAAAAGAGCTATTATTCTTTAATACATATTTTTTGTGTATCTTGAACCGTTTTCACGGCGCACGCAACGGAAGGCTTCAAAGATGAACAATTTCTCCCGTTTTTTACACATTTACCACTATATCTTTGCTCCTATTGGTCGTAGCGTGATGTTATATAGCCTATAGCCTTCCTCGATAACTGGACTATCCAACACAAAAATAATTATTCAATTCGAACCAGTAGTTTCTGAGATTAGCGCGTTCAAACAAACAAACAATCAAACAAACAAACAAACAAACTCTTCAGCTTTATAATATTAGTATAGATTGGTAAAACCAGTATTTTTATATGTATCCAAAATATCGATATACATAATGAAAGAAAAGTACGTAATTTCTACGAGGCATAGGTCAGGGGGTATAAATTTGCTCACGTAATTTTTAGGATGCTTGTTTTCTCTAAATGATAAATTATCATGGTATTTGATGGATTCGAGACAAAACGCATGATTTTTTATATAATTATAATATACGTTAATATGATTTAAAATAAATACATTTGCACAAAACTTCATCGGTTACCAATTAGTTAAAGTCAAAGTAAAAACTTTTATTTCCTTAGGCGCACATGGCATACATGGACAGGTCAACTTAAAGCTAATTTAATAGGAATTATAAATAAAATAACATTATCTTGACAGTTGGCTTCAATTTTTTAACACTGGAGTTGAGAAGCGAATAGAACAACCCAGCTTTCATTTCCCATAACTATTTTTATGACTATTATGACTTTTCTTGACATAAAACCGAGTTGCGCAGGTGCGCGACATATTTGACTACTGAATAGTTTGTAAGGAAAAAGTTATAGATAGGTGTCTATACAGTTCTGTAGTCGAAACAACTAGAAATAATCTAAGTTTATTATAATAATGTTCTCTGTTATATTTTTGTACACATAAAATATTTTTCTGTCTTTCTTCTTTCTTCTTCAAATACTGTTTGGAGTCCTAAAATAAATATATTATGTAGGAACTCACCAGAAGAACCATGACCAGTATTCCGTATGGTGTAGTAAGGAGGGGGTGCTTTTCCAGGTGGATTAGTGTTCTGTGGTGAATAAGCTGGAAAAAATATATATGTTATTGATTTTTATAACACCCGCAGTACATACAAAACATGAAAATTAATATTCATTTTGAAAATGGGTATTGCGCACGTATATTATGGACGGTTTTCTCCTGATGGTAACAGTAAAGGAGGATATACAAAATATGACCTAAATGTATATCTTTTTATCCAATATTTATTTTTGGCTGAGTTGATGATGAAAGATGGTGATTAGATATACATGACGGCGTGACGTCCTGGTTCTTCATTGTGGTGCATTTGTACCGAGTGGAAGTAGCATAGAATCAACTTAAAATGTCCGATGGCGTGAGCGGGCGCTCACGCCACTCGATCGCGCGATGTTTACCTGCGGCCGGTACCGGCCGGTGTCAGCCGACCGGTCTAACAGCCAATCGGGTGGCCGCAGGTGGAGGGGTTGTTTACGAGTTGCACTGCTATTTAAAGTGCGGTACCAGTAGTCCGAGAGTCATTCTTTCTTTGGCTTCAGCTCTGTGCAAACGCTCTCGGAATTACTAGTTAACTTTATCGATATCTTTGTTAAACTGAGCCTCAGATTATTTGTGTGATTGATATTGTTCGATGAATCCCGTAATGAATTACTATTCAATGATATAATCTGTTTAAATCACTATGTCAAAACCTTTCACCTACATACATATATATATTTATACAAGCTGACCCCCGCAAACGTTGTTTAGCAAAATAAAAAATAGATGTTGGCCGATTCTCAGACCTACTCAATATGCTCACAAAATTTCATGAGAATCGGTCAAGCCGTTTCGGAGGAGCATGGCAACGATAATTGTGACACGAGAATTTTATATATTAGATAAATAAATTTATCACTATGAGATGACTCACCTATAGGGCCACTGCCTCTAAGGTAAGGGTTTCCATAGGTAGCAGCGTATCTGACATCTACACTTCCGGTTATGACCACTCCAGGATTTGACATCGGTATAACTAGAGAGGAATATTGAAAGATCAACTTAAGTTTAGTTAATACTTAATTTAACAGGATTTTTTAAGAATTTCGATAGTGCCATCCAAATATAATATAAGCACAGCTTCAGTCTATAAATAAAAGGACGATTGTTAATTTGATACTGTAGGTAGACTCTGAGCAACTCAGAGGCAAATTGATGCAACATGATAATCACCCGTCATTTTACCAATCACTCTTTTCTATTACATATTATTATCCTTAACACAATCCATCGATCCTTTCATTGGTATTGGTACCTCCTATCCTAACCCTACATAATGTGGCACAGGAGTGAATGTTGTGATGAGAGGTGAAAGAGGAGAATGGAAACCAAATACATGTTGTTTCGACCCCGTATTCATGATTATAAAATATAGGGAATTGTAAGGTTTATAACATAGGCCAAGTATAAGAAAGTGATGGTTCAAGGACTCACCATCAGGTCCAATTAGGCCTCCTAACCGTCCACAGCTGGCCTGGCGCCGCAAAGATCCTTGACTGGGGTAGGATCCGTCGATGCTCCTTGACAATGACCCTGATAGAGAGTCACTGGGGACGCTCGGTGGGGCGTAGTCTCGCGCGTAGTCCACATAAGGTACGTAACCGTTTGTTTGAGTCTGGCCCTGGCGATATAATAATATTATGTGATAGAGTGAGATGGGATGGAGTTTTGATGGATGGATGGGAGAGTGAGTTGCAGCAGTTGTCCGCTTTATTCAGCTACTGTTTACCGACAGTATAAAGTATACAAAGATCCTGTGCACGATGCCCATTACACATCATATTATACAATGCAGTCGTGGTCGATCTCAAACATGATGGTCTCACCTCATCTGCTGATCGCTGATTCAGTCTACCATGACTAACTATCCATTCCAGCAGTGTATGCTCCATGGCCGAAAATAGATATACATGATCGATAAGTTGTTGATGATATATAGTGTTCGTAATCACTATACAACAGGCAGAAACTCATCACCACCAATTAAAACTACCACTCTGTGAAGATTAGATAGATATCCTTCAGCGAAATATGATGGTCTCACATGATCTGATCGCTGGTTCAGTCTACCATGAACAACTATCCAGTCCAGCAGTGTATGTTCCATGGCGAAAATAGACACACATGATCGATAAGTTGTTGATGATATATAGTGTTCGTAATCACTATTCAACAGGCAGAACCTCATCACCACCAATTAAAGCTACCACTCTGTGAAGATTAGATAGATATCATTCAGCGAAAATGATGAAAGCAAACCTTGAAGTCCAGTTGCGTGATAGCCCGGTTGAAGTCCCCACTGTATCGCTGATACTTCATCAGCTCGTTCTCGTACCCTGCCTCTGGAAGGGGCACCGGCCCCGCCAATGGGAGGCCTAGGTTCGATGTCAGGTGGAGGGTGGGGTGGAGATCCGTTTCTGAACCATTTGTGTTATCCTGTTATAAATAAAATAGGTTTTAAGGGTGATGAACTACAGCATTTACTTATAACTTAAGGTCTTGTCAGACGTTTGCACCACATTCAGAACTATGACTATGAAATTATCAGAAGAAAAGTCCATGTAAAGTCAAGCAAAATTTAAGTCACAACAGTCCTTCTACTAGAAAACTACTACAACTAACCTCATTATATTACAATAAACACCAACATCCAAGCAACACTATTATATCCAAACACAAAAGAGCAGAATTGTGTGGGTTGCAAAGTTCCCCGTGAACTCCATAATCCACCCACTACACGTGAAAAGGACATTGAAAAAACTTTTCGGGTGAACAAATTTCTTTGAATCGATGCCCAAACAGGCGGATTATCACAAAACACAAAGAAAGCCCGAGTTGCCCGAAGATCAACACGATGGGGTACATTATTCATTTTATTCAATGTTTACCAGGGGCCTCAACTTGACAAACATTGGAGAGGGTACTCCGAAAAGCCGTAAAACGATAGATACAATCTAGGATATTGTTTCTACAATTTTATTTTTTAAGTGAAGGTAATTGACATTCGATTAAGTAGTCGACTTGCAATCAAAATTACTAAAATTTATACGTATTAATAGAGATTAAACACAAATCTACATTCATTTAATTTAAACAAAACGATAAAAAAAATTTTACTTGATTAACTAAATCTACTAAATGGAAATAAGGTTATCTTGAACGCTTCACTGTTTTAACACTATGTTAAGAAACGATATAGTATAAAAAACATTAATTATTCAATGATGTTGCGTTTCCAAAATAATAAACACCCCAGTTTCTTCAAGTTTATTTTATCTACAAATAAATAACATAATCATTGTCCAATTTTCAAAATTTATTTTACTCTAAGCAATCACTTCGGAACAATCAAAATCGATGTCCTATTCTGTATATATATAATCAAGATGGTGTCTCAAGTGTTTTTGAACTTGGCATCGTTAGTCGTATTACACAGTAGTCTCCGGGACCCAGCTATTCATGTGATAACTATCCTTTTCAACTCTTCAACAAAAGGTGATCGAAACTTAGAATACCTCTGTAAAACCTCTATATACTAGGGTTATTGTGTTGTTTTGAAAGGAACATAATTCCATTTCATTAAATTAATAAACAATTTTATTAATTATGTTTGTATAATTCCTACAAAACAAAATATATTCAATGGAAAAAATATTCATAATTAATGCAATAAATAAAGTGAATAAATATTATGAATGTTATTTTATGGTACATCACTAGTCGTGAAACATTTACAGATGTAAGAAACGCAATCTCTGTGTGGCCATACTATGATGATGTTGCGTTTCCAAAATAATAAATACCTCCGATTTTTCTAATAATTAAATAAAATTATAATATTACTTGCAAAATTTGCAAATTTATTTTACCCTAAGCAATCACCTGAGAACCAATCAAAGCCTACTCTGTAGTACTATATCAAGATGGTGTCTCAATTGTTTTCGAACTAGGCATCGTTAGTCGTATTACACAGTAGTCTCCGGGACACTGCTATTCATGTGATAACTATCCTTTTCAACTCTTCAACAAAAGGTGCTCGAAACTTAGAATACCTCTGGAACTCGGGTTATTGTGTTGTTTTGAACTTAGCCTGCTAAGAAATAATGATTTCGGAACAGAAATGACTTCGTTATGTTCAAAGAGTACCTTAAGCATTATATTTATATTAGACACTAGCGGTCCGCCCCCGCTTTGCACCTAGTTGGTCGTATTGTGAATCTAAACCATTCTCGAAATCACTTAAACACAGACAAAAAAAAATCATCAAAATCGGTCCAGCCATTTAGGAGAAGTTCAACGACACGTACAGAAGATTTATATATGAAGATTTTTCATAAAATTTTTTGCTTATGACCTAATTATACAACAGAAATAGTTTTTTATTTTTCAAAAAGTCCGGTTCGATTCCCAGCAAAGTAATTTTTTTTTCAAATTTATTCCTATTTCTACGATGAACGTTCTATTCTTAGGAAAGTTATGTTCTTGTGAGCGCAAACAAGGCATTCATAAATATATTGACAAGCTTCTGTCATTATATTTATTTCCCTGACATTATCCCGCAAAGACTCCCAAGGACTCATATGATTATAGATATTATTAGATATATAGATTCTACGACACTGTCAGAGATGCGATGGACAGAACCCGATGGAGACAAGTTATCCGCTCCCGATGTAACTCCGATGCTGTACCACGATCCTCAGACATGAGGGACCGACTACAGAGAGATAGAGATATATATATAGATAGCCCTTCGAGATAATATTTAGATAGCAACTCGGAAAACTTCGCAACATCTTTTCGTCCGATAACCTCAGTGCCTGAAGACGAAACTTTGGTAAAGGCTGCAGGTACACGGTGGATGCAGGCCGGAAGAAGGGAGGTTTTATGTGTTTTAGTTTAATTATTTTATTTTTATTATTTGCATACCCGCTTGCGGGTAAAATAAAATATACTACTCGTACTATAATAATATCATGATATGTACTTCAATTGAAATGTATTTGGCAAATAAATGATTGATTTGATTTTAGCAGTGGACGATCTACAGCTGATATGATGATGATGAGATAGCCCTTACACCTCATTTACTATAAATAACTTATAACTCAAACCAACTTCAATTGTAAATTTAGATTATCCCATGATAATCTAAATTTACAGTTATTAAAAACCCCCTATTCCAGAACTTTAGTTTCCTTAAATGGTGAGGTAGGTGCGTTTGGCTTGGCTTGTTCTTAGACATGTTTCATGAAAATCGGTTGTGCCGTTTAAAAGTAATGGGGGTTAGAGTGGGGAAGGAAAACCGAAAATCTGCAAATGTACTCGAGTGGGGTATCAAATGAACGCGCATCGCGTGCACATTACAAAATATTATGGTGTTTACTTCTAATGAAATTAAGACATAGGAATCGGGGTGGTTTTTTTTTAAATTTTAATTTAGATTTATGGATATTTCCGATATAAAAAAATTAAATATTTTACATTAAAAAGAAGCCTACATAAGTGGTAGGTACCTAATAAATCTAACCCTTAACGAATTTTTTGAAATCGAACCCGCAGATAATAAGATTAGAGCGTTCAAAAAAAAAACCGTGCTACTGAGGCAGTCTTATCGCTAAGGGCGATCTCTACCATTCGATCTTGATACTTATAGAGATACAAAAAATATATATAAAGATGATTACTCACAATATCACACCCTCCATCAATCTGCCTCAACTCCAGCTTCAGATCACTGATGTTCGAATGCCCGTCCGCATCCTTGAAGTCCACGCAGGGCTTCTCCATCGTCAGAACAGGTTTCTTCAGTTCCTTGGGTTTCCGATGGCACAGCATCACGATCAGCATGATGATGAGGATACTGGTGGTGATGGAAGCCAAGGTGGAGATGATCAGGACTATTGGGAGGGATTCTGAAATATGATGGTTTGTTAGAAATAATCATCACATAGTAACACTTTATTTCTGTCTTTGCGCAAACCAAAGTGTGCTGGTTTGCGCAAAGACAGAAATAAAGTGTTACTATCCAAAAAATACTGAAACTTAAACCCAGATTTAAATACAAATAAAATAAAAAATAACATCATTATTATAGCTCCTGAGTCAATGAATGAATCAGATCAACATTTCATTATAATTTTAGTATTTATCTTCTATACCTATTATTACACTTACAGTGCCTCGCCGCGTCTGTCTTTACGTTCTGTGTTTATGTTCGTCATACATTCAAAAACCACTAAACGGATATTTATGCAGTTTCAGCGATAGGTAGATTGATTCAAGAAGAAAGTTTTTTGTATCCATGCAAAGCCTGAACTGGCCAATTATTTATTTAAATAAATGAAATAAAAAATATGTTACTTTCGCATTTTCTCTTCTAAACAAGATAGATTCGATTAGAAAACACTTTATTGTACTTCACACAAATAAAAATAAAATTAACAAAAGCCCTTATTAAAAAACAAGGTACAAGGGCCGCCTGCATTTTTTAGTTATAAGATGTTTTTTAGTAGGTAACTAGACAAGATATAGCTTTTTAAATTATCATGTTTTTTTTAAGTATTTCAATATTTAAAATTGGAAACTTATATTTAATTATATTTAAAATAAATGGAATTACCATGATTGACAGTAATGAGATGACAGTTTATGCCGTGATCATGGCACTTGCAACAACGTCGAAATATCGGAAAACTCGAAATCCTTCTAATACAGTTTCGAGTTATATATATATTATATAGACAATCGTCTCACAAGATATTTAGATAATATTCAAAATTACGTTTATCGATGAGGCATTATTGTTTTCTTAGAAGATCACCAAAGAACATTTTTGTAAGTTATCTTTTGATTAAATATATCTCTTAAATTTTATGGAACTTAAGAATATTTTCGTTGCTTAGTAAAATAATGTATAGCAAACAATTTTCTGAGAAGATAGAATTTCTTTGGAACGATAATATAATTCCTACAAAGATTGTCTCTAGTAGTACATAGATTTAAAATTGATAGATATTATTATTGAATTAAGATTAAGGCACGATTTTACCATAGGCTATAAACGCGATACGATCGGGCTAAACTCGTTTTACTAACTGAGATCAAATTGCCATGAAATTGTAATTTTACAATGATTAAACTTGGTTCAACGGAACTCGATTTGTAACATAAAATTGTTAATTTAGTATCTAATACATTATATACAGTTTTTTTTCGTAAATCTTTGATTTAGAATCTTAACAAAAAGACTGGATGGAAGTTTTAGTGTTTCTTATCTTTCATCCTCAAACGGCTGGATTTGATAAAAACAGCTCGAATTAAACATCAAACAGATCAAGAAAGAATAAACAAAAAATTTTGATTTTTATTTTCTGTATGTCATTAAAGAATTACTTTTATATGGGAATTAAAAATCCCATCTCATCCCAAGGAATTTCGAAATCTCCTGGATATCTCTCTAAAAATAAAAATATTCTATATCTTTTCTTATCTTGTTAGACTGGCATTGTAAATAAAAACCCAATATTCTAATAAAAATAAAACTAACAGAACTTAGCTCTGAAATACTTAAAATAGGTATTTGCGAAAAAATATACCAAACGAGGAAAAAAATTGTAAAAAATCGTTTTAAAAAAACTTGCGATTCGTTCGAATAAGTACTTACTATCGGGCATCAAAGTAATCTCGACACTGTCCACGCCATATGAGTTTATAACTGTGCAGTTATAAGGTCCAAAATGCTTTGCCTCGCTCCGTCGCACAATCAGTGTGGATTTCGTCATTCGGTCGGCCAAAGTTTCTTCTAGAAATGCATATTCCTGCGGAAAAGTAACATTTTCAGCGGCTATGCACAGATCTTTAGTAAGATGGAACGGAAAAAAATACGCAATAAAAAAAATAGTATGAATATAACTAAGAAATTCAAAGAAAGAAACATACAATACCGCTTTTTTCGATTGAATTTTTTCTTTTTGACTAATTCATTTTTTATTTAATTTTTCCTAATTTTTGTTCTCGTATGTATAATGTTCAATAGCTGATGTTCAAACAAAACTTAAGTTAAAAAAAAAAACAATTAGCATAACTTAAAAAGAAGAAGATAAGACTACTCTTATGAGTATAACTCTGTAATATCCGGATCCGAGTCTGATTTTGTAAACTATTTAAAATAAGATCCAAAAAGGTTTTATTAGGAGTATTTTATTGCAATAAAATATCGAAATGGCGTGAATATATGACGAATAATAATTAATTATAGCTGGAACATTCACACAACAACTAAGCTTGTGTTACGGATACTAGACATATGATATACTTAATCATCATCACCCTATTAACGTTCCCACTGCTGGGACACAGGGACATCTATCTTGGCGAGAGAGATTAGGCCTTAATTCACCACGCTGGCCAAGTGCGGGTTGGTGAATGTCACATGTCCTTCAAACTCTTTTTTTTAAAGTTCTCAGAACATGCCGGTTTCCTCACGATGTTTGCCTTCACCGTTAAAGCACGTGTTTAAAGCGCACATAAATTTCTCAAGAAGAAAAATCCAGAGGTGCGTGGCGGGGTTTGAACCCACGACCTTCGGAATGAAAGTCGAGTGTCCTCCCACTTAGCCAACACGGCTTTTTGATATACTTAATATAATCGACATAATTGTTAATTTTGCTATACATATTTTTTATGTATGCCATTAAGGAATTCTTATTTTTATGGGAATTATTAAATCCCACATCATCTTGAGGAATTCCATTTTCTTTCTGGGTGATTTAAGTCTACTAAAATAGTGTAGTTAAAGCACCCGGAAACACAAAGGTGAATAAAGTCTATCAAAAGTGTACTTAGTGCACCTGGGTGAAAAAATAATGTTACAGATGGCTCTTAATCTTTTTGTGTAAAAATAATAAAATAGTATTATCATTTAACTAGTTTGTATATATTGGCCTTATTTTTGTAATGAAATAAGTCATTGAGCGCCGATTTTTTCTATTTAAAGATGCAAAATGATTTAAGTTACAATTGCAATGCTTTATTATATCACCAGTCTTTACTTAAAATTTATTAACTGACGACTAATATAAGTTTTTATTTATTTTTTCAAGTCCATTCTACATATTTATGTTCTTTGTGCGGATAACAATAGCAAGGCTCAAAGGAGAACTTTAGACGGAGGAAATACGTAACTAAAATAGAATATTTAAATTCAGTTTGTAGCGTAATATCTTGCAGGGAATTCAATCAATGTTTGGAATGAATTGATATATGAATAAATCGGAACAATAGAGCTTTGAAACTGTATGGGGGTGGTAAATAGGTTGTTGGATTTGAATGTAATAACTGACTCAGAGGCGCGGTGGGCGAAGTTCTACTTGCGGCGCGAGAGACAGCGAGTTCGACTCCCGCCTATGGATTAATAATTAATAATTGATTGTATCATCATCACCCTATTAACGTTCCCACTGCTGGGGCACAGGGACTTCTCTCTTGACGAGAGAGATTAGGCCTTAATTCACCACGCTGGCCAAGTGCGGGTTGGTGAATGTCACATGCCCTTCAAACTCTTTTAAAGTTCTCAGAACATGCCGGTTTCCTCACGATGTTTGCCTTCATCGTTAAGCACGTGTTTAAGGCGCACATAAATTTCTCAAGAAGAAAAATCCAGAGGTGCGTGGCGGGGCTTGAACCCACGACCTTCGGAATGAAAGTCGAGTGTCCTCCCACTTAATCCAACACGGCTTTATTATGATTCTAAGGCTTTATATTGATTGTTTACTGTTGTGCAAACACTTTCTCATTGATCTGGGTGTTAAATAGGTAAAAAAAAAAAATTACGCGTTAAATCAAATCATCAATCTTTTATAGACGACTAGCTTTACATGCCTCGGCATTGCCCGGGGTTTTGGATTTTCCCGTGGGAACTACATATTTTCCCGCGATATAAAGTAGCCTATAGCCCTATATAGCCTCCCTCGATAAATGACCTATCGAACACAGAAATAATTTTTCAAACCGGACTTTTAGTTCCTGACATAAGTGCGTTCAAGCAATCAAACTCTTCTGCTTTATAATATAGATTTTAAACGCTAAGAAAGATGCTACGAGTATCTGAGAACTACATAGAAACATTGACTGGAAAGTAAGTAAGTTAGTATATTCCTGAATTTATATTATATGTATAATAATGCATAGCAACGATTTTGTTTTACAGATGTTATGTATAATAATATCATAATAAAATAATAGCCAGTGCTGAGTAGTTAATCAAAATGTATCTACATAAAAGAAGCTTAGTTGACTCTCATTTGTCACAATAATTTTGCACATCAAGTTAGTTTCTATTATATTTTTAACTTTCTGTTTTTTTTGTTTTTCTGTTTTCTTATATTATAACCTAAATGTATATTCGTGTTTTTATGACATAAGTATAAAGCATTCCTCATTTCATTTTAAAAAGCATATCTAACCTGATTCAGAAAAGAGTTGATTTCGCTTCCTCCGAAACTCCACATGATGTAGTCAGGCTTTGGAACAGAGAAAGAGACGCACTCGATCCTCACGCTGTCTCCCTCTATCCCGTACTGGGTCTGATTTGATATTATTTTAGGAGGACCTGTGAAATAACAGAAGATTAAAGACAATGCCAATTGCCCCCTAATGCAATATTAACTGAACCTATTTTAATATAGCATGCCGCTAGCATTCGTTTGTCCTTGTCGATCACATTGACTTTTGTGTTTGTTAGAATGAGACGAAATTCATGCTAAAAAGTATAGGTGTATTATCCATTTTGCATAAGAAGGCTCAATTAATAAATAAATCTAGCCCCGTGGTAAGCTCTAAGCTTGTGTTACGGGGACTAGACATCTGATATACTTAATATAAATAGACATACATACATAGAAATTAATTATGTATAAAATTTGTGCTATTTAACGTAAAGCTTAGTGCTCGTTTTCGCCCATGGTTTCTAAAACTTAGAAAAGCTTTAACTGAGACGGGACATAGAGCAAAAGAGCTTTACATTCGGTTAATAAATAATGGGTGTCTTTACATACGGTTCCAAAAATAAAGGGTGAGTCACATACACCCGAATATCTCCCGAGCTACGTATGCTATCCTAATGAATCGAAGACTGTTCAATTGAAAACTTAATTATAAAGATAAAAATAAAACTTATGTGTACAATCCCGAAATTAAATAAAAAATTAAGGAAGCTATATTTTTCTGAAACCTAAATATTATATTATGTTTTTCATAACTTTCTTCGTTTTTGTACTTGTATCGCTTCCACGAGCTCTTTTGACATTATAATGTTATTAGAAGACAACTAAAAAGTCTTTATTCTGTTTTCTTTTCATTGATCTAACTTTTACAGTTTGGAGGTATTTCGTTATTTGACTGCAATTTTTGGAACCGTGTGTAGATAAGGAATTCTTACTTAGATAGATAGATAGATAATATCTTTATTGCACACCAATGCTTACAGACAAACTTAAAAATAACAATCATTAGCCACATTTGTTGTACAATCGGCGGCCTTATTGCTTAGGTAACTATTGAAGGTACGTGGAACGAAACGGACATTAGTACCTACTGGCACTTTTTCCTGTTTAGATGAGTAAATAGTATTTAATTGTAACCCACTGACTCTCGCGAGCCAGTACAGCTTGCAGACTGAGCATAAAAGAAGTTATGTTAGTTGACGGACTAAAAAACTTTAAACCAAAAACCGAATGCAAAAAGTCCATAAAGTCTAAAGAAAAACGCTCGCTAATCCCTGTAAAACTCCGCAGCCGGAAGTCCAAACACTCATATTTTCACGGTTTTCAAGTGAAACTTTCAGCTCGGTCGTTCGAAGTCTAACGGCGTTGGTAACGAGTTACTTGCACAATTGTGTCTCACATCTGCTGTATTGTCAGTGAAGTTCTACAGTGTTTTGACAACGCTACTAAAATATACTTTGTCTTTGTAAATCTAAATCTAGGTATTATGTAATAAAGTATATGTTTAGCTTTAGATATTCGGTATTTATATTATGTTAAAACTACCTTCCATTACGTTTTGTAATTCTCTCTATCCACAATTGTCTGGAAGAACTCGCTTTTAGGAATAAGACCGCCCATTATTTGTTTGGTGTGTGTAATATCCTTTCCTACCAAACAATCAATGTTTGGTTAAACAACCTATTTTAGGTAGTACCTATATGATTTTTCACAGTTTTACAGACGGAATACCGAAGATGCTTATGTTATTTAGGAAAATAGTTATTTCACTAACAAATAAATAGAGAAATTCTTCCTCTCTTAAATCTTTTTACAGGCTTAGAATTTTTACTATTGGACTGGAGACCCATTATCTCTTAGGGCCTGTTTCACCATCTCCGAGTTAATTCAAGATTGACTACTTTGGACCTAGCTCGGTGATAGTGACACAGGCCCTTAACATAAATATAAAAATAAATAAAACATCATATTATGTGAGTGTTGCTATATTCACCTCGCGGGAATATTTTTTTGATGGCTGTATTAAATATTCCACATACCTCTAACATAAATCATGGCCGACGCATCCACATCCGGCCGACCCTCAATACTGCCCCTGCACCAGTACTGGGCCGCGCTATGTGGACTGACTATCACTGACAGCTCCGAAGACTTGCCCACTCGCTGCCAAAAGAACATACTTGTGAAGAGACGTTGAGTTGCTACACACGAAGTTTCTTTACTACCCTCCAAAAATAATAGTTTCAGTTTACTTAGTACTTCAGTTTACTTTCAGTACACTTCAAATATATTTTAATACGGCAACCTAATTTTTATAACTCAGATTACCACAATGATCTATTAAAAATAAATATCCTGAATTTTCAAATTAACAATGTTTTGCCGGTTCTATACATTCGATTTTCCCATGGTAAATGTATTTTTGTCCATGTACTGGGAAAACCGCTTTGTCCGTGCCATATTTGACCCAAAGCCAGCTTTGCTCGGAATAATTTATTATTACTTTTTTATTACGTGGTCAAAAAAGAAGCTAACATGTTATTCTGATTATATAGGTAAGCTATATTATTGTTTCACCAAAGTCTGTTTAGTAGTTTTTGAACGAAAGAGCATTTATTTTATTTATTATTTATTAAAATGTCTTCATCACAAACTTTCGCGTTTACAACATTATCATTGTGATATAAGGATATTACATAGTAACAAAAGCAGTCACAGTAGCACAAAAAAATACGTTTAAGGTCACGCGCTCATTGAATTCAAGCCTGTTTCAAAAACATTTTAGTCTCAACCCAGACTTGTCATTAACAGTGTGCGCGGCTCCTGTTATGTAAGACGGTAGCCAGTCGCAAAACAGTTTTGTCTTGGGTCAGCGCGAAGCCGGTACTAAATCACTTTGGACAAAAAGACAAACAAGTTTTCCAGATAACTTACAACAAACCGCTCGTTCTCGTATCTCAGCCAGGTTATCTTCGGAGTGGGGTGCCCCTCCACCACACAGTTCAATGTAGCTGTAGCACCCTGCTCTGCTTCTACGCTTTCAGGACGCACGGTGAATGTTGGGCCATCTGAAATAAACCTAGTTTTAAATCCTGTACAAAGTTACATCAAGGTTTTTTACTGTTACTAACACCTCCACCCTCCGGGCTGGGCCAGTGCGTGAAGCGATTTTTTCGTGTTTCGTAATGTGGTCCGGAGAAGCCATCTACCTTCTAGGTTCATGCGCCATCTTAGACCACATCGTCACGTTACATCAGGTGAGACTGTGGTTAAATGAAGGCTTATCAAACATAAAATAACAAAAAATAAAAAAAAACCTGTTACGAGGTAAAAGTTATTTACTCTAAAACTAAATTATAAGAAAAATATAATCTTATTTTTTAATAAAAGCTTATTTTTCCGAATGGACTTAGACCGGGCTGTGGCGGACGCAGCAGACGTTTCATCTCACACTGACAAACAATTGGCGGAATACGTGCGACCGCCTCGCATTTGGCCAGAAAAACAGACAACGCTGCGAAGTGCGGCAAGTGGCGAGCGCTAGTTTCATACACGATAGCGCTTGGCTTTACTCGGCTAACAGGTGAGCGACACCAAGCGACAGCAAGATAATGCAAATATACTGTCTTTGTTGGTATAGGCAACAAACGCTTCACACGGTAACGTTCGGCCAAAATGTATAGCAGACATAAGATTTAATTACAGATAAGCATCGGCACAGGTAAAACAAAATAAAAACCTTTTTTAAATTACTTTGAATATAAAAAATATGTGTAATTGATGGTGACTTGAGAACTGAACTGATTCTTATAAAATTTAAGTACCAACTTGAAAGACATACTACCTTAGAGTATCTAACTACGCATACTACCTTTAATTGAGAAAGAACGTATTAACTTGGTACGATAAATGAGTCCACAAATTTAATGGTAAAACCTATTTTTATATAAAAAACAAACAGGAAAAGAACATTTTTACCTTTTCCGTTAACAAATAAGGGAAATTGAATGGTACTTGACAAAATTGTTCCAATACAAAATCTTAAAGCCCCTTTTCAATGTAGCCAAGTAGGTAGGTACTTAGATACAATATAGAATAAATGTAAATTAAAATACGACCCAATTATAACACAATGACTAAAGTGGGGTTGGCCCGTGGAGTAATTATGTTTCGGATATGGTTAGCTTACGAACTTATTATGACTAAGAACGAAAATGTCATTAAATAATATAAAAAAGTATTGCATACGTGTGAAAAAGCCGTGTCGGCTAAGTGGGAACACACTCGACTTTCATTCCGAAGGTAGTGGGTTCAAACCCCGCCGCGTGCCTTTTGCGACTATTAGAGAGATAAGCAACGGTGAAAAGCATTTATTAAACTGTTATTACACATGTTTGGCTATATGGCACTAATTTGGGTTTATGAATAACGTTTTAATAACACTTTCTATAAAGCTCCTCTAGGTCTAAAATAAAAAGTAAAATATTTTCATAACCGGGTTATTATAAAACAAAGTCACGTGTTGTAGTTCGGAACTTTTTTTTAAACAGGATTTAAATAATAAAAAATAATTTTGGTTTATTACTTCTTTAAGCTTTATTGAACGAATTTTTGTTTTTTGACTTATGGGTCGTTTGACCCGAGGTTCCCTAAAAGTAATACTTCTGGTTGTATTAATATAATTATATTACAGTAATTAGGTATGAGTATGTAAGAGGCAGTTTGAAAGTAGCACCAGTTACGGATAAGTTGAGAGGGAATAGATTAGCGTGGTATGGACATGTCATGAGAAGAGATGAAAGTCATGTAACGAGAAGAGCGTTAGATATGAATGTAGATGGATATGTGAGAAGAGGTAGGCCGAAGAAAAGATGGATGGACTGTGTGAAAGATGATATGTGTAAGAAAGAGGTGAGTGTTGAGATGACGGGTGATAGAGGGAAATGGAAGGAGAAAACATGTTGTGCCGACCCCACGTAATGTGGGATAAGGTCAGGAAGATGATGATATTACAGTACCTAGGTAGGTAAACAGTTATTTTAAACTAAAATTACTCAAAAATTGATCTTAACCCTAATTTGCTTATCTTTACTTATACTACAAAGCTTCTTTGTTTGAACGAGATCATCTCAGGAACTTCTTGGTCTTATATAAAAAAAATGGTTATTCCTGTAGGAAATTTCATAAAACAAGGGCAATGCCATAGCGGGAATTGCTAGTTATTAAGTAGTGTTAATAATATCGTATCAGTAAATTTTAAAATTAAAGTATCATTATTATTATTTAAGTCTATAGTCAATATTATTTCTCTGATGAAAGTATCAACCTCAAATTGGTCCTTAATAGCAATAATTCTAATTGCGCCCAGAAGTGGCCTAAACCTTCCACCGGTTAAATGGCTTAATACGGCTGAAATTGGCCCAACTAATTGGTCCATTGAAAGAAAAAAAAATTATGTACTTATCAAGGCTTAATTGTGTACTTTTCATTGTGTAAAATTTGTAAAGCCCTTTGAAATATAATGTTTATTTATCTGAAGGTCGATTTTGTTGGGTAGACGTAATATATATAATTCTTTACATTCAATATCGTTAAATCGTCTACTCGTTATTAACCCCCGACCAAAAAAGAGAGGGGTATTATAAGTTTGACGTGTCTGTCTGTTTGAGACATCATAGCTCCCGAACGGATGAAGCGATTTCAATTTTTTTTTTGTATGGACGGTGAGTTTGTTGCGAGTGTCCATAGACATGTTTCATGAAAATCGGTTCTGCCGTTTAACGGTTAGGCAAAATCTTTCATACATTTACCTCATGGTAGAGTTAGTCAATCAATTAAAAGTGCTTCCTTTAAATAAAACATTCCAACAGGAAAATCATTAGCTGTTCCCTTAATGATTTTCCTTAGTTTAGCAATTAAATAGGTAATTGATATACTGTTATTAATAATTTCCGGTAAAATATATGATTATAAAGTTTTATAATGTTTTCTTGAGCATAAATTGCCGCGACAAATCCCAACCAAATATCTCCTTTCACCGAATAAAATACTTTACAACGATCTCGTTAAAGCGATTAGCTAAGATTGATTAGATTAGATTACACATCTAGCTAAAAAAAATAGGCAAATATCTTGACATGAAATTTGCTACAGTTCCACTTACGTGATACTTCTAATGTCCTGGTATCGGCACTCTTACCAACAGCATTGTGTACCTCACACTTTATCGTCGCTTCATTAAACTTGCGGGAGATGTTTGTGAGTACCTGAGGATAACAAACACGATTATTATTATGCCATTATGGGGAATAAACCCGGAAAAAATATCCGTGATGGCTAAGTAGGAGCTCACTTGACTTTCATTCCGAAATCCGAGAGCTCAAACCCCGCCGTGCACCTCTAGGTTTTTTCTTTTTGATAATTGTATTTGCGCTTCAAAACAAGTGATATACGTCGAAGGCAAACATCGAGAGGAAACCATCCAGTTGAGAACTTTGAGAGTGATGATGATTACTACGCCAGTGTATTTTTCCTCATGTAGTTCGCCCACATTGAGGTCCTCCATCGACCTGCCACCGTTGATTCAAGTCCCATGATATCTTAATATATATAAATCTCGTGTCACAATGTTTGTCCTCAATGGACTCCTAAACCACTTAACCGATTATAATAAAATTCGCACACCATGTGCAGTTCGATCCAACTTGAGAGATAGGATGGTTTTTACGGCGAGAAATAGTAGTACATATATATATATATATATATAACTTATACCATTGTATAGTAATAAGTCGTAAAACCAAGCATTTTTACAATAATTGTATTGAGCAAGGTTTTAAAGTTCTAAGTTAAGTTTTTTATACTTTGATAAGAAAAACTTCTTTATCCGACTATACCTGAAAATAATATTGCAGAGTGGTTAAAATCGATGCATTTTAAAAAATACTTGGGCACAGCTTGCGTTCTGAAACGACAAAATACCCCAACTTGTGACAGAAAAGAAATCTCTCTCTCTCTGTGTTTTAATTGTGTGCGCAATAAATGTATCTACACCTAGTTCACTCTCTTTTCTTCAATTTAAACTTACCAATTCATTCCGAATGTCGCCAAACAGCTGGTCGTTATTGAAATACCACTTGTATGTCAAGTTGTTAGGGTTCGCAGTCGCTTGACAGCCGATCACCACAGTGTCACCTTCCTGTATCCTGTTCTTAAGGAGTCCAGTCTTCACGAACATACGGACTCTTGGCGCGTATTGGACCTGTCAAAAAAAAGATTAATTCATTAGTAATATTATAATTCCGACAACAACTAATATTAATTCCGTGAGAATATGATTAATTACCAACCCTTAGCATAAGCACCCCTATTTATAAAAATAAATAAATATTTCCAGACAATTCACACAACAACATCTAGCCCCGTGGTAAGCTCTAAGCTTGTGCTACGGGTACTAGATATCTGATATACTTAATATAATAGTCATACATATATAGATATTTTATATTATAAATATTAAACACCCAGACCAAGGAGAAAGTGCTTGCAGAACATACAAACACTTTCACCCTCGGCGGGAATAGAACCCGCTACCTCTTGCGCCGCAAGCGGACCCTCGCCCACTGCGCCAATGAAGCAGTTAAATTTCTGATCCCACTGCTGGGACACAGGGAGTTCTTTCTTGATGAGAGACATTAGGCCTTAATTCACCAAGCTGGCTAAGTGGGGTTGGTAAAAATCTGCCATTTAGATTGTAAGAAAATTGTTACCGTATTTTACTTGCAAACGAAAAATCAGACTATACGGAGCATGTAAGTTTAGCGTGATGTACAAATTTCCTAATAATTGTACTAAATGTAAACGTCCCACTCCGAAACTTTGATCCTATATCTTGTCACTTTTTTATTAAAGTGACAAGATTATTTTTTATTATTTTTTATTAAGTGCTTACATTGTGTCACTGTATGTAATATGTATATCCTATGTGTGTTCCTGTATTGTGGTGTTGCAATAAAGAATTTATGTGCCCTTTCATAGCTAAAAATCACACGGCGGCATAATTTGAAAAAATGACGGACCAATAAAAATAAAAAAAAACTTGAGAGGTGTCAAGGGACACCCGGATGGAACGAAGTTCCTTTCGATTAATTAGTGAAGGAATTCACAACGCGCTATAAGCTAATAACTTCGTTCCAAAAATGTACTTGAATGTATTCTACCGTAACCTTGTAACATTGAGATATTAAAATGGTCCCCACGTACAATTTAAATCAATCTCCCATTCCTCCGAGCATTTCTGTCGGTCAAATCCTACTCTTCATTTTTTGCAAGGCTAGTCCAATGCTTAATAAAAAAGACGTTTTCTTCATAGAACTATTGCTTGGCGGTATTTTCATACAAATTATAATACATATTTAGTTTTTAACCCCCGACCAAAAAAGAGGGGTGTTATAAGTTTGACGTGTCTGTCTGTCTGTGTGTCTGTCTGTCTGTCTGTGTCACCATAGCTCCCGAACGGATGGAGCGATTTCATTTTAGTTTTTTTTGTATGAAAGGTGAGTCTGGCGCGAGTGTTCTTAGACATGTTTTATGTAAATCGGTTGTGCCGTTTTAAAGTTATGGGGGTGAGAGTGGGTAAGGAAAACCGAAAATCTGCAAATATACTAGTGTGGGGTATCAAATGAAATCGCATCGCGTCCACATTACATAATCTTATGTTGTTTTACGTTTAAGGAAATTAAAAGATTGGAAACGGGGGTTTTTCTTAAATTTTAAATTTAGATTTATTGCTATAAACCGTCCACGGATCAAACATTTGCAAACTCAACAATTTAGGAATATAACTTACAGTTCCCAAATGGGTCGAACATTGGCCTGGCTCATTTATTTCACTCGGAAACTTGAATCCAACAACAACAAACCAACTGCATCAAATCCTCCCACTATTTAAACCCGACTTTTATCGAAAAACACGAGGTTCTCTATTCGACGCGTAAGATAAATATAAATACGTGGCGGCTTAATTCACCTGAGTTAATTCACCCAGGTGCATTAAGTATACTTTTAGTTATTCACCCAGGTGTCTTCGGGTGCATTAAGTCTACTTTTTTAGTAGACTTTATTCACCCAGGTGATTCCCGGCGAATTAAGTTTTCTTTTTTAGTAGTCTTTATTCACCTAAGTGTTTCTTGGTGAGCTAAGTCAATAATAATGTTTAATCAAGAAGCTTTTGCACGTTGTATTGAAGTTGTTATAATCATGCAAGGTTTTTGTTGCACTCCATGCGAGTTTTTGACCTTAAAAGATATCACTATAACTTTAATGAGCAGATTCGTTTGGCTATGTCGGTGATCTGTGCTATTTTTGTATCTATTCTACAGAGAAGGGTCGGAGTATATAAGGTGGTCAATAATATACAAGGTGTTTCCGAACTGGTATATAAAGTGTAAAAAGTGCGAATGGCACCGATTTCTCGATTTGGAAGCCCATTTGTCGAAAAAAATCTTTAAAGTGTAAACCTGTTGATACAATTTCTTCGTGAGTGATAATAACCTTAAACTATTATTATTTATTTTAATTGGATAATTTGAGAGGTGTTAATTTTAGGAATTTATTTATTATACTAAATTGTATGAAAACGGAGCCGCTAAGACCACTTCAGTTTCACTTATTCATGACACGTTTTGACTAAAACAATATGCCTAGCCTTTTCTACGCCTGTGAATTCCCGATGAACTTGGCACAGAAATGTACGAACTATTTCATAAATAAAACTGGCTAAGTGCAAGTTTGGTCACCCGCAACATGGGCGTCCGTGGTCTTTGAAATGTGCACATGCAGTTGTCCATAAACATTATATAACAGTTTAATTTTAATTCACATTCATGGGCATTTAACAGATTCCAAGCAAACTACAAGTTAATTTTTAATGTGAGAATGCAATTTTTAATTTTGCTAAAATCGTTGACTTTGTCAAATCTTCCTATGTCTTATATTTTTAGACCTTACAATACTGACCGAAACTTTTGTTACACCCTGTGTATTTATTTATTATGGTGTTTTAAGTTTTCGTTGTTATAATGGCAAGATAAATACATTATTACACTCAAAATTTCAACTCTCTTTCTATCACGGTTCTTGAGCAGCTTGCTGACAAACGGACAGACAGACGACAAAATCTCAATAATAGGGTCCGTTTTACCCTTTGAGTACGGAACCCTAAAATTTAAATTATCTTAATTTAATGAACTCCAGTTATAAGAACCAACAATGTCATCTCATACTCAGATATACATACGTATATTATGACCAAATTCTGAGCGTTCCTCATTCGACTACGGAATCCCAAAATATGCAATGTGCTGCATAATTTATTTGTCATGATTTATATAAATTCTGCAAATCTTATAATAACGCCGTGGTAAGCTCCAAGCTTGTGTTACGGGTACTAGATCTCTAAAACACCTTATATAATAGCCATTAGACATACATGAATAGATATTGTTTTATAATACACTAGTGGCCCGCCCCGGCTTCGCACAAGTTTTTAATTTTTTTTGCCAGATCCCTTTGAACACACACAAAAATTTCATCAAAACGGTCCAGTCGTTTGAGAGAAGTTCAGTGACATACACACTCACAGAATAATTATATATATAAAGATATCAAACACACAGACCAAGGAGAAAGTGCTTGCAGAACATACAAACACTTGACCCCTCGGCGGGAATCGAACCCGCTACCTCTTGCGCCGCAAGCGGACCTTTGCCTTGCTATAAAATCTTAAAAGAATTATGGAATAAGCTACATTATTTTATTGTACTTGAAACCAGTTGCAATTGGTTTATAGATAGCTCCCGAAGGAAATTACAATGCAGAATATTCTGTAAACTGGAAAACTTATATGCTATGAGGAGATCGACCAATGCACAATGATACAATGTCTAGAGATGACTGCAATGTACCTATTTATCTACATATTTATGGTATTTTTTCTAAATGGTCTTAAAGTGGTAATGTAATACGTGTTTAGTTTATATATTTTGAAATATAATAACAACATCAATTCAGTTGAAAATAAAATTGGCAAACTTAAACCAAAAAATACTATTTTTATTATTGAGTAAACTATATGATTAAATTCAATATAAGTGAACATAGCTCATTACATATACATGTAACTGCTGTTTAGCTACTTAGGGCTTAACTTGGAGATGATAAAACACGTCTCAAGTTATCATTACTTAATTTATGGTTATAAATCTCTTGAATATCCGAAAGAAAGTATTACACAATTAACACGAACTCTGTGGCTCGGTGGGCGAACGTCCGCCTAAGGCGCAGGAGGTTGCGGGTTCGATTCCCGCCGGGGGACCAGATTTTGTACGATCTACAATTTCTGATTTCGGGCCTGGGTGTTTTCTATGTATCATATGTATGTATTTACGAAAAAAAAATGTATCTATGAAGTATATCAGTCACCTAACACCCATAGTACAAGCTGCTTAGTTTGGGGTTAGGTGATGTTGTGTGAGTAGTCCGGAAATATTTATTTATTTAACACAGTATCTAGGACTTTACCACCTGTGTAATAACAAGGTAATTATAGACTTTTATACCTAAAGCAACACCATCACCATTATGGACCTATGATTCATGCAAATAAAGATTTATTTATTATTATTTTGTTCTGAGATTTTTATCTGCTCGACAATTTGCTTGTCGGAAAATTATGATAGCACACAGGCCTAAGCCAAGTGTGTATCGTTTTGGGTTTGGATATTTGGAATAATTAAGCTATTAGTATTTTGAGTGGATTCGGTTTGTAAGAATTTACGGACTAAGCGGCAGGTGTTTAAAATAACTGATTTTTGTAATAGCGTGAATGTAACAATTATTTAGTCATGCTAATTATCAGACTCATTGGTACCGTCATTCTGTTAAATAAAAAAGAATTCAGAATTATTGATTACTAGCGGCCCGCCCCGGCGTCGCACGGTTAAAATAAGTTCCCGGCAATTTTTCCTTATTTGCTCACCGTTTAGACCTACCCTGGACTACGACAAATATTTTAAAACCAAAATCAGCTCAATCGTCCCAGCCGTTCTCGAGTTTTAATCAGACTAACGAACAACAATTCATTTTTATTTATATAGATTTTAATTAGTTTATAATTAATAATGTATTTAATAAAATAAATTGACGTAACTGAAGTAATTTATTATTCTATGACGTAACTAAGCGTTCTTCAATATCCCCAAAAGTGACATAAATCAATTGAATTGAAATTATTCAAATTCTAATATTTATTAAACTTTTGGAACATTGTAGTAGGTACACTTAGTTTCGACAAATAATATTATTTACACACAAATTAAAAAATAACAAGAACAATAATAATCATTAAATAATGTAATAGATTAACAAATTTTATCAAACTGTTTTTTCTAAACTGTAATACAAGACCTTTGTACACAGTTCTAACAATATCCATACACATTATATTTTCCTATTTTTATTTTTAAAATCGAATACATTAAAAGTGTGAAAAACAAATCTATACTAATACCATAAATCTGACGAGTATATGTCTGTTTGTTTGTCGCACTAAACTCAGGAACTAATGGTCAAATTTGGAAATAACTTTCACTGTTATTTAACATATTTATCGAGGAAGGCTATAGGCTTTTCATCGAGGGAAAATAAGCTGTTACCGCGGGGAATATCCGAAACACGAGCATATAAAGCTAGTCATTTATAATCGCGTCGCAAAAACCAGTCCAGTCCACATTCAGCAATATATAGAAAAAAAAGTCTTATTATATGTGTGTAAACATTTATAATCAAATTCCGAATGACATAAAATTAAGGAATAATTATTCAATCAATCATTTCAATCATTTATTTATTTGACACAATAAAAATTACACAAATTACAAATGAATTCATGGGTTCCTGACTAGCTGCAGCTGTGTTACAGGAACCTAGGCTATTTATTTAAGACTATCTAAATGGCTGAATGAAAATAATTTTTTGCCATAAATGAATTATTTTGACATTTATTCTAGATTAAATTAATTATTGCATGCTAGATTTTAGTGAAACATGTGGACTTTATGATGTAATTATAATCATCTTTATACCATGTTTGAAGCAATAAAGACATTCTATTCTATTCTATTCTGTTCTTAAAAGCCCAGTTACAATCGAATCGGAATCAAGAACAACTAAGCGATTCAGTTTTTTAGTCTCGGATCTTTCTTGCCGAGGAAACTGCTGGGAACAGATAGTTAATAACTTTTTTAGTCTATTGTACTATCAATTCGTATTAATCCGCATGAAACTATCCTAGCTGGAATTTTCTGTGTAATGGATGTTTTATTGTGTGGTGGTACTTCTTTTTAGGGTTCCGTACCGTAAAGGTAAAACAGTTCTGTTGCCGCTATAACAACAGATACTAAGTCGCTAATGTTACTACAACAAAAATTTATTTACTTATCAATTAAATGAAGCTAAATTTAAAATTTAAGAAAAACTCCCGATTCCTACGCCTTACTTTTCTTAAAAGTAAAACACCATAATAATAAACGGCACAACCAATTTTCATGAAATATGTCTAAAAACACTCGAACCTCACAGACTAACCTTTCATACAAAAAAAAAACTAAATTAAAATCGCTCCATTCACAGACATACAGACAGACACGTCAAACTTATAACAACCCTCTTTTTTGTCGGGGGTTAAAAATCAGCTCGGTTTAAAAATATGTATGAAAATATTGATTAGTATATCTGCATATTGTCGATTTTAAAGATCTTAAAAATAACAGTTTCAATTATCTTACTTATGGTTAAGCATGCGTTTTTTGTTAGCATGTTATATTTTATTATTCAGCAACTCAATGGCTATGTCAATTTATATGTCCCATTGGACTCGTAGGTAAACTAACTACATCAAAAATGATGATGACGATACATGTGAAGGCGTAAAGTTCATTTAAGTATTTAAAAGGTTAAATGACAATATTTAATCCTTCCAGACGCCTGATGTCTAGACGAAGCCTTAGAAGTAGGTATTAGGGAGTGACAGCATGGTTCAGAGAGCGCGAGTTAAAAAGTAGATGTTATGCCTGGTGGGGTCTGACAGACCATACCACCACCAAATAGGTACAACAAATGACCAGAAATTAATTTAAAATATGTTGGTTAAGAAATAATTTCAGAAACCCCTTTATCATATAACTAAAAAAATAACACAGATTTTAGCACATTAGCATTAAAATATTTTTTTCAAAAACAATTATAAATTTGTTGACAGCAAAGTAAGTACATAAGACTTTTATTATATACATATAGATTAGCATATCATATAGAGGTACATATCCATTGGAAAATCACTTTACACAAACATGTCCTACTTAAAAAGGAGTAATCTTTGGATTGCGGGTGAGGGATTATTTTTACATCTAGTTCATAAATGTAGGCTACTGAGAGTGCCGGTTTCTATAATTATTAAGAATACTTAAAAGCACAATAAAATAAAAAAAATGTGCAAAAGACTAAGACATTTTCTACCTCCAACCTCAAAAAGGTTTTAAATAAAAAGTAGAAAGTTATAAAATCGTATTTAAAACAGATTTAACATTGTCTGGGGTCTCCTGAACCGCAAAAGGCATACGGAGGGTTAACATAAGTTAACAGTTAAAAAACTTTTATAAAACGATACTGCAGCTCTTAGCAAATTAGCTAGAATAGCTGTTAAGATGCTGATTAAAGTACTGAGCGTGGCTTTAACGAGACATACAGACAGAGGAACTTTTCCGATTTTAAGTTAATGTGTTAAGGTTAATCTGTAATACTTTTATGGAAAGGCTTTCTAGTTTAGAGTGGATTGCATTTATACCTAAGAACTTGAGGAAAGGAAAAACTCTACCTGTTTATAAAATCCATACAAATGTTAAATAAAACAAGGCGTCAAAAAAAAAATCTACTGATATAAGGCTAAACATGACCTAGAGATTAGATAAGGCTAAAAAATAAGAAGCTGGTTTTGGAAAAAAATCCAATTCGTCAAATTATAGTAACATTACTCCACATTCAGCCAAATATAGAAAAAGTTGTCTTAATATGTGTGTTAAAATTTATAATAAAATTCCAAATGACATAAAATTAATGAATAATTATATATTTAAGAAAAAACTATATAAATGGCTGAATGAAAAAAATTTTTATGATATTAATGAATTATTTTGACATTTATTATATTTTAATTAATTATTGCATGCTAGTTTTTAGTGAAACATGTGGACCTTATATGTAATTATCAACTTTATACCATGTTTGAAGCAATAAAGACATTCTATTCTATTCTATTCTATTCTATTATTTTCTTACTACTTTAGTAATATTATTAAGTAGCAATTTTTTTCTTTCTTAAGTTACAACCTTTCTTAACATAAATGTTAGTTATAAGCTAATCCTAAGTTAAAGTTGTAATGCCCAACGGTGCTCATGTCTGGGAATAAAATTAATGAAACCACATGAAACAACAAATAAATGATAATGATTACTTATAAATCTTCTATACTTACCTAATTTATTTTTTTTAATATATAATGTTAAATACTTACAAACTGTTCCTTTTATTAAGATAGTTTATTTAAGTAAATATAGTATAGGATACATCTTAAGTTAAGTTGAAGTTGTAATGCCCAACGGGGCTCATGTCAGGGAATCTACTTATTTATTTAAGGACTACTAACAAAGGTAACACCATACATTTCTTAAATTTTAGAATACAATAGACAAAAGTGCTCCTTCTTTTACCTGAGTGCTTACAGAAGCATAGATCTAAATATAATAATATATATAAGTTAATAGTGATATACTATTATGTTAACACCTTTATTGTAACCACATGAAGCAACAAAAAAATGAATAAAAATCCCAAGGCCATAAGAATCTCCATGATACTCCACAAAAACTACCATTAACACGCAAAAACCACGTCATTCTGTGAACCATTTCCAATTCCTAATTTACGTTACAATCGTCCATTCTAACTTTGTTCCTATATCGATTACTTCCTTAATGTTCCCACTTACTTGTACAACCTTTTTGCTGAACACAATGAACAAAGCCTGATAAATTGCAAATGTTGAATTCTTACTTCCCTGAGTTTGAGATTGATCTTGGATTGTTGGAATTAACGGGGTTAATTACCGAACGTGAAAGTTCTGTTATGGAAGATAACAAATAATTATCAACTATATCAATAATTCTTTACTGCGCACTCAATTTTAACACATAAAAAACATTTTCTCAAGCGATCTCTACCAGACAACCTTATATTCAACGTAAGAAAAATCTGAAGGTGGCGCAGTGGCGCGGTGGATGAAGGCCCACTTGCGGCGCAAGAGGTAGCGGAGTCGGTTCCCGAGGGGTCAAGTTTCTGTGTTTTCTGCAAGCACTTTCTGGTCTGAGTTTCTAATATGTATTTAAAAAAAATATCTACAATTATATGTACTGTTATATTAAGTATATCAGATGTCTAGTACCCGTAACACAAGCTTAGAGCTTGCCACGGGGCTAGGTGATGTTGTGTGGATTGTCCGAAATACATACATAAATATTTTTAATTTACTTATTTAATGCAATTTATTCGGTCCCTGTCGCCACAATACAAAATATCATTATTAAATATGACGACAACGATAGGACGAGAAGTTCGAGGTATTATTTGCGGCGTTCTAGTTCATATCAATCTATACTAGTATTATAAATTTGAACAGTTTGTTTGTTTGAAATACTGGTCCGATTTTAATAACTATTTCACTGTTATATAGCCCTTTTTATCGAGGAAGGCTATAGGCTAGTTTTTATTGCGAGAAAATCCATAAAAAACAAGGGCAAAGTCCTGGCCTGAAAAGTTATTAATACATTTATACAATGATATCTATCACCCAAAAGTTGCCTGGAAGAGATCGCTTTCAGTGATAAGGCCCGCCATTGGTTCACTCTATACTATGCAAATTTCTATGTAATATTTTCCATGCTGTTGGTTTATCAATATTGTATTGTATTACATTTAATCAATCGTATTATTTAAGAGAACAAATATAACAAAATAACTAATTGCTTCCACCCCAAACTCCAAATCAACAAATTACCCAAAATGTATGCAAAACAAGTCTTCCAGCTTTCTAACCATTTCCCAAAGCCGCGTATTAAATCATTTGAAAATAAACAGATTTTTTTCTTCCCAAATGAAAATAACAGTATCCCTAATTCGAGTTTACACAATAAATAACCCAAGCCAAGATCCCAATAAGCGCACATAAAGAACCGAAACGAAATAAGGAAGAGGGGATGCGAAAAAATCTGTACTTCAATTTTGTACATCCCCTTAGAAAATTCACCGTTTCTGCGCCAATGTAACCAGAGCTCGTACGTTTGCGGACAGGAGGTTGGGGTAAATTGGTGTAATGTGTACAATTTTAAACGTTTTAATTAAAATTTTTTTTTATTTTTAACTTTGAAATCTTTGGTCATTGTTTTACTGATTAATAAATAAAACAACTGTTCGAGACATAACCGTCGATGATAATGATGACGGCGGCAAGACAATAATACCTACACCACAGTGTACGCGACAGTTAGTATTAAGCCGCGGTCGCGTCATCGCTGACCAATAGAAACGCTAGAATATTAAGTGATAAGCGCTATGATTGACTGTTGCCATATCATATCAATCATGCCCTATCCCTTGACGCTATAATTTTGAAATGTTTAATACATTCGCCATCTTGAACTGCTAACCTCCTCATCTACCTACGATTAAATAAGTAATTAATCAATTTACCAATAATTAAAGCCCATTATTGTTGAGTACTAACAACGCAGGAACATAATTGATACTTTTTTGATATACAAAAACAGTCAACAAGGACTCTATTTTGACATAAGCTATTAAAATGTCCTACATCTTTTATTGGCGAGTGAGAGATCCTGGTGACCTGTAATACAGGTTGATATACCTACCTCAGGCACCAGTCTCCCACAAACCTATACTAAATGTTACCTTATTCCTACTTGTATCCATAATCATTAAGGTTTGTGTGAGGAAATAAACGATTATTTATTTTATTTATTTAAAAGAGAACAATGAACAGCAAAAATATTAAAAACACTATGTTTCATCAAAAACAATTTGTTAGTTAAGTTTGTGACCTAAAACTTATAGAAAATGGCTTCCGTCCCGAATAGTGCACATTATAAGATAATAAAAAATTAGTAAAGCTATATGATTGGTCATATTAGTAATAAAAGATTTTAGATTTTATAAATAATCTTAATTAATTTTTTTTTATATTTGGCATATGAAAACTAGATAATAATGGGGTCTCTGTTAACGCCCGTAAAAACATATTGCACACATGTTTCTCGTTTTGTCAATGTAATAAGAATATGCATGAATATGATATGGAGCATGGGATATACCAATTTAGTACAAATCGCACGAAAGCGTTACGTTACGCTAATATTCAATGCACAGTATCATCTTGATTTTTCGTATGCAAAAAAAAAGAAAAAAATGTGTTATTTTTTTATATTCCAAATGACGGAAAAAATATTGTCATCTACCTATTTAATTATAATAATGAATTAATTTAGTTCTATTGAAAACAGTGTTCAATTTGGCCTCATCTCCCTTTCATTCAAAACGTCGCAAGAGCTCTTTTAAATCCGGTTGCGGTTTTACTCCAAATGTAAAAATACGAAGGCTTTAATTCTACCCGTGGTCGTGTGTCAGCGTCGCTAGTTATGCTAGATACCTACCTGCCCTGGCTTTATATGGCCAAATTTTTTCTGAGCTACATTTGTGCATAACTCGTGTCTCGATTTTTTTTTTTTTTTTTTATTTCCGGACTACTCACACAGCATCACCTAACCCCAAACTAAGCAGAGCTTGTACTATGGGTGTTAGGTGACTGATATACTACATAGATACATTTTTTATTTTTGTAAATACATACATATGATACATAGAAAACACCCAGACCCGAAACCAGAAATTGTAGATCGTACAAAATCTGGTCCCCCGGCGGGAATCGAACCCGCAACCTCCTGCGCCTCAAGCGGACGTTCGCCCACCAAGCCACAGAGGTCGTCAAATTACAGTTCTTTCAGAACAACCACGGGATTCAAGAGTAAAGTTTACAAAAATCAATTGACTTCTAAAAGTGGTAACAAATTGTATAATTAAATTTGACCGGAGAAATACATATTTAAGCGATTCATATCAAATTTAATTTGAACTAATTTTCTTTCATGCAAAAATATACTTAGTATAAATGAAAGAAAGAAAGAAAGAACAATATTAATTACACAAATAACTTACACTTAAAACATTTACAAAAAACAACAACAACATCTAAATCAAAGCCTTCTCCGCGTCCGTCTGTACCTATGCATAAAACTTTTGAAACTAAGCTCAAGCAAAATAATTGACGAATGCACCCGTGCGGAGCTGGGGCCAGTCGCTAGTAAATACTAAAATTATTATCTATATAATAGAATTATGGTGTGACCTGCAAGCTTTTGGGGCAATGAATGAAATTTACCTCTATTTTTAACCGACTTCAAAAAAAGAGGAGGTTTTTCAATTCAACCGTATATTTTAATTTTTTTTAGTTGGAAAGACAATTCTTACGAGAGTTTTCCTCAATTTCTTCAGGATTCCACCATCAGATCCTGGTTTCTTTATTTAGTAATTCAGTTTAATTTTAAATGGTATAACAGAGTAGAAAATAAAATTATATTGAACATACCAGCTCATTTGATTTCAAGCATAATAAAATTTCATTGCAGTATTAGTTTTTATTACCGCAGTAAAATGCTTTAAACCTAACCGAACGACCCTAAATGCTAGGGCTAAGTCTATTTATTAGGGCTAAACCTATTTATTAGGGCCGAATCATTACCAATACATTAACGGCGTTAAACGATAATGAGCGGTTTCACCTTTGCAATAAAGAATTCTTAAGCGTAGCCGTTGAGTATAAGTTACTGGACACTTACGTAATATGTATTTACTTTACACTTAATAATAAAAATATATATAAATATTTTGTATATGTACATATAATATACTATACTACGTTGTTACTCTATGTACCGGGTCGTGGATTCAAACCCAGCCACACACCACTGAATTTTCTTGAGAAATTTATGTGCGCTTTAAACACGTGCTTCAACGGTTAACGGCTAACAACTGAGGAAACCATCATGTTCTGAGAACTTTAAAGAGTTTGAAGGACATGCGACATTCGCTGGCCAAGTGCAGGTTACTTGGCCAGCGTGGTGAATTAAGGCCTAATCTCTCTCGCAAAGAGAGAAGTCGCTGTGTCCCAGCAGTGGGAACGTAAAGGGGTGCTTATGTAATGTGTTTTGCATTGTAACCGCTATTTCCCGAGAAAAAGATAATTTGTAAATATTCATATCACATACAAATATGAAACCGCAAAAAACATTTTATATTTCGCCCCTAATAAGGAAAATATACGTCTGAATTATTCAGATTAGATACCATACGAAAACCACTATAACAAGGATTATTAACGTTTTTCCTCTCCAGGAAATACATGATTTAATAATATTATTTTCATTCGCAGAAATATATTTTTTTTGACAGACAATATTATATGATAAAGAATATATCTCTATGTATAAAGGTTCGAAATAATCATCGATTCGATATTAACACTAATAGGATTAAAATATAGGTTAACAATAATGCTTCAAAGTACACGCGAAAATGAATCGTATGTTGCATTATCATTTTATTATGTATGTATTACTAAAAAAAACTTTAATGTAAATAATATAATTATTTAAATATAGCGCAGTTGCGCACATTTCTGTTAAAAAAAATCTGCCCTACCTCACCTTATATGATATTTTAAGGTCAGTTTTTTTAATCGTGGTACATACAAAAACTAATCACATCGATAATCTTAAAATAATATAAATCTCGTGTCACAATGTTTATCCTCAATGGACCTCTAAACCACTTAACCGATTATAATAAAATTCGCACACCATATGCAGTTCGATCCAACTTGAGAGATAGGATGGTTTTTACGGCAAGAAAAATTCGAATAATTTCCGGGAAAATTTTATATCCGTGCGACGCCGGGGCATGCCGCTAGTACTGATATAAATGGGAAAATATATTTTGATTACTTTGGACGCATACACCATTAAGATGACTCTTACAGCTTATATTAATTTAGTTTTATGGTTTTCTGATTATTTTGTCTACGGACGCCAACATCACACACAAAAATATAATCTATGTGTAGCTAGATGGGTTAGTGAAAACTTGCGTCTCAGTTTATATAATAGCACTAGTTTAAACCTTACTGGTTTTTTGTTGCTATATTAGTATTTGAGTAAACATTATTTTTTGTAAAAGATAAATAAAAATAAATAACGATAGATCTTACGCTGACTGTACAAGACAACTAAAAGGATTGTGATATTGTACTTACGTGCAGTTTGATGGTCACTGCTCTGTACGCCCGGTCAGCTGTGTTCTGCGCTTGACAAGTGTATGTCTGGTTATGGTGACTTCTCCTTGGACGAAGATGTAGGACAGATCTACAGACAAACAATATAGTTTATATACTGAATTTACATAATACGAACTCATAATAAAGAGAAGTAAGCAGTAGATGAATTTTGTATTGGTAGGTAATATTTATCATGGATAATGGTTATAATAGTTATAATAGTTATATTAATTATGATGGTAATTAGTATGGATGAATGACTGGTGAAGGCCGCGGCAGCCGAAATTACTGAAATCTTTTGAGGCAAGCTTTTAATGGACAACATTAACTGTACATTTTCATATTATGTCGACAATAATTGACAGTAAACCTATAGCAAAGCGACACAGAGTAATCATTAATTGCAAGAGTAATTGAGTGATTCAGGTTTTTTCCGTAAAATCACAAAAATAATGTGAACATGTCATCTAGTATTAAATTCCTCCTCGTTTTTTTTTTATTAAGGATAGTTTACTCACTTAGTTCATAATATAATATATTATGTACTTAGTTTTTTATGGAGATTGAATACTGATTAGACAGTATAAGCAAAAAATGACGTTGTGTTACCTTGCTGTGAATCTTCGGCCATCAGGCATTTCTTCGACAGTGTAGTTGACTCCATGATTCACAACACCTCCACCTCCATCACTATCCACCCAAGTTATCTATGAAAAAAATACAAAAAATACAATAAAGCACATAATATTTTCTATAGTAAATATTACAAACAGTTTTATCTAAGTTTGCAAGTTGGTCCCACTTATATTTTATAAAGAAGTTCTGGGGTTCTATTGACTAAATCATTTTATATAAAATATTGAATCACAATTTTTTTTTGATGTTTTGTTATAATTTTGTAAAGTGTTTTTGAGCTTAGAGATGCATGCCTAAGGCAACATTTTTATAACGGTGCCAGCGGCAGAGATAAACCAATAATTCATTTTCCAAACTGGTTATTATTGTTAAGAATCTTTAATTTAAGGTACCTATCTATCCCAAATGTAATAATATTATATTTGTAAAAGTACTTTTAAATGTTATAACTCACTTCAGACGCCGGTCTGCCTCCTACAGACACACACTCCAACTTCACTTCTCTGTCCTCTACAGCATTCAGGATAGGACCTTGCAGGATCTTGGGCGGTTCTGGGGGCATCAGCACTATAAGGCGGGCGTATCTGGACCGGATTGGAGCTTCGCCTGCGAAAAAGATTTAGAGTATAATAAATCAAAATAGACTGTATTTATGCTCTTTAAGTGCAGTGGGCAGTCCACATAGCACGTAGTATGAATGGTCGTTGGGGTCGAAAAGTTTTCGAATGGAGACCACGGACCAGTAAGCGCAGCGTCGGACGGCCACCAACAAGATGGGCAGATGACTTGGTCAAACTTGCTGGCTCACGGTGGATGCAAGTAGCGACCGATCGGAATAATTGGTGTTCTTATTGGGTTATGTCCAGCAGTGGGCGTCTTATAGCTGAAATTATGATGATAAGACTGTATGTACCTACGTTAAATGAATTTATATCTTTATACAGATATCAGGAAGGCAATTCTCAGATGCCTATAATAACGAATTCGAAATATATCTCGGAAGCGGATATTTTGCGCGAAATCCCGAATCGTGGTTATCAAAATGTCAAATCGAACAAAAATAGCGAGTTTTCATAGAACCGGTTAATATTTCGTTTATCACATTGAATTCGTTCACTAATTAGGTATTAAAGAATCTATGATAGGTATTCAAAGATTTCCTTTATTTATATTCAGGCACTCAAATGAAGTTGTTTTTGCTAAAATGCCTCTTGTTTGGGCTTGCATGTTCAAGTTTATCAAATTCCACAAAGCACAACACAACACAAATCGCTTAGAAGACAGAAAAACACCCTCTGTTCTGGATATAAAACAATAGTTATTTAGTTCAAATGTCACAAAATAGCTACATTTTTATTGTAAACTTTTGAGAAATTTTGTTGATATCCTGCGTCGAAAGTGTTATAAATATCGAAAGCGTATATCAGCACCTAGTTAGTACACCACCCTCTAACAGCTACTTAAAATTGTTGTCATCATCATCACCCTATTAACGTTCCAACTGCTGGGACACAGGGACTTCTTTATTGGCGAGAGAGATTAGGCGTTTTCACCACTCTCTGGCCAAAAGCGGGTTGGTGAATGTCACATGTACTTCACTTTTGTACTTAAGTGTTTGTATGCTCTGCAAGCACTTTCTCCTTGGTCTGGGTGTTTAATATGTATAATAAAAATATGTATGTATGTATGTATATTATATTAAGTATATCAGATGTCTAGTACCCCTAACACAAGCTAAGAGCTTACCACGGGGCTAGATGTTGTTGTGTGGATTGTCCGGAAATATTTATTTATTTTATTTTATTTTCATCAAACTCTTTTAAAGTTCGTTTGACTTCACCGTTAAATCAAGTGTTTAATGCGCACATAAATTTCTCAAGATGAAAAATCTAGAGGTAATGATATTTTTTTGTTATTTCTAATTTGTTATTATAATCATGGTCCTTAGAATTGCTTTCCTGGTGATATAATCAATAAACAATGAATGTTTTTACCGCAGAAATATTATGTTAAATTTCCGCGGGAGAATTAGTAGAACGCGGGCAGCACCGCGAGATCCACTAGTTTACTTAAATAAAATATAAGCAAAGAAAACATTCCAAGCTTTTTTTGCTTATCTTACGAGTATATATAAAATTCTCGTGTAACAGTTTTCGATGCCATACTCCTCCGAAACGGCATGACCGATTCTCATGAAATTTTGTGAGCATATTCAGTAGGTCTGAGAATCGGCTACTATCTATTTTTCATTCTGCAAAACAACGTTTGCTGGGGTCAGCTAGTATCTTTATAAATATAAATCTTCTGTAGGTACGTGTGTTAGTCATTGAACTCCTCCTAAATGGCTGGATTGATTTTGATGAAATGTTTTGTGTGTGTTTAAGTGGGTTCGAGAATGGTTTAGATTCACAATACGGTCAACTAGGTGCGAAGCGGGGGCGGATCGCTAATCTACTAATAAATTTACTACAGATCGATCCCGCGATTTTAGGTATAAAAGAGATATTCTCATTATTCTCAACTTCACAGCAAATATAAACTTAACACCGGAACTAGTCGAAACAGAAGTTTCATTCGAGTTGTACAGTTACACACTTCATCAAGCGAAGCAGTAACAGAGACATAAAATCCATTCGGTTATTATCATAGTTTGGAACAGTTTGTTATCCAACTGTTCGCGTTTAAAGCCGAAACCTCGCATGTGGTGGGCAGTGGAGTAATGATTCTATGCGAGACATCTCTGTATTTCAGAACTAGTTTTTTATTTTTGAATAATTTATTTGATATTTTCGCCAAGGATTTCGCTTTACTTTTTAGACTAGTACTTGTACAAAATTGGTAAATTTTTTGTTTATTTTTTTTGTAATACATCATCATCACCCTATTAACATTCCCACTGCTGGGACACAGGGACTTCACTCTTGACGAGAGAGATTAGGCCTTAATTCACCACGCTGGCCAAGTGCGGGTTGGTGAATGTCACATGTCCTTCAAACTCTTTTAAAGTTCTCAGAACATGCCGTTTGGTTAATTACAGATTCTTTATTCAGACACCAGACATAGCTTCTGTAAGGCATAAAATGCTTGATTTGCATTTTGAAAATATTAGTTTTCGTCATATTTTTCTATTTTAGTGAGTGATATCAGAAACAAAACAAAATAACAATAACATGCTTAGATGAAGTACTACGGTTGGGCTTACAAAATAAACCATTTTATGTGCTGTAAAAAATAACAAGATGTTGTAATAATACGACAAAAACGAAATGAATGAATATTATGATTCAAAACGGGTAACATACCATGATTTGACGGTTTTTGAGTTTTCCGATATTGAAATGAATGAAGTTGTGCAAAATCTGTCAAATGTATACGATTACAACATAATTATTATACATTTACAGCTTATAAAATGGCAAATCATGGTAATAATAATAATAATAATGTCTTGGCCGTTTTAGACCTCAGCGACTGCTATTTTGTTTTTCATAACATAACATTTACTGTGGATGTAGCTATAGTATCCTTTCATGCGCTCTCTGGTGGCTAGAATACCCAACCTTGTTAATGAAGGTACGAGCATGTTAAAACAAATCATGGTAAGGCTAAGATACATTGACCAAAATTACAATTCTTAATTCAATTTTTTTTTTCAAGGTGAGTAAAAATTTGCAAACATTATAATTTTGATAGCTCAATAACTAAACAATAATAATAAAGTTACAGTCTGTTTTTTTAACATTCTTGTTTGTTCATACTTTGTTGATTATTGAAACGGTCATGGCTAAGTAATTATCCCTCTAAAAGTCGTTCCATTATAGTGTACCCTAATATTTTATACTGTGCAAACTAAAGCATAACTTAATTTTAGCGCCATTTTAGTGTCATTTTAGTGACCATCATAGTTTCAGATTTTACGATGGCTGTCATTACAAACAGAATCGTTTGTTTGTTTGTAACTAGACATAATGAATGGGGAAATGGAACTAATTCAGAATTTTGACTGCTAGCCTGCTCAGTTTTGTCAGAAATAGGGGAGATCATCGAAGTAATTATTTTTTATTCGTAGGTAAATAAGAATGTTAAAACATTTTTTTATTGTTAATGAAAAATTAAGACGATATTGTCCATTGAGTCCATTTGAGGTTACGCTTACCAGGTGTATTTTTGTATTTCACAAGCCGCACTAAGGAACTTTGATACTCTATACCGTTGCACTTTCTTTTATTAATTGATAGAGTTGGATTATATTTTTTTATAGTTTAACCTGCAAAGTGAGGTTTATCACTTATTAAAAATCATTAAAATTTAATAATTAAACTTAGGTAAAATAAAAACCTATCTGTTAGATCGGCGGCTGTATTCAACCAAAACGTTAACCAATAAACTGCGCTATTAATTAAAACACGATTGTGGTAACACTAAACGGCTTACAAATTATTAATTCTTTAATAAATTAAATTAATGCTACTGATTACGGTTAGCTGCAAATTAATTGTTAACGACGTATGATTAATTTATACACTTAATAGGTTTAAGTTCTCTATGAGAAAAACAAAGCGCTAAACATAACAAAAAAAAACATAATATACTTTTTTTTTTATTATAGATAAGCCTTCATTTGACCACAATCTCACCTGATGTAAAGTGACGATGTGGTCTAAGATGGAGCATGAAGACCTAGAAGGTAGATATACCTACTTATACCGTCTTATGTCGACCTCAGTGGCTGGGTGGGCGATGGTCCGCCTGAGGTGCAAGAAGTTGCGGGTTCCATCCCAAAAAAAAAACAATAACAGTATATAGTATATCAGTCACCTCACACACATAGTACAAGCTCTGCTTTGTTTGGGGTTACTGATGCTGTGTGATTCATCCTTAAATATCTATTTATTTATATAAGTGCTGACAGAACGTATTTAACGTACTACGGTCCCAGTGTGGTACTGTACTCTCTACTTTTTCGCCGGCAAAGGTATGATACCTTTGTCGGCTTAAAATCAAATCTTACATTTTAACCGTACTGTTATTATAATAATAATGAAATTAAACCATTTATTTTAGGCATCTCAGGCCCATATAAACATATATAGTGTGTGCCACACGATGAAATGTTTTTTCGTGTTTCGTGATGTGGTCCGGAGAACAACCAATCTTCTAGTCTTCATGCTCGTCTTGGACCACATCGTCACTCTACATCAGGTGATATTGTGGTCAAATAAGGGCTTATCTAGCATAAAAAAATAAAAATAATGTATATACCTTACAGGCATCGCACAGAAATATCAAAATTAATGCTAAAATGTCATAGTGTTATAGATTCTGTTATCCCTTTAAGCTTTATTGAATCACAAAATTTTGTTCAAAACCCCTTAATTTCCAACCTCGTTAAAGCTTTCAAACTAAAATGTTCATTCAGTTAAAAATAGCAGTAATTTAGTAACCCAAGGGCCAATGCGAAAGTTTCTAAATACTGAAAGCCACAGAACAAACTTTCGGAGCCATTAAACATTATACATGCGTAATAAAATTGTAGTTATCAACTGGAAATGTTCAGCGAAATTATATTTAGTTTGTTTTGTACTACGTTGTAAATACTGTTTGAACCCGAAACAAAAAGAGGGTTGTTATAAGTTTGACGTGTCTGTCTGTCTGAGGCGTCATAGCTCCCGAACGGATGAAGCGATTTCAATTTAGTTTTTTTGTGTGAAGGGATGAGTTTTGCGCGAGTATTCTTAAAAATGTTACATGAAAATCGGTTAACTCGTTGGAAAATTAATGAAAGCGCATCACGTGCAAGTTACAAATTGTATAACTTTTTACTTTAAGGGAACTGAGGATTTTTAATTTTAAATTTAGATATTTAATTAGGTTATAAGTTAAAGTACTTGATAAATAAACCCTCGATTATTTTGCTGCCACGGAGATAATTGTTAGCATAAGCACCATTATTTACGTTTCTGCTGCTGGGACACAGAGCCTTCTTCTCTCTTGACATAAAAGATATGGTCTTTATTCACCACGCTGGCCAAGTGCGGGTTGGTGAATGTTACATTTCCTATAAACTCTTTAAGTTTCTAGTTTACTTCTAAAGTAAAGAGCGCTCATTGATTTTTAAAGAAGAAAAACCCAGCTGTGCTAGACCGTTTAAAAATAAGGGACACCTTTATGACACGGATTAAATTTTGTTTTATTGTTAACCTATTTGCATGATACGAGAGACTAATAAACTGAAAACTCATAAAGGACTCTTCCATCAAATGAAAAAAAATTGCCAACTCGTGGGCAAAGAAAACGAACGACACTTCCCAACTCAAACAGAACCACATTGTTTGACCGCTGTGGCTTTGTCCAGCCAACGTGTGCCTTAAGTTATGAGATACTAGCGTGGCCCAAAGTAAAAGGTAAGCCTATGTCATTGTCAAGTCAAAATGTTTATTTCCTTAAACACACATGGCATATAATATGTAAAGGTCAACTTAAAGTTAATTTAAATAAAAACTAAGAATAATCAAGGCAATAACATTGTTTTGACAGCTCCCTTCAGTTTTTTACACTGAGTTGAAAAGCGAATAAAACAATCCAGCTTTCATCTCTTAGCGCTCGTTCAGACATGCGGGAATCGTGCGTTTACGAATCGCGCGGTTTCAAACCGCAAAATTGTGAAGCTATTCAGACACGCGCGGTTAGTATGCGATTTCGTGCGGGTTAGCGTCAGTTTCAAAATGGAGGTCGACGAAGAAGTGTGTTTACTGTGGTTGCTCCTTAAAAAAAAAGAAAAGAAAAAAGCGGTATTGGGTGCATCCAATATTACGTGACCGACTAGTACATGGTCAGTTCGTAACATTATCCACCAACTCTTGCCAAGCTCGGTTCTTGATTATTTTATTTGAGTAATCATCACACTGAATGTCCCATATTGCAGGTCTCTTCTCCACCTCATCAATAAATAGTTCAGTGTCGAAACGATCCATGGCGAACTCACGAACAGTGACGTGCTCACCGCGCGGTATCCGCAATGCAACTGAACGCAAAGTAAAGACTCCATAGTAATAGAAACGCGCGGGAGCAGCGCGATTCTATTTTCTGGCGGTTGGGTTGCGGTAACCGCGCGGCTTGATTAACCGCGCAGTTATGTCTGAACGATTACTAACTAACTCATATAAATAAGACCCGCGCGATTACCATGCGATTCTATAATCGCGCGGTTCCCGCCGTGTCTGAACGAGCGCTTATGTTGTTATTATAACACAAGCTTCAGAGAATCTATTTACCAAATTTTATTTAAATCGGTTTAGTAGATACAGAGATTTCCCCCTAACACCGTCACAAACAATCTCATAAACTTATAATATTATTATAGACAAGAGTTGTTATTACGTACCGCGTAGTAAACATAATTTCTTTTTTTTATTATTATTATTTATGTTTTTATTTACATTATATTATTACATTATTCCGTGGCTTCTGAAATACACTACTCGCGCCTGACGGTGACTGTTACATACGACGCTCAATATTTCTGATGGTTTATTTAATTTTATTAAGTTTAAGTTTATTTCATATTTAGAGTTTTTTATAATCTTGTGTCAAAACATATTGCATTTATTTCTGTATGAAAAAAAACATTCGCCATTTTAGGTTACGCGCGAATGCTGCAGTTACAAATGGCGACCACTTGAAGGTTTACATTAGATTTAAGAAACCTAAATCCTTAAAAGTTTATAAACTTGCACCAAAAACGGAAAAACTCGTCGTATTTCGCCAACCTTGTGGGCTAAACGATGCAAAGTTGGACCGTTCCGTACTAGTGCTATAACGTTCCGTACTAGATATAACGTTCCGTACTGGTGACACAACGGTCCGCTTGTACAATAGTTTCTTTGTAAGCCGTTGTTAATTCACAATTGTTCTTTATTCTGGTCACATTGTCGTTTTGGTGACGGGCGATGTCGTTTCAGCGAAAATTAGAATTATTCCGATCTGTCACCCTGCTTTGTCCCCATGGGGTGACAGAACGGACAAAAAAGTTTGATCTGTCCCCCTGTTACAGATGAGGGGACAGTTCGAACTTTATTCAGCTCCTTAATGTTTTATCTGTCCCCCTATCGGTATTAGGGGGACAGATCAAACTTTTTTATTCCTGTTTGTCCGCAATAGAATTAAATATATTCTTAAAATCATACAAAAAAATATTATTTATTTTTGATTACGTTCTTAAAAATAATGCAACCTTTTATTAATTAAAAGCCAAAATGGTTTCGATTTATAATCACCTTTATTTATATGAGTTATAAATTCAGTCTCTAATAATTATCAGTCTCATAAATCACGAAAGGTACATTTTACACAATCAGTCTCATTAAGATACAAATATTCATATTAAAACTTACTAACACCACGAAAATATCTTTATCAATCAACATAAAATCTTGCTTTGAATATAAATCGCAGTAAATATTGTACATATTACAATCAGTCTTCTGATTTGACTTCTTACCTAGTTACTATAAAATTAAATGAAACCTGGACTAATAAACTAAAAATTATTAACGTAAATAATTTCAAAACTTAAATAAACGAATCTATTGTCTAACGAATTATAAAACTTTAATTTTTTTACATGCAGATTTCGGCAGTCGAAATGTGACTACTAATATTGTGCCCGTAGTTTACGCTTTAATGAGTCACAAGGATCAAAAAAGTTATGAAATTTTATTTAACCTGATCAAATCATAGATTCCAGATTGGAAACCTAAAACTTATAAATCTGATTATGAAATTGCAGCAATGAAGGCAATAAAAAAGATTTTTCCAGAAGTCACCGTTAAAGGTTGTTTCTTTCACTACAACCAAGCTGTATGGAAGAAGAGAGCCGCTCTTAAGCTAACTAAATCAAAACTTTTGAAAAGGCCAGTGGAATTGAGTGCCGTCCTGCCACTGATACCTAATAGTGAAATTTTAAATGGATGGGCTTATATCGCATCAGAAAGTCCGAATGATGAACAAAGTAAGAAATTTCGTCATATAATCAAACAATGGATCTGTTATGTATGTGTAGAAGTAAGACCTACGTTAGTGTGCGTGGCTGCGCCCTCGCACCCCAGCTTAGTACAATAAATCAGTGTGTAACCAACCAGCGGTCGTTTCACTACTTGCGGTCACCGATACAAATATTGTACAGTGGCGACGTTCTACCCGCGAATAAGAAAAAAAAATAGCATCAATAATGTCTCAATTCGGTGTGTTAAATATCTTCGACCACAATTTACAAACGTGGAAGACGTATAAAGGCCGGATAACGCAGTATTTTCTGGCGAATGACATCACCGCTGCGACGGATGCTTCGGGCTGCAAACGAAAGGCGATCCTGCTGAGCGCACTCACTGAGGGTACCTACAAGCTAGCTACAGACTTGGTGCTTCCCAAAGACCTTGAAAACGTACCCTACGAAGATCTGTTACAAGTCCTAGATACGCATTTCACTCCGAAACGTGTTGGATTTGCTGACCGTCATACCTTTTACGCGGCAGTTCAACAAAGCGGCGAATCGCACTCCCAGTGGGCGGCGCGCCTACGTGGTCTAACTGAAAAATGTGCATTCTTAAACGTAGAAGAAGCGCTTCGCGACAGGTTCCTGATGGGTATGTTGCCGGGACAAGAAAAAGAAAAATTGTACACAAAGGATCTAGCAGAACTAAGCATGGCGGAAGTCGTCAAGATGGCCGAAAATATGAGCTGTGTTCGCGCGGCCGCCGCCGCAGCTAGTGCCAGCGTGCCCTCGACCGGAACAATGGGAAATAGTCAGCTGTTTAACGTGGCAAAAAGTTATAAAAGTGCTAACGTCGGTAAAGATAGGTGTAGTGTATGTGGCTATACAAATCACAAATCATCTGAGTGCCGGTTCGCGAATTATGCCTGCAAAAAGTGTCACGCAAAAGGCCACTTGCGTAGAATGTGTTCAAAATCAGTGAATTACGTTAAGTTGGATTGCGGTGATAAGGGCGATGATGAGTCCGGTGATGACGGTGAGTTGTATAATATCCGATCTTTAAGGGGAGAACCCATGGTAGAAGAATTATTAGTAAATAATTTGCCTTTTAGATTTGAGATTGATAGCGGGTCCGCCGTTACCGTAATTTCCGAAAACTTTTATAACGAAACATTTAGAAATGTGCCTTTATCAAAAACAAATAAACAGCTGATGACGTACAACGGCAAAATAATTTGTTGTTTAGGGACGTTGTTATTACCAGTCCGTTACGCTGGACAAACAAAGAAAATAGTTTTTTATGTGATCCGAGATGGAGGTCCTCCTCTTTTAGGCAGGGATTTTATTTCTTTGTTTAATCTGCACCTAGTAGCAATAAACCACATAGATTCAGATTTACCTATCAGGCAGATCCAAGAACGTTATCAGGAGTTATTTTCCGATAAGTTAGGTACATTCAATAAGTACAAAGTTAAGTTACGGTTAAAAGAAAATATAAAACCGGTTTTTTGCAAAGCGCGACCGGTAGCATTTGCCTTACGCGATAAGGTAAATAAAGAAATTGATAGATTGATTGAGTTAGGTATTCTTGAGCCCATTGAGTACTCAGAATACGCGTCACCTATAGTTCCTGTACTGAAACGAGATGGGTCCGTCAGACTGTGCGCAGATTATTCAGTTAGCATAAATAAACAGCTGTTGATAGAACAATATCCGCTACCTACTACCAGCGAATTATTCTCTAAAATCTGCGGCGGTCAGCAGTTTACTAAGCTTGACCTATCAATGGCCTACAATCAGTTCCAGCTAGATGATGAATCGAAAAATCTTACCTGTATAAATACTAGCCGCGGCTTACTAAGATTTACACGACTTGTGTTTGGTTTGGCTAGCGGGCCGTCTATCTTCCAGCGGGCTATTGAGGGGGTACTGTCCGGTATAGAGGGTGTATTATGTCTACTGGATGATATTTTGGTCACAGGGAAGGATAAAAAAGAACATACTGAGCGCCTAAATACGGTACTGCAAAGATTACAGGATGCAGGTCTAACACTCAGAAAAGACAAGTGTAGTTTTTTTCAAAAAGAGGTTAGTTATCTGGGGTATATTATTACAAATGAGGGTTTAAAAAAATCAAAAGATAAGGTTAAGGCTATGATTGGAGCCCCGACCCCGACAGACGTGACCCAGCTCCAGTCATTTTTAGGCCTCATTAATTATTACAGAAATTTTGTACCTAATGCTTCAATCGTCTTAAGTCCGTTATATGAATTATTAAAAAAGGGGTGTAAATGGAACTGGACAGACGTTCATCAGCAGGCATTTAATAAAATCAAGACTTTAATGACGTCCAACCAAGTACTCGCCCATTTTGACCCTAGTGCTAAAATAATATTAACGGTCGATGCTAGTTCTAGTGGCCTAGGTGGTGTACTTTCTCAGGTGGGTCAGGACGGCATTGAGAGACCTGTTTCTTTTGTATCGCGGACGCTTAACAGCGCGGAAAAGCGTTATTCTCAAATACAAAAAGAAGCAACAGCTATAATTTATGGTGTCCGTCGGTTTCATCAATATCTGTACGGCAGATCTGTACCATTTGTTTTACGGACGGATCATAAGCCGCTTTTATCAATATTCGGCCCAAACAAAGGAGTACCAGAAATGTCCGCCAATAGGCTTCAGCGCTACGCGCTATTCCTAAGTAGCTATAATTATACAATTGAGTATGTACGTAGCGCTGATAACAGCGCAGATTTCTTGTCTCGCTCTAGCCTTCAGAGCGCAGTGCACGAGTGCGCGTGCACCGAACAGTGCCAGTGCTGCGACTGCGAGGTGTCATACGACCGGGCTACCTATCTATGTTTTGTCATGGACGGGTCTATGCCGCTAACAATTGAAAAATTACGCGCTGAAACAGATACTGACACTATACTAAGTTTAGTAAAAAAATGTATTTTAAAGGGATGGCCGCCTAAGTTAACCGATGTAAGATTGAAGGCTTATTATTTGTGTAGAACTCAATTATCTGTAGAGAATGGGTGTGTTATGAGGGGGCATAAGGTCGTTATACCTAGTAATTTGTATAAAACTGTGCTAATGGAATTACATCAATCTCATTTAGGAATTGTCAAGACTAAGGCCGAGGCGCGTTCAAGATTCTGGTTTCCCGGCATTGACCAGGCCATAGAAACAATGATAAGCTCATGCGACGTCTGCATCCAGCTGCGGCCCGCGCCCGCGCGCGCGCCTTCTGTGCGTTGGAGCTACCCTTTAAAGGCTTTTCACAGAATACATATAGATTTTTTAGGGCCACATAAAGGTTGTATGTATTTAGTAGTAGTCGACGCTTACACTAAGTGGCTAGAAGTTTATAGTATGAATGCCGCTACGTCATCAGCTGCGGTTATTTCAAAACTGTGCGATTTTTTTTCGAGATTTGGCTTACCGGGAACCATTGTAAGTGATAACGGCTCATCTTTCTGTTCACGTGAATTTAAAATGTTTTGCGCGAGTAACGGAATCAGCCACATTACTTCGCCGGTGTACCACCCGCCCAGTAACGGCCAGGCAGAAAGTTTTGTGAAAATAGTAAAACGAGGAATAAAATCTTGTCTTTCAACCTCAGCTCAAAATTCAAGAGATAGTAATTTAAAACTCTTAAAGTATCTAATGGATTATCGAAACTCCGTTCACACTACAACAGGGTTGTCTCCCGCGGAAATGGTATTCGGTCATAAGCTGAGGTCTCGTTTAGACATTATTAACCCTAAATCATCGCCACCATCGTCACCCTCGTCACCTGCACACAACAACGTTCAAAATCCACAGTTTTCGCAGTTTAAAAAACATGTAACAAATAAATTTAAAAAGTTACAAATAAATGAAATAGTTTTATATAAAAAGTTTGTGAATAAAACAAATTTTACTTGGTGTAAAGGTATTATTTTGAAACGGTTAGGAAAAGTCGTGTATTTAATTAAGGACTTGGAAAGCTCTGAGTTATGTAAAAGGCACTGCAACCAATTGATGGCATATAAAGGAGACGACCGTAACAATCTTGAAGATATTGGTGGCTGTGCTACAAAAAAGATTATACCCTTCCGTACCTCAGCATCACAATCATCGTCACTGCTGGAGCTACCAGCACTCGCTGCTCCCTCGGTCGAGGATGCTGATCCAGGGCCAAGCGCTCCGCCGCGCTCACCGCCACCGTCGCCGTCACCGCCGCCACCGCCCGCACCGCCGAGCTCGCCGCCGCCGACTGTGTTTTCCCCAACATTTACTTCGCAGCCTGATTACTCACCAGACGAAGCAGAAGCACTACCCGAACAAGGTCGGACAGGGAGAGGAAGGAGAGAAGAAATGTACGAAGCAAGTACGTCAACCTCGAGCACGAACGAAAAAGCAGTAGATGCAAATACAGATACTCGGGACACAAGTTTGCGTACACAACACGAGACTGATGAGGAATATTATGAGGCAAGAACCTCCGATGAAAGTAGCCAGAGTGATCGAAGCCCACCTCCTATAAAAAGATTGTTACGCAATAATACACACGTGTCTTTCAAGAAATTCTTTTAATAGATGTTTAGTTATTATTATTGTACTAGGGGAAGGAATGTTATGTATGTGTAGAAGTAAGACCTACGTTAGTGTGCGTGGCTGCGCCCTCGCACCCCAGCTTAGTACAATAAATCAGTGTGTAACCAACCAGCGGTCGTTTCACTACTTGCGGTCACCGATACAAATATTGTACAGGATCAAACCGCGTGATGCTGAGTTCAGAAAAACCTGGTGTGTTTTTGGTGAACGTCATGGCACTACAAACTTTCTAGAGGGCTAGCACCATGCGTTTTTTATAAGTGAAGCTTCTATAGAATCGTTAGTGTGAGTGATTTGAAACCGGATGAAACGGAAATGGAAATAAGATTGCTTTTTATTTGGAAATAATATTAAACGCTAAAAAGGTTAAGCAGCAGGTAAAACAAATATTCTAAAAGATAATATAAGAATACATAAGTACTTGTCAAATGCAGTTTGTAGCTGGTGAAATTACTGTTGGTCATTTATTTGAGAAATTAAGATAGACATGTTTTTATATATTTTATGTTTACAGTTTACAGTTATACAAAAAAAATAAGTTTTATAATTCGTTAGACATTTGATATCGTTTAATTATGTTATCAAATTATTTACATTATTAATTTTTAGTTTATTAGTCCAGGTTTCATTTAATTTTATAGTTACTAGGTAAGAAGTCAAATCAGAAGACTGATATTGTAATATGTACAATATTTACTGTGATTTATATTTAAAGCAAGATATATTTTCGTGCTGTTAGTAAGTTTTAATATGAATATTTGTATCTTAATAAGACTGATTGTGTAAAATGTACCTTTCGTGATTTATGAGACTAATAATTATTATAGACTGAATTTATAACTTATACAAATAAAGGTGATTATAAATATATACCATTTTGGCTTTTAATTAATAAAAGGTTGCATTATTTTTAAGAACGTAATCAAAAATAAATAATATTTTTTTGTATGATTTTAAGAATATATTTAATTCTATTGCGGACAAACAGGAATCAAAAAGTTTGATCTGTCCCCCTAATAACGATAGGGGGACAGATAAAACATTAAGGAGCTGAATAAAGTTCGAACTGTCCCCTCATCGGTAACAGGGGGACAGATCAAACTATTTTGTCCGTTCTGTCACCCCATGGGGACAAAGCAGGGTGACAGATCGGAATAATTCGAAAATTAAGAGTTTCGAGTTCAAAATTGTTTTTTGTTGGAATTAGAAATAAATAGTTGTTTTTATGTTGAATTATATTTTAGAGAGCTTTTAGGCTAGCTATTTAGGCTAGCCACAAAGATAGTCCGGTCATTACGTGGGGTAGTCACAACATGTGTTTTGGTTCCATTTCCCGTCACTCGTCATCTCAAAACTTACTCCTTTCTTACACATGTCATCCTTTACACAGTCCATCCATATATTCTTTTTTTTGTCTGCTATTAGTTAAATAGAGCCGATAAAAATCCGGATGGCCTCAAAACGCCTTTTCAGCAATCAAACGGATTACATCGTCAGTAATCATAGTCGTAATATTGGGGGTATTAGGAAACAAACAATGCTTGGTGGATGCAGACCGATTCAAATTAATTCTATTCAGAGGGATAAATTTTGAGATTTCAAAGATTTTGCTTCTAACTATTAATTAAATCTCGAATATTAAGTTCTCGAAGCCTAGATTACTAAGTAGTCTGTTAACACCACGAGTCTACTCTAATAAAAACAATTTAAATTTAAACCAAGACAGTTCTAAAGATATCTGACATAACTTACAATTAATAGTATGACTGGCGACGTTTTTTTGAAACTGAGAAAAGCCTTGTTATATAAAAACAACAACTACTTCTCCGTTCGGCTATGAATATTTAAAATATCCTTTCTTTGTATTGAGGAAAGTTTAACCTCAACCTTTTACATACATAATAAAACCATTTCTTTTCATGTCTGTTAATACAAAAATAATATCATTATGTTGACATTTTACTACTTTGTTTTCTCATGAAATATCTAGGTAAGCTTCAGATTTTCTTTGCTAACAAAGGATACAATCTTACAAACCTTGCTCGGAGCTAACCTTTAGCTCTCAAAGAAAACATTCTTCAAACGACAGAAAATATGAATTTATCTAAGACATATGCGAAACATCTTAGGTTATAATACAGAATGTAAAAGTAAAAATATAATGTTATAGATAATCCATGTTTCTTTGATGTTTTAAATGGGTATATAAAAATGTGTCCGTCTGCCTGTTACCTTTCATGGGTACAATAAAAATAATTATTTTACTTTCTCCCCACAAGCCGTGCCATCGTCTTTTGTACAAAAAGAGCAGTGTAATCTGCCCCACAGCCTAAAAATTAAATACTTTCAATACTTTCGACTGCAAAAAATACATACTACCCCGGAAAAAACTAGACTTACAAAAAAATTAAGACTTTTGCATGTCATTAAAATGATGTGAAGTAGAAAATATAATTTTGTTCCAGATAAAACCAAATGGGATGCGAACAAAAAGGGTTCAATGCCTGGAAAACTGCAAACTAACTATGACAGTTGGTCTGTTGTATGGGGGTGAAAGATAAACATCCGAATGTTGCCAAATATACCCCAAGGGGGTATCAAAAGGACTTGGCATAAATGGCTTACTCCAGAAATGCCCTGCGACTATCCCCTGCGAAGAGAATAGTTGAAATATTTTGGTAATATCGAAAAATTAAGTATTTCTTGAGGTGAGAAATGTAATTTTACCATAAATATACATATATACTTCGATAAAAGTTGAATGAAAAGAAGGTATTTGACTTTGACAAGACCCCGCCGTGGTGTGGTAACTATTTGCCTAATTAAAAGGGCCAGAGTAACTCAAAGAGCTAGCTAGCTATGGAGAGGGCTATGCTCGGGGTTTGTCTACGTTATCGAATCACAAATGAGGAGATATGTAGAAGACCGCGGTGAAAGTTCTAAGGCTGCATTGATGATGATAAATTAGAGTTTTTATATTTTATTATTACCTGATATACTTAAAGATTCTTTCATGAATTACTCGACAAAGTAGCCAACCCAAAAAAAAAATGTTATTAATATCCCATCTCAAAACTGACATTGTAATGGGAATTCTCATGAAGAAGTCATAATTTTAATTATTTTTGGTTTTAAGTACACATCCCTGTCACGTCAAAATAAATTCCGAACGTAAAAATATAAACGAATTTTTTAAATAAAATTCCCATTTTTTGTAGCATAAATAAGTCTTCCTGTAACTCCGTAAAAAACTGGAATATTAAATCATATCAATTTCGCCATAACTTCTGAAGGGACGACGAAGCCAAGGGAATTGTGAAACCTTAAAAGGTAACCGAAATGACAGGGAGTCCCTAGTCTCCCTTTGTATAAGGTAAAGGATCCTAGTGCAGGGTGACCTCCCTAGTAAATAAATACAAAAGCATAGGGATGTGACATGTGACATGTAACATGTTGCTATCAATAAATGAACTATGATGTAAATGTTGGTCTAGATGCTTGAAAAAATACTCGATTACAATTAATAAAATGGTGATACAATAATGTTTGTTGCGGATTTGATCTTCGTATTTACAGTGGGCTGTATAGACTGGTTTTTTAAACGTATGAAGTCAAGCTCGCCTATCTAGTCCTTTCCAAGTACTGTGGTGGTATCCGGGGGGCCACTTCGTGTTCGGCGCCGATCGCTCGGCTCTAGTCGGCTTTCTGAGGGAGACGGGGCGGAATCAGGCGCAGGTATCGTAGTCGGTAAATATTTTGAAAACAAATCATTGAAGATTGTAAATTCATGTTGTTTGTATCTCTTAATTTATGTTTAAGAGGAACGAACTTAACAGTTTAATGGTATTAGTTGAAATCTGTAATATGTTAGAACCGAATTTTGATCGTATGCAATCTAGTTTTTTATATTATGCCAAAAGATGATTGAACGAATCATAAGAAATCGGTACTGGACTAATTCGAAAAGCGAATATAATGTTTTTCATAAATAAATACGATAAAATACAATTGAGAATGTCGTATGAAATACTATCTATTAAGTACTGTCTAACATAATATAACATGTCAAGTATGGCAATATTTTATAAACACATTTTATTATATTATTTTTAAGTAAGTTAAAGGCCTCCGGCATTCGGATCTCAGCCTAATACCCTGGATACGGAGAAACCATTTTACATTATGCACAAGTAATTTGTTTGAAATGTTTCTTTAGAAGATTAATCTGGTATCGTAAGGCTTCCAGATTTCTTATATTTACTTTATCAAGGACTTATGTGAGGCCTTAACTAAGTTTGTTCTCAGTTGATAGGTGCTCTGTTGAAAAAGTATTTCTGACAACCAGACTCATTTTATACAATAATAAGCTAATAATAATATGATTCAGGCGTTATTTTGCAGAAACTTAAAACAAATGTGAAATACTCAGTAATATTTAAAATAACTAAATCGTTATTTTCAACTTATCTTCAACAAGCGCGCGCCACAACTTCGCACGGATGCTAATTGATATAATCCTTCCACTTGGATGATTCTATCTATTGCTAAAAATCAACACAACATCGAGCCCCGTGTTAACTCTTAACTTGTTTTACAGGTACTAGACGTCTGATATACTTAATATAATAGACATACATATATATCCTCTGGCCTTTCGGCTCTCATACTGTACGGACGTGTCGTCGAGCGCGTTAGAATTTTTGTGGAGCTTCGCCCTCGGTATATCTACCCCGGATCGGACTGCCAGTGCTGCGCCTACCTGCCCCAAGGAGACCCCAGAGTTCGCGCCGCGGTGAGTGACCTACTTCACCTCGCACGATCGAGTCGAAGACCCAGTCGCTGGATTGCAACCACTACACCACGAACAACGTGTGCCGCCGGCTCGAAATTATCGTATACTAGCTATCATCTTCGATTCCTAGCCCAGATCAAAATAATCATTCATATTTTGTGGGTAATACACTCTTTGTGACTTTTTATAGTTTTTTAACCAAGTATTATCAAAAATATATCTGTTAAAATTAATTATTAGAAAAATTGAGAGAATACCAGAAAGTGTTAAACGCCTAATTTTATACACAAGCAATACACATAAGCGGCTGCTGAGAAAATCAATAAGTTATTCTCTGTCCCCGAAGTATAACAAAAATCATGATGCAACATTCGCCTCCAAAATCGATGCATCTAGAAACAGAAAAGCAAGGTACAAGTCTTTCTGAAACTGATCAAGATAATGACTGCATGGTTACAAGTCGCCGTTTAAAACGCAGAGCGTTACGAAGTCCGGAGCTGGTAAACTCTTTCAAGTTAGAGGGAACGCTAAATGCCTTTCAAAAGCAGATCTCAGACCACATGACAAACTTATTTACGTCTTTCCAGAAAGATCAAGACAATAAGTTTGAAACGCTTAGGACTGACCTACAGGTCATCAAACAGGAAGTCCAGGAAATGAAAAACTTTAAGGCAGAAACTGATCATAAATTACATAATCTCAGCTCGGAAACCGAAAATCTTGCGATAAAAACAAGCCTAATAGAAAATAAAACTATAGTTAACACTGAGCAAGTGCAAATAATAGGGAGACAGATTGATTACATGGAGAGGCAGTTAAATCAATATAAATTTGAAATAAGAAATGTACCTTCCTCGGTCGTCGAATCTAAGGAACAACTTCAAGAAATCGCATGCAAATTACTGAAAAAACTGAGCCTGGAGGATCTAGGCAGAGAAATTCGCAACATTAGACGGTTACCTGGTAAACAAAATGCACCGAGGCCAATTCAGATTGAAGTTTCCTCTGTTGATGCCAAGTTCAGTGTTATACAAGCTGTAAAGCGATTCAACAAACATAACTGTACGGACAAGCTTAGCACCATTCATTTGCAACTACCAGGCCCGCCTAGGCCTATATATGTGAATGAATCCCTAACTTATAAAACTAAAGGTCTTTTCTACAAAACAAGAATTTACGCTAAACAAAACAATTTTGCTCACTGCTGGACGTCGAATGGGCAGATATGTCTACGCAAGGAGAATGGCGGGACTATTACCTACGTAAATAGCGAAGAGCAACTGAAAGATGTTGAAAAACATGCATGACTAAGCAGTTTTATACTACCTATTACTATTAACTATTTTATAACTTTCTATTTTTACTATCTTTGTTGTTTTATAAATTGTTTATTTTTAAGTTGTAAAATCAAAGCAATTCGCATTCTTTCTATTTATGAGCTGAAATTCACATATTGCATACTAGGCGTATCTCTGACTATACTTGTACATACCAGCAACCCACCAAGTAGAAGTACTGACAATGTCACTTCTATAAATCCTTCTGAATACGGGCACCTTTCGAAACTTGAACTCTATACCGTTATACGCATAATCATATTTTATCCTCGCTCATCTCACACTGCATGTGATTTCGCAGTGTACATTATCTGCATATTTTTGTATATAAAATGAACGTTGAAGTATTATATGACGGTATAGATAAGGTGTCTATTTCAGAAACGTATGTGTGTACGCCGGAGAAATGTTTATCTTTTGTAGAAAATATTAGGAAGCCTATTACTATAATCACGCAAAATATACGAAGTATATTTAGGAACTTAAATGAATTTCTAATACTAGTAAAACGCATGAAGTCCACTCCCGACCTTATTATTTTCACGGAATGCTGGTTGTCAAAAACTATTAATTTACCTGTAATAGAAGGGTATGTAGCTGCGTCCACCACTAATCACATACTGCAAAACGACGGAGTCGTAGTTTATTCAAAGTCGGATATAGTTGCTTACTCATATGAACCTATATTTCTAGATGCTAACTGCCTCATCACTGTAATTAATAAGGATATCGCGATAGCCTCTTTATACCGCTCTCCTTCTTATTCGAATTTGGAAAGATTTTTGGATTCCTTGGATAATGTGTTACAGACTTTAACTAAATACAGAAATATTATTGTAGTTGGAGATATTAATATTAACATAGTTGACAATGTGTTGACAAAAAAATCGTCAGACTATCTTGAACTCATGGCATTTCACGGTTTATTACCAACCCATACTCTTCCTACCCGAGAAACAACCTGTTTGGATCACATATTCTTGAAATCTAGGAATAAGTCTGTGACACTGATTGTAGAAAGTAATATAACGGATCATAACCCTATAGTTATAGTTATGCAGAACAAAGTCTCAGTGCCTATGTTACAAACAACATCTAAAATAGATTATAAAGCGGTAAAAGAGGACATATCAAATACAGATTTTAGCCCAGTATTAAAATCATCAGATTGTAATTATGCCACTGATGAATTTGTCCAAATTCTGTCGAAAATTATTAAACGAAATACAAAACTAAAAAATGTACCACGTCGTAATATGCCTATTAAGCCGTGGGTTACTCCAGGACTAATTAGGTGTATGAGGCATCGCGATAACCTTCATAAAAAGATACGCAACTCACCGAATGATGAGGTCCTAGTAACAGTATATAAGAGATACCGGAACTACTTTAATAAGCTTATGCGCAACCTTAAACGAAAATATGAAAGGGCCCAATTTGATGAAGCTGGTAGAGATCCGAAAAAAATTTGGAGGGTTATTAACGAAATCGCTAATTTTAAAGTGAAAAAAGCTCTACCACAGGAGCTTTTGCAAGGCGAAGATACATCTAAAACCTTAAGCTTAATCAATAATTATTTTGTCAGTGTTGGTCAAGATTTAGCCAATAAAATATGCGCAGGTAATTCTAGACAGATATATATAACGGGAGACAAAGCTTTACATTCTTTTGGATTGATAGAAATAGAACCAACTGAAATAGAATCACTCATAAATACACTGAAAAACAATTGCAGCACTGGTTGGGACAATATTTCTACCCAAATTATAAAGCAAAGTAAAGAGTATCTAATTTTGCCACTTACGCACATATGCAATCTTAGTTTTTCAACAGCTGTTTTCCCAAATTCTTTCAAAAAATCTATTATACTACCAATTTTTAAATCAGGTGATAAAAAAGTCATGAGTAATTATAGGCCCATATCCATACTTCCAGCCCTATCTAAAATTCTCGAAAGAGCTCTACATAACAGGTTGGTCAAATACCTAGAGCATTACAATCTCATCTCAGGTAATCAATTCGGTTTTCGGAAAGGGCTCTCTACGGCTGACGCAGTTACGGAACTAAATAATTTTATCGTGGATTGCTTGGATAATAGAGTCAAATGCATGGGCGTATTCCTAGATCTTGCCAAAGCATTTGATACAGTCTCCATTCCTCTACTGCTGAACAAAATGGAAGATCTAGGAATACGGGGAAAGCAACTAAAGTTATTTGAAAGTTACCTTACAGGCAGAACTCAAAGTGTGAAGATAGGAGAGTACACCAGTACGGCTCTACCTGTGACTTTTGGGATTCCCCAAGGCTCTATAATTGGACCGACTCTATTCTTGCTCTACATAAATCAAATTTGTAATACCCAGATCGAAAATTGTAAAGTTATCTCGTTTGCTGATGACACAGTGCTCTTATTTCGAGACGATTCGTGGCAAAAGATTTTTAAACGAGCTCAAGATGGATTTAATCAAATATCTAAACAGCTGTACAGTAATATCCTGACTCTAAATGCGACGAAAACTAAATTTGTAACCTTCTCTCTACGCAAACCAGGACAACCGCACGTGGATCTTAACTTAAAAGCTCATTCTAATCAATGCCTCTACTCACCTAGTCATAACTGTGATTGTAGCACCCTAGAAAGAGTTACAAGTGTTAAATACCTTGGTGTTACTATCGATCAACACATGTCATATGAAAATCATATAAAGACCGTCACTGCTAGAGTTCGTAAGTTAATAGCTGTCTTTAAGCTTATTCGACACGCGGCAAGTAAAAGCCATCTGAAATCCACTTTTTTTGCGCTCTGTCAATCACTAATACTCTACTGCATTAGGTCATGGGGCGGTGCTGCGAAATCACACCTTTTGCCACTGGAAAGAGCGCAGAGAGCGGTATTGAAGGTGGCTTTTAATAAACCTTATAAATACCCCACCTACGAACTCTATCAAGAACTCCAAGTGCTCTCAGTTAGGAAAGTTTTTATACAGCAACTTATCATAAAACAACATAAAGCTTCACCTCAAATCAACGTTTCCCATAAGCGCCGTAAATATAAAATATACACTGCAAAACAATGCAAAACATCATTTGCACATCGCCATGCACAGTTCTTAGGGCCTTACATATATAATAACTTAAATAAACCCAATAAACTGCAACAAAAAACTAACCTTGACTGTAAAAATATTGTTACACGGTATTTGCAAGACCTAGAATATGCTCAGGTAGAGCACTTGTTGGAGGTACAATCTTAGTATTGGGCTACACTTAGATTGTTGTGTAATTAGTGATTTTCAGCTTCATATTTTATTTTATTTTATTTATTATTTTCCCTACTAACATGCGATGCTTAATGATTTTTTTAATATTTTTTGTTTAGAAATTCTAAGTTTATTTTTGTTTAGTTGTTTCTTATAAAGTAATTACCAACTATACCTACGCAAAACACCTAGTGCTGTTTGTACTTATTTGTAGCCGGAGGGAAGAGCCCTCGTGTCTCATTACAAGTTATTTTAACTTAGTTAGAGCGAGGAGTCATTTTCTTTGAACAAAATAGGTTTAAAATGGGCATGTACTATTTTTTGATTATGTAAATTGTATACTTACTTTATAAAAAAACCTTATTGTAAACCTTTTTGTAAATAAATATTTTTATTATTATTATTATATATTAAATTAATGTCTCGAGGTTTTGTCTGCTCACGTCCGTAAGTGGTAACCCTATGAATCCTTACACGTGACCTCCGGGTGGTGATAAGAACAGTCTCTGGTGGTAGGCTTCGGCCGCGGCTTGTCACCACCCTCCGGGCTGGGCCAGTGCGTGAAGCGATTTTTTCGTGTTTCGTTATGTGGCCCGGAGAAGCCATCTACCTTCTAGGCCTTCAAGTCCCATCTAAGACCACATCGTCACTTTACATCAGGTGAGATTGTGGTCAAATGAAGGCTTAATGTTTTAGTTTACATATTAAACACAAAGGAAAAAAGTTCTTGTAGAACATACAAACACTTGACCCTTCAGCGGGTATCTACCCCGCTAGCTCTTGGACCTCCGCCCACCACGCCAATAAGGCAGTAAGGTAGTTTAAATATGTAAAGAACGGTAGTTGGAATATTATAATTGGCTTGTGCTGCGTAAATAAACTTAAAGTATTCTTATTCTCATCACTGTATGCGGTCTCCCCATCATGAAAACTCGACACAAAGAGGTGAAAACGCCTGAAAGTAAAGGCGTTCGATAGGAAACTTCAGCAATGAAGAATAAAGTTGCTAATAAAACTCTTGGAGTTCTTATCTTGGTAATTTGCGAAAGTGAGGTGAAAAACGTTTTGAATCGCGTCTTCGAGTTTGTGTTTGACCGGGATTCCAAATACGAGTAGCTTGAAATACTTTTGTGGAATTTTGTAAAAACATTTGAATAATAAAAAAAATAAAGGTACTCGCCTTGGTGGCGTGGTTGTGTTTTTGTTATTGTAAAATAATGTCAAAGTAATAAACCTTATAAGCATTAGATGATTAAATAAATATTTCTTGACACGCCACACAACAACTAGCCCCGTCGTAAGATCTAAGCTTGTGTTACCGGTACCTACTAGAAATATGATAAACCTAATATAATAGACATATGTACATTTATAGATATTTTTATTTCGTTATACATAATATTAAACACCCAGACGAAGTAAAAAGTGCTTGTAGAACATACAAACACTTGCGCCCTCGGCAGGAATCGAACCTGTTATCACTTTATTATGCTTTATTTATGCCGTATTCGTCCCGTTGAAAAATCCTTATTCGACCCAGTCTCTATTCCTCGTTCGTCCCTATATGGATACTATATTATGGTACTACTAGATAGCAATAAATCATGTAAATCTAACATTTAAAATAATGGTAATAACTAATTATATTTCTTAAAATTCACAGAAACATCTAGCCCCAAGGCATACGTAATTTTTTGTTCTGTGCCAGAGTCTACGAGATAAGCTCTGAGCTTGTATTTCGAGTACTAGGCATCTGACACACTTTATTCAATAGATTTTTAAGACACATTGCTAGTATAAAATAAATAAAATGTTACCTGACAATTTACTCAGCAACACAAGCACAGCCCCGTGGATAGGTCTAATCTTGTGTTATGAGTTTATTAGACTTAATATAATATACATACAAATATAAGATATTTTTACTAAATACATAACAAGATACAATATCATTTATTTCCATTGTTTGTTTTTACAAATCTCAGAAACTTCAATAACAATATACAAAAAACATAAACAAATTGAAAACCCAGACCAAAGAGAAAGTGCTTGCAAAACACATACAAACACTGACCCCTCGGAGCGAATTGAACCCACACCACAAGCGAAACTTCGCCCACCGCGCCACTGAGGCAATCAAAATGTCAATACATTAAATTCTATACTTAGTCTATACTTAGCAGTGAGACATAATGAGCTAAAAAATAACCAAGACCAAGAAAGAATTGAGCTCCCTATAACTCTACTCCCACATAACATTTGTAGCTCAAAGATAAAATTCCTTTCTACATCTTTTTCGTCTGAGAGTTTATAGACATCAAATAAGTCTGTCTATTTATATTCACTCCCATAATGTGACATACACATGTATGGAATACTTAACGATGTATTTTTCTAAATGAGCCTCGACGGTCCTTTGTTCCCTAATTAGGGGTAGAATTAGGGTTGTCACAGAAAAGTTCCGACCACAAATTGCTTCAGCGTTTTAATTGGTTTGTTTGAACTCTGAAATTGGGTGCGATTTTATCGTCGAATTCGGAGAGTACAAGAAATGAATGGGGTAAGTTTTGTAAATTTTCGATGTTTTATTCGATTTGAATGTTCAATTGTGCCCTAGCTGAAAATTATGTAGGACCGCTGAACTTTTTGCTGTAAGGACTGTTATTATAATTAAATTTTATGATTTTCCCATGGCTATTGATATGTTCTATCAAATTCTAAATACATGATTATGGGCAATATAAAATGAAATGTTTCGTATGTTAATAATATATATAAAACCAGAAGAATTCAATAAAACTACTTTGTTCGAAATACGTGTGGAGCGCGTGACCGCGTGTGTGTGTTACCGAGTTTATAATAGTTACAAAAATAATATGTAGGTACAGAACATTCTAGTATATTTCAACATTATAATAGTTAGTTCATTAAAAGCATACACGATGGCATCTCTAAATATGTTTTGAGACAAAAAATATAAATAAAAAGAAAAAAAGTACAACCAAAAAGACTAGTACAACTTTGAATAAATAAAGTCGTTTTAATTATCTCTAGTGTAACGAAAACTAAATTCTGTCAAAAGATAAAAAAGCTATCCAAAAGTACAATCAAGTGAACAAGTAAAATCATTAGTGCCTTTTTAAAAGAAACATAACAAGAAAGTGTAACTTCATACAATCTGAAGTCCAATCAAAGTTTAAAAGACAAACGGTTTGCTTTAAACGATTGGTAAAGCATACACAAACTTTAAACTTTTCTCTTAAAAGCTGAAGGATCATTTATTTCAACTCCAATTAATCTTTAATTAAGTTTTAACTTTATTTGTGAAGTTTTATTTAGTTTGAATTCGCTTGTTTTGTAGATAATTTGAATCTGAATAGTTGAAAAGGTTGCCCAAGGGTTCTTTCGTAATTATCTGTTCTGAAAATCTAGATTACATTTTAATTGTTATTAAAAATATACAAGCTTCATTTAATTTCCAATTATTTTGATAAAAAATTGACACGTAGAATTAAGAATGCATATTCAGTCATACCTCTGATCTTCACTGGAAACAGGAAGAATTTCGAAAAAAAAAGATAAAACTTTATAACAACCGTTTCCTTTAAATAAACTAAAACAAAAAACTAGTCATTTAAAGCCCTAGTATAATAAGCTTTGACAGAACATAAATGACGTTATGTTCACCTTTTCTTTTCTCCTCTATCATTTTTCTATGGAAATCAATAAATTCCTTAAATATCAAAGAAAAAAGCTTAGATACTAGCTTAGTTTCCTGATATTATAAAAACCCTGTTGTTTTGTTATGTTTTGGAAGTCCCTTCATGTTTACTTAAAATTACAGATTTGCTATCAGCAAGTAAAATAAATAAAGACTGCATCCTAAAAGTTGCTAGAAAGTGACAACCCTAAAATATTACTCATCAACTTCTGTCAGTGACAGTACACATGCAGCCCGAAATAGCTGACAACCCGACAAAAAGTACTATTAACATTATGGAGTAGGTGTGGTTTATATCAAATTATTTTCATCGCGTACATTATGGTGTGACCATTATGTATGGGTGAAACAAAACAATGCTTCTATTAAGTAGTTTTCATCTTTCTTAAACATTAACAGATGGCCGGTGGGGCCGGAAAATTCTCGTCCTACTAGCAAACGCAGCGTAGGACGTACACCAAGTGGATGGACGGATGTCATGGTGAAGGAAGCGGGTTCTCGCTGGTTACAGGTTGCTTCCGACCAAAGTTACTGGTATTCTTTGAAAGAAGCCAATGTCCAGGAGGTACGGCTGAAATGATGATGATGACACAATCTTCACTTGATAGCTCTTATAAGCAGGTTTAAACAGTGTGTCTCTCTAACAAAATCTGCAGGTTTCTGTGTCGCACAGTCAAGCTGATCATGTGCTTGTTTGAGCGGCGGTGTCTGGTTAAAGCAACAGTTAAGGTTATTAAAAAATGGTATATCCAAAAATCCATTGAGTGGACCAAACCCATTATGCGAAAAACAACCTTGTCATAATACTGACGGATTTTAACTTGTACCTTAAGAAGACTAGTTAAGTTTTGAAACCTCAATCCCACCATTAACCCAACCTCAATTAAAGTTTCATAAGGTCTACAATAAGACGGATGCGCCGGCATAGAAACAAGGCTTATATCCGGAGATTATTCCTTTGAGTCAACCTCGGCTTTGTGCTTTGCTCAAAGGAGGTCGATATAAGCTATAGCAGATGTGGTATTATTACGGCCGCAAAAAGCTTTGTTAGGAAATCAAATGCTTTGTCCACAGCTAGACTTTTCTTAGTCATATCGAATTAGTTCGTATGACAATGTATACGCTTCTACAAGATTCCCAAGGTAAAGCAACGCATATCTATAAATAAATGAAGCTATTATATTTTCTAGAAATGATCTATCTAGAAGATAATCTTTAAGATAAAGTTACTTAGGATGGAAATCTGCTCCAACCATATAAATAAACTTACAAACATAACTATCGATAAATAGCAGATATACAATTTACGCTAATAATAAATATATACTTATTATAAATTAAAGTCCTATGTCGCGTCTCTCTGTCCCTATTTACGCGAAAAACTAATGAACGGATTTTTATGAGGTTTACAGCAATAGGTGAGTAGGTCCGATTCGATCCTGCAGAGAATCTCCCGAACATAGCCCTCTCCATAGCTCGGTTCTGTAGCTATTCATAATCCAGGAACATTCAATATACATTTAATTAACTGCGTGTATCTCGGCGTACCAGAAACTTACAATATGAACATCCCATCCCCAAAGACCAATAATAATGTTTTTTTTTATGTAAGATAAGCCATCATTTGACCACAATCTCACCTGATGTAAACTGACGATTTGGTCTAAGATGGGGCATGAATACCTAGAAGGTACAATTTGTTTGTTTTTGTTTTGCCTTTCTTTCAATCTATACTAATATTATAAAGCTGAAGAGTTTGTTTGTTTGTTTGATTGTTTGTTTGTTTGTTTGAACGCGCTAATCTCCGAAACTACTGGTTCGAATTGAATAATTCTTTTTGTGTTGGATAGTCCAGTTATCGAGGAAGGCTATAGGCTATATAACATCACGCTACGACCAATAGGAGCAAAGATATAGTGGTAAATGTGTAAAAAACGGGAGAAATTGTTCATCTTTGAAGCCTTCCGTTGCGTGCGCCGTGAAAACGGTTCAAGATACACAAAAAATATGTATTAAAGAATAATAGCTCTTTTAATGATCTAAAAAACAGTCCGAGATAGTATATGTCTATCTTTTAAGATTAACTCACAAAAACCGTTTTTATGGTACCTAATTTGGTCGAAATAATTTGTTTAAGTTGTATCAACATAATAATATTAATCTTTATTCAAATAAATATGTTGTTGGTTAAGAGTACTTCATCCATTATAACGCGGGTAGCACCGCAGGGCACAGCTATTATTGATATTTAATAAATTATTACTGTTTTATCTGTAATTTGTGCCCATTTACAGCACATTGGTAATGTATATTTCTGTTTGACGAGTCATAGTTACTGCACTAGAATAAGTATTTGTATATATTTTTTCCTGTACCTGTTTCAGTATACTCTTTCATAAATTTATTATTGCATATAAAAATACACACATAAAAGTTTAAAACTGAGCCAGAATGTGCAAAAGGTGAGCTTAACCCTAAAAGAGTATTCTAACAGCGGACCACGACATACAAGAGACGTGACAATAAATGATCTGAATCTAAGTTTTCGCTCGCCTGATAGAAATACCGTATCCAAATTTGTCTTATCCGTGGAGCTATAAATGGCAATTCTCTTTATGTATTTCTCCCAGTGCCATATTGGGCACCAGATGAGTGAGCGGAACAAAGTGCACTGTGAGGTACGACGATAATGAATTGGATATGGATTGAGTAGGGTATGCAAAGATATTGGGTAAGTATATATTTAGATAATGGATTGGGTAAGTGGGTACTCAATTTTGTTTATACTTTGGTGTTTTAGGAATATTGGCTTGGTAGGCGACATGTTGGAAACCAGTATTTTTTTTAAATTTTACTTTGAAAGTCTCTGGCGTGAATATAGAGGTACAGTTTAAAAAATAATTATAATAGACACCTCAATTTTTTTTAAGACCTACCTTTGGATAATTAACACCATTGGGATTGATACAAAAACATTTTTTGTAATTTATTTATTAAAAATTATTTTGAATTTTGGATCCCTCAAAGGATATTTAGTCGTTTCATACAAAGAGCTGTTCATAACACTGTATCAACCGCGGATTCGATTTCCGCCGCGGGACCAGATTTTGTACGATCTACAATTTTTATTTTAGAATAGAATAGAAAGAGTTTTATTTACGTCATAAACACTCACCTCATCAGTCACCTAACACCCATAGTACAAGCTCTGCTTAGTTTGGGGTTAGGAGATGCTGTGTGATTAGTCCGGAAATATTTATTTATTCATTATTATGAAGGTACATATTTTAGACCTTGTACCGAGCTAGCATCGGGTGATCTTTATAATATTAAAAAGCTAAATACATAGTTATTTTTGTTGGTTTGTTTGTTTTTTGCTATATCATGTTATAGAAGGCTATAGGCTACTTTTTACGGTAAAATCCATATAAAACTAAGCTCCATGCCGTGAAATAATTAATATTCGTTTTTAATGAACTCACCATGACTTCCGGAGCTGACTTGGCACTGGTACTGGGCGTCGTCATCTAACGTCACTTCCCGGATGTCTAACGAAAAGTCTCCTGAAACAAAAAAAGCGAAAAGATGAATAAAAAATAATAAGTCCGTCATTTTGATCAATAAAAAAAATTGTGCCCATAGATATTTTATTTTTTCAAAAAAAAACATTCGAGTGGTGCATTTGTGTATGATTTACGTAAGGTTCGTTAGTTGATCAATTAACAAAAAGTTATCGCCTTTAATAATATATTTCAACAGCCGTTGATGATTTTCAGTAAGCTGATCATTTTACTAGTAAATGGATTAATTTAAGGTTTGTTTTATTTTCCGGTGACAAAGATAAGGCGGAAAATAGGTGTCCAGTATTTTTGGACGTAGCCCGTCCATAGACAGACGGACTAAACAGAATACCTATATTTTTAATGTAGTCATAATGCCTATTGAATGTGGAAGGACGTGTGGGAAGAGGGAGGCCAAAGAAACGATGGATGGACTGTGTGAAAGAAGATATGTGTAAGAAAGGAGTGAGTGTTGAGATGACGGGTGATAGAGGGACATGGAAGAAAACACATGTTGTGCCGACCCCACATAGTGTGGGACAAGGGCAGGATGATGATGATGAGTCATAATGCCTATTAGGCCCAATATTGTTATAGAGGAATTTAGAAAATTCTTCTTTGAATATAAAACCACTGAAAATCGAATTGTTATTATTTCAATCGTGCGTTCACGGGTTTGGCCACTACAGTAACAAAAACTAAATTTCCAGCTTTCTTGGTTTTTAATAAAGTTTTATTTTGCGATATCTGGCTTCTTTCCAATCTTCCAATCTTTATCTAAGCGTCTCTACTATCTAGTTGCATCCGATTAGCATCGCTAGTTTATAAGCTATTTGCACTTCCTAGAAACGCATCGAGTATATGTGGTTTTTGTATCTGAATCGAGTCTGTCTCGTTTTGCGACATTCCCGAGAACTCATTAGTAATGTTAGCTTGCAAAATCATTGGGTGTGAACCGCAAAGGAAATAGAGAATATTAGTTAGTTATAACTAGTTTTATTATTGATACCTACTAGATTGTTTTTATAGGTTTATGTTTACTAAACGTTATCTGGTAATAAACTCATCTAAATTTACACGAGCCCGAACTTGTTGGGATTACGTTCTTAAACGATTATAACGCTAATACTATCCACATAGATAGTATTATCGTGATAACAATGTTTATAACCATTACCACCTTTAAGCTCCTTCAATAAATCAGCATTCGTTTTCATCACAACATTGTACATAAAATAAATCTTAATTAAAAATTTAAGAAAACCCCCGATTCTAATGCCTTAATTTCCTTGAAAGTATAACACCATACTATTTTGTAATGTGCACGTGATGCGCTTTCATTTGAGACCCCACTCGAGTAAATTTGCAGATTTTCGTTTATTTTCTTCCCCACTTTAAACCTCATAACTTTTAAACAGGTCAACCGATTATCTAAAAAACTAAATTAAAATATCTCCATCCGTTCGGGAGCTATGATGTCCCAGACAGACAGACACACACAGACAGACAGACAGACACGTCAAACCTCTAACACCCCTCTTTTTTGGTCGGAGGTTAAAAATATTGACATGCAAAATTTCAATTGGAAACTAGAATGTGTATCTTCAAACAGCAACATTTGGATGCAGATAAATAAATAAATCAATATTTCTAATCACAAACTCATATCATCTAACCCCAAATTAAGCAGAGCTTGTGCTATAGGTGGTACGTTACTGATATACTACATAGTTTATTTTTGTTAATAAGGAGAATACACCCAGAACCGGGAACAAAGAAATTGTAGATTGTACATAATCTGGTTTCCCGGGGGATCGAACCCACAACCTCCTGCGCCTCGGGCAAACCTTCGCCCACCCAGCTACAGGTCGTCAAGATAATTCCGTTACAAAAATAACGCGTCAGTCAAATACGGAATAGCTCCAGTACTGTAAAAGTTATATCAATTTAATAAAAATCACAATGAAGGCTCATAGTTGCTCTTCTAATATTTTTTTTTTTTAAACTGGGTGTAAAGGAAGTTGGTGGAGGAACGGGACGGTATTCCTCAAGACAACGTGATAAAAAACACAAACTAGAAAAATAATATTTAATTTTTAGAAAATGATGACTTACTTTCGGGTTTTTTTATTTCAAGATTGTGCATTGATTATTATTACTTTTTATCTTTAGAATTAAATTCTGTTTCATTAGGATAGCATTCGTAGTTCGGGAGATAAATAAATAAATATTTCCAGACATTTCACACAACAACATCTAGCCCCGTGGTAAGCTCTAAGCTTGTGTTACGGGTACTAGATATCTGATATACTTAATATATAGTCAATAGTCATACATATAATGATATTTTTTATTATACATATTAAACACCCAGACAAGGAGATCGTGCTTGCAGAACATACAAACACTTTCACCCTCGGCGGGAATCGAACCCGCTACCTCTTGCGCCGCAAGCGGACCCTCGTCCACCGCGCCACTGAAGCAGTCAATATTATAGATATTTGGGTTCCTGTGACTGACCCGTTATTTCGAAACCAAGAATAAGTTTAAGTGTAACCACCAGTTCTGTCCACTTTTGCGGCATTCTACAATGTATTTTGCTAGCGGTACAGCATCCGTTTATCCGGAGAGATAGTGCCTCAGAGCGGCAATGGCAAAGCAACGGGTAATAGTAAGAATGTCGGTGATAAAGACAAGATAATAGTGTTAATTTCCGCTTTTGAGAAAACCGTCTACAAAGTCCCATAGAGCTATTAAACGCAGTTGTTTCTTCGGAAATAAAGGTCATTTTAATTAACTTTATCAGATTTTTAAGGAACTGACAATCGTTGTTTTGACATACGCGCATCGAAATGTGACTGTTTCTGTCAGTTGCCATCAATAAATAAACAATTCTCTCAAAGAAAATACTATATTTTTTCCTTCTCATTCAGTAATTGTCATCATAATTCAACGAATTCTTACACGTTTCCAACAAATTAATACATCAAAACCTTCCCCTTAAATCACTCTTCCTATTGCTAAAAACTGCATAAAGATCCGATCAGTAAATAACTAGTTTTTTTTTTTCAGTAGTATTAGCGGTGCCTTAACCCATATCCATCTCTTTCACGCATAAACTACTGAACCGATTTTAATGAAATTTGGTACACAGATTTTCTACAGCTCGAGAAAGGATATAAGCTACTCTTTACGTCGGGAAAATGACATTCGCGGGAAAACCAGCGGGTAGCACCGCGACACACTAATAGTATATAAATGAGAACCTATACTAAACACATGTCTCAACGAAATTCTGCCTCCTTTACTAATTTTCCTCATGTCTGTAATTTCTAAACCCGACGCCACACACAGCTCCCATTATCCGTAGAATCGTCGTAAATTAATACGTGTCGCTTACATCGTCACGTAATTAGCGTAACAGTAACGTGGCGTACATCTACGTGTGGAATGGGCTCCATTTCAATGAGACGTTTGGAGAAGAATTATGGGAATATCTGCGCTGTGGTTTGGTTTTGATATGTGTGGTGTTATCTGTCTTTTCGCATTATAGATTGTGGGAGTTGGTTAAAAGCTTTCGCAGATTGAACACGGGACAGAGGATACCAATAAAAAGACTGCCTCAGTGGCGCAGCGAGCGAAAGGCCACTTGCGGCGCGAATGGTAGAGGGTTCGATTCTCGCCGAGGGGCCATATGATTGTATGTTTTACAGGCACTTTCTCCTGCATTGATGTTTCATATATAATGAAAAATAACTATAAAGTATATTATCAGATGTCTAGACTCTATCAAAATCTAGACCCGTGGTAAGCTCTAAGCTTGTGTTAGGAGTACTAGGACTCATCTTACTGGGATACTTAATATAATAGGCATAAATATATAGATATATTTTTTATTAGAGTAAAAGTAAAGTAAAGTAATAAGTACTTTATTTATCAAAAATGCAGTAAATCATTGTTATTGGTAGAACAAGGTTACAAAAGTTTCTAACTGTGGAGTATCCTCATTATATTATACATATTAAACACCCAAACCAAGGAGAAAGTGCTTGTAGAACATACAAACACTTTAACCCTTAATTGGGTTATTTTTTAGCGTAATCTAATCTCTAGGTCATGTATCATGTAATACCTCATATTAGTTAAATATTTTTTTAACCCTTGGAAAATGTTAAATAAAGTTGACTACTATTTATTAGTAATTAATATAGTAAATAAGATATGCTTAAAATGTTCGTCATGAACTCAAAAAAAAACCTCAAAGCGGAAAGGCGCTTTATATACCAATTTTGAAACACCCTGTATCAACGTGGAATTCACAAGTATTATAACTTCATCATCAACACCCGATTAATGTTTCCACTGCTGGGACACAGATACTTATCTCTTGACGAGAGAGATTAGGCTTTTAGTGAGGTTGGAACTTAAACTCAAATGGACAATGGATATGAGAAATTACAGCAATGCAAGTCTGACTAAAAATATGAGTTGTAGTGATATTTTACACGTACCTTCATCATCACTCCCGATCATGCGATACCGCTCATATCCGTTCAGATGCCGATGTGTACCGAGTCCGAAATCATCCTTAGTCCACTGCAGCTGACCGGACTTGCCTTCCACTCGGCATGGGAGTATCACTCTGGATCCTACTACTGCGCTCTGAAACAAAACAATCGTAAAATATTTAAAAAATAGTTTGTCATTTATTATTGATATTTAGATTGTAGATTATTGAAAAAAAAAGTGTGTGTGTGTCAGCTACGACGCACGATTGGAGTTTACTCCTAACGAACTATAATAATGATATATATCGATTATAAAAAAAGGGTTAATGAACGCATCTGCTAAAATGATAAGAGAAACAAACATATATCTGTAATTATTCGGATTATTTATATTACTTCAATAAAGCGTATTACATAAAGTATGTTACAAAATAATATAAATAAAATACAGCAATACCTCTTTGCGCGATACTTCGTAGTCTCAACTACGAAGTATCGCGCAAAGAGGAGACCCCGAGAATGAGATACGCTGTGTAATGTATTCCATCTCATTCTTTTACACGGTCAATCCTACAGATATTATAATGTTTGTCTCTTTCTACGTAACGCCTCAACTTTTCGTGTTACACTTTTTTATTTTACTCCTCATAAAATTTCCGTACCGGACCTTATAACTCAAATCGTTTCTTATGGAGTAAACTCCAAAAATTTACCCTAAATTTTCTTTTTTTTAGCAAACGAAAAATTAGGATCATACAGTGCATTGAAGTTTATAGTTACGTAATGCTTTCGAGCAAAATGTTCTGAAGTTATAGTCACGTCACAAGACGGAACTTTGGTGTTCTATTTCTTGGCACATTTTTATTTAATTGATAAAGTAAAAAATAGATTCTGTAAAAACTGTGTGTGTGAAATACTAGTAATCAGTTCGCTTCATGTAAAATAAATGCGATCTATGAATCCCAGTACGCACGGGCAGTGGAGGTAAACACATAATTTAGTTAACTATATGCATTATGCCAAATATTAGATTTAAGATTATAACTTTTACCTTATTAACATTAATTTTTATATGTAAATTTTCGCACGCCAACTTCCTCTTTAAAACATAATAAGAGGTTATGATTTAAAACGGGTAACATACCATGATTTGTCGGTTTTACCTATCCGTTTTAAATCATAATATTGTTAAAAACCATGATAATTTAAAAAGTTATAATAAGAGGTTGGCAGGTAGAAAATGCCCTGGCATAAATCCCATCCTTTGTACAAATTATTTTCTGCTTTTTGTGCAATAATAATAATAACTAAAAACAAATGAGAGGCTCTATGGGATTAAATATATGCAACATGAAATAATTATTAAAATGAATGAAACTGTATCGAGTGCGGTCGGATCGACGCCGCGCGACCGCTTGAAGGTTAAAGTACAACAGTCTCTAGAACAGTCTCTGGTGGGAGGCTTCGGCCGCGGCTTGTCACCACCCTCCGGGCTGGGCCCGTGCGTGAAGCGATTTTTTCGTGTTTCGTAAAGTTGTCCGGAGAAGCCATCTACCTTCTAGGTCTTCATGTCCCATCTTTGACCACATCGTCACTTTACATCAGGTGATATTGTGGTCAAATGAAGGCTTATAAAGGATAAAAAAAAATGAAAAAAAGAGAGATAATAAAATAATTGATAATGTTATGTTTACATGGTGATTTCAAAGTATATTTATTTATGTAAGCATAAGCACGCCTATTTACGTTTCCATTGCTAAACTTCCCTTAACGAGAGAGATAAGGCTTTAATTCACCACGCTGGCCAAACGCGGGTTAAAACTTTAAACTATTTAAAACATGTCGGTTATTCCCAATGTTTGCTTTTACCGTTAAAGCACGTGTTTAAAGCGCACATAGTTTTAACAGCTCCGAAACTACTGAACGGATCTGAAAATTCTTTCACCGATTCAAAGCTACACTATCCCTGAGTAACATAGGTTATTATTTGATTTTGAAAAATAGTTTTTGTTACAAATTACGGATTAAGTAGGTAGTATTATTATTCCGATAATGATAGACACAATATTTATTTTAACAATAGCCATATTTGCGCGTAGGGATTTATTTTTCAATGGCCATGTTAACAAAATATGCTTCGGCCAACGCCTTATACGTAAAAGTCATTATCCATACACTATGGAGTTAGGAAAAATAAAACCCGTGTTAGCTAGGTGGCAGCACACTCGACTCTCATTCCAAAAAGTCCAAAAAGTCCGATGTTTCTTCCCGAAAAATGTATGTACGCTTAAACGATGAAGACATCGTGAGCATGTGAGTGAACAGTGGCATGTTCTGAAAACTTTGAAGAGTTTGAAGAACATGTGACATTCACCAAACCGCACTTTGCCAGTGTGGTGAATTAATACCTCTCTCTCGTCAAGAGAGAAGTCCCTGTGTCCCAGCAGTGGGAACGAAAACAGGTGTGCTTATGATGATGGTGATGGAAGTTGATTGAATTAACCAGCTTTTTAACATTTCCTGCACCAAGCCCTTAGGGATAGCGCAGAAATATTTGATTTATGTAACGGGATGAACTAATTTCCCGATCTCGCCAGAATCCCGTTTCTAATGTTTTTATGCTATGCCTGTTTACGGCTGAGTTTGAAGGGAAATTTTCTTTCATTTTTATTCAGGCTGTAATTTCGCAGATTTTCCTTGATATAAAACAGACGTTGTTTGTTTGCAGATGGCAGCTTTATTTTTATTTTAAGGTTTGCTTTTAGGTTCAAGATGTGAGTAAGATTTGTTATAAAACTTAATTCGTAGCATTCGTTAATTAAATTAAATTTGAGATAAAAGTAATCTAACTATTATGGCATAGTTGCAGGAAGGTAAAATGTTGATGATAATGATAAAAAACACCGAAACATAAAAGTGTTTACTATTTATAACTGAGTGTCAGTTCAACCGTTATCATTATTCCTACCACGAGTTGACCCTTACGACAGTTGGATATTACAACATGTTCTAATCCTAAGCATATATGACATACTTTACACAATTAAAATTTTATCTATATCTGTCAAATATAATGGCATAACAACATGTTGTAACTGTGCCGAAATATCGGAAAACTCGAAGGAAAATCAATCGTGGTAAATATCCCGTTATAAATCTTAATAGTACTGGTAACCATGATAGTTCCGAAAGTTATATAAAAGTGTTTTATATCTTTGAGTACCTATGCTCGGTGGCGTAGCTAGGCGACAAAGGGCCCTGGAGCCCTGGGGCCCCTAAAACATTCTATGGGGAGGAAGGGACCTCGATACATTTCTCTAAAAGGTTTACGCTTTTTTTTTGTAAATTCTAGATAAACCTTCATTTGACCACAATCTCTCCTGATGTAAAGTGACGACGTGGTCTAAGATGGGGCATGAAGACCTATTAGGTAGATGGCTTCTCCGGGCCACATTACAAAACACGAAAAATCAATTCACGACTGGCCCAGCCCGGAGGGTGGTGACAAGTCGCGCTAATACGCTATGTTTTGTAAAAAATTGAATATAACAACTATTCTATTTATATAGTTGGAATCTATACTTAACTACTGCAGGTCTCCCGACGCGTCTGTCTGTGTTTATGTCAGCAATAAGTAGAGTGATTCAATTCAAAGGTTTTTGTATCCGTGCAAAGCCGGAACGGGCCAACTAGTCCGTACTAATACCTCTATAATAAATGCGAAAGACGCAAAAACTATTAGGCAGATTCAAATGAACTTCGATACCGCGTCAAATTACATAATTCCGAATCAAAAATAATTTAAGCTGCCAAAATCGCAGGCATAAGCCACTTAAAACAAACTACAAACACAATAAAGACAATTAAACAATAAAATAGTGTGTAAACAATCAGAGCATTGGGACCGAATTAATTTAATAGTGTTTTGTTTACATCGAAATGATTGGCAATGGCATGAAGCCTGAAATTCCACGAGATTCGATTTCAATTGATTTCATTGAATCACCCTTCGCTACTGTTGACGAGATAGTTTGAATTTTGATTTATTATCTACTAGTAGTGCCCCAGTATCTGCTAGTAAAAAAAAAAGCCGTGTTGGCTTAGTGGGAGGACACTCGACTTTTATTCCGAAGGTCCTGGGTTAAAACCCCGCCACGCACCTCTGGATTTTTCATCTTGAGACATTTATGTGCGCTTTAAACACGCGCTTTAACGGTGAACGCAAATATCGTGAGGAAACCGGCATGTTCTGAGAACTTTAAAGAGTTTGAAGAACATGTGACATTCACCAACCCGCACTTGGCCAGCGTGGTGAATTAAGGCCTAATCTCTCTCGCCCAGAGAGAAGTCCCTGCGTCCCAGCAGTGGGAACGTTAATAGGGTGATGATGATGATGATGATGATGATGATGAGTAGTGCCCCACTGTGATCGCGTCATAATGGATTTTCCCGCAGAAATGGCTTTTGTCCTTTCTCAGTATCTAAGTATCTATGTACCAAATTTCATTTAAATAGGTTCAATGGTTTTTGCATGAAAGAGGGACAGACAGACAGATACTGTCACTTTCGCATTTATAATATTAAGTATGGACGTATGGATTAGAGATAAACAAAATCTATATAAATAAAAATGAATTGTTGTTCGTTAGTCTGATTAAAACTCGAGAACGGCTGAACGGATTTACCTTATCATAGTCGTGAAATGTGGAGGTCTAGGGATGGTTTAGAAGGCGAGAAAAAATCGAATAATAGCCGGGCAAAAAAAAATGATGATTGAATAAAAACCCGTGCGAAGCCGGGGCGGGCCACTAGTTACAAATAAATCTACAACAGAGGTTTCACACTCGCTCCAAAATTCTAACCATTTGAGCTTTGTTATACGACCAAAGCTAAGTTTAATTTAATCAGCAAAATTAATTCCATTTTAATGAGGCGGGCATGAATTTAATGTAGCATTAATTAAACGTAATTTTACAATTTTGCAAGGTAAATGCAGCCATTGTTGCAAAACAATTGCATGTGAACTGTAAAATTTGTTGTAATGTAATTATTGAATTGCGGCTGAGAATAAATAGTTCAGTAATTGAGTAAACTTGTTTTGACAAGCTTTGAGATTCATCTGTAAGTATGTTTGTTTGTTAATTAATCCGGCAATTTTGATTTGACACACTTACTGGTAGGTATTTGAGTATACTGTTTGTATGTTCGTGTAAATATCGTGTCTATGCAATGTTATGATAACATAGACTATGTTATAACTCAATATCTGTCGATGTTTCTGATTGAGCAGTTTTGGCTGAAAGTGGTCAAGTTTCGACGGTTCATCGGTCGCCTACAATTGCAAGGGGACACCGCCGTGATATTTGACTCCATGACTATAACACTGTGGTTCTAATATTTAAGATTTATATTGTATGTATGATAGTCTGTAAGGTTATGTTTATGTGGGGCTCTGATGCCTGAGATAAATAACTTTATTTATTATTAAAGAGATGAAAGGTGGCTCTCAGAACACGGTTATAAATGTACATTGCCCCATCGACTTTAGACTCGTATTGTTGTAAGTAAAGCACCACTATTTACGTTCCCACTACTGCGACACAAGGACTTCTCACTTGAAAATAGTGATTAGGCCTTAATTCACCATCATTCTGGCCAAGTGCGGGTTGAATGTTACATGCCTTTCAAACTCTTCAAAGTTCTTAGAAAATGCCGGTTTCCTCACGATGTTTGCCTTCACCATTAAAGCACCTGTTTAAATCACACATAAATTTTTCATGAAAAAAATCCAGTGGTGTTGTATGTACCCACGACTTTCGGAATTAAAGTCGAGTGTAGTCCCAAATATATACGGCCTTTTTGTGGGCGTCCAACTATTAAAAATATCAATGATAAAACTACTTGTGAATAAAAAAAAGCATTTTCAAATAATTTGTTGTTAAAAAAAGATAAAGATCCAATCTTACCTGATCCTGAGGCTCCATAGCGAACTTCTGCTCCCGATATCCACACACACTGCACAATAGCACACAAAACACACACTGTCTGAACAGCACACTGTGTGACACACACATCCTCAGTAAAATATACAATGTGTTCGCCCTGCTAGTGTGATTTCGCCTGTGTTTAACTGTATTCACACTAATTACTTCCAGTTTATTGTTTTCACTCACTATATTCTCATTGTTTATATTTTTATGACAATTTGCATTAATTGAATCTACAAATTCCATTTTAATGTTTTGTGTATTTACTGTACTATTATTGAAACCCATGTTAGGTTTTTGTCTTCTATTAGATTAGGTTTTAAACTATTATTATAAGTGTCATTTTAAATGGGATGATTAAAATGGAGGTAATGCTGTAATATCCGATGTTCCATCCACTCCAGGGACACAAATTTTATCCATTTTGAAATTATAAATCTGAAACAAAAAAAAACAAAATTATTTGTTATTCAATATAGTAAATTATAAATCATAATAATTTATAACATTAGGATTTTTGGAATATATTGCGTGGGGAAATGTTATGTTAAAACCATGGCGTTGGATTAAAGGCCTGTTTCACCATCTCCGAGGTGAATTAGTCGTTAAAATACAGACCTATCAAGTCAACTGACGGCTGTCGGTGATTGACGGACCAAGATTGCTCTATGTTTTAACCATTGAAATTAAAATCAAATTTACTCGGAGCTGGTAAAATAGGCCCTAAGTTTATTACGTATAAACGACCAAATCTGCTTATTCGTTTTTTTTTATAATATACTTAATTTTAATAAAAAATATATATTAATACGTATCTAACACCGTCGGTTTTGATAACACATATTTTATTTTTAATTTGCTTTACTTATACAATTAATCAAAAAAACCTTATATCTGTTTAAACGCCACTTCTCTCTACTGTTACTTAATTTCAGATCCATTCAAACGTTGCCTGGAAGAGATCGCTATTAGTGTTAAGGTCGCCCATTGTGTCACTGTATGTAATATGTATCTACTATGTATGTTCCTATATAGTGGTGTTGCAATATATAATTTTTGTATTTATACATAAAAACACGACCAAGTTATTATATTTATAGGTCTAACACCATTCTGCTGAGGATTTCAAATTTAGAATTCTAGATTTAGGTGACAGGCGGAGCTAAAAGCCTAGAATAGAGTTACTAGTCTGGAGTAAGCTTCTCGTAGTTCCTGAAATATTACGGTTTAAAAATCTTTTATTAAAAAAAACTCTAAAAAACATACAGCTTACTTGATATGAGTATTCTAACTAACAATTAGCTTAAAATTATGAATTAGTTGTCGAGCAAAGTATTATAAATACCCTTAACGTATTTTTTTTATATAAATTTAAATTTTAAACTTAATACATAGCCTGAATCCAGAAATTATAGATCGTACAAAATCTGGTCCCCCGCGGGATTCGAACCCGCAACGTCTTGCGCCTCAGGCCAACGAGCCACAGAGGTCGTCAATATTAAAAACAGCTAGCCTCCTAATAAGGTCGAAGCTAACATAGAAGGGCGTAGAACGCGTCAGGGGTAAGACATCTGATATATATTTATACTAATATAAAAAATCTGAACAGTTTGTTTGTTTGAATGCGCTAATCTCAAGAACTACTGGACCGATTTTAAAAATTGTTTCAGTGTTAGATTGTCTGTTTATCGCTGAAGGCGATAAGATACTTTATACCGTAAAATAAAAAAAAACGGCGCAACGCCGTGGTATATAAAGCTAGTAAGTACTTTATAAAATATACATACATAAAATAGATATTTTTAAATACATTTTAATCACCCAGACCAAGGAGAAAGCAAAACAAAAAAATATACCAACAATGATATAATTTTACCTCTCGCGCCACTAAATAAAAATAAATAAATAAATATTTCCGTACTAGTCTCACAGCATCACCTAACCCCAAAATAAGGCAGTAAAAAAAAAATTAAACTAATTATTAGATGCATAAGGAAAACAATAAGATTCAGATCACAAACTCATTGTTCAGCATAACAAGAATTGTTGTGTGCGTCAAGCAACTAATCTGTCAAATGCACTTTCTAAGAAATTACATTAAACTAAGCAAGCTGCAAAGTTTACCACAACATCTAGAGCTGGTGCTTAATTTAGTTATGCTGTTAATTTATGCTTAAGACGCTGTATAACCGAGCTGTCAGTCTATCCGTTAAGCTGGATTAGTTTTAAACTAGCTGGCTACACTTAAATGGATCATCTATAGAGCTGTTGATCTACTAAAGGTTATATTATAATGTAGCATTTAATTAAATAACCTAATAATAATGACTGTTTAGTGGCGTGGTAAGCGACGATCCGCGTGCGGCGCAAGATTTAGCGGGTTCCTTTCCCTCCAAGGGGTAAATGATTGTTAATTCTGCAAGCACTTTCTCCTTGGTCTGGGTGTTAAAAATATCTATGTATAAAATAAATAAATATTCCCGGACTACTCACACAGCATCACCTAACCCCAAACTAAGCAGAGCTTGTACTATGGGTGTTAGGTGACTGATATAGGTACTACATAGATACATTTTTGTTTGTAAATACATACATATGATACTTAAAAAACACCCAGACTCGAAACCAGAAATTGTAGATCGTACAAATTCTGGTTCACCGGCGCGAATCGAACCCGCAACCTCCTGCGCCTCGAGCAGACGTTCGTCGAATCCATATTTGATCGTAAATCCCTATTTGATTAAGCATATCAGATGTCTAGTATCTGTATCACAAGCTTAGAGCTTACCACGGGGCTAGATGTTGTGTGGATTGTCCGAATATATTTATTTATAATCATGTTTTAAAAAAACGGGGATGGGAGCTCATACGAGTTTCATCGCGAAGGTTGTGGGATCAAACAACGACGCGTACCTCACATGATAAATGCCCGAAATATTCTAGATTTCCTAGGAAATGTATAAAATTAATGGTATTCACAGATTTCCCATAACATTCTTTAAATATGTATTATTGATAGTCAAGTAGCTAGTACCTCTTTGCTCTCGTTGTGGATTTACAAAGGAGCACTCGTGAAAGATGAACTTGCGCTACTGGATATCCGCTACGTGGTAACCACGATAAAGCCATAGATGTGAAACATACTCGATCGGAGAGTTATTTATTGAAGAGCTTTTGAGTTGTTAATGTTTCTTAGCAAAATAAGTAAAATTATATTTAAAATATATGAAAAAAAGCGAAAATCAACACAATCATTATAAACAAAAAAATATTTTTAAAGAAGAAATATTCTTATTCTACATAATATAAAAATGGATGACCTCTCATAACTTTCAAATTACTGCTTTAAATTGGATGATTCTTTCTTTTTTGTATGTATTTATTGTTCTTAGAACAAGGGTTGTATAAAATATAGATTATATTTTATGTCACAAAACTGGGGTATAAAGCCGTAAGCCATCGAAAACAGGGATTGAGAGTTGTTTACATTCCCGTTAAAATTTATAGGGCAAAATTAATTTTGTTGGGTAGGTACATCATATTATTGATAGTCAAGTAGCAAGTACCTCTTTGCTCTCGTTGTGAATTTACAAAGGGGCACTCGTGAAAGATGAACTCGCGCTACTGGATACCCGCTACGTGGTAACCACCATAAAGCGATAGATGTGAAACTTACTTGTACATTATAAACTCCATTTGGCGATTTTGAGTCGTTTTTATGGCGAAATATATAAAACGTGGAAAAACATTAAACAAACAAGTCCAAAGATAACAAATTTTTTTTCAAAGTTTTTGTTGCAATAAAAACCATAACTATGGTTTTATTGAATCGAAATAGTTGCAGAATTTATTTAAGCTCTATCTGGCAACAATTTCGGGCAACTCTAACGTATTTCAACGGAGAAATAGAAGAAAAAGTCTACTAGGTGAGCTGGGCCACTCTGGTTGCCTGGACGTTTGACGCCATATTTTTTTAGGGCACTCTATTAGCCCGGACATTTCAGTGGATAAGGACATGTACTGTACATTAACCGTTGTAGATAGATAGAAATTTCTTTATTACACACACCAAACAAAACAACATTAGGTACAATAAGATAATGAAACTAAACCAAGGATGCTTAATGGGCGGTCTTATTGCTCAAAGCAATTTCTTCCAGATAACCGTGGAGGAAATGGTTACACGAAAACGTTCTTACGACTATCCATAACTTTTAAAGCTATACTAAGCTGTATTTACAGATTTTGTAAAAAAAAAAACAGCTATAAAATGCCAAAATATCAAAAATATTTTTTTTTATAAATCCTATTTCATGTAAGAATCAAATGACTTGAAGATCGAGTTTCACTTCCACATACGATTGTATAAGATTATGAAAGTGGATGTATGAATAAATCATACTGGTGCTATTGCAAAAGACGGCAATTCTGCACTGAGTTTACCGTTCTGAGGAAGGGAATAGATATAAAGATCCTACTATAAGTGCTGGAACTCGAAAAATATAGGTTGTTGACGAGTAAGTAAAATCATTAGGATAATAAATCTAAATTTAAAATTTAAGAAAAACCCTCGATTACAATGCCTTAATTTCCTTAAAAGTAAAACACCATATAATTTTATAATGGGCACGTGATGCCCTTTCTTTTGATACCCCACACTAGGATATTTGCAGATTCGGTTTTCCTTCCCCACTATAACCCCCATAACTTTTAAACAACCGATTTTCATGAAACATGTCTAAGAACACTCGCGCCAGACTAAACTTTCATAAAAAAAAACTTATTAAAATCGTATAATTATATAATTTTGTAATGGGCACGCGATGCGCTTTCTTTTGATACCCCACACTTCGGTCGGTTGAGCCGTTTAAAAGTTATGGGGGTGAGAGTGGGGAAGAAAAACCGAAAATCTGCAAATATACTTTAGTGGGGTATCAAATGAAAGAGCATCGCGTGCACATTACTAAATATTATCGTGTTTTACTTAAAGGAAATAAAGGCATTGGAATCGGGGGTTTTTCTTTAATTTTTAATTTAAATTTATATCAATATACTGACCCCAGCAAACGTTGTTTTGCAAAATGAAGAATAGATAGAAGCCGATACTCAGACCTACGAATACGCATATAAAATTTGGTAAAAATCGCTAAAGCCGTTTCGGAGGAGCACGGTAACTAACATTGTGACATGGAAATTTTATACATTAGAAGATTATGAAAGGGCAAAGTGCAAAAGTGCACCAGAGTACCGGAGTGGGGAATTGTGACTGTGAAATTTAGAACAATCGCACGAAACCGTTACGTCACGCGAATCTTCATAGCACGTAGTAACGGTTTGATTTTTGCTTGAAAAAATTAAAAAGAACGGTTACTTTTTCTTTTTTATTATCTAATTACGGACGTTTTTTATAGTTATGTACACTATTGCTTAAGGTAAATACCGAAACATTTTTATCGTTTCAGGTGTAGAATTATTTTAAATTATTGGTTTAATATATTTTTTATAGATTTTGGTTCCATATATTAACTCGTTGACATCTAAAACTTATGTAACCTACAAATATAAATTAGGCAAACAATCATTTTTTAAATTAAATAATTATAATTAATCCCTCAGTTGCAATGAAACCATAAGTAGGGGCTTATGGCACTTCAACGCAATATATTGCATCCCCTTTCTCCATTGCACTTTGGCCGAAGTGCGAGAAAGACGGAAAACATTTACATTCTCAAAAGCTTTTGAAAGTGCCCCATTTCCTCCCAGAGGATCGTATAATATAAACATTTTGCATTGATAAAATAAATTATATTTTTTACATTAAAGCACATTTTTTTATAATTTAAAATACCTAACGAAGGATGTTTTTCCAAGTATTTACTACTGTAGTTTTTATTAGCAAATTTATTTTAAAATGGTCTTTTGTAGTGTAGTGGGTTCGCAGTAAATACAGGGCGCTTCATACCGAAATATTCAATACTGTACACAAACGCTTTATTGTACAAAACACAGGAACATAAACACGTAAAAAAAATATATATAAAAAACAAGTGGTACAGTGGGCGGCCTTATCGCTAAAAAGCGTTCTCTTCCAGGCAACCTTAGGATGGAAAATACTTAACCTAAAATAGAAAGGAGGAAATATGTATGTGAGGGAGGTTTATGCCAAGCAGTGGACATTTTACAGCTGAAACGATAATGATGTTACGGTGTTATGAATGACCAAATATAGTCATGTTTTGACCATCCTTGTGATAGATCCCGTAGAGAATAGCCAGTATAGCCTTCTCCAGCCAATATGTAGGTATCAAGTATTAAAGAAAGAAATAAAGAAAAAAGAAGTCTTTCTTTATTTATTTCGACAACACAAATACAGAATAATAAAATTATATTGATAACCAAACTAAAATAACAAATAAAATATAACATAAAAATCTAAATAATACGCATTTAGTTAAATAAATTAAATATTTAAATTTTTTTTAATGTTTGAGATGGACTCTAACAACACACAGGATTTCGTGCACAGCTAATAAAATTATTGCAATAAATCATCATCATCATCTCAGCCGTAAGACGTCCACTGCTGGACATAGGCCTCCCTCAAAGATTTCCAGTAGTTTTGGCTGGCAGCGGCCTGCATCCACCGTGAGCCCGCAGCCTTCACCAGATCGTCCGTCCATCTAGTTGGTGGACGTCCTACGCTGCGCTTGCCGATCCGTGGTCTCCATTCTAGAACTTTTCGGCCCCAACGACCATCTGTTCTTTGTGCTATATGGCCTGCCCACTGCCACTTCAAAGAGCAAATCCGTTTGGCTATGTCGGTGACCCGCGTTCTTCTACGGATCTCCTCATTTCTGATTCGATCTCGTTGCAATAAATACACAAATAAAAATAGGTAGTCATATTTTTATTAAAACAGCAAAAAGAAGCAGCCAGAGCGATCATTTCATTCATTTAAAATATTTTTTTCCGGACTACTCACAAAGCATCACCTAACCTCAAAATAAGCAGAGCTTGTACTATGGGTGTTAGAACTACTAGAAAACACCCGGACCCGATACCAGAAAATTGTAGATCGTTCAAAATCTGGTCCCCCGGCGGGAATCGAACCCGCAACCTCCTGCGCCTCAGACGGACCTTCGCCCACCGAACCAGAGGTAACGTTGCTTAACTTTATAAAATCACGGTATTTATTGTTATAGCGGTTTATAGTGTTATCACATTTTACCCCTTATTTACGGAACCCTAAAAACATTGCTTTAGAACTCACACAAGCTACTGCAATTTACTCCCACAAGCATTTCCAGTACGTAACCAGATCAAAATACGATATTACAATTGTCAGCAGTTTCATACAAAGTCTCACGTCCATTCTGAGGAAACGGTTTTATTATGCGATAAAGTAAAGCTAATTCATTCGAACATTTCAATTTCATTGTTATGTTAGTGCTAAAGCCGATTTAGAGTTATACTCAAATGGATCTAGTTGATAGTAGCAAAGTAACTACATATAATCTAAATTTACAATTTCAAAAACCCTCGATTCCATAACATTATTTCCCTTAAAAGTAAAAATTCATACTATTTTGTAATATGCACGTGATGCGCTTTCATATGAGACCCCACTCGAGTATATTTGCAGATTTTCGGTTGTCCTTCCCCACTTTTACCCTCATAACTTTAAAACGGGTCAACCGATTTTCATCAAACATGTCTAAGAACACTTACCTGAAACTCATCTTTCACACTATTTTTGAAGTGAAACCTCTTTAGAATCGTTGTGATTTCAGACCGGATGCAACGGAAATACGTCAGGTAAGCCAATCTTAAACGCTAACAAGGTTAAGCAACTTTCCGGAACGCCAGTACTTGGATGGGTGACCGCCCGAACAAAATCTTTTTGCACAGTATTTTTGTTTATTCATCTCATTCTTTTGTCGATTTACTGAAGTTTCACTTCTACCGTGTGTGAATCGCACACACACCTTTTTTTTCATAACAGTAACTGTAGCAAACACAGGAATAATATAAAGGAAATTTAGCTGTGCTCTGTCTTCTTCCTCTTACACTATTTAATTTTGCATAATCCTTCATAGTCGACATACTTACAGACGGAAAGTTTTAATATCAAATTTTCCTATATTTCCCATACCTATTTATTTTCTCACTGCTATCATATAAATTTAACCAAAGTTAATAACGAATAATTTGATAATGATTAAGAATGCCCTAATGGACCCCATCTCCTCAAAATATTTGATCAATTTCGTATGATTTTTTCTATATCGACAGCGCTATGAAAAAACTATATTGAAAGAAATTAGTTATCAAATATAATATCGTACATCTCAATATTACTTTGATCAGTCAAAGAAATTGGTTAAAGAGGTTTAGAGAAAAAACTTAATTACATAAAATTTTCAGTATTTTGGCGGAATTTTATCTAGGTTTTTTTTTTGCGTGCCTATACCGATTCTATGATCGATAATCTACAGATTCGATATCTACAATTCATTTTTACCAAAAAAACGTGATCTTACATTTTAAAACAGTTGATGAACATATCTTATCGTTTCGGACTCCTTAATCAGTTAAATTTATGCCTAGTCATCACTACAACATAGTATAAAACAAAGTCGCTTTCTCTGTCCCTATGTCCCTTTGTATGCTTAAATTTTTGAAACTACGCAACGGATTTGATGCGGTTTTTTTAATAGATAGAGTGATTCAAGGGGAAGGTTTAGATGTATAATAACTTCCATAAAATAGTAGAGAAGTACTGTTATTTTTGAGGTTTCTAATGTGATGTCGTAAATAATTTCATTTTTCCGCTTACATTGCAAACGCATGCTGAACCCTATGCTACGAGTTTTATCAAAATAATGTACTAAGTATTGTACACATTGAAAAGGTCTACAGAAAAATCCGTGATGGTCTATGTCTATCTCTTATGGATAACCCACAATAACTTTTTTTTGTCATTTACTTTTTGCGACAAATAATGGCTAATTTTCGAAGCGATTTCAACCAATACAGCATTAATCCTTAACCAATTAAATACCTTGAATACATTGTTCATTTAATATAGATCTATATGGCCCATTACACCGTATGATTTAAGTGAATATTTTCGAAGATATTACAGATTTAAAAATTGCGGGACGTAGCGTTTGCGGCGGTGCCACCCATCGTACACCCATAGTACAAGCTCTGCTTAGTTTGGGGTTAGGTGATGCTGTGTGAGTAGTCCGGAAATATTTATTTATTTATTTAGTATCAGCATTGCACCCGTGCGAAGCCGGGGCGGGTCGCTAGTTAATAATATTATAGTAATTATTATTATGTATTAGCCATTCCGTCCCACTGCAGGGAAAAAAAAGAAAGGAAAGAAAATGAGAGGCCTTTTTCTTTCCATTCGTAATACATAAAAAAAAATTACGCGTCGTCGTATGGAAAACCTCCTCCTTTTTTTCGTGTGTTGAAAAGCCTCTTGTTGTCTGTTGTTGCTTATTGTTGTTATGTATCAGATTTGAGAAGTTTGGTTGATATTCAGAAATACCTTACCTAATCCCACACCTAAAATAGTTAAGCTTTTATACGTTAAAACCATTCGGGAACTAAAATATAAAATAGTCCATAAATCTAAGAGCAGACGCTGGTCCTTGATAGCTTTGAGTTCGTAAAATAAAACTTTTATTTTCTCACATTTTTATCCGTGTGTCCCATAAGGAAGTGTATTCACGAGAGGCGTAGTGAGGGAAACTAGTGACTTTTTTCATTTTAATCCTCTTGGGTGCCATACATTTTAATCTTGATATCGGTTGAGGGTAAACAAGGGAAGGAAGGCGGTATTTGATGTTATTTTGTGTTTATATGATGGTGTTAGAGTTACCGTAGTTTTTCAAGAGATATCAATAGATATTTTTGTGAGAACTTACAACTATATTTAGTAACTATTTATATTATATCTCTATTAAGGTTCTCAGTTCTCAGAACGAGAACTAAGAACATTAAAGAGTTTGAAGGACATGTGACATTTACCAACCCGCACTTGGTGAGCGTGGTGAAATAAGGCCTAATCTCTCTCGCCAAGAGAGAAGTCCCTGCAAAAGCCCCATTAGCGGGAACTTTAATACGGTGATGATGATAAAGGATGGTACGGCCGTACGTTCACTTGTTTTGATTATTGTTCTACTATCTCACCTTATTGTGAGAGGACGACGACATAATTACTATAAACATTAGATTAATTCTTCATAAATTTGTGTAACTTATACTTGTGAACCGGAGGAAGGGATAAATATGCCATAATAAAGGATTTTCCTAGTTTGAGTATCTATACTTTCTGTTATGTAAATATCATCTCTGTGCCACGTCTCATCTATAAATTACTATGCACTTTTAACATTTTTGTGTGAAATAAAAAATGTATTATTATTATCACTTATATAAAAAAAATGGTGGCATTACCAACATCAACGACACTCCACTAATTCTTTGAATAGTTGAGCTAATTAGAACAACTAAATTATACAAAGCCATGATATGAATATGTGAACGCATTGAATATAATACGAATATGAATATTATGAATATTCAACTTAATCCGGGGTTATTCAAGTTTTCCGCGTGTAAGATCCTAATTTGAATGAATATTTAGTTGAGGGTTAATCTTACTGAATTCATTGTTTTCGTACAATGTGAGAACTGTTAGCTGTAAGGAACTTAGCTTGTTATGCATAGTGGGCAACTAAACCTATTTTAGTTAAAATGCAGGTGGCATTCGTTTGTTCTTTTCGATTATTTCAAACTTTATGTTTGTTAGAAAGAAACAAATATGTACATCTTTATATGTATAAATCTTATGTACGTGTGTTAGTCATTGAACTCCTTCTAAAAGGCTGGACCGATTTTGATGAAATTTTTTAGAATGGTTTAGATTCACGGTCATACGGTCAACTAGTAGGGGGCGGACCGCTAGTATTAAACTAAAATAGGCATGCTAATAATGCTTATAATTAAGCAGGTACAAAATTAATGAAATAAATTAAATGCATTGAGTCAACTGGTCCCGCCAGTTTTTTGCGGGCCCAGTCTACTAAAAACCTTTAAACGAAAAAAAAACGAACTTGACAGCTTTTTCCACATTGTTTATACCAATAGCTATTCAAAAAATTGTGTACCAATTAGACTTTACTTTATATAACATTATATTCAATAACAAGTACATTTTTAACAAAAAACTTAGGGTTATAACATTTTAATGGGACCAACCTGCAAGTTTCACTTTCACCTAAAGAAAGAATCGTCGAAATCGGTCCACGGAGATCAAAGTTCTGAGGTAAAAATACATGAAAAAAAAAAGGTGTGTGACGATAGAAGTGAAACTTCAGTAAATCGACGAAAGAATAATAAGAAGAATAAAAAAAAGTGTGTGTGTGTCAGCTACGACGCACGATTGGAGTCTACTACTTATGAACTATAATTATGATTATATATCGAATAGAAAAACAGGGTAAATGAACGCATCTGCTAAAATGTTAAGAGAAACAAACATATATCTGTAATTATTCGGATTATTTATATTACATCAATAGAGCGTATTACATAAAGTATGTTACAAAATAATATAAATAAAATACAGCAATACCTCATTGCGCGATACTTCGTAGTCTCAACTACGAAGTATCGCGCAAAGAAATTTAAATAAAGCATTGTATTTGTGTCTCTTACATCATTTCCGTTTCATCTTTTTGCATCCGGTTTGAAATCACTACGATTCTATAGAAGTTTCACTTCAAAAAACATACCCGACGAATTGAAAACCTGCCTTTTTCGTGAGCGCTCTTATTGACGTTCCCACTGCTGGGACTGGGACGTCTGTCTTTACGAGATAGATTATTCCTTTGTGGCGAATAAAGGAATAATCTATCTAACGCTGGCTAAGCGCGGTGAATGTCACATGTCTTCAAACTGTGATACAATTTAATTAATATTTATAATTAGGTGTTATAAATTACTAGCGGTCCGACCCGCTTCGCAGCTAGTTTACCGTATTATGAATTTAAACCATTCTCGAACACATAACACTTAAACACACGGAAAATATTTCATCAAAATCTGTCCAGCCGTTTAGGAGGAGTTCAATGACTAACACACGTACAGAAGGTTTATATATATAAGAATAATGAGACCATTTCATTGAGATATTTTTCTGCCATAATTACATACTTCTGAAAAATATCGAATGCGATATTAATAATATCTAGATGAGAATAGCACCCTCAACAAAACCACGCTGAAAACTTGGTAGATTATATTGCTCTTCATTCTTTGTATTGAAAACTGAAAAACGCTTTTGGAAATATTAAGAACTTCTTAATTAATTAACTTCTGGTAATGTTAAGTAAGTCAAACAATTCCCTGGACTTCCTCGTAACGAAAATGTTAAGTATGGAATAATAAAATTCTTTAATTTATTAATAAGGGCCTCTCTAGAAGATGGATTAAATTTTGTGCTCGAATCAAAAATTCCCAAGGCAAATTTGTTAATTTATTTTTCTTAATTTACTTTTTTTTTTTATAGGCGATAGATCTTTGTTTGTCCACAATCTCACCTGATGGAAAGTGCCGATGTGGACGAAGATGGAAAACATAGATCTAGAAGGTACCTGTTCACTCTTGTCTTGAAGACACACAGGTTGTAGTAATTAGGAAATACAGCAGCAGGGAGCGAATTCCAGACCTTTGCCGTGCGAATTATAAAGGTGGATGAGAATCGCTTAGTACGAGTGGAGGGAATATCCACTAAACAAGGATGGTAATTCGCCGTGCGTCTGCTTGTCCTGGAGTGGAAGGGAGATGGTGGAATCAGGTCATGAAGTTCCTGTGAACATTCTCAGAAATGTAATCTATAAAAGATTGAGAGACAGGAAACCTTGCGACGGTGCTCGAGACTACTACAGAAAAACTGAGATGTAATAAGCTGATTGGTGCATAATTGCTATATTTGATGGAGGGGAATTAGACGTTCAGGGAAAATAGACATTGAGGGAGTTGGACATCCTAGGACAGAAACGTTTCAACTGAATATGTTATGTGTTTCAAATATAAGGAACTCTTATTGGTGAAAGGAAGTTAAGAATTGTATATTTGAAATTCAAACAGGAGGAAGTATCTAAAACTGTTTGTCCATACATTCTTACTTATAACTACAACAATATAATATCGACGGAAACAGAATCACTCTCATAAGTAAAAAAATGTAGTCTCAATAGTAGAAACGTTTTTGGAGGTTTTGTCTGTTCACGTCCGTAAGTGGTAACCCTCTGAATCCTTACACGTGACCTCCGGGTGGTGCTAAGAACAGTCTCTGGTGGTAGGCTTCGGCCGCGGCTTGTGTCAGCACCCTCCGGGCTGGGTCAGTGCGTGAAGCGATTTTTTCGTGTTTCGTAATGTGGCCCGGAGAAGCCATCTACCTTCTAGGTCTTCATGTCTCATCTTAGACCACATCGTCACTTTACCTTTATAAAATAAAAAATTAGATAGACTTTACTTCACTTAAAACCTCTTAAGTATTCAATAAAAATAGAAAACTGCACTGTCCCAGCCCGGAGGGTGGTGACAAGCCGCGGCCGAAGCCTACCACCAGAGACTGTTCTTAGCACCACCCGGAGGTCACGTGTAAGGATTTAGTATCATAATAAAAATAACTAATAAAACAAATGGTTAAAGATTTATTGAACGTTTTAAATCAACTGATATAAGGCCAAAAATGACTAAGATATTAGATTAGGCTTAATAAATAAGAGGCTCTTTTTCGAAAAAAAGGCTTACAAATGGAAAAGTTATTGTACAGTCCAGTGCAAACAAACAATTCTATTTTGTAAACATCATTATTTATATTGTGTCACTCAGTACCCAATGTTTTTTACCTTCGTTCACGTTTTCGTCTCATACAAATTCACAATATAATCATTATTTTGCTACTAAAATCAATAAAACTAAGTATCAAAATCAGTATCATTTATTAAAGGTGTCACATACATTGTCATTTTTATAATTTTATTGACATTTTTATGATTAAATTGACATTTGTTAAATTATCAAATTATTATTAATCAATCAATGAGTTAATATAATTTTTATTTTTACTGGGATTATTATGTATTATATTTAATACATAATATAAGAAATGACATGTAACAATTATTATTAATAAATACTATTATGACTATTACATATTGTTCATCCTTTGGGCTAAATTTGAATAGCACCTTACAAAATATGTTTTCCTAGTGGGCGCCAGTGACAACCCTTCCGCTTTATATATCAATTTTGAAACACCTTGTATACTAAGCTAGGTCTTCCTACTTATTAGATAACTAGCGGCACGCCCCGGCTTTGCACGGGTAATTATAAAAATTGTTTCAAAATTATTCGAATTTTTCTCGCCGTAAAAACCATCCTTAAACTCCAACGAACATTTAAAAAAATAAATTGGTATAGGCGTTGTTGAGTTATGCGCTTAGCAACACATTTTGCGATTCATTTTTAACCCCCGACAAAAAAGAGGGGTGTCATATGTTTGACGTGTCTGTCTGTCTGGGACATCATAGCTCCCGAAGGGATGAAGCGATTTCAACTTAGTTTTTTTTGTTTAAAAGGTGAGTCTGGCGCGAGTGCTCTTAGACATGTTTCATGAAAATCGGCTGTGCCGTTTAAAAATTGTGGGGGTTAGAGTGGGGAATAAAAACCGAAAATCTGCAAAAACTCGAGTATCAAATGAAAGTGCATTGCGTGCACATTACACATTATTATGGTGTTTTACTTTTAGGGAAATTGAAGGATTCGAATCGGGGGTTTTTCTTATATTTTAAATTTAGATTTATTATTTATAAGAACCACGAATCGGCAAACGGAGAGTAGGACGTCCACCAACTAGATGGACGGACGACTTGGTGAGAGTAGCGGGCTCACGGTGGTTACAAACTGCTACCGACCGAAATTACTGGAAGTCCTTGAGGGAGGCCTATGTTCAGCAGTGGACGTCCTACGGCTGAAATGATGATGATGATGATGATTTATAAGAAGATTAAGGTAAGAGAAAACATACTATTGATTGCAATCTTCAATTTGGTGTAACCGACAACATACATAAACTTGGTTCGGGTCAATTTGTGTAACGTTATTTTTTTGAAGAAAGTTAGTTTTATATTGGTGTATAATTTTTCGTTCAAGCTAAGAATTAGTGTAAGAGCAATGCTGGTTTGCCAAGATACATACACCAACTTAACCTTCTTCGGTCATAGGAATACAACAATTCGACTTATGTAAATGGATCACATACTTTGACATACATTGATCACATACATGACTTTGACTTGACTTTAAATACCTACTCAGTTACAACATAATTTCGACGGAAGTCTGCAAAATTTACAGTTAAAATGTGTAGCGTAACTGTATTTTTTTAAAGTTAGAATTATATTATTAGGCTCAAAAAACTGTATACTCAACTTATTTTACGTGTTTTGGTGGTTAACCCAATTGAACTGCCAACCGACGATATGTACAATATCTATGCTATAATGGTAGGGGTTTAGTTCTGAAAATAACTTTTTTGAATGGGATTAGTGACCTGTTAACGAATTATTAACTACTAACTAAGCGACAAAATATTATCAAGCGACAATTTTTTTATTTCCGTACATGACCATTCAGTAGGGAGCCGATCGCGCGGCAGATTATTTCGTGATCTTAACCCCCCTCCCGTACCTTCGTGCCCGAGTGACGCCTGCCACTCCACAACGCATAGTGTCACAAAACTATAATAGTTAGAGATATGATGTAACGACGTTTTTTGTAGATGATGATAAGTTCTACAAAGTTGTAATACATCACTTATAGTTATATATATTCAATAGTTTTCGCAGCATTCGCGATTAAAGAAAGATTTTAGGTTTATTTTTTCATAAAAATCGGTTATTGTCACAAAACTATAATAGTTAGAGATATGATGTAACGACGTTTTTTGTAGATAATGATAAGGTCTACAAAGTTGTAATACATCACTTTGTTATATATTCAATAGTTTTCGCAGCATTCGCGATTAAAGAAAGATTTTAGGTTTATTTTTTCATAAAAATCGGTTATTGTCACAAAACTATAATAGTTAGAGATATGATGTAACGACGTTTTTTGTAGATAATGATAAGGTCTACAAAGTTGTAATACATCACTTTGTTATATATTCAATAGTTTTCGCAGCATTCGCGATTAAAGAAAGATTTTGGTTTCTTTTTTTTTCACCATGGGTTACATTATCGGAGTTTGGTAAGGAATCATATTATTTTTGAAAACTAAATATAGCCTATGTCACTTAGGGATAGTGTAGCTTTCGAATGGTGAAAGAATTTTTAAATCGGTGCAGTAGTTTCAGAGCCTATTCGAGACAAACAAACAAACAAACAAAAAATCAAACCTTTCCTCTTTGTAATATTAGTATAGATGAAATCTCTTAAGTTCACCGGTTTGTTAAGACATTAATTTCCGTTACTAATCCAGTAAATTATTCTAGGTTCGTAACCAGTCGTTTTAATCTCCTAGAACGAGAATATTAAAGTTAATAATGCAACAGCCCGGGTTGTTAATGTGGGTTGAGAAAATTGGTCTAGATTAAATCGACTAGCTTTTCTAACTACTCGACCTTATACGAAACCTAGCTAAAATCTGTTTTTCTTATTACATATTCTACAAATGATATATAAGCAAAAACGTATTAGCTCTTTGAAGAAGGTTGTTGAGGCCCAATAATTCAAGAATAGAGATCACGAGCGGAATGAAAGTCGAGTAGGAATTCTACCAACTAGATGGACAGGCTCACGAAGGATGCAAGCCGAGGGCGGACAAAATTACTGGAAATCTTTGAAGGAGGCCTATGTCCAGCATTTAACGTCCTGCGACTGAAATTGTTTATGCTGTATAAGCCTTCATTTGACCACAATCTCACCTGATGTAAAGAGACGATGTGGTCTAAGATGGGACATGAAGACATAGAAGGTAGATCACTTCTCCGGGCCACATTACGAAACACGAAAAAATCGCTTCACGCACTGGCCCAGCCTGGAGGGTGGTGACAAGCCGCGGCCGAAGCCTACCACCAGAGACGGTTCTGAGCACCACCCGGAGGTCACGTGTACCAGAGGGTACCACTTACGGACGTGAACAGACAAAACCTCCAATGATGATGATGAAATACATTCCAACCAAATCCCTTGGTTACAAGTTGCAGCTATCAAGAACTTTTGGCTTACATCGCTTCATTACCCAACCCCTAACTCTAACTGTTCTAAACTACCATAGACACATCTTTATTGAACAGAATTCTTAGGCTTATAATAACTTAAGGACTTACAGCCGAACACAATAATTCAAAATAGCTATAGATACATAAAGTTCAAAAAGCTCTTATGACACGTCAAATTTAGTCAAAAGTTACTGATTAATGTAGTTTGTTAGAAGTAAATTAACTAATGATGTGTCATAAGTGAGTGATCATATTTAATCCATAATCGGTGTTATTATGATCATTATATTTTGACCAATTAAAAAGTAAAATGAAATTGAAACTTTGGTATAACATGTTTAATCCGATACGTTACTAGAAGATGTTTTGAAATGGTGATTTTGATCGCTCACTTTTGCTATTGACTGTACAAGTTCTGCGATCGAAGTGGGATTCGTCTGGAAATATTTATATTTTTTTATTATTTAATCAAACCATCGAACGTGTTTTCATCGATACAATACACTACCCCAACCCTAGTTCTAAGCGTTCTAAGCTAGCATAGACACAGCTTAATTAAACAGTACCCACTGAGTTATTAACTTAGAACAAGTCTACCGGTCTCTGAGGAAATTAGCACACAGAAAGGCTCGTTTAAGGCAGATTGTAAACAGATCGCTCTGGTTACGAGACTAGTGCATCTCGCTTGTTGTTACTGGGGTTCCGTACACAAAGGGTAAAACGGGGCCCTAAATTTGAGACTGTCGTCTGTCTGTCACGGGGCTGTATCTTAAAAACCGTTATAGATAGAGTTTAAATTTGGAGTTTGCTGCTATAACAAAAAATACTTAATAAATATATCTATTATATAAAATTCTCGTGTCACAGTTTTCGTTGCCATACTCCTCCGAAACGGCTTGATCGATTCTCATGAAATTTTGTGAGCATATTGAGTAGGTCTGAGAATCAGCCAACATCTATTTTTCATTTTGAAAAACAACGTTTAAGTGGTCAACGGGTCAATGGTCAACAACGGGTCAGCTAGTAGGTATCTATATATTTATGCCTGTTTGTTGTGTGAATTGTCTGGAAATATTATATTATTATTATTTAATAATCATATATTATATTATTATGTGAATTGTCTGGAAATATTATATTATTATTAATTAATAATAATATATTATAATTATTATTTTAAACATTATTAAATAGCTTCTATACATTAAAAGGGATTTTTTAAAGATAAGCAAAGACGCGCGTGGCCAGTAATTGGAATTTGGATGGGCAATCGGTCAACTGCGTCAACTAAAAATTGATTTATTTTATCGATGTTTTTGGTAGATATCTACATAATAGAATATTGTAGGTACAATACAATACAGTACCTACTCTTAATGAAACACAAATATTATAATACAACATAACAATGCTTAAGAATGAATGAATAGGCTCAGAGTTGCGCAACGAGCTATGGAAAGGGCTATGCTCGGGGTTTCTCTACGTGATCGAATCAGAAATGAGGAGAACGCGGATCACCGACATAGCCAAGCGAATTAGCTCGTTAAAGTGGCAATGGGCAGGCCATGTAGCGCGTAGAACAGATGGCCGTTGGGGCCGGAAAGTTCTTGAATGGAGACCACGAATCGGCAAACGGAGAGTAGGACGTCCACCAACTAGATGGACGGACGACCTGGTGAAAGTAGCGGGCTCGCGGTGGTTACAAACTGCTACCGACCGAAATCACTGGAAGTCCTTGAGGGAGGCCTATTTTCAGCAGTGGACGTCCTACGGCTGAAATGATGATGATGATGAATGCTTAAGAACAAAAATACATACATACATACATGCTTAGGTACATAGGTACTACGCAATTACTGCTACTAACTGATCACCATAGTAATTAGTCGGTTTAATGTTTTCATGAGAGACATCCTAAGTCAGTAAATTATAACGAATAATGTAATAAACATATAAAATGTCTAGACTAGCTTCCGGCGATATAATTACTAATTAGGTTTAACAGTCTAGAGTTTGCTTGGATAAACATAATTAAGGGTATTTGATATAACTTTTATTTTTTCCGGGCGTTGCGTGCAGCGTGAATATTCAAATGTTTAAATATAAAGAAGATCGACAAACAACATAAATAAAATGAATATTTCCGGACTAATCACACAGCGTCATCTAACCTCAAACTAAGCAGAGCTTGTACTACGTGTGTTAGATGACCGATATACTATATAGAGATACATTAACAAAAATCCTGTATTTTCTATAAAATAATTATTATATACTAGCGGCCCACCCGGCGTTGCACGGGTAAAAAAAGTTCCCGGCAATTTTTCCTTATTTGCTCACCGTTTAGACCTACCCTGGACTGCGACAAACATTTTAAAACCAAAATCAGCTCAATCGGCCCAGCCGTTCTCGAGTTTTAATCAGACTAACGAACAACTATTCATTTTTATTTATATAGATTTTATATATTTCCATTATGAACCAATCACGGCAAAATACAATTTCCAGTTACGTTCCTCACAAAGCACAAACAAGCCGTTCGGAAGTAATTTGTACTTCGCAAAGAACAAATTTAAATTGGGAATAATTAAATAACGACCGCAGCCCGCAACGCCTTTGCGATATAATAACCGAATAAAATCGTTTTCGGGTGAAAATAACGGTTTCAAAATAAACGGTTTTATGGTCGGATTTGCGAGCTTTACTGAGGGTTGGGAAAATATCGATAAATCATCGTTCGTTCGGAATTTTATAAAGTTGTAATAAAAAGGAGAATTAAGCTTTGGCCGGTTTTACGTGAACCAGCTTTCGATACCGAGGTGGCGTTACCAGATACGCCAGGACTATTTCCGGAAAATCCAATTATATGCATAAACATATAATGTACTTATATATCCACGCCATAACTAACCCTTGCTTAGTTTAAACGGATTTTGTGAAAAAACCCTTTATATATAATAGACGTACATATATAAATTAATTTTTATGACAATGTTAAACACCCAGACTAAGAAGAAAGTGTTTGATGAACATACAAACACTCTCGGCGGGAATCGAGCCCTCTACCGCTTTCGCCGCAAGTGGACCATCGCCCACCACGCCACTGGAGGCAGTCAAAACAGTATACCTTGAAACCCATCACGGAAGCTGCTTCTTCTTTGAAAATTTAAAGAGACTTCATCCAGTATTCAAATTTGGATTATTCAATATTACTTGAGAACTACTGAACCTAACATAGAATTGACAGGTTCTAAGTTTAACAGGATAAATATCAGTTTAAAACGGTCTGAACCAGTTAAATTGTAATTCCACGAAAATAGTCTAAAACTTTCCAGATCAAAATACTACCATCGATAATTACTTAAGCTTGCATTTTATTTCTTCCAGCATTATTTTCCTTCATTCTATAAACTAAAATATACTTCAAAGTTAAGCAGATAGTGTCTAAAATCACTTGCAGAAGTGTACTAAATCTAGTAACAGGCCAGGGCATTTTGAACCTAAGCTATTTGTTATTAGGATTTATTATAGGTCGCCTAAAAAGGTTCTATTCTGGGCAAGCTCTTGGAAGCGCTCCAAGCTATTCATTCGGTTGCAATAATTCTATCTGTGAATTAGAGAATTAGAGATAATCTTTTGAAATTATTTCGCTTGAGTATTTAGAAAAATTGAGGGTAATTGCTTGTTCATAATATTACCTGCGTTATATACATACATAATAATATGTATGGTATATTACTTGTGTTACATTGCATTCTCCCGCGGGATAAAATATATATCCTCGGTAGTAAATGTGTTTTTAGGGTTCCGTACCTAAAGGGTAAAACGGGACTCTATTACAGAGACTTTATCGTTTGTCTGTAAGTTTGTCACCAGACTGTATCTCAAGAACCGTAATTAATATAATTATTAATAGAGAATACCGTAATTAATAATAGAGAGTTGAAAATTATGGTATTTCTTTTGCCGCTCTGACAACAAATACGAAATACAAATAATAAATAAATTTATAAGGAGCTCCCATACAAAAACGTGATTTTTATAAAGTTAAACAACTTCAGTCAGTACTTGGAAGGGTGACCGCTCCGACTGCATCTATTTAAAAAAATATATATCTATCTAATACATAAAATTTCCATGTCACAATGTTAGTTAGAGTACTCCTTCGAAACGGTAGGAATTGGTAAAGCTACAAATTCTTACCAAATTTTATATGCGTATTCAGTAGGTCTGAGAATCGGCTACTATCTATTTTTCATTTTGCAAAACAACGTTTGCTGGGGTCAGCTAGTTTACATGTAATAAATATGAATAACTAAATTTTGCATATTAAAAAAAAATGTTTACTTATTTCAGTGTTTATATATTACAAAATATGTAAAAACTATTTTTTTTATCAGATTTAACATTTTTTTAAGTTTTTTGTCTGTTTTGTTTTGTCAACGACAAAACAGATGAGAAGAGTAAAATAAAGATACCTACATAATATCTTGCATTTTTTTTTATAAGTAGTTTTTTTATTTTTGGTTTTTTATTCCCGCACCTACCACAACTTTCTCCTAAGTTATTGTGGTAGGGGTGAATCACTAGTTTTAAATTATTAAACACATATTTATGTTCACCATTGATATTTTTCCAGACAAATTTACTGTCAACGCCATATCTACAATGATACAGTCAACTACAAAAATACAAAACCTTGATGCGAAGGCATAATATTAAATTCGCTACAGTTTCTGATAAGTAACATTACAGTAATATGATTACGGGTACTTATTAACTAGTTGCAGTAACAAGACTGGATGTCTCACAACAATACTGGGGCGTTTGGTCTAAAGGTTACACTGAAGCGAATTTCGAAAAAGCCGTGTTGGCTAAGCGGGAGCAAACTCAACTTAAAAAAAAAATTAATGAATTTTTTTTTTCATTCACAAATCCGCACTTGGCCAGCTTGGTGAATTAAGGCCTAAACTCTCTAGTAAGGAGAGAAATGCGGTGGTGAGTGCTATTCACACCCTTCCGCTTTATATAGCGTATCCAAAACACGTTGTATAAGTACAGTACAAATCGACCATCACGCGAAACTTCAAGGCAGTGTGTCTGTGTCTGTCTTGATTATATCGTTTGTTTTCCAAAAATTGGTGTACAGGTTTTTGTTAATATAAATGACACACTTATAATTAATTATTAGTCTATAGATTATTCTTTTAAAACGAGTTTTTTCATTGAAACCTGGTTTTCTTTTTGATTAATTCTTAATTTTTTTGTATTTTTAATTATTTATTTCAGGATTTTTTTACTATCTCTCTGATAATAAATAAAATGCATACTAATTACTTGGAATTAGAGATAATTTGAATACAAAAATTAAATGTAGTAGGTCGTTTTTTATTTTATTATTATAGTTTATTATATACCCATAGATTAATTTGATTTTTTTAAATTAATCTCAACTCTCGAGTATTCCAAAAAAGTATTTAAATATATAAAATTACCCACAAATAAAACCTACTTAATTTACTATCGCTGATTCATTTATGAGTAAAACTCTCGAATTGTAAAACTACAAAACTGTAAAACTGAAATCTGTGTTGTTCTTTTCGCTTCTCAACTCAGAGAACTCACACTAAAAACAATTGAAGCAAACTGTCAAGACAATAATTTCCTAAATATTTTTTTCTTAAAAAATGTAGTTGTATTTCTTTTAACTTGACCTGTCCATGAATGCCCTGTGATTCTAAGAAAATAAACGTTTTGACTATGACTTTGAACATTCTAAAATTAAATAATATACAATTACAGATAAAACCTACTAAAGTTACTATCGTTGGACACCTGTTGTTATAACAGTCAGCAAAATTGAGAGGCAAAATACCTCTTCACTTAACCCACACATACAACGTGGCATTCCACAACAGCAGGTGCAATAACACACAACTTAAACTCAGTCTTATCACAACCACATAAAGTTCTAAATAGCGTACCTACCTCACGCATAAACACGATATACTAACTCTTATCGAAACTGCATAAGGTTTAAAATATGAAGACTTACACGTATTTTATACGCTCTTAATGTAATGGGATACGGTTCAAATTATACGTAAGGTTTATATGACTTTGTTACAATGTTAGTAATGCTGGGTTCTATGCAATTATGTAGCTTTTCTACCACCTAAGGGGATCTTGGAAAAATAATCTAGAATAGGCTAGATGAATGATCATGATAATAATAATGAATCATCATTACCACCCCTATTTACGTTCCCACTGCTGGGACACAGAGACTTCTCCCTTGATGAGAGATATTAGGACTTACCTAATTATTATACTTATTTTTTTATAATTTCGAAATGTGTACTTGTAACCTATTTATGGAACCTTAGGTTTAGTAGTTCAACTCATACTTTATCAATGAATATTTATAATTTTTGAAGTGAAACTTCTTTAGAATTGTTGTGATTTCAGACCGGATGCAACGGAAATACGTTAGGTAAGCCAATCTTAAAACGCTGACAAGGATAATTTTATAATATTGATATCTCAGCTACTATTTACATTTAATTAAAAGCTAAGTAACTTTAGCATAGTAACTATAATTATATTTATATAACTAGCGGCCCGCCACGGCTTCGAACGGGTTATTAAAATAAATAAAAAAATATTTCTAGACAATTCACACAACAACATCTAGCCCCGTGGTAAGCTCTAAGCTTGTGTTACGGGTACTAGATATCTGATATACTTAATATTATAGTCAATAGTCATACATATAATGATATTTTTTTATTATACATATTAAACACCCAGACCAAGGAGAAAGTACTTGCAGAACATACAAACACTTTCACCCTTGGCGGGAATCGAACCCGGTACCTCTTGCGCCGCAACCTCCATATAAAAAACCCCGGCAATTATTAGATTTTTTCTCGCCTTTTAAACCTTCCCTAGACCAAGATGCCGTTCTCGAGTTTTAGTGAGACTAACGAACAGCAATTCATTTTTATATAATAGGTAGATGTATCTAGACCCAAGTCAAAACAAGTCAAGTCCTTGAAAAACGTATTATAGGCCCATTATTTCCAAAAATAAACCTTAATTAACTAGAAATAGAGTTCAAGTTTAATTGTTTAGTTGTTTTTTAATTGTTAATCCAGCTCATTACTAAAGCGGCTAGACCACTCCATAGGTTCGTTTTAAGTGCATAGTTATTGAATTTCAGTTTTTGTAGAGATGTTCTTAGCCATGCATTTATAACAGGTATTGAAGGTATTTCTACGTGGACTACGTAGAAGGAGATTATTATATAAATCTAAATTTAAAATTTATGAAAAACCTTCGATTCCAGTGCCCTAATTTCCTTAAAAGTAAAACACCATAATATTTTGTAATATGCAATAACACCCGCGCCAAACTCACCGTTCATACAAAAAAAAATCGCTTCATCCGTTCGGGAGCTATGATGTCCCAGACAGACTAGTATTTATTGAAAATTGGGAGCAACATTCTTAAACCAGCCGAGAAAAAGTAAGATGTTCAACTTCAAATATAGTAGAATCTAAAAAATAGCACAAGAAAAAACAATCGACCTGACACATACATTTTAATTTTGAATAGATAATTTAAAATATTCGATTAGATATCGTTCGATATTCAAATCTGTTCAAATAAATATTTCAAATGTTCAACTTCAAATATAGAATCTAAAAAATAGCACAAGAAAAAAACAATCGACCTGACACATACATTTTAATTTAGAACAGATAATTTAAAATATTCGATTAGATATCGTTCGATATTCAAATCTGTTCAAATAAATAGAGCGACGGCAGGTGCGCGGATGTTTCCCACTTTAAGTACAGGCTGTTCGAAATACTGATTATGAGTTAAAATAAAAAAAAAGGAGGTACACTGAAATACGTAATAATAAATAAATAAATATTACTACACAATTCACACAACAACATCTAGCCCCGTAGCCCTAAGCTTGTATTACCAGACATCTGATTTACTTTGCATAAATATTTTTTAGTATACATATTTAACACCCAGACCAAGGAGAAGTGCTTGCAGATCATGCAAACACTTGGCCCCTCGATGGTAATCGAACTCGCTAACAATTGCGCAACAATATAGTATGAAATAAACTCACTTCTACTATATGTAAGCTTGAATCTCAAAAACTACTGATTTTAGTGCAATTTTCAGCAATTTTTTTAAGAGTGATTCAAGAGGATTGTTATTATCTTTATACATAAAACTTCTGTTCGCGTGTTAGTCGTTGAACTCCTCCTAAACGGCTGGACCGATTTTGATGAAATTTTTTGTGTGTGTTTATTGGGTTCGAGAATGGCTTAGATTCACAATACGGTCAACTAGGTGCGAAGCGGGGGCGGACTGCTAGTTAATATAATATATCTGACACTGTAAAATATGTTAAATCTTCCTTTTAATTCCATTCAAACTCTCTTTAAAGCTTAAAAAAAATATTGAATAATTACATAATGAATATATGTATATATAATACCATTTGTCGTCAACTCAATTGCGGTATTTATCGAAATAAAATGGTTTGTGGTCTTCATTCCATCATTAAATATTTATTACCTTTAAATAAATAGCATTTAAGTTAAATAAAACACGCATTCAAACAAATTTCCTGATTTATCCACAACATAAATTGAAGCAAGAATTAATTTACGATTTACATTGAAATTTTTCTTTCGCATTTCCGCAGCATAAATTGAATTTCGAATCTATTCAAAACAAAATAGAACCTTGCTGGAATGTTTGAATCGAATTCGAAATGAGAATCAATTGACGAACTGAACTATTTCAACAAGCTAGGGCTGGCTATTATGAGTTTACAATAATTAAAAGTTACATAACGTTTCACACTTATAAATTCCCTTATATCTTTGACCATTAAATTATTTAGTTGAAAAGGTGGTGGTGGTATGTTATGCTATATTATATAACATGACTGTGTGGGCTATTCAAAAAAATCAATTACATTTCAAATTAAACAGAATTATTTGTTAGTTTAGATTAATGAGATTTTTCATAGAAATATTTTTTATATAAGTTTTGTAGATATTTTTTTTTTTATGAAGGACAAGTAGACCCACAGCGAATTGCCATCCTTAGTTAATGGATATTCCATCCACTCGTACCAAGCGATTCTCATCCACCTTCATAGTTGGCACTGCATCAATTTGGAATTCGCTCCCTGCTGCTGTGTTTCCTGATACCTACAACCTGAGTTTCTTCAAGTCAAGAGTGAATAGGTACCTTCTAGATCTTTGTGATCCATCCTCGTCCACCTTGACACATTACCATCAGGTGAGATCTAATGTCAATAAAAAAAAAGAATCATTATCTAAGCTAATAGGGTGTTTACTTTACTTGCTCAAACAACTAGTTACAACACCGAATGTCCTACTCCACTACCGCATGGAGTTGGGTTGGTTGGGGCCTGGTTAGATAAGGGGATAATGCACAAAACACTCCTAGGCGAGATATCAGTGCAGATTTCAGTTCCCCACTTAGAATTAGAATTAGGGCGTTTACTATTGGACATTGGGCTTAGTCAATGATTTCAATACATTAATTAATGTTTGCTAATACTACCCACGTATGGAAGGCAGGTTAACACGCTCATTATAAGGTGTTGTGGTCTACAGAAGCCCTGCTCCCAATCTTCTGGTTTATTTCTAGTCCTATATATCACCCGCGGTAGAAGATACAAACAACAATCTTAAGCCGGTGTTCGCTGTAAAATTTCATCATCACCTTCTGCACCTTCCCATTGCTGGGACACATGGACTTCTCTATTGGGAGAGAGAGAGATTGAGCCGCGGCATAATTTACGTATTTTAAAAATATTTTGACTTTTTACAGTGACAACCCTGTTCGAGCAAACCGCTCAATGTAGCGATTTTAGGCTGCAAGTAAATATTAGTGTATACGATTTTTCCATTCAACGAATATCGGATTTTAGATCGAGTTCTGCATGCCGTGGATTTGTGCATTGTGTTACAGTAAATAAGAAAATGAAAATATAATCTCAATTTAATAAATTAAAATTATAACGTTTTATTCGCAGTATCCTACCATTGACCTATTTCTAATTTGGTCCTAATTGCATTACATTGTTAGGAAGAGGAGTGCAATAAAAGGGTTCGAACATTTTTGTATGGAGCCTAGCATACCTACTTTTTGAAAAAAAAAACGTGATTCGGCGGCCAGTGATGAAACTCATGTTTACCGATAGAGTAAATGATTACAAACAAAAAGTGTTCTATGATCAAATGTCTTAAGTGATACGGTTTCTGAGATATTTGGGTCAGATTAAAGAAAAATAAAGTAAAGTAAAACATAGTTCAGGGGATAGATTTTTTTTTCTATAGTTTTTAGACCCAAATTAGTCACTTTTTGTTTGTAATAATTTACTCTGTCGATTGACATGAGTTTCGTCACTGGCCGCCGAATCACATTTTTTACAAAATAGCGGTCGAGATGGTGTGCCAACGATGTTCGATGCTCTTTACAAAAACATACACCATCAAAAAATTCAATTTTCTCTTAAGTATAGAAAAACATTTTTGGTATGAGGAATAAGAATATATTGTTATACTCGTAACTATGTACAAAGGTATCTAAAACTAAACTGTTAGAAACAACAGTTTGTCCACATTAAACATACAATAACATTTGTTGTTACAAAGTAAATTAATAATTTTTACAAAGTGTCAACTGACATCATTAGGCAATTATTGTGCTGTTCATGCTTTTTATTAAATTTGTTTTTCCTTTATGTTTTGCAACCACCCTGTGTATCAACATAGCGCCACCTTCAATAGATAAATTGATAAGGTCGTCCCTTTCACACAGTTTATTGACCCGTACAAGAATCCCATACGATATAAGCAAAAATACCAAGACCCCCACACCCCCACACTAAGCTGCTCACCGCGTATCTATTGAAACTGGACCCTTGCACACCTATGGCAGAAAAATGTAGAACCGTCTTTACCTAATCGTCTTAAGTAAAATAAGGTCAGGTTACGTTGGTGTTGCAAACCAATTTAAGAAGACCCGTAACTGTATAACTAATGGAGAATTATGGAGCTCAATTTATTTAACGGATGAAAACGTGAGTTTTTAAATGCATAGCTTGGATACGTATGTGGTTTGGACTTAAATAAGGCTTAAGATTACATCTAAGATTAAAATATGGTAGTACTGGTTCCGTTATTAATAAATAAATAGCTGTTATAATTATCTTTGAACGGTTTCGTTTCTTTGAAAGCGTTTCTCTACGTTACAACGTTGGTTATGATTTGCATTACCTACTCTTTTCCCTCGACAAACAATATTGTCAACAAAAATTGTAAAAATTTGATTTTTATAAAAGCAGGTTCGAGTGCCGCCGATCAAAATTTACAAATATTTTTTTCTATTACTTAATGTTTAACGTAGGTATGTACTTATTTCACTTTATCTGGCAAATTCCATCTTCACTATAAGTACTTTAAACAGATATTCAATTAAGATTACCTATATTATAAAAAATAATTAGCCGAAGATTAACAGTCAAAGGTATTTTTAATTTATTTTTATTTTTACTATTAACTGATTACCAATAATTATGGCATAACTTATCGGTTGGAGACTATGGTCAACGACCATTCGAAAGAAAAATATTAAATGCTTCTAGGCGGAAATCGGTTTTTTATCATACCCGGTTTTCTCATGCACCTCAAGTGGACTTGCAGTAAAATCAACTGGTGAACCTTATTTCATCATCATCGTGGAACAACTACCTACAGCTGGACATATAACCACAGGAAGATGTATTATATTTAAATGTTGATTTGCAGTTATTTCAATAGGTCTACGATTACCGTGAACTGGCAACTTTGACCGAAGATACAATGATTCTCACCCAACTTTGTGGTAGACCAACTTCGACGACGTGTTGCTTAATATTTTAACGCGTGCGAATTCAGACCACCGTAATACCCGGCCAAGGGAAATAAATCAATATATTGGCAGCAGCGTCATAAATTTGAAAACCTATATTACTCAGTTCGAAAACACTGACAAGTCTGCCAATCGTGTTCTCAAACAATTTCTTGGCTTGTGACGTATATACATTTAGATTTTTTGGTAGTATGCATTACGTCACGTGAAACTTCAATACACTATAACGTCTTCATTTTTCGTTTCCAAGCTAAATTAATAAATTTTAGGTAATCTTACAGACCTTATTGACCTAGCAGATTTCGGCTATGGTGACTGGACAGGCAATTTTGACCTTAATACTATGTCTAATATAGACTGGTAAAAGTCAAAGTCAAAACGTTTATTTCCTTATAAGCACAGGGCATACATACATGTACAGGTCCTAACCTAAAATGTGGTGCTGTGTTAAAGTGTTTAAATAAAGAATCTAGAATGGCCGAACACCACCGCCATATTACTCATAAACGAACTCATAAGCGACATTTAAGTCGCATGTTTCTTGAGAACTTATAATTACAGATTATTAGTCGTTCTTGTTCTTAGCACGCTCAACAGGTTGCATAGCCTTCCATCAGCTTTTTGAACCATAAAGCTACTATTTGTCGAAGTATTTTATAATTAGCTCATAACCGACTTTGAACGGTTTCAAACTACGGCGGCTTATGAGCATTTTATAATATTTTTTCTCGACTGTTATATAGAGGTATATAATTTGGGTTATGGTGTGTTGCCGGGCTGAGCCAGTACGTGAAACGATTTTTTCGTGTTTCGTTATGTGGCCCGGAGAAGCCATCTCCCTTCTAGGTCTTCATGCTCCATCTTAGACCACATCGTCACTTAACATCAGGTGTGATTATGGTCGAATGAAGGCTTATCTATAGCATAAAAAAAATCTAAAAAAAACTTTGTTCATTTGTTTAAATACTATTAAATAACAAATTTGGTACAAATTAAAAAAATGTAAAAGTACACAATACATTATTTAAGCAAGGAAAAGTATTATTAAGCTCTATTGATCCTTTGTAACAAAATTAACTTAGTCACTCTGTCTGTTGTTGTGTAGTTGCGCTATCACATCAAATCAACCAGCCCATTAAAATATTTTTTAAGTTTTTTTTATTTTTATATTTATATATATATATATATATATATATAAGGCTAAATTAAATACTTTTAGGCTTTTCGAAACGGACTTATTGACACAATTCGAATACGTTCCTTTTAGGAAAATATGAAAAGTTGCGCTATCACATCAAATCAACCAGCCCATTAAAATATTTTTTAAGTTTTTTTTATTTTTATATTTATATATATATATATATATAAGGCTAAATTAAATACTTTTAGGCTTTTCGAAACGGACTTATTGACACAATTCGAATACGTTCCTTTTAGGAAAATATGATACAATCAACAAATACAGCTGTTTTGAAATAGCAAAGATTGAAACATGTTTCCAACAATGTCTAAGCGAGTTGAAATAATTCTTCATCTCAGAGCTGTCCAGCATCCCTAGACACAGATTCAGACTAATGGATACGAACAGTGTGCCGTGTGGACTAATGTTGTTTGATAGGGCTTACTGTAGCTTTTATGAACCGTAATTGTTTTTTAAAACGTTTGTAAGAAAAGGAGTTATTGAAGTTCTCATAGTTTCTTTTTTTTCTTGTTTAAGTCATTCATAATACCCTTTTCATAATGCTACCTACGATTATGTTATGTTCTCATACCATCTGACAGAAATAATGTAGCTAAAAGTAGGTAATTTTATTTTTTTTGACAAAATTAGTTTGCGGGGATAAAAGTTTTGAAGTCACAAACAAAACTAACTCTAATCTACACTTTTTTTGTCTTAACTATGTTGTTTTTTAACTCTATTTTTTTTTAATTTGTTAAACGCGGGATTTCTTTGATATAAATATACAGTACTTATATACAAAATACAAAAAAAAATATAGCAAAAATCCCATTACTCCATTGGATTTAAAATAAGTATGCTTCGAGATTCTGAGAAAATTTGAAGGAAGGTTGTAGTTTGGTTCCTAAGTTAATTGAAACACATTAACTTTCCTTATTTTATTTAATATGTGTCCTACATCTCTTTACAAGGAATAAAGACTTCAATATTACCGGTCTCCCTAAAAAAAAAGAATAAACCACGACTGATACACGTTCGCTTAACAGTTTTTTTAGAAAAATATCTATGGATCACTTTTGCTAAACAACTATTGAACGCGAAGTCGTGTTGAAGTGCGAAGTTAGGTTTTTGTAAGATAATTTTATATTCATACAATGGAAATAAATGATTTTGTATCTCGTATGGTATGGCGGAAAAAGTTTTAGCATAGATTATTTTATGTAATAAATTGATAAGAGATATAAAAACACTACTGAATATATCTTCAGAACATCTGTGTCATTTCGATAAAATCACCTCAGAATCACATTTGCTAAACAACTATTGAACGAGTGCCTAAGACGTGTTTATGTTTTTGTTAGATATTTAAAATCAAACAATTGAAATAAATGATTTTGTATATCGTATGGTATGGTGGATAGGTACAGTTTTAGCATAGATTCCATTATGTTATAAATTAATTCAAGAAATAAAATACGACTGAATTTATAGACACACACAAAAATAATACAGACTCAAAATAAACATACATTTTTAAATTACGAAACATATTTATATGTATATATAAAAACACCGAGTGAGCAGGTACGTGTGTGCTACAGCAGTAAAAGGGCAACGGGTCAGCTCTATGTCCACTGGTGTTAACAGTTAACGCTGGTTTATCTTCAGTACCTCTTAAGTAATATCGATATATTAATATCAGACTGAACAAGCCGAGCCTCACGTCAAAGCAAGGAATGTTTGGATTAGCTACTTGAAATTGAATACCCGCTCAAATATTTACAACGAAATCCTAAAACGTGTAGGGTTAGCAAATACAAAATCAGAGAATCAACAGTGTGTTTAATATGTATACTAAAAATATATCTATATATATAACATTCTCGTGTCACAGTTTTCGTTGCCATACTCCTCCAAAACGGCTTGACCGATACTTATGAAATTTTGTGAGCATATTGAGTAGGTCTGAGAATCGGCCAACATCTATTTTGTTATTGTTGTGTGGAATATTTATTTATTTTGGTATTTAAAAATAAATTTGCTAAGTATGGACTCATACACAAGGGGTTCCGTGAATTTCAACAGTTTATACACTTCATGTAATAAAAAGAAACACTTAAATAAAAAAATGTATATTTGATAAGTATGAGATACACCTCATATATACCGCCTCGGGTTCCGTGTTTATAATTATAAAGTATTTACACATCATGCAATAAAAAAATATACTTAAAATCGATGTCATACATGCTACATACAGAAACCCTCAGAACTCAGACAAAATACCATCTATAAATCACTTTTGCGAAACAACTGTTGAATACGTATCTAAGTCTTGTTTAGGATCATAGGCACAACTAGTAGTTGTTAATAGCAACGCCGAAACTTATCAAAATAATTTCAGAGCCTCATGTCCAAGCAAGGAACGCTTAGATTAGCTAGGTAGGTACTTGAAATTCAACACCCGCTCAAATATATACAACGAATTACATAATAATTACGAAATCCTTAAACTTGTATGGTTGGCAAATTCAAAGGTAAGAGAAAATAAAGCGAATTTAAATTTTTTTTTTATGTATGTGATTACACAGTATACAGATTATACAAACTTTGCAAAAAAAATAAGTGGTAAAATATGCAGTTAGAGCGGTCACCATCACAGTCACAGTACTTATTAGGGTCTCGGTTTACCCTTTGTGTACAGAACCCTAAAATTATCTTGATGCAATACTATCTTAATTATATATAAATCTCGTGTCACAATGTTTGTCCTTAATGGACTCCTAAACCACTTAACCGATTATAATAAAATTCGCACACCATGTGCAATTCGATCCAACTTGAGAGATAGGATGGTTTTTACGGCGAGAAAAATTCGAATAATTTCCGGGAGAATTTTATACCCGTGCGACGCCGGGGCGGGCCGCTAGTATTTTAATGTGGACCGCTTAGACGAACTACTTGAAATTCAATACCCGCTCAAACATTAACATAGAAATACATAATAATTAGCAAATCCAACTGGAACGTGTACGGTTTGCAAATTCAAAATCTGCTGATAATAGCGAATTATGGGATTTCCGCTAATTCTGCTAAATAATACCCGTTTAATACCAATTCAGATTAATTGGGATTATTAAGAGTTGTCGTGGTGGTATATTTAAATTATTGACCTTATATTTACATTCAATAATATTATATGTAACTAACTGACCCCAACAAACTTTGTTTTAAATAATTAAAAATAGATGTTGGCCGATTCTCAGACCTACACAATATGCTCTCTGTCTGTTGTCTTTGCTATTACACGTGATTAAAACCCGTTAGACCCCAATAGACTCAGAAGTCACAGTCAAAGTCAAAACGTAAAGTTTGTTGTAAATATTTGAGCGGGTGTTGAATTTCAAGTACCACTAGGCATTAAGCCCACCTTTTTGTACAAAATTCTACTTTGTGCAAATAAAGTGTTTAAATAAATAAATAAAATAAATCGTTTATTTCCTTAGAAGCACAGGAAAAGCATGGATAGGTCAAATTGAAATATAAAACTTAATTGTTCAAACAAAAATTACAAAGAAATAACATGGTCTTGACAGTGAATAAATAAATAAATATTTCCAGACAATTCACACAACAACATCTAGCCCCGTGGTAAGCTCTAAGCTTGTGTTACGGGTACTAGATATCTGATTTATTTAATATAATAGGCATTTAGATAGATATTTTTACTATACATATTAAGAATATTGTATTGTTGCCTTATAGCGGCAGGCAACAGAAAACACCATCCCTTAAAATTTCAACTCTCTATATATCACGGTTTTTAAGATACAGCCTGTTGACAGACAGACAGTCAGACGACGAAGTCTCAGTAATAGGGTTCCGTTTTACCCTTTGGGTACGGAACCCTACAAAATCGTGCCAAAAGTTAAAGTCTGAGCGGTCACCCCTCCAAGTTATCATAATAAAATTAAAATAGTCTAATGTGTACAGAAATACCCCAGAGATCTGGGTTTTTTTTTACATTTATCATTTTGAAGGCTTTAACAATGTCTTGTTCGTTGACATGTTTAAAATGAAAGATGTTTTTACAATCAGGTACGTTGTTTTTTAATAATGACACGGCAAGATCATGTGAAGAGTTTAAAGAGCTTGTAGTTGACATAGGAATGTCTGTAAAAAAACTTTCAAAAGCTTGTGCTATCTCTAAATCATTATTAATAACTGTTTCATTTACTTTAAGTTTGTATTCATTGTTATTGTTCTGAGTTTTGCCAGTCTCATCATTAATTATTTTCCAGGTAGTTTTAATTATGTTACTACTGTTTTTAATTTTTGAGCTTAGATAATTTGATTTTGCCAATTGGCAGACATTTTTGAAAATTTTTGAATATATTTTGACTTTATCTTTGAACTTTTCACAGGAGTTATATTGCTTTTCGCTATACAATTCATACAATTTTTGTCTGCTTTTATGTATACCTACTGTTGCCCACTCACTAAAACCAGGTTTGTCTGAGACTACAATTGATTTAGTTGTAAATATTACATTAAAAATGTTATAAAATCGATTGAAAAATGTACTATAAAGTTGATTGGGATTGTTGTTATAGTAATCAAAAGGAAGCTGTAGATCCCAACTACATTTAAACCTCTCAAATCAATTTGTAGTCACTGGTACAAAGCTAATTTTCTTTTTTATAATTTGTCTAGAATTTATATTAAATTTTACATATTGCCCTAGATGATCGGATTTTAGGTTACTTATTATATTTTTGCTGATTACATTTTCATTTAGGCTGGTAAAAATATTATCTAAACATTTTGCTGATGAGTCTGTTATTCTGGTTGGTTCCCTACATAAAGGTATTAAGTTATTGGTGTCTATGTCTATGTCTTTATTGATAATATTGATTATTAGCCACAATATGGGTTTTAACGTGGTTGCCCAATGCCACAAATTTTTCAAAATATAATAATAACTAATAACACAATTAATTCAAATGTCAAAATCTGAAATACATCTAATAAATTCATATAAACAATTAAAATAATGTCTAAATATAAATTAGACATTATTTTAATTGTTTATACATATTTACTAAGTACCTACACGAAATATAAATAATGACAATTTATCATAATTTTCATTAACAATGATTATGAATGTCAAAAATTAATTATTATTTTAATTATCATCTCTTCTCTGTCGTTTCACGTGACAGAGCGGTCGTGGTCACTTTGAGGCATCATTTTGGTGTTAGAGACGGAGACAGCTTTCCTAACGATCGCCCGCCATCTTTCTCTGTTTGCAGCCTACTATCATGCTTAACGTTAAAAAGTTAAATTAAAAGTAGGTAAATGGCAGTTTACGATTTATATGACTCACTTATTAAAAACTTTCGGTGGAATTTTGCATGGTAATAGGCCCTCATAATATTATATTAAGTTTTAAAATTCTCTTATTTTGGAAGTTACAGTGAGGGCAACTCAGTAGGTACTCAATTAACTACTTGATGATGATACTTGATGGATGGTCACGTCAAGGCGTGACCGACAACGGCGAAAGAGATATGGTGTTTTTTTTATCAATTAATTTTGACTACTTCTCTTGTGTGCGCGAATATGGCTTGCAAGCCCAAATTTAGTTTTACACACACGATTGCAGGATGCGCAGCTCAGTTATCGTTCTAGGCCTTCATGCTCCATCTTAGACCACATCGTCACTTTACATCAGGTGAGATTGTGGTCAAATGAAGTCTTCATCATCATCACCCTATTAACGTTCCCACTGCTGGGACACAGGGACTTCTCTCTTGACGAGAGAGATTAGGCCTTAATTCACCACGCTGGCCAAGTGCGGGTTGGTGAATGTCACATGTCCTTCAAACTCTTTAGAGTTCTCAGAACATGCCGGTTTCCTCACGATGTTTGCCTTCACCGTTAAAGCACGTGTTTGAAGCGCACATAAATTTCTCAAGAAGAAAAATCCAGAGGTGCGTGGCGGGGTTTGAACCCACGACCTTCGGAATGAAAGTCGAGTGTCCTCCCACTTAGCCAACACGGCAAATGAAGTCTTATCAATAATAAAAAAAAAAAAAAAAAAGTTAGACTTATATAATTATTATAAGCCTCAATATAATTTTGACCTCCCATAGATAAATCACGTAAAAAATTAGTTTCAGAACTAAGGATAAAACCCCTAAAATAGGTATATTGTTTTTATTCTATTTTTGTTTGAAAACCTTAATAAAAAAATAAAAAAAAAAATCCTGACAATCCACACAACAACATCTAGCCCCGTGGTAAGCAATAGCTTGTGTTACGGGTACTAGATATCTGATATACTTAATATAATATACATACGTACATAGATATTTTTTATTATACATATTAAACACCCAGACCAAGGAGAAAGTGCTTGCAGAACATACAAACACTTGACCCCTCGGCGGGAATCGAACCCGCTACCTCTAAAATAATATTACCTTATCAAGTTTCAACAGTATAGTTCTATAGTTTCGGCAATAAGTGTCTGTGACAAATGGGCAGACAGACAGACAGACAGACATGACGAATCTATAAGGGTTCCATTTTTCCATTCGGCTACGGAACCTTAAAAACATCAAAAGTAACACCACTTTCATTCCAACCTCAAATAAGATACCTACATAGTAGCGTCCTAGTAATTTATTATTCTATGGTCACGTTCAATATTTACTAGAACAAAAAAAAACAGGATAATAACCAAAACAATCATAAAAAGATCATAATCAGAGCCAGTAGCTTCAAAAAGCCACAAACAAAAAAACCCGGGATTCAAACGTATTTCCTTTTTACCTGATGCGGTTCCATTCACTCATTATGTTGTCAGCGTTCTAAGAAATCGTAGACGTAATTAATTCCTTGATCCTCATTTTAACATTTGCGTGGGAATAGATTTATAATTAAGCCTTATTAAGTTTTCATAAACACGCCTACGTTTATACTGATTTCAAAGAATATTATTTGCAATATTTTTTTAGCTTTGAACTCATTTGTATGTGGTTGGAAGTACGTAGAAGGGCATAGGTTACCATACCTTTCATTCTAAAAAAACTTACATATACGATGTGATCGACTCTACTAAGTAAATGATCTTAAATACAGAAATAGTGTCAATTATGAGAATGCAACTTCATTTGTTACATAAACAATTCAAATCATAATAATTAAAATGTAATAATTATATTATTATTATTTGTTATATTAAGTATATCAGATATCTAGTACCCGTAACACAAGCTTAGAGCTTACCACGGGGCTAGATGTTGTTGTGTAGATTGTCTGGAAATATTTATTTAATAAAACCATAAATCGTATACCAGTTCAATAATTTAAATCCACTGGTTTCACTCTATCAAGACTAAATTCGTCACAAAAAAACTTCTTAACTTTCTAACGCCGTCCGGGTAGCACAGTTCCTCCCTAAAGGTACATCTTCAGACAAGTACCAGATATTATTAGAACACCCAATATAGAACAACTGACGGGGCGACTGAGAAACGGCAGTTATTTTCACTAAACTTGGAATAAAACAAAAGAACTTTGAAAGTTTCTGTGTAAATCGATTTGGAATGCGCGGTTATCTTCTGTATCTACAGATGAGAATAGACGGCGCTAGTAAATTGAAGGCAAAAGATGTAGGTTTTTTTTAAACATAAAATGTCAAAGTCAACGATATTTTTTGTATTCGTTTTTTTTTTAAATTAATATTATGTTGTTATTCCCCACGGTATTACCTGTTTTTTAAATTTTACGCAAACATCATATTTTCAAAAAAAAAGGTAAAAAGTAGGTAGCCTAAAGCCTTCTGAAAGAATCTGATATCAGCGTGTTCAAACAAACAAACTCTTTAGCTTTATAATATTAGTATAGATATTAAGAAGAAAAAAAAAATGTTTTTTTTACAGTAAAAGTAGTTTATGTTTCTATCTAAAACATTTCCTTGAAATAGCGTTTGAGAGTTCGTAATGAAGCATAAATTCCCAGCCGAATATTTACCCCATAGCGTCCATTCACACCAAACAAAAAAAAACAATACATAACTTAACCGAATATACTATACGGTCCGCTTTCCTCTGAAATTACTGGAAATCTATGAAGGCATCCGTCCTACGTAATAATGGTGATCAAATCACAAGTAAAATTTTATCCATGAATATCCAAATTCTAGTGGAAATATATAATAAATAAATATTTCCGGGCAATCCACACAACAACATCTAACCCTGCAGTAATCTCTAAGCTTGTTTTACGGGTACTAGATATCTGATATACTTAATATAATAGACATTAGGTAAGTACCTGAAAATATATTTTTATTAAACACACAACACCCAAATCTAGAAGAAAGAGTGACAAAGTGAAAATGATGGACTGTTGAATATAATTAAGAGAAATACAGGATCGATCATCAAAATATAAGTTGGATTAACTTTCATAATATGAAGCGAGTGAAAAAAATCGAAAGCAAAATCGGTTAACGGAGAAATAGTTCCAGTTTCAAGCTAACAAACATTCATAAATATACGAGTTTAAACGAAAACCTTAAACTTCTTGGAAATCGATTAAATACAATCTCCATTACAATCTTTAAACAAATAAAACATCATCATCACCAACCATAGCATACCGAATCTACAAAAACTAGTATTCCAGAAACACCTGCTCAGAAAAGAAACAAAATAGCGGCCATGTTGTATTTGTTTTTTTTTTAAACGGGTTCGGAATTCGATCGAGTCTGGGAACGAGACAACAGGTGCTATGCTACTGAATGATTTTGTTTTATAGGGTACCGTTCTATAGTTTTAGAACGGTATGATACCGACTACTTGACATTGACATATTTTATAATTTTTGTCATGCAATAGTTTACATGGAACAGTAAAATTATTGGATTATTATGCTTTCGGCTATGAAGACTGGTGTCTTAAAGTATTAACGTTGAGTCGCATTAATAGTTTTTAGTGGTGTTCTTATATAAAAATATACAAGTCATGACAAAATATGGTGACCATTTCGTAAATTGTAGTTATTCTCATAAAACTGCACCAATTTCAGTATAATGTAAAGGGTAAAGGGACAGATTTATATTTGTTAAGCATTTGTACATTGTACATTTAGTAAAAAAAGCCGAACATGTTTCAATTTCAAAAATATCAATATGTTATGAAAACTTTAATATTGACTAAATATTTTTGATAGTTCAAGGGTCGCCTACTCAAGTAGGCACGGCGGTGTCCCCTTGCAAATACATTTGGCTCTATGACACTAACACTGTGTTAGTCTAGTAATTAAGATATGGGCCTCTATTGCCTGAAGTAAATTATTGATTATTATTATTATTTTAACCAAAATATTCAAAAAGATTTCTCCATATAAAACTTTTCAGTAGGTGCTAATATTCTATACGCAATATTAAATCACTGTACGGAACACCGATACCAATTTGTCTCACTTCTTAAGGACGTTGGTTTAGGATCCCTCAATACGTGCGTAACCTCGTCCCGACTCTGAGGCACAATAATCTTATTTTTTATTTATTTATGTTATATAAATGTGTATCTTCAATCTCGTTTATTTTAACGGCGGAATAGGCTTTAACATATATTTTTCGATTTTTCTTCGTATCTCCTTATCTAATATATAAAATTCTTCTGTCACGGGGTGCGTAATCGAACTCCTCCAAAACGGCTTGACCGATTTTGATGAATTTTTTTGTGCTTATCGTATCTATGAGAATCGGCCAACATCTATTCCTCATTTTGAAAAAAAAAAAAAATTTTGCAAAACAACGTTTCCTGGGGTCAGCTAGTTTCTTATATATTTTTTTACAAACTCCATTCGACTACATGTTTGTTTTTTGTATGTTTGTTACGCGGAATCACGGATTTATTTCGCTATATAAGTTGTGAACCAATTAAAAAAAAATCTTGTTATATTCGAAAGGGTATGCTTTCTGAGTGGTCCCATTGTTACAATCTCATCATCAAAATCTGATAATGGTATCCCAGAGAAATCGACATCCCTGGAATTTTATAAGATGTTGAACTTTGTTTTTTTAAACGTAATTTATAGTTTTATTTAATATATGAGTTTATGAGTTATATATTATAGGTAAGTGGCGCAAATAATACCGAACTATTCGTCCCAACTCGTCGTAACTCGGCCGACTCTGACGTCAAAAAATACCAAAATTATCGTCCCACTAACTCGCCCTCTGACGTCAGCCTCACAGAGTCAAGGCCTTGCATGTCGAATTGGGAGGAATTACACAAAATTCGTTTTGTTGTTCCCCCGAGTATATTGTTTAATGGGCTGCATGAATGGGCCCTTACAAGTAATAGACCCTCATGGTTTAATACGTGAAAATCTCGTACGCGTAATATTAATAATAAATCGGCAAGTACAGTAGGTACTACGCAGAAAGGGTGCTTGGGGGATGTTTTGGGGTGTCAAGGTATTTTTATTAGGAACTAGATTATAATACACGGATTGATTCCCGTGAAAACATGTATAAGAATTTGCTTATAACATTTATTTCTGAAAAGTCCTATGACGACCACTGAGACGCAAGAGGTTGCGAGTTCGATTCCCGCCGGGGGACCAGATTTTTTACTATCTGCAATTTCTGGTTTCGGGTCTGGGTGTTTTCTATGGATCATATATGTATGTATTTACAAAATAAATGTATCTGTGCAGTATATCAGTCACCTAGCACCCAATAGTACAAGCTCTGCTTAGTTTGGGGTTAGGTGATGCTGTGTGATTAGTCCGGAGAAATTTATTTATTATTTATAACTCCTCAGAAACATTTCTCCAGTGAATCTTCAGTTATTGACTGCCTCAGTGGCGCGGTGGGCGACGACGGTCCGCTTGCGGCGCAAGGGTAGCGAGTTTGATTCCCGCCAAAGGGGTGAAGTGTTAGTACGTTATGCAATCACTTTCTCCTTGGTCTGGGTGTTTAATATGTATAATAAAAAATATATTTATATTTTTGTATATTGTATTAAGTAAATAAGATGTTTAGTGCCCGTAAGACAAGCTTTAGAGCTTACCATGGTCGTAATTTATTATTCTATGCCATGGTGAATAAAGTCTACTAAAACAGTAGACTTAATTCACCGGAAAACACCATGGTGAATAAAGTCACTAAAATAGTAGACTTAATGCACCCGAAGACACCAATTAACTCAGGTGAATTAAGTAAACCGCCACGTTGTGATGATTGTCCGGATTTTTTAGTCCTTCTCCGTACTCCTGACTAGATATAAAAGGTAGGTAGGTATACATAAGTAAGTTTCAAGAAGATTGGAATGAGTTCTCACCTACCTTAGAAACAGTTACATTTCTTAGTTTTTCGATTATCAGAATTTCAAATGACAATATTAACAAAATATTACCGAAAATTTCAATTAGTAAGGGATGCACAGGGTGTAACATGAGTTCCACTCCGTGTAGAAAGTTCTGAAACTATAAGACCTACGAAGATCTGTTCTTAGGAACCATGTCGTCTATTTTAACAAAAATAAAAATTAAATTAACCTATCAAAAGAACTACACTTTTCTTGGAATTTAAACAGAATTGTAAAAAAAATATCTTTATTTTTTTTTGTAAAAACTATAAAAGACCGAAACGCCAGTTACATCGTTGAAACTCATCACTAATGATGATGATAATTAGGTATACATATTGTATACCTACAGAAATTATATCATTACTGGTATAATCTTGCAAGCATTTTTCATTATATACCAGCGAACCATGGAAATTCCATACTTGAATATATTCTATTATTAAAATGTTAACAAAATTTGCTTTGTGCGTAGTAAATTTTGAAATTAACCTTTTTAATCTGACCTTTTTCTCTGAGAAAAGCGCAATGACATTGACATTTAAAATTCAAAGCTGTCATGGTTTTTAATATTCCTGTTGCAACCAAGAAACATGTTTAGAAAGAGGTTTTACTATCTTGATTCTATGTAATCTCCGGTTTCTCTGTAATTACTAGAATCATCTCCTTCCGACTGTTGCAAAAACATCCTACAAAGGTTTGTAAATGATTATTATTTTATGTACAGCAATTTATATGTATATAAAAACTTAAATTTATGCTTTGAAGGCGAGCACAAAACAAATGCAACTTAACAAAATTTTAAGCATAATGTTATAATACCATAAATTATTATCTAGGTATTTTTATACCTCTTAAACAGGGCTTTAGATATGTATTTATCTAAAAGTGTATACAAGGATACTATAACTTAATAGGCATATAAAGTCTTTAATAAAATTAATTGGTATTCTCTCCAATACTAAAACATGTAAGTTAGCACCAAAATATGGTGATAAAAATTATTAATTAAAACAATAGATATGAAATGAAGTAATAAGATTGGACCACAACAATATTTTTATAAACAAACCAATTTTCAGGCAACAACAAAAACAACACATAGATAAAAATAAAAAACTTACCACACCAATTTAAAATCCATCCGAAAAAACACTGGCCACTAAAATTGTCACTGTCAAACTCAAAATGTCAATCAGAATAAACAACCACAAATTGAATGCAGTTCGCGCGTTCTATATTCGATTTTCGAACGCGCCCCAGCCCGCGACTGCCTGACGCAAAGCCTGGCAGAGTACTGAATTCGCCCTCCCTAGTGCGAGTACCTATTTTAATTTTGATCTATGACAGTTGAAAAGTAATTTCGTTTATTCAGGTTCATTCGCCGTTTGTTTTGAGACGCATTTGACATTTTGTACGTCTGACGGTTCTAAGGCGAGGTAATTAAATTGGAGGTTTGTAATTAGAATGTTAAATTATTTTATTTATTTTCATTTTCGAATTCCGTTGCCCCTGAGTTTGTATGTTTCAAGTCCAGCTACTTGGTTTATTTGTTTCATACGTTAATTTAAAAAAATCTTAATACATTCATAATAATAATATTTTTTTACATTCATCTCGTATGTATATTGAATGTAGTAGGTATATCAGATGTCCAGTAACCCGTGAAACCAGTATATAACTTACCACGGGGTAGTCTATATCACTTTTTTATCTGTTGAATTATGGATGAATATTTTTCTTAAACTGCTAGACTGATTCCTATACAGTTTTTATGGGATACAAAATTCAAGCTTTCATATTACCTAGTAGGAAAACTACAAAAGCAAAAAAGAATCATCAAAATCCGTTAGTGGAAAGCTAACAAGCAAAAAAACATATTAAAAGATTAATAAGAAGCCTAGATTCAGATTTGGACATACTTCTGAAAAGGTCCACCAAGGCTAGGGTTGCCAACTGTAGTATAAATGATAATATTGCACAATTATCTCTGGACTCCGAACTATATACTTTTGAAGAAATATATATATTACGCGAGTATTTCCGCACTTACTTTATATGAATGTTTTTATTATTTTATTTTCATTATAGAATTCCGAATTATTTGACTGCCTCAGTGGCGCGGTCGGTGGAGGTCCGCTTGCGGTGCAAGAGGTAGCGGGTTCGATTCTCGCCGAGGGGTCAAGTGTTTGTATGTTCTGCAAGCATTTTCTCATTGGTTTGGGTGTTTAATATGTATAGTAAACAATATCTATCTATGTATGTCTATTATATTAAGTATATCAGATGTCTAGTACCCGTAACACAAGCTTATTATAGTTTACCACGGGGCTAGATGTTGTTGTGTGGATTGTCCGGCAATATTTATTTATTTATTTACTATGCAACGCTGCAGTTCTGAAAAATGCCAATAATAATATTTTAAAATGCAAAGGTCGAATCGCCTCATGACAGACTGCTAAGGTTTCGGAATTCTTATTTTTCTTTTTTGTACACAAATATATAATACCATTTTTATGTTATCTGAAATCCTATATTTTTCGCTATATCACTGCTTTATACCGAATTTCAAGACTCTTAGATGAAAGGAAGTACCCCATAGAATTAAATTCCCTTCCTTGTGCCGCAAATTTTGAATATAATCTGTAATTTTGTTTACGTTGGCATAGAAGTTCGATTTTTTTCACAGCTTTAAAGGACAGTAGACTTGAGTATTTTTTATATACATTTTACCTAAAATGAACTGTTAATGTATAATAATTTAATAATAAGTGTAATAAAGATTATGCTACTTTTGTTAAAGATATAACAATTTGTGTTACCAAATGCAAGAAGTGCAAAATACACTTTATTTTTTATTTTCCCAACAAAGAACTTAATATTTTGAAGTGTACTATATTTTCATGACAGGCGAGCGCCCTTACTGGTGGTTCCGCGAGCATTTTCCTGTAATTATAGGGTAAGATAATGTTAATAAATAAATATTGCATGTTTTAAAAAAAATACTATTTATAGACAAAAATAATGTTGACATCCCTAACCAAGGCATACACCGTGATCCCGTAACTTTTCATTCCTGACTCCTGACTTTTTCATTTCATCACTGATGTAACGAAAAACGTATTGCCTAGATAACATTATAATCTCAAATCAATTTTCATAAACTCTATGCTTAGCTTTCTGCTATATTCGAATGATATTAATCGTAATATCAAGTTAAATGACCATATTTTTGAATGAACTTGACATTATTTAATTGTTCATTGAATTGACTAAATAAAATAAAAATTATAAATCTTTCCGGAGATGGATCGTCCGGAAAGCAACAAACAACGTCTAGCCCCGTGGTAAGTTCAAAGCTTGTGTTACGGGTACTAGACATCTGATATACTTTTTCTAATAGACATAAGTACATAATTATATAGATTTTTTAATATTTTTAAATTATTTTGACATTTAATGAGTAATGATAAATTTAATTATAATTTGTATTAACTATTTTAAAGTTCGTATGCTCCTGTATCAGAAGCAATTGTCCTAATTTTGTCTCCGTTATTGATTCACAAACAACTTATTTTGTAAATTATAACAGACAAGATTTATTGTCCTTTGCAATAAATTCGTTTTTTACTTGCTAATATCAGATTATCTTTGCTATGCTATAGTTACAATAGAAAATACCATTTTCATATTTATACACTTCAGTTTTTGTAATCTCCATAAATCGTAGAAAAAACTTTACAAACTTTATCGTAATAATATCGCAGCAATTGTATTTTTCTAAAGAAAATATCAATATTTTATCGAAGATAGGATTAAGGTGTTTCAAAGGATTTGTACTGGTATTATAAGCTTATTTTTTGTATTCGTTTCTTAAAGCAATATGAGATTATTTAAAGACTAGCTTTCCGCCCGTGACTTTGCCCACGTTTATTAATTGGTAAAAAGTAGCTTTTGTCATTTATTGAGGCTTCAGCTCATGTCCATGCCACATGAGATTAAAATGGGGCATTGATTGCAATAAATTATTTTTATTGGTTATTGGTATTTTACCCCAGTAAAAAGTAGCCTATGTGTTAGTCTGATATGTAAGCTATTATAATTGTGAAGTTTCATCAAAATTCATTACGTAGTTTTTGCGTGAAGTAGCAATAAACATTCTCACTCTCTCTCTTACTTACATAATCAGAAACTTTAACTTTTATTATATTAATACTATGATATTAATACGATTATGTGTCGGTTTTTTGGAAACTATCATGGTTACATCATATATGTAGATTTCTAACGATTTATATTTTTTTAGTTCAACCGTTATCATGGCGCATGTAACTGTGCCGAAATATCGGGAAAATCTAATCATGATAAATATCCCATTATAGATCTAAATTGTATTATAACTCTCCTCAAAATGTTTAAAATAAAAAATACGTGTAGTTACAATATTTTTGGATAATCTCAATGACAAACAAATTGTTGTTTTACTAATCTACCTCATTCTGCCTTAATTTTTTTTATTATAGCATTAATATTGGTTCTAAATAATAATAATCATCATCATCATCATGTAAAAATATGTTCCTCAAATAAGTAAAATTATTCGTACTAAGAATTAACTCGTTACAAGAATGTCATCGGCGCCGTTGCTGTCATCGAAATAGAATATTTTGTTTCGCTCGCACTCGTCTCGACTGATATGTTCTATCTCTTTCAGGCAACAGACTGCTCCTGTTAGATCAGCACCTATTTGATGCAGGTGCATTGCAGTATAAGCTACATAGTTTTTACAGATAAAATAGTTTCTTATATTTTTACGGACTACTTAATATTTTATTTTTAATAATATTACGCTGAAATAAAAAAATATTACCTGAAGTGCAGATATCATTTTAATTATGATGGATGGTCTGGAAATAAATTAAACCCTAATTCAATCTGTTTCATTAGGTAAGTACTTCTAAATCATTCAAGATATATATTTTCAACAAAATATAATAGTTACATAAGTTATGAATACATTTGAAATTGTTAATAGACTTACAAGTATTCTTAATATTTGTATACTTATTAGGTACCTAGTAAATATATAAAAATTCAGAATAATACATAGAAAGTTATAAATAAAATAGCGGCCCGCCCCGGCGTCGCAAGGGTATAAAATTTTCCCGGAAATTATTCGAATTTTTCTCGCCGTAAAAACCATCCTATCTCTCAAGTTGGATCGAACTGCACATGGTGTGCGAATTTTATTATAATCGGTTAAGTGGTTTAGGAGTCCATTGAGGACAAACATTGTGACACGAGATTTATATATATTAAGATATCAATAGTGAAACTTGTCAGTGATTTAATGAAATCGGGCTGTTTTCTTATATCATCACTCTTTATCTAGTGAACCAATTTCCTTGAAAGTTTCATAAGTATGTATATTGAAAGTATAGTTGAAAATGAGGATAAGCACTAATGCTACATTTTCGTTTTACTTTTCCCATGGGATAACTCTGCTAGTTTTTATACATTTTCCGTCGACGGTAAAAGCTAAGACTAAATAAATACTTACATGTGATTTTACTTACCTACTTATAAGCATAGCTAAAGCACTCCTCTTTGCGTTCCCACTTCTGGGACACAGGGACTTCTCTTTTTACGAGAAATTAGGCATTAATTCACACAACTCTTCCAAGTTCTCAGATTATAATAATAATAATAATTCTTTATTGCGCACACAATTATAACACAAACATAACAATAATTTTCTTAAAACTATGCGACAATTGGCGGTCTTATCGCTCAAGAGCGATCTCTACCAGGAATCTCTTGAATGGATAGGATCATTGAGACATTAAAGGGGATCTGTGTGCAAATATGAATTAATTATAGATACAGGATTATATATCACAAAAGTGACTAAAATAAATAAAATAAACCTACATACATCATACATACTATATCTAACCTAAAAAATAAAACATAAATATATACAAAAACTACATAATTATAATGTTTTATTATGGACAAATGTACACGTTCAGTGGCTACAGGATAAATAGTGTTCTTTGACCATGTTTTTGAATATAGGTAGTGACTTAGCATGCCGGACCGGGACTGGTAATGTATTCCACAATTGGACTGCCCATTGATTTTGGATTTTGGATTTGATTATGCCGGTTTCTTCACGATGTTTGCCTTAATTTAATGCGCACATACATAACCGAGAAAAAAAATCCACAGGTGTATTATTTATAACGACATTGAGAATGAAAGTCGAGTGTGCGTACCTAGTACCTAGCCAACCCGGCTTGAAAGAAAACAAAAAAATAATATTTTAATCATTATTTCAGCCGCTTACTGGGAATATGCCTCTCTTCACTATGAAATCAACCTTACCAATAATTACAATCAGAAGCTAATTGCATCCACCAAAGATTATTAATTCATCGATAATTTTAAAAAATTATGACACCTTGAAACATCTGAATACTTCTGTTATACTACCCCGACTCCCGCAAGCTCCTGCGATTGACCTTGCCGTGCACAATCAAGTTTTTCTATTGTACCATTTGCTTTTAGGGTTCCGTAAGCATTTTTTTCTAGTTATATGTCTACCAAAGCGTGACTATATAATATTAAAATGCAATAGATACATTTGAGAAAGGGAAATTATGCGAATAGCAAAAAAAGCGGATAAAACCCTTTTGGCAAAATATAAGCCGTAAATAACACCCCCACAAAGATACAATACAATACAATACAATACTCTTTATTGAAACACATAAAAATATATAATACAACAGAACAATGCTTAAGAACTATGATGTTGTAAGATGTTTTTTTAGTTAACCGATTTCATTAAATCCAATTTTTTTTTTGTACTTGTTTTTTTACACGCACCTCTGGATTTTTCTTCTTGAGAAATTTATGTGCGCTTTAAACACGTGCTTTAACGGTGAAGGCAAACATCGTGAGGAAACCGGCATGTTCTGAGAACTTTAAAGAGTTTGAAGGGCATGTGACATTCACCAACCCGCACTTGGCCAGCGTGGTGAATTAAGGCCTAATCTCTCTCGTCAAGAGAGAAGTCCCTGTGTCCCAGCAGTGGGAACGTTAATAGGGTGATGATGATGATGATGATGACTTGTTTTTTTTAAATTTGAAACATTAAATAAAAAAGTATTTTTCTACAGTCGTAAAATGTTGTATCGGCCTTAATAATCGGGAGCCTTTTCGTACAAAACATCATAATGGGACTATGCCATATCAAAAAATAATGTTGTGCTGAATTTGATGTAGGTACCTATAAGCGCTTACTACAGCGTTCTGATTATTAAAAGAAGAATGGCCATTGAAAACGGTTTCGATAATCAGTTTTTCGCAAATAGCTCATAGAAGCCTTAAAAATTGTACGTCGCAACATTATCTACATAAAATGATATACCTAGCGGTACCTATGCATTTTTCTGTTAAGAGCGTGCACTACCTCAGCAGAAAATCAAATTTCGCCTCAGCTCGTTACGCCACCGCGCCGCGGCGCACGGCCGGCGCCACTTGGCGGACGGCCGGTGGCAACGTACTTACTTCGCGCGCAAAATTATATTGGGTTGGGTTCACGCTAGTTTAAAACAATCTTATTGAAGTTAGGTACAATATTCTTGTCTATAAGGTACCTAGATAATTAGGTACCTACCTACTAAGAAACGAAATTATCAAATATGTACCTAATAATACATTTTTCTTCATAAAAATTTAAAAAATAGTACAGGACCTATAACCTGCAAAGTGAGGTTTATCACTTATTAGAAAACATTAAAAATGTAATAATAATATTATAATCATATTTTATTGTTTTTCAATGTAATTGCCAACATACCTACCACTGCTACTAGACCACGGAGGCGTTATTTTCTGCTAAAACACTAGACAAGTGTGAGTCGCTATAGCGCTGAGGGTTCCGAACATTCTTTTTTGTATTACCAAAAGAAAGACAGTGTTTTGCGTAATGTAATGGTGCTTATGCCTACTACTAACCTAAAATAGGAACGTAATACTATTTATTTATTCTGTGGTACTAGTAAATATAGTAAAGTAAAATATATCTACCTACTTACTGATTTTTATGTTGAAAAAGAAAAATAAGAATAACTTATTGATCTTTTTCAAATTAAGTGTATTTTATTGGTTATTTCTTGAACTCCTATTTTGTTATGCAAAATGGGGTGGACTCCTATTTTATTATTATAATTATTATGTTGGAATAATGTATTTCTGTTAATTTTAATTAATAAATTATTTGTTGGTTGGCATAAAAGGTTAAAAAAAATATTATGTAATATTGTTTAACATCATTTATGTTTGTATTTTAAATGTTAAATATGTATACCTAAGTTATTGTTAGGTGATTAAGATAAAATATAATATGTAATTAATGTTGTCTCAATTAATAGCAACATTTTTTTTTAGAATAACACATCAAGGTGTTGTTGTAAAAAAATCTGTAGGTAGGTAGGTACTTCGCAGCACTAGGCTAAAAGTACATTAAATAAAACTAAAATAAAAATGCACCAAAGAATTTTATTTATTTTTATTGACACTCTGTTATGTCTCTAATTGGCATATTTTAGACCAGGGTAGAAGCCTTGAAAAATAATAAAAAGTGAAAAAAAATAATAGTAGGATGAAACCCATTAGAACGGGAGGGGAATATTATAAAAATGAAAGGAAAAATAATTTACGGGCGATCTGAGGTCGGGAAGGGGATGGGGGATGAGTTTTTAAGGGTAAAAAATGGTTTTTCTCGATTTCCGGCAAAACTAAAAGTCGTATCGAAAAAAGTCAAATGGCAAAGTTGTAGGTAATAAAAAGATCTAATACTTTTGTATCTACACTGTTTTCACATAACCACAAAATTTATGTGAAAAATCCAAAAAACCAAGTTTTTGGTTTTTTATTTTTATCTTTTGTAAAAATTATTTTTTTTAACGACATTTGGTGAAAACTTACCTTTTTATGTCCTAAATACGCTGTAATTTATTTCATTAAAAATATTTATTTTTTCACCTTATTTTGGATTAATATCAAAAAAACACCCTAATTTTCAATCGAAAATTCACCCGTCAAAATATCAGCTTTTTTCAAAAAGTTGGTATAGTTTCTGTTCGTTGAAATCTCTACTTTCCGATGGTGAAAAAAAAAATGTTACTACAGTAAATCTTCTCAGAAAATGCAAAAATTAAAAAAAAACTTGAATTCAATTCAATTTTATTAACTTTTTGTTTGTTAATTATAGTAGTATATTTTTATTTGCAATTTTTTTGTTATCAATGTCACATGTAATCTAACGTTTTTCGAGTAATAAAAGTGTATATTTAAATAAATAGCTCAAAATTATTTATAATAATTAAAAAAATTTTTTCGAATTCAAGTTTTTTTTTTATTTTTTGCATTTTCTGAGAAGATTAACTGTAGTAACATATATTATTTTTTTCACCATCGGAAAGTAGAGATTTCAGCGAACAGAAACAATACCAACTTTTTGAAAAAAGCTGGTATTTTGACGGGTGAATTTTATTGAAAATTAGGGTGTTTTTTTGATATTAATTCAAAATAAGGTGAAAAAATAAATATTTTTAATAAAATAAATTACAGCGTATTTGGGACATAAAAAGGTAAGTTTTCACCAAATTTCGTTAAAAAAAAAAATTTTTGTAAAAGATAAAAATAAAAAACCAAAAACTTGTTTTTTTGAATTTTTCACATAAATTTTGAGGTTATGTGAAAAAAGTGTAGATACAAAAGTATTAGATCTTTTTATTACCTGCAACTTTGCCATTTGACTTTTTTCGATACGACTTTTAGTTTTGCCGGAAATCGAGAAAAACCATTTTTTACCCTTAGAAACTCACCCCCATCCCCTTCCCGACCTCAGATCGCCCGTAAATTATTTTTCCTTTCATTTTTATAATATTCCCCTCCCGTTCTAATGGGTTTCATCCTACTATTATTATTTTTTGTTTTAAAAATTATCGACCCTGGTCTATTTCGTGAAAGTCTGGGATCGCAAAGCTCTTGCAACATGAATTTTTCATAAAATAATATTAATTTATTTTCCATTTGCTCCCAAAATCGGTTATCTTTTTTTGTAACTTCCACTTTCATTGGATTATTGCACCCAGACCATACGCCAAAAATGCATTGCTCCCGATCCGTTATTCGTAATTGTCCTTGGACTTGGATGTACCAAGGATGTTTAACTTGATAAATTTTGCAAAATTTGAAGCAGTTAGAAGTTTTCTTCTTAGTTCTAACCATTCACTAGAATCTCGCTGCAAAACAGTAGCTCTTTCGATGGTTTTTTTTATTCAACTCAGGAGTCTGGTATGAAATTCTGAAAACAGATTTTTTCTATGTGTATAAAAAGTATAATAAGTATATAATAATGCTGCAAACCGTGTACCTTCATCTTGTAAAAAAGAAAGTTCCAAAAGTTTAAACAAAAAGGTATTGTTAAATATGCAACGTATGTTTTGTTATAATGCTATTACAAGTAGGTATACAACTATACAGGGTGTCCGGTCTGAGAGGGGGGGGGGGGGGGGGGGTTTAGAAATGTGTGACATGGAACCCTAAAAATAAACTTTTAAAACTGGAGATTAAATGTGGGAATAACCATAGATAAGTTAAAATGGGGAGATGAGGTTGCTTTAGTTATGTGTGACACGGAACCCTAAAAATATAATTATATCATATTATACCTACCTATCCAATGGAATAACCCGACAAAACGGACTCATTCACTCACCTTGGTGTATTGTCAATCGACTCCAGTCACCAGCAGCTCCATCCACAACGGCGCCACCACCGCCGGTTGCTTGGGCGTTCATAAGTCCTCTGAACGAGTGGTTTTCCTTTCTAAAAAACAATAATGAATAATAAAAAACTAAACTAGTAGGAATGCATCTACCTACTACGTAACCTCATTTGGTTGTCAGTTTAGGTAGGTAGTAGGTACATACCTACCTACCTAGTACAGAACAAAAAATTGTACCTACATAAGTACGGTACGGTACCTAGTTAGGTATCCTAGTATGAAGGAACTGTGTAAAATATGTAGTAAAGAGGTACCTAAAGCGGTAGGTATCACCTTACCTACTTATGGATATTGACATACCGGAAGTGGTTGATAAATCCCGCGCGTTATGATGGGATGGAACTTTGTCAAAGTAGGTAGGTAGGTACTCTAGATTATATTCTCGGTGTATTACGTAGGTAAGCAAGTCCGTAAGTAATTAAATAAATAATAATAATAATAATAAATATTTCCGGACTACTCACACAGCATCACCTATCCCCAAACTAAGCAGCTTGTACTATGGGTGTTAGGTGACTGCCTACCTACTACAGCACTTTTTTTTTTTTGTAAGTACATACATATGATACATAGAAAACACCCAGACCCGAAACCAGAAATTGTAAATCGTACAAAATCTGGTCCCCCGGCGGGAATCGAACCCGCAACCTCCTGCGCCTCAGGCGGACGTTCGCCCACCGAGCCACAGAGGTCGTCAAACTACTAAAGGTTATACTTATAATTATGTAATCTACTTCTAGGAAGAGAAGATGCAAACAAGTATTGTAGTAGGTAGGTATATGTATTGTGTTATATTAGTATATTATTATAGGTAAGCACTTACTAGTTTATTTTTCCCAATTTTCGGCAATTTTCCTTCATAAATTTTTTGCGTGCCCGGCGACTTATTTTCTTTTTCGGTCTCACCATTATTCACACTAATCTAATTAGGTTCGCACCAAAACTATTTTTCGCAAAACGAAACAAAACTTAGTATTTTTACGATTAAAAATGTGACGCAGTCAAGCACAGGTCCGTCCCGCTCGCAATGCCGTAGCCAACTGACAACAGACCGTCGAGCAGGATGACAAGATATGATTTTGTTGTGAGTGAGAAGCACAGAGCGATAGACGTGCTCCTTATTTTTAATCGACGTAAGCGCCAAAACTGTTATGTCTAATTACAAGTTATTTACACAACTAATCGAAAAATTAAAAAATTGAAAACCAAGATATTTTACTATGTTTCTCGACAAAACAAAAATCCAACAAAAAAATTAGGTGGTTCCTGAGATAAATAGCAAAATGTGTGCAAAACATGTATTTTTCAAAAAATAAAACTATCGAGAAAATTTTCACCAATCGTGTTTTCGAAAAATCAGAATCCAAGATAAAAGTTCGAATTATCATTTACCTAAATATGAAGGTGGTAGCTTTCACAGATTCTGAGATAAATAACGATATCTAACTATAAAATTACATATGGTACACTCTTAAATTTTTTAATTGAAGCAGATCGCTGAGTACCTAAGCGATTAAAATGCACTTAACCTAAATGATATTGATGATTCAATTTCCAAGTATCAGATGAAGTTATTTAAGTATCAATAACAAAAATTAACCGAATCTTAGGATGAAATTATGTGGATTATTGACTTTTACCCACCGATTACTACAAAATACGAGCCCAACTTAACACTGCTGTTTATTTACCTTTGGACGGTGATCAGAGGAAGACGTAGGTAACATTCGAAATACCCAGCGCGAAGTAAAATTATGTACAGAACCCACATATCATGACTCACTTGTCTTGTAGTTCTAAGACCCGCCACGTCCTTTTGCGGCGCTGCGAGTTGATCTCGTTAATTGGGGATGGCCGCTTTTTGTCGCATTAGTGCGTTTGAGTAATTATACTAGGATGAATGAACTTGACGCGGCTGCTTTTTTATAGCTATTTTATGTACTTTATACAATAGTACATACAGTCTATATCTATACAGTCAGACTCGCGCCGTCAATAAGGTACCACTGAAAATCAGCGCTGTCGCTACTCCCTGAGCAACTTCAGCACATGCTGAGTGGCAACCATTTTGTTTCTGTAGTGTTTTATTATTTTTAACTAAAATTATGTATGTTGTTATATGTTGGAGAAACAAATAAAGATTTTCTATTCTATTCTATTTCTAGTATAGATAGAAAATACTTTATTCATCATCATCATCATCATTTCTGCTAGTAGACGCCCACAGCTGGGCATAAGCCTCAAAGGCGACCGCGCCGTTGGATTTAGAATGACGTCATACAGAAAACCATACATTGTCATCCAAACTAAACATGCCGTTAAGCAGGATACTCAACCTTTTATAGCTAAAATGCAGGCAGCACACGATCAATTTGAAATGTAAGTTTGTTAGAAAGAGACAACATTTGTCTATGATAAAAAGAACATGCTTAGTATTTTATGTGACTGTTTTTGAGTAGTTAATTGCTTTTAATATTGTCTGCTTTCTAGGGTCCCGTATTTGTACTAGGTGTTCTGATATGGCTTAAAAGGGGTAAACCGCCCGCGGATTGTCACCACCCTCCGGGCTGGGCCATTGCGTGAAGCGATTTTTTCGTGTTTCGTAATGTGGCTCGGAGAAGCCATCTACCTTCTAGGTCTTCATGCCCCATCTTAGACCAGATCGTCACTTTACATCAAGTGAGATTGTGGTCAAATGAAGGCTTATCTAACATACAACGTAAGTCAATTTTCAAGATAAGTAAGTTATTATTATTTTTTTAATTGTGAGAAAGCAATTTTAAATTTGCTGAAATCGACGACATAATTTCTATTTTATAAAACCCCGGAGAAAGTTTTTTAACAAGCGTTAAAAAACTTTCTCCAGCATGTTTTCTGAATATTTAAGTACAGCAAAGCTACATGGTAATTAAGTATTTCAAAAATTGCGAGGGCGCGACGTCTATCAACAACATCCCAGGAAGCAAGATTATCTTGAAATAAAATTTTTATTATTATTGATCTTCAATATCTTAAGATGCGAACCACGCGAAGCACCTTTGTTTAACTATGTTGACTTTTCCAAGTGTACGTTATGTATCTGAATGGAAAAAATGTTTTCTTACTCTTACTCTTAAACATAGAAATATCTGTCAAATGGAACCAATATCTTTTTCAAAATCAGTCAGAATCATCATAAATTCCCAGAGAAATAGTTCTGAGGTAACAAACATATGTTGAATAGAACCACAAGTCAGTTTTTTTTATAAATCTATAGCATCTTTATATAGGTCTTTATGAAACTATACATTCTCATATAATACTAGCGGTCCGCCCCGGCGTCGCACGGGTATACAATTTTCCCGGAAATTATTCGAATTTTTTGTCGCCGTAAAAACCATCCTATCTCTCAAGTTGGATCGAACTGCACATGTTGTGCGAATTTTATTATAATCGGTTAAGTGGTTTAGGAGTCCATTAAGGACAAACATTGTGACACGAGATTTATATATATTAAGAAGATATGGTGTTTCATTATCCTGTCAGCTATCATTCCCTTCCCCAGAAAACTGGGCCTCTCGAGTATTTTCCTTTGCAAAAAAGCATGTGCAAACTTTGAACCGTTTCGGTTATTTTTTATTCAAGAGCCCAATATATAACCTACCCAACAATTAGCTACTAGAAACTTTATATCACTTTTTGTAATAATGTTGACAACCAAAGATAATGTTATAAAGGGATAACTTAGATGTCTATTATATTGTTTTAAAAGTTAAAGAAACCGAGAAAATCTTTATAAATATAAATCTTTTGTACGTGTGTTGGTCATTGAATTCCTCCTGGCTGGACCGATCTTGATGTCATTTTTTGTGGGTGTTTAAGTGGGTTCGAGAATGGTTTAGATTGACAATACGGTCAACTAGGTGCGAAGCTGGGCGGACCGCTAGTGTTATATAATATTGTTATTCAAATGGTATGCTTGTCGTGGAGCAAAAGTTCAACCGTAAACAGAGCAAGTGTGAAAATGTGCATTCAAGTTTAAAAAGCACAGAAAATCTTTAATAAATTTTAAAATGAATATTTTTAGCTGTGCATTTTATTAGTTTGGCGTGTTTTAGTATGTTATTTGAAGATACGAGTTTATATATCTTAGAACCTTTTTGATTTGTAATAGTTTTTAGTACGAGTAAATAAATAAAAAAAAATCACACAACATCTAGCCCCGTAGTAAGCTCTGAGCTTGTGTGTTCGGGCACTGGATATTATACTTAATATAACAGGCATACATATGTAGATATTTTTAATTATACATTTTAAACACTCAGTCAAAAGAGAAAGTGCTTGTAGAACATACACATGGTTGACCTGTCCATTTGGGCCATGTGCTTTTAAGGAAATAAACGTTTTGACTTTTGACTCTGACATACAAACACTATCACCCTCGGCGGGAATCGAACCCGCTACCTCTTGCGCCGCAAGCGGACCCTCGCCCACCGCGCCGATGAAGCAGTCAAACATGTAACTACCAAAAAAAGTGTATATCTGTGTGTCTGTCTGTCTGAGACATCGTGAGAATGGAAAGAGCTACACGTGCTTTAACGGTGAAGGCAAACATCGTGTCTCAGCAGTGGGAACGTTAATAGGGTGATGTAGTTGATGAAATAAATTATTATGATTTTTAATTCAGTTATGTATATGAAAAGTGTCCGTTTGAGTTAGTGTTTTAAATGAATTAGTGTCAATGTTAGTGCAGTGAGTGTAAATAACAATTATAAAGAACACAAGAACATAGTGTCTTCCCCTTAAATAGAGACAATAAGCAAAGTGTTAATCGACACATTCTTTATTTTACTCTACGTAGCAATTTAGGACATATGTAAAATTACTAATTAGCCTTTATAATGGCTAGATCGTAATATTGTTGTAGCATCTTTATTTGACAAGCTTCATAAAAAAAAAGTTAAATGAAAAAAAAAAAGGTTCGCCGTAAAATGTAATTGAAACTACATTGAATACCTGACGCCTGTCATATACAACGGAATAATTACTAATTCATAGTCTTCCCCTACCAATCATGAACTTTCTCGGTCGATAACAGACAATGCGTCCCCTTTCTTCCCCTAAGGTTTATTCACTTCGGACCTAAAAATAGCCCTTAGCCCTATGCATTAAGACAGCTAGTTAAGCGTGTGGTAGATTCGCGTTGGGTTCTGTACTGAAGTAAATAGAAGCACTTCGATGAGCTAGTTCAGCTAGTGCTTTTTTTGCATTTAAGCAGGTTTTCTTTTCTTTTATGATAACATATCATTTATTTACATTCGACACTTTTAGGAATAAAGAGATAATGAGAAAAAGAGATCTAGAATTAACACCTTACTTAAATTATAACATTGGTATTTGCAATTTTTTTATTAAATGAATAGTGATAATTAATTATTTAAGATAATTAAATTTTAAGGTGCCGAACACAAGGCGTCAAACAGGACTATTAATGAGACTAAATAAATGTAAAAGGGGGCTCCCATAAAAAAAATGAGATTTTATGACAAGCAAAATTGCTCGAGGCCAGTACTTGGAAGGTATCCATCCGCTCAAACTGAACTTAAAATCAAATTATTACTTTTTTTTTATTGGAAAATATATAAAAACTATATACTAAGTGTAGTGTGACCCCATCACATACTTATTATCAAATTTATTTTGGAACTACCTCACTACTGCATTTTATATCAAGCGTAAATAGATATTTTATTAGATATATATATTTTTATCTTTTAAAAATCTATCATTATTATGGCCGTAGGTGAAATATAATTGTTCCTTCATAGATTTACATAAGTTATACATAAATCTCCATAATTCCAGTCACCAAGAGCCCCTTTAAATAGTCGCTTTGCACCGACTTCCTTATCTTTATCCTTATCAAATTGTTTGACAAACTTATCATGGAGGTTTATCTTTATTTAAGATACGGAACCCTAAAAAGGGCTGACGGGTGACGCGTGACCGGTGAAAGAATAGAGATATATCGAAGGCTTTAACACACGTAGAACTTCTAAACTTAGAAATAAGTAGTCTTTGTCTTACTAAAACGTTTATTGTGTAGTATTTTTTAACCCTCGACGCAGAAAAAGAGGGGTGTTATAAGTTTGTCGTGTCTGTCTGAAGCATCATCTCCCGAACGGATGGAGCAATTTTTAATTTAGTTTTTTTGTATGTAAGTTGAGTTTTGTGTGACAGACATGTTTCATGAAAATCGGTTGAGCCGTTTAAAAGTTATGGGGGTAAGACTGGGGCAGGAAAACCGAAAATCTGCAAATACAGTAGAGTGGGGTTGTTTTACTTTACATTGGAATCGGGCTTTTTTCTTAAATTTTAAATTAAGATTTATGTCATGGTGTGTAATAAAGAGTTATATAATTATTATTATCATCCCTCAAAATTTCAATTCTCTATCTATAACGGTTAGATACAGTCTGCTGACAGACTGACGACGAAGTCTCACTATTAGTCTCGTTTTACCCTTTGGGTACGGAACCCTAAAAGATAACTACTAATCATCATCATCATCATCAGCCTATTTTAGTCCACTTCTGGACATAGGCCTCCCCTAATGAGCGCCATAGCGCCCTGTCCTCGGCTTGACGCATCCAGCATCTGCCTGCAGTCTTTCGCAGGTCGTCATCCCACCTGGCCGGAGGGCTTCCCACACCACGTTTGCCGAGTCGCGGTCTTTACTAATATCTCTATCTATGTAATCTATGACGCTATGTTCCGAAATGTACCTACATCATACGGCTGAAATATTATAATGCACTTATGGTACATGGGGGCGCGTATGTGGCTAGCCCTTATCTGCCTATTTAGCTGCCTACAGGTTATAGGTACTGGTAGGACTCACAGCTGATTGAAAGATCCGTTTCTTTATAAGGTTTATTCAGTAGAAGACATTCACAAGCATAGAACACAGCACAATAGTTTACAGGCACAGAGAGAGGCAGAAAATATAGTCCATAGATAGAAGGAGTAAGTAGGATCAGTAGAAAGCGATAAAATAAGTCTTTTGCGGGAAAACACATGGAAAAGTTCAGGTTGCGAGCGACACACTTTTAATTATTACATAACAACTGTTGCTGTCTTGCTTCTGTCTTGTTTCTGTCCTGCTCTTATCTAGCTATTTAATGTGCCGAAGTCATAAGATACTGGGATCCTATCCTGTCCTGTCAGAACACTCAAGACATTTCACACTTGGGTCCAGACGACGTAAACGTGGCCTCACACAAAAACTATCATAACTCAGCACCGGCTGCTATTTCTCCGTACATAGCTTAAGATGTTTAGAATTGCAGTTTTCTTAAACTAACTATGTTGGTTTTTTAAATAGGATAGATTACTAAAAAAAACGAATGCGTCATTTAGATTATTTACAAAAATATGTAGAACACGGTTATTTCTCGGTTTTTAGAAACGAAAAATCAGTATAATGCTATACAAATACAACACGTATAGAAAAACAAATGTACAATGGGCGGCCTTATCAAAAATATCACGATGATACAGTACATTGAAGTTTCATGTGACACAGCACCCACTCCGGAATTTGAATAGTCTATATCTTGGCACTTTTTAATGAAATTGGTAAAGCGAAAAATAAGTGTCCAGTATTTTTATCGGGCTTTTTTGCAAATTCTTTAAATGTATTAACTATACATTTCTGACATACGTATGTATAAAGAAATTTTGCATTCTATTCAAGTAGAACATAATTAAAACACATTTAATATTTAGATAGTTTCAAACTTTTTTTTTAATTTAAACATGACTACAATCTTACCTGATGTGACGATGTGGACTATCATGAGGCATGAAGACCTAGAAGGTAGATGGCGTCTACATACTACATTATGTTGAATCAAATAAATGATAATGATGATAATAATTATGAAAGCTAGTTTTTGAATAAACAAAGCAGGTTCTAAAACGTCCTATCTCTACAACCGAAACTCAATTGTTGAACAAAAGAGTGGAAAGGCAGCGTTATTCAGTAGATTTGCATCCATTTATGACCGAACTTTGTGACAATGGAAGATTTATACGTATTTTTGCATGCTTTGAGGTTTCCCAAAACGGTTTTAGGTGATTTAGTGGCGGTGACAGTTTTTTTTATTGGAAAATAAAGGGAATCGGCACAGTTTTTTGTGCGAAGTCGCTGTTATGACTGTGTTTGATATATTGCGGGTTGGAATTTAATCGGGAGCAAATGCGTGAGTGTACTATGTTTTATGATTATCTATGATTGTGAAGAACAATCATAATGACAAGACCACTTGTCATCTTTCTAAAAAAAATTTTTTTACAGTTTTTGATCCTACAAAGCTAAGTCTAACTTGTTTTACACAATCCGAGTCAACTAAGCAATGGTTACTTATGTCGTAGTCAAAGTCAAAGTCAAAACGTATATTTCCATTGACGCACTGGGCATACATGGGTCAACGTTAATTAGAAATTTACTATTCAATGCCTGTGTCAATACTACGGGTCAATGATTGGTATGTAAAGAGCTAACTCGCTTTGTCACTTGTGAATGAGCGAAATAACTATATATTTTAAACCATTTTCTAACTTTACTCGGAAATATTGAAACAGTCCCTAAAACAGCTTTTGCATAGTGTAGTTGAGACAATAATAAGTCTAAGAATGTTGTCCCCCGTCATCTTCCATGGACCCAACAAATACTAATGTACCTTCTAGGTCTTCATGCCGCATGTTTGACCACATCGTCACTTTACATCAGGTGAGATTGTGGTCAAATAAAGGCTTATCTAGCATACAAAAAAAAATATTATTGGGATATGGAAGGTCTATATAAATTGGACGTCTTACGTTAAAATAATAATGATTTTTCAAGTATTTAAGATGTATAACGGGATATTTAATATGATGATAAAAACTGATAAAGCTGTGTTGTTCTATTCGCTTCGTAACTTAGTATAAAACATTGAAGTGAACTGTCAGTGTATTTCCATGATATTTTATGTATAAACAATTTAGTTTTATTAATTTTAAGTTGACCTGTCCATGTATACCCTGTGCTTCTAAGGAAATAAAAGTTTTTGACTATGACTTTGATTGAATGTCTTTTGTGTTGTCAACAATAATATTTCATTTCAAATATTACATAGCAATGGGGTAGACGTAGAACTACAGGCACTCATAACGTAACCCTAAAGTTATGCTACGCAAGGCTGTCCGTGTCAGTGTCAAGTGACAGTTTACTGGGGTGACAGTTTACTGGGGTGACAGTTACCTTTAGAGGGTTAAATTGGATTACTGCAGAATCGTTGACGTAGCGTTATAGGCGATGAAGCGAGTTGAATAACAAATTAAATATTTACACAGGATTCGAACCTGCATCTCCGGGATAGCGCCCGCAACTTCGAATCCTGTGCGCGAAGGTTGCGGATGTGTCTTAATTTTTTCTGCATAGAATTTAAAAATAGTTTAACCTGCAAAGTGAGGTTTATCACTTACTAGCAGCGGCACGGGTAATTATTTTTTTCGTAATTTTTTTTATTTATTTTTAATAAAAATTATCCTATGTTGCTTCTAATACCTTCAAGAGTATATATGCAAAGTTTCATGATGATCGGTTAAGTAGTTTTTGCGTGAAAGCGCAACAAACAAACTTACATTCGCATTTATTTATTTATAATATAAGTAAGTAATTAAAAATCATTAAAATTTAATAATAAGCAAGAGCTCCTTCTGTTCCATTGAATCTGAATTGTGATGGACGTGTCTTAATTTTTTCTGCATAACATTTAAAAATAGTTTAACCTGCAAAGTGAGGTTCATCACGGTTTTTGTTAAAATTGAAAAATAGTTTAGAAATAAGTCTTTACCTCAGTGGCTCGGTGGGCCAAAGTCCGCTTACGGCGCAAGAGGTAGGTAAGAGTTCGAATCCCGTCAAGGGGTCAAGTGTCTGTATGTTTTCCAAGCACTTTCTCCTTGGTTTGGGTGTTTATGTATAGTAAAAAACTATCTATGTATGTACAGAAGAAGTTTAGTATCCGTAACACAAGCATAGAGCTTACCACGGGGCTAGATGTTGTTGTGCTGATTGTCTGGAAATATATATTATTTTGTTGTTATGTATTTTGTTTCCCTTTGTGTGCAATAAAGTGTTTTTGTATTTGTATTTTTTACTCCTAACGGGCTACTTCACCATCTCCAAGTAAAGTGCCAAGCAAGCAGTTACACTTTTGAGCTGTCATATTCAGACTTTTAAGATTCTGAACGAAACAGCCTTAGACAATATAATGTAACCACTGAAATTAAATAACTAAACATTTCTATAAAATAATGATTACCTATTTTTGTAACTTACATTTTATTTTAAAGTTTGCGGCTGTGTGCGATATGCTCCGGGTTTCTCTACGAGATTGAATCAGATATGAGAAGATACGTAGAAGAACGCGGATGACCGACATAGCCAAGTGCCAAATGGCATTGGGCTGCCCATATATCCCGTAGAACGGATGGCCGTTAAGACCTAAAAGTGCTCGGCTGTAGACCACAAATCGGCAAGATCAACGGCAACTATCAGAATTACTAACTAAAGTTAAGCAAACTTCCCTACAAGAAAATTATCCGTGTATGTAATTACAGTTTGCCAATGATATCATGGCACTTCATAAAAACTAATAGAACGAAAAATAGATAAAAATAAAAAAGTAGATATTTTTATTTATATATTTTGCTTAAAAGCCGTGTTAGCTAAGTGAGAGCACACTGGACTTTAATTCCGAATATCGTGGGTTTAATCACAGATGAAAATCCAGAGATACCTCTGGATTTTTCTTCCTGAACAATTAGAGTGCCCTATAGACACGAGCTTTAACGGTGAAGACAAACATCGTGAGAATACCAGCATGATCTGAGAACTTTAAAGAATTTGAAGGCCATGCGATATTCACGCACCCGCAATGGCTATATCTCTGTGTCCCAGCAGTGGGAACGTAAACAGAGATGCAAATGTTATAGCCAAATTACGAATTCCTATTCTATTTTTAAATTTTTTCGATGTAATTCGAATTCGTTATTATTTAATGGTTTTGAGATTTGCTCTCCTGAACCAAACAAACAAGCACATTAAACAGATTCAGTGATTTATTAAAAAAATTGAATAAGAATTTTGAATTTTGGCGATCAATGTTTTGTATATAAACGTTATTTTTAACCCCCGACCAAAAAAGAGGGGTGTTATAAGTTTGACGTGTCTGTCTGTCTGTCTGTCTGTCTGTCTGTGTCACCATAGCTCCCGAACGGATGGAGCGATTTCAATTTAGTTTTTTTTGTATGAACGGTGAGTCTTGCGCGAGTGTTCTTAGACATGTTTCATGAAAATCGGTTGGGCCGTTTAAAAGTTATGGGTGTGAGAGTGGGGAAGCAAAACCGAAAATCTGCAAATATACTAGTGTGGGGTATCAAATGAAAACGCATCGCGTCCACATTACATAATATTATGTTGTTTTATATATAAGGAAATTAAGGCATTGGAATCGGGGGGTTTTCTTAAATTTTAAATTTAGATTTATATATAAGAAACCTCGTTCCACCTTCATATTAGTTTTTGCTGACTACCCCTAAAACTACTCATAAGCGCCACTACAACTACCCCTGACTGTACAGGAAGTCTGTACAGAATTAGCCACAAGCGCCTTGGGGCGATGATATAAAATGCATGGCCAATCGTTCTGAATGTCTGATTCCTGTATCGATTTACACCTTGCTGGATTAGTATTGTTCACTTGAATAAAGGCTCTGGTCAAGTAAGGGATTTCTCCGACAAAGCTGTCAAGCCAAGCGTTTCGCTTCCGGAATAGCAAAAAACTTGACAGCTGTCTGTCTGAAAGATCACTAAAATATCCTAAATCATGACTGCTGCTGGTGTAAGGTATGGTTCAGCTAGACAAGGCGGAAAACCAAAGGTAAATGATAGCTGGGAGGATGGACTGCCCTTATACCAGACATTGTTGTGAACGCCACCTTCCCAGCAATGCTTTTTGTTAGTTCTTAAGGTTTTATTTGTCATATATGAGTAGTTTAGCTTGCTTGAAATAAATACATTTTATTTTATTTTATTTTATTTATTTAAAAGAAATTGACACTTTCATAGACATAGACTGGTTTCGGGTCTGGGTGTTTTCTATGTATGTATTGCAATAAATCTAAATTTAAAATTTAAGAAAAACCTTCGATTCCAATGCCTTAATTTCTTTAAATGTAAAACAACATAATATTAATGTAATGTGGACGCGATGCGCTTTCATTTGATACCCCACACTAGTATATTTGCAGATTTTCGGTTTTCCTTCCTCACTCTCACCCCCATAACTTTTAAACGGCTTAACCGATTTACATGAAACTTCTCTAAGAACACCAGGGCCACACTCACCTTTCATACAAAAAAAACTAAATTGGAATCGCTTCATCCGTTCGGGAGCTATGATGTCCCAGACAGACAGACAGACAGACAGACAGACACGTCAAACTTATAACACCCCTATTTTTTGGTCGGGGGTTAAAAATAGATATATATGTAGTATATCAGTCACCTAGCACTCATAGTACAAGCTCTGCTTAGTTTGTGGGTAGGTGATGCTGTGTGATCAGTCCGGAGTTATTTATATATTTATTTGATTATTGTCAAGAAGTTTGAAGATAATATTAAAGGCAGAATTCATAGTCGCCTAGCATAACATCTGTGCCTACAGACGATTGTTAGCAATTCCTGATGTGCCTAATCATTGATTAAAAGTAATCAGTGATTATTTTGCGACTATATGCATTCCGACCTAAGACACGAAATATGTAACACAGCAAAGATTAAATCAAATAATAAGAGTTGACATGAACTTGTAGCTATCAGCCTTACTAACTTTTGGACTAAGCTTCCTAAATTGATACTAACTAATAGTAAATAAACTTATTGAAAGGTGTTTGCCGATTCTTGCAAACTTGGCAGACTTGACTCTAATATTTAACTAGCCATATTAATCTCTGAGTTATTATAGCCCAATCAACATAGCTCTTATGTTGATCTTCCTGAAATTTACTCAAACGCCTAAAGTGCTTAGTAACAAATTCTTTATCCATTCCTATCTCTAAAATGCTACAATGAAAAACCATTCTCCTTTGAAGCGCTAATCTAACCTCACTTGAAATTCTGACTAAACTGCGCTTTCGATAGCAAAACTTACTTTAAAACGTTTCTTCCAAGTTTTTAGCCTTTAAATTCATCAGCATAAGGTCCATTGTTATAACCAATATAATTCTAAAAGCTTGAACTTCCATTAAGCGCAAAGTTTAGGAGAATAAGGTACATTTTGCGATGGAATACGGGTCTAGTTATTTTGGTTTAGGGTCTTAGCAACACGGTTTTGGGTTAGAGTTGGGTTAACGTGGTTTAACCTTGGTTTAGGCGGAGACTTTAATAGTGCGGTTAAAGTCTGTTTGGGCTTGAAAGGATGTACTTAAGGTAGTTTTGTAGTCGCTTAATGACGAGACCTTCAAGGAATTCGGGTAAATTAGTGAAAAGTTTGGTGGGTTCTTGTACATTGTTTGCGGGGTTTTCCGGGGACTGTTTTGTTTTTACGCAATCTCAAGTTAGATAAGACTTAGTGACCTACGTTATTTAATCCTTGCTTGAAACTAATACAAGTCTGTTATGCAGACTACAGACTGATTATTACACGATACAAAAATTAGCTTTATTGCAACACCACAAAAAAGGAACATTCATAGGAAAAACATATTACATATAGTGACACAATGGGCGGCATTATCACTGGTAGTGATCTTTTCCAAGTAACCTTTTTAATTATAATTATTAGTAGCCGATTCTCGGCTCTGTAATGCATTTAGTTTTCAAAATTTAAATGAGTTCTTGGCGGCATGAGCGCTTTGTGTTCTTGGTTATACAAAACGTGGTCAAACCGCGAAAAATAACAAGAAAACTTCCAATTTGTACTAAATGCGAACTATTTCTCATTATTTCAGAAATTAAGGCAAATAGCGAATGACAACAGGTTAAAGATTTTAACCTGTTGGCAAATCTTTATAATTTGTAAGGAGAGGTGAATTTGTGTACAAAATTAGAAAGAGCGCAAAAACCGAACAGTGTGCCAAGTGCGAGTTTTTTTTACCAACTTGATCGTGACAAAGTAAACCATAATTTTATGGGATCGAAACAGCACCTCTTGTGGCAAACTTAAGAAACATAATTTGCGAGTGTGAGATTCTCTATCGACCGTCAATCATCGACTCGTTTACGCTCACGTTCGAAAGTGAGAACTTTAATCCATTTTAGTAAAAAACGTGCGCACACAGCTATAGTGGCTGACACTGCATAAATTAATTAATAACAGGTGCGAGCATTTTATTAATTGTATTACTGAACTTATCAGTTATGAATTTCCTATAACTGTTATATGGGTCAAAGAATATTGTTACGGAAGTGGGTTGCGGGGTAGGAATTAAAGACTTTGAAAGCCAATATAATAAACAGGACTCAGAGATTTGGTCTACCACACTGGTTCTGGTCTTCTGTTCGTCTACTTCCCTTTTTTTAAATTATGATAACTATTTGAGAAGTGATGGTAGCCTTTGGCCGCGGTGTCACCACCCTCCGGGTAGGGTACGTGCGTTAAACGATTGTTTCGTCTTTCGTAATGTGGCCCGGAGAAGCTATCTACCTTCTTGATCTTCATGCCACATCTTAGACCACATCGTCACTTTACATCAGGTGTGGTCAAATGAAGGCTTGTCTAACATAAAAAAAAAGGTTAGGAATAGACTATCTATAATAAAGAATCCATAACCACACACATGTCAATATCATACATAACCCTCCTTTTTGGTTCGCCGTAGTCGGGTAAAATGATAGTTATGAACTTACCAGGATTATTTCGATAACATTCTTATTACGTATGCAACCGTGTATATTTCCATTCATAACTGAGATAATGTTGAAGTGTGGGTGCTTCTGAGAATAATACTACAATGAACTAGCCAGTTGGGGATGGGAAACGGTGGCTCTTCAAACTATCGATAAAGTTTTATGGATGAAATACAATTTTGTATGGTAGGTACTACCTAATATATAAAATTTCCTTGTCACAATGTTAGTTACCGTACTCCTCCGAAAAGTTTATATGCGTATTCGTAGGTCTGAGAATCGGCTACTATCTATTTTTCATTATGCAAAACAACGTTTGCTGTGGTCAGCTAGTTTATATACCTCTATATAAAGTTGTTTTTAATGTTGAAATCGAAAGTGACTGAATTTGATGTGAAATTATACGCTATTTATAAGAATAATCCAATAACTTAAATAAAAAATAGTGTGCAACTCGGGATGAGTGACAGAAGTGATTCCTAAACGGCCCTGTGATTCATACTAGCACAGTGCGAAATGAGCCTGTCTGCCGTTACCGTATGAGTGAGAGAAAGGGATGCCAAACAGACTGGTGCCGTTACACGTTACGTAACTAACCCTCTGTTAGGAAGATATCGCCATAATAAAATATGGTTGAAATGAAATGAAATACATTTATTTTGGTACATATAAACAAACAACAGCACAGAAGACAGCATTAACAAACAAACACATGAAAATACATAAAAAACCACAAACAGAAAATTTGCTGCCAGGCTGTGCTGCCATGTACCAAAAAGTAGTGGTTAGTCGGTTTCATTAGAATGCAAAGAGATTTATGGGATTATGACTATAACCTTTAGTACATTTTTTAATATATTTTCTTTCGGATTTGTAAAATTTGATAAGGAGTTTAGGTTTCCCAATGGGCTCCTAGGTACTTATTACTAAGGAGGGAATTTATAGACACAAATAATCTTTAATATCTTTAAATCTATGATAACATCTGTAATTGCTAACAAGTTACTATAGGCAATTACAGATTATTTGTGACTATGAATTCCGGCCTAAGCTTCGAAAAGAAAATCTTTCCGTGTTTCTGTTTCTAACTGCACCAAAATTATAAAATACTAGCTTAAACCGGCTAATTTTTTAATACAAGAACGTTGTACTTTGCAAAGTAAACTGCTTTGTAGGTAAAAAGCATGTCGTTGTTATTATTAAAAATAAGACTTATGATGATATATTCTGGGCTCATTTCGGTGTAATAAATCAAAGCTACCTTTTGTGTTTTATGAGTCGCGTTCCTTGTTATATTAATTGACCTATTTTTAAAATGGTATCTCTGACATGGTATTTGTAATTGTCCGTTTGAAAGGTCAGCATTATTTATCTTTATTACTTGACTTTACAGAAATAAAGACAAATAAAAATATATTTCTTTATTTTTATAATATACTTATGCACATTTACGAGATTTCCTTTTTAACCACCGACCAAAAAAGAGGGGTGTTATAAGTTTGACGTGTCTGTCTGTCTGTATGTCTGTGTCACCATAGCTCCCGAACGGATGGAGCGATTTCAATTTAGTTTTTTTTTGTATGAAAGGTGAGTCTTGCGCGAGTGTTCTTAGACATGTTTCATGAAAATCGGTTGGGCCGTTTAAAAGTTATGGGGGTGAGAGTGGGGAAGCAAAACCAAAAATCTGCAAATATACTAGTGTGGTTTTATATTTAAGGAAATAAAGGCATTGGAATCGGGGGTTTTTCTTAAATTTTAAATTTAGATTTATTTAAATAGCGGCTTGGTCATTTTGGAGATTAAAATTAAACGGAATTGGGAGTAAGGTACGATACGCACCGAGGTGGCGCGCGCACTTACAAGGCTGCGTAGAAAATATTATAGATAAAAAAAGTTAAGGTATACATAATCTTACTTACTTAATTAACAACTAGCTGTCCAACCGCAGCTTTGCACGCGTAATAATAAATTTTCCGGCGACAAAAGTTATCTTTAAAAAAAGTTACTTTTGTAATTTACGGGGAAAACAGCTATGTTCGTGCCAAATTTGATCCAAATCGGGCTTTACTATGCATTAATTGATTTTACCACGGTAAAAAGTAAGTATTTTAAGTGTTATTCTGTTATGGTAGCTACATTATTGAGAGGTTTCATCAGAAACCCTTCAGTAGATTTCGCTTGGCAGTCACATCCTCACGAACTTTCTCGCTTATAATATTAGTAGTATTTTTAATCTTTAAGATTTTATTATGACATGTGTTTTACTTTGGTTAAACTGGGTAAAAATATTGGGACACATACCGCGTGCGAAGGTGACGGATGTGTCTTAATCTTTTTCTACATAAAATTTAAAAACAAATGAATAGTATTTCGCCGACTCGCGCCACCGCGCTGTCAATTGTGTTGTGAAACAATTACGACATAAGACACAGTCAGGATTGTACCTAAAAAATCAGGTGTTAGTACAAACAAATAATTAAATAATTCGTGGGTTCAATTTCAACTTGCCACGCACCTCTGGATTTTTCTTCTTGAGAAATTTATGAGGGCTTTAAACACGTGATTTAACAGTGAAGGCAAACATCGTGAGGAAACTGGCATGTTCTAAGAACTTTAAAGAGTTTGAAGTAAAGAAAAAGGCCAGCGTGGTGAAATAAGGCTCAATATCTCTCGTCAAGAGAGAAGTCCCTGTGTCCCAGCAGTGGGAAGGTTAATAGGGTGATGATGATGAAATTAATTAAAATTGTTTCATCGATATCGTTAGTACACCACCGCCATTAAACCCAACACTATTTGACCTGAAATAGTTTCTTGATTACAGAGTATTATTTTGAATACGAGGAAAACTTTAAAGTTCTCACAGAAGCGCAAAAAAATATCCTAAATGTTTAGAAACACGGTCCCTAGTTCATTAAAAGTAATGAACCCGTTTACCCTTGGTGGACTCGATACAACTTTGTTAAGTTCACTTCAAAGGACAAATTATTATAAGGTATCTGAAAGAAATACGCTGTGTGCTTAACCTATTTCTTACATTTTAATCAGTTTTATACTTTAATATTTTATTTTCGTAACATTTGTAGTACAAAAATACATCTTCACTTAAGCTTAGCGCTCACCATAGACAACTCTTTCAGTCGAAAGGCTGTTTATATACTACTACTAGTCGACCCGACAGACGTTGTCCTGTCCCACGTCCGTCTCAAGAAACAATATCCAGTTGACCGTATTGTGAATCTAAACCATTCCCAGATCCCCTTGAACACACACAAAAAATTTCTTCAAAATCGGTCCAGTCGTTTGAGAGAAGTTCAGTGACATACACACTCACAGAAGAATTATATATAATAAAGATACTACTTTTTTACTAGGAGATTGCGGGTTCGATACAATTTCTAGTTTCCGGTCTGGGTGTTTTCTATGTATCTTTGTAGTATATCAGTCACCTAACACCCATAGCTCTGCTTAGTTTGGGGTTAGGTGATTCTGTGTGTGTAGTCCGGAAATATTATTATAATATACTAGCGGCCCGCCCCGGCGTCGCACGGGTATAAAATTTTCCCGGAAAAACCATCCTATCTCTCAAGTTGGATCGAATTGCACATGGTGTGCGAATTTTATTATAATCGGTTAAGTGGTTTAGGAGTCCATTGAGGACAAACATTCTGACACGAGATTTATATATATTAAGATTATTATTTAGGCTGCCTCAGTGTCGCGGTGGGCGACGCCGGCCGACGGTACGCTTGCGGCGCAATAGAATAGTTAGCTATTCCCGCCGAGGGTTCAAGTGTTTGTATGTTCTGCAAGCACTTTTCTCCTTGGTCTGGGTGTTTAATATGTATACTTAAAAATCGATATATAGAGGTATGTATGTCTATTATATTAAGTGTATCAGATGTCTAGTACTCGTATCACAAGTTTAGAGCTTACCACGGGGCTAGATGTTGTTGTCAAGATTATACTTACATTAGTTAAACTCTGTGGTTATACATACTTATATTTTAACACAGTGATTGGCTAAGAATTTATTAATTAGTCTTAGGTGTGCGTTTGTGGTGGCTTCATTATATCCTGTGTGGCGGTATTCAGCCCCACGGCAGTTTTCACTTATATTAGGTCCTTACATATGAAATTGGCGTTTTGTATGGGAGGAACAAAAAGTCGAATATTTTTTAATATAATATATTTAATTAATCAAAGTATGAACCATTATTTTCTATGCACTTTTGCCATCTTATAGGTAGTTCATTGATCCCTTTACTAAAAAAACCAGTCGGACGGGAATCAATAAAATCTTTGAAGGCGATTTGGACTGCCCCATCGGAGTTGAATTTTTTCCCTTGCAAGAAGTTATCCAAATTTCGAAAAAAATGGTAATCTGTTGGAGCAAGGTCCGGGGAGTACGGAGGATGTCTTAGACTTTCCAATTGAAGCTCTTCTAATTTAGTAGCCGTCTGTTGCGCAGTGTGTGGTCTAGCGTTGTCGTGAAGCAGCAGTGGCGTGGAGCGATTGACCAGCCTAGGTTGTTTAGCCGCTAGCTTTTCCATCATGGTTTGCAATTGCTGACAATAGACATCAGCCGTAATAGTCTGGCCAGATTTGAGAAAACTGTAATGAACAATACCGGCACTAGTCCACCAAACGCTTACAAGTAACTTTTTTGGGGTTAATTTTCGCTTGGGGCAGGATTTGGCTGGCTGGCCAGGATCCAACCATTGCGCTGAGCGCTTCCGATTATCGTAAAGAACCCATTTTTCATCACAGGTAATGATTCGGTTTAAAATACCTTCATTATTGTGCCGGTTTAGTAATGTAACGCAGCAGTCGACGCGCGTTTGCCGGTTTGCTTCAGTCAATTCGTGAGGTACCCACCTTTCAAGCTTTTTAATCTTCCCAATTTGCTTCAAGTGAATTAAAACAGTTTTATCACTAACACCGCAGCCTGCAGCTAACTCGGACGTGGTTTGCGATGGATCCGCTTCCACAATAGCCTTCAACTCTTCATTATCAACTTGAGTCTCAGGCCGTCCACGGGGCTTGTTCTGCAAGTCGAAATTTCCAGAACGAAAACGTTGGAACCAAAAACGAACTGTGTTTTCTTTTGCAACACAACCGCCATACACATCATTCACCCTTCGAGTTGTTTCCGCAGCACTAGTGCCACGGCGGAACTCGTACTCGTAAATAATGCGATATTTTAAGTTTTCCATTTTGTAAAATGAGTGACGCAAACAGAAAAAAACAGAAGAAAAAAAACAAATGAATGACGATCATCGAAGCACAAATACATGAGTCTATAGCTGTACAAATTTGAATTTGGAATTCCTTACCAAAGAGGAGAAATTTGTGATTAAAGTGGCCAGTACGAAAAACGCCAATTTCATATGTAAGGACCTAATATATAAAACAACATAATATTAATGTAATGTGGACGCGATGCGCTTTCATTTGATACCCCACACTAGTATATTTGCAGATTTTCGGTTTTCCTTCCTCACTCTCACCCCCATAACTTTTAAACGGCTTAACCGATTTACATGAAACTTCTCTAAGAACACCAGGGCCACACTCACCTTTCATACAAAAAAAACTAAATTGGAATCGCTTCATCCGTTCGGGAGCTATGATGTCCCAGACAGACAGACAGACAGACAGACAGACACGTCAAACTTATAACACCCCTATTTTTTGGTCGGGGGTTAAAAATAGATATATATGTAGTATATCAGTCACCTAGCACTCATAGTACAAGCTCTGCTTAGTTTGTGGGTAGGTGATGCTGTGTGATCAGTCCGGAGTTATTTATATATTTATTTGATTATTGTCAAGAAGTTTGAAGATAATATTAAAGGCAGAATTCATAGTCGCCTAGCATAACATCTGTGCCTACAGACGATTGTTAGCAATTCCTGATGTGCCTAATCATTGATTAAAAGTAATCAGTGATTATTTTGCGACTATATGCATTCCGACCTAAGACACGAAATATGTAACACAGCAAAGATTAAATCAAATAATAAGAGTTGACATGAACTTGTAGCTATCAGCCTTACTAACTTTTGGACTAAGCTTCCTAAATTGATACTAACTAATAGTAAATAAACTTATTGAAAGGTGTTTGCCGATTCTTGCAAACTTGGCAGACTTGACTCTAATATTTAACTAGCCATATTAATCTCTGAGTTATTATAGCCCAATCAACATAGCTCTTATGTTGATCTTCCTGAAATTTACTCAAACGCCTAAAGTGCTTAGTAACAAATTCTTTATCCATTCCTATCTCTAAAATGCTACAATGAAAAACCATTCTCCTTTGAAGCGCTAATCTAACCTCACTTGAAATTCTGACTAAACTGCGCTTTCGATAGCAAAACTTACTTTAAAACGTTTCTTCCAAGTTTTTAGCCTTTAAATTCATCAGCATAAGGTCCATTGTTATAACCAATATAATTCTAAAAGCTTGAACTTCCATTAAGCGCAAAGTTTAGGAGAATAAGGTACATTTTGCGATGGAATACGGGTCTAGTTATTTTGGTTTAGGGTCTTAGCAACACGGTTTTGGGTTAGAGTTGGGTTAACGTGGTTTAACCTTGGTTTAGGCGGAGACTTTAATAGTGCGGTTAAAGTCTGTTTGGGCTTGAAAGGATGTACTTAAGGTAGTTTTGTAGTCGCTTAATGACGAGACCTTCAAGGAATTCGGGTAAATTAGTGAAAAGTTTGGTGGGTTCTTGTACATTGTTTGCGGGGTTTTCCGGGGACTGTTTTGTTTTTACGCAATCTCAAGTTAGATAAGACTTAGTGACCTACGTTATTTAATCCTTGCTTGAAACTAATACAAGTCTGTTATGCAGACTACAGACTGATTATTACACGATACAAAAATTAGCTTTATTGCAACACCACAAAAAAGGAACATTCATAGGAAAAACATATTACATATAGTGACACAATGGGCGGCATTATCACTGGTAGTGATCTTTTCCAAGTAACCTTTTTAATTATAATTATTAGTAGCCGATTCTCGGCTCTGTAATGCATTTAGTTTTCAAAATTTAAATGAGTTCTTGGCGGCATGAGCGCTTTGTGTTCTTGGTTATACAAAACGTGGTCAAACCGCGAAAAATAACAAGAAAACTTCCAATTTGTACTAAATGCGAACTATTTCTCATTATTTCAGAAATTAAGGCAAATAGCGAATGACAACAGGTTAAAGATTTTAACCTGTTGGCAAATCTTTATAATTTGTAAGGAGAGGTGAATTTGTGTACAAAATTAGAAAGAGCGCAAAAACCGAACAGTGTGCCAAGTGCGAGTTTTTTTTACCAACTTGATCGTGACAAAGTAAACCATAATTTTATGGGATCGAAACAGCACCTCTTGTGGCAAACTTAAGAAACATAATTTGCGAGTGTGAGATTCTCTATCGACCGTCAATCATCGACTCGTTTACGCTCACGTTCGAAAGTGAGAACTTTAATCCATTTTAGTAAAAAACGTGCGCACACAGCTATAGTGGCTGACACTGCATAAATTAATTAATAACAGGTGCGAGCATTTTATTAATTGTATTACTGAACTTATCAGTTATGAATTTCCTATAACTGTTATATGGGTCAAAGAATATTGTTACGGAAGTGGGTTGCGGGGTAGGAATTAAAGACTTTGAAAGCCAATATAATAAACAGGACTCAGAGATTTGGTCTACCACACTGGTTCTGGTCTTCTGTTCGTCTACTTCCCTTTTTTTAAATTATGATAACTATTTGAGAAGTGATGGTAGCCTTTGGCCGCGGTGTCACCACCCTCCGGGTAGGGTACGTGCGTTAAACGATTGTTTCGTCTTTCGTAATGTGGCCCGGAGAAGCTATCTACCTTCTTGATCTTCATGCCACATCTTAGACCACATCGTCACTTTACATCAGGTGTGGTCAAATGAAGGCTTGTCTAACATAAAAAAAAAGGTTAGGAATAGACTATCTATAATAAAGAATCCATAACCACACACATGTCAATATCATACATAACCCTCCTTTTTGGTTCGCCGTAGTCGGGTAAAATGATAGTTATGAACTTACCAGGATTATTTCGATAACATTCTTATTACGTATGCAACCGTGTATATTTCCATTCATAACTGAGATAATGTTGAAGTGTGGGTGCTTCTGAGAATAATACTACAATGAACTAGCCAGTTGGGGATGGGAAACGGTGGCTCTTCAAACTATCGATAAAGTTTTATGGATGAAATACAATTTTGTATGGTAGGTACTACCTAATATATAAAATTTCCTTGTCACAATGTTAGTTACCGTACTCCTCCGAAAAGTTTATATGCGTATTCGTAGGTCTGAGAATCGGCTACTATCTATTTTTCATTATGCAAAACAACGTTTGCTGTGGTCAGCTAGTTTATATACCTCTATATAAAGTTGTTTTTAATGTTGAAATCGAAAGTGACTGAATTTGATGTGAAATTATACGCTATTTATAAGAATAATCCAATAACTTAAATAAAAAATAGTGTGCAACTCGGGATGAGTGACAGAAGTGATTCCTAAACGGCCCTGTGATTCATACTAGCACAGTGCGAAATGAGCCTGTCTGCCGTTACCGTATGAGTGAGAGAAAGGGATGCCAAACAGACTGGTGCCGTTACACGTTACGTAACTAACCCTCTGTTAGGAAGATATCGCCATAATAAAATATGGTTGAAATGAAATGAAATACATTTATTTTGGTACATATAAACAAACAACAGCACAGAAGACAGCATTAACAAACAAACACATGAAAATACATAAAAAACCACAAACAGAAAATTTGCTGCCAGGCTGTGCTGCCATGTACCAAAAAGTAGTGGTTAGTCGGTTTCATTAGAATGCAAAGAGATTTATGGGATTATGACTATAACCTTTAGTACATTTTTTAATATATTTTCTTTCGGATTTGTAAAATTTGATAAGGAGTTTAGGTTTCCCAATGGGCTCCTAGGTACTTATTACTAAGGAGGGAATTTATAGACACAAATAATCTTTAATATCTTTAAATCTATGATAACATCTGTAATTGCTAACAAGTTACTATAGGCAATTACAGATTATTTGTGACTATGAATTCCGGCCTAAGCTTCGAAAAGAAAATCTTTCCGTGTTTCTGTTTCTAACTGCACCAAAATTATAAAATACTAGCTTAAACCGGCTAATTTTTTAATACAAGAACGTTGTACTTTGCAAAGTAAACTGCTTTGTAGGTAAAAAGCATGTCGTTGTTATTATTAAAAATAAGACTTATGATGATATATTCTGGGCTCATTTCGGTGTAATAAATCAAAGCTACCTTTTGTGTTTTATGAGTCGCGTTCCTTGTTATATTAATTGACCTATTTTTAAAATGGTATCTCTGACATGGTATTTGTAATTGTCCGTTTGAAAGGTCAGCATTATTTATCTTTATTACTTGACTTTACAGAAATAAAGACAAATAAAAATATATTTCTTTATTTTTATAATATACTTATGCACATTTACGAGATTTCCTTTTTAACCACCGACCAAAAAAGAGGGGTGTTATAAGTTTGACGTGTCTGTCTGTCTGTATGTCTGTGTCACCATAGCTCCCGAACGGATGGAGCGATTTCAATTTAGTTTTTTTTTGTATGAAAGGTGAGTCTTGCGCGAGTGTTCTTAGACATGTTTCATGAAAATCGGTTGGGCCGTTTAAAAGTTATGGGGGTGAGAGTGGGGAAGCAAAACCAAAAATCTGCAAATATACTAGTGTGGTTTTATATTTAAGGAAATAAAGGCATTGGAATCGGGGCTTTTTCTTAAATTTTAAATTTAGATTTATTTAAATAGCGGCTTGGTCATTTTGGAGATTAAAATTAAACGGAATTGGGAGTAAGGTACGATACGCACCGAGGTGGCGCGCGCACTTACAAGGCTGCGTAGAAAATATTATAGATAAAAAAAGTTAAGGTATACATAATCTTACTTACTTAATTAACAACTAGCTGTCCAACCGCAGCTTTGCACGCGTAATAATAAATTTTCCGGCGACAAAAGTTATCTTTAAAAAAAGTTACTTTTGTAATTTACGGGGAAAACAGCTATGTTCGTGCCAAATTTGATCCAAATCGGGCTTTACTATGCATTAATTGATTTTACCACGGTAAAAAGTAAGTATTTTAAGTGTTATTCTGTTATGGTAGCTACATTATTGAGAGGTTTCATCAGAAACCCTTCAGTAGATTTCGCTTGGCAGTCACATCCTCACGAACTTTCTCGCTTATAATATTAGTAGTATTTTTAATCTTTAAGATTTTATTATGACATGTGTTTTACTTTGGTTAAACTGGGTAAAAATATTGGGACACATACCGCGTGCGAAGGTGACGGATGTGTCTTAATCTTTTTCTACATAAAATTTAAAAACAAATGAATAGTATTTCGCCGACTCGCGCCACCGCGCTGTCAATTGTGTTGTGAAACAATTACGACATAAGACACAGTCAGGATTGTACCTAAAAAATCAGGTGTTAGTACAAACAAATAATTAAATAATTCGTGGGTTCAATTTCAACTTGCCACGCACCTCTGGATTTTTCTTCTTGAGAAATTTATGAGGGCTTTAAACACGTGATTTAACAGTGAAGGCAAACATCGTGAGGAAACTGGCATGTTCTAAGAACTTTAAAGAGTTTGAAGTAAAGAAAAAGGCCAGCGTGGTGAAATAAGGCTCAATATCTCTCGTCAAGAGAGAAGTCCCTGTGTCCCAGCAGTGGGAAGGTTAATAGGGTGATGATGATGAAATTAATTAAAATTGTTTCATCGATATCGTTAGTACACCACCGCCATTAAACCCAACACTATTTGACCTGAAATAGTTTCTTGATTACAGAGTATTATTTTGAATACGAGGAAAACTTTAAAGTTCTCACAGAAGCGCAAAAAAATATCCTAAATGTTTAGAAACACGGTCCCTAGTTCATTAAAAGTAATGAACCCGTTTACCCTTGGTGGACTCGATACAACTTTGTTAAGTTCACTTCAAAGGACAAATTATTATAAGGTATCTGAAAGAAATACGCTGTGTGCTTAACCTATTTCTTACATTTTAATCAGTTTTATACTTTAATATTTTATTTTCGTAACATTTGTAGTACAAAAATACATCTTCACTTAAGCTTAGCGCTCACCATAGACAACTCTTTCAGTCGAAAGGCTGTTTATATACTACTACTAGTCGACCCGACAGACGTTGTCCTGTCCCACGTCCGTCTCAAGAAACAATATCCAGTTGACCGTATTGTGAATCTAAACCATTCCCAGATCCCCTTGAACACACACAAAAAATTTCTTCAAAATCGGTCCAGTCGTTTGAGAGAAGTTCAGTGACATACACACTCACAGAAGAATTATATATAATAAAGATACTACTTTTTTACTAGGAGATTGCGGGTTCGATACAATTTCTAGTTTCCGGTCTGGGTGTTTTCTATGTATCTTTGTAGTATATCAGTCACCTAACACCCATAGCTCTGCTTAGTTTGGGGTTAGGTGATTCTGTGTGTGTAGTCCGGAAATATTATTATAATATACTAGCGGCCCGCCCCGGCGTCGCACGGGTATAAAATTTTCCCGGAAAAACCATCCTATCTCTCAAGTTGGATCGAATTGCACATGGTGTGCGAATTTTATTATAATCGGTTAAGTGGTTTAGGAGTCCATTGAGGACAAACATTCTGACACGAGATTTATATATATTAAGATTATTATTTAGGCTGCCTCAGTGTCGCGGTGGGCGACGCCGGCCGACGGTACGCTTGCGGCGCAATAGAATAGTTAGCTATTCCCGCCGAGGGTTCAAGTGTTTGTATGTTCTGCAAGCACTTTTCTCCTTGGTCTGGGTGTTTAATATGTATACTTAAAAATCGATATATAGAGGTATGTATGTCTATTATATTAAGTGTATCAGATGTCTAGTACTCGTATCACAAGTTTAGAGCTTACCACGGGGCTAGATGTTGTTGTCAAGATTATACTTACATTAGTTAAACTCTGTGGTTATACATACTTATATTTTAACACAGTGATTGGCTAAGAATTTATTAATTAGTCTTAGGTGTGCGTTTGTGGTGGCTTCATTATATCCTGTGTGGCGGTATTCAGCCCCACGGCAGTTTTAACGGTCAGCGCATAGCCTTGTTTTTAATTAATTATGCGCCTACTGTTTTTGAATAGCAATATGCTAAATTTGCTTATCTCATTTCACAAAGGCAAGGATGATGGCATGAGTTCACAAGGAATAAACGCAATTTAGTATTAAGTTATATTATAATAGTTTTATGTCAGTCTGTGTGGTATTTATTTATCAGACACCTAACACTCATAGTCTATGTAACATATTGTATGTATTTACAAAAAAAATGTATCTATGTAGTATATCAGTCACCTAACCCATAGTACAAGATTTGCTTAGTTTGGGGTTAGGTGATGCTGTGTGAGTAGTTCGGAAATATTATCTTTTATTTATTTATTATTATAGTACAAGTTCTGCTTAGTTTGGGGTTAGGTGATGCTGTGTGATTAGTCCGGAGATATTTATTTATTTATACAAGTTGTTTCAAAATTGGCATATAAAGCGGAAGGGATTCGAAAGGTGGGCTCATGAAATGTATATTTTGTTCTACCGCTTTTGTTTTGGAAGTTTGTTTGTTGATTAAAATATTTTAAGTAGGTATAAATCAATTTTATTCGTGACATCCTTAAATTATTTTTATTGGTTACCAGAGAGGTATCATTTAAAGTAAACACTATCACAATTAGTATTATAATAATAATTCCCAATAAACTAGATATTAATTTAGGCTAAAAATAAGAGGCCCACCTTTAAGACCAGAAGGAATAGGCTTTTTCTGGGCAAACTAGTTCCATCGCTGACCTCGTCTCTGCCTTCTTGCTAGACTGTAGTCAAAAGTAAGCCCATAAGATAATAAAAAAGGCGTTTTTAATATTCATATTTCATATTCATATTCAAGATAGATACAAGATACAAAATCATTTTTCCATTGTTTGGTTTTACAAAACTTGGGCAACTTATTCATTTATTTTAATCAATAGTTTGCATACACAAAACTTAGACAGGTCAAAAACACACTATAATAAAGTAATTAATAATTACTTACAAATTAAATAATATAGTTATATAAAATAAAATTATTTTCTGCTGTAAAGGGGCATCGTCAATAGGAAAATATAAAATAATTAATTTAAACTACATCAAAACCTTATAATCAAACTATACATCTATTATTATACCATATTTTTGAAAATAAATACATAATATACAAATAATAACATTTAATCATAATCAAAATGTTGTACAACAAATTATGTTGGCCAGGTGTGTTCCAATCACAACCATTCCGCTTTATATACCAATTTTGTAACACCTTGTATACCTTTGTTAGGAATTATAAATGTTAAAGTGGTTTTCGGGGCATTACCTTGCTGTGAAACAGTTTCTAACTAGCACGGGAGCTAAAGTCCTAGAAACTGCGTTAATTATGTAATAACTACTTTGGTTTTTAATAAATTATTGATTAATGATGATGTTTGGACTGTTACACTAATAATGGTATCCCATTTTAAACCAACTTACAAATAACGTATTATACACAAAATACTGTTGCATACAATGTTGGGACCATTCAAATTTTATAGGAATCGGTCTAATAGTCCACATAATTTTTGTCAAAATGAAAAAAATATATATGCCCTTAACTTTATAATAAATCTATATTTAAAATTTCAGAAAGACCCCCGATTCCAATTTCTTAATTTCCTTAAAGTAAAAAACCATAATATTTTGTAATGTGGAGGCTAGACGATGCGCTTTCATTTGATACCCCACACGAGTATATTTGCAGATTTCCGGTTTTACTTCCCCACTCTCACCCTCATAACTTTTAAACGGCACAACAGATTTTCATGAAACATGTCTAAGAATAAGTCACTCGCGCCAAACTCACCTTTCATACAAAAAAAAAACTAAATTGAAATCGCTTCATCCGTTCGGGAGCTATTATGTCCCAGGCAGACAGACAGACAGACACACACACAGACCGACAGACACGTCTAACTTATGACATCCCTCTTTTTTGGTCGGGGGTTAAAAATCAAGTTTGTTTCATGGGATTCCCTTTATATTATTTCTTTATTAGATATGTGTTGGTATTTGTTGTTAAAGCGTCAAAAGAAATACACCATCGCTCAATATTTCATTATTCTAACATAACATAAATGTTTTCTCTCTCTCTCTATTCACTCTCTCTCTCTATTCTCTCTCTATCGATCATGGTTCTTGAGATACAGCCTGGTGACAAACGAAAAGACGACGAAGTCTCATTCAGGTCCCGTTCTATAGTATGGTTACGGAACCCAAAACAGGTGACTTCAATAGGTAATATTCATTGCTAGTTTCCATCTCAGGTACAGTAGTGCACTCGCTTAGGTAGCAAAGCCCCTTCGTCCAATACACTCAACATAAATCTAACTCCTAGAACTTAGCCTAGAGAACTTAAGTTCGCAACTTAATTCTAACTTTAACAAGCAATGTATGGAGGATTAAATTATAGCACTTCCAGTTTGTACCTAGTTAGGCTTTGATCTGTAAACAGTGGGCGGCAAGTGAAAAAATTGGTCTGGGTGTTTAATATATATAATAAAAATATCAATATAATGTATGTATATTATAGTAAGTATATCAGATATCTAGTGCCCGTAACACAAGCTTAGAGCTTACCACTGGGCTAGATGTTGTTGTGTAGATTGACCGGAAATATTTATTTATTTATTTATAGGAGCATTTTTAAACTGCCTCAGTGGCGCGTTGGAAAAAGGTCCGCTTGCGGCGCAAGAGGTAGCGGGTTCGATTACCGCTGAGTGGTCAAGTGTTTGTATGTTCTGCAATGACTTGTCTCCTCGGTGTTTAATATGTATCATAAAAAAATCTAAATTTTAAATCTAAGAAAAACCCCCGATACCGATGCCTTTATTTCCTTAAAAATAAACACCATATTAGTATTGTGCAATGTGCACGCGATGCGCTTTCATTTGATACCCGAATCGAGTATATTTGCAGATTTTCGGTTTTCCTTCCCTACTCTAACCCCCATAACTTTTAAACAACCGATTTTCATGAAACTTGTCTAAGAACACTGGCGCCAGAGTCAACTTTCATAAAAAAAAAACTAAATTAAAATCGATCATCCGTTCGGGAGTTATGATGTCCCAGACAGACAGACAGACACACAGACAGACAGACAGACACGTCAAACTTATAACACCCCTCTTTTTTGTAGGGGGTTAAAAAATTATGTTGTCTATTTTATTAAGTATATCAGATGTCTAGTACCCGTAACACAAGCTCAGAGCTAACCACGGGGCTAAATGTTGTTATGTGGATTGTCCGGAAATATTTATTTATTCATTATTACGTTATACATTATCTAATTCTACATTACATTACATACATTATCTAATTGAATAAAGTACGTTAAGCTGAAAGCTTAGTAAAATTTTACCAAAAATAGAATTGCTTAAGTGATTTCCACTGCTGGACAAATGCCTCCCTTAATGTATGCCAGCTATACCGTAGGCCTATTACGTAAAACGCTAGTCGCTTACGATCGGCAGGCCTATTACGTAAAACTTTGCAGTAGCGACAGCAACAGCAAAGCGTCAGCGACCACTACGCGATTGGTTGAAACAGATCAGAATCAGGCTAGAAAGTCAAAGTCAAAGTCAAAACGTTTATTTCCTTAGAAGCACATAGCCTACATGGACAGGTCAACTTAAAATTAATAAAACTAAATTGCTTAAATAACAAATATCAAGGAAATAACATTGTCTTGACAGTTCGCTTCAATGTTTTATACTGTAGACGCATCTGTAAACTCATTTCGATCCTTACTAAGCTGAATCCGCGGTGAGTTTAAAGTTTTGTATTCTGTAAAACTCGATAGCGCCTGTAGCGCCTCAGTGACGAGCGTTCGAAGTGAGCTCGGTCACTTGAGTGATTTCGAGTTCGGATTCGATTTTTTACAGAATGCGTCTGCTGAGTTGAGAAGCGAATAGAACAACACAGCTTCAGTTATCAGTTAAACAATTTGCAACCAATCGCGTGGCGGTCGCTGACGCTTTGCTGTTGCTGTCGCTACTGCAAGTTTTACGTAATAGGCCTACCGATCGTAAGCGACTAGCGTCCACCAGCAACATTAGCGTTTGACTGTTTCTTATTAAATTATTATGTAACCAACTTGCAAGCAATAAAAAACAAAAATCTGTTCACGGAGAAATAATTATCTACCTACTGAAGTAACAATAAATAATGTCAAAGTCAAAGTCAAAACGTTTCTTTCCTTAGAAGCACATAGCCTACATGGACAGGTCAACTTAAAATTAATAAAACGAAATTGCTTAAATAACAAATATCAAGGAAATAACATTGTCTTGACAGTTCGCTTCAATGTTTTATACTGAGTTGAGAAGCGAATAGAACAACACAGCTTTATAAATATGTATGTGTTGTATCTTACGAGTATACTAATATTAATAAACTGATGAGTTTGTTCCATCGCGCGAATCTCGAGAAAAACTTGTACGGTTGAAACAATTATTTCAATGTAAGATAGCCTATTTATCGAGGAAAGCTATAGGCTACTTTTTACTGGGGGAAAATATGTTGTTCAAGCGGGAAAATCCTAAACCACTGGCAAAGCCATGACTTTTAAAGCTAGTTAAATATAATATCGAGAAATTCCCTGAAATTATGATAAAACTGAAAATGTTCATAAAAGCTACACCGAGTGCAACAAAAACTAACTAATTTTAATAAAGTGAGTATTAATTATTGTTTCGCAGAATTTCGATGCGAATTTTACCTACATTGCTTCACTGAAGCTTTATTGGAATTTATCTACTATATATTATGACTTTATTATTAAAGAATAGTTTTAAATTTAAAACAATATCGCCTGTTGCGAGACTCTTACGAGAATTGCGATACACACACAAACACACACACACAACATTCTTACGCAAGCCAGTTAAAAATTAATAATATAATTATTTCTTTTGCTATATGTAATTTTAGCTATTAGTACCTACATAATGTAGTTTTAATTAATCTAAAAATAAAAACCGTAATTTTTGTAATCTCTCTATGAGTAAAGTCAAAATTTATTTTTATGTTTCACTGAAATCAGGATAATTAGGCTTTGACACTACCACACAGTTGTAAAGCGGTAGTGTCAACGTATCCCATATTTAAGTCCATTGTTTATATTCACCTAAATAAATGATTACTTATTATTTTTATTATCATTAGGTTAAATCGTCTTAGAACATCAGGGACTTATTTAACAAAATCCTTGTAAATTAGAGGCTTAATACGGGCCAATGGTTATTTATGTTAAGAGCTATCTCGCTTTGTTACATGTGACTCAGTGAAATAGCTCTATATTTTAACCATTGTCTAAGTTTACTCGGAGATGTTAAATAGGCAATTAAACTTTTTAATCTCTTATAGTCGTAGTGCGCAACTGTCCTCTTGTGACTTGTGGGTAGCGGGCTCAATTTCCACAAAGGGATTAGTGATTTTTTGTTCTGCAAGAATATTTCCTTGCGCGGCTTGTCACCACCCTCCGGGCAGGGCCAGTGCATGAAACGATATTTTTGTGTTTCGTAATGCGGTCCGGAGAAGCCATCTACCTTCTAGGTCTTCATGTCCCATTTTTGACCACATTGTCACTTAACATTAGGTGAGATTGAGGTCAAATGAAGGCATATTTATCTAGCACTAGCTGACCCGGTGAACTTTGTTCCGCCTTAGACGCCATAAATGAGCAGATTTTTGATTTTATTAAGTTAATTGTTTTATTATATAAAGTTGTCAGGTGGTCAGCTAGATGCTGACCCGTAAATTATGACTATGAATATTGAATTCGAATTGGTATTGTCAATTATATGTCAAATGTCTTATGGTTACATTAAAAAAGTGTAATAATGTTATATGGTGTTTGAGTAATTTTAAATTTTCTAATTTTCCGCGCTATTTCCTTAAGTTTTTCTTTCATAAGAACCTTCTCCTGACAATAACGAACAGAACAAAAAAATAATTAATGAAATCAGTCTAGCCGTTCAGGCGTGATGCCGTGACCAAGGGAAATAGGGATTCATTTTTATATATATAGATAAAAACAAAAACAAAATTTGCAACGGACAAGCTAACCTAACCGCCTTATAATATTTTTGAAAGAGTCATACATAAGTGTTGTGAACGTCCCAAGGCCGAAATGATAATGAAAGTATCTTTTCATAATATAGATAGTAGAACCTCAGACAATGATTATTATTATTTAGAATACTTTATTGCACAGGATACTAAAAAACTGTACAAAAGGTGGGCTTAATGCCAAGGCATTTTTAACAAGCCAACCTCAAACAGATTTATTTTTGTGCCTTTGAACTGTCCATTTTAATATGTTTATATTATTTATACTCGTTTACAGTCTGCATGAAATTTTCCATTTTGTGTTCGTATAGTAATCTAGCAGTAAGTTTCCTAAAACTTTTTTTGGTGAAAAACACAAAAATACCTAACAAAAGGGTGATAGCCATTTTCCAACAGAAAATTGCTAAGCAATAGGAAATTATTCACTAAAAGGAAACTCATTGGCGCTATCTAATCAAAGCGAGATTGGAATTTTAAATGGGCTGAAACCGCGGTTCGCTCTAGGTCCTGTCCTTTGGCGCATACCTCAGCGCTACCATGGGTGCCATTCTCATCAGTGAAAACTAGAATTACTGTGAGCTTTACTCCTGTGACTTTTTTTGCCATTTCAAAAGAAAATTAAACATTTTATTATCTTAATTACATGTTTAAAACTAAAGTTTGCAAAGACCGAGTTTTTCCAATCAGAGCACCAATTTTGAAGAGTACCAAGCCGAAGAGTACCAAAGTTATTCCAATTGGAGCGCGAATTCTAATAAAAGAGTTAGTGATAGGGTTGTATGTAACTAGTGAACCTATAAGCAATAATCTAGCTGGAACTAAGTTTGTCTAGAATTCTAAAATTCGACTGCCCGAGCCCCGTAAGCTTCTACCCGACGCGAGCTTTATTTAGTATTTATTATGAACAAAACAAGTTATAAAATGTTGCTTGTATTTGAACGTCATTCATCAAGATAAAAGATACAAAATCATTTGTTTGCATTGTTTGAATTCGAAGTCAAAACCTTGGGCCTATTGCTGTTTGTGTTTATCTGTTTGTTTTGACCCCAATGGAGTATTTGCTATTTTTATCAGCACAACTCTACGCTATACGACTACAGAGAAATAGAAGAGACCGAATCTATAACTTCTTTCTTGCAAACTATTCAGTCAAAGACCGCACTCTCCGTCCTACTTCAAACGACGTCATAATTCAAAAATAGTGATGGTATATAAATAGTTTTTTTTTATGTTTGCATTTTTATATTAATTCATTTAATAAGCCTTCATTTAACCACCATCTCACGATGCGGTCTAAGATGGGGCATGAAGACCTAGAAGGTTTGAAGGTTGGAAGTTTATCAAATGTGTTATTTATAAAGGATTTTAACGTTCTTTATAATTAATCATAATTTTTGAGTATTGTCATCGTCTGTCTGTCTGTCTGTGTGTCTGTCTGGGACATCATAGTTACCGAACGGATGGAGCGAAAGGTGTGTCTGGCGCGATTGTTCTTAGACATGTTTTATGAAAATCGGTTGTGCTGTTTAAGTTATGGGGGTTAGAGTGGGGAAGGAAAACCGAAAATCTGCAAATATACTCGAGTGGGGTATCAAATGAAAGCACGAAAAAACGCATGGCGTTAAAAAATATTATGGTGTTTTACTTTTAAACAAATTAAGGCATTGAAATCGGGGGTTTTCCTGAAATTTTAAATTTAGATTTATACTGATTATTGTGTTGTAGCACAACACCATTTTGTCATTTTTCAAAAATCGAAAATTCATTCGGTGGGAGTAGTACTACTTTAAACCAGTGCTGCTTGAGCCCTGAATTAATAATTAATTAAATAGCACTTACGCAATGTTTACAGCTCAAGGTACTAGTCACTACTTTAACAACCAAGTAGCTTTGTACGTCCGGCAGAACCAAGAAACCTATGCGACGCTAGGGAACTCGCACGCTTACGCTACGCGCAGCCGAGATAAGCTCGCCGCCGTCTCGCGCTCTCTGCGGAAGTCTTCCAAGCAACTGACCCATGTCACGGGCCCAGCTGAGTACAACAGGATTCCCAGTAATGTAAAGGAAGCCCACAGTCTACCAGAATTTAAACGTAAATTAAAGTGCTGGCTTGTTGAGCGGACCGGACCTTCTATAGATATACAGAATTTTGAAATAAAATTAAATATATTTAAGATGAATTGATAATAATTAATTATATTATTTAAGAATTTGTGACATGTAACATTTTGTTATCAATAAAATAACTATGAACTATCATGTGGTCGGTGTTAGATGTCTGATTTATTAGTTAGGAGTGTTGTTTTAAATTATTCGTTATGATGATGCGTCTATTTTGGCTCTGTGGTCGAAGTCTACGCTAGGCCTTACCTCAAGTGGCTCCCGCATATAAGTTAATAAGTAATATATATGTCATATAAGTTTCAATGAACGCGCGCCTATTCGATTGCGCGTTTTTCTGTAAAATAAATCGTTTTTGGAGCAGAGCACTGAGAAAGCTGTTAAAATGTACCTACTCACGTAAGATTATGTTATATTATGTTATACTTTACACAAAGGCGTAAATTCGTAAAAAAACTAAAGATGGCGTAATAGGCCCTCTGGATCTAATCTAAACCATCTTATTAAAAATCCTAGAAGTAGAATAGTCCTTTGATTTTTAAAGATGTCGTTAATACAAAGTGCAGAAAAATTAAGACCTATTACGTGAAGACGCGTTGGTGTAATTGGCTATCACGTCGGGGCGATATCCCGGAGATGCTGGTTCGAATCCTGTGCGCGAAGGTTACGGATGTGTCTCAACTTTTTTTGCATAAAATTTAAAAATATTAAAATATTTTTTGTAGTTATTACAATATTGGAGTTCTTATTAATAGGTAGATATCTAACTATTATGAATTTAAAATTTACAATACAACTTACACTCATTTTACAAAATGCGGGTAGATTTTAAAAATTCGGAATGGCAAAACAGTGTTTGCCTGGTCAGCTCGTACATAAATAAAGAAGACTCCTCATTCTCGACGCCACCTCGACAGTTCCACTAGTAGCCGTCGCAATAACCACTAGGAAGGGTCGAAACGGGTCATAGTGAGATTTACGGCTCCTGAATTTAGTGCTGTCATAAAATATTCAGAGCTACGTTTCAGGTTGCAGTACGTATGTATTGTTCTGTACCCCTTCTACCTTCATGGGTAATTGAACATGGATCATTAATTACCTTAAATTTTAATTTATAGTCCAGTCAAAGGTTAACTTTGCCATTTTGAGCAAAAACTTTCTTTGATGATTCCTTTTTAACATGTAGATAAATTAAATAAAATTAAAAATTAAGGTACTATTTAAACAATGAAAGAAAACATTGATTATTTATAACAAAAACACCATAAACATCAAAGTTGCCATACGTGCTTAACTAAACTTATTTAATACTAGCGGCCCGCCCCGGCGTCGCACGGGTAAAAAAAGTTCCCGGCATTTTTTCCTTATTTGCTCACCGTTTAGACCTACCCTGGACTACGACAAACATTTTAAAACCAAAATCAGCTCAATCGGCCCAGCCGTTCTCGAGTTTTAATCAGACTAACGAACAACAATTCATTTTTATTTCATTTATTATTATCATTAAAAACCAATTGAAATTACTTGAAATAATTTGTTGAATTAAGGAGTCCCTGGCTCAGTCGGAACATCGTATATATTTCCGCGGCCTTATAATAAATATTATAATATATTTATTTCGTATAGCCCTTCACGATGATGTATGTAACAGTAAAAAAAAACAATTGGACTAGAAGTTCCTGAGATTTTAAGCAAACAAACGAACTCATCAGCTTATCATAATATTAAAATATATAAGTCAACCTATTCAACTAGTTATATTAAAATTATCGTTTTCCTAACCATTCATGGTTAAATCACCTACATTATCAATACAGCTACTTTCTGCCACCTACGTAAATCGCGTAGGTGGCTTAAAAAATCTGTAGGCGGATTGACGTAGATTCCAAGGTAATAGGTACCTACCACCCTATAAACTATATAACACGCGTTGCTAAATATAAACCTGCCTAAAAGGATAGCTTAAGAGAGAGAGAGGGAATCTTGGCGATGTTATCGTCACGTATTTTTAAACACTCTCTTAGCATGTGTCTCCACTAATTGATTAATTTATATAATATAAAATTAAGAACCGGCGTAACCACTTTTGTTACACCTTGTGTAATCGGAAATATTATGTTTCGCGAGGAAGGTCTAGGGAGCTGCTTGTAGGTAAAATTTTAATACTCAGAGTACCATTGGGTAATCAGTAATAACAGTAGTTTAATATTTCATGCCATTATTAATATGACCTCATTACAAAAGAAACGAAACTGGAGCATAACATCTATTCGAGAAATTTATATAGTTTAATCAACTAAATCTAATTAATTTTATACAAAGAATTTAAAGGTAATTAAGGTGCTAAGGTTAATTAGTTTTGCTTCATAGTAAGTAGGTATTTACTAACAATCTTATAATGATAATTGTTCTTAGTCGGTCACTTTTGACAAAGCGGTCGTGTGGGGTCCTTTTTTGAGTTTTCAACCTTCTCTTACAATCATAGATAGATAGAAAGATTCTTTATAACACACATAAAACTTACAAAAAAATATAATAAGTTAAGTTAAATTATTTGTTTATCCATGTCTTACTTACTTAATGTTTTAGTTTTGCTATAATTATATTTTAATTTAATTTAAATTAGCTGCAAAAAAAATATCAAAGCATTTTTTTTCAAACTTCCGTGGATGGAGGGAAAAATTACAAAACATTAAGGACGGTGGTTTTAACATACAACGAACGTCCATATCGATGGTACTGCTTGTCTTAAATTTGAATGTTTTACCATATTAGCCTAACATTTGACATTTTTGGACTGCCTCAGTGGCGCGGTGGGCGAAAGTCCGCTTGCGGCGCAAGAGGCAGCGGGTTCGATTACTTGGTCTGGGTGTTTAATATGTATAATAAAAAATATCTATGTATGAATGTTTCAATTTCAATTTCAATTTCATTTATTAACCATAATAATACAACTGGGCGTTATACATGGCAAGTCAAGTTTTACAATTTATCCACAATTAATAAAAATCACACAAGTTAAAATATTAAATTAAATAAAAAAAACATACAATAATTTGAAAATAGCATAAAATAAATACCTAATCAAAATAAACTTGTTTTTATCAGTCTAGTGTAAATACAATGTCAATGAAAATGTTAATTATAAATAAATGTCCTAATAAAAATGTCAATACAAATACTAAATGTCATATAATTTTAAGCAAAATGTGATTTAATAATATTCATATTCATAAATTCATTTACATTATAAAAAGCATGGTTTAAGAAGAATAATTTTATTTTATTTTTAAAATTTTGAAAATTGTCAAGACATGTAATATTGATTGGCAATTTATTATAAAATTTAATTTTGGTACTTTCTCCCTGTTTTCTAACCTTGGCAAGATATGTGTTTGGTACAACTAGTTTGTCTATATTTCGAAGATTATAATTATGTGTATCTTTCTTTTTTAAATATGAGTCTTTGTTACCATGTATTTCCAGTAGACTTTTATAAATGTAGAGAGATATGACTGTCATTATCCTATACTTCTCAAAGAATTTCTTAACGGATGTTCTCCTATGTAACCCACATACGATTCTTACAGCTCTTTTCTGACAAATAAGCACCTTATTAATCAGAGAACTGTTTCCCCATACGGTTATTGCGTAACTTAAAGTTGAATGAACATAAGCAAAGTAGACCGATAATAAAGTTTTTTTCGTAACCACTGATTTCAGTTTTAAGAGCGCATAGTTGGCACTAGCTAGTTTTTTACAGGTTTTTTCAATGTGTAATTCGTGGCTCATTGTGTGGTCAACTGTGTAACCAAGGAAAACATGGGACATAGACCCTTCAGATTGAATTGTTCGTCTTGCTTTGTACCGCATAATAATACTTTTGCTTGCGTTTAATACAATACCATTTGTTTCAAACCATTTTTCAAGTATTTGGATTGCATATTCAATTTTCTCGTCTACTTTCGCTACTGTCTTGTCTTTGACCCCTATATGGGTGTCATCGGCAAAAAGATTTATGAACGCCCATTCAGGTATACAGTTTGGCAGATCATTGACGTAAATAAGAAAAAGAACCGGTCCTAGGATTGAGCCCTGTGGTACCCCTACCTTTATATGTCCGATATTCGAATTAATGTTATTAATATTTACGATTTGAGTCCTATTAGTTATGTAATCCGTCATTATATTTAGTTCTTTATCTTCAAATCCATAGTATTTTAATTTCTCAAGTAAAATGTCATGTCTAAGGCAGTCGAAAGCCTTAGACAGGTCGCAAAACACACTCGCACATTTATAACGTTCGTCCAATGCCCTAAGTACATAATAGCTGACATTTCTAATTGCTGATTCAGTGGACTTGTTCTGTCTAAATCCGTATTGAGCTACTGTAAATAAATTATTCCCTTCAAAGTAACTTACTATCCTATTTTTAAGTATAGTTTCTAGTATTTTAGATATCGTTGGGAGTATACATACGGGTCTGTAATTATTAATTTGATCATGTTCGCCCTTTTTATATAACGGAATCACCCTCCCGTTTTTTAGTACGTCCGGGAATATCCCCTCTACAATACATTGGTTAATAACGTCACATATTAATTTTAATAAATTTGGATTTTTTAGCAAAATAAACTTTAATTGTTTTGTATTCATATCGTAAATGTCAACAGATGTCTTACTTTTCATTTTTTTAATAATTAATGTCAGTTCCGTAAATGTCAATAAGTTAAATTTTATTTTAGTCAAGGGTTTTGGTGTTTCATGCAGATATACCTTACATTTATCTACATTAATATCACAATTGGTCGTCAAATTCTTTGTAATGTCTATAAAAAAATCATTGAATTTGTTAGCTATAGCAATAGGGTCAGAAATATTTTGATTCAGTTCGTTTTTTATCATATCGATGTTGTTATGTCTACTTTTTTTCCTATTTGTATGTTCATTAATTATTTTCCACGTTTCCTGTATTCTATTTTTTGATTTGCTTATTCTATGTGTATACCTCTGTTTACTCGCTGATTTAAATACTTTTCTTAATATTTTTTTATACTTTTTTATTTTAGCTCGTAAATCCTTATTTGGTTGTAATTCTTCCAGTAATTCCATTTTTGCGAGCTTCTCTTTCGAAATCTGAATACCTGGAGTTGTCCACTTTATAACCCGTGTTGTAGATCTAAATTGTTTCTTTTTTGCGAATGCTATATTATAATAATGTACTATAGCATTCATCAGCACTGTCATCTTATTATTAGCATTGTCTGATTTCTCAATATCACTTTTAAGTTTTGTGTAATCCTGATTCAACAAGTAATTAAAATAATTATAATTTTGTAATGAAAATGTCCTAACGTATTTGCAAATGCTTTTTACCGGTTTCTTTTGAGGGTCAGTTTTGAATGATAATTTTATTGCGTTGTGCTCGGAGATTTTTGAATCAAGAACACTTCCCACCACATCATCAAAATTTACAATAAAATTGTCAATACAGGTCGAACTTGTACCTGTTTTGGTGGTTTTGGTCCTAGTCGGTTTATTTAAAATAAAATTGCATTTAAAATTGTCTAATATATGCCTAAATTTTTTTGTCAGATTCGTTTCTTTCAATATATCTATATTGAAATCACCCGCTATAATAATTTTTTTCCCTTCTTTGCATAGTCTATGAAGTAATTTCGTCATAATATCAAAAAATAATGTTGTGTCTCTGCCTGCCCTATAAACACAAACTACAATAATTTTATGCTGGAGTATCTCAATTGCCGAAACTTCGCAATTCATTTCGAAAGATAAACGATTTACATCTCTTCTGACCTTAAAATGTATCCCTTCTTTAGTAAAGATAGCCGTTCCTCCATGCTCGAATACGGTTCTGTTGAAGTACGTGGCAAGCTCGAAACCCTCTATATGTATACTCTGGACCTGATGGTCATATGCCCATGTCTCTGTTACACACAATATGTCACATTGATTTTCCGCTAGCAAAAATTCTAGTTCTAAACATTTATTATGAATACTCTGTACGTTTGAGTGAATTACATTTATTATCGATTTACCTGCTGAGTTTGAGTATGATGAAAATTTGAAGATATATTCTCCACCAATTTGTCATTAGTACATATGCTATCATCTACCTTTATAAAAGTCAATGCTGAAAATATTTTAAAATTAACCTTACCCTTTACGAATCTCTCTAATTCTGTCGCTAATAGATGCCTTGTCTTTCCTATACTACTTCTTTGCCAATTTATGTCAATATACGCCATGTTTTCATTCAATGTCACCAGATTAAATATTTTATTATTTAATATATAAATGTCATTGTCTTTAAGATTATTATTATATAAAAACCCTGTCATTACAATATTAAATTTACGTTTTGGCATATTTATTATCTTTGAAATTAGTTTGATAAAAGTATTGTGATGTGAGTATCTATTTAAGTATCTTGATATAATTATAACTAGTGTATCTCCTTTCATTAGATCTTTCGTTTTTTCTTCAACATTATTCAAAATTTCTTCTGCATTTGCTCCCGGTTTGCAGTGATTGTAAATATTTACATTGCTTCCAACGTTGTTCAATTGAAGTCCCAAGTTTTTGCCCATTTCGTCGGATAATATCATTGTTAGTGGATTTTTTTCAAGCAATTCATTCATTTCAGATCTTGATTCTGTTTTTTCCTCGACTCTCTCATGTATATTATTATTTACTTTAACACACGATGGACTTGATGAACATGGTTTATTAAATTCCTTTTTATATTCCAGTTCTAAAATTTTAAAGTTAAGTTTATCTTGCTGTTTCTTTAGTAGTGTACATCTTTTTTGCAGTTTTTTTGATTTTTTTCTTAATTGTCTAATCGTCTTTATGATTTTCCGTCTCGTATTTTTTCGTTTGGGTTTCTTTGTATTTAGTTTCTTTATCTCTTTTGCTTTATTTATATTTAGATTTTTGATATCAATACAGTTATCCTTATTTTTCTCTTTTTCTATACGCAGCCATTCTGAAAGTTGATAGATCTGTTTTTGAAGGTCCTCTATTTTTCCTTCGTGAACTGAAGATGATGATTGACTTCTCGGTGACATGAAGGTGCATTCATCCTGTATACATAATCTTGGCTTTTTCCTTTTCCTACCGACCACTGGAGTGGCAAAAGCTTCATTTGTGTCGACTTTTTTATATATTTCAATTATCTTATTACATTTTTCTAATTCTTTTTTATGTTTCTTGTTCTCCTGTAATAATTTATCGACCTCGTGGTTGGCCGATACAAGGCAGTTTTCCAAGACCGCCACTTTTTCTTGGAGTAAAGTTATCGAAACAGTTTGGTCTAGCAATGCATCAGGCAAACTATTTCTTGTCATATCTAATATTGAAGAATCCGAAAGATTACTCATTGAATTAGCTCTACGGTTTTGTCTAACTCTGAATGTGATGTTTTCAAAGTCCATATTATCACAATTATCGGTGGTCATGGTGTTTGTAATTATTTTAAATTAAAACTAATCGATTCTCAATCGATTACTAATCCAGTTCTTGGTAGGAATTATTTGTATATTGCTGGCAACATTTATCCTGTCAGTCTGACATTTGCTTGATGCATGACATACATTGTTGTCCAATCAGCTGGTTTCAATTTGTTAACAGAATACAATGTACCGCAAAATGTTTTCAAAATTTCGGAAAATAGTGGCTTTTTGGTGGTTTAAAAGTAAATTCAAAATCTTTACCGACCTTTTTGTGTTCCAACGATGTGAATAATTCAGTGTTCTCTTGCTCCAAATAACGAAAATTCACCATCCAAATGTTCCTTGTTGTGCCAGCTTTGGGATGTGATGCTTTTTCCAGGTATCCAGTGGAAATTATAATTAAACGCCGATATAATGTCTAAGAGCTCCGTAGCTCCGAATGTACATTATATTACGTATATCGGATGTCTAGTACCCTTTAATTATTTAATTATTTTCTAGTAATCTTTATAAATACCTGATATCTAATGTAAAACATAAAGTAACTAATTTTTATTTTAAATCTAACGCATCGCCATCATTCGCTGTTAGCTACGTTGTGTTGTATTTGTATGTATTATAAGCCCACAACAATAAATTAATAAATATTGCCGGACTAATCACCTAACCCCAAACTAAGCAGAGCTTGTACTATGGGTGATAGGTGACTGATATAATACATTGATATATTTTTTGTAAATACACATAGAAGCGACCAGACCCGAAAACAGAAATTGTAGATAGTACAAAACCTGGTCCCCCGGCGGGAATCGAACCCGCAACCTCTTGCGTCACAGGCGGACTTTCGCCCAGAGCCACAGAGATCGTCTGAGATGAGATGAGGTACGACCAGTTTGTTGGAGGGCGACCACGAGACCTAGTTACCAAATTCGGGTACTTTTAGACGCTCAATACAGTTCTCTTATGTTGCCACGTGTACGAAGAAACTTGAGCCAGTAGGTAATAATAATAATAGTCATTCAAGGTCAAAGTCAAAACATTTATTTCTATTAATAAACAGGATGAATAAAAAAAAAATATGCCCGGACAATCCACACAACAACATATTATAGAGGTATAGCCCCGTGGTAAGCTCTAAGCTTGTGTTACGATATACCTAATAATAATAGATAGATATTTTTAACATACATTATAAAACACCAATGCCAAGGAGAAATGCTTGCAGAACATACAAATACGTCACCCCTCGGCGGGAATCGAACCCGCTACCTCTTGCGCGCCACTGAGGCAGGATATGCTTGGAAATGTCAAAAAAACTTAAAGATTCAATAATGATGATGAAATGCGGATTTAAACACCATGTAGCAGTAATCTCGCTTCAATGCGGTAATCGAACGTGCCCATTCGCGATTCGGCTAACGGTTTAGAGCGGGGAAATTATATTTGACGGCAATAATACGCATTTAGTTAAGTACTTTAAAGTTTGAATTTACATACTTATATTATTTCATAGATAAGAGGATGTGGATTTCAGAAATCAAATCAGGATCGATACTGAAATGAGATATGAAGAATAACGCGGGTCGCCGACACAGCCAAACGGATGAGCACTGTGAAGATGCAGCCCGCAGTATTAGATGGCCGTTGCCCGATAATTAATAAAAAAAAAATTGTAAAAAAAAAAAAAAGTTTAAAAAAAAAAAGTATTTATTTGGAATTTAATGAAGATCACGAATCGGCAAGCGCAGCGTAGGACGATCACCAACTACATGGACGGACGTAAATGTTTCATGGCCGAAATTAAATTAATTTTAATATTAAATATTTCCGGACAATCCACACAACAGCATCTAGCCCCATGGTAAGCTCTAAGCTTGTGTTACGGGTGCTAGACATCTGATATACTTAATATAATAGACATACATATATAGATATCTTGATTCTACATAATAAAACACCCATACCAAGGATAAAGCGAGATTCCTCTAACACAGGTATTTATTTTACTTTAAAGAGGATCTCAAACCTTGTTACTGTATATGTATATTTATATACCAATAACTCTGGAAAAAGGGTCTGACACAATGTTGTAAAATTTTATAAACATTAAAAACTACTATCTTCTTACTCAAAGGCCGATGTTGGTGAAACCCTTCAAATGTGGCACCCCCAACCCACGGCTAGATATCTCGCTGCATTGACTCGGTCCGGCGGTGATCGATAATGGACGGAGCGCGCCGTCAGAATACCAATGTTTACACTTCACTCCACTCGCAGAGATATCCTACACGGCGGAGATATCCGTGCACGTTTGAGATACTTGTTCATGTCAAAGTATCTGTTAAGTTTCAATGATATACGACTTAGGAATAGCTGACAATGTGAATAGAGGATGATATCGTGTTTAAACCCCCGCCAAGGCACCGAGGTACGCCTCCGGATGCGCTTTAAGCATGTGCTTTGACGGTGAAGGCAAACATAGTGAGGGAACCAGCTGATAACTATGAAGAGTTCGAAGGACATGGTGTCATTCACCAACCAGTACGCCAGAAAAGAATTGAGGCTTTATCTATTTCGTCAAGAGAACAGTCCTTGTGTCCCAGCAGTGGGAAAATAAATACTGTTATCATGCCTATGTTCGTATTCTGAAAGGATAGGTGCAACTCTCTATAAAAATTACTTACCTACTCCATAATTTTATTCCATCATAAGCATCATCTCCATTTCACAATTCCTAGATCCACCGGACGTACTGCACTATACGCCTGCCACTACAGTGATCCAATCCTTTTGGCTATGTCAGGGGCCCGCGGTCTTCTACGTGTCTTCTCATTCCTGATTAGATCCTGTAAAGAAAGTCTAAGCATTAGCACTCACTATTTATCCATTACAGAGAGCTCGATCCATGGCTACATAGCTCTTTGAGTGGCTTTGATTCAACCGGTTCATAACACTTTATAGTGAAGTACAATTATTATTATCTGTATGCCATGATCTGCATTACCAAACGTTTGAGATACTTCTTCATTTCAAAGTTCCTGATAGGTCACGTGTTGGAGGACTGCTTACCTCATTCTACCATCTTCATTTTACTATAAAAGAAATACAATTACGGCACTGTACCATTCCTGTCTAGTACACTTAACAGCAAAAGAAACTGCAACACAACATTAATTTGCAAAATGAAAAATAGATAGTAGCCGATTGTCAGACCTACTGAATACGAATAATTGGTAAAGCTGTTTCGAAGGAGTACGGTTACTAACATTGTGACATGGAAATTGTATATCTTTATATATATAATTCTTCTGTGAGTGTGTATGTCACTGAACTTCTCTCAAACGACTGGACGGATTTTGATGAAATTTTTTGTGTGTGTTGAAGGGGATCTGGGAATGGTTTAGATTCACAATACAGTCAACTGGATATTGTTTTTTGAGACGTGGGACAGGACAACGTCTGTCGGGTCGACTAGTATAAGATAAATTTAAGTTAACAGTTACTGACTATTGTTGTTCATTTAAGAAAATCTTGATTCCAAACGCCTGGTTAGGAATATACAAACGAAGCCTTCCTAATACCTATACATATGATGCCAGTGGTCAGTTGTATTTGTGCGCCTCATCGATTTGTGATCATCTTTCATCACCCTATTAACGTTCCCACTGCTGGGACACAGGGGCTTCTTTGTGCGGGAAGTTCTTCCAACTGCGGGTTGGTGAATGTCACACGTCCTTCAAACGCTTCAAAGTTCTCAGAAAATGCCGGTTTCCTCACGATGTTTGCCTTCACCGTTAAAGCACGTGTTTAAAGCGCACATAAATGTCTCAAGAAGAAAAATTCAGAGGTGAGTGGTGGGGTTTAAACCCACAACCTTCGGAATGAAAGTCGAGTGTCCTCCCACTTAGCCAACACGGCTTCCTATATGATCATTTACCTTTAACTTATTTAAACTTAATTTAGAACCGACACGAGAAATAAGAAAAAAGAATATCATTCCTACCTGTAGGTAAAAAAAAACTATGCAAATCATTTATGGGTAACTCTGTACTCTTCTAAAATAAGATTCCTTATAAATGTGTCAGAGCATCCTGTTTCTGTTCTTGAAATTTTAAATTATTTATAAAGAAAGTCTAATGAATAATACTTAGTTTTCGTAAAGTAAAAAGTTACATTTTATGCATGTGATGCGCTTTCATTTGATACCCCACTCGAGTATATTTGCGGTTTTTCTTACCCACTTTCACATCCCATAACTTTTCAACGGCTCAACCAATATACAACAAACAATAAATTTAAGAAACACTCCCGATTCCAATGCCTTAATTTCCTTAAAAAAAACACCATAATATTTTGTAATGTGCACGCGATGCGATTGATTCATTTGATAGTATTATTTGCATATTTTCCTTACCCACTCTCATCCCCATAACTTTAACGGCATAACCGGTTTTCATGAAACATTCTAAGAAAACCCGCGCAAAACTCACCTTTCATACAAAAAAAAACTAAATTGAAATCGCTCGATCGGTTCGGGAGCTATGATGTCCCAGACATACAGACAGACACGTCAATCTTATAACACCCTTGCTTTTGGTCGGGGGTTAAAAATAAACCTCGACCAAAATTTTTTTTTTACAACTAGGAATAATATTATTTGCGAGCAAAGCCGTGGGTCAGCAGCTAATGCATAGTAAATAAAAAAAAATATCTTCTTAAAACATCTTTAGTGACAACGTTTTCTGTATCCACCGGGGGGTCAAGTGTTTGTAAGTTCCGCAAGCGCTATCTTATTGGTCTGTGTGCTTAATATGTATAATAAAAATACCTATAAATATATAATCTATTTTATTAAGTATATCAGATGTGAAGTACCCGTAGCATAAGCTTAGAGAGCATATCACGGGACTAGATGTTGTTGTAGTAGTTGTCCGGAAATTTTTATTATTACGATCCATAAAAGGTTAACTGAAGCTTAACTGAAATATTTCAGCAGCTGATCCCTATTCTATAAGAATATAAATGGCCCATAAGAATATGATAAAACGATATTGATTGAAGTCGATGCCAAGAATACAGCAATGAAAAACTAAAAAAGACTCAGCGACGTCTAGCCAATGACCTAGATTAAAACCTAAGCGACCTGAGTCTAGGCTGAGACTAATTTTTCAATTTGATAACTGATCAGCCAAGCTGATAAATTTATATCTCAACATCTGGGCATTTCAAACTTATATTCAGTCTTAAAAAGTTATAAACTTTCAGTCCATAAACTTTGATCGTATCAAAAAGTTGTAACCACTAAAAATCACCAAGAAACTATAATTTTTTAATACTTTTTATTGGATTTGAAAGAACTTGCGTACTTTACTATTCAGTGGTAGAACAAATCATCATCATCATCATAATTTCAGTCTATTGCTGGGCATAAACGTACGCGAATGACTTCCAGCCTCTTTCAAAAACTCCACTTTGACCAAACACTTTTTAAATAGAGGCCCACCAACTAGATGGACTGTCTCGGTGGATGCAGGCCGCTTCCAACCGAAATAGCTGGAACTTAAAGGCCATCAACAATTTAGTGTGTTAAACAGGTTGTCATTGGTCTCGTAAAGTTTTGAATGGATGCCGAGGATCGACTGGCGCAGAGTAGAACATTAAGCTTACATGCAAGAATTTCCATCTCACGGCTAATAACTACAAATTGATCTCACTCTTCGGCGCTAGAAACTCCACTACTAAACTTGAGCGTCCCATAAAGACTTAGACCATCAAGAAATCTTTATCAAAAGTCAAAAGTCAAAACGTTTTCCTTAGAAGCCTATGCTTACATGGACATCTTATCTTATTGAAATATTTAGATGAATACGAGGGTAAAAGTCATACAGAAGTGTTGTTATACTCACCACGCTTTGCAGGCGGTTTGTCGCAGCGCAGTATATGGTATTGTGTTCCAAGAAGACGGCGCTGCCCATATTTTGGTTTTTTCTTGGTCGGTTCTAAGCTGCCATCGGTAGGGTGGACCACTAATAAAATAATTAGTCAGTAATTAGTAAAAAAAATGCACACACGAAATATCAAGACGTGTACTGCAGCTTCGCGCAATTTAACGCTTTCGTGCGTAATTTCTACTTGTAATTTGTACTAAACTTGTTACAAGCCCTCTCTCCGGAACAATGATGCTTTATACCTTGGCAATTTGTTAATCAATTAATAAACCGAAAAATATGTGTCCAGTTTTATTGGACTAAACAGAATAGCTTTTTTTTACATAGCCTTAATTATGGATATTCAACGATAACCTATTAAAAATAAATAAAGTTTGAATAGGCCTAAACCCCTCGCCGTTAGTCTGACCGTAGCGCAACCTCTGCGCACTTTGTCAACTATAATTACTGCAGTAATTACAAGTGTAGTTCCAAACTCATAAGACGCTCAACAAATTACGGCACAGATGGCTTCGGCATGGCTCTAAGTCATCAAGCTGAAAGTTTTGGAATAACGACCGCGATTTAGCGGTGGCTTTATATTTTTTCTAGCTTAACACGCCATGGCCATGGCCATTTTGCATTTTCACGTGGGAACAACAAACTGTCCAGTGGTAAAAAGTATAATAGCCTTCATCGCTTTTTGGGCTATGTAACAAAAACTGAAAGGATTTTTGAAATCGGACCAGTAGATAAGCGGTTCAAACGTTGAAACAAACAAACAAACCCTTCCGCTTTTTAATATTAGTTAAATCAATAATATATGGATTCACCACCACCAACAAGATGACTTCGTCAAAGTTGCGAGATGCAAATGGCTTCCGATCAGTGTAATTGGTAAATTACATTCGCAGTGGGCTTGCTGCAGCTGAAATGATGCTGATATCTTAGAAAACCTCTAACACCCTGAATTTTGAAATCACTAAGCATACATGCAAAGTACGCACTCTATGAAAAACGATTAGTTTATTACGGCCGTGTTATTACGTTTCCTGTTTCCCAGAAGCCTTTATGGCTGTACGTCATCAACTAATGCCATTCCCGTGCAGGTGTGCCGCTATCGAACGGCCGTTTTATTGGATTCTGATACGATGATAACTCGCCATTATTAGAGTGTTCCTTGCGAATGTTCTTTATACTTGCGACATGGGTTTCTCGCTGGATTACGCTTATATTTCACAAATACGTGACCGTATTTTAGGATAAAACTATTATGTGAAAGTACTTGCAGTGTAGCCTGCTAAGTGGGTGTACACAAGATTTTAATTCCGAAGGTTGTGGGTTCAAACGTCCTTGTTTTCCTTATGGGTTCCTAGGTGGGGACTTTTGGCACATCTCACAAAATTTATTTTTAAAGGTCGATGCGGTCTAAGGTGGGACATGGAGACCTATAAGGTAAACCCAACTGCTTTAAAACTTGTTGTTTGTAAGAATTATCGTGTATCTGCATTAAATAAGGGTTTTTTTCGCCAAAATGTTGTACCCTTTTTATATAGAGTTTTTTTATGTATAGAGTGGTTTTGTACACAAACTTTTTAGACAATAAGTCAGGACATAGGTTTCATTTTCATATGTAAAAGTTCGTGCAGGGGGTTAAAAGGAGTGTTGAAAGAAGAAACTAATAATATCTCTATTCTATTCAACCAATCTGCAAATATCGTTAAAAAACTTGAGACAATTGCATTAGCAAAGCGTAAAAAGTGATGTTCAGAATTACTCGCCTCAAGGCGTGCGAATAAGGCCGTTATTCCACTGTATAGTTAGCTTCTCGTCTACAGTGTTCTTCCAGTTGCCAATTGGAAGTCTGCCCGGTAACTAATGAAATTTAAACATTAAAAATTAAGCCCTACATCCTAATAATAAGCGATACTAAAAATAATGTTGCATTGCAATTATAGGAGCTCTCAAGTTTTATGGTTTATACGGTGGTTAAAATTTAGTGTTACAGTTTCGTGTATCTTCTGTGTATATGGATATAGTTTTCACATATTATAAATTGAAGAGTCCTAAGCTTAAATCTTTTTAACTACTCAATGAATTTTAATGTTTTAACTAATATAATGATTCAATTGGAAGTGAATAATTATTTAATATACGAGTTTGTTGTTTCATATTTCAGTCTGCTGTAAGCTTAGATCTATTAAATACTCAATGGATTTTGATGCCGTTTTCAGGAATATAATAATTCAAGGTGAAAATGAATATTGCTGTAGTTTTCAGTCGTGCGAAGCCAGTACACGTTGCAATAGTATGGCCAATATAATAGGCCACAATTGAAAATTGCTTAGGTATAGAGTGGTGCCAACATTCTGAAATGAATGCATTGTATGTGTAAAACTATTTATGGTTTATGCTAAGATTTTCATGCATGCAATGGCTCGGCGCAAACGGGCTACTGACTACAACCACCGGTGGCGGTCGCTACGGCTATATCTGTATGATTTTGTAAGTGTCAGAAGCGAACAACAGCAACGGTGAATTAATGAGTCTATTAGGATATTTTAAAATTATATTTAAAATACTTTGACTATTGAATCATTCATCAATAATCCATTTAACGTAGTAGGCTCTTCATAGTCTATATTTTGCTACATTACCGAAGGGAAAATATGCAAACATGTAATGTTCTCAAATGTACTTATGTAGTAGCAAAAAAAGGGCAATTTTAAAGACATGTCCTTCAAACTCTTTTACGTTCTCAGAACATGCCGGTTTCCTCACGATGTTTGCCTTCACCGTTAAAGCATGTGTTTAAAGCGCACATAAATTTCTCAAAAGAAAATCCAGAGATGCGTGGCGGGGTTGAACCTACGACCTTCGGAATGAAAGTCGAGTGTCCTCCCACTTAGCCAAAAAGGCTGAAATAAAACTACAAAAATAAAAAAAATAAGTCTCTACGTAAAATTCACAAAATATCAAAGTAACCGCATATTTATTAACATAGAACCCTCAGTCAAAGAAAGATAAAGTCTTTCAATATCTTATCTCAAAAGACGATTTTGTCCCTAATATTATGATACGTTCTTTAAACATAAAACACAATTCGGGTTTTCAAAATAAATAACACGATAACATCGGGTCTTGAAAACTGATCGAGTTAAACAAATTGTATAAAGGGTATTGAGATCTTTTGAAATTGCAATTCATGAAATAATAGTCATAATAGTCATTTATTGATATCTAGCAGCCCGCCCCGGCGTCGCACGGGTAATAAAAGTTCCCGGCAATTTTCCTTATTTGCTCTACGTTTAGACCTACCCTGGACTACGACAAACATTTTAAAACCAAAATCAGCTCAATCGGCCCAGCCGTTCTCGAATTTTAATCAGACTAACGAACAACAATTCATTTTTATTTATATAGAAGATTGATATAGATTATAACAGTAAGTAATCCGTTTTAAGGCCGGGCGCAAACGGGCTACCTATTACAGCGACCGCTGGCCGGCCACCAGCAGTTCACACGATTTTTCATATTATTTTATTAAACGCTCTGCTTAGATTATAATAAATCTAAATTTAAAATTAAAAATAAGCCCCCGATTCCAATTCCTTAATTTCCTTAAAAGTTAAACACCATAATATTTTGTAATGTGTACGCGATGCGCTTTCATTTGATACCCCACTCGAGTAAATTAGCAGATTTTCGGTTTTCCTTCCCCACTCTCACCCTCATGAAACATGTCTAAGAAAACTAGCGCCAAACTCACCTTTCTTACAAAAAAACTAAATTCGACGACCTCTGAGGCTCAGTGGGCGAAAGTCCGCAGAAGGTTGCGGGGTCGATTCTCGCCGGGGGACCAGATTTTGTACGATCTACAATTTCTGGTTTCGGGTCTGGGTGTTTTCTATGTATCATATGTATATATGGACAAAAAAAAATTATCTATGTAGTATATCAGTCACATAACACCCATAGTAAAAGCTCTGCTTAGTTAGGTGTTAGGTGATGCTGTGTGAGTAGTCCGGAAATATGTAAATATGTATTTATGTATAAATTGAAATCGCTTCATCCGTTCGGGAGCTATGATGTCTCAGACAGACAGACAGACAGACAGACACACAGACATACAGACACGTCAAACTTATAACACCCCTCTTTTTGGTCGGGGGTTAAAAAGTGGTAATGTCCGACTCCGAACACAGTAAGTATTATGTTTATTGTTGATTATAGATTATTAATGTTATAAATGCATTAATAGGATCACTATTTGTTTATTTCTCAATTTTCTACAGTGAAATGCGATTTTCCGATATAATGAAATGTAGGTAAATATTTTCACAAAAATTAATAAAAACCGTTCTGTTGTGACCGAGTTTGAGTTTATCGTTGATTAATTTAGAACCTTGTGGAGAAGTATTCAGAATCCTTGTTTCCTTTTGTTGCTCACGATAATTGCAAGACTTTTACGACAAATGCATAGAAATAATAATTGCTCAAGATCAAACGAGACGGTACAGCAATTCATTCTTTAAGCAGTCTTATACTAACTAAAAAGAGAAAAAAACACTTACCTCATCTAATCTCATAAAAGAGCTAAACACTAAGGACACACAAACAAAAACAATATTTAACAAAAATTTATTGAACCCCCAGAATAAGGTGTAAATGCACAAAATACAATCAGAGAGTATATAATCACTACGTTTTAAGAGACGGGACTAGGAAGGAAATTTTTGATCTACGCAAAATGTCAAGTCGAAGTTTTTTTTTTTGAATACAATCTTTAACCACCGATTTAATAGTGACTATTATTATGATACTAAATCAAAAATATTCTTTACTTGATATCTCTCAGGGTTTCCAATAAATCATAAAAGTTTAAGGCACACACAATAAAATAAAATTGTTTTCTGATTTACACTTCAAGATTTTTAATCGAAAAATGGGCTTACAAATCGAAAATTCTTCGAACAAAATATGTTCACCAGCGTGCCATTCATACCCTTTCCGCTTAATGTATACATATCCAAAACACATTGTATATACAAGTATATGACCTTTAAATATTGAACACCAATAAAATTATTATGGTCTCGATGAGAATCCCTATCCTAGCAAATAACCTAATGAAACCTTATTATATATTTTTTAATATAGACTTTGAAATATTGTATCCTAGTAACATCTAGGTAGGTAAAGTAAACTAGGATCATTTCTTACAAGAAATTTAATAAAAACCTCAGAGTCGTCAGGACAAAGTTGTCGTATCCGTATTACTCAAGGTTCAGCAAGTATGCCACTCGTCTTAGGCTAGAGGGAGGCAGTCCCGGTAGACAGCGTGGTATATATATGTATACCGTACAGGCGAGCGCAGGAAGGTAGTGATCAGATAGAGTGCGTAGCTATACACAATGATATTAAAACCAGCAGAATGAACCCCAAGTTGGGGTTCACGGCACATTATAATAAGTTTAAATAAAAGGAAATTATAATTAAAATTGTAGGAATAATTGTTAATTCAGTCAAGTCCGTTGAAAGCGCAAGCGAAAAGAGAAAGGCATTCCCCCTAGCAGAGTTAGTTCAGTTTCTTGTAATTGAACTTTGCGCTTGAAGCGACAATTTGCCAGTGTCGAGTTAAATAAAAATAAAAAGTCGTTACTCAGTTCAACGCCATTTTGCGTCTCCCTCAGTGTGTGTTCGCCAGAAAAATCTGATCTCCCCCTAGCAGAGAGTATTATAATCACTACGTTTTACACCCTAGCGTGAAAATATGATAAGCCATGCGTCACCTGTCAGGCCGTTTCGTGACGTCAACGTCACTTGTTAGCGGACACAGATTAAATATCATAGGCCATATAGCCAGTCACGGACGCCATCAAATAAAAAAAGAAGAAGTAAATATCAGAGAAGGTTTGAAGTAACAGAATATAAAAGTGTTACAACTTGTCTATTCTTATTATAATTCAACGCCAGTAGACGCGGCGAGGGGCCGCCGCGTCTATCTGACACACAGAAATCTAAATAATAAGACACTATTTTTGCAAAAACATTTTTTGACTTTATAATTTTTTATTTTCGCTTAAATCGCAAATTGTCGCTTCAAGCGCAAAGTCCAAAGAAAACGAAACTGAAACTGACACTGTCTATGTATTTCTGTGATATGTGTCTATGTTCGCGATAAGCTCGTAAACTACTGAACGGTTCTTAATGCGGGTTTCAGCAATAGAGCAATAGATAAGAGTGTTACAAGGGGAATGTTTTGTATTCTAGTCATCAAGTTATGTATAAATCTATAAGTATATAACCAGATGAGTGTTCATGAAACATGCACACTGCCTTGACTTATAAAAAATATGTGACTGGTTTTTTTTTTAATCCTGTGGGGCCCATAGTAGTCTAGACTATTGATTATTATATTGCGTTTAGCAATTGATTGCTACACCGCATACCGTCTAACTACAATCTATGTAAATTTAAAAATCTAAAATAAGAGCACCTACCATGGTAAAGACCTTAAATTAATTCTTAATTACAAAATGAAAATTAAAACACCCAATCAAATAATTTATTTAGCACCGCTTACATCTAGTATTATTTTCTTCTTCTAAGTAAGACTATACCTCTGGTGCTAATGTTCTTATCATCTTCGTCTTCGCAGGTCTCATTCCCCTCATTGCAACCTTCATCTCTTTGATCATCACAATCGAAATTTTTATAATCGTTCTCACATTCGTCCTGAGATTTTTCATCCCGACACTCATCTTTAGCATCACAGTTCAGATCGTTGTATGTTCTTAGAAGGCTTTTAATTACCGAGGACCTTAGGGCTCTTTTCTCGTCTTTCACTTGACCTTTTTGCTTGTAGGAACTCTGGAATGATTTGTAATCGTCCAATCTGTTATTTACCAAGCTTTTTGTAACGCGATACCCATCGTCGTTTTTATTAGAGGCATCTACTCTAAATTGAGCCGGATTCGCGAGCTTTTCCGCTTTCTTCCTAAGTCTTCTTTCTTTCCTCTCGCGGATGTCTTGTTCCAGTCTTTCTTGTAGGCGATGGAGGTCTCTGTGGCTGTGGTCGGTGATAGGGTGGTCGAAATCAAATTCTTGGCGAGGTTTTGGCTCAATTTTTTGTTGAAGCTATAAGATGAAAGTAATGGTAGTAAGTAAAGTAATAACTAGTCAAAAGGTTAAAATAACTTGTCTACAATTATATCGATCAAAATTTTCAGAAGTAAACTACTTTACATCTGCAACACGTTAATTTTAACTGTGTCAAATAAACATGAAAGATAACGTTGGATAACCATTAACCGTGCTAAAAAGATGATTAGGTACCATCCATATAGTTTTTTATATTTAGTACATACATGTGAATCAATGTTAGTCACATCTGTTATCTTTGTTTTTGTCCTATAAGCAAAATCTTCATAAAATTATAAAGATTTTGTTTATCACAGGACCTGTGCATTTTGTATGTCAGATTTATTTTTGTCGAGGAAGGCTACCGACGACTTTTTATACAGGAAATCATCATCATCATCATCATCACCCTATTAACGTTCCCACTGCTGGGACACAGGGACTTCTCTCTTGACGAGAGAGATTAGGCCTTAATTCACCACGCTGGCCAAGTGCGGGTTGGTGAATGTCACATGTCTCTTCAAACTCTTTTGAAGTTCTCAGAACATGCCGGTTTCCTCACGATGTTTGCCTTCACCGTTAAAGCACGTGGTTAAAGCGCACATAGATTTCTCAAGAAGAAAAATCCAGAGGTGCGTGGCGGGGTTTGAACCCACGACCTTCGGAATGAAAGTCGAGTGTCCACCCACTTAGCCAACACGGCTTCAGGAAACAACAGGATACAGGAAATATCTATTGTAAATGTTCTTTGACATTCTATTCTTTGATATTTATATAGTTTTTTTTTATTGAGCTCCACATATTTTTGCATGAATAAGTAAAAAAAAGCAAAAAAAATGTTATTTTCTTTCCTATTGATCCATTATAGTTACTACTAGAAAAGCTCGATAGATCCTGTTATTGACTTTTCGTTTCTACTTGTGTTTTAGAACTATAAAATTTGTCTTGGTGTATAGTTCAATGTCTTGCTGTAAAGTAAACATACCTTCTTGGACAGCATATCCAAAAGCTGTATCGATTTATAGTTACGGTCAGTTTTGGCACGTGGGTTCGATGCTTGGCTAGGTTTGGCAGCGTCTTTGAAAGAGCTGTCGAGAACAAGGACCAGGGGGCGGTTCTCATCGGCAGCTTTTTTGTACAAGCTGGAGATCAGCCCGGAATATTCCGACGTGGTGGCCATGCGGATACCCTGAAATTATAAGTTAACTACAGAGCTGACAGGCGGTCGTTCTGGATTCCGAACAATTATGATAATAATAAATTATTTATTGTACACAAAAACACAGTAACACAGAAGGGGTATACAAAAAACAACATGAACAAAGGAGAGCTTAACCCTGAAAGAGTTTTCTGCCAGTAAACCTCGTTATTGTGATACGTGCTAACAGATAGGGTCATACTTACAAGTATGTACCTATCTACAAAACAAAGCAAAATAATGTTGACCGCCGAACACCGTCTAACTGCTCTCTCTCTGATAGATCCCTAAAGGTGAAACACTATAGCATTTTTTACCATTGGATTTCTACCAAGAGATGGTACCAAATTTTGAGAAGGTATTTGATTCAGCCTGTTAGCTTGTCTAATGCTTCTTATGCTATAACTCCAGCACGGCGATGCAGACCTGACTGCTGGGTAGCTAGCCGTAAGTTTATATATATATTTTTCTGAAAACATTCTTATAGCAACTTGTAATTTTTCTTTTGTGTAGCAAAATGTTTAAAAAAGGAATTTAAGGACGAAAAAAATGAACGTATCAAAAACTACAGAATTTTTCCAACAAAACTGTTAGAACTTACTCCTCTACGTCAAAATACAATAGGGCTAGTTAGGGTGGAGTTAGGCAGAGGCTGTATCTCATAATCCACAATACACTCCTAAATAAGAGGTCTGTGCAAGAATGCTGGCAATTTTGTTTTTTTATTTTGGCAGGTAGAAAATTCCTTGGCGTTAAGCCCACTTTTTGTACAACTCTTTGTTTTCTGGTGAAATAAAGCAATAATAATAATAAAATAATTGCGCATGCGTATAATTTAAACTAAAATAGGTTTTGGAGTGAATTATCAAAAATAGTATACGGCGCAAGGTATTTTAGAAAAAATATTCCACCTACCCCCGCAGGTGTTTGGCATTTCTGCAGTAAACTGTTTTGCTCACTCTAGGCCTTTTGAATAGGCCCAGAGATTCTCAAAAAACTATGGAGAAGCTATTCTCAGGGATTCTTTACAGGATCAAACCAGGAATTAACAGATACATAAAAGAACAAGCATCACCGACATAGCGAAAAGGATGGACTCTTTAGTCGTTTCGGACCATGTGTTCATACCATGTTATGAATCGTCCAAAATTACTCGGCTACTTGAAGTGCCAGTGGGCAGGTCATATAGCTCGTAGATTAGTTGGTCGTTGGGAGCAAAACATTCACGAATGGATCGCGGATCGGCAGGAGCAGCGTAGGACGCCCACTAGCTAAAATGACGCACTACTTGATAAAGGCGCGGGTTGAAAGTGGATGCAGGCCGCTTCCAACCGAAATAACTGGACATCTTTGAGGGAGGCCTATGAAGTGGAAGTATTGATAGATATCAATACTTATCAATACTTCCACTGCTTGTCATAGATGTCCAGTTATTTCGGTTGGAAGCGGCCTGCATCACCCATAACCTCATCATCATTATCATCTGATAATGATGATGAGGTTATGGGGTAATTCTTACCACAGCGAGGAGAAAGAAGGAGATCAAGGCAGCCATCGTAGAAGTTGACTGCTAGCCGAGCGTTCTACGACTCAAATTATTCAGATCGACTCAATCTATTGTTAGGTTGTTTCTTAACGCTCGGCTACTTTTAATTTTGGTGATTGCATTATTGTTTTGGTTTTGAGATTAAGCATTATATTGCTAGCTAGAATTTAAACAACGTGACGTCATCAATTCTATTCCAATTTAGCCTATTTATCTTCTTCGATTATCGTCAAAGTCTAAGTAAAAGGACCTTAAAAATATGTATATGAATAAAATAGCATAAAAATTGTCAATGGATGAATCATCTTACATCTCTTGTAGCATATACATAGGTAAATGTAATAAAGTATAGGCATGTTTTAGGTATAGCATTAGACATTAGGTATTTAGATGTTTAAACCACCGTCCAAAATATTTTGTGATGTTTCATGAAAACAAATGAGATTAATTGGCCTCGGTTCATGTATACACTTAACATTTCCAACTATGGGTATGGACCACACATAACTGCGATGCAATGATGCAATTAATCTATAATAATAAAGAAAGTTTTATTTACGGGGACTTCGTTAGGTACCCGGGTACCTTATCTTACGGGTATGGTACTTCGAACTTCTAAGAAGTACCCGTGAGTAAAAAAAAAACCTATTCTTAAATTGTTCTCCGTTACAAGGTCTTCTAATTTCAATAAAACAACAATTAGATTGGCTTTACTTTACCACAGGTCATAAACCAATGTTTTTATAATTTTTATAAATAGTTAAATTAAAAGAAGTTTTATTCAAACAACCCAAAGCCGCTATGTCAAACTGTCAGTTTGTTATCATTTGACATTTCCAAGTTTTCTTATCACGAAAGTTCAAGAGAAAATCAAGAAAAACATTAATTTTCTTCAAACTTTCCATGAAATATAGTTTAAAAGCTACCTGTCTGACGCAAAAACATTAATTCTAAGGAGCCATTAAAACAACGTCTTTTTGACAATTGAGCCAGCGGGATTTAACATTAAAACAGAAAATGTCGGAATCAAGCGAGAATTCAACATTTTCCCACGCGGTAGGGTAATGTCATTAGTATAATTACTATCTATATTCCAGCATAATTTATTTAGTTTATTTTATACACTAAGGTGGTCTCAAACATCTACCCTCAAACTGAATAAGACTTATGGAATAAGCGCTCCTGCTCAAGCGACGCCATCGCGCGCCGCCGCGGCGCGAATGAGTTTCTCTAGGTATGTTATCGAATGGATCGAACAGAAATGAGGAGATACGTAGAAGAAACAGTGTCACTGCTATATTCAAGCATAATGAGTTCGCTGGAGTAGCAACGGGCAGGCCATATAGCGCGTAGAACTAATGACCGTCGGAATAGAGTTCTTTGACTGGAGACCACGAATCGTCAAGCGCTTAGTAGGACGTCCACCTTCTAGTCCTACTAAGGGTGACTTGGTAAAGGCTGCAGGTTCACAGTCGATGAAGGCCGCTTCCAGCCGAAATAACTGGATATCTTTGACTAATCACTGATCACATGAAATTCACAGGATGGTGTATCGCATAAATCTGTAGAGCTGGAGAAATACTTCCAGAAGGATAGCTTGGAACAGTACTCCTCATACCCTGGTACGGAGAGAGTACAGTACGACTTTGCTAGTGAGAGAATGAATAAATATACGACAGGGTGAGAAAAAACATATAATTAGATATTATGTTATGTAACTAGTATGTAATGATGGGTCGCAAAACACCGAGAACGCGTATGCACGGTAATATTATCTAAACAGTATTTCAACTCGGCAGAGTTTTTAATTAATACGCCTACAACTGAATTTTAATAATGTCTAATATGAAACTATTATAACGAAGGATACATTATAAAAGCAAAAATTTTTGAGTTTTGATGTTTACAGTACACAACAGGGCCTGCCGGCAACCTGTAACGTCCACTTGAAATATCTGTACAATCATTTTGTTATATACATATATGTTAAATATGTTATTTTTTGTACGAAACAAGGAAATCTATTAAAAGACACAAACTAAGTAGTATAGTAAAATCAATTTATAGTCATGGCTTTCGGAGCTTGCTGATAATCTGAAAAAGGATATATTTTCCAGGCGATAGTGACGAATTCATGCTACCAAACATAGCACTATATTGTCTTTTTGACATTTTAAAATATAAAACGCAACGCAGTGGTTCTTCCGCCACTGCAGCACACTCGTGACTCTGTAACCCTCGTGTAACCTTCGATCGAGGCGCGCAGGTACCTATAGCTCGCGTTTCGACCGTTTGTATCAAGTTGGAATACTGTGAAGATTATAATACAGTGGTTTATGTACTACGTTCCTCTATATAATTTCTATGTAAATTGGAGCTAGGGAGAGTTGTTAAAACCTTGGATACATAAGAGCATCGGGCGAAGTTTTATGACCTAATTCTTAATAGTTTCTTTTAATTACTGAAATTCTGAAACTTTTATTGTAAACTGTTGTACAAAAGGTTGTATTTATAAGAGTATTCATCAACTTTCTAACAACTCGCTCAGAAAATATGCGCAGATTTGCAAATTACCTGAATTGTCGTATTTTATATTTTGCTCACCAGTTTATCAAAAACTTCAGAACCTAGGCTGACGAATAACAATATAAAGGTTTGTTTATTTGTACCCGTTCTAGGAGTTTTATGTTGTAGGTGTACCTACAAGTAAAAGGGGACGTGGGATTCATGCTGGTGGGTATTGAAAGGTTATTATACAGTCTGTGTAACTCCTACACAAAATATCCCAAAATATCCATATTCTATTTAAAAATAAATACGATAAAGTACGGTTTCCGAGTGAACTAAATTTTTGTTCACTTATGCGACCAATATGAATAGACAAGAGATGTTCTCGTTTCTGAGATATACTTGAGGTCAGAAGACATTTATAATAACTTAAAAGTTAAGTGCACCTTCTGAAAATTAGCGCTGCGTTATAGGGCATTTTGATATGATAACAAAGTCAAAATGATAACGTTTATATTCTTAGACGCACAGGGCATGAACAGGTCAACTTAAACTTAATATAAATAAAAACTAAGAATAATCAAGGAAATAACATTGCCTTTACAGTTTTTTTACACTGAGTTGAGAAGCAAATAGAACAACCTAGCTTTCATCTCTTATGTTGTTATTATAACAATATTGTTGTACAACGTGTATGTGTAAGAATAAGAATAAGAATAATTTATTTGCATAAAACATGAGTGTATACATGGTAGTAAGTTTAAAAAAAAGTGTTCTACATGTTTTGCCAATCCTGGCGTGCAAATTTGAGAGGATTTTTTTGTATTAGGATTAATTACAAGCTTAAGTCTACAGCCTACAGATACTCATATTTCTCCAGTATCGTGAGGTCTATCCTGCACTTGACGATGAGCTGCCTAGGAGCTGGGATCCTGGTCATCCATGTCGGCTACATGTACGGGGGCCTTTGGACGTCCGTCGTGGTCACCTGTCTCCTAGGCCCTATCGTCCTCCATTGTATGACGGTGAGCTAACGTATTAAATATAAAATACATAAATAAATAAAAGCCGTGTTGGCTAAGTGGGAGGACACTCGACTTTCATTCCGAAGGTCGTGGGTACAAACCCCGCCACGCACCTCTGGATTTTTCTTCTTGAGAAATCAATGTGCGCTTTAAGCACGTGCTTTAACGGTGAAGGCAAACATCGTGAGGAACCCGGTATGTTCTGAGAACTTAAAAAGAGTTTGAAGAGACATGTGACATTCACCAACCCGCACTTGGCCCGCGTGGTGAAGTAAGGCCTTATCTCTCTCGTCAAGAGAGAAGTCCCTGTGTCCCAGCAGTGGGAATGTTAATAGGGTGATGATGATGATGATGATGATGACATAAATAAATATAAATAATGCTAGACAATCTACACAAAAACATCTTGCCCCGTTGTAAGCTATGTATAAGCTTGTGTTACGTGTAGACATCTGTATACATCATCATACATTTTACAGACATCATATATTTTTAGTAGGTATATTCAACACCCAGAGAAAGGTGAAAATTATTGCAGAACATAATGAACAAACACTTTACCCTTTGCACGACCATAAGTAAAATACAACGTCTGAAAATAGTTATAGATGCATTATGTTTTGTGTGAAAATCATAATGCGGTTCAGAATACATCGACTCACCAAATATCAACAATATACATAGTTCTTATAATTTCGTATAAAAGTAACTGTGACCTACGAATGAACAGACAGTCTTGAAGAATCTATAAGGATTCCAATAATTGTTTGCCATTTGATTCCGCCACAAAATTAATCGACTTTATGTTAAAAAAATATGGATTTTTAAACTACGACTGGTTTTTCTTTAAATTGAAATTGCAAAATGCTATCGAAATGCGACCAATATTTTCCCTCGCAATTCTCGCGTTTCTTAGTTATTTCTTTAGTTGTATTTCCAATATAAGTAGATACAAGATATAACATTTATTTATTTGTTTATTGCGCAGTTTGATTTAACAAATCCTATATAATGTACACCCAAACATAAATGCAACATCCATATACATTGAAATTTGAATTTGAACAGATGCAAGTGAAATCAGCTCATCGAATGTACGTAAGGCTTAGAGTGCCGCGTCTGTCTTACTCTGCCTTGGCCGAAGCGGCATTAGCCAGAGGCCCTATCCTTTACCTCAGGAAATATGCTAAAACATTCAGGTTAGTACACCACCCTCCGGGCTGGGCCAGGGCGTAAAACGATTGTTTCGTTTTCGTAATGTGGAGGTGCCATTACCTCCTAGGTCTTCGTTCCCCATCTTAGACCACATCGTCACTTAACATCAGGTGAGATTGTAAACTTATAAAAGCTTAACTAGTAGTATAGTATAGTAAAAAAAAGTAATGAGTCATAGTCATGAATCCGCCATTTTGAAAAAAACGTGATTCGGCGGCCAGTGATGAAACTCATGTCAACCGACAGAGTAAATGACTATAAACAAAAAGTGTTCTATGATCAAGTCTCCTAAGTGATACGGTTTCTGAGATATTAGGATCAGAAAAAAGAAAAATAAAGTGAAGTAGAACATAGCTCAGGGTACAGATTTTTTCTATAGTTTTTATACCCAAATATCTCAGAAACCGTATCACTTAGGAGACTTGGTCATAGAACACTTTTTGTTTGTAATCATTTACTCTGTCGATTGACATGAGTTTAATCACTGGCCGCCGAATCACATTTTTTTCAAAATGGCGTTCGAGTAGGTATGCCAGCGATGTTCGATGCTATTTATAACAATTTCAAGCGGCCTTTAAAAATCTATCACTTTTATTATAACTTATAAATTTTCAATCTATCGCTTGTAACATAAAAGTGACAGATTTTTAACGGCCGCTTGAAAATATATGACTTAAACTAATTAAGAATTAGAAAAATACTAAAGTGATACATTAGGAGATTATCCATAGTCGGATAATATTTCTCTGATTCATAAATTATGCCCGTTTTCAGATATGTAATAGATTTGTGTCTATTTATTGAAATGTCCGGATTTCTGTGTATTTACCAAATCATGATCGCCGTCACCATCAAAGAGGTACTAAGCATACAGTATTTCATCTATAATAGTTATACTCGTAATACGCTCAATAATAGGTTCAGTAGAGGTAGTATATTTAGTCTTATGAATATCTACTAGATGTCGTTAGCAGTAGGTGTGCTTTAACCTATTATAGAACTCGTATGAGATACGAAGGGTGATAATAACAAAGCCCCGATTACACCAATGGCTATAAACGCGATCAAGTCAGGCTAAACTCGTTTTACGGCCGATCTCAGATTGACAATAAATTGGTTTTTTTTTATAAGCTGATCTAGGTTCAATATTGAATTGTAGCATATACCTAATCGTGAAATTCGAGCTAAAAAAACAAATATTGCTAGACTAAATCAAAGAAACCGCAGCCCAACTTCACCCACTGCTGAATATAGGCCTCCTCTAAGTCAATACACAATCCAGCGACAATCGCACCCAGCCCGTTCAAGTTAAACATTTTATTTTAGTTTATTTGTTTATGTTTTTAAATTAAGGGCTTTGTTGCACATGCGTGCGAGAACAGTCCCCCTGTTCAGAATAACAAAATGATTTAATCGTAACTTTAAATCAAATAAAATCGTTCTTATTATTATAAGAAATTACTAGCGATTTTATTATTAAATTAACATTAACATTTTTCTCGCCTTAAAAACCAACCTTGGACTTCTACGAACATTAACATTAAATATTTGGCCAAATAGCTCCAGGCGTTGTTGAGTTATGCGCTTACCAAAACATTTTGCGATTCATTTTTAAATTATAGAAGATTACTACAAGTTCAGTCCAAGATTATGAATATAACGTTCTGAATATATATTTTTAAGCATGTAGGTATTTTTTTGTAGATTCTAAGCCACTGTTTCTATGTGAATGTGAACAATGATCTCTATCCATCCAAAGGTTTTGGTGATAAGGCCACCCATTGTTTAACTAAATAAATTAATTGTTTTTTTTTATGCTGGATAAGCCTTCATTTGACCACAATCTCACCTGATGTAAAGTGGCGATGTGGTCTAAGATGGGACATGAAGACCTAGAAGGTAGATGGCTTCTCCGGGCCACATTACGAAACACGGAAAAATCGCTTCACGCACTGGCCCAGCCGGAGGGTGGTGACAAGCCGCGGCCGAAGCCTACCACCAGAGACTGTTCTTAGCACCACCCGGAGGTCACGTGTAAGGATTCAGAGGGTTACCACTTACGATCGTGAACAGACAAAACAGAATGTATCCGGACAATCTACACAACAACATCTAGCCCCGTGGTAATCTCTAAGCTTGTGGGTACTAAATATACCTACTTAATATAATCTAACTACTTCTAATCACTCTATACTATGCTCATTTCCATGTAATATTTTCCTTGTTGCTGATGTTTCAATAAAGAGTATTGTAGTGTGTATTGTAATTTCCAGGCGGTAGAATCTATATCTTCATCAGCTCAGCAGTTAAACCTGAGCGAACGAATATACTTGATCATTGTGGCAGCCCCTATACTGATCATCAGTATAATACGAAACCTGAAGACGGTAGCTATGACCGCCGTGATTGCGATGTTTATTATTGGTTAGTAAGTTTTTATTATCATATGTCGGTATATATTTCACAAACTCCTAGTAAAAGAGTACTACGCAAACCTAAGCAATGGCAGCAATGGTTAGTTATCATATATGCCGTACGAGTAATGTGTAATGTTTATGTAAAAAGCTATTTCACGCGAATCCACCGTTGGGGCACTGTGGGCATGCCCACAACCTTATAACACTTGTTTATATTTTCAAATCAGTTCCTCAATTTCATAATTATTTCCAACTCAGTATAAAACATTGAAGCGAATTGTCACGACTAAGATATTTCCTTGATCATTTGTGTTTAAAAAAAATAGTTTTAATTCTTTAAGTTGACCTGTCCATGTATGCCCTGTGTTTCTAAGGAATTAAACGTTTTGAGTTTGACTTATTAGACATTGTGACGTCATACTTCACGGTTTTTTTTAAAACGAGTAGCCTAATTATTTTTACGCCTTTAAAAAACTTTAGACGATTATTAACAAGTAACCGTTAAAACAAACAAACTTAAAAATGTACCATAGCAAATAAGCAAAAAAGATTGGCAATCAATATATTTATTTATCTTAACTTTGAGGCGTCGATGTCGGTGGTAGTTTTAATTCTTGGTTACGTTGTCGTTAACTTAGATAAGATTTCGATATTTTGGAACTTACTAAAACTATTTTGGACCAGATCGTGTAAATCAACCTATACGGGGTGTGTCGTTAATAATAGATAATCCGTTCGTTACAATAATAACATAGTTTTATGAAATTTTCCGCGAAATTGGTGCATGCTTCGAATGTTTGTTAAAAAAAATCAAGTTACAAAATTTAATTTAAAATACATGCCACATTTTAATGGTCACCCTGGTAGAAATCTCTTTGTTCCCCGATGAGATACTTATTTTATATTTGGATTGAAGATCCAAATATAGAATAAGTATTTCATCTCACTAATGAGCGCAAACACAAAAAAATCATTTCACCTCCCGTCCCCGTAGGCAAACGCGGGGATCTTTTCCAACCATCTTGACAAACATGTAAATATGTTATTTTAATCATACCTGCTAGGCTATGTCCAGTTTAGGTTAGGTTTCGGTAAGAACAGGGCTTGTTCTAATGCTTTGGAGCTTGCAAGCCAGAAGCACCTCACACAGAACCCGGCCTTGCTTACAATATCAATCATCCTTTTCATTTTGTTAAGATTTTGACATTGAAGAAGACATTGAATTTGGAGTAAACTTATGCTATTATATATTACTTATTATATCTTTACTAATATGACTTAAACAATAATGAGATACTAAGGATGAAAATGCAGGATTGTAACTAAAATTCATAAAAATGATGACATTTCTTGATACGTTGAAACCCGACCTAGATGAGTTATTTTGCTGCTGTAGTTAATTCCGCTTGCTTAGGTACACATCATCATTCTTTTTTTAATCCGTACAAAACAAGCATGTTGTTAATGCAATAGCCCACTATTAGGTATGTAGCTCTATACATTTTATTTCACGATCATGGATCACGACTACAACAAGTTGTGCAAAAAATAAGGAAAAATTACTTAGAATGTAAATTTTAGAAACCAAATATTTAGGAGTACGGTGCCAAAATAATTATACAAAAATACTTATTTCGTTGAAATGGCAGCCGATTGAATGGCCAAAGAAACATTATTCCTTATTAACGACACAACCTGTATATGCCTCCAATTATGTTCAGGCCTTAGACGGGAAGATATAATGCCTTTCTCCTTCTTTCTTTTCGTTCTCTCATCCCTTCTCTCTCTGTGTGTGTGTGAGTGTTTTTTTTACAATTTCGATTCTACATTAGCCGAAGGAACTGCCTTCCTACCTGGTGTCCCACTACACCACATCTTTTTTTTATTCACAGGACTATTCGTCATAGTGACAGTTTGCTTTACATTACTGGGTAAGACCTCAGACAGTACGGTCTACTCTTGGAACAGCGTCCAGGGTCTGTGCGGCTTCCTCGGGATCTGCCTCTTCAGCATCAACGGAGTGGACGTGGTGCTGTCCGTCGAGAATCACATGACGAAGCCCATGTACTTCAAGGGTGTTATTTATTGCAGTTAGTTTAATATGTGAATAAATAAAATAATTAATTATTTCCGGGCAAACTACCAAGCAAAATCAATACCCTGAAGAAGCTCTAAGCTTGTGTTACGGGTACTAATATAACAGGCCACATTTGACAGTTCATCAAATTTTAACGAAGTAACCTTGTAACGGAGAACACAATATTATCGATATTATCAATTCTTAAAAGAACACGAAGCTTATTAAGCTACGTGTTATTCGTACTTATTATATTCGTGGTCGTTCAACGATCCGCAGTTCCAAGATCTTTTTGAAACCAACGGCTATCTGTTCTACGCACCATATTTTACTATATTGTGTGTATGTAATTTGTTTTTCAGGTATGTTTATAGTGATATGCTGCGTCACAGCAGTCGGGTTTATAGGCTATTGGAATTGGGGAGATGATTGCATAGGACCTTTTACAATGCATTTGCATGTGAACACGTAAGTATTGTAAAATAGAGAATAAATATATGAAATATCTATATTTTAAATATTTCCGGACAATCCACACAACAACATAGCCCCAGAGCCCACGACTTCATACGCGTAAGGTATGTTATTGAGTATGTAATGCGTATTTCATATATTTCAATCAAGGACTTTCATACTGAATTTCGTTCGATAAACTTTAAAAACAAATAACTATAATACAATTATAATTATATATATTTTGGAGGTTTTTTCTGTTCACGTCCGTAAGTGATAACCCTTTGAATCCTTACACGTGACCTCCGGGTGGTGCTAAGAACAGGTTCTGGTGGTAGGCTTCGGCCGCGGCTTGTCACCACCCTCCGGGCTGGGCCAGTGCATGAAGCGATTATTCGTGTTTCGTAATGTGGCCCGGAGAAGCCACCTACCTTCTAGGTCTTCATGCCCCATCTTTGACCACATCGTCACTTTTGTGGTCAACTCAACAGGTGAGATTGTGGTAAAATGAAGGCATATCTAACATTAAAAAATTAAAAACTTCCAACCCCTGTTTCACCCCCTTATGACCCCAGCAAACGTTGTTTTGCAAAATGAAAAATAGATAGTAGCCGATTCTCAGACCTATTGAATATGCATATAAAATTTCATAATAATCGTTTAAGCCGTTTCAGAAGAGTATGTTAACTAACACTGTGACAGGTGAATTTTATACATATACTAGCGGCCCGCCCCGGCGTCGCACGAGTGTTAAATTTTCCCGGAAATTATTCGAATTTTTCTCGCCGTAAAAACCATTCTATCTCTCAAGTTGGATCGAACTCCACATGGTGTGCGAATTTTATTATAATCGGTTAAGTGGTTTAGGAGTCCATTGAGGACAAACATTGTGACACGAGATTTATATATATTAAGATAAGATTCTTATCGAATACAATGGACCTTGTTATACTTCATTATTTTGTTATTTGGTTGACATATTAGGGATTTTTATTATCACATCTTTTAATACGGGGCTAGATGTTGTTATGTTGAATGTCCGGAATATTTATTTATTGATTATCTATTACAATTTGTTTCAGGGGCACAGTAATAATACAGTTTGTAATAGCGGCGATGCTTTGCCTCACCTATTCCGCACAATGCTGGGCTCCTTTCAGAATCGCCTGGCATTATATCTCAAAGAAGTATAGACGGTAAGTTCTTTGTTTCTTGTTCCAAATAACAGTAATCTATTTTTAACCCCCGACCAAAAAAGAGTCTGTCTGTCTGTGGCATCATAGCTCCCGATCGGATTGAGCGATTTCAATTAAGTTTATTTTGTATGAAAGGTGGGTTTTGCGCGGGTGTTCTTAGACATGTTTCATGAAACTCGGTTGAGCCGTTTAAAAATTAGTGGGAAAGAAAAACAGAAAATCTGCAAATATACTAGTGTGGGGTATCAAATGAAAGCGCATCGCGTCCACATTACATAATATTATGTTGTTTTACATTTAAGGAAATGAAAGCATTGGAATCGGGGGTTTTTCTTTAATTTTAAATTTAGATTTATTTAATATTATTATAAGCCCCCTGTGTACTAATAGTAATATTTTTTTTATTTTCTAATCATGTCCCACTGCAGGGCAAAGGCCTCCCCGCGGTCTTTTTAAGTGTCCCAATAATATAATTATAATTTTATCTATTTATAACCCCCGACAAAAATGAGCTATATATAGGGCACTATAAGTTTGACGTGTCTGTCTATCTGTCTGGGACATCATAGCTCCTGAGCGGATAGAGCTATTTCAATTTAGTATTTTTTTTTTGTATGAAAGGTGAGTTTTGCGTGAGTATTCTTAGATATGTTTGATGAAAATCGGGTGACCCATTTAAAAGTTATGAGGATAAAAGTTGGGAAGAAAAAACCGAAAATCTGCAAATATACTCGAGTGGGGTCTCAAATAAAAGCGCATCACGAGCACATTACAAAGTATTAAGACTTTTTACTTTTATGGGAACTAAATTTTTAGGAATCGGGATTCTTTTTTATTGTAAATTTTGATTGTATAGGTATAAAAATATATTTAAAAAATGTAAGGTGTTAGGGTTCGGGACAGTTAATGAGTACGATATAATACAGCAAGCATAAGCGATATTTTTTTTATTTAAAAGGTACCTCTACTTTTGAATTAGTAAAAAAAAATTGTGATACTTTCTTCTGAACCTACTTCTCCTTTAAAACGTTTCCTGAACCATCTCACTACTGAGACACCTTCAGATTTCTTTCTTGTTAAAATTGTTGTAATTTGTAACTCCTTTGGAATTTCAGAAAAAGAGGATTATGGGAATACTTGTACAAATGCCTGCATGTATTACTGATCACGTGCGTTTGCGTCGCGTTCCCGAACTTGACCAAACTTATGATGTTCGTAAGTAATTAAACACTATTATTTTAGCTACTACGTTTTTAGAATTTTCCTTCAGGGTTACAGTATTTTTTTGCAGTAAAATGTAGCATACCTTTCTTGGAAAATCGTCTATCTTTATTTATAAAATCTTTTGTACAACAGTTCTAAATAAAAATTTCATTATTTCAAGCACTGAGATCTTTGTGATCGAACCAGCAGTTCTTAAGATAAGATAGAGATGGAATTTGTATCTACATACACTGGCCGGCTAAGATTATTAACACATTTTTTTTGTCTAAATAATTTTATTATAGTCCATTTCATAGTTCTAGTTATGTAGTAGTTTATTATTCTATATTTATAGTTATTTTGTGTAAAAAAGTGTTTCCACCGTAATAAAACTTTTCGAATAGTAGGTTTGCCAATTTGTCCAAATAATGTACCTCTAGTAAACACTTGTTTCTTATCGATATCGATAATTAAGTTAAGAATAATTTAGATAAAGAATTGGTGATATTAACAGCGCACTAACAAACTTATCATCATCATCATCATCACCCTATTAACGTTCCCACTGCTGGGACACAGGGACTTCTCTCTTGGCGAGAGAGATTAGGCCTTAATTCACCACGCTGGCCAAGTGCGGGTTGATGAATGTCACATGTCCTTCAAACTCTTTAAAGTTATCAGAACATGCCGGTTTCCTCACGATGTTTGCCTTCACCGTTAAAGCACGTGTTTAAAGCGCACATATGTGCTTATAGCGCATCTCAAGAAGAAAAATCCAGAGGTGCGTGGCGGGGTTTGAACCCACGACCTTCGGAATGAAAGTCAAGTGTCCTCCCACTAAGCCAACACGGCTTCCAAACAAACAAACAAACTTATGTCATATAATAAAAAATGATTTTGAATAAATGGTAGAAAAATAAAGTGATATAGTTACACCGCAGAAGTTCGAAACTTTTCGTTGGTTTCCATATAAAATATTCAGTAAAACAATTATCGAATTAATTTAGTGTTATAATGTTTCAAAAACTTTTGCACGGATTGCATTTTTGAAACAAAGGGCAAAACGACAACTCTGGCAGAAATAACTACGAAAATTTTAATTAAAATCTAAAAAAATCTAAATTTAAAATTTAAGAAAAACCCCCGATTCCAATGCCATAATATCCTTAAACGTAAAACAACATAATATTATGTAATGTGGACACGATGCGATTTCATTTGATACCCCACACTAGTATATTTGCAGATTTTCGGTTTTCCTTACCAACTCTCACCCCCATAACTTTTAAACGGCACAACCGATTTTCATGAAACATGTCTAAGAACACTCGCGCCAGACTCACCTTTCATACAAAAAAAACTAAATTGAAATCGATCCATCCGTTCGGTAGCTATGGTGACACAGACAGACTGACAGACACACAGACAGACAGACAGACAGACAGACACGTCAAACTTATAACACCCCTCTTTTTTGGTCGGGGGTTAAAAATTAAAAAAAACACATATCATTTGTTTATGGTTTCAGATTGGAAATTTCTTTGCGGCACACATTGCGTTCGTATTTCCATCCATCATTGAAGGCCTTGTCACTTGGAGGGATCATAGCAGAGGAATAAGGTGCCTATTTTAATTATACTTATGGAATTCTCTATAAAATCTCTATCGTCAAGAGAAGTCCCTGTGTCCCAGTAGTGGGAACGTTAATAGGATGATTAATTTTGGCTTTAGAACAACCAGTAATGGTAATAGGTCAAATGAAAATTTTACGGTTATTTCCTTAGAAGCACAGTGCACACATGGACAGGTCATCCAAAATTAATAAAACTATATAGTTATTTATTGTATAGTTATTATTTATATAGATATCTATATAAATAAAAATGATCAAGGAAATAACTTTGTCTTGACAGTTCACTGCAACTTTTGCAGAGTTAAGAAGTGAATAGAACAGGAATTTGGAAGCTGATTGTATCCATCTTGAGCCGGCAGTTTTGATCGAATTATCTGTCCATCTTGTTGATGGTCGTCCGACGCTGTGCTTGCCGACCTGCGGCGTCCATTAGATTTTTTTTTTGGTTCCAACGACCATCTGTTTTAAACGTTTCTTTTATACTTGAGACAGAGAGAGAGAGAGAGAGAACATTTATTGACACAACACACACATAACCAGTAAAATACAGTTAAATAAAATAAAATAATTATATAAAACTAAATACTATCTAAACATAAATAATTGAATGTGTTGTGCCAAAAAGTCTCGCCTCAGCGTATGCAGATCCACCATAAGGTGGATTTGCGCTGGTTTTCAGACGAGATTACTTATTTTAAATATATATTAACTTACACTTTAAGATTGTAACTCTTTAGATTAAGCTATTTTTGTACATTCTCATACATCAGCTATTATTGTTTAGACGTTGGCAGGTAGAAAACGCTTTGGCATTAAGCCCACCTTTTGTACAACTCTTTATTTTCTTGTGCAATAAAGTATTCTTAATAATAACATTTTTTGTTACAGATGGAGAACAGTTAAACATTGTTTTTTAATAACATTAGGTTTATTATGTAACGCTGCGGCGATTTATGCCATAATGATTTAGTTTCGACTACAATTAGTTAAGTGTTTATAATTAAGCTTATTAGTGATCGTTTTGTTTTCAATATTTTTTCTATTGAAAACTATGAAATACTTTTTAAAATTGCCTCATTTTAATCATCTATAATATAAAAATGAATCGCAAAATGTGTTGGTAAGCGCATAACTCAACAACGCCTGGACCAATTTGGACAAATCTTTTTTTAAAATGTTCGTTGAAGTTCAAGGATGGTTTTTACGGCGAGAAAAATTAGAATTATTGCTGGAAAACCCTAAAAATAGCCCTTTTCTTTTTCCCATACAAATGATTTGTAACTAAAACGTAGTCAATTTGAGCTTTATTGCTATGGTATAAAGTTCATATTAAATTACAAGCACTCACTGTTGTCTAAGCAATGTAGGTGTGTTCCTAACGTCAAAGATCATATCTATCAAAAGTATATAAAATTTTCATGTCACAATGTTAGTTACCGTACTCCTCCGAAACTGCTTTACCGATTTTTACCAAATTTTATATAATTTAGGTCTGGAGAATCAGCTACTATCAATTTTTCATTTTGCAAAACAACGTTTGCTGGGGTCAGCTAGTTGACAATAAAAGAGTTCGTTTTAGTGTCTTACCATTTTTACACGATGAAAGTTGTTCGTGGTTGATGGTGATTGGTGTCTGACTTTTATCCGTTTTAAAACGAAAGGATTATAGAAAGAAAATGTACTTAGGTCAACATTTGTATATTTAAATATGAATTATTGATCTTCAGAGCTACTGTATGATAATAAATTGAGTTAACTTGCAAGCAACAGTATGCCTCCGACATATTCATAAAACAATCATCAAAATACAGTACTTAAACAAAAAAGTTAACAGGTAACAAAAAAAAATCCTTTATGGATTTGCAAGAAGATAAAAATATATTAATAAAATGGGTAAATGTAAAATGTTAACGTATATTTTTTTCTTATTCTTCTGTCAAAAAGTATTCGACTGATGCTCAATCAATGTGCCTGCCTCAGAAGCGCGGTGGGCCAATGTCCGATTGAGCGCAAGAGGTAGCGGGTTCGATTCCCGCCGAGAGGTCAAGTGTTTGTATGTTCCGCAAGAACTTTTCGAGCCTTGATCGGGAGGTTTTATATGTATAAAAAATATCTATATTTGTATGTATATTATATTAAGTATATCAGATGCCTAGTACCCGTAACACAAGCTTAGAGCTTACCGCGGGGCTAGATGTTGTGTGGATTGTCCGTAAATATTATATATATTTTTATTTTATCTATTTTGTGTGGAATAAAAGGAAAATTATCATGTTCGTCGTACTCGAAAAATATAGTTTATGGCATAACCTAAGTTTAATTTTATATGTATAGTACTAGTCGACCCGACTGACGTTGTCCTGTCCCACGTCTCAAAAAACAATATCCAGTTGACCGTATTGTGACTCTAAACCATTCCCAAATCCCCTTGAACACACACAAAAAATTTCATCAAAATCGGTCCAGTCGTTTGAGAGAAGTTCAGTGACATACACACTCACAGAAGAATTATATATTTAAAGATAGTTTAAAGATAAGTATATACTAAATATTAATTTGTATTCCATTTGTTGCTCTCACCTATAACTTTGATAACAACCTAACGTTTAACGATGCACGTTTTCATTGGCTCACGTCATAAAAATACCAATTGTGTTTCAATGCTGCTGACTAGATACAATGTTTCGTGTTTCATTATTAATTTAAAACGGAATACATTTTAAGGGTTCCGTACTTAAAAGGGTTTAGCGGGACTTAAGTGAGACTTCATCTGTCTGTGTATCACCAAGCTATATCTATCAACCGTGATAGACAGAGAGTTGAAAATTTGAGGGATGATGTTTTGATTATGTTGCCACTGTGACAACAAATACTAAAAACTCATCTATATAAATAAAAATGAATTGTTGTTCGTTAGTCTGATTAAAACTCGAGAACGGCTGGCCGATTGAGCTGATTTTGGTTTTAAAATGTTTGTCGTAGTCCAGGGTAGGTCTAAACGGTGAGCAAATAAGGAAAAATTGCCGGGAACTTTTTTACCCGTGCGACGCCGGGGCGGGCCGCTAGTTATAAATAAATGTTTATGGGGCCTCCCATACAATAAGCGTTTGATGAGGTAAAGCGACGTTCCGCGAGATCTCTGTGCAAACATAAGTCGGTCACCCCTCTACACCGCTTTAACTGCATCTTTTTGCACAAAACATTATTTTTTATGTTTTTTTACAAAGTGATTAACCCCACTTATAGGTTGAAACTAATATTCTAAAGTTGTGCAGAAAAAATTAAGACGAAGTAACGTAGCTTGCCAGAGCGAGATGCAGAAATTGAAGCGATGACGTAGTGTCGAGGTTAGTTTAGTTGGTCAGAACATCCATGCGTATAATGGGAGACGTGGGTTCGAGTCCCGCATCTCGCTCCGGCAAGCTACGTTACTTCGTCTTAATTTTTTCTGCACAACTTTAGAATATTATATTAATTTTTATTGTAATTTTAGGTGTATTATTACCGCATACTTATCAAATTTATAAATATTTGTATTTATTTTGTGTTTCATGTTATCTTTTATCATGGGTTATTTATGTTTTGTATAGGAGCATAAAAGCCAGTTTTCGCCCCTTAAAGAACATGCCAGGAAAAAAATGCACATCGGCAGACTGCTGATATAAATGACTATCAATATCATCATTTATCATTTTCACAATGAGACAACCATTGCTGGACGTAGGCTCTTCAAAATAATTATAAAGGTTAAGACCTTAACACACCACGCTTTAGAGGGCACGCAATTCTCGCGCCTGTCATATTATAACGAATTCGATATTATAACCTAAAAGTGGGTAGATTTTTTTCGATATTAAATAACTTTAATCTACGACTGCTTAACAATTGGCCTTTAGAGGGCAAATACAAGTGCTAATGATTAAAACGATTCGTAAGGAAACCGGAAAAATCTAGCGATTAATGGATCTATTGAGAGTGATCTAAATAAACGCTTCTGTATTTTTTTTATAGTATTATGACATAAGTACTTGTGGTCTTTCTGGAATCTATATAAGTATTATAAGAAACTTTTTAGTCTTTTTTTCTTCTTTTGAGTGGCCAAATTCCAATGGTTCTAAGTTTGAAACTCATCATAGATAGACATAAGAAAATTCTTATACATATAGATATATAGGTACATATAAAAAAAAATTGAATAATGTTAAAAAAATCCATAAAGAATTTTACTTAAGTTTAAGAATATATATCATAGGTACCTACACCAAACAAAGAAACAATATGTACAATAAAAACTAACCTAGAATGCGTCTTATTTCTTTGGCGGCGTTCTTCCAGACAACCGAGGATTGAGAGAACTAACAAAAAACAAAAAATATTATAAATACGTATCGAATTGAGAATCTCTTTATTTTTGTCGATTAAAAACCTCCAAGCTTTCGCTCACTCCACGTAAGTAGGTAATCCACAATTTGATGTACCTAGGCGCAGTTACGCATAACGTCACGTATCTGTTTACCCTCCCAAAAGAAATCATCACATCAAAAACGCGGAACATAAAATGGAGCAACAATAAATCATTGAACTTTGCTACTTGTCGAATCAGTATCATTGGCTCGTTGACGCGCGCACAATGTTTCCACTGAGAAATCAATTCAATTACTTCAGTGTAAATGCACGAGAAGTATGTACGGATATTTTTGTTCTCTTATCAGAAGTACCACATGGTAAATGTATGTGCGCTTTAAAAAACACGTGATGGCAAACATCGTGCGGAAACCGGTAAGTTCTGAGAACTTGAAAGAGTTTGAAGAACATTGTGACATATACCAATCTGCACTTGGCCGGCGTGGTGAATTAGAGCCTGATCTCTCTCGTCAATAGAGTTGCTCTTGTGTCCCAGCCGTGGGAACGTTTATAGGGTGATGATGATGATGATGATCGGAAGTACCTCATTCAATGTTATTTTACTACTTACTACAGAGTAGGTACTTGGTATGTCACATCCACTGCTAGCTAAGCCTTCCTCAAAATATGATACCCCACCAGCGTGGTATAATACGGATGAGTGGATGTGCGAGTCGAGAGAGTTATTGTGCAGCAAGGCCGGTGAGGTTAGTTTGAGTCTCTAGAACGGCGTTTTAAACCCCTTATACCAAGGTAAAGACAAAGTGAAATATTATCACACGAAGGAAGAAATGGTTCAGCTTAGGGAAAATGAATTGTCATAAATAACGTTGGACTGGTAAAATAAATCAAAATAAATTTGTCTGTTTGATTGGTCAGGGAAAAAATTAGAAACAATCCCTTTCAATAAAAGAAAAAAAAATAGTAGTAATCTCATCACCTCACCTGAGCTATAGTGAAATTAGTGTCTTGTATGTGTGTGTATGAGTCTTATTCAGAATAATCGCTTATTTGTTTAATCTTATTTGTGTATTGTCTGTGATACAGGTTATTAAGGTAAAATTGTCTTAATAAACAGTACTTAAATCAAATCCTTTTATTCTTATCAGATAAAGACACGAGTGCAAATAGAACCACACTTCAACTTTTTATTTTTAGTTAAGTGTTATCTAGTAATTATAAAGTAATACTACAACTTAACTAGGATTAGTTTTTACTTGATAAACCTAAGATTTCTGATTGGAACTGTTTAAGGAAAGACTTAAAGATAAAGGAAAGATAATGGACTGGTTTTGGTCGGTATCTACTTAATATAAGAAATTAAGTACCGTAAAACGGGGTCAATAGGGATGCAGGGGTCAATAGGGATAAAACCGATGAACAAAATTGAAGCGGAAACACTATCAGAAATCTACCGATAATGGTCTGATTTTTTATGAGTTTTATAGTAGAATATTGAGTTTTTATATTGGTAACACTTTTTTGACGTGATGATGGTCACAAGTCAGAAAAAAATACATCTGAAGTTCGCCGTTCAGCAGGACGTGATTTTGTCCCTCAAAAACTTTGAAAAACCAGCAGGAAAAAGTGATTTCTATTAAATGAATCGTGCTGAGTAACAAAAGTTAGTGTTTTCTCTATCCAAATCAAGTATGTTACTACAATTTTCTTGTTTAATTTTAGTTTAAATCGAAAATTTATGAGTGCCGGTAAATTTTGCAAAAAAAGAGGGTAATAGAGACGCCCACAGGGTATTATCGGGATGTCTGTGGGGTGAATAGGGACGAGAGTCCTACAAACTAAGGACGTGGTTGTATGAAAAGGGACACTAAAGCATGGATAGGGACAGGGGTGTCACTCACCAATATCGCTAGTATTTGTCTATAATAATATTATTATTCGTTATTACCTAATGATGGGTGGTTTGGTTAGGCTTATTTATTTAGGTACTTAGGGACTTTTGCTTTTTGCAGGCACAATGCCACGAAAATATAAGCCCAGCCAAAAGAAGAATTATAAAAAATATGACCCAAAAGTAATAAACGTTATAAATATAATAAATTTTAATATATAAAAATAAAATAATAGTAATAAATTTTTTCTAATTATGACATTGGGGTCCAGTATATAGGATAGTAGGTTTGAGTAGGTATTTTGATTCTCCAATATTTACTTTCTGCACTTACTAATCTTTTGACTCGGCTAAAGTCGAAATAGGTAGGTAGTTAATTTTTTTGTTTTTTTATAAGTTTAATGAATCTGATTCAAAAGTCGTTCGTAAGTCGCTAAGGAAGCAATGAAATCTGTAGAGGTATAATGTATTTTACATTATTTCTATAGTACTGAATTTCTTTTTTTTTCATTCTTAGTTCTGAATAATATTATTTGGGGGTATGTGACAACCCTGACCATATTTCTCTATTGTTCTCAATGCCGTCCCTATTAACCCCTATATGTGTATGAATAGGGATAGCATATATTTTAAGTATTTAAATAAAAGAAGCTCACTATCAATGAGTTTCGCATACAATTTCATAATATACAAGTTAAGACTAAACTTTTAATGTAGTAAACTAATAGTTGTTGATACAAAATTCATTAGAAAAGGGAACTCAAAGTTGAAAACCATCCCCATTCACCCCATTTTACGGTACCTAATAACAAGTTTACAAAGAAACTGACTCATTGGATGATGCTGCTTGGATAGATGTTGCTTGGATAGATGTTGCTTAGTTTCACTTTTTCAGGCTCTAATAATTCTGGTTGACCAGGACTGATATGCTCATGTTATAATAGCTACCTAATATGACAAGCATTTTTTTATTGTAAATGTTAAACTTATAATAGTAACCTATAAATAAGAACTCCAAATTTTTTATAACTGAGAAGCTGTGTTGTCCTATTCGCTCCTCAACTCAGTATAAAACATTGAAGCGAACTGTCAAGACAATGTTATTTTCTTGATTTTTTTGTTTTATTAATTTTAAGTTGACCTGTCCATATGGGCCATGTGCTTCTAAGGAAATAAACGTTTTGACTTTGACTTCGACTCATTGGTTCTGTGGGCGAGGGTCCGCTTGCGGCGCATGAGAGAGCAGGTTCAAGTCCCGCCGAGGGTCAAGTGTATGGAAGCACTTTCTCCTTGATCTGGGTGTTAAAATATGTATAGTAAAAGATATCTATGTATGTCTATTATATTAAGTTTACTAGATGTCTAATACCCGTAACAAAGCTTAGAGCTTATCACGGGGCTATATTGTTGTGTGATTGTACGTAAATATATTTTTAAGAAATAAATTAAAACCTGCTTTTATAAGGCATTTTTCTTAAACAACAATATACTATACTGATCCACGAAGGTCGAACTCGGTGAAACTATGTCCTGTTATAACTGAGTTTCCAAAGCCGCCTCGCAGCTCTTTCATGGGCTCATCCCTATACAAGGTGTTTCAAATTTGGTATATAAAGCAGAGAGGGTTTACAAGGTGGGCTCATGAAGAGTATTTTTTGTTCTATGATTATTCGATTTTTAAGCTCATTTAATCAATTTAAAGTGTAATAATGTACATTTTTTTTTGTACGACATTTTTTATTTTTATTGGTTACCTTAGGTAGGTTTCAATTAAATTTAAACCCATCTCATGTATTACAATAATAATCATCAATAAAACAGTGGTTTATGATTTCATTTTGCTTTTTACATTAACTAGAGATTAAACGATGCATAAAAAATAATTATAACAAAATATGGTGCGTGCCATTCCAACCTTTTCCGCTTACTATACTAATTAAAAAAAAGTATTTTGTATAATCATAACAAGTGAGGTGTTTAATTGATTTACCCTTATTTTTAGCAACCCGCACTTGGCCATCGTTGTGAATTAAGGCCTCTCAGAAGTCTCTGTGTCCCAGCAGTGGAAACGTTAATAGTGTTTTAATGATTACGTTTATAACATTATAACGCTTTACATAAAATCCTTAATCTTACATAACTCTTCTAAAAATACCGCATCAAAAGCCGTTGCGTAGAATTGAAGATCTAAATATGTGAAGGTACAGATAGACAATCGACTTTGTTCAAATTCAATTCTTTATTGTACTTTTGGAACATTGTAGATCACCTAGTTATGTCTAATAATATTATAAGCTTATTACACACAATTGACCAAACATTATGAATGAGTTACAAAAACAATAATAATCATTAAAAAAATGATTTCAATTTAACACATCATAATTAAAAAAATCTAATATATAAAATTTGCATGTCACAATGTTTGTTACCGTACTCCTCCGAAACGGTTTTACCGATTCTTACCAGATTTTATATGCGTATTCAGTAGGTCTGAGAATCGGCTACTATCTATTTTTCATTTTTAACCCCCACCTAAAAAGAGGGGGTCTGTCTGTCTGGGATATCCTAGCTCCCGAACGGATGAAGCGATTTCAATTTAGTTTTGTTTGGATGAAAGGTGATTTTGACCCGGGTGTTCTTAGACATGTTTCATGAAAATCGGTTGAGCCGTTCATTAGTTATGGGGGTGAGAGTGGGGAAGGATAACGCAAAATCTGCAAATATAGGTACTCGAGTATCAAATGAAAGAGCATCATAGTAGTAGTAGTAGTGTGTAGTAGTGCACATTACTAAATATTATGGTGTTTTACTTTTAAGGAAATTTATGCATTGGATACGGGGGTTTTTCTTAAATTTTAAATTAAGATTTATGCAAAACAACGTATGCTGGGGTCAGCTAGTCAATATATAAAAATCAATCATTCATAAATATAGCAGCTGTAAAGAGGACTTGTCAAAGATGTCCGAACGTTGTATACCTACTTTGTAAAGATGTTAAATTGTCACGAGGTGGCTTCATAAAATCTCAGCACTATGAAAAATGTGATGTGTGTAAAATTTTACTTGCAAATCTTGCGATTGATGACAGACTGACGTTGGGACAGGTCTTTAACCTGTTTGTATATTGAAGCTGGTAAACAAATTTAATCATGCATTATGGCATGTTTTATGAATATTTTAAGTGTATTTTTGTTGTCATGCATGTGAAATAAATGAATATTTCGAGGGAGGCTAAAGTCTATTTTAAGTCCATTTATAAAATGATGATAGTTTGTCTAGAAATAAACTTAGATGTTAAATCATAGGTTGGTGGTAATGCAAAAAGACGAAGGTCACTTCACTTTTATGATTAATTCATATGAAAACAACATTTTTTTATTTATTTCAATAAATAAATCAAAATGACAGCCCTGTAACAACCGTTCTATGTAATTATTATACTTAATACTATCTATGAAATAATATTATACAACTAGCTGACCCGGCGAACTTTTTTCCGCCTTAGACGCCATAAATGAGCAGTAACGTGTATGTTAGTCTATCCAAACTTGCCAAAATTCCATATTAAATTGAACTTTAAATATTAGGCCTGATGGCTCTAAAGTAACCATCATGTGAACTAAGAAAATCAGGTTTCTTAGATCCTTTAAATTAATTATTTTAAATGTATTGTTTCATCATCTTCCTGACCTTATCCCACGTATCATTACGTGGGTCGGCACAACATGTTTTCTCCTTCCATTTCCCTCTATCACCCGTCATCTCAACACTCCCCTTTTTCTTACACATATCATCTTTCACACAGTCCATCCATCTTTTCTTCGGCCCACCTCTTCTCACATATCCATCTACATTCATATCTAACGCTCTTCTCGTTACATGACTTTCATCTCTTCTCATGACACGTCCATACCACGCTAATATATTCCCTCTCAACTTATCCGTAACTGGTGCTACGTTCAAGCTGCCCTTACAATCTTCTTCTTTCTTTAAATGTATTGTTTATCGATAAAATAAGATTGACAGAAGAATCCATTTTAAACGTCATTTGACTATATTTGCTATATTTTCAGCACGCATTCAGTCAATTCTATGTCAAATGTCTTATGGTTACATTAAAAAAGTTAAATCATTTTATATGGTGGTTAAATAATTTTAAATTTTCTAAATTTCCGTGTATTTTCCTTAATTTTTTCTTTCATAAGAACCTTCTCCTGATAATAACGTAGGTACAGAACAAAAAAATAATTAGTGAAATCGGTCCAGCCGTTCAGGCGTGATGCCGTGACCAAGGGAAATAGGGATTCATTTTTATATATATACTAGCGGCCCGCCCCGGCGTCACACGGGTAAAAAAAGTTCCCGGCAATTTTCCTTATTTGCTCACCGTTTAGACCTAACCTGGACTACGACAAACATTTTAAAACCAAAATAAGCTCAATCGGCCCAGCCGTTCTCGAGTTTTAATCAGACTAACGAACAACAATTCATTTTTATTTATATAGATAGATAGATAACACAGTTAATTATTTATCAACCACTATCAAATTTTATCATCAACAAAATTTAAATTGAATCAACCTCGCGTCCTCGTTCAATGCCTGAGATGTTTTTAAGAAGCAAAAATGTAAATACTTAGATAAATTAGCATGATAAATGATAATGATAAAGCAATAGAGATTGTTGAGACAATAAACAGAAATTACTATAAACGTCATCTTCTCACAGTATACTGCGGAGCACGCTTCAATTATTATTGGGACTTAAATATTTGTATTTTTTTTAATTCAAACTTTTTTTATGGACTTGGCAAATTATGACCACCAAATTGTATTTATATGCGGAGTATAAATTTTATTACATATAAACGTGCTTTTAGTATTCCATACCCAAAGGGTAAAACGGGAGCCGATTACTGACACTTTGTCGTCTGTTTGTCTGTCTGTCTGTCTGTATGTCACAAGCCTGTATCTTAAAGAACCGTGACAGATATAAAGTTGAAATTTTGTGGGATGATGTATTTCTCTTCTGCTATAAATTTACGTATACAATATTATGTTTTTAACCCCCGACCAAAAAAGAGGGATGTTATAAGTTAGACGTCTGTCTGGGACAATTGTAATTTAGTTTTTTTTTGTATGATAGGTGAGTTTGGCGCGAAACATGTTTCATGAAAATCGGTTGTTTAAAAGTTATGGGGGTGAGAGTGATGAAAGAAAACCGAAAATCTGCAAATACACTCAAGTGGCGTTTCAAATCAAAGCGCATCGCGTGCACATTTCAAAATATTATGGTGTTTTACTTTTAAATTTTGACTTTGATTGACTGTACGTGTACCTAATAAGTAATGACACTATACTACAAAACTTGTTATCTCTTTTCAATTATACCTGCCTTTTTGTCTGACAAGTTCACCGTCAAACCCAAGTGAAGGACGTATTACTTGCCTCAGATTAAAAAAAAACAGTATTTAAGATTTTCTTTATTTTAAAGAGGCCCTTATGGAATTTGGGTTTGGAAATATATATGCGCCGGCCCTCACTTTTTGCAAGCTCAACTTAGGGTCTGTTGCAGGTCTTAGACAGGGTGTCAGGTAATTAATGGATTACTTTGGAATGGGTGAAAGCACAGCTCAAGATCACTTAGATTTTTTTTTGGTCGGTCAAATTCAACCGCAATAATTTACTAACTACTTTAGACACGATAATGAATTTATACCTTTATAGAATTTACTTGAGCCTGAGAATATTTTAAAGTAGTTGGTGACCCATATTTTCATACATTTTTTATAAAAAAAACCAGGTGCTTAAACATTGTAATAAGGAAGTAAAGTAAAAAATATACATTGTTTAAGAATTAAATAAAAGTAGCTAAGTAGTTTTTTACCACCTATTTGAAAGCATAATTATCGCATAATAATTGGACAATAAATTAATTGAAATACTTACATTTATGGTCATACTATACAAGAACATACCATAAATCATAAAAAGCTATAACTTACCTGTTGAGATAGATTTTTTTTCTGAATTGTGCTATCAGCTGTATTTTTATCCATATTCCAAGTTTATCCATTCATTACTGGACAACCTGTATAATCTGTTGTTCTTAGGTGTTAAACTACGTATTTAGGATTAGTGAACCTTTAGGTAGGTTAAACCAAATCACTGATAAATATAAATTAAGGTACGTATAAATTGCAATTATACAACACTTTGAACTTAAAATAAGAATATACATAATTATGTTTCAACAATTATTTGTTTTTTCGAGTTCAAACCTCTCATCTGTATATTTTGTGATCCCCTCAGGTACCATAAAGAAAAATAAACATGTATCTGTTCTTCATGTTATATTCCTGCCTATGATATCAGTAGGCTAATCCATAATCAAATATATTTAAAAAAAAAACGTTTATTTCGCATATAAGTTTTACCTGCATCTGTGTTTTTTTTTTGGTCCTACAGTAAAGTCCATAACTCGATAGTCTATTCAAAAAGCCTATGTAGTGAAGCACCTATATTACCTTTATGAATAGGCCTCTCAAAGCCTATTCACAATGTTTCGGATTGGTTTTCGATTATATTAAACTAAGTTAATTTAACTTCTTAATTTATCATCTTTCGGAACCGCAGAAGTAATTAATATTCAGCTTAGCAATGTTATTATTTAAACGTGTTTAAAGTAAATGTCTACTTGATATTTACTATTGGTCTCGGTGTTTAGTATATATAATAAAAAGTATACGTCTACTATATTAAGTAGGCATATCAGATTTCTAGTACCCGTAAGACAAGCTTAGTACTTGACACGGGGCTAAATGTTGTTTTGTGGGTTGTCCAGAAATATATTAATTATAAATCTAAATTTAAAATTTAAGAAACCCCCGATACCAGTGCTTTAATTTCCTTATAAGTAAAACACCATTATATTTAATAGTTAGGGCACGCGATGCTCTTTCATTTGATACTCCACTCGAGTATATTTGCAGATTTTCGGTTTTCCTTCCCCACTGTCACCCCCATAACTTTTGAACGGCTCAACCGATTTTCATGAAACATTATAAACATATATTTCATATCTAAGAACACCCGGGCTAAACTCACCTTTCATACAAAAAAATCTAAATTGAAATCGCTCCATCCGATCGGGAGCTATGATGACACAGACAGACACGTCAAATTTATAACACCCCTCTTTTTTGGTCGGGGGTTAAAAATACACATTATACGTATTTTAAGTACTCTTGGTAAAAATTAACCAAATATCTTGCAAAGATAAACGTAATTTCAATAATTTATGCGAAATTCTTGTTTTTCACAGATATTATTTACAGCTAATGAATTTAGTTCCAACATTGAATTAAACAAGGTTAACTTAGATATCGGTATCCTCAATATGTTCGGTTGTAACTAAAGGTTATAAGAAAAAACTGTTTTTAAATATTTAAACTTTAAAATAGAATGTTTTTTAGTTATTTTATAAATTCATGAATTATTTTAAAACTAGCCCCACTGACAGCTTAGTCCGAGCGGATTCGATGTCTTTTATAAAATTAATAATACTTAATATGCATTTTCGAAGACGAGCCTTCGTACACCTTAACTATGTACATAATTAATGCAAATATTTCAAGAGTTTACAAAACAAACACTTTAAGCAAAGTATTGTATTTTCAAAATCAGTTTGGAATTTTTTACTATAACTTTATCCTTACCAGATTCAATTGTGTCCCGCCAAATTAAATTCAGCTCACATTCGATTCAAATAAAAAGATTCACTCTCAAAATGCATTAAATTTCCCTGTTCTTAACCAAACGGAAGATTACCCAAAAATCTATACGAGTCCATTAAACTTGCAATAATGTCCGGCAGTATACAGTCCTCAGTCGCAAACAGTGAGATAGTTAATTGACAGAAGTGTAGACAGGCGCCCGCGCAGGCTGTGAGATATGGAACTGAACAGTAACCATGTAAGTTATTTCCACTTATTAGTAAATAAATCATCATTTATCATTATTATTCTCTTGCCCCACATTACGTGGGGTCAGTACAACATGTTTTTTCCTTCCATTCCTCTGTCACTCGTCATCTCAACATTCACTTATTTCTTCGACATGTCATCCTTCACACAGTCCATCCATGTTTAAATAACTAACTAACTAAATTATTCAGTCATGTCGGCCGTGGAACGTTTATGACGAAGTTACATCAAAATCCATTCAGTGGTTTTTGTTTGGAAGAGCCAAAAACCACACTTACCTACCCACATCCGCACAACTTTTGCGATTCTAATTAAATAAATATGTCCGTACAATCCACACAACAACATCTAGCCCCGTGGTAAACTCTAAGCTTGTGCTACGGGTACTAGACATCTGATATACTTAATATAATAGACAATATAATAATTATAAGTAGGTAATCTTTTTTACTAATATTATAAACGCGAAAATATATGAGTTAACGATTATTCTAATCTTAAGAAAGGAAGTGAGTAGGAAGAGACTGAGATATCAGGTGATAGATAGATCCACAAATATAATACAAACAGTAACAAGACATATCCAAATCGCTGTGAGCAATCTCTTCCAGGCAACCTTTCGATGGACAGGAAAGTAATAGACATAGACAGTGGCGTAACGTGAAGAAGATAAATATAACAAGGAGAATTAATGTATACCAAATAAACGATTGTAAAACTATTTACAGATAGGTGTTTGAGGAAAATAGAAACAAAAATGTTGTGGTCTATAACTCTCTAAATACACAAGGACAAGGGCAGGGAAATGCTTATGTTGAGTAGACAAAAATTAAAAATTTAATTAATATTAATTTAATTATAAGCTAATTATGGTTTAAACTCGTACACTGTGGTTTCTGTTGTTTCAATAGTTTGTTAGACTACAATCTCACTTGATAGCAAGTTTCGATGTGGACGAGGATGCGTAGCAAAGATCTAGAAGGTAGAGACCGATTGTAGTTAACAGGTAGCTACATACTAGCTTGTTTTTGTTGTAGCTACATACTAGCTTGTTTTTGTTGTAGCTACATACTAGCTTGTTTTTCTTGTAGTTACATACTAGCTTGTTTTTGTTGTAGCTACATACTAGCTTGTTTTTCTTGTAGTTACATACTAGCTTGTTTTTCTTGTAGTTACATACTAGCTTGTTTTTGTTGTAGTTACATACTAGCTTGTTTTTGTTGTAGTTACATACTAGCTTGTTTTTGTTGTAGTTACATACTAGCTTGTTTTTGTTGTAGTTACATACTAGCTTTACATGTCACGGCGTTGCCCGTGTTTTGTAGATTTCCCCGCGGTAAAAAGTAGATAAATAGGCTCTGTACAGTGAAATAATTCTACAAATCGGTCCAGTAGTGATTAGCGCGTTCAAACAAACAAGCTCTACAGCTTTATAATATTTATCTATATAAATAAAAATGAATTGTTGTTCGTTAGTCTGATTAAAACTCGAGAACGGCTGGGACGATTGAGCTGATTTTGGTTTTAAAATGTTTGTCGTAGTCCAGGGTAGGTCTAAACGGTGAGTAAATAAGGAAAAATTGCCGGGAACTATTTTTACCCGTGCGACGCCGGGGCGGGCCGCTAGTCTTATATATAAAATTTTCGTGTCGCAATGTTCGTTCCCGTACTCCTCCGAAACGGCTTGACCGATTCTCATGAAATTTTGTGAGCATATTGAGTAGGTCTGAGAATCGGCTACTATCTATTTATCATTTTGCAAAACAACGTTTGCTGGGGTCGGCTAGTATTATATATTATCATCAGAACATAGAAGCAGCCAGCGTTATTATCCCTTGCATGTGCAGTGCGGATGATGAAATTTTAAAACCGCTATTATTGCAAGTGTATGGAACATACAGGAAATATAATTTTTCCTATAGTAAAAGATCATCATCATCATCGTTTCGAATTAAAGACCTCCCCTGCAGAACTTAGGCCTTCTTCGAAGAATAAGGACCGCACCGCTCACAGTACATACACACGCGCCGCCGCGCCGCCACCAAAGCCTTATTTTACCGATGCATTATACGGCTGTTAGTAATAAATATTACATAAATCAAATGTGCCCATGCCATAGACCCATAATAATGTTTTAAAATTTGTTTGTTTTTGTTTAAAATTGTAGCTTTATATTTTTACCGGTGACTTACTTACAATTAATGATATTTAATTAATTATAAATTGTTTTATCTGACATTTTTGTACACATACAGCACATATTGTTAATTCTGTTTGACGAGTCATAGTTACTGCACTAGAATAAGTATTTGTATCTATTTTTTCCTGTACCTGTTTCTATGTGTTCTTTCTGTGACAATAAATAATCTGAATCTGAAAATACATTGTAAGGTAGGAATATCTAAGAAAGAGGAGCGGTGGCATCGCCTAAGCGGGTCAGAGGTGTGCCAGAGCCTCGTACGTTGTTTGTGTTTGGCGGATTCTAAGTTTTTAAATAGGTTTATAGCATCAAGGAAGTAACAAAGCTAGAACTTACAAATACGTATATCATAATGATTTGAATAATCAACATTTTGATTAAGGATAAAGTTAGCTAAGACCTTTTGAAACCGCTCCAAGTTTTCCTCAAACTTTGAATGTCAGTTGTCTGTTAGATGTAAAAACTGTTTTATGTTTGAGGAAAACGTATTGCAGCAAATATTGTATATTCTTAAAAAACAAACTTGCAATAGAAATCTTTTTTCAATTTTTGTGAACTTATATCGAAACAATCAGGATATACTGGTCTATAATAGGTATGTATTCTGGTGCTGGTCAAGCAACATTCATATATTTATTACTGCCTGCCATCCCGCCCCGACTTGGTTCGGGCGCAAATAATCCATACTTATAGAATAGAAAGAATAGAATAGAAAATTTATTCATTATACAAAACACAAACTTAATATTATATTATAATGGTAAGCCAGTGAATTAATATAACATAGTCAAGTTAACATTGTAAAAGAAATAATAATAAAAATAATGTAATAAAAATATATAACTTCTTAAGTCATTCTGTCTAACCAAAAACTGTATTGAATTCTGTTGAGTAGTTAAAAAAAAGTATTTCAGTGAACGGAACGTGAAAAAAAAAGAAGAATTACCAATTAAAAACACATTTTTGAAAAATCTTTTTAAAACGACAAACCGTTATGAATATACTTATGTACCTACGTTTCCATAACGTATAGAGTTTATAATAAGACATTATTTAAGATGTTTAGTGATTTTTAATCAGTGTTTTAGATTAAATAAAATATGATTTCTATCTTCACTGAACCCACTAACATGCATCGACCTTGACCAAAATTTCATTGTACTTTACTTTATATTATCAATAGACTTAGTTGTTGTTGACTGCAACAACTATCAGTTTTAGAGTTCCTTACACAATGGGTAAAAGAGGACTCATATTAATAAGACTTGATTGCCTGCCTGTCTGTCACCAAGTCAGAAGTATCCCAAGAACCGTCATAGAGAAAAAGTTAAACAGGTGATGTATTTCTGATGTCAATACAAAAAAAACAGCAAATACTCACCATCTACATCATAAAATTGACATATTATTATACAGGGTGTGGCGTAATGAGTGGATAATCCTTTACCCACGGTTGGGGGGCATCGCGACTGTTCAGAAAATGATAATTTGTATTCAGTAAAAGTGTCACGGTTTTCGAGTTATCAGGCATTTTTAATTTTTTTTTTAAATTCAGACCTGACCCACTTTTTTAAGTACCAAATTTACAATACAAAGAATTTTCTCAGTCTGTTTTCTGAATAGCATTCCTAGATAGTGGTGCTATCAAATGTAAACTACCAATTTTGTACGATAGCCATAGTTTTTTCTATTTTTAATTTTGAACACAAAATTTGTGTTTTTATTTTATTTTTATCTAACTTTGGTATCTCGTGGTGTAAAAAAAAATGTATGGTGACATGAGTGCCCAATTAATAAATAATTAGCCTATTTCATTAGGATTCCAAAATGGTATATCATACCATATCTCTAGCTCTGAATTAAAAAAACTAATGATTTTAAGATGAGTTAGAAGCATTTTTTGAATTTACAAGATAATTTAAAATTTATTTAATTTTAATAATTAATACCAATGTTACAACTAGGAACTGTATGAGAGCGTGTAAATGAAACAAAAAGTCATCAAAATTACATTTATTTACAATAAATGTTCGAATTGCCCACCGTGAGCTCGAATGCATGCCCTGCACCTTCTAATAAACGATCGCTTAACATTTCGGGCATACCCCGTTTGATTTATGGTCTCCGCTGCCCTGTTTATTCGCTCCCGAAGTTGGTTGATGGTGGATGATGTTAACCTTGTCCTTGAGGCACCCCCAGTAAAAAAAATCCAGGGGGTTTAAATCAGGTGACCGAGGTGGCCACGGAGTAGTTCCGAAGCGCCCAATCCATCTTCCGGGAAATGTGGCGTCGAGATGTTCGCGCAGGAACATCTTTACTGGGGTACCTCAAAGACATGATTTACAAATAAACCATATTCATCATTAACCAACTTTAGGAGCGAATAAAGAGGGCAGCGGAGACCATAAATCAAACGGGGCATGCCCGAAATGTTAAGCGATCGTTTATTAGAAGGTGCAGGGCATGCATTCGAGCTCACGGTGGGCAATTCGAACATTTATTGTAAATAAATGTAATTTTGATGACTTTTTGTTTCATTTACACGCTCTCATACAGTTCCTAGCTGTAACATTGGTATTAATTATTAAAATTAAATAAATTTTAAATTATCTTGTAAATTCAAAAAATGCTTCTAACTCATCTTAAAATCATTAGTTTTTTTAATTCAGAGCTAGAGATATCGTATGATATACCATTTTGGAATCCTAATGAAATAGGCTAATTATTTATTAATTGGGCACTCATGTCACCATACAATTTTTTTACACCACGAGATACCAAAGTTAGATAAAAATAAAATGAAAACACAAATTTTGTGTTCAAAATTAAAAATAGAAAAAACTATGGCTATCGTACAAAATTGGTAGTTTACATTTGATAGCACCACTATCTAGGAATGCTATTCAGAAAACAGACTGAGAAAATTCTTTGTATTGTAAATTTGGTACTTAAAAGAGTGGGTCAGGTCTGAATTTAAAAAAAAAATTAAAAATGCCTGATAACTCGAAAACCGTGACACTTTTACTGAATACAAATTATCATTTTCTGAACAGTCGCGATGCCCCCCAACCGTGGGTAAAGGATTATCCACTCATTACGCCACGCCCTGTATATACATTTTTATTCTATGAAATCATAATGCCGCGTCTGTCTGGTCTGTTTTTATGTTCAGCATAAACTCATGAACTACTTAGCGAATCTTTGTGCGGTGTTCTGCAATAGGTTAAGAGATTGATGGAAGGTTTTCGCATCCGACCAAAGCTGGGACTGCTGGGACGTACCAGCTAGATAAATAAATATGACACGTCATTTAATAAAGTTTACTAACTATATTTAGATGGGGGAACACTGATTGACTATCTGGCGGATTTTATATTTGTGTTTAGGTATTTTATTGCACACAAATGATAACTCGGTAATTCAAATAATTCAAGACTAAAGTGGAAATAGGCGGGGCATGTGGCTAGGCTGACCGACAATCGTTGGACCATACGAGTGACGTCGTGGAAAGGCCCTAGTGGGAAACGTCCCAGAGGTAGACCGCGTATGAGATGGGAGGACGACATCAAAACACAGCGGGTCCAAATTGGATGCAGAAAGCCAAAGACAGGAGAAAATGGGAATCTTTGGCGAAAGGCGTTCACCTGCGGAGGGGTTCTTACAGGATAAATATTAAGTTTGTTTATGATTTTAGTTATTTTGAGTAAAAAATTTTTAGTTTTAATCAATAGCTTGTAAAAATAGATAGGTATAGTTAAATTGTAAGAAACAAAGGCTTTTTTTATTTATTATTTAAGTAATTAAAAATAATTTAATTACCTAAACGGAATACCCATGATGACTACAATATTCTGTTTAGTCCGTCCAAAAATACTGGACACATATTTCTTGCTTTATCAATACAATAAGAACGTGCCAAGATGTAGAACATCAAAGTTTCGCAGTGGGGGTAATCATAAATATAGTACAAATCGCTCGAAAGCATAACGTCACGCGAAACTTCAATAAACTGTATATTTTTCGTTTGAATGAAAAAAAATATACACATAAATATTTCTGGACTACTCACACAGCATCACCTAACCCCAAACTAAGCAGAGCTTGTACTATGGGTGTTAGGTTACTGATATACTACATAGATACATGTTTTTTTTGTAAATACATACATATGATACATAGAAACCACCCAAACCCGAAACCAGAAATTTAATAGTTGGTTTAATAACATCGGTCCAGCCAATGATGCTCAACTTAAACAGCCACCAACAGATATTTATCCAAAAGTCATTTTTTTATTTATTTATTTTTATTTTATTTTAGATAACCCAAACCAACATCGAATGCCAGGATCCAGGGTCGAAGCCGCCTCCCCAACCGCCGCCAGACAGCGATGGCGTCAGGAGACGGTACATCCTTCATCCAGATAAGGACAGCTATGATTTCGTCAATGAGCGACGAATCGAGAAGCCCACCAAGTAAGTCATATCCAATCAAAAACAATACTTGTCAAAAAAAACGCGCAACTCAGTTGTTCTGCGGTAAAAAGTTGTGAAAAGGATGGTAGTACGGCCGTGCCGCTTTTTTGCTCGACTTGGTGGGGGCACTGCTGTGCCCCCAGATAAGTTGCCTTAGTGCAACTTCTTGATGTAACGGAGTAGAATGCGCAGCGTAAGACATCAACCAACTAAATAAATAAAAATAAATAGTTATTATTTATCAAAGGATCATTTATCAACAAATTTCAATTCAAATAATATATCGCGTTAGATATAAAATAAAAATGCGTTCTTTTTCTAAATAAATTGTGTTACAAATACACAATTTTATAGTGTTCTTTTATATTTATTTTTCTTATTATTTGTAATGCATGTTTGATTATTAATGACTTTGTCTTAGTTCTTTTAAGTGCGTATTTAAAAAAGCAAAGACTCACGTATGTCTGTTGGTTTGTAATGTTTCTTCAATACAAAAACGACTTAAGGATGACAGAATTTAAATGACAGTTCGTAATTAGATTCATCTCAAATTCGTCTCAATGACGCAAGTGACACTCGGTAGGTATGTGTAGATTATTCTTAAAACAACTGTTCAATTAAACACAACAATCTGTGGTGATATCTTTGGTTAAGTCAGAAAATTAGAGAAAAATGTACAACAATAATCTCTTTCAGCATCTAAATAATATTGATTGAATAAGGTTTTTACTGTTTTTGAAAACTTCTTACCTGAGAATCTTATCGGACAAGATGCGACCTTCACTGAGCTGATAATAGATTTAAACATGTTTATTACAAATTTAATATATTTAATAAAAACTGTTTTTTGTAGCATAACAAATAATAAATGTTTACCCTGACTTCAATTAAATTTCTTGAAATTGGACTCTGCACTTGAAGCGTCATTTTGCCAGTGTCGAGTTACATAAAATTATAAAGTGAAAAAGATACCTCGATCAGTTGAACGCCATTTTCAGATCTTTTTGTTTAACCCTGACTTAAAGTGTTAATCGTATAGAATTTGCTGGCTGGACAAACTACGTTGTCAGGTAATAAGTATGGCATGACCCCGCCGGACTGGCAGCTTGGATTCACTAGATTGGATAATAGAAAATATTTTATGTCGATACTTTAATAGCTGTTCTATTGGGTCAACATGTTTATAGGGCACAACTCGGCCCTATTAGGGGTTTTTATAAATCATTTAAAAAAAAAGGTATTTTTAGCCAACCCATGTTCAATATACTTTCTATGTATGTTCCTTCTATCAGCTTGATGAAGGTCGACGTAGTGTCGGACCTTAGACTATTACAAGAGTTCTAGTTTATTGTGTTATTGTATTGAAAATTTAAAATTTACCCTCTTATGCGAAATAGATTACTAAACCTATATTAAGATAACATGCCGCTAGCATTCGTTTATCCTTGTCGATCACAAACATGCTATAATAGAATAGTTTTGCTATCCATTTTGCTGGTTCAAATCATTCATCCAAGTTGGTTATAATAGGCACCCATAGATGTAGGCAGCTAGTGTGCAAGCCAATAGCCATGTCAGTAAAATTTTTAAGATCTTAATATAATAAGCAAATTTAGCAGTTGCGCTATAATTTAGTAAATTGTGAGCGAAATATCAAATTCGTGCAAAGTGAGGACGCTACGTCCTACCCTAATTACCCACTGACAAAGAGAAGTATGTTAATTACTTTGCTCGTAATGATAAGAAAATATTCATTAACACTTTCCTTTCATGTTTTATCCTACCTGCATACATTGTTATTAGGTCCTTACATATGAAATTGGCGTTTTGTATGGGAGGAACAAAAAGTCGAATATTTTTTAATATAATATATTTAATTAATCAAAGTATGAACCATTATTTTCTATGCACTTTTGCCATCTTATAGGTAGTTCATTGATCCCTTTACTAAAAAAACCAGTCGGACGGGAACCAATAAAATCTTTGAAGGCGATTTGGACTGCCCCATCGGAGTTGAATTTTTTCCCTTGCAAGAAGTTATCCAAATTTCGAAAAAAATGGTAATCTGTTGGAGCAAGGTCCGGGGAGTACGGAGGATGTCTTAGACTTTCCAATTGAAGCTCTTCTAATTTAGTAGCCGTCTGTTGCGCAGTGTGTGGTCTAGCGTTGTCGTGAAGCAGCAGTGGCGTGGAGCGATTGACCAGCCTAGGTTGTTTAGCCGCTAGCTTTTCCATCATGGTTTGCAATTGCTGACAATAGACATCAGCCGTAATAGTCTGGCCAGATTTGAGAAAACTGTAATGAACAATACCGGCACTAGTCCACCAAACGCTTACAAGTAACTTTTTTGGGGTTAATTTTCGCTTGGGGCAGGATTTGGCTGGCTGGCCAGGATCCAACCATTGCGCTGAGCGCTTCCGATTATCGTAAAGAACCCATTTTTCATCACAGGTAATGATTCGGTTTAAAATACCTTCATTATTGTGCCGGTTTAGTAATGTAACGCAGCAGTCGACGCGCGTTTGCCGGTTTGCTTCAGTCAATTCGTGAGGTACCCACCTTTCAAGCTTTTTAATCTTCCCAATTTGCTTCAAGTGAATTAAAACAGTTTTATCACTAACACCGCAGCCTGCAGCTAACTCGGACGTGGTTTGCGATGGATCCGCTTCCACAATAGCCTTCAACTCTTCATTATCAACTTGAGTCTCAGGCCGTCCACGGGGCTTGTTCTGCAAGTCGAAATTTCCAGAACGAAAACGTTGGAACCAAAAACGAACTGTGTTTTCTTTTGCAACACGACCGCCATACACATCATTCACCCTTCGAGTTGTTTCCGCAGCACTAGTGCCACGGCGGAACTCGTACTCGTAAATAATGCGATATTTTAAGTTTTCCATTTTGTAAAATGAGTGACGCAAACAGAAAAAAACAGAAGAAAAAAAACAAATGAATGACGATCATCGAAGCACAAATACATGAGTCTATAGCTGTACAAATTTGAATTTGGAATTCCTTACCAAAGAGGAGAAATTTGTGATTAAAGTGGCCAGTACGAAAAACGCCAATTTCATATGTAAGGACCTAATATTTTATTGTGAGTAAAGTAACAAGGTTTCTTTTCATCAACGCTTTACCGATAAACTACACATCTTGGCATTTTTAGAACCTTATGATTTAAGTACCAAGTTATGAAAATTAATTTGATACATAACTTAATGAGTTATTTTATGTCTGAATGTACAAATGCGTACAGGTACTCGTAACTTACAGGAGAATTGGTATAACTTTTTAATTAATGTGGTATTTTAATGTTAAATTTAATTATTAATATTTGATATGTAATAAGTTACATAATATAGTCTAAGAGTAATTTAGAGTTGTAATGTCCCAACGGGGCTTATGTAAGGGTATATTACCTTAATACCTAAATTGTCACCACGTGAAACAACGAATAAATGAATACATATAAATATTTATGCCCTCGTGACTATATTACAAGTCCAGAACTTAGTTTAGTGCGAGGTGTCGAACCTAATGTCTGGTTGGCCAAGGTGATTGCATAATTAGAATTAAACTAATAAGTATTATAAATATTGTAAGACCTTTTTTGGAAATAAAACTTTTATATTTTATATTTATTATAAATATTTAAATTTAAAATTTAAAGATCACGGCATAAACTGACTGTCGTTGTGATTAGACTAACGGTTATTCACAAACTATCCGGTCTACCTACTCTCTTACAAGTTTTAGGGGAATTTTAACTATGTTATTTATATGTTAATAGTACCTACTGATTTGGCACTGGTTTGGATATTTTTAATTACTGAAATTAGATAAACGAGTGGTGTTGACTGATAACGAACAGCCATAAAAAAATAATCAGAAAAGGGGTTCTACGCTTAGAACTCCCCTGCAGTTTTTAATAGAAATTTAAGAAAAAGAGATTTTGTTAATGGACTAAAAATCTCTTACTTTTGTAGGCTTCCCTATTTTGTTAGTTTTTCGTACCTATTATAAAGCCTGATAGTAACAAACTAATGAAATATAGAATCAAAATGAAATTATCTTACCATTCCCAAATCGTAGGTATTGGTGAAGATGACACATAATACACCATTAATCTTCTAAATCAACGATTTGGAGTCCATCTCCATCGAAACAACTTATCATGACATCACTACTGACATGCAAATTTCGTAAACAAAATAGAAATGATAATCTTGAAGGTCACATTAATTACTCGTAATAAGTTATTGTGACAAATGATCTGGTATAAATTGAAATTGGGCTGTGACCGTGACGCAATGATAAGACAGAATTGACCATTAATGGTAATTAGAACTAATTCTGTACAAATATCATCTTTGACAAACATCCTAAATAAAGCTATGGTAGGTTGTTTAAGACCTATCTATTAAGTTTATGGTTTTCAGTAAGTTGATCAATTTACTAGGAAATGGATCAATTTACGATTCGTATTATTTTACGTATCATCAACACCCTGTTAACGCTCCCGTCAACGATACTGCTGGGTATCAGGAACTTCTCTTCTAACGAGAAATTTTACACATACAGGGTGGTGTAAAAAACCTAAATACTTACAAACATTATCTAAATTTACAATTAAAAAAGACCCTCGTATCCAGAACTTTCGTTCACTTAATAGTAAAAATTCATACTATTTTGTAGTGTAGACATGATGCGCTTTCATTTAAGACCCCACTCGAGTATATTTGCAGATTTTCGTTTTTCCGTCCCCACTTTTACCCTTTTAAACGATTTACCTACCGATTTTCATCAAATATGTCAAGGATCGAGCGAAACTCACCTTTTATACAAAAAAAATAAATCGCTTCATCCGTTTGGGAGCTATGATGTCCCAGACAGACCGACAGACACGTCAAACTTATAAAACCCCTCTTTTTTGTCGGGGGTTAAAAAAGTGTCAAGGTATGAAATCTAAGTTATACGATTTCTGAGATATTTCGGGTTTCTGTGTTGTTGTTTTTTTGTACATGAGAAATGTCAATTCTATTATATTCAATACAAAACTTCTCTCGTCACACACGCCGGCCCCGTTCGCCAAGAACGCCCTAATAAACAAGCTGCAAAGCCGTCATCCCCGGTTGGGTAGGTGTGTGGCCTGTCTAAGCAACTTAAAAAGTATATAATAAATTATTTTAGTAAAATAGCCTATCTACGATATTTCAGTAATATTTACAATAAAACAAATCAATTTATATCAAAATTACAAATGTCAATATCAATCTATAAATAAAAATTAAAGTCAACGATAATGTCATCAGAAAAAAGTCATCAACTGAGTAGTAACACGATTTCAACAAAATTTCCTTTAATTTATTTTTTAAATACTTTAAGATCGTCAATTGTTTTCATGACAGTAGATAATGCATTGAACAATAAAACCTCTTGGTACCTAGAGCAATTTTTAGCGACCTTTATTATATTTATACAAATATTGTGTAAATATGTCTCTAATACGAGTAAAGTGAATTAACCCTAGAAAGCTAACGTTCGTCAAAATGACGAACATCCGATAAGTTATGCTTTCTCCCTCTTTCATTGTTTTACCTACGTTCTCGCGGTTTTGCGCCAACTCAGTGCTCGCCTGACTGCATCGCGTGGCGGTCGCGTTCAGTTGGTAAGTAATTTCATTTTTGAGATACCTACTGCATGGTCGTCATTTTGACGAATGGTTAGCTTTTGTGTGACTTTTCTTTCAGTTTCGTGTTGCAGTAATATTATCATTTATTTGTTTTGTTTGTATGTTTATTGCTGCTTATTGTTAGTTTTAGCTAAATCTTTATTTGTGAAGAATGGCTGCGAGTTCAATTCTTAGAGATGAGGACATAGTTCGGGCCCTAGATGATGAAGACAGTAACGCGGATAGTAATTCAGACAGTGAGAATGAAGAGAGTTTGCTGATCGAGGACGTGCAAAGTGATTTTGATATCCGGATATCCGGATTGCAATCCCTAGTCACGGAGAAATTACATGAAGAAACTACACAAAGAACTTGTAGAACCTTGGCTAAAACATCGCCTCGAGACACAGACAATCAGACAATGCCCCGAACAATGAAGGAGAAAATCAGAGACGTATTGTGCTTGACCCAAGTAATAGTTGATGGAAATGAAGGTCAAGTTCATGAGGCATCAAATTCTAGAGGTTCTACTGTGCCAGAAAGTACTTCAAATAAGAAAAGAAAGAGCTGCAGTTTGTGTTCATACAAGAAAAGGCGAATGACAAAGAACTAATGTTATAGTTGCAAAGTTCCAATTTGCGGTGAACATACAATTGATTTTTGTCCAACTTGTACCAAAAATATTTAAGATACTTACGTGTTTTAGGTGATAGGTGTCTTTTGGCTTTATAAAATACCAAAAAGTATTTTTGTTTAATGTTATTTTTTTCTAATTTAGTCCATTAATGTGTAAAGTTCCTAAACGATCTCATAAAAGCAAGTGCCATTAAAAAATACAAATTTTGTACTAAATAATAAAAATAAATTCGATTTTTTTATAATTTTTCTTTTATTTATAACCTAGCTATTCTTAAAAGAATAAAACATAAAATAATATTAAGTAAAATATAAAAAAAAAACACATTTAAAAAAAGGTCGTCAAAAAGTCGAATGGTTAGCTTATTAGGGTAGTTAGGCAACGTTAGCTATCTAGGGTTAAACAAGCAAATTGAATCGGTATCTTTCATTTGAATACCAGTTCTCTGAAACATACTAATATAAGCAGCAATCACTAAGCTAGGCTGTTGTGTCAAAAATATTTACAGGTGCTGTAAATGGACTAGGTCAGGTGCGATTCGTGCAGGTGCGATGAGGTTGGGTGCTGTAACTGGACTACACTCGGTAAACGCAGTGTTTGTTTCAGTACACTAGAGTCAACCGGACATTTAGTGAAAGGATGTCTCGGAGGCGGCATCATGGGTATTCACGAGGCTTACATGAAGTGTGGTCTATGGACTTCACTCGTGGTCACTGTAGTGTTCGGCTTTTACATCACTTATTGTATACATGTGAGTACTAGAGCTATTTCTTGGGTTTATGGTAGAAATTAATCAAATTCTTCAATTAGAAGTGGACTGATTTATTGATTTATAATTTTTTTGCTTGGTATTATTGTAATTTTCAAATACAATGTTTATATTGTGGAATGAAATAAATTTATTATTACAGAATTATGAATGTGTCAAATATTGTAAATCAGAAAGTGCTTGTTTGTTTGAACGCGCTTATGTCTGGAACTACTGGTCCGATTTGAAAAATTATTTCAGTATTAGATAGCCCATATATCTAGAAAGGCTATACACAACTTTTTACCGCGGTAAAATATATTGCTCCCGCCATAAACATGGGCAACGCCGTGGCGTGTAATCCTTTCGATAAAAGATCCGCTTGATTCCGATCCGCCTTTCTCTGGCTGGGTTTGCTAGACTTACATACCATAATGGCCATAATTAGTATAATTTTGTATTTCTTTCATTTTGAGTAATTAACAAAATCTGGTTTGACGCTCGCGTGTCTTATTAATTTGTATTCTCTTTGATCGCGTGATTATAGGACTATTTACTAAGAATACCAACACATAGGTAAAGGAACAATTCTTGCGGACACAAAAACCTCAATAGAAATTGAACCCCTTGGAATTAATACTGTAATTATTTTTTTCAGTTATTAGTAAAATCAGCACAAATCCTGTACAAGAGGCTCCATCTGCCGGCGTTATCGTACCCGGACGTGGCGGAGGCTTCGTTAGAAGTGGGGCCTTTCCCTAGCTTAAGGAAATATAGCAAATGGTTCAGGTAAGTCAAGTGACAATTAATTAATATATTAAATATTTTTTTAAATCAGACCTTACTCAATCAAACGCATTAAGCGGAACATTTAATTTAAACAGAATCCATTTAGTTTTATGGAACACAATAATTAAATAAAATAAGAAAAAGTGTTACCCGACTGCGAGTGTATCTTATAGGATTTACGGAATAAAAATATTCTATCTCCCGTGATCAAGATAATTCGAACTATATCTCATACATCAAAATCCATCAAGCCGTTAAGGCTACGAGAGGCCACAAAGAAACAGACATACACTTACATAGACTCGAAAAACAATGCACTCCTCCTTTGGCAGTCGGGTAAATATGTATACTAAATGTGTGCGAAACTAGTACTAAGTTTAAGGATTTCTTTCCATAAAGTGTGGCCAAAGAAAAGTTGGACGGGTGCGTAGCAAGTGCGGAGAAGACGACTGATAGAAATAAAATGAAATACATTTATTTTGGTACATAAACAAAAAAACAACAGCACCGTAAACAGCATAAACAAACAGACAAAAGAAAAAAAAAAGACCGTGCACTGACCTGCAAGTCAGGTTCCACGTTCCTTGAGAGGGGGGGGGGGGCAGCAACTCAGGCAGCCCTCAAAGCACATCCACACTGACACCACACACGGCTATATCGTCTCGCATAAACTGAGCGGTAGAAGAACAATATTACGTCCAAGATCACAATGATATAACGGCGAAATCAAACAGCGGAATTATTATGTTCCATAAAATATGGCGGGAAATTGAAGATGAAAATCGATCACGCTTTCGATGCGCGTCCACTCCACGTGACAGCCGAACGGTCAAGGCTGTGTCCCTCAGTCGCCATTTTCCTTTTCTTCTCGCGCCAGCGCATGACAGTGACACAAGCACGCTTATGTCAGGGAAAGGAGAAATTGGACAGGATTATGGAGAGGTGGCGTTACCAGGGTGCTTAAGTTTTGTAAATGGTATTTTAAATATTTCAGGTACGCAGTAGACATAGTTATCTGCATAGACCTGTTCGGAGCATGCTGCGTCTACCAGATCATAATAGCGAAGACCATAAAACAGCTGATCAACGACCACGGCTACCCTGGCATAGCGGCCGAAGAGCTGTCCCAGGTGCGCCTGTATATCCTGGCGTTACTGGTGCCGGTTCTACTCCTGTGCATGATCAGGACACTGAAGTACTTGGCGCCTTTTACCTTGATCGCGGATATTTTTATTGGTAAGTTTTAGGAGTGCTTCATCATCATCATTTCAGCCATTAGACGCCCACTGCTGGACATAAGCAAAGACAACCAATTATTCCAATCGGTCGCTACTTGCATTAACCTGTGAGCCAGCAAGTTTGACCAAGTCATCTGTCCATCTTGTTGTTGGTCGTCCGACGCTGAGCTTGCTGATCCGCGGCCTCCATTTGAGAACTTTTCGGGCCCAACGACCATCCGTTCTACGTGCTATGTCACCTGCCCACTGCCACTTCAAAGAGCTAATACGGTTGACTATGTCGGTGACTCGCGTTCTTCTACGGATCTCCTTATTTCTGATTCGATCCCGTAGAGAAATCCCGATAGGACCCTGATAGGAGTGTTTATTTAGGATAATGCACACGTATAGTCAACAGCATAGTTGGTGATCAAAATTAACGTTTCAAAACATCTTCTGGCGTGAGGGGGCAGATGTGACAAGTGATACCAAAGTGACAGTTCTAAATAAAGTTCTAATAAGTCAAAAGTAAAAGATCATAACAACACCGTAGTTCGAAATAAACGTGATCACTTACCGATGTCATGTTATTTGTTTATTTACTGTTTCTAATTCTATTTATTGTTTCTATTTTAAGTATCATTTGATTTAATAATTTGTATATTTTATTTTGGGATTCTATTTTATCAGTTTGTAGTGACACAGATTAGCATAAAGTACGTGGCCAAACGCGTTTCGTTAGTTCAGCTTTTTCATAGTTAGGCGGCGCCTCGCCAATTACTCTTCAATCCTCAGCCAGGTTAACCCTTAATTAACTTCCTGAGTCCCTGGGACTCACATCAAAATTTCAAACTTCTATAATTGTAACATTTGAGCGACTAGATTCCCCCCCGTCTCAGTACCTTCCTGGAGTGTCGCGGGCTACGCGGAGGCGAGAGGACTTGTGCCGGCACTGCGTATTTGGTGAGTTATTGCGTCGAGTGAGTCCCAAGGACTCATACAAGTGAATTGTGCTATATATTTTTTTATTCGATTCAATTTTCGAATGTTGCTTATTTGTCGTTATTATTGATATAAAGTATATTTTTTATAAGCTTATATCATATATCTTTTAAGGCTTGCAGAATGAATCCAGAACAAGATAAATTCGTTAGTATGAATGAAGATGGGGCGGATTCCGTTTTGTAATCTTGGCTGCAAAATGTTTTGAATGACGAGAGTGTACCAAAGAGTGTACTCTGGTCAGCTATGTCCCAAAGAAAAATAGGTCTGTAGTGCTCTACTCCTCCATGCACCATGACAATAAAATTGATGCCAATACTGGAAAGCCAGAAATAATAATGTACCAAAGGAGGTGTTTATTTGGTTGACCAGAAGTGTTCCGTCTACTCGTGCAACGAACGCAGCGTTGGCCTATGGTTGTGTTCTTCAGGGTCATTGATATGTCAAAACTGACAAGAATTAATTTTCTGAAAAGCATTGCTAAAAATTTAAACGAAGCCAATCTGATGACATGTCTGCACAATACTCGCCTGCCACACAAAGTTCGCTGCTCGGTTTCATCTATATTGAAAAAAGACATTCCTGAAGATGCAAACCACCCTGAAACTGAAGACAAGCTACCTAGGAATGAAAGAAAATACTGCTATATGTGCCACTACAAAAAAAGAACAAAGACTGCATATCTATGCACCAAATGTCTGAAACCAATATGTTTGACCTGCTCGAAAAAGTTATGCCGACGTTGCCTGTAAACAGTGCCAAAACACATTGCACATTTTATTTTTTTGTATTGGAGCATACATTTTTGTTTTATTATTATTAATTTGTATATCTTTGAGAGTCCAAAAACATAAAAACATATGTAAGTTACGAAGATTTCATAGTTTTGTAGAGGTTTTAAAATTCCTTTGTTTTGTGAGACTGATAAAATTAGTTTCTTTAATTTTTAAGAGGATCTCTGAAGTCTGTCCAGTTTTGATACTTTTTCCTAGTGCCTTAATAAATATTTAATATAAATAATAAAAAAAAATTAAAAGAAATTGTTTTATTTGAGAATATCACGCTTAGAAAATATACGAGTCCCACTGACTCATACAAGTTAATCACGTTAGTAAATTTCACGAAGTTAATCAAGGGTTAAGACATACACTAAATAGGGATCAAATCTATCTATTTAAATAAAAATGAATTGCTGTTCGTTAGACTGATTAAAACTCGAGAACGGATGGGCCGATTGAGCTGATTTTGGTTTTAAAATGTTTGTCGTACTCGACTTTGCTCACTGTTTAGACCTACCCTGGACGTAGGTCTAAACGGTGAGCAAATAAGGAAAAATTGCCGGGAACTTTTTTTACCCGTGCGACGCCGGGGCGGGCCGCTAGTAAATAATATAATTGTAATTTCCTGTAACGTGTAAGTTGAATAGATTCAGTATAGTGCAATAACTCTTTTATTTCAACCAACCCACATACATAATCACTAAAGACTAGTAAATACAAACAGTTCATTTTGTTGTTGACTGTACTATACTCGTATAACGGCACGAGAACAAAAATCTTAATTTCAAACTTAAGAAAAACTCCCGATTCTAATGTCTTAATTACCTTGAAAGTAAAACACCATAATATTTAGTAATATGCACGCGATGCGCTTTCATTTGATACCCCACTCGAGTATATTTGTATAGATTTTCGGTTTTCCTCCCCCATTCTCACCCCCATAACTTTTAAAAGCTCAACCGATTTTCATGAAACATCTCTAAGAACAACTGCTCCAAACACACCCTTCATACAAAAATAAACTAAATTGAAATCGCTCCGCTCGTTTGGGAGCTATGATGTCCCAGACAGACAGACAGACAGACACGGGTAACTTATAACACCCCTCTTTTTGGTCGGGGGTAAAAAATGTACAATGATACAAAGACAACGCAACCAACAACTTAGGCACACATAACCACTGCTCACCTCATTTTGACCCTAGAGTTGCATCAAAAGGAAGTTTAGTTTGAAATAAACTAGTTTAATTTTTATGATTTATTTTAATAATTTAATTATTTTTTTTTATGAATAAAAACTAAATTGAACAAAACTGGTCCACTGACCAGATTGCTTTTAGTGATAAGGCCGTCCAATGGTCAAAACTTCAAACTTCAAATATATTTATTTACATGATTTTGGCTAAGTTCTTGGCTTTTTTCTAATAAAGCAATACAAAAAAATAATATCGAAAATGCAAACTATACATAGGTATGTAGTTATAAAAGTGTTATGGATCTATATAAATTATAAATTATCTTATACGTTAACATGTTTGTAGGTACTATACCTACTTACTATTTTTATTCGATACAATTCTTTACTTAAAAGGTGAATATATAATATTTAATGTAAATAATAGTTTTCCTACTTATGAGGCATACAAGCTCCTCTTAGTTTAGGGTTAGATGATGCTGTGTGATTAGTCCAGAATTATTATTATTTTAAAAGCGAAGCATATTCACATTGTAGTTGTAGTAGTAGTAGTTGTTTCTTTGCTAAAAATGGAAATAAATTTATAGAATCTGGACTCTTCGCTTTTTTCACACTAGAACAATGAAGCGATAAGAAACTTTAGCTCATTTTGGTTCTGATATTTTACAATAATTATTTGTTATTCTTTTTTTTAATTAGTTGTTAGAGATTTTGTCCCAAGAAGTTTTGTCGTCAAGGTTATCAAATATTTATACTTAGCTTATTTACAAAGATAGTTTTGTACTATATTTTTAACCCCCGACCAAAAAAGAGGGGTGTTATAAGTTTGACGTGTCTGTCTGTCTGTTTGTGGCATCATAGCTCCCGATCGGATGGAGCGATTTCAATTTAGTTATTTTTGTATGAAGGGTGAGTTTGGCCCGGCTGTTCTTAGACATGTTTCATAAAAATCGGTTGAACCGTTCAAAAGTTATGGGGGTGAGAGTGGGGAAGGAAAACAGAAAATCTGCAAATATATCTGTGTGGGGTATCAAATGAAAGCGCATCGCGTCCACATTACATAATATTATGTTGTTTTACATTTAAGAAGATAAAGGCATTTAAATCAGGGGTTTTTCTTAAATTTCAAGTTTAGATTTATTAAATTTAGTGATTAACAACTGTGCAATTTTTTTGGAATCTTGATGTTGTAGAAGCGTATACATTAGCATTTTCATTCTGCTTATGCTGAGGCGAGACCTTTTGGCACAACACATTAAATTATTTTTATTTAGTATTATATCAATATCTTATTTTTTTTATTTTATTTTACTGTATTTTACTGGTTATGTGTGTGTTGTGTCAATAGATGTTCTCTCTCTCTCTCTCTCTCTCTCTCTCTCATTTGAAAGATACGTAGTGGGTTAAGCTAGTTTATATTTATTTCTTGTAATGAAGGTTTTTAAAAACCTTTTATGTTCCAGTGGCCTGTGTAGCAGCAACGGTATACTACGGCCTGAACGTGGCTCCGTCCATCAGCACCGTGCCAGCGTGGAAGAACACGGAGGGATTCTTCGAGTTTAGCGGAATTGTGGTCTTCAGCATGGAGGGAATAGGGGTGTCTTTGCCGATCGAGAATAATATGAAAGACCCTTCGAAATTCCCGAAGGTTCTGTGTATTGGTGAGTTTTTAGACGTCATTAAAATATCTTTATTATTAGCTGAAGAGTTTATTTGTTTGAAAAATGTTTTAAAAAAAATTATTTAAGATTTCCATAGTTTTTATTGAGGAAGGCTATAGGCTATATGTATACGTAAAACCATATTTCCATTGTTTTCCATTTACCATTTTTAAATAACTAACTTTTTAAAATAATTATGCGAAAAAATTAAGACGCAAGCCGTAACCTCCGAACACAGTATAAAAAAATAGTCTCACCTAAAAAATGAGGTTTATTAATTAAAAATCATTATCACAAACTTGTTGTTGTGTTAAAAATACATAATACTCTGGAAACACCGCGGCGTAAATAGATAGTACATCATCATCATCATCATCACCCTATTAACGTTCCCACTGCTGGGACACAGGGACTTCTCTCTTGACGAGAGAGATTAGGCCTTAATTCACCACGCTGCCCAAGTGCGGGTTGGTGAATGTCACATGTCCTTCTTACTCTTTAAAGTTCTCAGAACATGCCGGTTTCTTCACGATGTTTGCCTTCACCGTTAAAGCACGTGTTTACAGTACATACATAAATAAAATTGGAGTTATCTATCTGTTTGTAATATTAAAGGAAATTTTCACTGAACGCATTAGCACATATGAATTTGTACAGCGTCGCCAACAGCGGAGGGGGAGAGGAGTGGTCTCTATGCAAAATGGATTACGAGTTAGTGACGCATACTGTAATATTCATAGGAGTAAGAAGTGATAAACCTACCTTTGCATACCCGCTACATAATACAAAAACGTATTTTTTTATTGTTGTCTATCCTTTTGACGGACTTTCATCATCATCATCATTTCAGCCGTAGGACGTCCACTGCTGAACATAGGCGTCCCTCAAGGACTTCCAGTGATTTCGGTCGGTAGCAGTTTGTAACCACCGCGAGCCCGCTACTTTCACCAAGTCGTCCGTCCATCTAGTTGGTGGACGTCCTACTCTCCGTTTGCCGATTCGTGGTCTCCTTCAAGAACTTTCCGGCCCCAACGGCCATCTGTTCTACGCGCTACATGGCCTGCCCATTGCCACTTGAACGAGCTAATTCGCTTGGCTATGTCGGTGACCCGCGTTCTTCTACGTATCTCCTCATTTCTGATTCGATCACGTAGAGAAACCCCGGACGTTTTGACGGACTTTAACGGACGGAAACTACATCGTATATTATTGATTTTAATAATTTTCAGCTATGGCGATCGTGGTGTCTTTCCTGATCTTGGTTGGTTTCTTCGGCTACTGGGGATTCGGGGAGAACTGCCAATCGCCCGTCACCTTAAACTTTCCAGCACAATTGTAAGTAGTCATTATATGCTTGATATTTAGAAAACTTCAGGCTGCAGCCCATTTAAACAGGTCTGCTACCGCCTGAGTATTAAAATGCCATTTTTTTTTAATTTTTTTAATTAAAAAAACACGTCTATTATAGTGTTTTTTTATTTTTTTTGTTTTTTTTTTGACTGCCTCGGTGGCGCGGTGGGCGAATGTCCGCTTGCAGAGCAAGAGGTAGCGGGTTCGATTCCCGCCGAGGGTAAAATTGTTTGTATGTTCTGCAACCACTTTCCTCCTTGGTCTGGGTGTTTAATATGTATAATAAAAATATCTATATATGTATGTATATTATATTAAGTATATCAGATACCCGTAACACAAGCTTAGAGCTTCCCACGGGGCTACATGTTGTTGTGTATATTGTCCGGAAATATTTATTTATTTATTTAATAATAACTCCCCCATTATCGACCGATTCTGTCAGCTGAATACTGCCTGTTTACGCCGCGAATATACCGATCGACATCACCTATGATATTATTTAATTGATAATTATTAATAGATCATTATTCAAGTAGACCCAAACTCTTTGCAGTGACCCCACGGGGTGCATCAGGTGCATGCCATGCACATGTTGACTTAAGCTAGTAATAAGACCTATACTGTATAGATGTATGTATAAGCAAAATAAATAATTAAGAATACCTCTGCACTAGTCATGTATTGATATTCATCTTGTTTAAACTGCTGAACTGATTTATCTGAAATTTAAAAGTAATGATGACTTATACCTTGGGAAAAGGTAACCAAGTTATTTACTTAATATTTTTACTTGTTTCTCAGATTCCCAACAATACTCAAATGCCTGATGGCAATAATGATTTTCGTGACCTTCGCTCTGAACTTCTGGGCGCCCTTCAACCTGGTATGGCACTACGTGTCTGGCCTGCATCAGGAGAAGAGGCACTGGATCTGGGAGCGCGTGTACCGAGCCGTGTTCATCCTGGTCATCACAGCTATTGCTATTGCCTTCCCGAATATGGGGAACTTGATGGGATTGGTAAGTGTTTTATAAAACTAAGGGTCCTGTTAGATAAAGAGAAGTTCGGCGTAAAGAGTTCCAAGCAGAACAACACAATAGGCTTGATGACTATATAAAAAACAGGTACCTATTCTGTTAAGTCCATCTGTTAACGCATCCAAAAATATTAGAAATATTTTTGAGATAGATGGATAACTCTTTATTGTACACCACAAATAAAATACAAACTGTAAACAATAACAAGACAATACATTGGAGTACAAAGGGCGGCTTGATCGCTGTGAACGATCTCTTCCAGGCAACCTTTGGATGGACAGGAAAGAAATAGAACGACATAGACAGTGGCATAACGTAAAGAAGATATAACAAGGAGAATAAATAAATACCAAACTATTGAAAAGCTATTTTCAGATAAAATTTACTTAAAAATAAACATACATAATTCCTAAACTATAACTAACCCCGCGTGTCGTTTGCCCCGCGAACCGGCGCGATACACGAGCTGTGAGATTATTGTGTTTTCCCTTGTTTTATGTGTTTTACCTCTACTCCTGTGTTATTGTGTTTTATGTTTATTTTATTATACCTGTGACTGTACAAATCGTGTTTCGAACTCATTTCCTAGCCCAAACCATAGACTAATTAGGTACCTCTAGCCCAAACGAACCCTGAGAGAATACCTCATCTTATAATAGTAACTACATAATTTGTCTGAATCAAAATCTAATCCCACTTTTCTTTCCAGCTCGGAGCGTTCTGTCTTTCAAACATCGGCTTCATCTTCCCAGCAATAATAGACCTGCTGGTGGTCTGGGAGAGTCCAGGCCTGGGCCGGTATAAATGGCGTCTGTGGAAGAACATCTTTGTGATGGGTTTGGGGGTCCTACTGTTCTTAGCTGGGACTTACTCGAATGCTAAGGGGCTAGTAAATAATTTGTAAGATTAAATGAATGTGATAAAATAAAAACTGTAAATTTCTTTTCTTATCTTTATTCTTTTCTGAGATAGAAACACTCAAAGGAACTCATTTAAAAAGGAACGGTTCCTGAATTATCTAAAGGCAATAATTTTTTTTTGTTCTGTAGGTACTTAAGGTGTCACTTCATAGACTAACCGGGTAGTTCCGTACTTGCAAATTAAAACAACACGTCAAACCCAGCAATTCGGTAGATTCTAAAAAAATAATAAGTATTTTTACGATAGCCGTTATTGCTTTAAGAATAAGAATAAGAATATTTTTATTGTAAAATTGTGTGCATTTACATTTGGTCTTAAAATGTAACATAAGTTCCAACAATTGTATCCATTTCGGACATACAATATAAATAAAAAACTATAGTACAGGTACCAGGTACTAAAAAGTTAACAAAATAGACATATTACATATTAACTTTACCACTTAAATTCCTTATTTTCAAAATATTCGTTTAAATTATAATGGTTGCAGGTTGCAAGCCACTTTTTTAATTTAATTTTAAATATATTACCATTTAACTTTTTCAACTAACTTTACGTTACGGGATTGCGGAAAATTTTAAAAAAGCATATTTTTGAGCTAAGTAATACTATTGACGCCCTGGGCATTAGATTTTATATATTTATTTTTGGCATGAAATTCTATACTTACTATACTTAAAGAGAAAGTATTTGACGAGTAACGATGAAACTCATAAAAAGAAAGATGAGAATTGTATTAGATTACTAGGTGTACGCGGGTAGCACCGCAGTGCTACCCGCGTTATAATGGATGAAGTACTCTTAACCAACAACATATTTATTCGAATAAAGATTAATATTATTATGTTGATACAACTTAAACAAATTATTTCGACCAAATTAGGTAAAAATTAAATAAAAACGGTTTTTGTGAGTTAATCTTAAAAGATAGACATATACTATTGCGGACTGTTTTTTAGATAATTAAAAGAGCTATTATTCTTTAATACATATTTTTTGTGTATCTTGAACCGTTTTCACGGCGCACGCAACGGAAGGCTTCAAAGATGAACAATTTCTCCCGTTTTTTACACATTTACCACTATATCTTTGCTCCTATTGGTCGTAGCGTGATGTTATATAGCCTATAGCCTTCCTCGATAACTGGACTATCCAACACAAAAAGAATTATTCAATTCGAACCAGTAGTTTCGGAGATTAGCGCGTTCAAACAAACAAACAAACTCTTCAGCTTTATATATTAGTATAGATTATCATTATTTTCGACAATAATCAGGTCATGAATACTTGAAAACATTAGCAGAAGTGTATGCGTAAGTCACGATACGTAGCAACGCTGGTTTTCTGGCAAAACCTTCGGGTTAGTGTAGAAATCACACCACAGAAATAAAGATAATTTATTTAATTATTATTTTTTTAAGTTAAATAAAAACGGGTATTTAAAGTGTTATCGTCCGCACAAAGCGAAGGTTTCTAGATTTCTCTAGTGTGTTCCACATGAATTTCTTCAGTTCAGTTCAGTTTCTTGTAATTGGACTTTGCGCTTGAAGCGACAATTTGCCAGTGTCGAGTTAAATAAAATTATAAAGTGAAATACTAGATGTTCCTCAGTTCAACGCCATTTAGCATGTGTTATGTTCTTGTCTAGAGAACGCATTAAATTTATTTTAAAATTATTAGTAAAATATTATTTTGTCAGATGTCTATTACCTGTAACACAAGCATAGAGCTTATTCGGGCATAGAATAATAAATTACTGCAGAGAGTATATAATCACTACGTGTCGTTTTAAATTACTGCGCCACTGGACTGGATGTTGTTATGTGTATTGTTTTTTTTTTTATGTTCGATTAGCCTTCATTTGACCACAATCTCACCTGATGTAAAATGACGATGTGGTCAAAGATGGGGCATGAAAACATAAAAGGTAGATGACTTCTCCGGACCACATTACGAAACATTTATAACGACACAGTTTTATTTTAAACTACTGCGGACATTATCGTATTCCAATAGTTATTAAGACATTGTAATGTTCCTGAATAAAAGTCTATTAAGTCTATTAAACATGAAAAAATCGCTTCACGCACTGGCCCAGCCCGGAGGGTGGTGACAAGCCGTTTTTTTTAAAAGTACTTTGGTTTTTATAAAATCGATTTCTTTTTTAAATTGGTAATCTTCAGATATTTTTTAAAGAGTGATGTGGGAAGATGATTTTTTAAATTTTGTTCTTGTACATAATACATTGTACTAAATATTTTGCTCTTGTCATATCATTGCGGATATATGAGTACCTAATATAATTGTATTTCAAAACTTAAAACGCAGCAATTCCCTAGCTACCAATCTAGTTAAGCATACAGAGTTCTCTAATACGACTCTATGAAGCACACGTTATCAGAAAATTACCATCACTAACCACCGTGACGTTAAAATCAACACGTGAAGTCCCGTATTAACAAATCTAATATCGCTGCATGCCTCAAATACCCTTCTCAAACGAACCTTAGTACGGTTCAGTTGTTGCGCGAGAAAATGTTGATTACTGTAGAAAAACTCATAATTTTAATTACAATGTTCGTTTGTGTGATGACCGATCGAGTAAGAAAGGCAATCTAGATATTCCCCATAACTTAATAAGAGAAACGAAATGTAATATTAATAATTATGTACTGTTTTCAGCCTAAGTTGCAAACGGAGCGTCACAAACATAGCAAGAAGCTTCGAACTACGACTGAAGCAGCAGAAACTACGACACAATATCTTACAACCGAAAAATACGAGTCTACAGAATCTCAAGAACTACCAGACTTCCTAGCCCATAAACTTAAAGATTTAATCGGTGAAGATGAATCTAAAAGAATTGAGTTCCTAGATTACATTAAAGAGGTTTTAGGTGTGAATTCAGAAAGCAAGAATGATACTATCATTGCTAGCAATGATACTCTACGTTACGGTGGCAATGTGTTTAATGGTAATACGGGTATTTTACTACCCCAACCTGAAGAAATACCTTACGCACCAGCACCTGTTCTTCACCAAGGTAAGTGTGATCGAATTAAATGTATAAAAGAGACGCAAGATTGTGAGTGAGGAAGGTTTCACGGAAAATGTTCCTTCACTGGTCCTTGAACGCAGGCTTGATGACTATGACTTTCAACCTCACAAACAAACCGGTTTCCGAAAAGGCGACAGTACCGCGTAGACCTTATGGTGCGACAGGCTATACAGAAGACCGAACAGTGTTACTTTTAAACACGTGGTTTAACGGTGAAGGCAAACATCGTGAGGAAACCGGCATTTTCTAACAACTTTAAAGAGTTTGACGGACATGTGACGTACACCAACCCGCACTTGGCCAGCGTGGTGAATTAAGGCCTAATCTCTCTCGTCAAGAGAGAAGTCCCTGTGTCCCAGCAGTGGGAACGTTAATAGGGTGATGATGATTAAACTTCGCCAAAGGCCAACTTTTGTCAAAACTGAAAAAGCTTATTGGCCATGCAAATGTGGAAATATTTTTTTAAGATATAACTAATGAAATCGGGGTTTGGCCAGTCAAACTTTAATTAACCAAGTATCTATTCAAATTGGTATGGTAGTGTAAAATATATTTTTTTACATTGGTTTGTTTTTATATGTAGTAATTGAAAATAATGAAAACAAAACAATAATATATCTTTTTATGGGTTATTTATTAAGCTCAATGCCGAAGTCCGTTTAACCTATTCTTAACAGTAGGTAGGTAATGTTTTCCCAAAACTTCACTTAATATTAGTATACAGTGTTCCAACTCAATGTTCGGTCAAAACGCGAACTATTTCTACGCGCCTTGTTCGAAACCACGATTTTAGTATTAATGCGGGTATCTATAGTAAAAAAACGCCAAACATTGAAAGGGTGCCCCGCGGTGTCACCTGCGTAATATAGAATTTGCTAGTATTTGTGAATCTAAGAAGACACAGCGGCGACTTTCCATTGAACGAGTTTTATGATAATTTTCAATTCCAGATCTACCAACCATCATACCACCATCGGTTTACCTGGCTGCTCTTCGAAGGAGTATGGTGCTGAACCCTGGTAACTTCGCCCTTTGGCCGCAAGTCAACAACATCCTTGCACACCGCGACCTAAACCCACAACCGATGACTTCACAGTCAGTGTTGCCACCTCAACCGATATCTAGCCGCCAAATGCCATATAATAATCCCACAATGCAATACCTCAGTCAACGAAATGGTTTGGACGGGATGGTCCGTCAAGTAAAAGTCATGCAACCTGTAGATTTGAATGATAACGCTTATCCTTATGAGCCTGTTGAGAAATAATACCTATGATTCAAGTCTTTCTCTTCAGTTCTGATTCTGATATGTGGAAATTTTCTTTGAATAATTTGTTTCTTTTATGATTATAAATAAATAAATATTTCCGGACTAATTGCACAGCATCACCTAACCCCTAACTAAGCAGAGCTTATACTATGGGTGTTAGGTGTCTGATATACTGCATAGATACATGTTTTTTTGTTGTAACTTAATACTTATGTAACATAGAAAACAACCAGACCCGAAACCACGTTCCAGAATCTGGTCCCCCGGCGAGAATCGAACCCTTCACCCACCAAGCCACAGATGTCGTCAAGCGATGATAGACAAATGTTTGCAGTATAGTGGGTTCGATAATTAAAGTAGTTTTTCTCCAGTGCCCATAGATTTTTACACCCTGTAAATGATATTTAAATAATCTAGACATTATGGATGCTTTGCTCTGAACAACTATATAATATTATAAAATGTTTTATATACCTAATTCTAATATTCTATTCTATTCAATCAATCATTATAAATAAATAAATAAATAAATATTTCCGGACTACTCACACAGCATCACCTAACCCCAAACTAAGCAGAGCTTGTACTATGGGTGCTAGGTGACTGATATACTACATAGATACTTTTTTTTTTCTATGTATCATATGTATGATATGATACATAGAATACACCCAGACCCGAAACCAGGAATTGTAGATTGTACAAAATCTGGTCCCCCGGCGGGAATCGAACCCGCAACCTCCTGCGCCTCAGGCGGACGTTCACCCACCGAGCCACAGAGGTCGTCATTATAAAAGAAAGTAGATAGATAGATAGATAAAGCGTTTATTTGTACTCCAATCACACACATACAATAATCGGGCAAAAACAAAAAAGGATGCAATATTAACTTAAAATTAGTTAAAAGTTAACTAATTTTAAGTTACTCCCCGCATAGTGCGCAGAGTCTGCCTCGGCCTTTGGCAACCCACCCCCGGTGGCGAGGCAGCAAGGCATCGTGGAAGGCCTTAAGGGTGACGATAGGGGTATTTTTATCGCCAACCAGATACAACAAGTATTCCCTGGCTGGCGGCCGGTCGTAAAATCCACTGCCAAATCATTTACAACATGGAAGAAAGATTAAACGGAATGCGCTATAATGCTAGGGCGTACCCCCGAGGCGACGCGCACGTGCAGCACCCGGCACCTGTGGGAAATGGACGAGGGTTGTTGCATCAGGGACGGGTGCAACGTAAGAAGCGAGTCCTGGAAGTAAGAATGAGGTTTGCGAGTTGGAATATTGGCACGATGACTGGAAGAGGAAGGGAGTTAGCGGATGTTTTAGAGAGAAGACGGATAAATGTAGCCTGTTTGCAAGAAACAAAGTGGAAGGGATCGAAAGCTAGGGAAATAGGAGCAGGATATAAGTTTTATTATTGTGGGAGTGATGGCAAGAGAAATGGGGTGGGAGTTGTACTAGATAAGATGTTGAAAAAATGTGTGACGGAAGTAAAGAGGATGAATGATCGAATTATTATAGTAAAGCTATTGTTAGAAAAATTAGTTTTGAATATTGTAAGTGTATATGCACCGCAAGCAGCATTAGATGATGTAGTGAAAGATAAGTTTTGGATTGATTTTGATTCGGTGATAATGGGGATACCAGAATGTGAGGAATTGTATGTCGGGGGAGATTTTAATGGGCATGTGGGAAGTATGAATGGAGGATATGAAAGGATACATGGAGGATGGGGCTTTGGAACCAGAAATAGAGAAGGAGATGCTTTGCTTCAAGCAGCATCTGCCTTTGATTTGGCTATAGCAAATACATTTTTCAAAAAACGGGACCAACATCTAATAACCTACAAAAGTGGAAATCATAAAACACAAATAGATTACTTCCTTCTTAAGAGAAACAGCATTAAAACGGTAAAAAACTGCAAAGTGATACCAGGAGAAAGTCTTACCACACAGCACAGACTAATGGTTTTAGAGCTAAAATTAACTATTAAACGTGCACCCAAATCAAAGCCCCCACCAAAGATAAAATGGTATTTATTAGAGAAGAAGGAGTATGCAGATGAATTCCGTAGAAGAGTGGTAGATAAGATGATAGAAATGGATGGAGATATGGAAGTGAAATCCGTTAATGAGTGCTGGAATGAAATGGCTATGTGTGTCAGAAATGTCGCGAAGGATGTTTTTGGGGAAACGAAAGGAAAAGGAATGATAGATAAAGATACGTGGTGGTGGAATGAGGAAGTACAAATGATCTTGAAAGAAAAGAAGAATGCTTTTAAGGAATGGAATTGTGTGCAAGATGGGAATGATGTTGAAAAAGAGAACAAATGGGAAGAATATGTGAGCTGTAAAAAAAAGGCAAAGAAAGCTGTCGCTGTGGCTAGGGCTTTAGTACAGGATAAACTGTACCGTACATTAGATAGCCCGCGCGGACAAAAAGACCTTTACAGAATAGCGAAAGAGAGAGAGAGAGGAATGCAAGAGACATAAGCCATGTCAAATGTATAAAAGATGATGGAGGTAAGGTTCTGACGGATGATCGAAAAATAAAAGAGCGATGGAAAAAATATTTTGAAAAGTTAATGAATGAAGAGAATGATTGGAGTGGAGTGTTAGATGATATCCCACCGAATGTGGGTGTAGTAAAAGAGGTATGTGTGGATGAAGTAAAAAGGGCTGTGCAAGATATGAAGAATGGAAAGGCCGTGGGGCCAGATGGTATACCAGTGGAAGTATGGAAGTTTCTCAAAATGGATGGATGGAAGTGGCTGACTTTGTTTTTCAATAAGTTGTTGCATGAAGAGGCGATCCCGGACGAATGGTGTAGTAGTCTACTAGTGCCCATCTTTAAAAACAAGGGTGATGTACAGGTCTGCAACAACTATAGAGGAATAAAGCTCATGTCACATAGTATGAAAGTTTGGGAAAAAGTGATAGAAAGACGAGTGAGAGACGAAAGTGAGGTATCACAGAACCAGTTCGGGTTTATGCCTGGTCGCGGGACAACGGATGCCATATTTGCACTTCGCCAATTGTGCGAAAAATACAGACGTGCTCACAAAAACTTGCACATGGTGTTCGTTGACCTAGAGAAGGCATACGATAGGGTGCCCCGTGAGGTTCTGTGGTGGGCTATGAAAGAGAAAGGCGTGCCTGCGAAGTACCTGCAGCTTATTAGGGCCATGTACAGCCAGGCTAGTACACGTGTTCGGTCCGAAGCTGGCGTCACCGACGAGTTCAGTGTGGCTGTGGGCTTGCACCAGGGATCGGCTTTAAGCCCATATTTGTTCCTCCTGGTGATGGATGCACTTACATCGGACATCCAGGAGGAGGCACCTTGGTGTATGCTGTTCGCCGACGACATTGTTCTCGTTGGAGAAAACGCAACCGAGGTCCAGAGCAGACTGGGAAAATGGCAGTCGAAGTTGGAGAGTGTCGGACTGAAGATCAGTAGGACCAAAACAGAACATCTGTTTTGTGACTTCGGTGGTCCATCCAACTTCGACAATATTGCCTTAGATGGTGTATTCCTACCAGTTTGCTCCGACTTCAGGTACCTCGGCTCAGTTGTACAGAATGATGGTGAGATTGACAGGGATGTAAGAAATCGAATAAATGTGGGATGGATGAAATGGCGGCAGGTCTCAGGCACAGTATGTGATCCTAGAATGCCACTTAAACTCAAAGGCAAGATCTACAAAAGCGTGATCAGACCTGTTGTAATGTATGGATCGGAGTGTTGGGCAGTGAAAGGGACGGATGAAAGAAAAATCCATGTAGCAGAGATGAGGATGTTAAGATGGATGTGTGGAGTGACTAGAATGGACAAAATAAGGAATGAGTATGTAAGAGGCAGCTTGAAAGTAGCACCAGTTACGGATAAGTTGAGAGGGAATAGATTAGCGTGGTATGGTCATGTCATGAGAAGAGATGAAAGTCATGTAACGAGAAGAGCGTTAGATATGAATGTAGATGGATATGTGAGAAGAGGTAGGCCGAAGAAGAGATGGATGGACTGTGTGAAAGATGATATGTGTAAGAAAGAGGTGAGTGTTGAGATGACGGGTGATAGAAGGAAATGGAAGGAGAAAACATGTTGTGCCGACCCCACGTAATGTGGGATAAGGTCAGGAAGATGATGATTAGTTAAAAGTTAACATGATGAACGAAGCCGGCAAAAAAGCTTCAATGATAAATAGGTACAATATCTATCATAAGGTAATTCAGTTTCATTTGATAAATCACAGAAGATAAATAAATCACACACACAGACAAGGTACTTGCAGTTCATACAAACATGGAAACATTTACGCAATGAGTCACGAACTGGCCAATTCCTCCAAAAATGCAGTCAAATTTTAACTATTTATTTATTAATATCTCGTCTCTAAGTCGTGGGTTGTAGCCCCACCACGCACCTCTTGTTTTTCTGCTTTAAAAACACGCGATTCAACGATGAAGGCAAAACGTCGTGAAGAAACCTGCATGTTCTGAGTACTTTGAAGAGTTTGAAGGATATGTGACATTCACCAGCCCGCACTTGGCCAGCGTGGTGAATTACTAAGGCCTAATCTACCTCGCCAAGAAAGAAGTACCTGTGTCCCAGCAGTGGGAACGTTAATTGGGTGATGATGAAGAAACAATGCAGAATATAACAAAACCGCTCCTAAATATTTTGAATATAATTAATATGTTCCAGTTTAGTTACGCCTGAGACGATACGTAACTATGTATTAAACTGAACTACGTACTTATTTTGTAAGACCTATAGTTTTTTTCTCTTTGCTGATATCTAATTTGTTATTTAGTACTTTTATAATGCTAAAAAGTGATAATTTGTATGACGGCCCCGTCGTAAAGACCCTCGGTTTTTAATTAAGTTATAACAGTCGATTTTGTCAAAATAAAAGTCATTTGTACCAATACAGTCACCGAAAAAGTGTTATAAAACTAAATAAGTGAAATTTCATGTTTATGATTTTTATGAGTAAGTTTTTACTTGAGATTTTGCGTTACAGGTGTAATTATGTAGGTTCTATAACTAACAAATAATAGACATAATTTTTATGTGGTTTTTGATGATTGCAATAACAAACCGTGTTAGGTTAGATAACTAGAAAAAAAAATTATAAGTCCGTCGTCTTTTAGATTATTTGAGCTATCTATCTATCTACGACCAGGAAGTTAAACGGAGTAGGTAATTGAGAGGCCGCTAGTAAAATTGAGGTCTTTAAAGAAGGCTTATGTCTGGATGGCTCATGACGAATTATGATTTCAGAGCAATTAGGGACATACTAGTAATATTTCATGGATTAGAGTTGCTTCCTTGTGCTTTTACCAAATTTAGCATAGGCATCACTTAAGAACGTTCTTACAGCTGGGACACAAGGACTTCTCTCTTGAATAGAGTAGTTAGGCCTTAGTTTACAACGCTGGCCAAGAGCGCGTGAACTGGCTTTACCAGCTTTACTTTTAAGTACCTAATTTATTATACTGTGACCTTCTTCTTCTTCTTTTATTTGATGGCGTTATTAATATGACTTCTTCTTTTATTAGATGGCGTCCGTGAATTAATATGACATTGAGAATCATATCTTTCGACATATTACATGACATTGACATTTATAACTAATATAGTCGGTCTTACTTCCAAAAAAAAAACCATTTCTTTGTTTATGTTTACTTTCTTTCAGGTCCTCTCCTTTCTCCTATAATCTTTCGGATAACTGCCTAAAAAATACTTTATTTACGCCATGGGTAAACGTTATTATTGTGATTACTGCGACAAGACAATGTCCAGTGCTGTTTCCATTATAAAAACACATAACAGTGGGTTGGCACACCAGAAACTTGTCCAGGAACATTATCAAAAATATAAAGGTAATGTTTTCGATCTATTGTATGAAATTTAAATTCCATATCCACTGAAAGACATCACAATTGCACCAAATTGGCATCATAATTTCAGCCATATGACGTCCACACTTCGTTTTCTCAAAGATAGCCAATTATTAACTTCATGTTTTGTTAATTTTATAACTATTTTCCTTTTTTTAAATACTTGTTTGTTTTTGCCCCTTTTACCTTTCTCCATGCTGTGCTTACCTATAATTGAGGGAGCACTTGTCCAACAACAATACTTTCATTGTAATTTATTATATTTTATGAGATCCTTTATTGGTAATCCTAAATAAAAATGATTTTGGTTGGACGTGAATTGCATTAACCGTGAGCCTGCAGGTAAGACCTACACATGGACAGGTTTGGTAATCGTGAACATCTGACGCTTCGATTGTTGTTCAGCGTCCACAGCTTCCAATTAACAAGTTCTGGTTTCAGCCTAAAAACCAGTTAGTCTGACCAGAATCTAATATATAAAATTCTTCTCTCATGGGGTTCGTAATCGAACTCCTACGAAACGGCTTGACCGATTCTCATGAAATTTTGTGAGCATATTCAGTAGGTCTGAGAATCGGCCAACATCTATTTTTCATTTAAAAAAAAAAAAAATTTTGCAAAACAATGTTTGCTGGGGTCAGCTAGTCTTCTTATAAAATTGTTGACTTTTCACATCAAAACTAATTTAAGTAATTAAGTATGGAATATAATATGAAAATGGAATTTAATGTGTATCCTTTGTTATAAGTCCCATAAAGTCAAAACATTTATTTCCTTAAACATTATTGATCCCATTAAAAATCTAAATAGATAACCATGATAGTTTCAAAAGCTATAATATATCCAAATTTCGTATGTGGATATATCTTTCTCAGTATATCATTATTAATAATTATTTGTTGAATAATAAATTATGGTAGATGAAATTATATTTATTATTTAGAATTTATAAAAAATGATTATTCACTTTACATTGATTTAATTTTAGATCTCCTGCTATTTCAGACCCAGAAACCATTTTGGCTGAGGAAAGTAAGAAAACACAGTGCAATCGGTTCTTCAGTGGAGAATGTAGATTTGGAACGATCTGTCGGTATTCACACTACTCCAGGGAGCAAATTGAAGCTTTAAAGGACTATGGTAACAAAATAATTATTATATGAATAACAAGATCGCTTAGTTATAAGAAGAAAATATATGGAATCTATTTTCCATTCAGTCATACAAATTAAAAACCTAGGCCAGCATTATAAATTTACCAAATAATTATTCTTCCATAATTCTTCCCTGCAATTGGATGAATAATCAAACAATTTTTGTTTAAATCTACACTAATATTATGAAGCTGAAGTGTTTGTTTGAACACACAAATCGCAGACACTACCGTCCAAACCAATTTAAAAATTCTTTCAGTATTTCAATTGAAATATGTCCTCATTTTATACAAGTTGTAGCTGTGCGTGAAAATCATTGTTTGATAAATAATGAGGCTTGTTAAGCTAGTGAATGAATAAAACTACAATATTTTTGTTTCAGTCACAACAAAAAACCTTGCGAATACAGTTGCCACCAAGCTTTCATTCCAGGAGTTATACAACAATCTACAAAAAGAGAAAAATGTGAAAACCGATGATGGAACTACAGAACTAATTGATCAAAATGGCATAACTCACCTTTTGCCATGGACTTACAACTCGGACCTGCTTAACTATGATCTCCCTCCGAGCATAAGGAAGATTACGCTTGAAGATTTTGATAATGCTTCATTTAGTTCTTGGGGTTGAAAAGGTACAAGGTGTATATTAGGACATTAAAAATTGTTATAAAATCCAAAAATTCGGCGACAAGCATGAGAAGTAAGGATTATTATTATTAAATAATAAACAACTTGAGAATTACTTAACCAATTATTTTTTATTTTACGGAGGACCAAATTATACTGAATGTGATTGAACTTTAGATTATTAGTAGAATGTAGGTAGATAGATGGATGGATAATTCTACATCCTCATCCCTACAGTTTTTTTTTTGTTTTATTTAGTTTTAGATCTGTAGGTATCATTCGTCCGCGATAATTCATTTAAACGAACCAGTAAATAATTAGTTAGGAGCTCTCAAAGAAGAACAATATAAATAAATTATCAAAAGGTCAACTTTGCTTCGTTATAAAAAAACCTAATACTACTTAATTTGAGGTAATTTTTGTATATTTTTATTTACAATTTGTGATCCATTTTATAACAAATAGTGCATTATCAAAAACAAACAAGACTAACAAATAATGATTGTAAAGTTTCAAAACAAAAATGAGCTAGAGTTTATAGTCGCTTCTTTGCTGTACCTAGAGTAAAAAAGCAAAGCGACCAGATACGATAAATTTATTTCATAGGTAGTTATCTTTATGCACCTATGTTTATATTTCTTTGTTTTTTTTTGTAAAATCAAACAATGGGAATTAATGATTTTGTATCTTGTATTAGGTAGGTATAGTTTTTAATTACCTACACCGAACCCCCGGTGTATGGACCCATTTCAAACTTGTTTGTTTTGTTAAAAATTAATAGATCCAACCGCTCCATTTCTGCCTCCATCTGTTAAGTAGCTGAGGTAGGTACTTGTTTTATATATTAAAATCCATTTTTGACAAAATCATATTTATTACCTACTTAACCTTTTTTATTTTAATCTTCTCTAAAACTAGACACATTAACAAAGTAAGAATTAATTCTGATTGTTTACAACATACAAAAGTGTTGGTGACAATTGTTTTAACTTATTTACTACATCGTAGATGTCAGACTCGGGCCTTAGCTTCACCTTCATCGTGGTCTGCAAAAGTATTTTTTGTTAAATAATAATACTGTGTGATATTATAACAGGGTAGGTACAATATACAAGATGTTTCAAAATTGGCATATAAAGCGGCATGAAAAGGGTGTGAATGGGTCGCACCAAGCGATCATATTTTGTTCTACGATTTTTCAACTTGGAGTCCTTTTTACTACTTTTTTTTGGCCACAATATAATTAAGAAAGTTAAAAAAAAAATAAAACATGTGCCGAGCCCACGTAATGTGGGATAAGGGCAGGAGAATGATGATGATAATGATGATTGAGAAAGTAAAAATACATTTTAACTGGGGTCCACAAAACTGTCAAACAATAATCTCAACTAGTTATAGTTAGTGTTTGTAGATTGTAGATACTTTTTTGGATAATAATATTTAATCATCATGTGTGAGTTATTAATATAAAAAACATAGGTACCATTCTTTCTACTGGATTTTGACGTAAGGCCGCAGGCTTGACATCGTCTTGCCAAAATGCGTTCCAGTAGTCCTAAAAAATAAAGCAAATATTTATTTATTTAATTCTTCTGAGAATACAAACACCAACAGCAAACAAAAATCTACCGACTTATGTTATGATTAACGAGCGGCCCGCCCGAGGCTTTACATAATAATACATTTTCCCGCGGTAAAAAGAAGCTTTCGTGCTTTACTCGGAAATCAGCTTTGTCCTTTGGCTTTGCTCGCAAAAAGCGGTTAAAATTAGCCTATGAGCTATCTGATGTGTACCTACCTACCTAAACTATATTATTGTGAAGTTTCATTTAAAAAATATTATAATATTTATAATAAAAAATATCTATATATGTATGACTATTATATTAAGTATATCAGATATCTAGTACCCGTAACACAAGCTTATAGCTTACCACGGGGCTAGATGTTGTAGTGTGCACTGTCTGGAAATATTTATTTTATTTATATATTTAATAAATCCAGTAGTTTTTGGTATGAAAGAGCAATAGTTCATAGATGATTTATTGTCATTATACATGTCACAAACCTATATAAATAAAAATTAATTGTTGTTCGTTAGTCTGATTAAAACTCGAGAACGGCTGAACGGATTTATCTTATCATAGTCTTGAAATGTTCGTGGAGGTCTAGGGAAGGTCTAAAAGGCGAGTAAAAATCGAAAAATTACCCGTACTAAGCCGGGGCGGGCCGCTAGTTATAAAATAATAATATAAGTTGTTACAAAAACCAGTTAGGTAGGTAATAATAAGTAATATCGAATGATCTTCATAATATTTAAATGGGATTCATTTGCAAGCAATAATTTTAATATAAATAATCTAAATTTAAAATTTAAGAAGAATTCCCGATTTAAATGCCTTAAAATTAAAACACCATAATCTTTTGTAATGTGCACGCGATGCGCTTTCATTGGATACCCCACTCGAGTATATTAGCAGATTTTCGGTTTTCCTTCCCACTCTCTAACCCACATAACTTTTAAACGGCTCAACAGATTCTACATCATCTGAGTGTCTAAGAACACTCGCGCAAAACTCACCTTTCATACAAAAAAACTATATTGAAATTTGTCCATCCGTTCGGGAGCTATGATGTCCCAGACAGACAGACACGTCAAACTTATAACACCCCTCTTTTCTGTCGGAGGTTCATTTGACTTACCCCAGTCCTCAGGATATTATTATTCAGGTGCTGATTCATCGGGATTTTTGGTGCCGATTTTGCAATTTTTTCCGATTCCTTTACAACAGCTAGTACAAACTCTGGCGATGCCTGTCAGAAATATTGGATGAAAAGACATCATTGCCGCCATGCCGTTAGAAACGGACTATTATATTCTATATTTTTTTGACTGCCTCAGTGGCGCGGTGTGCCAAGGCCCGCTTGCGGCGCAAGAGGTTGAGTTCGATTCCCACCGAGGAAGGGTCAAGTATTCTGCAAGCACTTTATAAAATAAAAAATATCTATAGATGTATGTATAATATATTAAGTAGTTCAAATGTCTAGTACCCGTAACACAAACTTAGAGCTTACCACGGGGCTAGATGGTAATGTGTTTGTTGTCCTGCAATATTTATTTTATAAAAATACATAAAATAAATATATCCGGTCAATTATTACTACCAAAGAAAAAACGTACAAAAAAAAAGATATCAAGGAGATCTCAAGCAGGGGATTTGTGAACCAAGCCATTTTTTCTAACAATTCTACATAAGATGTGTCAATAGGCCCTCCTGCACACGATACCACTGCCGCGCCGCCACCGCGCTTTCAAGTCAAATAATGTCAGTAATTCGTAACCGTTATTAAAGAAAAAATCTACAGTAAAACGGTTCGGTGGCGGCACTAGAGTGCAGGAGAGATAAAGATTTTAAAGGCATAGTTTTAGTGTTTGTTTATTAGTTGGGTAGGTACCTTCACAGGAATAGGTTCCTTCGATAGCATACTTCTGATGACATTTTCCTAAAAAATAAATAAAATAGGTATAGGTTATCTTCATCATCATCACCCTATTAAAGTTCCCACTGCTGGGACACAGGGACTTATCTCTTGACGAGAGAGATTAAGCCTTTATTCACCACGCTGGCCAAGTGCGGGTTGGTGAATGTCACATGTCCTTCATACTCTTTAAAGTTCTCAGAACATGCCGGTTTCCTCACGATGTTTGCCTTCACCGTTAAAGCACGTGTTTACAGCGCACATAAATTTCTCAAGAAGAAAAATCCAGAGGTGCGCGGCGGGGTTTGAATCCACGACCTTCGGAATGAAAGTCGAGTGTCTTCCCACTTAGCCAACACGGCTTCACTTAGCCAACACGGCTTCACTTAGCCAACACGGCTTCCATAGGTTATTATAGGTCATCTTAATGCAATTGAAATCTGTAAGTTGTGACGCAGTAGGGAGTAATCTTACGAACTATTTAACCAATTTAAGAAAACGAGATTCGTTATGATGTGTGAGGCAGATTTGCCGCAGTTAAGTATCGCGAGTTACGTTTTATTAATAATAGGGCTTATCGGGAAGTGATCTGAGAAATATAATTTTCCAAAACACCTCTACTCCATGTAGGTTGATCGCAAACCTATCGCCATAGAAAACTGTATGAAGTATTTTATGTCTGTGTCTTTTCTGGGTGTGATTATAATAATTATTAGCGACCCGCCCCGGCTTCGCACGGGTGCAATGCTGATACTAAATACACTACAGAAAAACTGTGAACGTTAAATATATAGCCTATGTGATTAAAATCGATCCAGTAGTTTTGATTTATTCATTACTGCCCGTGGCCCGCACGCGTTAAATTTGGAGTAAAACAATCCCCTTTTCACTATACCATGAAGATTTCCTGCTATCTTTGGAATATCTAAATTCATACACTACATTTTTACTTATTTACCTACTTTTTACATTTTTAACTATTTATTTTATTTTTACAACATATTACAGAATGTCTTTATAAACAACGTTCACAGCTTTCTTTTGTCATTATACAATACAAACAAACATGTTTTCTCTGGAGGTCACTATTGAAAGAGCGACATACAGTTGTCCATGTGAAAAACAGTCAACGCTCAAATCTAAGCCTGCAACGTTGAAGGTTTGACCCTGCGATTTATTAATGGTAATTGCAAAAGATTGCCGGAAACTGTAAACGTTTAAATTGTAAGGGTAAATCCGATGGTATCAGAGGGATTCGGGGAATCAATACATCTTCTCCGGTACCACATCCTGTGAGTATTGTGCACTCTATTATGAAAGTTTTCAATGATTTTACCAGCAAACACGTGCCATTGCAAAGTTTAGGTGGATTCAGGTTTCTCAATAAAATAACAGGACAACCTACTTTCAACACCATTTTGTGAGCAGGGAATCCAGACGGGTTCAAAGAATTTAGAAATTCTGTAGGAAAATGAACAGCTTCTTCCAAATCGAGAACAGTAGGTATCGACCGAGTCCGGCCGGTACCGCTGCAAACGCTACGTCCCGCAATTTTTAAATCGGTAATATCTTTGAAAATATTCACTTAAATCATACGGTGTAAAGGGCCATATAGATCTATATTAAATGAACAATGTATTCAAGGTATTTAATTGGTTAAGGATTAATGCTGTATTGGTTAAAATATCGCTTCGAAAATTAGCCATTATTTGTCGTAAAAAGTAAATGACAAAAAAAGTTATTGTGGGTTATCCATAAGAGATAGACTTATACCATCACGGACTTTTCTGTAGACCTTTTCAATGTGTACAATACTTAGTACATTATTTTGATAAAACTCGTAGGGTTCATCCTGCGTTTGCAATGTAAGCGAAAAAAAATTAATTATTTACGACTTCACATTAGAAACCTAAAAAATAACAGTAAGTACTTCTCCACTATTTAATGGATGTAATTATACGTATAAACCTTCCTCTTGAATCACTCTATCTATTAAAAAAAACCTCATCAAAATCCGCTGCGTAGTTTCAAAGATTTAAGCATACAAAGGGACATAGGGACAGAGAAAGCGACTTTGTTTTATACTATGTAGTGACTATGAAACTATATAAAAAAATGTTGTATACCGAATGGTTCCTTTTTTATCCCCCACGCACACGTACGTACAGACTGGTACAATATTAGTGGGAGGCTCTGTATAAGAAACATCTTCATGATAATTGATAATTTATAAGGCTAATTACTAACATTGTATAGAATATATCGACGTCCAAAATCAGGGTATGCGTCTGGTTGAAATGAACCCTGATTGGTACCGTGGAACTCTGCTTTGTTGCCAGCTAATAGTTCCGCCTTGTAGTTCCTGAGCTCCTGAGAGTCCTGTGATAGACAACATATTATTCTGATAATAGATGATGCATGGAGGTTGGAGGCACTGAGAAATTCAAATCTGCAAAGCAATTTCAAAGCCTGCAACACGATCCATTCCGACCACCAACTGACAGCTCAAAATCACGTCATCCGTCCATGATGATGGGTTCCTACCTACCGTCTAGAATACCATCCAAAGCGCTCACTGACAAAGCCCACATGATACCAACGAAATTTCGGTCGGACGAGGGACGACCGGCTTCCACACGATCCATTTTGAATTCCAACCAACCGGTCGTGTATTTGCCGTTTTAGCTCACTAAAACGCTTTGTATCTAAATGCCTATGACGTTGTATTGCTTATAGGTATTACTGCGCTCTATAACACTTAGTTCTTTCAGGAGCGTTCCCCAGGGCCCTTGGTCACCTAGCTACGCCACCGACTACGATATTAATATAAGACTTATGAATTACTGCTTCGTTTTGCCTCTCCGCTCTCCCAGACTCTTCTAAATCATCTGGACCATCATCGCGATCTTCGTTTCTGTTGTAGTTATCCATTGCTGGTTCTTTTAGATCTAATCTATCTTGTGTCCATGAATTGACGGAATCACTATGCACTGTCTGAAACAAATATTCCGAAATTAACGAGAGTTTTACAATCTCTATCACTACACACTAGGTACACTATCTACACTTGGTATTCTTTATTAAAACACCGACAACAACGAACTTGATTCGCTCAAATAAGACAGTTGGCCTTTTGATTTCCGATTGTTCCTCCAAATACTCAATTATGTAAATAGTAACATTAGTATATGAATATGAATAGTGAGATTTAATATAAATTTATATTATTAAAAAGTCAATGGGGCAAAAATTCCCATCCACCCCATTGACTTGAGTAATGGGGGTATATCAATATTTGATATATTCCCATCTACCCCATTAACCTCCCATCAATGGGGTGGTTGGGAAAACAAAATCCCATCCACCCCATTACTCAAGTCAATGGGGTCGATAGGAATTTTTGCCCCATTAACTTTTTAAAAATATAAATTTAAAAATTAATCATTTTATCGTTTTTAATAGACAACGAGATAGAGCGACAGGACAAAACGACAAGGACGGCACTATACACACTCGCACGTAGCTGAGTAAAACAGATTTATGAGCGAGACAATTACAGCGATCACAAACCTACCTAGACATAATTTACCTGTTTTGAAAAAGATTAACCCGAAGATAGGGACAGTGTCGTAAACACTCGCACGCAGCAGAGTAAAACGGATGATTGGGATTTTATTTCAGATTACACTACACACTGTTTTTCCTAAGGTTATTATTTGACTAGCTGCTTCTCGCAGCTTCGCACGCGTTGACAATCAAACAAACACACTTTCGCATTTATATTATTATAGATTATGCAAAGTCTCAGCCCGATCGGTTTAAAATTGACAAAGTTTCATACAAACTTTCATCTCCTATTTTATCCCCTTAGAATTGTCCAAAATCCTTTCTTAGCGGATGCTTACGTCATAACATTTACCTGCATGCCAAATTTCAGCCCGATCCAGTCCAGTGGTTTGGGCTGTGCGTTGATAGATCACTATGTCAGTCAGTCAGTCACCTTTGAGTTATATATATTTAGATTTTACAAATTAGCGTAGTGATTATTTTACGAAAAATGTTATTTACAATAAACCAGAACTTGATTCGCTCAAATAAGACAGTTGGCCTTTTGATTTCCGATTGTTCCTCCAAATACTCAATTATGTAAATAGTAACATTAGTATATGAATATGAATAGTGAGATTTAATATAAATTTATATTATTAAAAAGTCAATGGGGCAAAAATTCCCATCCACCCCATTGACTTGAGTAATGGGGTGGATGGGATATTTTTTTCCCAACCACCCCATTGATGGGAGGTTAATGGGGTAGATGGGAATATATCATATATTACCTACAGGGAATATGCATAGGTACCTAGGTATGAATAAATAATGCACATTGTAAAACTCACACCAAGGTACAAAACGATGCAATAGTGTTGACGGACTCGGTGTTTTTAGATTCATCTTACTATCAATTGCAAAAAGTACCTACTATTTTAGTTTCTTGGGAAAAGTTTGATCTCTATAATAAGCAAGCGGTTATTATACCATTCTCGTCAAATAAAATTCAATTATTAGGTAGGTACCAGTACCAGGTACCATTATTTATTAACGTAGCTAATCTTATGGTATATGGTACCTACATGTTAAAATACTCACCAAAACATAATAAGTTATAATTGTATACAAAACAAAAACCCGACACATTTTAACTCGAAGTATTTAACTTTTTTTTAACAAAGAAGTACCTAGGTACCTACAGCTATCGTTCCGTGCTTATTTAATTTATTTATAAAAGCTAATTTCTTGGTCATGACTTCAAATTATTTTTACAGATATGAAGTAGGTAGGTACGTATTAGTTAGGAACATTGATAGTTCTAACTTATACCTAGATTATTTCTTGAAACAGAATAATACGGTACCAAACTACGTAAAAACAAGTCAAATTTCAAATTAAATTGGGGGAGAGGGGGGCTTTTTTGTTCAAATGCTTGTTATTTACAACTTTTTTGTTTATTTGAAGATATTATACAAAGTATTGTCGCTCACAAAACAACCTTTAAGTCTCTAAGGGCCCGTTTCACAATGTCTGAGAAAAATATCCAAATTGATTAGTGACTAACCTAACTATTTTATTTGGAGATTATGGCGTAACTTGCCGTTACTTGCCCTGAGAATCTCTAACCTTAATATAAATGCAGTGAGAGTGAGAGCTCTTGAAAGATAAACGATTCACTGTAACCCTCTCTCCTTTATAAAAATGAGTTTAAACGGCTTGTGATATAGGTACAATAAACTTGACAAGTTTGAGATAGACCCATTCTACACAAAGAGTTCCGTGTATATCCGTGTCCATAATTATTTTGCAATACCTATAAAAAAAGGTGTGTGTGCGATGCACACACGATAGAAGTGAAACTTTAGTAAATCGACAAAAGAATGAGATGAATATATTTATCAAGGGTAGGATAATTAGTAATTACAAAGTTGAATTGTTTAAAAATGAAAGTATTTTGATTAATTTTAAAAGATATTTTATATTTTATTTTACTATAATATAGTTAAATAAAATATAACATATTATGTTACACAATCTATTGCTCTAGTTCCATATTTTCAATTTCTGGATTTTTTTCATTTTAATTTTATTTTCATTTTTTTTGCGATGATATTGACGAGACATTTCGGCATTAGTTTTCGGCAACATAAAAAATTTATTATTTAGCACAACAAGATATAAAAACGCTCACGTAGTTTTCACATACACTAACACACGATAAATGCTCAAATACAAGCAAGTATTATACAGTGTGAATATGAATATACCTACATACACACCGACATTTGCTCTCTCGCTCTGGCTCACTAATTACAGGCGACTAATGTATTTGTGTCTCTTACCCGTCGTTTTTTCCGTTGCATCCGGTTTGAAATCACAACGATTCTAAAGAAGTTTCACTTAAAAAAAAACATAACAACACGTTTAGTGTATGGGAACCCCTTTCTACAAGGTGCCCTTTAATAAATGGATAAAACTTGAAATGGACTAGTTCAGAAAAAAAAAACTATTCACAGGTATTACTTGAAAGCCCATAGGACGAAGAAAATTTAAAGGTTAGGTAAATCTTTTTATCCAGTTTTCTTGTGACACGCAGCCTTAATTACGAATACCAGTGGCGCAAACTTTCGCTTCGGCGCCAGAAGTAGCGGGCTCGATTTCTGCCGAGGGGTCAAGTGTTTATTTGTTTATTTAGTGTTTGTATGTTCTGCAAGCATCTTTCTCCTTGGTCTGGGTATTTAATGAGTACCTATAATAAAAAATATCTATTGAGTATAATAATAATAAGGTATCTGAGGTAAAATAAAAATCAGTTGTGTCAACTGAGTTAAGCAACTCGACTCGTTTCGTGTGCTTCATTAGAAAGCAATTTCTTGGTTGAGGAATCCAATCAAATATTTTTAAAGATATGTGTTAGGAATTGATAGTTCTAACAACTACTTAGAGATACTTTCTTAATAAATAATAGACTTGCCGTGTTTGTTCTTTTTAGCAAGTCCTGAATCACAATGAGGACGTCTGCCAATTACTCACCATGCTTAGCAGGCGGGTCCAAGAAGATGCTGCAGAACATCTTCTGGCTAGATTATGCTAGCCGGGTTCTACGGTGCCGACGGGAGGAGATGGGGAGCAACATTACATAATAACATAACATAAACATTATTAATTTATATTTGTAACGACAAATTTTGTCATTTAAAAAAGGATTCAATAATGGAACCGATCTGAGAGTACCTATGCATTAAAATCACAAATTATATCTTTTTCATTTGGCATACATTTAGAGTATCCATCCACAGCTCTAAAAGTTTGCAGAAAATAAAGACAAATAGAATTGTCAAAATTGTCTTTATATTAAACTGGTAAATAGAAACTAATGACCATATTGTCTGGAGACCATAATAAAATAATGCTTGCAGCGCAAGAGGTAGCGGGTTTGATTCCCGCCGAGGGTGAAAGTGTTTGTATGTTCTACAAGCACATTCTCCTTGGTCTGGTTGTTTAATATGTATAATAAAACACATCTATATATATAAGTCTATTATATTATGTGCATCAGATATCTAGTACCCGTAACACAAGCTCAGAGTTTACCACGGGGCATGTTGTTGTGTGAATTGTCTGGAATTAGATATTTATTTTTTAATTATATATTTTTATGCAAACTGTATTATTATATTGGTTGGTTAAATATAAATAGGTACATACTTCAATATACTGAAAAACCGCATAAAACCTGTTTAAATACAGACAGACTCTAGAATTTGCCTGATTCGAATAAAGTAGTAGGTACATTACCTACTTCTTCTATCTTAATTATTATGCATTAATAATAGGAATGAAGTTAGAGGTCCGTAGCGTGTTTTTAAGGCACATAATGTTTTAATTTACTTATTCTGCATTAAAACGTTCTATATGATTGGAAAGGTAAAAAGAGTAAAAATTTCAACTCTTATTCCCGTGGACGCGTTCACTAAGTGTATTTCTGACACAGACGCTTCATTCTCCATTGTATGCAAAGATCGAACGAGGACACGAACGACTCGATCACATCCAGTTCTATTTTTTTTTCGCTATATATATTCCTACTTATGTTATGTTGTTTTTTTTCACAGAATCTATATCTTATGTAGGAGTTTCACCAACAGTAAAAGCATGCTTGACAACGTCGTCCATAAACTAAATGTCAATGTCAAATTAAAAAAAATCGAACTTTTTGCATGATCTATGATCTATTGTGGATTTTTGATTTTAATTGGTTTTATTTTCTGAAAATAATCTAACCCACTGGGTTTCAAATAATAAATGTGGCACCTACATGAAGCATACACTATTACTTAAAAATGGTGGATTAGTAAAAAATTTACACAGTGTCCAGCAAAATTGAATAATTTTTCATACTAATTCCTTTGTTTTTTGTTGTTGAACGATGTTTGGAAGGCCTAGATGCAGGGAATGGACTCCACTAGCCACACAGCAGCTTCGTCTGAGGAGTCTGATACAGGTAAAACACTCAATTTAAATCTAGCGATGATTCATTGGATCAGGATAGAGTTTACCAACAAACGCCTACATTCTCATCATTGCCATACGTTAACCTACATAATTTCATAATTTGAATATAATGACTTTGATATTTATGATACTCTAATTAAAGTTCCTTCTTACTCTAAAAATTTTATGAAAATTAGTACATAATATACAATTTAAAAGTGTCAAGATTTTGTTACAAGTAGGTAGGTAGGTACCATTAATAAAAATCATTTCTTACAGTATCAAATCCATTCTATTAACTGAGATGCCATTTGCAAAAATCCTTAGTAAAGAAATCAATCAATATTAATTGTTTACAATGTATTCAATTAATTTGAGCTGTCAGCTAGCCTACTAGCTTGCTTATACTAAAAGGGTTAAGTTTTTATAAGGAAGTAGAAAGTATACATAAATAAAAAAAGTATAATAGGTTAGTAGTACCTAAGTTTTTCAACCAAGTCCTTGGTAGATTTAATGTAGGCATGTTGTTGATATTGAATAACCTACTCTATTGAAGTATCATGTAATAAATATAAATAAATATTTCCAGACAATTAACACAACAACTCTAGCCCTATGGTAAGCTCTAAGCTTGTGTTATGGGTACTAGATATCTGATATACTTAATATAACAGGCATACTTTTATAGATATTTATTATTAAACATATAAGACACCCAGACCAAGGAGAAAGTTATTGCAGAACTTACAAACACTTTCAACCTCGGCGGCATTTGAACCTGCTACCACTTGTGACGAAAGCGGACCCTCGCCCACCGCACCACTGAAGCAGTCAATACTTATTGCTAAATTAAAAGGTCTTACTCATATTTGCGTTACCAATTAAATTATACCTAGTCTGTTAATTGAGCCTTGAATTTGTATGTGGAATATGTAAAATAAAAGAATACCTACATGTGTACTTAATAAATAATTGGTAAGGCCAATGAAAATCTGCGGAACTGCCTTGGCAGATAATAATAATTAAATTAAGGTTTTATTTGAGATAAGTTAATAACATCACCCAGTATTCATAAATCATAATCTTGTATGTTGTAAAACAACAACTTTTTCTATGTTGATAAACTGTTTTACTTAGTAATCTTATCAATGCAATTGCATTTACCTACTTAGTAACTTGATAACTCACACTAGCAAAATTTTAGCCATAGGAAGTGAATCTTTTAATGACCGACTAATATAAATTTAATTTAAGAACATTTTTATTTTATTTATTTATTGCAATCAATGTGGAAGACTTTATTTATTTACAAAAAAAAAACTAACAGCTAACCCAGACACAGAAGTAGGTATCTGAATAACCTAAAATCCTATAAGATTCAATAGGATTTTAAAAAGTAAATAAATTATGCAAAAATATGCAGCATCATTAAACTAAGCATTGTTTTATCTCAATAAACAATTTATAATCATTTTATTATTATATGCTTCTCAAAGTGTAAAAGTGTAGATTTTGCAATTTTATTTGTCAGGTTTATAGGTCAGATTTTTTATTTATACAGTACACTAGCAGTACCAGCCGTGCTACCCGCGTCTAATGGATTTACCCGCGGTATCACATATTTTCTATGTATATGGCACTTCTTATGTTCAAAGGAATCTGTGCACCAAATTTCATTCAAATTGGTTCAGTAGATCCATAGATAAACCCTAGAATGTCACAAACATTGTTACAATCTCACAAACTTTACCTCTTATTCTAAGTTTAAGAAACTAAAGACTGCATCTGTGCAGTCCTCTGTCTGTCTTGCTCTGGAGTGTATTGTTTATTACCCCCATGCCTAACTAGGCCCTTATCAGCCAAACTCCTTGATGTACCGGAGGACTTACAATACAATACAATACTCTTTATTGAACACAAAATAATAACACACACAAAAAGATAAAAATGTACAGAAATTGTGAATCATTGGGCGGCCTTATCGCTGATAGCGATCTCTTCCAGGCACTTAGGACTTTTAGAGACTAACAGACTCGTGCAAGCATATATAAGAGTGAGGATGCGGCTTCCGCGTCAAAGCAAAGCATGTTCTACTGTCTCTACTTCCTTGAAGCAGTTAGAACAAAAACTGCTCTATGTTGCTCCAGTTTTGAGATGAATGCCTCTGTATTTCAGATTGTCGGCTACAACATCAGACCGCCGGAATGGTGCCTGTCTCAATGCAGCTTCTATATCACACTTCACCACACCACCATGTCCGCTCCGTTCTACACCAGTGAGAGAATATCATCTCCGCATCCTAAATGGAAGGAGATTGATTCAGGTATTTATAGATATTATTTAAACAGCTTCATAATAACACACACTTTCATACATAACTATGATAGTTTATACATAGCCAACTATTTTTGCTTAATTATGTTTAGTTCCCAAGTATGCTTAACAAATGTATCTTACTAAGTTTATATAAAATATAATTAATAATGCTTGCAATCAATAATTTATAAACGCTGATTCCTATAACTATATAGTGATATGGTTACAAAACTAGTATCAGTAAATAACCCATTTAACCTTTTCACCGCCACCGTCGGCTATACTCGACATTACAAATTGAGCTCACTACGCCATGCGCCAGCGTCGTCATATGAAGACCAAAACTACTCCAAAAGAAAAACGAAATACACAATCTATAAACAGTTATTTCTGCGTTTTATGTATCCTAAAATGTACATTGATTTAGTTATTATACATCTATACTAAAGGTTTATAAGAAAAACCCCTAGTTGTATAAAAATTTCGATGATGAAAAACTGAGATAAAATCCCGTCAGCGGGCGTGATTCGCCACGCCATTGTCGGCAGGAGCCGACCGCTAGTGTTGTGGTATACAGCTACTAACCGAAGGTGATAAAAAATAGACAATTTAAATTTTAACAAGATATTTATTATTTATATTATGTTCATTCTCATAATAAATATCTATTATGATATCATAATAAATCCAAACTTAAACTCTGCAAACGCTTTTGAAAAAAAAAATTGCATATTAGTAATTTTTTATTCATAGGTAAAATGTAGGTATTTGTAGATCTCTCGTTTCAAACTTCGACAAAAGCATGTTTCTGCTTCGAAGCACACAGGTTCCCTATAGTTCGGTGGGTAGGTAGGTACATACCTACCTACATTATTTCGTTCTTGTAAGATTACAGTAGGTGCCTACGTTGGGAATGGGACACATTTTTGTGTACTAGATAGGTAGGCACTTTCATCATTGGTAAGTAGGTAGTGTAGGTACCTAAATCGGTTCGTTTACGTGATAGGTATCCGACTCAAGGATATAATTATATTGTACGGTACCACTGAAAACCAGCGCTGTAGCCAGCTCACCTAGCTGCTACAGCATTATGCTGAGTGGAAAACGATTTACGTTTAAATATTTTTACTATACTATTTTTGTTAAACTGCTTTTATGTTAATTTTAATTGTAATTGTATTGTGTGTTTATGACGTAAATAAAACTCTTTATATTTCTATTTCTAATTACGTGGACAGAAAATCAATAAAAGATGTTAGAAGAATGAAGGAAATAAAATAACAACCTACCTAGTAAAATTTCCTAAAATGATAATTAATGACAAGAAATTCTCCAAGTAGCAAGGAAGATAATTAGGTATAAAATACTTCTGCCAATAATCGCTCAGGGTCCAATACCCTCTCCGCCTATCGATAATCAGCGACCTATCACATCACTACCTCAGACGTAAGCAAGCTTTCAAACAACGTGCCAGCCGCGCCAACGTCTGCTATTCACGACAGCAGAAGACGTCTCGTGGGTGAATAGTGATGTGCTGTTGTTATTTGAAAATATTTGTTATCGATCTGATTTCTGGTTTTATATAGTCAAAACACCGGCAACTGCGGCGTAACAATTTGTATATTATTGAGTAAATTGGTATCAAGTAAAACTCGAAAATTGAAAATAATGCCTTTAACCTAAAGCCTTTCGTTTTGTAACTTGGATGGCTTGGAGAATTAGATTTTATAATTTTAAGGTGACGTTCAAAAGGTAATAAAACATCCCAGATTAAAAAAAGTTGTTTATTGCATAAAAAACCAACGAAATCAAGTCTCCATGTGTTTATCGACAAAATACATTTTATCGACTCTTGGCAGCACTATTTTATTCTTAGGTATTTTTGATCATTTTGTGCTTTGGCGTAGAGGTTACGAGAGTGCGTTTGGGGCGTGGCGGTCAAAAGGTTAATGAGGAAGTCTATTAGGTCACAGTACTTTGTTTAAAGTTTTTAGGAACCTAGAAAATAAGTTTTTCAATTTAACGTGTGTTTTATTTGTTCATGGCAATTGTTAAACTCATTCCACGTTCAGAAATTCTGTTATTAACTGCGCGTTATTATTTGCCATATATTTTTGGTCCTATAAACTTTTAACCTGAAATATTTCCGACCTTCGATCAAGGAGCGTAGCTCGCGTTTCGACTGTTTGTATAAAGTTGGAATACTGTAAGACAAAACTGTTTTTATACAAAAATATAAACTAGCAATAACATATCCATTCACATCTGAATGTATCATAACAATCATACAAAACATTTTATTGATAACACATGACACGGTTGTGAGCTGAAACTATTCTAATCAAACTGTACGAGTCATTTGACGTGTGATCTGTTACTGACGTCTGTGGGAAATCTCTTCTAAATGGGTCATTCTCTTATATCATATGATAAGTAACACTAGGCCCCGCCCGCGGCATCGCCCCCTATGTATGTCGGTTAACGCGATAAAAAATGATGTTTCATGTACACGTGGTTAAAAAATAAGGGATCAGTCAAAACCTAAATATCCCAGAACTGTAAATCATCAATGAAGATGACTGAACACCAATAAAATAACCAACAGAATAAAGGCTTTTTAGTGCGCTTCTAACAACAACTGGTTGTATAGGAGGTTGGTGGAGGAAAGGTATTCCTTAGCTCCAAAACTTTTATTACAGGATATAATATTAAATTTATAGAACCATTTGCAAAAAAGTAGAAATATATCACCAGCCAACCAACTTAAGTAGGTCGTGTAGTAGTTTGTAGATCACGATCGATAGGTATCGAAAAATATAATAAATAGTGTCCGTTTTTTATTTGACAAAATTTACGCGAGTGAGTTTTTTTGAATTTTTAATATTTAATCTTAAATAAATCAATGGCACATTTTCAAGAACAGATCTTAGTATGTTATATAATTTATGACTTTCCAGACCGACATTCATGTTACAGCCTGTATTTTTTATTGTTTCAGAAATAACCCACCGGATGTCCTCAACTAATATAGTAATTAGAATATGGATACACATGATAAATCCAAATGATATCATACAGGACACCGTCATCCAAACGTGGGGCGTCTATCTCAACGGGCTTCGATATATCGGCGCGAATCTCGCTTCCAACTTCAACTCTGACTGCTTCAAAAGTAACACTCTAGTATTCCAAATGCAAGGCGGTTATTTCTGCTCATACAAAAGTCTCAAACTAGATATAATCCCTCCGGAATACGATTTAGAACAGGGATCACCGCTATCCGACTCATCGGGCAGAACCACTACAGCAAAAATACCGTTGGACTCTCGAGCGATACTTAATCATAAGCTAGTTAATGAATCTAGGTCTTTATCGCCTAGTAAATACCCTAAGAAAATAGATAGAGAATACTCCAAAAGCCAAAGTCCTGTAGAAAAGGGTTTCCAGCAAAATTTCCCCACGCTCAAAACATCCGCTAGCATGAATATAACGAGGAGAAATGACGAAACTGACCCTAGCAGTATATACGAGCATTCACCGGAAAATTTAGATGTAAAAGTGTATAGTGATAAAAACTGTGATAGCCTTTCTAAAAACACTTCGCAAGAAGACTTATCTAGCAGAATAGACTTGAGCGAGACCGCTGAGAACTACGATTTAAGAAACGAAGAGGACAGAGTTCCAAAATACAGATATTTAGCTTTGAATTTCCTGAAATCTGAAATAAGACCGAGCTACAACGCGACTAAACTCCAAAAGCTGCATTTACTACAATACTCTATAAAGAAGAAACAGGAAGCGGTGCAAGAAATAAAGGAGCGAATCCTCAAAAACTCCGCTGTTAACGATAAGTTGACAGAAGATTATGATGCGAATGTTAAGGCTAGGAGAAAACCGCAAACTAATTTATTTTTGTTGGACGAAAGTCTTAGTAAGGACAGGTCTGGGTCTCAAAGCGATTTAAATGGTAGGATTAAGGAGGATAAGCCGATATCGAACGGACCGCGGTTGGGGTTGAAATTGAATGATCTCCTATCTATTAAGGTAAGTTTTTAAACTAATTACCCAAATAATACCTAAATAATCTACAACTTTCGGAACATAAATGTTAAGAATGTATGCTTTCCATATTCAACTGGTAAGACATCAGTTGAATATGGAAAGCATACATTTGTCTCCTTCCAGTTCGCGTACACGGGCTCACTCCTCCCAATTAATTATTTCTCTTGACTTATAGTCAGTGTCAGTCAGAAACATTAAAGTTACATACGTGAATAAATTCCGTTTTTTTAATGAATATATTCGATTCTATATATTCGAAAATGAAATATTTGTAGACTCACGATTTGGCTCTAAAATCCGCCTTAATTTGCCTTGAAAAAAACTTAGTCATTGAATCCAATGAGGCATAAATTGAAATAGTTATGAAAGGACAAAAGAGTATATGTCCAAAGATAATTGAGGTCAAACTAATATCCTGGAATCAGCTCTATCAATTCACATTCTGGTATTAAAACAGTTGTTCTGTGTTTGCTGTCCTTACGTGGGGCACTGTATTAATATGCGGCTACATTCCCTCGTATTCATTAAAAACTGCTATTTCTGGTTAATTTAACTGAATTGGCTAAAACACACAATAAACTAATTCATGCCTTATTTTGTGACTATTATAATGAAAAACTTGTAATAACTGATAAAGCTGTGATGTTCTATTCGCTTCTCAACTCAGTATAAAACATTGAAGCGAACTGTCAAGACAATGTTATTTCCTTGATATTTTTTGTTTAAAAAATTTAGTTTTATTAATTTGAAGTTGACCTGTCCATGTAGGCTATGTGCTTTTAAGGAAATAAACGTTTTGACTTGACTTAAAAAAAGGGTGAAAACATTGAATGACCTGCTATAACAGATTTAACATTTATTTAAGTTATGAATTGCGTTTTTTTTTTCAAAAGTTCTATGAACCTCGTATAAGTATTTTATTAAAAATTCAATACTTTTATCAAAACAGGGGATCAAATATTAATTTATCAAATATTAATTTCAGCCAAACAATGCTTTATTAATTTCAAAACTCACTTTGGATGTTAACTCTAGATTATATTCATAAGTCAGATTTCAGTGTAACTATTATGTTTTTTAATAAGAACATTGTACTAACCTAAATTTCTATGAATAAATGATTATGATTATTTATTATTAATATTATATTATCTTATTATGATTATATTTCCAGACAAAACCTTCCCCGTACCAAAGGGCCGAACACGTAAGGCTGACCAAACAACTAGAGATACTAAGGTTCAAGCGCATTATACTATCCGACGAGAGGGACAGCAAGCTCACCAATATACGAAGACTGAAAGAGAGGCATGCTAAGTTGTCTGAGGAGAATCAGGATGTTGGTAAGAGGACTTTTTCATAAAAAATTCGAGTTTTTTTTGTTTAGCTCGTTTAGTCACACTGCTGAGGAAATGCGCCCACCATTGAAATTATTATAAGTAAAAATTTAGACAAAGAAAAGGAGGAGGTTCTCAATACGATACGATTTTGATTTGATGATTCTTTTTTTTATTGGAAAGGTTAAAAGAAATCTTGAAATTGGGTATGGTTTAATGAGAAACTTAATTAAATTCAACTTTTTAGTTTTTCGCCGGTTATTTATTTTTAATCTTTTACCAATTAAGTTAATTGTAGTTTTAAAATAGATTAATATACCTATACAGAGTTTACAGCATATACATAAATTAATATGTTCGCATGCTGAGCCGGGGTGGGTCGCTATTTATGCGTAACGGAAATACTTAATGTTCCAGGAACAGAACTAATGCAGAGCTACCACACACTATCTAAACGGAACGATACAATCAAGGAGATGAGACAATCTTGTGCTGCGTTGAGGGAGTTAGCCTCTCGCTCGCACTCAACTCTATGCACTCATCGGAACGAGTTACTCATTCAACTGCATCAGATATTTTATATAGAACATGTGAGTATAAAGTACTAGCTTTTTATATCGGGAACAACGTATGTTTTTTTTTTTTTTTATTATTGATAACCCTTATTTGACCACAATCTTACCTGATGTAAAGTGAAGATGTGGTCTAAGATAGAGCATGAAGGCCTAGAAGATTGGAGGTTTTGTCTGTTCACGTCCGTAAGTAGTAACCCTCTGAATCCTTACACGTGACCTCCGGGTGGTGCTAAGAACAGTCTCTGGTGGTAGGCTTCGGCCGCGGCTTGTCACCACCCTCCGGGCTGGGCCAGTGCGTGAAGCGATTTTTTCGTGTTTCGTAATGTGGTCCGGAGAAGCCATCTTCTAGGCCTCCATACAACGTATGTTTCCGATGTCAAAAGTAGCATTTAGCATGTAGCTTTCGTCGATACATCTGCTATTTAACTCGGAAATAATTTTTCATATCTGACTATTATTTCCTGAGATTAGCGCGTTCAAACAAACAATTTTGAATATTATATACAAAGTCAAAGTCAAAACGTTTATTTCTTAGAAGCACATGGCCTACATGGACAGGTCAACTTAAAATTACTAAAACGAAATTGTTTAAACAAAAAATATCAAGGGAATAACATTGTCTTGACAGTTTGCTTCAATGTTTTATACTGAGTTGAGAATCGAAAAGAACAACACCACTTTATCAGTTATTACAATTTTGGTGTTCTTATCTATAAGTAACTATTATAAGTTTAACATTTACAATAAAAAAATGCTTGTCATATAAGGGATATGATAATGTACCTACGCGATGACAATACGGATGTATTATTTTTATTTATGTTATATTATTTTATTCGGAAAACAAACAGTTATAACTCTTTATCTAAATACACATTTATTAGCTACTAACCATGTATATGTTTTCGCATATCCTAAATAACACACGAAAACTTTCAAATATCAAAATTAACAATAACTTTAAACTTAACAATTACTAAAAAAACACAAAGTTGAGTGACGTCACGGTCGTTGTCAGGTGCCTAAGTGGTCGCATATTTTTCAAGTAATTAAAATATATAGCGCGAGTACTCCGAATTGTAAATATAACAACTATAAGGGTTGCTGTGCGGTGTTGTATAATATCAATAAAACAAAGTGATTACAGTGGTAAAACCTTTATTACTTTGAACTAGTTTATCGTGGCAGCCAAACCATAACAAAACATACCCACATTCAATAAATGATAAGTTAAAAACAATTTATTATTACACTTATTGTGTCAAACTGTGTAAATTAGTGTTCTTCGGCCTCCTATTACGTCAGCGCTACTAGCTGCGGTAATCCGCAGTCGCTAAATTGATCGCTATCAATTAATCAAGCGCTGATGCTGACGCCATCTCTGGGGGAGTATCGGAACTAAAGACCAAAATACAGCCACAAAACATTTCAATAAAATTAGGCTTGTTCAATTGGCAAGTTTCGTTGTGTTAATAAAATACAATAAAAATCTTACTATACAACAATGGTTCTTTCCTGCTCGGCCTGCGGTAAATTCCTTAAGGGCGGCGCAGTATGCCCCTCATGCAAGAGTACCAGCCACTATGAATGTGTCCGGTTGAAGCCTGGAACGAAGATTGACGACTCATGGCGTTGTGGTTTATGTCAGGCAAGTGCTCCTAAAGGCAGGGATCCCTCCACTCCCATCCGTACGCAGGGACAATGCTATATTGAACCCGAGGAACCGATGGCACTCGATGAAACTGCTAACAACATCACAGCAGAGTTCTCCGATGCCGAATTTCAGCTACAAATGCGCTCACTGAAGGAAGAACTGATGGCAGACTTCATGCAGATGCACAGTACTCTCAGCGATGACCTCGGTACATTTAGGTCAGAGTTCAAGGCAGTGTTTTCTGAACTTCGAGAATTTCGTGTGATCATGAACGAAGTTCGTGAGTCCGTCGCAGTTATCGGGCGCCGTATGGATGAAGTTGAGCGGAGACTGGATGCGACCGAGCAGCGACCGTCAGAATCGTCATCCGAGGTCGAGTCGCTCCGCCGCTGCGTTGCTGAACTTCGCGAGGAGCTGAACGACCGCGACCAAGACGCGCTGCTGGCCGATTTCGAGATCGGGCAACTCCCGGAGGTGCGCGGGGAGAGCGTGGTTCATGCCACCATGGTGCTTGCGGCCAAGCTGGGGGTCCCCCTGGAGGAGCGGGACATCGTGTTCGCCGAACGCGTCGGCGCGTCACCGCGGCTCGAGGGATCCGAGGGCCGCCCGCCCCGCCCGCGCCGCGTCGTCGTGCGCCTCGCCCGCCGCGACCTCCGAGACCGCCTGCTGCAGGGAGCGCGCGTGCGCCGCTCGCTGACCGCCGCCGATGCCGGAGTGGAAGCTGGTGCCGCGCGCGTCTTCGTGAACGAGCGGCTGACGCGCACCAACCGGCAGCTCTTCTTCCGCGTGCGGGAGGAGTGTCGACGGGCTCAGTGGCGCTTCGCTTGGACCAAGCGGGGTCGGGTCTTCGCTAGACAAGCTGAGGGCAAGCCTGCCTTCCCCATCCGGACAGAGGCTGATATTCTGCGGGTTTTTTGTACCGCTAACGTTCAACCTGTTCTTTCTGCTGCAATCTGAAAGCATTAAAAATAGTATATATTTCGCATTTTTTATGTTTAAAATTTATGTTCTTTTTACCTACTTGCAATACGAACTAACCTTGTATTTAATGATTTATTTTTTTATTTGGGGACAGGTGACAGATAGAATGTTCAAACTAAGATTATCTCAGAATCTCTTTCCTATATATTTTAATTATGTCATTTATATCAATTCAGAAAGAAACAACTTAAAATATACATTTATGTTTATCTCTTATTTAAACACCGTCACAATTCTTAGTGTATCAACAAACCAATTATATGTTTATTCACCAAACAACATTAACCCTCACATTTTGTACAAAACTCTTATAAAATTAATTAATTTGATACTTTATAGCATGCAAAGCACATATTTACTAAAATTTTTACTCAAAAGTTCAGGTCTCATTGACTATGATATATTTAATTTCAAACAAAACTTCCTTTAAAATATTTAAAGGTTGGTATTTTCAATGCTGGGTCCCTTGGAACCGGGCAGGAGGAATTTATTGCGGCCTTTGAGGAGCTATCACCTGATATTCTTGCAATAAACGAAACGTGGATTGGTAAGGGGCAAGATTTTAAGGCACCCAAGTTAAATGAGTACCGTTTTATACACCAACCCAGGCACTGTTCTATTAAGAATGGGCGTGGTGGTGGAGTGGGTTTTTATGTGAGAAGGGGTATAAATGCACGACTTTGTACATATCCAGTTGTGAACTCGGTTGAACAACTCTGGCTTAGACTTAGTGTAATGGGTAAAAGTGTAATAATTGGCACTGCTTACAGGGCTCCATGGCAAGATGTATCAGTATTCTTGGATGCCATTACTGATTCAATTACATCTCTAGCTAACAGTGACCATCTTGTTCTGGTAGGTGATCTTAACATTGACCAATTGAAGACAGGTGGAAATAAATTTACATTATTAAACCAATTTTTACTGTATCATGAACTTAAACAGATAGTAAACTGTCCAACTCACTTGAATATCAATAATGAGATGACCCTGATAGATCTAGTTTGTACGGACACAAAAGTATGTAAAATAAATGTGAAGCATACCCCGGAACTAGGCAGACATGCCATGGTGGTTGCTGAACTGCAAATCAAAAAGTTAAAACCCTTGCCTCAAATAGTCACATATAGACCCCTGAAAAATATCCTGCCGGAGTTGTTTGAAAATGATTTAAACCAAATTAAATGGGCTTTATTACCAATTTCCAATGGTATTGATGAATTTGTGTCAGCTTTTACTTCTTTAATCTTATGTTTATTTGATCTCCATGCTCCCACAAAAACAACTAAGTTTAAGGGTCCTCCTCATCCCTGGATAACTGATACAGTGAAGAGCATGATAAAAATTCGGGACAGTTATCACAATCAATATAAGCTACTTAAGACAGACAAGCTTTATGAAGGTTATAGAGATATGAAATCACTTGTACAATGTGCAATGCATAGTGAGAAAAGGGCTTTTTTTGCTAATAACATAAATAATAATTTAAAGAACCCCAAGCTGTTGTGGAGGAATTTAAAAATGAATATAATACCCAATAAAAAGCAGCCAGGTAGCCTGCCCCCCATATTTGATGATCCGGAGGCTATAAATAAGCATTTTCTTAATATACCTGGTACAGATCTCGTTCCTATCTCTAACCTTACATATTTTGAATTTCATAGGTACTGTCCAAATTCATTCTCCCTACAGCCTGTTGGCGAGGATGTGGTTTTAAAGGTTATGCAGGGCTTTAAATCGAATGCCATGGGTACTGATGGTATTTCTATTGACATGATTTTGTTAACATTACCTAACTCTCTCTCAACAATAACAAGTATTATTAATGGTTCAATAGAGGAGGGTAGGTTTCCAAAGACATGGAAAACAGCAATAGTCAAACCCTTACCTAAAAATCAAAACCCAAGTACTTTGAGCGACTTACGACCAATCAGTTTACTCCCTTGCCTCGCAAAGGTTCTTGAAAAGGTAATTAGCATTCAACTTATCAAATTCCTTGAAGATAACCAAATCCTTCCTAGTAGACAGTCGGGATTCCGGAAAGGTTTGAGCACATCAACAGCCCTTATGGATGTTGTAGACAACTTGCTATCAGGACAAGATGAGGGTAATTGTAACATTTTGGTATTGTTGGATTTTTCACGAGCATTTGATAGTCTTAATATATCTCTTCTTCTATCAAAACTTGCCTACTATGGATTTGATAGTAAAACAATAGAATGGTTCGCCAGCTACCTTGAATGTAGATTTCAAGTGGTAGAAATTATATCTCCAATAAATGGTAAGCCCCTTAGGTCTTCGCCAAGCCCAGTATCTCGTGGAGTACCACAGGGATCGGTCCTCGGCCCACTTCTGTTTGCTCTGTACTGTGCTGACATCATCAATTCCATTAACTCCTGTCAATATCATCTCTATGCAGATGATGTTCAACTCTATCTTTCTTTCCCTCCATCAGATTGGGTTAGTGCTGAAACGAAGATTAACCAAGATCTAGCTAACATTTTTAAATGGTCTAATTCAAATTTTTTACTCTTAAACCCCAAAAAATCGAAATACATGCTAATTGGGACTAGGCGATCGCTCCACAAGCTTGCTGATACCAATATGTGCATTAGAGTAAATGGTGAACCTGTTGAACGTGTTGAGGAAGCCAAAAATTTAGGCTTAATCATGGACAAGCACCTACATTTTGAATCTCACATTGCAGATATGGTACGTCAATGTTTCTATCGCCTTAAAATTTTATATAAAGTGCGCCCATATCTTAGCCAAGATCTTAGAATAACTCTTTGTGAGTCATTGGTCTTATCACGTCTAAATTATTGTGACACAGTGTATGGTCCATGCCTCTTAAAAAGAACGTCACATCTTATACAAAGAGTTCAGAATGCCTGTGCTCGTTTTTGTTTTAGCATCCCACCTAGATCCCATGTTACCCCATTCCTTAATGCCTTTAACATAATGAAGATGGAAGCACGCAGGAAGTTACATCTGGCAACACTTATGTTTGGACTTATTAAGAATAAAAAGCCAACTTACCTATATGACAAACTTAGATGGGCCGGTGACTTCTCAAGGTATATGAAGCGAAGCAGCTCTCAGCTTATATTCCTTACTCCTCGGCACAGAACCATTACATTTCGTGGGTCTTTTCGATTTGCATCTTCACGTTGCTGGAATGATGTACCTCCGCCGCTCAGGAACCTAAAAACAATTTCAACTTTTAAATGTCACTATAAAGCCGAGCTATTAAAAATTCAAAAAACTCAGTAGTGTTTTACTTTTATTATGAACATACATTGCACTCTTGCACTTATCCCATATTTGTTGGTTGGCACAAAAAGTATTTTTTATTTTTTATTTTTGTTTAGGTACCTAACTAAATATTTATCCATCACTCTTCATCTTAACACACTACTTTCTTAAATTGTTTAAGGAAATAATTTATTCAATTATTTATAATTATACATACTTATTTAAATTAAATTATAAATTATGCTAGTTGTATTATTTATGTATTTCATATGCACAAAAACCTAGTTACATATTTAAGTAGATTATTTTGGTTTGTTGACTCAAGTATATTTCTGTATAATATGATGTGTAAATGTAAAATATTCTTACCTCAGTTTTCTTTCCCATATACTTATTCTACACGTAGCACGCACGATACCATCCTCTTCTTTGGCACTTACTCTGTACACTTTTGCTCTGAATAGACTGCTTCATCTTTTCACTCCATAAAATTAATCTCACAAGCACTTGGGCTCTCATATCGAGACGATTTAAGAAAAATACTATACATCAACATTTAGCTGAACGATATAATGAAGAACTTTTTATTTGTCATTTGCAAATTCAATGAAATGGACTCATGTAATTTGTAAAATTTCATTACCCAGTTGAACAGTTTTGATGACGTATTGCAAATTAAATAACACGTGTCTCGCATGCTTGATGAATGATGACGTGGCGTTGTCGGTCAAGGTCAAGCACAAAATTGTTAACGTTTTACGTCAGTGTCACAGTGACAGATATATATATTTAAGCGTAGAGTTTCTGTTCTATAATGTTGTGATTATTCTCCTCGTCTTTTTCTTTTTCCCCTTTTTGTATAGAGTATTGATCTGTTTAGATTTAATTATTTTTTTTTTAATGTAATATGAAAATATGTGTTTCGTTAGTATTCAATTACAAACTACAGACTGTGATGTCATCCAATCCAAGCAGGAGCAGTCTGAAAACCAGCGTTGCTTCGATCCCTCTCCCGGGGAGCGGAGTGGCATTAAGCTGAGACTGCGCCTTTTTTGGTACATGGCAGCACAGCCTGGCAGCTAATTATCTGTTTGTGGTTTTTATGTTAATTTTCTTGTGTCTGTTTGTGTATGCTGTCTTCTGTGCTGTTGTTTGTTAATGTACCAAAATAAATGCATTTCATTTCATTTCATTTCAAAGACAACAAAAAATTAAAATGAAATAAATATAGACATAGACATAGACATAGACATAGACAACGTTTATTTGCTACAAAGTCATACAAGAAAACACAAATAATTAAAATTGATAGTAGGTACATACAAAACACATTAACTATACAAACAAAAATACACAAATTATTTAAGAATGCTCTGTAGCAAAATGGATGAAGCTCAGCATAATGCCAGCTACTAGAAGCAGAGGCGCTGATTTTCAGCTTCAACCGTTACTATCACAGGACCTTGCGAAAACAGTAACCATATTACCTTTTGAAATAAACTAAAGGAAATAAAAAACCGTAACAGTATTGTAACATTAGCCTAAAAATAAATAAATAAACATATATGTATATGAGTTGTATATAAGTAACATAATATTTTATACATATCATAAATGGAGACGAAGTTATAAAAAGATTAGCGTATATGAAAACCAAGTTACCTACATAAAATACTTTAAAGGTGATACATACATAGATATACATCATATAAAAGGACAGAGGGGTTAGCAAGAAAAGAGGGTCGAGGTACCAAGCAGACCAGACTTTTGTTGTTCCAAAATATATTTTTTTATTTTTTTCTTAAAAGTGTACATAGAGTTCAAAAGTCTAATGGGTGGTGGAATATTATTCCAACACTTGGTCGCCTGATACCTAAAACTCCCCCGGAATGCTACTGTCTTGTGATTGTGATAATGCAATAAGTTTCTAGTGGGTCGACTACTATACTTACTATTATATGGCTCAAATTTGCTAAAAAGATAGTGAGGCGTCTCGAACAACATTATACTATGGACTAGTGTGGCCATGTGTAGAGCCCGTCGTGAAGCCATATTAAGCGTTGAGGTAATATTAATAAAAGGCGTAATGTGCGTTCTTGGCGGAATGTGATAACAAAACCTGAAGCAAGCGTTTTGAACCCTCTGGATCAATAGACGAGTTTTAGACGTTAGTCGCGGGCCATACACCAAATCACCATAATTAAGCCTCGATAAAATTAAAGCTTCACAGACCTTTATGCGTATCTCTTCTTTAAGATAATGTCTAATTTTGTAAAGTATCTTGAGTCGAAAGAAACAAGATTGTGCTAAGTTTAAAATATGACTTTCAAATCTTAGTGAATTATCGAAAATAATACCTAAATTCCTAGCTTCATTAACTTGTTCAATACTATGTCCCGATATTTTAACATCTAGCGTTGCGTTAGATAGTTCCGCAAGATGTTTTTTAGTACCAATGAGTAAAAATTTAGATTTGGATGGATTAGGTACCAGCTTATTATCCTGTGACCATATTGCTATACGATCCAAATCATCGTTAAGAAGCTTAAGTTTAAATGAAGATTGAATTTGGCAAAATGTATATAAACTAAGAGAAAACAAATTACAAAGAATTAAACCACCGACTAGCCGAAACATAAATTATGATATAAATAAACCCAGCTTGCGCAGACTTAGGTGCGCGGAAATAAGAACCGTCATAACTAGAGAGTTTATATTTTGTGGGATGATGTATTTCTTGTGCACCTTAAAAGAAAATGTTAAACATATTTTTGTATTTTTTATAGCAAAATGTGTAGAAACTGTACACAGAACCTACCATGAGTCAAAGATCCAAGGGTCCAAAGATAATTCAGGTCAAACTAATATCCTGGAATCAGCTCTATCAATTGACATTATGGTATTAAAACAGTTGTTCTGTGTTAACGGATCCATCCATTAGTCCATCTTATAACTTTCAAATTTATTTGTCCGTTGAAAGTTAATCAAATGATACACCAATATTGCACACCAATATTGTTATTATAACAACATAAGAGATGAAAGCTGGGTTGTTCTATTCGCTTCTCAACTCAGTATAAAAAATTTAAGCGAACTGTCAAGACAATGTTATTTCCTTGATTATTCTTAGTTTTATTTTAATTAGCTTTAAGTTGACCTGTCCATGTATGCATAAGCGTTTAAGGAAATAAAGTTTTTGACTTTGACTTTGAGTTTGATATTCTTCAGGTGAACCAGCTAACCTGGTCCATAGTGGGTGTTCCGCTGCCCGTCTGCGGAGACGACAACCCTCGCAGCAGTCTGATGAGCGACTCGGCGGCCGCAGGGTACGCTGCCCAAGCCACCTGCTTGGCAGCGGCTGTGTTAAACCAACCTTTGCGGTATAAGATCACTCTGCTGGGAAGTGCCAGCAAGATATTGGATGTGACGCCGGACCTGCCTGATCCTAAGTAAGTTATAAATCTACATTTTAAGAAAAACTCCCGATTCCAATTCCTTTATTTCCTTAAAAGTAAAACAACATAACATTTTGTAATGTGCACGCGATGCGCTTTCATTCGATACACCACTCAAGTATATTTGTAGATTTTCGGTTTTACTTCTCCACTTTCACCCCCTTATGAAACATGTCTAAGAACACTCGCGCCAAACTCACCTAACATAAAAAAAAACTCAAAAAAAAAAAATCGCTCCATCCGTTTGGGAGCTATGATGTCCCAGACAGACAGACAGACACGTCAAACTTATAACAGCCCTCTTTTTTTTTCGGGGGTTAAAACATGACTAAATATGCAAACATCGATCGTTAGGAAACCAGCATGTTTTTAGAACTTTAAAGAGTTTAAAAGACATGTGACATGAACTAACCCGCACTTGACCCGAATTCATTTCTCTACCTAACTGACAGTTCTAATTGTAAACGGAGGAATTAAGATATGCACTGACATCTTGCAGAGGAGAGTTATGTGAGATAGCGCTCTTAATAACTAGGCTCTAACCAGCCCAACTCCATGATGTAGCGGAGGGAGGATGTAGGACCTTTAGTTAGAAAGCAAACAGTTAATCTTCAATGTTTTTGATGTTGAATATCTACAGCTTGTTCTCATAAAAGATTTAAGTTGTAATAATTTGACACAGCTTGTAAATCAAGATATAAACAATAGTTATTTATCCTATTGACTAGGTTTAATAAAAGTTGCTAGAAGTATACTGTAGCATAAAAACAGTTCAGTTAGTGAATTTAACATATTATATTTAGAACTACAAAACATTTTAAAATTATTCACACTTTAATAACTTGTAAATCCTTTTATTCCTAGGCTGTGAACATGTTTTTTCTGGAAAATTAAAGAATATGATTAGTATAAACACATATTTTGATGCGATGGTATTACAATAGTAACAATTTAACACCTTGGATACTTATGGACACATAAGTCGGTAAAAGTTACTCAAATTCAATTTCTTGTAATTGGACTCTGCACTCTGCGTCAGTTTGCTAATCAAGTAAATAACTTCTTTTTCATTATATAAAATTATATAATGAAAAAGAAGTTATACAGCTAGACGCCATTTTGCGCCCCAAAAATCTAAACAGTGTCAAAATGAATGTCATAAAACCCACAGATAAAATAAAAAATCGGGTGAATTGTATACGAAGATAGTGCCAAACAGACAAAAAGCTGCTGTTCTGGCAACATTTACCATAACTAAATCGATGTTACTTTGCATAGGTTTAGATAATTTTATAGCATACAAATTTGTAGCAATCGTTAGCTAGATCCCTATATAAAATTTGCTAAAGCTATGCGATCTCAATTATGCAGCATAACACTGTATATTTGTTTACTAATTTATTTTATAATTTTACATAATTCTTAAATTCTTTATTGCACACAGAAACATATACAAATATTAGTCAAAAACAAAAGTCATGTACAAAGGCGAGCTTAACCCTATTATAGTTTGTATACATAAATTCAATTAATGTACAATTGTATTTACTTTTAAGTTCAAATATTTAAATGATGATATAATGTTATATTATTGACCTTTCCAAGTGTACTGTTGTATCTAAATGGAATAAATAAATTAAATTGAATTAATTTTAAAATTATTTTTTGTTCACAGCATTCCTCTCTACGTGCGCGGCGGTGACGTCACTCTGTTCAGATACGCAATGTTCCTATTGAACAAGTGTATTGGACAGCTGTGCGCTGGCCGAGGCTTGCCAGTTGCGGACATCCGACCGACGTTGTTGAACTTGGAGCGGATGCTAACTTCCACTACGAGTTTGTGAGTACATATTCTGTTCGGAAACGCAATGTTCATCTTGAACAAGTGTACTTAAGTATATAAGTATATACGGACAATCCACACAACAACATCTAGCTCTGTAAGCTCTGAGCTTGTGTTACGGGTACTAGAAATCTGATATACTTAATGTGACACACACTTGAACACTTGACCGCTTGACGGGAATCGAACGCGATACCTCTTGCGCCGCAAGCGGACGGACCCTCGCCCACGCCACAGAGGCAGTCAAGTATTAGTTAATTAATGTATTAACGGGCTGTTAATAAACTGCGTATAGAAGATGACTGTTGGGGCAGAAAAGTTCTCGATTTGGAGCCGGGAATCGACGAATGAAGGTCGTCTACCAACTAGATGCACGGACGACTTGTTAGATATATGTGTTAATTGATATTTGGGAGAAATATTAACTAGTGAAGTGGCCGTGTTGGCTAAGTGTTAGCACACTCGACTTTTATACCTAAGGTTGTGGGTTCAAAAGGAATGGAACTCCCCCTTTTATATTGCGATCAATAAGCGATAATTAATTAAAAATGCCTTTTTTGCCTACCTTACGTGATCTAGTACAAGGCAAGGAAATGATGGATACACTTACACAGTACATTTTTATTTGTTTTGTATATAAATACTTTTCTATTCGAAGAGCAAATTTTGAGATCTATATTGAACTAGCGCGCCCCGGCTTCGCTCAGGTAATTATTGAAAATTGTTTTTCCGGCACTTGTTTGAAATTTCCTTGCCGTACGAATATTTAAAAAGAAATGGCCATATTGGTTCAGCCGTTGTTGAGTTAATAATAATAAATAATAATAATAAAAACATTTATTTTGTGCCACAATAGAAAAACTTAAAACTAGAAATGAGTAAAATTTACACAATTAAGCAACAAAAAAGGTAGACGCTCAGCATTTGATCCAGCAGCTCAGAGCTGCCTCAGTTATGCGCTTACCAACACATTTTGCGCTTCATTATCTTAATATATATAAATCTCGTGTCACAATGTTTGTCCTCAATGGACTCCTAAACCACTTAACCGATTATAATAAAATTCGCACACCATGTGCAGTTCGATCCAACTTGAGAGATAGGATGATACAAGATACAAGATACAAAATTATTTATTTCCATAGTTTGATTTTACAAAACTTAGACACGTCAAATAGATTACAAAAAAAACATATAGGTCATAGGTGCTTATAGATAAGTAGGAAATAAATTTATGGTATCTGGTCGCTTCGCTTTTTTTACACTAGAGCAAAGAAGCGATTAGAAACTCTAGCTCATTTTTGTATTGAAACTTTACAATCATTATTTGTTTGTTAGTCTTGTTTTTGATATTGTGTTGGAGCAGATTCCGTCCCAAGCAGTTTTGTCCTCAAGGTAATCCGATATATTATAATAAGCTTTTTTACAAAGATTGTTTTTTACAATTTTCTTAAATTTAGTAATTGACAACTGTTGCAATTCTTTGGGAATCTTGTTGTAGAAGCGTATACATTGCCCTTTGAATGATACATTAACCTTATGCAGCCTAGTGGTGGGCAAAGCGAGTTTATATTTATTTCTTGTATTTACATTGTGTTTATCACTATTTTTTGTAAACAAATTAATATTTTTATGCGTATACATAATGGCGTCATAAATATATTGACAAATGACGGTCAATATGTTTATTTCTTTGAATTTATCACGTAGCGAATCTCGGGGACCCATATTATAGATAGCACGAACAGCCCTTTTCTGCAGTACAAATATGGTATTTATGCGTCCTACTCCAGCACTCCCCCACAGCAAAATACTGTATGACATAATGCTATGGAAGTAACTAAAGTAGACCAGTCTAGATGTTGCAATATTAGTTAAAACTCTAATTTTTTTGACTGCGAAAGCAGCAGAACTGAGCCTTTTCGACAATTTATCTATATGAGGGTCCCATTGAAGCTTGCTATCTAAAGTTATACCTAGGAATACAGTATTTTCAACGAGCTCTAAATTGTCGCCCTTTATTTTAATATCTACAGAACCTTGTTTTACATTAGGTAGTGAAAATCGAATACATTTAGTTTTATTTTCATTCAATAATAGATTATTGGATTCAAACCAATGGACTACTTTAGAAATTGCATTATTTACCTTGTCAAAGTTATTAGTGCGACGATCTATTTTAAAAAGAAGTGAAGTATCATCAGCAAATAATACAATTTCATGTTGATCCTGTACAAGATGTGGCAAGTCATTTATGTATATCAAAAAAAGGTAAGGTCCTAATATGGATCCCTGAGGTACACCCATTGACACTAAGGACCCTGGAGATCGTTTCCCGTTGACATCAACTCTTTGAATTCTTTCGCTTAAATAGGAAGCAAAAAGATCCAAGGATTTGCCCCTAATTCCATAGTGGCTCAATTTCCTGATCAATGTTTCATGGTGCACGCAATCGAATGCCTTAGATAAATCACAAAAAATTCCTATTGCATCCTGCGACTTTTCCCAAGCATCATAAACATGAGTTAGTAACTCAACACCAGCATCAGCAGTGGACTTGCATTTAGTGAAGCCATATTGCTTGTTATGTAGTAAATTATTTGCATCAAAATGTAATGAGAGCTGGCTTAAAATAAGCTTCTCAAATATTTTACTAAATGTAGGCAGAACTGATATTGGTCTAAAGTTAGTAGGGTCCGTTGTATTGCCCGATTTGAACAATGGTACAATTTTACTATGTTTCATTAGGTCAGGAAACACTCCAGAGTCTATGCATTCATTGAATATATTAGCCAAATCAGGTGCCAGAGTAACTATTAGTGGTTTAAGAATGTGTACAGAAATACCCCAGAGATCTTGGGTTTTTTTTACATTTATCATTTTGAAGGCTTTAACAATGTCTTGTTCGTTGACATGTTTAAAATGAAAGATGTTTTTACAATCAGGTACGTTGTTTTTTAATAATGACACGGCAAGATCATGTGAAGAGTCTAAAGAGCTTGTAGTTGACATAGGAATGTCTGTAAAAAAACTTTCAAAAGCTTGTGCTATCTCTAAATCATTATTAATAACTGTTTCATTTACTTTAAGTTTGTATTCATTGTTATTGTTCTGAGTTTTGCCAGTCTCATCATTAATTATTTTCCAGGTAGTTTTAATTATGTTACTACTGTTTTTAATTTTTGAACTTAGATAATTTGATTTTGCCAATTGGCAGACATTTTTGAAAATTTTTGAATATATTTTGACTTTATCTTTGAATTTTTCACAGGAGTTATATTGCTTTTCGCTATACAATTCATACAATTTTTGTCTGCTTTTATGTATACCTACAGTTGCCCACTCACTAAAACCAGGTTTGTCTGAGACTACAATTGATTTAGTTGTAAATATGACATTAAAAATGTTATAAAATTGATTGAAAAATGTACTATAAAGTTGATTGGGATTGTTGTTATAGTAATCAAAAGGAAGCTGTAGATCCCAACTACATTTAAACCTCTCAAATCGATTTGTAGTCACTGGTACAAAGCTAATTTTCTTTTTTATAATTTGTCTAGAACTCATATTAAATTTTACATATTGCCCTAGATGATCGGATTTTAGGTTACTTATTATATTTTTGCTGATTACATTTTCATTTAGGCTGGTAAAAATATTATCTAAACATTTTGCTGATGTGTCTGTTATTCTGGTTGGTTCCATAAATAAAGGTATTAAGTTATAGGAACCAAATAAATTGCATATTCTAGTATTTAATGAATAGATTTCTAGGAGATCTATATTAAAATCCCCGCAAATAATAATACTTTTGTTTTTTTTACACATTTTAAATAAAACATCATCCATAACCTTTTCAAATATTTCATATGATGCTGACGGTGGTCTGTATACGCTTACTACAAAACTCTGCTCCAACTCCACACATGCTATTTCAATTTGGCTTTCAACAGACAAGCATGTTATGTCTTGTCTATTCTTAAACTTTATTGCCTTATTTAGCAATATAACACTACCGCCTCGAATAGCATGTGTTCTACAGAACGAACTACCAACTTGGTGACTTGGGAAGTTAAACATCAGTTCATAATCTTTAAGCCAATGCTCTGTAATACACAGAATGTCAACATTAAAAGAACTTAAATACAATTCTATTTCAAATAATTTACTATTAATTCCTTGTATATTTTGATGCACCAGGGTAGTAGTAGGAGATGTTGTATTTTGTTTACATTTTAGCATTTTTTTGGGGTGATTCATATTATTTGACTTTTTAAGGTATTTATTTGTGTTTTTATTGATTTGAATTAAATTTTGGCAAGGGACTTCCTCTATTGTCTTAGTATCTAATTTAAAAAACTTGGAAAAAGTTCCAAAGACTTACAAGAAGTGTCATTATAATGCTCAAAAGAAGCATTTTTATGAGCCAAATTATTGGCTGATGTACTTAAAAAATAACATAGCGAATCAGCTAATTGTCTAGTGTAAAAATTTGAAAGGTAATAATTACCTTTAGTCAAGTAATATTTTTTATTAACTATACAGTTAATATCAATCACATGTACAGGATTATTGCATGAAATTGTATGCAAAGTCATGTTTAGATTATATCTAATGTTATTTTCCTTTTGTGGCAAACTTTGGCTATAAGGAAATGTATAGAATACAATATTGCCCACCTGTAGTGAAAATAGTTCATCTACATATTTAATTAGGTCAGATTTCTTTACATTTCCTCTATTTCCCATCAAAATTATCAAATTAGTGAGTTTATTTATTGAAGTATCACTTCTAATGTTTTTCATGATTTGATGCAAATCAGAATAGGGAAAACAGTTATTTACTATTGGATGTTTCATACTAATATTTAAAAACTTACCAACATTTTTTCCAAGTTCATCGCAGTACACTACAGTTTTTGTACATTGATCCAGGTTTCCTGTGAGTAATGATGCTGGTGCAATACTATCCAGACATGACTCTCCATAGCCCTGGCCATCAACACGAGCCGGACCAGAATTATCATGTCCTAAACTAACATTGCAGTCACATCCGGATAATATCCTAGTCTCAAGACTTGCCTGGCTATTCAGTAAAGCATCCATGGCTAGACTGAGTTCCCTGATTTCATCACCTGACCTTTGATACATGGTTTGGTAATGGGTCATGGAACGCTCAGCCGAACCAAGTTTACATGTCAGATTCTCTATTTCTGTTTCATATTGAATTCTACTACAATTAAGCTCATTTGTGCATAACTGTAGCTTATCCAACAATGATCCAGCAATAATAGATTTTTTAACAGCTTTTTTATGACTTATTAACATTTTTTTAGTTTTTTTTATGATTTTATTGATTTTTATGTATTTTTTTAACTTATTTTTGCTAGGCATGTGTATTTTGTTTATGTTAGAAGCTGCCACATGACCAACACTGTCATCATTAGTTAGGTCAATAGTATATAGTGAAGGATTCATGATAGCGCTTTCAACAGAAACATGGCCAGTGATATTATGAGGTAAGAGTTCATTGTACAGACTATTTGTGGTGGCAATGGCAGAGTGTTGAGCCGTTTCTTCCAACTGTGTGATTATATGGTGGGCATCACACAACTCCTTCTCCAAAATAGAAGTTCTTTTCAGTGCTGACTCATACTCAATGCCACAATTTTGGTCATACCTATCAACTATTGTCTGGAGTTTATCGCGGTCTTCTATTACGGACGTATTTAATTGATATAAGACAGAAAGTTCATTTTTCAATTTTTTGTTTTGTTCTAAAGAGTCTAAAACAATTTTTTCATTTTGTTCTATTTCAAGAAGTAACTGTGCATTCTGATCTTTAGATTTTTGCAGTTCTAATAGAACTAAATGGAGTTTAGATTGCTCGTCCTGACGAGACAAGCCTTTGCGGGTCATCATAATTAAATACTGTGACAAATCAAAGATTCTAAGTTTCAAAATGCACAATGTCTAGGTTACTCAGTTCAAGAAAATGCCTGTAGGTAGGTACTTACGTGCCAGTCGGGGTCTCAACTAAATTGAAATAGTATTCTAGGCCCACGAAACACAATTTACACCACAAACACTTTCGAAAAACGTAAAAAACCCAGCCAGATATTTTGAAATCACTAACCGAAATACACTGAAATCCGAGTGGCCAATACACACTTTTACAATACTTTTTGGACTTAAATATAATTTTAACATGTAAGGTTCACGTTATTTATGCGATGAATTTGGAAAACACTGTGAAATACTATCTAATTATTGAAATAATTAATTATAAAATTAGTATGAATACAGAGAACATCTGTTCGCTAGGGTTGCCAGCCCAAAAAAAAATGGATGGTTTTTACGGCGAGAAAAAATCGAATAATTTCCGGGAAAATTTTATACCCGTGCGACGCCGGGGCGGGCCGCTAGTTAAATTATAGATAAAACCTTTCGCCCCAGGTCCGACGCTTCGAAACTCTACGGCGCGCATGACTGGTTCTCTGAAGGCCAGTGTCCCAGAACGCAGTCCTTGAGGAGTCTCGTCGCTACCGAGAGGGAACGGAAGTACAGGCAGTTCAACAGGTTTAAGGTAATGTTAACCTAATCTATATAAATAAAAATGAATTGTTGTTCGTTAGTCTGATTAAAACTCGAGAACGGCTGGGCCGATTGAGCTGATTTTGGTTTTAAAATGTTTGTCGTAGTCCAGGGTAGGTCTAAACTGTGAGCAAATAAGGAAAAATTGCCGGGAACTTTGTTTACCCCTGCGACGCCGGGGCGGGCCGCTAGTGTTTAATAGTTTGTAAATCCACTCAGAAATTATCCTTACATTTCTTTTAAAAGGTATGTATAATGTACAATGTTTTCGCTTCACTTTTTATTACAAAGATAACAGATTTATGCAATCAGAGGATTTAACGACCTCTATGAAATTGGCAATTAAGTAGCGTAATAGTTTGGCGATGGCCGGGCTTGTTGTTCGTTGTCACACGCCCCCGTATTTGTGATACACTTATGTATTTTTGTTAAGAAGATAATGTGATAAAAAGCCAGAAATTCAGATTATTTGCTATATAAGGTTTTAAATAGATTTGAGTGTTCAATGTATGCTACTGTATGTTACAACTTTAAAACCTGCAATGCTATTGTATAACTCGCTCGCAGCTCGTTGTTTCCAAAACCCATATTATGCTAGTTGCATAATATACCATTATTTCCTAGGACGCAGTGGACGGGCACTCGCCCCAGTCGGCCCTCATCAAACGGCACCGCCATTCCAGGAGTGTGGGCAGTTATCATGATGATCATGTAAGTGTATAATGGAATCATTATTTTAGCCTACGACCGTGGTGGCGCTAACTTTAGAAGACCTATGCTCAGCAGTGGGCAAAAACCGGATATGTATGATGGTGTGTGTGGTACCGTTACACGAGCGCAGAGATCGGATGCCAGAATTTCCTGTGGGGATCAAATACTGCAATATTGCAGCTGTGATTCTGAATTAATGATTTACGCTCGTGTTCGTAAAAACTGCTATTACTGGCTAAAGTAACCTGAATTGGCTAAAACACACAACAATATTATTTATGCCTTATTTTGCGACTATATTAGAGATAAAACACGGGCGAAGAGCTTTTAGTGAACTGTGTAAACAGATTTATCACTCATCTAGAACAAACAAGAATAATCTCATATAAACAAAGTGCACAATCTAAATTGAAATTTAAAAAAACTTGATTTCAAAGCCTTTAAAGATTTTGTTTCCTTTAAAGTAAAAAGTCAAACTATTTTATAATGTGCAAGTGATGCGCTTTCATTTGAAACCCCACTCGAGTATATTTGCAGATTTTTGGTTTTCCTTTCCCACTTTTACCCCAATAATTTTTAAACGGGTCAAGCGATTTTCAACATGTCTAAGAATAATTGAACGACGCGCGAAACTCACCTTTCATGCAAAAAAAAATTAAATTGAAATCGCTCCATCCGTTCGAGAGCTACGATTCCATAGACAGACACGTCAAACTTAAAATTTTGACTTTGGTTGGGGGTTAAAATTTAAAATATTTTTAAGTTAACTAGTTCAATAACCTGTTTCCCTAAAACATTTTTTTTTGCTTTTTATAATAGGGTTGTTATCAATAAATTGTTGTTTAAATTATGGCAGATTCTTTGATATCCTGATATATTTAGTTTGCTTGTTATTCTACGAACATTGAACGCGCCTCTAGGCCGTGTTTATGTCTTTGGTACAGCGGATCGTACTAGTCTTACAGTTGAAATGACGATGATTCATGATGATAATAAACCTTCTATGACTGTTGAATTGTACCTTATTTTTATGTTTTCGCTTAGTCGCGCCTCAACATCATAATTATTTTTAACATGAATCAGAAAATGTAAGTTTTTATATTTTCAGTAGATTTTGTTGTATTTTGTTTGTAGATAGACATGTAGTTAACATGGTTGTTGTGTAGATGCGCTTTTTATTTAAGGTTTAAACGGCTATTGAAGGAAGACAAGTATTTTATTCATTCTATATTCCATGTTTTTATTAAATCCGTTATTTTTGTTATTTAAATAAATGTTCTCAAATAAATGCCCGTATACAGATATTTTTTTTTTTAAATTAGTAGGAAATTTGTTTGTTTCTTAGAATTAAATGTTATATGTTGTGAATTAAAAATATAGTAGGAACAATTTTATATACAAAAACTTTGTGTTGGTCTTTTGTTGTAAAAGTTTGTACCATACCGCCTTTTTTTCTGACTGGGTTTATTATTATTATTTTTTGTCAACAGGAGCTGGCAATACTGGATGCTTCCACAACATCCTTAATGGGAAGCGAATCAAACTTATACAATATGAAACTAACACACAACGAAACAACAGAATCAAAACTGAAAACCCACAGCTCAGAATCAGAAATATCCAAGATGGCGGACGAACCGGAAGTCATCTTCACACTCGGCGACGACACAACTCTAAATAACTTAGAATCGAAGTTAGTCCGACTATCTACTAATAATGATGATGAATTAATATCTTGTGCATCTTGTGTAGATGATAATGTCAAAAGAATCTGCACAGAAATCACGGACTTCTGCTCCAAAGAAATTCACGAAGGATTTGATGTAGCTAAATATCTCGAGCGGAGGGAAAGCTGTGTGAGCGAGATAGAGAACGCGGACCAGTGCGTGAACTGCGAGAGTAAAAAGGACGGCGATTGTCAGCTGGAGTGCTCTAAGAGTGTCACTGATGTTATTGTTATACCTAGCGCGGAGGCCATTTTAGATACCGGTCAGGGTGAACAAGATGGCGGAGATATATAGCCCATTTGACTAGTTAGGATCAATAAAATAATTAAGCAATAATTTCTATATTTCTAGCCCATTCTGCGTCTTAGTTCTTGTTTCACAATCTCCGAGTAACATTAGTCAATGGTAAAAATTAGAACTTTCAAGTCAACTGACAATTGACTGAGCGAAAACTATTAACAAATCTACTCGTAGATTGTAAAACAAGTCCGTATTGTTTTAAATTATTCCTCACAAAGAATGGTTACCCGTCTTTAAGCTACAGCCAAACCTGCGCGTCTGCAAAGCGCGAGCGTCAGCCGCGCGGCGGACGCAACCCATACTTTACTATGGTTACTTCACACCTACGCGACCACAAAGTGGTACGTTTTCAGTAGGTTTGGCCGAAGCCTTATCCTTTATCTTTATCCTCTTTTTGGGCTAATAGAAATATACAAATAATTAGTCTTCATGGCTATAACATTAGCCTACCTGCAGCTTGACGATGTATGGTAATACATGAAAAACTGTCTAATGCCTGACGCTGTGTCATACAAATGTATGTACTCATAGTAAGTCGCGCGGTTTTATGTCAAATAAGAACAAAAGTGATTAACTTTTGTTCTTATTTAACATAAAACCGCGACCGCGCCCGCGCACGCTTAAGGCAGTGTCAGGCCTAATAACTAAACAGCTGTAGTAAGATTTCGGTAAGCCTACTTATAAACATATCTACGTTGTTTTTCTTAAAGTTGTCAATATTTATGCCGCGTGTTCTTCATTGGTCTTTAGACTAAAGTGTGGTAAGTTTTGGTTGTTGCAGAACAGTTTATAAATAATTCCTTAAATTTGTTGTAAGATTGATATGGTTTAATGTATTAAATAATTTCATCTTTCAGTCTTATCCGATAGAGTTTCAACAGTTTCATACTGATTTACATGTAAACTAAGTCTCTTATTTTTAATATCATTCACACACGTGGCTTTCATTATTTTGGTTATGACCATGTCTTTAACACATTTAAAATAATTGTAATATTATAATATGATAATAAATGATTGTTTGAACATAAAAATTCTAGAGCCCTTGCCTCCATTTTGTCACAATAAATTATGTAAATAATAGAAATGTAAATAATGTAAGTATGCATATAATAATAGTAATAATTTGTATTTGGCATACTTTATCGGCTGTTATATGAGTAATAATTATTTATTTCATAACTCTACTATGTTTTTTATTTTAGGATATAATAGTCATGATGACGTAGAGGTCGCCCAAGAAAACGATGGCGAGATGATCTAGATGCGTACGACCGTGAATGGTGGAATACCGCACAGGACCGAGACACTTGGAAGGATGTGGAGAGGCCTTTGCCCTGCAGTGGGACGTAACAGGCTAATATAAAAAAAATAGTCATGATGACTAGATATAAAATTGGTATTCTGTTTAGCCTACAGACAAACATCATCCTAGATAAGGCAAATGCATGCAGTTCGCGTGTCCAACCCCGACAAAGCGGCGAGGTCGGTCGCGGCTACAGACCGCGCGCGTCCGTTGTTGCAACCGGCCGCAAAAAATACTAAATAATATTCACATTACGTTGCCGCGTTTGCTATGGACGTTTGATCTGAACTTTGTGTTTTGGGAGACGATAAATATCGAAACAAGCGATACAGTCGCGCATCACTTCGGCTTCATAATACAGGAATAAGCCGGCACGCTTGGTTTCAATACAAATCGTGATACTTGTGTTATCTAGGTCAGTTTGTAAGCCCGTTCAAAAATACTATACACCATTTTTTTGCTTTATCAATTGAATAGGAAAGTGCTAAGATATAGAGCATCACAGTCCCGGACTGCGAAATTTGGTACAGATCGCACGAAAGCGTTACTTAACGCTTAACGTCAAACGTCAATGCATACTGTAACGTATTGAATTTGCAAGAACAATTCAAAACACGGGTACAATTTTATTTAAATAATCGAACGGACTTATTATATTTTTAGGAATCTACACTAGTCTGTCTAAATAAAATATATTTATTAAATAAATATTTATTAAATAATATTTATTATTTGTTCTAACTTAAGCAATATCGGCTTTAGTTGGGAGACAGTTTTGTGCGAGATGATTATAACAGACGTGAAATTTCTTAAATTGGTACACATTTCGTTATTAACCTTTCGTATGGTTAGCCCCAGATCTCGTCATCTGCCACCCAGAGATTTTAGATCTGTGGTAAAGAGTCTTATGTCTGTTTTTACGCAAATAGAGAACTTAGGACAAACACTTATATAATCGCTTGCATTTGTTTCCTACGGAATGTACAAACCAATAACAAAAAGGATTTGGTGTTCTGCACAATAGAGTTGAAATAAATATTCACAAGTCAAGAACAGTGTTCGTAATATTTCTTCGAAATCTTTGGATTGTATCTATCAAATTAAATGTCTGGTCTAAATGGTACTAGGAAATGCGAAACCAGCGTTACCCTGTACCTAGTATAGGGCAACATTTCAGATGAGACTAACTCCTTTTTTGTGCGCACCTAAGTGCAGGCATTCACAATCTTCGCTCATACATACCTACTATAGGTAGGCCTAGACTTATAACTAGTGTCCTACCCATTTACTGTCCTATGTGTTCGATGTTTGTTTTTTTGTTTTTCATTTAATGTTTTAAGGCCCTCAAATTTTGCTATCATTGTTATTTTTTATTTTATTTAATTAATTATGTTACTGAATGTTAATTGTCTGTGTTGTAATTTGTCTGTACTTATGTGTGTGCAAAATAAATGCTTTTTATTTATTTATTTAAATGTTTATTGAAGAAACACTTACTTTTTAGCTATAACGCATGAATTTGCGGTCATTAATTTTCAACTTACTATTAGATACGTTTTATTGGGACGAAAGGGCTATGACATTTTGTTGTGTAGGTGTGTATGTTTTTGTGCAAAATTATAACAAGATTGGTTGAGTACTTAGATAACGCATCAAGAGGTAGCAAACAATAGAGAAACTTATAATGTTAATAAGGATTCTTATGTGTATCTTGTTTAAATAAACTTGACAGCGAAGCCTAGCAATAACTCGATCCTTGATTAAAATTAAAAATAGTCAGATATTAAAAACTCTTAATGTAAAATGTTGTTCAGTTAAAGTACAGGTATTCAGCCGGGTTCAATCATGGATTTATCACTCCGTCAAAAGACAACCTGCAAACATAAGATGATCTCTCATCTCCTCTTAACTGATACATAAACTCGGGCCAGGTTAAACTAGCAGGCGCTTTGCCCAGCGAAAGTATAAATAGCTCTATACCACGCATGCGTGTTCCCGCACGTTCTAAATCCAAATTGTCCGGCGCTTGCACAGCCCGGACGTCGAATTTTTCTTTTTTTTTCTTGTTTTATTCGAAATTCGACTGGAAAGGCCACCTGTCAAATTAGAATAAAAATTCGCGATTCGTGCAGTGTTTGTGTGAAAATGTGTGAACAGTGCATTCAGCGGTAAAATAAGGATTTTTTTTCTGTCGTGACATGTGGTAAGTACTTTTCTATAGCGCTTTTAGTTTAGTATTTAGTTATTTAGGTTATGTAATTATAGTTACCAGGGCGGTTAGATTCGTTTTGGATAAAGTTGGCGAATCGCCTGTTTTTAATAATTAATAGTTGCCAATGACAAGGTCTATCTGTCTGTCGATTGAGTGGCAGAATCAGGGATCCACATTGCTGATTATAAATATAGAATGTGTATATATGTAATATATCCATTTGGATATCTGCATAATAACTATTATATTCGACGTAAGATATGTAATTAATTGGCTTGTCTCGCTGTTTCTAAGACTAAATTTGTACAGTTGAGTGCCCTTTTTGGCTTCTCAAGGCCTTTTCCCTTGAGTCTAAGTCTCTCCTAGAGGTTAATGACTTTGCCAAAATGTTCCCGGGTTAGTTAGTCCCTGTAGTCTTTGACATCAACCTTATTAGTGTCTTATCTAGTCTAATCTAGGCCTAATAAATCTAATGAATTTCAAGATTAGAGTATTTAAGAAACATTCCTTTGTGATCCATCCTCGTTCACATTGACACGTAGATAGGACTCTGGTATTGTAGTCAAACAAAATTGTTTGTAATACAATATGGTCTTGGTATATGTTTAAGTTTCCCGGAAGGTTTTCGCATCGGCTGGAACGGATCAGCTAGTTATTTATACATATCAAATTTGCAAAAATTATGTTATCAATATGGGATGTTACTGCATTTTGCTCGCGCCAGGGTGCAGCACAGTAAACAAAGAAGAAAGGTGTTATTTTTCTAGGAGTCCTTCAAAGAGTTTTTTGATAGAGTACATAAATGGCATAAGCCCTAAACAAACTGAAATTAAGAAACAATATAACCCGAATGCGACTTAGCTTTTTTGGCAATTTTTACAGTCTATAAGCATATTAAGTGAGAATGGTTAGGCCAGTCTTCATTCGATACAGCTCGATTTTTAATCAGAGTTTCGAGTAATATTTGAACCGTTACCAAAGTTATTTGGAGTTGTGTTTAATATTTTACAAATCGTGTAGAGAAATTATGTCGCTTAACTCACTCGAATCCAGTTCGATAATTTATAAAATACAAATTTATAAGTTGTAAAAACTTCTATAAATATAATTTAAGATCGTTTAAATCATATATAAAGTTACATACTTAGCAGGAAATAAACATTATACATATACCAATCTTAGGCACCCTGGTTCTGTAGTGTGTCAACTACTGGTATATTGTATGAATGTGTGTTTGTTTGAGTGAGCATGTGTGTCTGAAATGTTATACTAGAAGAAATTCTTTACGCGAAGCAGAAAGTAATGCTGTTGAGAAATTAGTATAGAACATTTTTATCAGCCCTTTACTATTAGAGAAGTTAAGCTGAGTCAAACAGTTTTAAACTGGCGTCATTGTGACAGTCAAAAAGCTTGGTCACGGGTTAAAACAATTGATACTTTAATTACATCTAAACATCCTGCTTGGTTATCTTCGGACACCTAATGGGAGATATGTCAGATTCCTATTGACTTAAAACTAACGGTACTATCGTTCACATAGGTAAGAGAGCGCGGGAACTCATTAGTGCTTCCGAGAACCCTATCAGGACCTGACCCTGACGCTCATTATGTTGGAACCCTTTCATACAGGTAGCTACAGATGTTGGTGCTAGTGATTAAACGCGCACAACTCTTTATGCCAATTCTAAGAGCATTAGGTTAGCGGACGAACAATGGCACCGAAGGCCTCTCTCGCACTTCAATTTGTATCAGTGCGGGCTGCTGACCACGTTCTAGTATTGCGGCAGGAGCATTCTGCCGCCAGAAGTTAATGACCGCTGGGGTCATAAATTCCAAGTGCCTAGGTAGATAGCCAGCCAGGACACATACCGCCTCAAAATAAATAGTACGGTATCCTCTGATTGCCTTAAACATATCTGATCTGATACCTGTACCAGCTTACACAATATTGCATGTTAACACAGATATCAATAAGGCCAAGGAGTAATCTTAATATATATAAATCTCGTGTCACAATGTTTGTCCTCAATGGACTCCTAAATAACTTTAACCGATTATAATAAAATTCGCACACCATGTGCAGTTCGATCCAACTTGAGAGATAGGATGTTTTACGGCGAGAAAAATTCGAATAATTTCCAGGAAAATTTAAGAAAAAGGACGCCGGGGCGGGCCGCTAGTTATTTATAAAAATACTAGGTAAACCCTTCCGGCTTTGCATGGATTCGAGAACATTCCACTTGAATCACTCCATCTATTGCAGAAAACTGCAAAAATATCTGTTTTAGTAGATCAGACAGACAGACAGACGCGGCGCCCGCGCCGGCGGGGGACTTCAATTTATAATATGTAAAGATACAAACACTTTTCTCTTAGCGGGAATATAACTGGCTGACTTCCGCCGAAAGCTCACCTTCATGTCACTCAATCAGTCAAATGACATTAACCTTTAGAAAAATTCTCATATCGTCACAAGCCAAAAACCCATTTATAACGTGACTGTACTTCTGTTAGCTCTAGTATCTGTGGGCATTACTAATACCTATGTCTGTTTATATTTAGAAAAGCGACAGACTGGCAGTTTGTAAATAAAAATAACGCTCAGGCCACCGCTTGCTCACCTGAAAGCTGTCTAACCTATTAAGCGCAGGCGACGCGTGTGGTAGATAATCAAATCAATGACATGAAAAAGTATTTCCATGACTGTTATATATAGTCTAAAATAAATGAAATCCTTAACTTTAAATGTAATTTTTTTGTAATGTGTACGTGTATATTATGTGCACTCGAGTATATTTGCAGATTTTCGGTTTTCCTTCCCCATTTCCATCCTCATAACTTTCGAACGGGTCAAATGTCTATGAACACTCGCGCAAACTCATCTTTCATACAAAAAAAAATAATTGAAATTGCTAAATCCGTTCGGGAGCTATGAAGTCCCAAGCAAATAGACACACAGATAGACGCGTCAAACTTATATCACCCCTTCTTTTTGGCGGTGTTAAAAATATAGTTTACGTTGTATAAGAAGAGATAATTCGTCAACGATCAGGTAAGGGACAGTTAAATAATGAAGGGGTATTGTAAGTGAAATGTTTATATCTGTAACATTTTCGCTCTTGAACAGATCTGTTATAATGGAAAGGTGAATCAGTGGGGAGTGTTTATATGTACGAGTTGCTATATTTTGTGTTCTTTGATCCTGGATTGGTTGGCGTCGTGTCAAGGTTTCTTGGGTATACTTTCATTATTTTAAAAACTTGGTTAATATGGTGTAAAGAATACTTAATTATTTTTAGTTTTACAGCGGTATTTTTTCAGCGGTTTAATATCCATTAGGGATGAAAGTAAAATATCAAATATACTCGTATTTGATAATATTTTACTTAAATAGTATAACTGAAATGAATGCGCAATGAAACAACTAACAAAACATAAAGATAACTCAAGAAGTCAGTGCTTACTATCCTTCGGATGAATTTTTATAACAAATCTACCAAACGTGGATATAATTTCTAGTTCATTTGTTTTTCCGCTATGATAACGGGTTTTGGGGCTTTGTATTGGATATCTAGGCCACAAGGGCCGGTTTCACAATCTGCGAGTATAATAATTCAATGGCTTAGAGGACAATTCAATAATAAATTCATTTCAATTTCTTAAAATATGACTCTGCGCTATTTAACGCTATTTAACTTGACACTGGCGAGTTAAATAAAATTAAAAAGTGAAGAAGATGTTACTCAGTTGAACGACATTTTGCGTCCTAATTCAATAATATAGAGCTATCAAGTCAACTGGCAGAGTGTCTGCCGGCCCAAGATTTCTCCAAATTATAACTGTTGTCTATTTTACTCGGAGACGCTGAAACAGGCCGAATCGGTTCACAAGCCTTTACTTCCTAGTCATGTAAAAGGCTAACGTAAAGCGTATGTCAGCAAACGCTGACATAGAAATGTATTTGCATAATTTTGCGCAAATATTTGCGGACCTGGATTCGGGTCTGATGAAGTGTACATTAAAGGCACTTTATTGGTAGGTATATAAACTCTGCTTACCTAAGACGTATCTAGATCGTAACCGCTTTTTATCTTAACGGAAATAATGATTTCTAGTCAATATGACGACTTTAGTGGCTCGGTGGGCGAAAGTTGGCCGGAGGTTGCGGGCTCGCTTCCAGAGTGGGGTATTCTACGATAAGGGTCCGACATTTGTACATACTAGGGTTAATTTATCAGTATATTATATTCAAATAGAATGATTATCAAAAAATCAAAAATTTACACGATTAAATACTTGATACAAGATACAAAATCATTTATTTCCATTGTTTGGTTTTACGAAACTTAAAGACGTCAAAAATAAAATACAAAAACAAAGAACAAAAAAAATAATCATAGGTGCTTAAAGATAAATAGGAAATAAATTTATAGTATCTGGTCGCTTTGCTTTTTTTACACTAGAGCAAAGAAGCGAAGCTTGTAAGTAGAAAGATTGCTTAAAAATAAATTCCGACGATCAAGATTAAAATAAATAGCTGTAAATGATGATGATATGAGTTAGTGTATTTTACGTAAACATTCGCAGGTTTTTCCTTACTTAATTTATTATATCGGTATTCAAAGGCCTATTAATATTCAACACAAAATAAAATGACTTGCTGTTTTCTTTATAAACAGTTATTACAGGACTCCTTTCAGTTTTTCTTTGGACTATTATAAACCCGGTTTAACAAAGAATAATTAAAATGAAATAATCCTATTTCGTTCGCAATATTATTTAAATATCTAAACTTGCTTCATATATAGTATTTAACAGCCTTAAGTGCGTGTTAATACATCTATACTAATATTATAAAGAGGAAAGGTTTGATTTTTTGTTTGTTTGTTTGTTTGTCTCGAATAGGCTCTGAAACTACTGCACCGATTTAAAAAAATCTTTCACCATTCGAAAGCTACACTATCCCTGAGTGACATAGGCTATATTTAGTTTTCAAAAATAATATGGTTTCTTACCAAACTCCGATAATGTAACCCATGGTGAAAAAAAAGAACCTAAAATCTTTATTTAATCGCGAATGCTGCGAAAGCTATTGAATATATAACAAAGTGATGTATTACAACTTTGTAGAACTTATCATTATCTACAAAAAACGTTGCTTCATCATATCTCTAACTATTATAGTTTTGTGACAATAGCGATTTTTTTGAAAAAATAAATCTAAAATCTTTCTTTAATCGCGAATGCTGCGAAAACTATTGAATAAATAACAAAGTGATGTATTACAACTTTGTAGAACTTATCATTATCTACAAAAAACGTCGTTACATCATATCTCTAACTATTATAGTTTTGTGACAATAAGCTATTTTTTATATAAAAAAATTAAAATACCACTGTTTGAAAAGGCTCTTTATTTGTATCTTGGTATTAATCCTTAACAAAATAAATTATTTATCATGTAAGATTGCTTTAAAACCTTTATATAACTTTTTGAATAATTAGATTCTGACATTCCATTCAAAAGATATCACGAGTTAATTTTTTTTAAATATAACCGCGCGGCTCGAAACTATGCGTTGTGGAGTGGCAGGCGTCACTCGGGCACGGAGGTACGGGAGGGGGGTTAAGATCACGAAATAATCTGCCGCGCGGGGTCGGCCTCCTTACTGAATGGTCGTGTGCCGAAATAAATAATTTGTCGCTTGATAATATTTTGTCGCTTAGTTAGTAGTTAATAATTCGTTAACAGGTATCTAATCCCATTAAAAAAGTTATTTTCAGAACTAAATCCTAGAATATAGCATTGGTATTGTACATTATCGTCGGTTGCAGGTTTCGGTTGGGTTAACCACCAAAACACGTAAAATAAGTTGAGTATACAGTTTTTTTTATTTTTTTTCTGCTCTTTCGAATAGCATAATAATATAATTATAGCTTTAAAAAAATAGGTACAGTTACGCTACACATTTTAACTGTGAATTTGCAGACTTCCGTCGAAATTATGTTGTAACTGAGTAGGTATGTGATCCATTTACATAAGTCGAATTGTTGTATTCCTATCCTATGACCAAACAAGGTTAAGTTGGTGTATGTATCTTGGCAAACCAGCATGGCTCTTACACTAATTCTTAGCTTGAACGAAAAATTATAACCACACATACACCAATATAAAACCAACTTTCTTCAAAAAACTAACGTTACACCAATTGACCCGAACCAAGTTTATGTTTGTTGTCGGTTACACCAATTTGAGCATTGCAATCAATATTATGTTTTATCTTACCTTAATCTTCTTATCAATAATAAATCTTAATTTATAATATAAGAAAAACCCCCGATTCGAATCCTTCAATTTCCTTAAAAATAAAACACCATAATAATGTGTAATGTGCACGCAATGCGCTTTCATTTGATACCCCACTCGAGGTTTTTGCAGACTTTCGGTTTTCCTTCCCCACTCTAACCCCCACAATTTTTAAACAGCACAACCGATTTTCATGAAACATGTCTAAGAGCACTCGCGCCAGACTCACCTTTTAAACAAAAAAAAACTAAGTTGAAATCGCTTCATCCGTTCGGGAGCTATGATGTCCCAGACAGATAGACACGTCAAACAGAATGACACCTCTCTTTTTTGTCGGGGGTTAAAAATGAATCGCAAAATGTGTTGCTAAGCGCATAACTCAACAACGCCTATACCAATTTAGCCAATTTATTTTTTTAATTGTTTGTTGGAGTTTAAGGATGGTTTTTACGGAGAGAAAAATATCGAATAATTTTGAAACAATTTTGAATAATTACCCGTGCAAAGCCGGGGCGTGCCGCTAGTAAAATAATAAATTCATAAAAAATCATGTGTTTTATTACATAGTTATATAGCGAGGGACAGTAATATAGGGCAGGATGATGATGATGATAATTTCATAGTTACTAATAATCCTACTACTATTATAAAGGCGAAAGTTTGTATGTATGGATGTTTGTTACTCTTTCACGCGAAAACTACTGAACCGATTTAAATGAAATTTGGTACACAGAATCTCTAGAGCCTGAAAAATAACATAGGCTACTTTTTACCGCGGGAAAACGTCATTCCGCGGGAAAATCCATTATAACGCGGGTAGCACCGCGGGGCACAGCTAGTATATTTATATTACTTAAACTTTAATACAACGAAAGAAGAGCTCATTACAGGCCTTTACATTACAGATAAAAAAAAACAATACTAAATTAAACAGATAATATCATTCAATTATGTTCTTCTTATCAGTATTTTCATTTTGAATTCTAGTCTATACTACCCTTTAAGTATACAATTTTCACTTCCGCTCATCCCTTACAGGCTGTACCTACAGTTGCATTCCAGTCGAAACTTTAACGTTTCCACACGAGCCATGCCTCTGCAGTATTTTGCCGTATTTGGCCGAAACACCACGTACTCTCATCACGCGACTCTGTTAACGCAAAAACAACGACTTATAATCTCATTTATTCATAAATAACATAAATAATTATCTATTATAGTAAGGTGGATTTTTTTGTGGTTTTGTGGTGATTTTTGTGTGCTTCTGTGAAGTGCAATAAGTTTTACGAGATTATTGAAGGAGGGTGATGTTTGAACCTGCTAATGTACCGTTTCCGTGCAGGTACACTTCGATTCATTGATGGTAATTATTAAGACGTTAATTGGCTTTGTTTATTTAAATAATCGAAAAATTATAAGTATTGCTGGACAACCCACACAACAGCATCTAGTCCCATGGTAAGCTCTGAGCTTGTGTTACGGGAATCAGACATCTGATATAGATATTTTTTTTTAGTATACATATTAAACATCTCCAGACAAAGGAGAAAGTCCTTGCAGAACATAGAAATACTACACCCCTCGGCGGGAATAAAACCCGCTACCTCTTGTCCGCAAGTGGACTTTCGCCCGCCACGCAACTGAGACAGTCAATTTATGAAGTTTCTAGTAATTCGATAAATAACAAGTTTAGTTCTGTTCTATTATTGGTTAGATTTTATAAATGCTTGTTTGTTGTGGGGTTGTTTGATTTTAATAAACTATGGAAATAAGTAATGTTAAGTTTGAATGTACCCTACCCTTTGTTCGCTATAAACTGAAAAACTACTGAACGGATAATACGGTTTTCAGCAAAAGGTAGTGTGAACCAAGAGGAAGGTTTTCGCTTCCGTGCAAAGCCGGAACGGGTAAAGAATAAACAAATCTATATCTATAAACGCAAGTTTTGTGACCCAACATGAAATATAAAATTAACTTACTGTTTATTCACTAGAATCTTATAAACTATAGTGCAATTTTAAGCATTAGATTTGAGCGTTAAGTATAAAAATTTGCACGTATACGGTAGGTCGTTAGTTTTGTGAAGAAAAATTATAAGATTAAAATTCCTTGTAAAATTTCAATGCAAAATTTGTTTCAAACATCTGTTTTTTACCGTCCAATTTCTGTTTTTAATGCCAACCGTGGTTGAAATATTGCGCAAAAGATCAAGATTAATGTTTACCCAACGTCGGAAAACGAAGAAAGGCAAGTTAAATTACTTAATAGATATTGATATTTCTTGCATATTTATTAGTAGTAATCCGACCTGACTTCGCATTATAAAATTATACTTAAAAACCTTTATCTTGAATTCACCAATCACATATAAATTTGTTATAAATTCAATCTTACCTTTTTCTGTAGTTTAAATTTCATTTTTGTTCACAAAAAACTAGATTTTGTTAATTTAATTTCATTTATAGAGACATAAATTGTAATAGCGCATCATATTGGAGAAGCCATTGGCTCCTGAAATACAGTTTTTTACTAGTTCGGGAGCCTATGGGTCTATATCTTTGTTTAAACATTTGTTTATGTCAATAAAGAAATTTTACTTTACTTTACTTTACTTTAAAAAATTACTCATATATTGCTGAAACCGCTTGAAAACCCGTTCCGTAGTTTTTGAAGTAATCCGAACATACAGGCGGTATGCACTAGTGACGCCCCGTGGATTTGCCCGCGCAAATCCCTGCAGTAAAAGTACACATTTACTTCCTATGCTACGATGACTACATTAAAAATAGGTATGCTATTTAGTTCGTCTGTTAGCCCGTCCTAAAATACTGGACACGTGTTTTTGCTTTATCAGTTTAATAAGAAAGTGACATAATATAGAGCATTAAAGTTCCGAAGTTGGGGCGTGACGTATACATTTTGTACATTTTCCGCGAATGCATTTACGTCACAAGAAACTTCATTGCACTGTATACTTAGTCTTGATTTTTCGTTTGAAAGATATAAGAAACAATATGGATACATTTTTTTTAAGTAATCTAAATAGGTACCCTATTACTTACTCTATTTGTTGTTAAAAACAACATCTACAACCACAAAGTCGATTGAGTACCTAGTCTAAAAGATCTGAGGGCACACAGCCTAAGATCACCCTTATTGTACAGCACAAATATAATACAAACAAAACAGTAACAAGAAAATACATCGTGTTTCGTAATGTTGTCCGGGAGAAGCCATCTACCTTCTCGGGCTTCATGCCCCATCTTAGACCACATCGTCACTTTACATCAGGTGACATTGTGGTCAAATAAAAGCTTATCTAGCATGAAAAAAAAACATCGGAGTACAAAGGGCGGCCTTATTGGAGTGCTTACCCGTTCAACCCATGATTTTTCTACCCAATAATATTTTTACCCCTTCAACCCAAAACATATGCCCCGTTCTACCCAAAGCAAAAATCTGAGTCACAGTGTATTCTAAATAGTACAGACAACGTAATTTGTATATCTTTATATATATAATTCTTCTGTGAGTGTGTATGTCACTGAACTTCTCTCAAACGACTGGACCGATTTTGATGAAAATTTTTGTGTGTGTTCAAGGGGATCTGGGAATGGTTTAGATTCACAATTTTGTCCGCTGGACAATTTTTTTTAATTAATTTTCAATTTATTAGTAGTTGTTGATTTTGGATTATTATGATCCCGCGAGATAATCCAAAAACACGGGCAACGCCGTGGCGTGTATAGCTAGTTATTATATATAAATCTTGTACGTGTGCTAGTCACTGAAAACCTCCTAAACGGCTGGACCGATTTTGATTAAATTTTTTGTGTGTGTTTAACTGGGGTTGAGAATGGTTTTGATTTCGACGAGACGAGAGCAAAGCGAGGGCGGACCGCTAGTATTTATAAAAAATCTTGATGGTATTACTCATAGTAACTTCAAATTTTGTAACTAAAATAAGGAGGTAATAATAGTTTATGATCTCTTTAAACGAGTGCACGTGCAACACCTAGAAAAATTAAGGAAGGAGAACTTGTTGTATGTACAATAGATAATCCAATCAACAACGGTAAGGATTACCATTGTTTTTCTTATCTATTGAGGTAGTGTATGGATTTGGCTACACGAAACATTTCAGTGGGACATTGTTTAGAAAAACTGTCAACTTTTGTAACAGTGTTTGTTTTAGCTATGTGTGTTGAATAATTTAGATGATTTTTATTTATGTTAATCAAGAACATATTTTTATATCTATTATACCATCGATAGGTTTCATATAGTTTAATTGTACCTATTGCTACGTATAATTATTATATATTTTATTGAATCAAAAATGTGTACCTGTCCGTATCCGAGTGTTGAAAATATGTCATCACGAAAAAAAATAGATTTTGCATGACTGATATTATGTACCAAGATAACTTAGAAAAGTAACTTTATATTAACCTACCAAACCTGAATCTGAAGAGTGATGAACTATTTTTTATAATATTATTATTTTATTATGTTTGTTTCTTTAAAGGTTGATTATTTTTATTATTAGACTAGTAGACAAATATTTAACTGACTATTATCTAAACAATAAAAAATATTAATAATTAAATATTTTTAATGAATTTCTGAATTTTTTGTCTAATGTAATGAATGACCCTGCTTCTTTAGTATTTCACTATGACATTTATTTGAATTCAAACAATAGAAATTAGGAATAAGTAGGTGTGGGTAGAACGGGTAACTTGAATCTATTGTTTTGGGTTGAACGGAGCAAAATACCTATTGGGTAGAAAAATCTTGGGTCGAACGGGTAAGCACTCCCTTATTGTTGTGAGCGATCTCTTCCAGCCTAAGCTACATTCATATGAATTGTTCGTGAAATTATTCTTCTTCTTCATGCACGATTAACATTAATTTACTGCAACCAACAACACTATTATATTTCATACTAGCTGTGCCCCGCGGTGTTACCCGCGTTATAATGGATTTTCCCGCGGAATGACGTTTTCCCGCGGTAAAAAGTAGCCTATGTTATTTTTCAGGCTCTAGAGATTCTGTGTACCAAATTTCATTTTAATCGGTTCAGTAGTTTTTGCGTGAAAGAGTAACAAACATCCATACTTACAAACTTTCGCCTTTATAATAGTAGTAGGATTCATAACAGAAACGCGACTTTGCGTCTCGTACAAAAGAAGCACAAATAACAAACTGCCGTTTTCAAAGGGTATTTTCAGCAAAAACTTAATCTACCACTTTTTGTACAGGCGAAGAGAGAAGTCGCTTCCGTGAGATTTATGTTCCACTCTAAAACAGAAACGGACGAAAGTATTTTAATGTTTTAGCACATTCTAGCTCTGTTGAAAGGATTTTTTCAAGGTCCGTAGTGTAACAAGCAGCCCTACCACGAGTCGCCACTTACGACTGCTGGAGACTACAACATGTTGTTATCCCATACATTAGACAGATATAGATACAATTATAGTTGTGAAAAATTTGTCAAATGCATTACAATTACAACATGTAATCTCCAAAATTCGTAACTGGCAACTCGTAGGTAGGGCTTATGGCTAATGAACTCTTGTTGGTTTGCTATGTCTACGTCCGTGTGACGGTTTAATGAAGTAATTGTTATTGAAATCACTTAGGATGGATATGTCATAATCATAAAAAAAAACACTCGCAAGAAAATTTGAAGTAGGCACTATGAAGAGATGGGTAAATATAATAGGCTTAAATCTCAGAAACATAAAAAACAGTACAATAATAAGTAAAAACCAATTAATTTACTTTTGCCACGTAATACGGGAAATATTTCTACCATCTGTTCGACCGTACCCAATAACCATCTGTGCTACGGGTTCTTCCATAGCTATTAAAATTAATAAAGAAAAAATAATAACTTTTTCATTTGGGTGGTTTCAGTATTGACAGAAATGTTTCATCCTCACTTTAGCCTTATGCAATTAAAATATACCTCAAAAAACGAGCGCTTAAATAAAAGGTTTTAAATTAGGTAATCTTTGTCCTTAATGTCTCCTACATAATAATATTTAAATCGAATGTTAGACTAGGTACCTATATTTCAACATATTACCTTACCTGTAATCAGTTCAAAGACATAAAATTTGATAAGGCTTACACACACACACATACATAAGTGAATTTATTGTAATAAAATAAATAAATCATTCAATATTTTAATTCGTTTTCTAATCCATCATACAATTTCTGTCGGCGATATCCCCTAGTACAAACCTACTACGCATAATGTTAATTAGCTACGCTTGACAAATGCGGGATTAAACCCAGTTTAGAGCCGGATTCGCGCGGTTTGCCGCACTCTAACTTTCTGTACGGAATGTTGACAGCTCCCTAAACATTTTCGTATTTATTTAGGTAGAGAATGGTTCTGCGGATTCGTCGTGATCTCTGCTAACATTATGTTAAATTTAAATATTTTTTATACCTAATAAAGTTTTTGCGAATCTTTTTAAAAATTGAATACAACAGTGACTGACTGCCCGAAATTAGTGTCGATTTACAGATTGCTTAAAGCTTAAAAATATAGTCCTTTGCCAGGCTCTAGAGAATATGTGTACCAAATTTCAGCGACATAATTTTTTTCCGCTCTATAATGAATATTCCCGGTGTAGGTTTGAAAGATAATATGGACCTGTGTCGGAAATAAAATATTTTTTTTAATTTAAAGTAGCCATTTTCTTTATATACCATAAATAAACCATAATGCAAAATTTAATATAAGAACTATCAACTTAAATTTAGTCGGTTATTTTATTAAGTTACATTAGAATAGCTCTAATGTAATTTCACCCATATGACGTCATTTTAATAATGTTTAGACAAACTCAGGATTGCCACTTACAAGTGGCAATAACTATGACATACTTGTCATTATATTTTATTTTCAATAAATTTGAAGTGTTTTATTTCAAAACAGTCTAAGACACAAATATAATGCCTCTCTGGCACTGTTCTAAACCATTATCATCATCATCATCATCACCCTATTAACGTTCCCACTGCTGGGACACAGGGACTTCTCTCTTGACGAGAGAGATTAGGCCTTAATTCACCACGCTGGCTGGTGAATGTCACGTGTCCTTCAAACTCTTTTTAAGTTCTCAGAACATGCCGGTTTCCTCACGATGTTTTTGCCTTCACCGTTAAAGCACGTGTTTAAAGCGCACATAAATTTCTCAAGAAGAAAAATCCAGAGGTGCGTGGCGGGGTTTGAACCCACGACCTTCGGAATGTAAGTCGAGTGTCCTCCCACTTAGCCAACACGGCCTGCATCCACCATGAGCCCGCAGCCTTCACCAGTTATATTATAAATCTAAATTTAAAATTTAAGAAAAACCCCCGATTCTAATGCCTTAATTTCCTTATAAGTAAAACACCATAATATTTAGTAGTTAGGGCACGCGATGCTCTTTCATTTGATACCCCACTCGAGTATATTTGCAGATTTTCGGTTTTCCTTCCCCACTCTCACCCCCATAACTTTTGAACGGCTCAACCGATTTTCATTAAACATGTCTAAGAACACCCGCGCAAAACTCACCTTTCATACAAAAACTAAATTGAAATCTATCCATCCGATCGGGAGCTATGATGCCACAGACAGACAGACAGACACGTCAAACTTATAATACTCTTTTTGGGTCGGGGGTTAATAAACAGTGAATTTTTAACAATGTTTTTTTAACTACAATTCGTATTCTTATCAAAAGTTATAACACTTATAACTCTTATATCGTAATAAAAGCTTTACAAGGAAATTAAGTAAATAAGTACCATGCTGGGCTTGTCAAGGCCATTACAAGGTTGGGTACTCGTAACAGTTCAAGTTGAGTCCTTGGTAGCAAACACTTAGCCTGTAAGTGTTTGAAATTTGAATTTCGCTGTAGCCATGTGAACTAACTTCTGTATTGTTAAAGGCGAAGTACATTACAAATGAAAAGTATCTATATATGTATGTATTAAATTAGGTTTAGCAACATCCACAGTAAAAAAAATAAAACTATATCGCTGTCACTAAGGTCGAAAACAGCCAAGACTATCAAACAATATTAAAAATAAATCATTTATTTCAGGCATCTAAGGCCCAAAATAAATGATTTATTATTATTATTTATTATTAATATTATTTGATAAGTTAATATTAAGTTTATCAAATGTCTAGTACCCGTAACACAAGCTTAGAGCGTACCACGGGGTTAGCTGTTGCTGTGTGGATTGTCAGGCAATATTTATTTATTAATTATATATTTTTTTTGTAAACGACTGTTTGGTAGTTTAGACAACGTAGGTATTTTTGCCTGTCGATGTTGGCTTGTGTAATAAATGACTATATCCTATGGTTGTTCATATATTTAAAACTAGCTTTTTACGTCAAGGCGTTGTCCATGTTTAATGGATTTTCCCCCGCGGGAATAAAGAATTTTCTACTTTATATAGTCTATTAAGGCCTAATCTCTCTCGTCAAGAGAGAAGTCCCTGTGTCCCAGCAGTGGGAACGTTAATAGGGTGATGATGATGATATAGTCTATAGCCTTCCTCGATTAATGGGCTATCTATCTCTAAAAGAGTTCTTGAAATCGGACCAGCAGATCCTTAGATTAGCGCGTTCAAGCAAACAACATTTTTTTTGCTATAAGTATACTAACTGACCCCAGCAAACGTTGTTTTGCAAAAATTTTTTTTTTTTTTTTAAATGAAAAATAGATGTTGGCCGATTTTCAGACCTACCGGATAAGCACAAAAAATTTCATCAATATCGGTCAAGCCGTTTCGGAGGAGTTCAATTACGCACCCCGTGACAGAAGAATTTTATATATTAGATATAAACGAATATTGGCCTTTCAGCTATCGTGATTTGGTTAGGATTCTACCTAACGAAATCAAATAAACATACAAATAAGAAATATCATAAAAACATGGAGAACAGAACAGTGTTTCCGGATAATGTCCAAAGTGTGTGTTTTATTATTAGTAAATAGGTTCTTTGAGTAGTGAGATAAACATGGACGGAAGTCTCCCCATACGCGTTTAACATAACTAGATATACTGTTCATTGACTAAAATTATTTTCATAGTTGTCCAGCTATTCGGCAAAAGTCGACATCAAAATCCGTCTCATCTTATCTTTAATGATTAAGGAAAATTTCTTAGACGAAGTAAATCAGAAAACAAAGTTTAAAAATATCTGTTTTATTCAGGTTATATTATGTCCCTTTTTGGTTCATCGCACCCATCAAGAATAGATAACTTTCGGCGCGCCTACTCGACACAAATATAAGCGTATTAGCTAGTATGTTGACCCATTTTGGCTTAAAATAAAGCTATATCACTTACAGTAATTAGGGAAATAAAAATATATCACGCGTAATCATGACTTTACCATGCGTTAATATAGACGTAAATGTACTTTATGAAATGTATGTTGTTGCCAACTGCAGAGGAATATTTCGAATTTTATGGTGGGAAATGCTCTAGTTCTGCTTTTGCGTAAGTATTCTAGATGACAGAAATGGACGTTTTCTAACAATTAAGCAAGTTTATTTAATCGTCTCAGCCTGTATAAAAATCGTTGGAACTGTTTTCGAGTTTAAATATAAATAGACCTAAGTTTACCGGATTAAAAACACCGGTGATTAATAATAATAGGCATGATGACTACTTAGTAAATCTAAACTTAAAATTTAAGAAAAACCCCCGATTCCAATGCCTTTATTTCCGTAAAAGAAAAACAATACAATATTTTTTATGTGCACGCGATGCGCTCTTATTTGTTACCCCACTCGAGTATATTTGCAGATTTACGGATTTCCTTCCCCACTCTCACCCCCATAACATTTAAACGGCACAACCGATTTTCATGACACATGTCTAAGAACACTCGCGCCAAACTCACCTTTCATACAAAAAAAAACTAAATTGAAATCGCTCCATCCGTTCGGGAGCTATGATGTCCCAGACAGACAGACAGACAGACAGACACGTCAAACTTATAACACCCCTCTTTTATGGCCGGGGGTTAAAAACATAGTTATTCTGTTTAGAACGTCTGCTTTTTCAGTCATCTACCTCTTACCACATAAGTGAGGTAAGAGTGTTTAATGAAACTCAAAGATTTGTGAATATGGATAAATGTAACCTTTGTCACGTATAAATGTAGGTCCCACTTCGACCGTTAATATGTTGATGTAAAAACCCAAACTACGGTTAACGAATTACGGTTGAAAAAATATTTGTGCAAGGCATGTCAAGGTTGAGTTGGAAGATTCCACCTAAACTAAATTCCATACATTGCAAATTAAAAAAAAAAATTGTGTGTGCGATTCACACACGATAGAAGTGAAACTTCAGTAAATCGACAAAAGAATAAGAAGAATAAAAATAAAACAAAAAAAAAATACTATGCAAAAAGATTTTATCCGGCCGGTCACCCATCCAAGTACTGGCGCGGCGTCGCGCACAGACTGCTTAACCTTCGGGTAAGCCAATCTCTTATTTCCATTTCCGTTTCATCCGGTTTCAAATCACAACGATTCTATAGAAGTTTCACTTCAAAATCATGAGACAAAATGGCGTCAACCTAATTTCAATATCTGTCTCACATGTTCGTGACTTACCTACTTCGTGTGTATTTCGAGTACTTTAGAGACGAATCTGTAATATCTTCAGATATTCTGTCAAAAGACCATCAACTAAATTGGACGAAGTATCACTATACGCCAAAAATTTCATTTAAATTAGATTTAGATACATACATTTGTACCGAGAAGAGGTTAGCGGCGCTCACATGGATGACGTTTACAATTAATAACTTGCTTATAAAATTTCTAAATATAAGCAATTCTGAAACAATTTCCATCCCAAGGTTGCCTATAAGAAATCGCTAACACACAACGGTAAACCCCCTTTTGATATCTGTAATTATTTGGATAAGGTTTTTGTAACGGCTATACATTGTGATGTGTAATTTGCAGTTATCTATAATGTAGAGCTTTTACATTCTTGTTTATTTCTATAATAGTCGCAATATAAGGCATTAATAGGCTTATTATTTTTTTAAGCCTATTCAGTTAAATTTGCTAAAAATTGCAGTTTTTATGAATTTGCATTATCTTTTCAAACGTAGATTGACTGCTCGTCGCTCGTCTTTAGCTTCTCTAATAGAGTCCATAATATGATACATGATACATCTATTCTAAATATAACATATCTGTACTCAAAACGCATAATTTTTGCTTAAATAAATAATTAAAGTTGGTTTCGGTCCGCATTATAGCGCAATACTTGACTGTTTACCAGTTTTGCAGTTACTGTCAATGTTATCTAACGCCTTCCGTTTTGGCTTGAACTGCACATATATCATGAAGGTTAACTTAATAGAGGCAAAGTAGAGGCGAATTTATGAGTAGAATGCCACACCGACTTTGCCCGGGTTAATATTATCACTATTTGTTGTAGAAATCTGAATGAAAATCCGTTATGGGGTATAATCGTCTTCTTTTATTGTTTATTAATTTTTCTTAACCTTGTTGTCCCACACGCTGTTTAGGTTTCCGTAGCCAAACGGAACCGCAATAAGTGCGAATTTAACTTTATGGATACTTTTTTTGTTTTATTTTGATTATAATAAAAACGCCCCGCCCGGTATCGCACGGGTAATTATGCAAAAAAAAACCTGTAAGAACCATCCTTGAACCTCTACGAACATTAAAAAAAATGGCCAAATTAGAGTTTTTGATTTGGATTTGAGCTGTTGAGTTATGCGCTTAGCAACACATTTTGCGATTCATTTTTATATATAAGAAGAAGAAAGATGTTTATGAGACAATCTCAAACTTTTTATATAAATTACTAGCGGCCCGCCCCGGCGTCGCAGGGGTATAAAATTTTCCCGGAAATTATTCGAATTTTTCTCGCCGTAAAAACCATCCTATCTCTCAAGTTGGATCGAACTGCACATGGTGTGCGAATTTTATTATAATCGGTTAAGTGGTTTAGGAGTCCATTGAGGACAAACATTGTGACACGAGATTTATATATATTAAGATTTTTCTACTCCTCTTGATTCGCTGTTGCTTCAGGCCAAGATGTTAGATGGGTTATTTTTATGATAAATAATTTTAATATGTTAAGAATATTAATTGATCGAATACCCGTAATGAAAGCTAAGAGCTTATGATATTATGTTTAGAGTCTTGAGTAGCAGCATCATAAATAAAATAAAATACAAAACAACATAGCAACTTAATAAGAAATTTCATTACCTACATTATATAATTTTCCACAACATGCTGTAAAGTTAATTGAGTTTTAATTATAAATAATGACAGTGCACGGTATCCCATCATGTTTTAATTTGTGCTACTGTTATGTAATAAAGCTAAATACTGTGTATGCTTGTCTGTACATGCTATTAGGAACTGCTAAAGGTACTATGCACTTTCCCAAAAGACTTGTATGATTTGTCAAGAAATTAAATAGTGTAGGGTACCAAGTGTAAAAAAATTAAGCGAACTGTCAAGACAAGGAAATACCTTGATTTTTCTTAGTTTTATTCAAATTTATTTAACTTCTTTCTTTCTTTAAGTTGACCGGTTCAGGTTTGCACTGTGCGACTAAGGAAATAAACATTTAGACTTTAACTTTAAAAGTAATCTTTTTTTTAAACTGAATAATTTCCGCGAAATAAACTCCCGCTCCCCCCACTTGTAACTTCTAAAATAAAAGAATGATAAAACTTGATAAAATATATTAAGAACATTAGTTATCGTGCTAACTTCCACCGAAAATTGGTTTGAACGAGACTAACTTACTAGTTTTTTAAATGTATATATATTTTTTTATGCTACATAAGCCTTCATTTGACCACAATCTCGCCTGATGTAAAGTGACGAGGTGGTCTAAGATGGAGCATGAAGACCCAGAAGGTAGATGGCTTCTCTGGACCACATTACGAAACACGAAAAAATCGCTTCACGCACTGGCACAGCCCGGAGGGTGGTGACAAGCCACGGCCGAAGCCTACCACCAGAGACTGTACTTAGCACCACCCGGAGGTCACTTGTAAGGATTCAGAGGGTTAACACTTACGGACGTGATCAGAAAAAACCTCCATATATGTCATAAATCGTCAAAGTTAAGGTAGTTTTTTAATAAAGTTAAAAAATATGGTTAGTACACAGACCGCTCTGATTGCAACTTTTTTTAATTATGTACCTGAGTGTTTCGTTTTATTACAATTAGTGTATAAACTGTTGAAATACACGGAACCCTTAGTGTATGAGTCCGTCTCATTACCTATAATATTTATAAGCCGTTAACCATGCCCACTACTGGACCATAAAAACAGGGGTAACACCTCAATTAAGTCAGTTAACTGAAAATATTGCAGTGAGATTGTTAAACTGACTGTATCAAAACACGATGTGCAATGTACCGCTCTCTGATGTGATAAGCTATAGCAGTATTCCAGGGTTGGGTCAAGGTGAGCGTGGTACAGCTTTACACGTACAGTTAGCGTCGTACTGATATGAGCGTCTAGAGTTATCATAATAATATGATCTGTCTGCCGGCGGCTTTGCCTGCGCCATAATAGATTTTCCCTTATCAAAAAGTAGATTTAGTTCTTTATTGGGAAAACAACTATGTCTGTGTCGTATTTGATGTGAATCGGACTTTGCTCGCAATTATAGATTTTTCAGCGAAAAGTGGTATTCTACCGCGGTACAAAGTAGCCTATATTCTGATATGTACCTAAGTTATATTATTGTTAAAATTCATCAAAATCTATTCAGTAGTTTTTGCGTGGAAAACAAACACACGTTTGTAGCTTTTCTTTCCTATTAATATTTGACAAGTTTGTCACACATTTTCTCGACTATATTATGTAGGATGTATGAAAGTGGCGTTCTAGACACCAAACGTTTGGGCTGATTTCAAGTCTCTTTATCGATTCGGCTTATTTATTACCGAAGAAGTGATACCTGGTCAAATTATTTTGACTACTTTAGACGCTTATATCAATTTGAAGCCGACTGTACAAGTTGCAGCTAAATATGTTTAGTTAGACATTTAAGCTAGGTTTGGCGCAACACGTATATAATTAAAGATTTGATTTTGCAGAGTATGTAGCTAAGTAAGTAAGTAAGCTATTTATATGAATAGTAATGCAGCCTTCAAGATAAATAAATATTGCTGGACCAGCCACACCGTAACAGCTCTGAGGTAAGCTTTAAGCATCTATTACGGGAACTAAAATCTGAAACACTTTCGCTTTAATTTATTTTTGTTTTCTGTGAAGTGAGGAACTCATTGCAAAAGTCCATAGTTTTTACAAAAATGCAAAATTATGCGAATATGTAATACATTTTATAAGTCTAATTGGCAAATATAATCGTACTTATGAAAAATAGATTAATGTTGTAACGTTTACAATCCAAGAAGGGTTATAAATAATAAAAATAAATAAAAATCTTTTATTTCGGTCAACAACAGATATAAGGACTACGAGTCGAAAACGCATTCATTTATTCTTGTCTGTGGAGTGATGAATTGCTCTCTTCACAGGCAACAAATGCGAAAACGCATAGCTTAAAATAATCATTAATAATTGTTGTTAAATATAATGTAATGAAATAGATTTAAACGTTGAAAAAAATCATTCTTCAAGGGGAGTCTAAAACACATATTGCTTACATGCATAGTTTACTCTTGTTGTCTGTGGAGTGAACAAGTCAGTGCGAAAATGAATAGATTTAACAAAAAAAAAATATACTGTCGAATTGAGAAACCTCCTTTGTTTTTGAAGTCGGTTAAAAAAGCCAAGATATGTTCAAAGTCAAGCTGGCGCTATTATTTGTAGTTGTTTAATTGAATTAGTAAAATAAGCAAATAAAATCATACTAATGCAAAATAGATTTACTGTTGTATAACATAACCCCCTTCTTCACAGTCACACAAAAAGTAGACTAAGTTATAATCCTTAGTTATAAAGCCTCAGTCAGTCCCACAAACCACTCAGCATCCAATCTCCTCTACCGCATCGAATGAACCCATTTTCGGCACTATATTTACGGTTGGCCCTTCCTTCGTGGTTTAGTGAAGTAGGGATTACCGCAACCTCCCTGAAATATTTACGATGGGCAGACCTTACTGTCTTAACTGGCTGCTCTCAGATATTAATGCAGCCGTGAACTTTGAAGGAAATAGGAGGTGACATGTATTAGGAAGATATGAGAGCCTAGATCTGTTGTGAGTTTGAAGTTAATTAAGATTTGCGAACAGCAATGTTTTAAACTGTTGTAGAAATTATATTTTGAACTTTTAAGGCTTGATTTTGATGTTAAATAAAGTTTTATGAAAACACGGGAGTGTAGTTGTATTTAGTTCCGGACTCACCTCCGTATTCATAAAAAAACCTCTTTTTAAATCATACTTATTGTAAGTTAAAATAAAGTTCGTTAAAAATCGTTAGGCGTAAGCCTAAATTAGTGCTTATTCTGCTTAATAACAGTTCAATACAGCTTTTAACCCTTGTTTATAAATAGCTTATTGAGTGTTTTTAACTAATTCAGTTATATTAGCCAGAAATAGCAAACGCTTATGAATAAGTGCTTTAGTAGTACCTCACTATTCTATTTTTGCTCGATGTGGTTCTCTAATCTAACTGTTAAAACTAACCCTGTTATTTTAGTACCACCGACCGAGTCTCGGCCTTTTGACTTGACTGCAATCAAGAATGAACCCATCCACACAATCCACACATACTATATAAAATATTATAATGCGAAATTAACTCTGTCTGTCTGTTCCTATGTCACACAAAAACTACTAAACCGATTTAAATGAAATTAGTTACGGAGATTCTCAAGAGACTAAGAAAGGACATAGGCGATTCCGCGGGTAAATCCATTAAAACGCGAGTAACACCGCGGGGCACGACTAGTTTACTGTAAATTATTCGGCTCACAAAAGTCTTATCACTTATATACAATTAAATTGGCTATCACCGTAGTTACAAGCCTATCTGACTGTATATCTTAAATACACCGATAAACCACGTCGGGTTTGACGACCCAGAAGTTTAATCAATCTTTGATCCAATCACTCAATCGCTTTCCTTTGGGAATAGCGAGCGAATAATCCATCAGAAGGTTTACGTCTCGGTTATTTGTTCCCTAAATTATACTATACATATTGATGGGAGATTATTAGTAGGTAACTAGATTTTTTCCTCACGTCTTTACGTAACAGACCAGTTCTACTATGTACTATAGCAATATACACGATACTTTTGGTGATAATTGCTGTAGTATATAGTAGAAATGGTTTGTTACGTAACGCGTAACAGCGCCATTTCTCTCACACATATGGCAGGCGATAGGCTGACTCCTCCTCTCTCTCTAACCCACAGCGCTAGCCGCATTGAAGTTATCACTTTTAAAGATCTAGAGATAAAAAAACAATTTATCAGTCTGTAAAACGTTGTAAAATGATTGAATAGACGATTTCTAGTAGAAAAGTTATGCATTAGATATGTAGAGCCGTATTTAGTTCGGGAATATTAACTCATTATACAATTGATCATCTCCTACAGTAAATTTGAGTATATTTTTGTATGGAGCCTAGTAAGTATAACTTACCAGTCCGCCATTAAAAAAAAAAACATTATACCCGCGGCCAGCGTGAAACGTATATCAATCGATATAGTAAATGGCGTATGCCAAAAATATTAGAACTCCTTTCAGGAAAACCCTTCCAAGTTTTGTCGTCCAACGTCCAACTATGGAAATAAAGTATTTTGAATCTTTGACTCTACTTCCAATTTGGCCCAGTTTCGTTTAACAAAAACCCTAAATTGTTTACATAGGCTGTTCCAAATACCTATGAGGATTGTTTTCGTCGAACCCCAAGGTCAGCTCTCACCAAGTTTTTCCTTGTTTATAAACGTACCATTAATTCTCTAGATCAATGGAAAATACTCTTGATATAAATGACATGGGCTCAGACACTCAGACTGGGAATTGGAGGTTTTTTTTCTGTTCACGTCCGTAAGTGTTAAGCTAAGAACAGTCTCTGGTGGTAGACTTCGGCCGCAGCTTGTTACCACCCTCCGGGCTGGGCCAGTGTGTGAAACGATTTTTTCGTGTTTCGTAATGTGGTCCAGAGAAGCCGTCTAGGTCTTCATGCCCCATCTTAGACCACATCGTCACTTTACATCAGGTATGATTGAGGTCAAATGAAGGCTTATCTAACAAATAATTAATATCTCTAAGTCAGAGTATCTAGTTTGTTTTTCCCTTATGTCAAATCTCACCTAGTTCCCCATAAACGTTGCTGTAAGATCGATTGTCTAGCCGAGATGTCGTAAAAGTTATCGCTACTGGGTCACTGCGGCTTTGTCGGATCATTTATTAGCTGGTGCTAGACAAGAAGCTTCTTGAAGAAGAAGTATGGATAGATGGCCATACTTAATATTATAAATGCGAAAGTAACTCTGTCTGTGTTATTTATGAAATACTTTTTTTTTTTCTTATGCTTGATACAAACTACATACTCTGACTTAGATTAATGATTTGTTAGAGAAGCCTTCATTTGACCACAATCTCACCTGATGTAAAGTGACGATGTGATCTAAGATGGGACATGAAGACCTAGAAGGTAGATTGGCTTCTCCGGACCACATTACGAAACACGAAAAAACTTTCTTTGGTTTTTAATATATGATTGATTGATTGTTTATCTGTCTGTTCCTCTTTCTGGCTACTAAAACTACTGAACCGATTTAAATTAAATATGGTAGGGGAGCGGGGGGCTTGTTGTAACGGGGGCAAGTATTAACAGCTTAATTACTCAGCAGTTATCGAATATTTTGTGTTGGAATTTTCGCTAATCAAGTCCTTATATGGTGGCCTACGACGTGAACACAGACATTATCGTGCGGGAGTGCGCAGCGAGTGGCCCTGTGAAGGTGCTCCATTTTTGCCAGGTAATGTTAAAAACTAATGTTCGCGAAGTTTGATTCTAGGTTACTGCACTGTTTTTTTGAAGTGAGTTTCAATTGAATTATGTAGTTAAAATGTTAAGCTATCTTAAGTTAGTATTTTCTTTTGGATAAATTATACCATAATTTTTCCATAAACAAAAATGTTCAAAATATTGCCATGAGGCAAGTTGTAACGACATCTCGGGGCACGTTGTAACATGTTACAACTTGTACCCTTTCATGTTTTTAAACGTAAGTGTGTACCTATGCTTGTCGTTATTTGCATTTAAAATAGTTTTTTAAATACCTAATTATACAATATCCTACAGCTGGGCAAAATTCATATATAAAAAGTAAAGTAAAAAGTAAAAAGTTCTTTATTTGACATATATTGCAATACTTTGTTTTTCTGTGTTTTAGGATGAGAAATTACAACCGAGTATCCCAAAATTCGGCAAGCTGCAAAAATATTTGAACTTTGTCATGTGTCACTATATATAGATACATTAAGAAAAAAGAAAAGGGCGAATCTCTTTCTGTTGTATACACCAAACCAAGATTAGTATTCACGCCAGATGAAGACGAGAAAATTTAGAGAACTAATAGAAATTAAGCGAAAATCAAAGTCTCTTAATATTATTAAAGAAACACTTGTTGCATCATTAGTTTGTAAGAAATTTGTTGTTATAATTAGTAAGTATCAAACGTTATATTAATGTGCGTACTTAAAATTATGTTTTATTCTGTTTACCAAACAATAAATGCCTGCCTGTTGTTTTAATTATGTTGTTACTATTTGCCCCACACCAGTTACAACTTGCCCCAAGAAAGGGGTATGTTGTAACAAGCGACTATGTTTGCAAAATATTTTTTTTTGAAGTAATCGTTATGAAATCCAGCCCAATCATCATTCTTATGGATAAATGGATATTTTTCCTTTACTATAAAATAACTTCATTATTAGAATATTTGTTATCTTGACTTCCCCATCAAAAAAACTAAAAATTGTTACAACTAGCCCCCCGCTCCCCTACTCAGACTCTCTAGAGCCTGAGAATAGACATACTTCTTACCGAAAGAAAAAGTTATTCATTGGAAAATCCATTATAACGCAAGTAACAATAAAATAAGTTTATTATAATTCTTAATGTACATTATCTAAATATATTTGCTGAATCCTTACACGTGACCTCCGGGTGGCGCTAAGAACAGGCTCTGGTGGTAGGCTTCGGCCGCGGCTTGTCACCACCCTCCGGGCTGGGCCATCGCGTGGAGCGATTTTCGTAGTGTGGTCCGGAGAAGCCATCTTCCTTCTAGGTATTCATGCTCCATATTAGACCACATCGTCACTTTACATCAGGTGAGATTGAGGTCAAGTGAAGGCTTATCCAGCATAAAAAAAATATCTTATTCATAAAATTAGCTAACTAAAACTCTGAAGTAACATTAACATTGACAGTCTAACCTAGACGTAGTTAAAATATTGTCGCAGTGTCCTTTTTAAATTATTTATTAACAAGTAAGTACTATCTTATCACACTCGTCCATCGGATTGTTACATAGTATACTATGTATGGTAACTAATTTATTAGATCACGTACGACTTCAAAATTTCGTTATGTGCATTTACATTATAGTGCTTTTAGACGATAAATAAATACAGCCCTTCAGAAACTATCTGAAGAAAGTTGTGTTTTTTTTCCAAAATAAAACCCTGTTTTTATAAAAACGTGGCAAGAACATCAAATAAATCAACTTGAATAAAATATCAAATTAGAGTAGCTCAGTACAGTAGACAAAAATATATATAAAATTTAAGTGTGAAAAATCTGTTAAATGCAATAAATTACAACATCTTGTAATCTCCAGCAACTCGTGGCAGGGCTACTGTTCTCAACCTATTAACGCGACGCGTATCTACAGTAAAAACCGCGTATAAACCTTGCAAAAAACACTATTTTACCTTTTAATGTTTTTACTATTTGTTCATTGACTTTACTTCAGTTTCGGGCAAACAAGGCCATCTATTAATTCCTTTCTATAATTAACGAGTCAGTCATCTTTAGTATTGATTTTACGAAACCAGCGACGACGTAGCTATAAATGGACATATTTCATCACCGAATGCTTGTCGCATCAAAACATGAATGGCACAGATTTGGCATTAGTCCATATACCCAGCTAGTTTTGAGTATATGTAGCTGTGGTGTACCTAATTATAATCTTAGTTATTGTGAAATAGTGGTCGTCATTATCATAATTACAGCTGTAGTATTTCCAATCTATATGAGCTTCCAGCATGGTTAATGGGTTAGTACCGATATTTATTATTATCAGTTAATATACATGTATCAGTTTAGTAATATTATAATATTTATAATTATTTTTAGATATAAGTGATATTCTCCTAGCATTTGGAATTATAATATTTAGGAAGGTATCACTGTCGTGCCTTTATGCTAAATAGACAATCAAAAAGATTTTATTGCCGATTATAAAAATAAATGTATTATTTTAATACAGAGCTTGTACTATGGATGTTAGGTGACTGATATATACTACATAGATTAATATTTTTTTGTAAATACATACATAGAAAACACCCAGACCCGAAACCAGAAATTGTACAAAATCTGGTTCCAAGGCGGGAATCGAACCTGCAGCCTCCTGCGCCTCAGGCGGACGTTCGCCCACCGAGCTAGAGACGTCGTCAACATTGCATGCTGTATTCAACTTAATTTGTTTGTAGGTAATAGATGTTTATAATTCAATCAACATAATTAAAAATTATGCAGCATACTTTCGTACGACCGGACCAATATCGCGATGCACTCGAATAGGAGTTCCGCAGGGTTCAGCGCTAGGAAATACGTTGTTTGTTACTTTTTTAAACGATGTGGCACAGGTGGATATCACTGGAGACATTATACAATATGCAGATGACACAACTATAGTGGTTTCAACAGATACCTTAGATGAACTGTTAATAACTGTGAGTGACACAATTAGCGTCTTGGGAAGGTGGTTTGAGATGAATGGCCTAACCTTAAATGAAGAAAAAACTAACATTATGATCTTCAACGCCACTTCTAACAGAGTACCAAGTGTAAGTATTCCCATGAAAAGTGGTAAATCAATAGAAAGTGCAAATTTGACGAAATTGTTAGGATTTGAACTGGATCCGGCTTTAACATGGAAAAAACATATTGACACCACTTGTACGAAGATGGCTAAAGGCATTTATGCTCTAAAACAACTGAAGCCTATCACATCCCAGCCAAATCTGAAAGACATTTATTACTCATATATACACTCTATATTGAGTTATGGAATAATAATATGGGGAAACTCTACTGACTGTGAAAGAGTATTAAAAATGCAGAAAAGAGCGATAAGAGTACTTGTCAATGCTCAATACAAAGAATCCTGTAGGGATCATTTTAAGGATCAAAAGATATTGACATCGGCTGCTTTATATATTTATGAAATATTAAAGTTTGTAAAACAAAATTTCTCACAATTTATAGTAAGGGGAAGTCAGAGCAAATATACAAATAGACACATGTATTTAGAATCAACTGCCCATAGACTAAGATATATGTCTAAGAAACAACCCCATGTTATCGGCCCCAAGCTATTTAACAAGCTTCCGGTATGCATTAGACTCATGAATTGTGAACGATCGTTTTTATATAACGTGAAAATTCTGTTGCTAGATACAACCATATACTCTGTAAGTGAATTCCTAGCAAATGATTATAGTAAATTTAAAATTTATCATAAAACGAACCTACCTGATCGTTACATGCCTAAATAAATAGATAGGTAGATAGAGGAATAATAATTGTTTACAAATTATGTACCTATTGCATTGTATTTGACGAGAATTTGATAACACTGAACATTAGCTTATTAGCCATTGTTATTTGTGTCTTTCACTTTTAATAAATATTTTCATTTCATTTCATTTCATTTCATTTCATTTCATTTCATTTTCATTTTCATTTCATTTCATTTCATTTCCAATCTCAGAACAATATTTAAAACGGTGATGTTATAATACTGAACTAATATTCCTTCTGAGCCAATCAAACGAATCCGAATAATATATTATTAAACCATTTTAAATTGCTAATATTAAAATATTAGTTAATATTGAAATATTATCATATCAGAATCTGTCGCATTACTAATTCATAGAATATTACGAATCTTTTAACGAATACGAATATATCAGCCACACGCCTTCTCATGGATTTCTAATTATTTCCGTTACTTACCCGTCCATCTTGATTGTGTGTGTAGGTACCTACTACGCTCCAAAAAAAAGGATATTAGAAACATTATAAATTTTTTAACGAAAAAAAAAATCTTCTGTTTGGGGAACTCGTTAAAATATTTATATCTAATTTTGTTTGAAAATCTTAATACGGTTCACAGAATAAATACATAGTTTTAAAAACACCAAGTTTTAAAAGTATAGTTCTAATAGTATGAAAAAAAAGCAATATGAATTGAAATAGCTAAATGTCGTGACGAACTCATTACTAAGTAAATACTGTCAAGCGTATTGCGCCCTCTCAAATTTGCACGCCAGGATAGGCAAAACATGTATAACACTTTTTTAAGCTTACTACCATGTATACACTCACGTTTTATGCAAATAAATTATTCTTATTCTTATTAATTATTGACAATTTAAATGAGATTATAATCAAAAACCCTTATGCATTTGCACAGCAGTAGAGGATTTTCACCCGAAATTTTGCTGTAATTTCTCTTCAAACGCATTTAACATCAGCAGAACAAATATACTTAACGAATCACTAGACCCTTTACCATGATTCGTTTAGTAATAACTTTTTATTTAGAAGTAAGTTATTTATTTAGTTTCGGCCAAGTTTAAATCAAGTATCAAAAATGAGATGGACTCATCCACCAAAGGTTCCGTGTATTTACAGTTTATACATTTATTGTAATTAAAAAAAACACTGTCAGCTATCACCCATCCAAATACTGACCACGCTCAAAGTGGCTTAACTTTATAATTGAAAGGTAAAAGCAAAAGTAAGATAAAAATTCCATTCGAAAGCGTACACCAGATCAAATACACTTAGCGAATCACTAGGCCTATACAGTATACACCGTGATTCGTATAGTTCCATTTATTTCAAGATCCCCAATAAAATATTCGCTTCGGCCCAAGTTCATGAAAGATGTATGTGGGTAATCGTTCGCGCCGAGATTAATGCTATGCCCAATGTCTTGAAATCTGATAATAAATCAGGTTCATTCTCAGGCTGTAGGACTTAGGGCTTATTTCACAAAATCCGAGTTAATCATTTAATTGTTAACCCCCGAACGGATGGAGCTATTTATATTTAGTTTTATTTTGTATGAAAGGTGAGTCTGGCGCGAGTGTTCTTAGACATGTTTCATGAAAATCGGTTGTGCCGTTTAAAAGTTATGAGGGTTAGATTGGGGAAGGAAAACCGAAAATCTGCAATAATACTCGAGTGGGGTATCAAATGAAAGCGCATTGCGTGCACATTACACATTATTATGGTGCTTTACTTTTAAGGAAATGAAAGTATTTGAATCGGGGTTTTTTCTTAAATTTTAAATGTAGATTTATTATGTCAAAGGTTTACTTTTATCAGTTCAAAAATATCGGTTACGTCGCGGGGCCCTAAAATTTAAAACACCGATTTTTTAGAGCATATGAAAGGGCATAAGCTACTTTGTTACGCAATAATACATTTAATTCCGCGAAAAATCCGACATAACAGGGGTAACACTACGTGGCATAGCTTAGTGTAAAATAGAATGAGCAAAACTCCTTACAAACAGCAACATTATCATTTCATACACGTAGCGGAACGTGGTCTTTGCAACACCATGATTCCGCCATATATTTCAAGATCCCCAATATAAGAGGCACAAAGGCCCTAGTTCATGATAGATGTATGTGAGTAAATGTTCCGAGGTCAATGCGCTGCCGAAAATCGTGAATAAGTATGATACATTATGTATTTAGCACTTGAGTCGAGTATTAACATACCTAATAAGTTTATAAATAATACCTAAAAAAATACTGCTGAAAACTGAAAAGTTTATGATAATCAAGTTGTTTTTTTTTTTAATAATATTCACAAAGCTCTTACACTAATGAAATTATATCCAAGAAACTTTGACCGGCGCTAACAAATCCAGGATCAAGTTATATTCTACATTAAAAAAAATGTAGTCTAGTCTACATAAACATGGCACTGACTCAAGATTACTTGGGTCATTATCATCATCATCATTTCAGCCATTAGACGCCCACTGCTGGACATAAGCCTCCCTCAAAGACGACCAATTATTCCGATCGGTCGCTAATTGCATCCACCGTGAGTTTATTGTTGGAAATTTCTTTTAGATATCATTTATTTTTTGAGTTGATATAACTTACATATGAAAATCGATATCTGCAATTAATTTACCAAACAAAGAACCTCGAAACAGCAAAAATATATGTAACCTGTTTTCCCACATGGTTGGATCTTTTTCCAAAATTGTATGTTTTGGAAAAAGATCTAGCTTCGAGTTATGCCCGTTTTAAAAAGGAATGATCAAAAACGGACCAAGTATACAGTAAAAAGTTACGCGTATTTCAATGTTAATTTAAACATGTAGGTACCCAATTAAAACTCTCTCCAAACTCATCTAGCATTAGCGAATATTAGGGTCAGCGCTACACCAAGATTAGTATTGCTCCATTTATTTCAAGATCCCCAATAAAATAGATGCTTCGGTCCAAGTTCATGAAAGATGTATGGGAGTGATCGTTCGCGGTGAGGTTAACGCTATGCGAGTGCGTACGGGGATGATTAATGGACATATTTAGCAATTTAGTATAATGCAATGTAGGCAGTTTTTTATGATCGATAAGCCTTCATTTGACCACAATCTCACCTGATGTAAAGTGACGATATGGTCTAAGATGGGACATGAAGACCTAGAAGGTAGATGGCTTCTCCGGACCACATTACGAAACACGAAAAAATCGCTTCACGTACTTGCCCAGCCCGGTGGGTGGTGACAAGCCGCGGCCGAAGCCTACCACCAGAGACTGTTCTTAGCACCACCCGGAGGTCACGTGTAAGGATTCAGAGGGTTACCACTTACGGACGTGAACAGACAAAACTTCGTCAGTTATCATAATCAGGATATAAAAATGCTATGGTTAAACATAATGTGTTATAATATTAATACATATGTAGAATCATGGCATTTGCATTGCCAGGGAGAAGTGGGTGCGGAATTAGTACTAAATATATTGCATAATAAAAATAAGATATTTAGGGCCATACATACAAAATTCCCACATACAGATGGAAGGGTGAAGTGTAGAAAGACCTTCGGTCAATTCGTGTTTCGGACTGGAGAAAGGCGGCGCATGACAGGGACTGGCGTTCTATTGTTTTGGAGGCCAAGACTTATTTCGGGGTCGATGCGCCAGGATAGTATTAGTCGTAGTAGAAATACAAAATTCTATGTTGTTGCTGTTTCATCATCATTATGGTAACAGTGGAGTTTAAGGCAAGCTTTGCTTAGTAAGAGACGAGCTGTTTCTGTAGTTTCCAGATTTATTTATACATAGTAGCAAATTGTACGCTACGCGAATTGTTTATTCACGGACTTCTCAAATATAAGTTATTCCACGGTTCCATCAACGTTGCACGAACTACTCTCTGCTCGTGCTTTGTCCATATCAATTTGATTGGCTCACAGTGATAAGGCCCCCTTATGATTAAATATATTAATAATTAATAAGTTTTATGCTGTTCTCGACAATTGCAATGTTATGCTGCACGAACATAAAATATTCATTATTTTCATTCATTTTTCCATGAAAATGAAATTTCCACTAAATTGTAGGGATACCTTACAATTCGATAAGAAAGGGGATTCCCTTACGTTAACTAATTCATACTGTTTGTACTTCAATCATGTGAGGCAATAACGTATCGCATTCCCCTTCCCAGCTACTAGTAATTTCTACAATAAAAATTCATTCAAATGATTTTTTATGTTACAAAAGGTTTTCCATTTTCAACCTAGGATACAAAGTACAATTTATAAGCATTTTGCAATAAAAAAACACGACAATAATTAAAAAAAAACCTTATTAAAACACGTTTGTTGTATGGGAGCATCCTTAAATATTAATTTATTGAGTGTTTTAAGTATTTTTTGTTATAACGGCAACAGAAATCACTCAAAATTTTAACTCTCTGTCTATCAGGGTTCTTCAGATACGGCCTGGTGACAGACAGATAGACGACGAAGTCTTATTTTACTATCTACTTTAATGCTGTACTAAAGCGACACTGGAAAACTCTCGTTTCAAGCTCAGATAAGGTTACCGATAAGAAACTAAATTAAGAAGTAATATCTGATGAAAATAGTGACTGGCTTACGATATCTCTATCCTATTTAACGTATACCAACCCGTTTCGCGTCGGGGTTAAAAACACAAGAATGCTTACTGCCAAAACTGTTGATTGTTTTGGCAGATGCTCTGAATAGTAAGGGTGGATCTCGTGGATGATTGCAATATTATGCGTACTTGGATCGTGTGTCAGGTCATTGAACAGTTGTATTTATCATTATTATTGGCTCTGCGATTTTATTTAGATACGCCGCCTCTATATCTAGGCATAGAGCAGTGCTATTCCAAGTTGGCAACCGGTCATGTTTGCGTTGAGTAAAAATATCTACTGCTTTATGAGTGTAAGTGTTTATGAGAGTGAGTGTAAGTGTTTATTTGTGAAAAAACCTTAACCACAACCTTACCTGATGGTAACAAAGTGTCGATGCGCCGAGGATGAATCACACTGCATAATGAAATACGTAGTAATATATCCTTCTCGGCAAATTAGTGTAAAACATAAAACATTGCGACTGTAGATGTTGTTGTTAAAACATTAAAAAAACTATCTGAATCTAGAGGTACCAGGCCTGGTACCTCAATTTCGATATAGTGGGGAAGAATTCACTGCACTTTTCGTGCTATGGACAATGCCCCACTCCCACATCGAACTATTCCATAAGGCGATGGGGCGGCTTGAAAGTGGAATAACTCGACTTTATCTGAATTTATTATAAAAACTAATTAGTGTATATTTAGAAAGTAATTAGTATATTGGTTGTAATTGTCAACCAAACTTTCACTTCATAAAATATTCATCTCGGGAATATGTTTTTGAACGAATATAATAACTTCGTTGAGCTTAGCTTATAAAATGAATACATACCTTTCTTTACCTCACTCATCTGATGTAAACATAACTTATATTATAAATAGGTATTGCCGGAAAAATCATAAATCAACATCTATGTATCTTAACTTACTAACGAATATTTATATGTATGTATGTACTAATTATTATTATAACATGTTCTCATCATCATCATCACCCTATTAACGTTCCCACTGCTGGGACACAGGGACTTCTCTCTTGACGAGAGAGATTAGGCCTTAATTCACCACGCTGGCCAAGTGCGGGTTGGTGAATGTCACATGTCCTTCAAACTCTTTTTAAAGTTCTCAGAACATGCCGGTTTCCTCACGATGTTTGCCTTCACCGTTAAAGCACGTGTTTAAAGCGCACATAAATTTCTCAAGAAGAAAAATCCAGAGGTGCGTGGCGGGGTTTGAACCCACGACCTTCGGAATGAAAGTCATGTTCACTATGTGTGTAACATGTTCTATTCAACTGCAATTTCGCTGTCCGCGCCTCAAGGCGTGTCGTTTTTTTCAAGGCTAATTTAATGAAACATGTTAAAAGGTTAATAACCTTAAAGGGGTCACTTACTTTGTCTCTTTATTATTCATATTGTAGGATAGTAACATGTTGGCTAGACAGAGATATATTTACAGTAACTTGAATCAGATAGTAAATGTCAATGTATCATTCTATAAATTGAGTGAGCAAACCCATAAAATAAATATACGATATTCTAGGCCTTCATGCTCCATCTTAGACCACATCGTCACTTTACATCAGGTGAGATTGTGGTCAAATGAAGGCTTATCAATAATAAAAAAAAAAAAAAAAATACGAAGGTATGATTTTATTAACCCCCGACCAAAAAAGAGGGGTGTTATATGTTTGACGTGTCTGTCTGTCTGTCTGTCTGGGACATCATAGCTCCTGAACGGATGGAGCGATTTTAATGGGGTATCAAATGAAAGCACACATCGCGTGCACATTACAAAATATGGTGTTTTACTTTTTATGAAATTAAGGCATTGGAATCGGGGCTTTTCCTTAAATTTAAATTTAGACTTATATATAGCTAAGTGACAGGGATTTTGTATGGAGATTTTTGTAAAGCAGAATATAATTTATTTTATTCTGTTTACTAAGGCTGGCCTTACATTATTTTAGTTTTACTCACGTTAGTCATTTACTTAACATTTCCAAGTGAAAACAACTAAGGCTTTTAAATAAATAAAATTACAAGTCTAAATCTGGTCCAGTTTGAATACGAAAGCGACTCACAGCCTTTTTTATTATGGACGATAGATCTTCTTTTTGTCTACAATCTCACCTGATGTGCAAATGATTATTATATATTATATTATATTATATATTATATATATTACTGTGCACTCACGCTCTGCACCAATCGGTTACCACGGAAGACCAGCGTTACAGCAGATTAGTCTGCTGTAGCATAATGCTGAGTGGAAGCCCTTTTTGTTACAATCTATGTACTAAACCATTTATGTGTAATATGTTGTATATTTGTAACAAAATAAACATTTTATGATTATGATTATGATTATGATGGTGACTGTCGATGTGGACGAACCTTTGTCACGAGAGTATATAATCACTACGTTTTTTGTAACTAGATTGATTAGTTGACAATTTACACAAAAACAATGTTCTCCAAATCTAATATAAGTATTCAAACGAGCAATTACCATACCAAGATTACAAAAAAGAATGGCTCTAATAAATCGGAATCTCGGAAACGGTTCCAACAATTTTTATGAAATTTTGTATGAAGTTATTTTTGGGGGTGAGAAATCGATCTAGAGTTTCATTGATATACCGAGAAAGGCTCGGTCTTGCAGGATCTTATTAACTATTGTTCCAACCTGTGCAAAAGAATAAACATTTTTTATTAAAAAAAAAACTGTTGATCTTTGTTTTAATCCCTTAAAAAGATTTTCAAATGCTTTTTTCTTTCTTCGACAGCACAGTTTTTATTGGAATATATATACATCAGTTGCTGAAACATAGTGTCGAGGAGAAGGTATTTTTTTACTTACGAAGTTATAGTTGTAAATGTAATCATTTATTTGTTGAAACTCACAAAAATATAAAAGAATCATTTACTGTAAGTTGAGTTTGTGTAAATGCAACCGTAACTAAACTTCGTTAATTTTACGAAAGTAACTCATAAGATGAACTTGACGCCCACATTAGGGACTGGACAACTTCAACAGGTGATAGGGACGTCTACGGACGGACGGAAGGTAGGGAGGCCTTTGCCCTGCAGTGGGACACCACGGGCTCATAAAAAAAAAAAAAAAAAAACTCATAAGTGTACGGGTCGCCTTAAGTCTTGTCGTTATGCTCAATCTCCTACACTCATCTATTTCGTGAAAATGGTAAGGTAAGGCAAAACATACTAAAGTAAGCGATATACTGATGATGTTACTTGACAGCGAAATCTCAAGCTATAAAAATAAATACAACCTTACTATACTGAATATTAAATATATTTTTTCGGTTTCTCTTGTTTGAAGTTTTAAAATGTACCCCTAGAATTTCCAAACGAGTATTATCTTAAAACTTTGCCATCAAGTCGGCACGGGTTATTTTTATTCGATATCTATAATATTTACGTCTTATGTATTGGGGTCAAATCGCTAAATAATACGGGTATACGTATTCAAATAAAAATAAAGCTCTTAAAGTGTGGGACATCTTTACAAGTATATCCCCTCCCATTGTTTGCCCTAATGAGTTACCAAAGTAGGCTCTTTAACAAACTCTTGCAGTGCACGCTCACCTAATTTGACTTACAAATTCTGTTTAATAAAAAACCTTTGGCACTCTTTAAAAGGTTCGTTCAAAGCTTAGGCGTTTGAAATGAAAATTCTTGGGATTTGTATAATGCTCCAATTTCATGAAAATTTGTTAGAAGGCTTTGGGCTATTTTAGGGAAAACCTGAAAGTCCTTGAAAATCTTGAAACGCTTCACAAGCCTTTTATTTAAATTTAATTCTAATATCTTGACCTACGTTTAACCTTAGAAAACTCTCAAGTTTAACCTATAGTACCAACTTATTATAGGGTTCTGTAAAACAAAATAATATTAGAAAAACAGTTTGTATAAATTATAAATAAATATTTCTGGACTAATTCTAAAGAAAAGATGGATGGGCTGTGTAAAAGAAGATATATGTAAGAAAGGAGTTAGTGTTAAGATGACGGGTGATAAAGGGAAATGGAAGAAAAAAACATGTTGTGTCGACCCCACATAGTGTGGGACAAGGGCAGGATGATGATGATGATTTCTGGACTAATTACACAGCATCACCTTACCCCAATCTAAGCAGAGGCTACTACTATGGGTGTTAGGTGACTGATATACTACATAGATACATTTTTTTTGTAAATACATACTTATTATACCTAGAAAATACCCAGACCCAAAACCAGAAATTGTAGATCGTACAAAATCTGGTCCCCCGGCGGGAATCGAACCCGCAACCTTTTGTGTCTCATGCGGACCTTAATAACATTAGCGGAATTATAGATAGATAGATGACACGTTAATTGCACACAATTTCGTACGTACTAAATTACAAAAAAAAACAGTAAAACGTTAGAAGCTATACAATCGGCGGTCTTATCGCTAAAAGCGATATATAATATTTAAACCGACAAAAAATAAGGAGAAAGTCAGTTCAACCACTTAGGGTTGCAGTTATTTTTATTCAGGTTATAAGTATTGTTCATTAGATGGTTTAATAGCCACTCAATAGGGAAAAACATCGTTTTTATGTTTTTAAATCACCGCCGATAACCTGAAACTCAAAAGAAAGAAAATAGACTTTTTTATAAACCATATTAACCGAGTTCTTACGCTTATGAAAATGCATTGTTTTTTTGTAAGTTATGCTTTGTAATGACCACGGAATGACGAGCACGTCATACTCGTAGAGGCCTACGAGCGCTACGACGTAGAGGGTCTACGGTTTTGCTACGGAATTTTTGTAATAGACCAGCGCTGGGTTACTAGCATGCTAGTAACCTGGCACATGCTGAGACAGAGCCAGTTTTTCTGCTAAATAATATTTAAATTTCTGTGTATTTATTGGTATTACTGATTGTATTATTGTTTAGTAGAAAAATAAATATCTTTTATCTTTTTTTATCTAATAGTACTCACAAACAGCCGCATTCAAAACGTTTTGCAGTATTAATGCGTAAATAACAATACTAATACATAAACACTGTATTGTACACCAAAACAGAACAATAGTTACAAAAATCACATATGAGAAAGAAGTACAAAGGGCGGCCTTATCGCTTATAAGTGATCTCATCCTGGCAACATTAGACAGGGGTGTAACATGGATAATTATAAAAAAAATATAAAAAAATATAATTAAAGATAAATAAGTTTGACTTAAAAAAAAGTTATAGTTGACTCAGATAAAACTCCGTTGACAGTTTTTTTAAATATAGGCAGGGATTTCGCTTTCCAACAATGTTATCTAATAATAATAGTAGTAATTTATTGATAAATAAATTACAAATAACATTGTATCCCCATACCAGAACTAACATTAAAAGATTCTAATATTTAGAGATACTGTTTCAGTCGGAAAATATTTTATAATTTGACATAGATTTATTTACTAAAATCTGGTTTAATTATTTAAAGTACTTGGATGAAAAAATGACAAAGTGCTTTGCCCGACCCTTGCTCGGTATTTTAATTAAACCTGAAGAGATCGACAATCGCCCTGAAAATCCCATGCATTCAAAAATTCATGAGATTGTTCGTTACAATTCCGAAATTCAGATTCAAAGAGGTATATTTATAAAATAATAATTGCTTCTTTTAATGTAAGTACAAGATAAATAAGAAAAAATTTCAAATTAATGAGACGTGCATAATATACACAACAGTGAAAATAACTCCACTTTTACAATAAATTCTAACTTGAATCATCTCTCACTTTCTTTATGACTTTGAAAAATCTGTTCTTGTTGTAATCTGACGACCTCTGTGGCTCGGTGGGCGAAAGTGCGCCTGAGACGCAAGAGGTTGCGGGTTCGATTCCCGCCGGGGGACTTTTTGTACTATCTACAATTTCTGGCTATGGGTCTGGGTGTTTTCTATGTATCATATTTATGTATATACAAAAAAAATGTATCTATGTAGTTTATCAGTTATCAGTCACCTAACACCCATTAGTACAAGCTCTGCTTAGTTTGGGGTTAGGTGATGCTGTGTGAAGAATAGTCCGGAGATATTTAATTATTTTATTATTTATAATCTTTCTCCAATAAATTATAAATACTTTAACAATACACCAAGGAAACAATTTTGTGGAGCTATGAATATTATTTTATTTATTTTATTTAACTTAAAAGCCCTTATTAAATAGGCATTTTATTATCAATAACCTTTATGACCATTTTTAACCCCCGAACAAAAAAAATAGGGGGGGGGGGGGGGTAAAAGTTTGACGTGTCGGTCTGTCTGCCTGCCTGTCTGTCTGTTACATCATAGCTCCCGATCGGATGGAGCGATTCTAGTTTTTTTTTGTATGAAAGGTGAGTCTGGCGCGAGTGTTCTTAGACATGTTTCATGAAAATCGGTTGTGCCGTTTTAAAGTTATGGGGGTGAGAGTGGGGAAGGAAAACCGAAAATTTGCAAATATACTAGTGTGGGGTATCAAATGAAAGTGCTTCGCGTCCACATTACATAATATGTTCATTTATTGTTCACTATACCAGTAAGTCTTCAGCAAGACAATAGACTATTATCGGTTTTAGGGTTCCGTACAAAATTACTTACAATAACAACGACCTATTAAATTAATTTCGGTTATAGGACTTTTATTTATTAATAGCTATTCATTCGTACTTTTCAAATTTCTTGGTAATTTCTTGCTGTCTCTACAAATACTAAACTAAAGAATTTGTCGAAGGACTTCCAAGTCGTTTATCAATGTCGTAGAATAATTTGTCTGTGTATCTTTTCTAACAGTTTTGCTTCGTCAGTTTTAAAATAAAATGATAAGTTGATTAGTTTATTAAAAAAATATTCAGTCCAATTAAGAACCTCCTCCTATTTCGAAGTTGGTTAAAAACATACAACAACAATAAGTACTAGAATTAATTTTAAAACAACAAAAGGTCAGTTTCACTTGACCAAAGTTCTCATAAGCACTTAGTGAACCAAGACCCGGTTATTGCATTTTACACGAAAGTTTTACTCATTAATCATATTCACCTGTTGGCATATCCCATCATTCTGAACCTTATCATCACGTCATAGCAGACCCTTGTAAAATATGACCCAAACCCCTTTATAAGCGGTAGTAAATTTTCAGTTCTATGGCTAACAAGATAGAGTTGTAATTTCTGTGAGGTATAACAGAACATTTACGTAACTCCTTGTAATCTAATATGAGATTGTTTTATGAATTTTTCAATGTTATTTTGGGTCATGAATAACATGTTTTATGCAAAAATTGCGTATAGAAATTGACACACGGATCGCCGTAAAATATATTAGTGGGCATAGTTTGCACTGACATCTTCTTTAGTATTAGCAAGATATTCGTATTTCTTAACAATTTTTAACCTTCATAAACACTGCACTATTTAAAGTTTGGAAAATCTCTACAAAAAGTTTACCTACACCATTTTTACACATTCTAAGGTTCTAGTTAAATAACTAGTAATTATTATAATTATATGTTGAATACATAATATATCATGCAGTTTGCATAGTGACGTCTCCTTTGAAATAGCTTCTTATTTGCATATTGTTCCATTATAAGGCTTTATGTAGACGATATGAGATCTTGGCGCAAGCTTACCGCTGGGCAACCAAGATTTATATCTATATAAATAAAAATGAATTGTTGTTCGTTAGTCTGATTAAAACTCGAGAACGGCTGAATGGATTTATCTTATCATAGTCTTGAAATGTTCGTGGAGGTCTAGGAAAGGTTTAAAAGGCGAGAAAAAATCAAATAATTACCGGGGAAAAAATTGAATAAAAACCCGTGCGAAGCCGGGGCGGGCCACTAGTCGAGAATATATGTACGTAAATAGTAGGTTGAACATTATTTTAACTATATTTTGAACCCATAAATTTGCCAAGCGACGTTAGTATCTCCATTACACTAGTTCCAGACCTTTGTTCGATGCAGAATGTCAGTTCTATGTAGAACGTAACATGAATAAAAGCCTGTGCTTTGTGGTTTTGTCGCAATATTCATGAATTAAGACCTCGGCTAACGCATCGTAAATCTATGACCGATTATTATATCCTCTATCAAAACCATAATAAATTAAAATTGATAAAAGTTGCTGATTCAAGTTTATTTGAAAATACTGCAAAATTCCAGTGGGAGACACTGGAATTTTCAGAGTTAACGAATCAAACGATCGTAATACGTTCATTTTGCATGCAAAAATGCGAATATTCAAATATTGAAACTTTACATTTACATACTTACTCGTAAAACGAACATTGTGCGCCGATAAACAATATGTTAATCAACTATATACGATGAGATAGTAACTATGCACTTGGAACTGTCAAAGTCACGGGCGAAAGGTACTTCATAGATAAGTTAGTTGGCAAAGCTTAGAGCACCTGTGTTCACGGCCTTATGTGTCATAAGGGGGTGGTTGCAGTGTGAGCGGTATTAATGTACCACTACTATTTTACCGAAACATTATTGTGGTATGCTTATAATGTAATAAGGAATCAATTATCAAAAGGAAAAAAAAACCATTCATCAAAAATCATATCTGCCATTTCGGAATTCCACAGCTGCACTTAAGCTTCCCTCAAAAAATAAGAATTGTAGACAATGAATCACCACGTTGGTTGTTGGCTTGGGTCTCTAGACGGATGATTGTAACCTCTTATTAAAGAGATAAGAATTTCAGTAATCGTTTCGGAATTCGTGCTTAGATGCGCAATGTTCTCGCTATATAAAAAGATTAACCTAGGCATGGCCTGGTGTCTGCCAATTCGTGATTTGTTTTAATCGTAAACAAAATCCTTTCCCGCTCATCCGCTCGTACGCCATCAATATGACATGTGCAACTGCATCGAACAAAGCTCCCCTGGGATATGACCCGGTTAAGCTCAATGGTTAACACTTTCAGTTATCTGCAAGTTATTCGCCAAAATCTTGAGTTTTGTGCCAAATAGAAAATCGTTGGACGAAATAAACGTTAAAAGAACTTCAAGATATTCTTGATCGTATTTTCGAGTGCTTCCGACAGAAACCGAGTGGGTAAAAGTGAGTTCAATGGACATATATTCTTGTTCACAGCGTTAGTCAGCGGCTATGTGACGCAGGTTTGCCCAAAGTTTTAAGGGTAGATCAACAATTGCACCCAAATTAATAATTACATCGGCAAAATTACTTATCATCATATACTTATAATTTACAAACCTGTAAATAAATTTAAATATAACATTTTGTTTCATTTGTTTCAGTTATGCATCTCCGAAGAAATAGACATATAATCTGAAGAGTGAGATAGAAAACCAAGATGGCGGAAGCTGAGGGAGGAGCAAGCGAGCAAGATGATGTTTCATTCTTGCGTACGGTGAGTAACAAATAACTTATATTCTATACTAGGTCGCCCGTTGCGGCTTTGCACGGGCACGAAAACCTTCCTCTTGAATCACTCTATCTATTGCAGAAAACTGCTAACATATACGTTCAGTCTTTTTTAAATAAAAAACAAAAATAAAGACAGAGTGCTGCCTATGCCTATATAGTTACGCAGAAGCAAAATTGTTATAATATAGATCTAACAAGTCAACTGTCAGAGTCTGACTGACCGAGATTGCTCTATATTTTTTTACCATTGACTATTTTACTCGGATATGGGTGAAACAAGCCCTAAATATTATAAAAACCAGCCCTAAATATTATAAAAAAAGACTTTTGTGCATTGTGTTTTATCTACTCAAATCAGTTTCTTCAAATATCGCATACATATAATAATTGGTACAAAGCATTTCTACCTTTCATCACGAAAAATATAAACTGATCCTGGAGGATTTAAGATAAACCACTTTACAAATTCACACGAGCGAAGCCGTGCGTAATATATTTTTGCTTATATTCTGTACTAGCTGATCCGGCAATCGTTTCAAATTGCACATCTGCACACTGCATGTGCAAATGTGCAATTTGCACTGTGACTGCTACGGTCAGTTGACATGGAGACTTATAAATAAACAAAACTTTCAAAATACATGCTAGATTTTTTTTAATCTATATTTTTTAAATAAACTATTATATATACCTACCAAAACCTCCCTTTTCAATTGTTCTACCTATTGCTGAAAATTGCATGAAGATCCGTTTTGTAGATTTTATGTATATCGCGAACATATGTACTTAAAGATATACGGACGCGGCGGGGGACTTTTATTTAATAATAATAATAAAATGTTTATAAGTAATAAATGTTGCATGATACATCGCTAAAGTCGCAGGACGCACCTGGATGCAATTAGCACAGGACCGTAATGAGTGGCGAGAGCAAGAGGAGACCTATACACAGCAGTGGGTGAAGTCAGGCCGCGGATGATGATGATGATACATTATGTAGTTGTGACATAATAAAACTTAACCTAGTAAAAATGCAAATAGGACACCGGCTCAGCATAAGAGCTGGTATCAGGGGTATTTATAATATGTATAGATATTTTTACGGACTGATAGAAAAATTACCCTAAATGTTGCAATCAGAAGCAAAAATTGTTTATGTAATTAAGATTAATGACTTACTATATACTACATAATTTTGTATTTCAAGTTAAGCTTTCATTACAAAGATAGGTTCTTTTGCAACTACAGAAATTAAATAAACGCGAATAAAAACTTGAATTGCACTGGGTTATATGATATTTATATGCGTGAAATAAATGGGGGTTTCTCATGAAACGGAAATAACTCTTTACCGAAGAAAATATTTCAATATTACAACAAAGAAATGTTAAATAACTTCGAAACTTTGTTATTGATGTTTGTTGACCTTATTGTTTTTAACCGACTTCCAAAATCGGAGGGTAATAAATTCGGGTATTTTTTGTGTTTCTACTTCAGAACTTTTTTCTCCGTGAACGCAATTTTGATGATTTTTTTAACCTCCAACCAAAAAAAGAGGGGTGTTATAAGTTTGACGCCTGTCTGTCTGGGACATCATAGCTCCCGAACGGATGGAGCGATTTCCATTTAGTTTTTTTTGTTTGGAAGGTGAGTTTGGCGTAGGTGTTCTTAAACATGTTTCATGAACCCGAAAATCTGCATATATACTCTAGTGGGGTATCAAATAAAAGCGCATCGCGTGCACATTATAAAATATTATGGTGTTTTACTTTTAAGGAAATTAAGCCATTGGACTCGGGGGTGTTCTTAAATTTTAAATTTAGATTTTATTAAAGCTTTTTTCAATTTATCTTTTTTCATTTAAAGCTTATCTTGCATAAATCTTATACGAATCGTTTTCGTAGTTCTTGAGTTATGTTCAACAAACCATAACTTTTAAACTTCAAGTTTGTATTTTATTATTTGGATTCATTAACCATCTGGCTGTCACCAGGCTGTATCTCAACAACATATGAAATTTTGAGGGATGATGTATTTATTTTGCCGGTATAACAACAAATACTAAAAATACCCAATAAATAAATATCTAATAACTTTATTAAAATAAACTTTGTTGTACGGGAGCCGCGTACAACAAAGTTTATTTTAATAAAGTTGAGCGACGTAGCGCAAGGCCAGTACTTGGCTAACCACTCCAACTGCATCTTTATGCATCTTTATCTTTATGCACTATTACATTTTTTTTAATTTTCTTATTGCAAAATGTGAAGTAACAGTGATCGTTGACCTAGATAAGATATGATGATGAAGATATGATAATGATGTAGTATGAAGTCCATTTCATACTTATAAAACTTATTAATATTTATTTTGTTATATTATTGTTACGGTAAACATTCAAGGTATTTAATTAATTGTGAGCAAAACACGTTATAGAGGTGCAAAAGGAAACATTCCAAGTTAAATCGTTTTACCCAAAATTACATCGCGAAAGTTACGGACATTACGCCGTGTAGTCAGTAAAGAGCCAAAAATTTTGTAAATATTTGCGTGCGAGTCCCTTCGGGTTTATGAACGGTTAATGCTGTAATTATTTTGGGTTGACATCCGCTTTTTTATGGGAAACGGGGTAAAGGAGTGAATGGGCGCTATGGGGTTAAATTTGTAATACATTTATGGATTTTTGGTCGGGGTTCGATTCCGCGACCTTCGGAATTAAAGTCAAGCGTGCTCCCACTTAGCCAACACGGCTTCAGCTCTATGGTTTTATAACATTAAACTTAAAAAATGCTTAAATAAAAAATTGAATGCGTCGTGAATAGAAAATTTCCTCTCTTTACGAAATCAAATAACCTTCCACATTGCAATTCTAGATTTAACGAAATTTCAAAGAAAAAGTCGTAGGTAAGTTTGGAATCACGTCAATAGACTTATATTAATCCTTACCCCACGGCACGTTGCTCAGTTTGTAAAAAAAACACTTAAATAACAACAATAAAGTCACAATGGACTCCAGAAAAAAAAGGCGATTAAAATGAAAGGGCTTTTCAGTTGAATGAAACCGGTAATTGGGAGCTGAGTCGCTTAGCGATCACTAGGGCTGTCAGAACTCATCCATAAAAGTTGGAGATAGCTTTCTTTTTCTACGTAGATAAAGAAAGATTGAGTCACACTGTACTTACGTCTCGTTCACGCAAACAGTGACAGTACTAGACATCTGATAGATATACTTAATATAATAAACGTACATATATATAGATATTTTTTATTATACATAATAAGCACCCAGACCGTGGAGAAAGTTCTTGCAGATCATACAAACACTTGACCCCTCGGCGATAATCGAACCCGCTACCTCTTGCGCCGCAATCGGAGAAATCGTTTTTTTTCGACTTTAAATTCAACAAATCCGTGAAACCTTTTGAGCGAGTAAAATAAATATATGTCTTATGCAAGCTACGCGTCAATCAATAAGTTATTAAAAGGATAATAACCTCCTTTTCGTCGTGTATGTTTCTTTTTACAATTAATATCTCTCTGCCTAGAGCTGTCGTATATTTTTTATGATAAAAAACACTCGGGACAGTCGTAATACATAATCCCTGTTTAACCCACTTAAGGCGAAACACAGTGAGTGTAAAAGGCGCCCACCCAATAATATATATTTAACTAGCTGACCCGTTCCGGCTTTGCACGGATGCAAAAACCTTCCCCTTGAAACACTCTACATATTTCTAAAAACTCAAAGATCTGTGCGGTGGTTTTTGGGTTTATGCAGAACATTAAGACAAGCAAACGCCGTGGGGGACTTTAATTTATAATACATATATATAAATTGAACAGTTATTTATATCCGTTAAGCACCAACATTTTTTCTTAATAAAATATTAAAATTGTGTCCCAAAACGTTTTATAAACTTTATATTCCGCCCTAACGAAATCTAGTAGATAGAAAGAACTGAGATGAACTCATAATTCTGAAATATTATAATCTTAAACTTTTAATTTGCAGAAGCATAACAAGCTCTCATGGCCGTATTTGAACGATCACCAGATTTTGTCATTTTACACTTTTGTCTTTGAAAATGCTATAGTAAATACTGCAATCGTACTACCCATAAAAAAGTCTTAAACTTATATATCACCTAAATATCGGAAACCTCAAAAACCGTTAAATTATGGTAGGTTTGTTACCCGTTTCAAGTTTTATTATGTAGCACCCTACTCAAAAACATGTCCGCGATCGTTATATATCCTGTTCAAGTTATATAACGATCGCGGAATTAAGGGTGTTATAAATTTGACCGCTATAAGTGTGCGCTATCTTTGATGCCACGAGTTTTAAACAAAATGGTTTGGATGATGCTTAAATTTCTAAAAATGTTTCAAAATGTGCGAAGTTTGGAGAAGAGGCAGCCTTAATTTTATATCGATTTACACATTTTGCACTATAAATTCACACGCGGGTCTTAAGCATTACGGTAATTTAGTTGCGGAGTGCCGACTTTCGCTCTGCCAACTTTTTCGTTATAAAATACAAATATTAGCTGAGTGACAACTTTTGTTAATAAGTACTGAAGCGATTGCTGTTAGTGGCGCTAGGTTACCTCACTACGACTGCTTATTTTTTAATATACAATTTATGTTAAGGCTTTGCATGCCAAATAATGCATCTATAAAATAAATACATTTTAATTTGAAATTTAAAAGGTTTCTAACACAGATTATATATCATTATTACGCTCTACTAAATATGACTTTCCTTGCTTGTTCCGTCCCAAATGTACGGTTATCTAAACCTTTTTTTTAGCACCGGTTTGTAAGCGTTCAACTTCACTGCTGACGTAATAGAGTAATTTTGTAATTCATCCTGAATATTTTCCATTGAACAAACTGAGGATTCAAAGAGTCAATGACTTATTGTTTTAAAACAAAGGACACAGTTTAATCATTAAAGGTAGACCCGGAGATAAGCCAGGAGGTAACCGCAATAAATCATAAGACTAGTTGAGAGAAGGGTCAAGTATACAATGACTTGCATCAACATCACCACAAAATAGGGTAAACTTCCCTTAATACTAAACCGAGTTTAAAATAATTTCACTCACATATTAATTTGCTACTGTTCTATAATAAAGAACACTTTGACAGTAAAAACAAAAATAAATTATAAGTATTACTTTACAATCCGCACAACATCATCTACCTCTAAGCTCGTCTTACGCGTTAGTAAGTATTTTAAACTAAATTTAGTTAAGTTAACTAAAGTAACTAAAGTGAATAAATAAATATTTTCTAAATAATAACACACGAGTAAGTTTATTTTTAGGCTATTTTTACTTTTCCTGCTAAATATGTCACAATAACGCATGGAAAGCGTAACATAAGAAAAATCCTAAAAATAATTATAACTACAATTTTGTAGTAATAACTGATAAAGCTGTGTTGTTCTATTCGCTTCCCAACTCAGTATAAAACATTGAAGCGAACTGTCAAGACAATGTTATTTCCATGATATTTTTTGTTTAAACAATATAGTTTTATTAGTTTTAAGTTGACCTGCCCATGTAGGCCATGTTCTTCTAAGGAAATAAATGTTTTGACTTTGACTTTGAATAGCAAAAAGTTATTGTAACCGATAAAGGCCTGTGTTCTACAGAGGACTTCTACGACCTAAACGAACAACAAAAACACTTAAAGTCCAATTAGGTAGATAATCAAGACTTAAGAATAGTAACTTTTCTTTTACTTAAGAATAGTAACTATTCTATTACTTATGAATAGTAACTATTCTATTACTTAAGAATAGTAACTATTCTATTACTTATGAATACATCTATATAAATAAAAATGAATTGTTGTTCGTTAGTCTGATTAAAACTCGAGAACGGCTGGGCCGATTGAGCTGATTTTGGTTTTAAATTTTTTGTCGTAGTCCAGGGTAGGTCCAAACGGTGAGCAAATAAGGAAAAATTGCCGGGAACTTTTTTTACCCGTGCGACGCCGGGGCGGGCCGCTAGTTAGTAATAAAATAAATAATTAAAAAATTAACACTGCACTCGCAGCCCTATGAATAAACTGATTCACTCTCCCATAAAAGTCCAAGTTTCAAGCGACTTGGGCAGAAATACAACACCAGCTTTGCCTTTCATCCGTTCAAGAGACTTAAACTATTTGATCTTCGGGTTTGGGACTATTGGAAATGTAGGAATGTAATATAATATTTCACTAGGGCTGTGCAGAAAGCAATAAATCTCTTTTAGAAATCTATGATTATTCAGACCGCTTGCAAAATGAAGTAAAATGGTTTTACTAATATATAGAATACTAGCTGTCCGCCCGCGTCCTTGCTCGCGTAATAATAGACTTTCTCGTGGTAAAAAGTAGAGTTTGACAATTAATGGGAAAACAGTTACGTATGTACATGCCAAATTTGATTTAAATCAGGCTCTGCTCGTAAAAATTGTATTTTCATCCATAATTCTTTCTCCTTGGTCTGGGTGTTTCATATGTATAATAAAAATATCTATGTATGTATGTCTATTATATTAAGTGTATCAGATGTCTAGTACCCGTAACACAAGCTTAGCAAGCTTACCACGGGGCTAGATGTTGTTGTGTGGATTGTCTGGTAATATTTTTTATTTTTTTATTCATCCAATCCGTAAAAGTCGTTTTTAGCGAGAAAGTGCAACTAATACACGCACTTACTTAAACCTCATAAACTTTCGCGTTTATAAAATTAGTAGGGTATATGCAAGAACTGGTTGTTGGAACAACTTAAATTATACCTCTATAACTTTTGAAACTATCATGATTGCCTTTCGACTGTCTTTGTTGTGTGTAACTGTGCCGAAATATCGGGAAACTCGAAAGACGATCAATCATGGTAAATATCCCGTTATAAATCTCAATAACATAAATTATATTTAAATTTCTGAATTTTAAAGACTTCAAGAATTTTATTTTAGTACCATTGAATAGTTCGACATAGAACCCGCAGTTCTGAACTGTTAACCCTAATTTGCTACTAACTCCCACTCCTAAACTATTCTGTTACAAAGTTTGAAACAAAAGTCCTAATCTATTCGATGTTGCGAAGTTTAAAACATAAGTTCACTTCGATGTAAGCTTCAATAAAATTGTTCTAAGTGAGTGCTAGCAAAATGTTTTGTTAACTTAAGATAAAAGCGATTCATGATAAGCTAATTATTTAAATTAAGTGCAATGATAAGTTAAGACAAGAGTGAATAAGAAGTAGGTACCTTATAGATCTCTGAGATTCACCTTCGTCCACATCGACACTTCTTTATATGTATTTTGACTCCACATTTGCACGCCTACTTGTAGGCTGAATACATTAACCTTTTACTTTTTAAGATCCGACATGTATTAATAATTTTGTATTCTTGCAAATAAATCTTTTCATTTCATTTCAATTCATTTCCATCAGGCGAGATTATGGACAAACATAGACCTATCACCCATAAAAATATTTAAATTATATGCGAATAGAAGGGGTTTGAACTTATTCTATTTATTCTTGTTTGGGATGGCAGGAAATCTTTGTCCCCCAAATATTTGCCGCCATCAAGAGTTTTGCCGTCTGTTTTTTTTGGTTAGTAAATATTTACCTAATTAAGTAACTTAGGTGCTTTACACCTGAGTTTAGGAATATTTTTTCATTTATTTGGTAATTTAAAATATTCCAAATACATAAAAAATCAGGATTTCGTTTAAAGTTAATCCTTAGATTAATCGATGAATAATCTAATTTACAACTATAACTAATACATTAAAAATATATATTGATGTATAGATGAGTTTTAATCCAAAAAAGTGAATAATCGTCATAAGATTTTTAACATGTTGGAATAACATGAAATCAGCATGGCCAAATTTTGCAAAATATGTCACCTCTGGTCACTTTTTCGGTCTCTCAAGTGTTTACAGTTACCGCGTGTCGTTTCAGACAATTGATCAAACGGACTCTTTAAACCTTAAGCAACATAGTATTTTATGTAATTCAAAAATAAATTTGCATTAGCCTTTGGAAAATCAGTGCTTTTAACTTACAACTTGGGGTGTTAAGCACCCGACGCAAGTAATTACGGGTTAAAGACTTAACACCGTACAGTAGCGATGCCATACCTTTTTCAACCTATTCATTAATAAAACAAAATCTTGTATTATATACCTGTATACTTTTCTTACAGGAAGACATGGTCTGCCTATCGTGTACGGCGACGGGCGAACGCGTCTGCTTAGCGGCCGAGGGCTTCGGCAACCGGCACTGTTTCCTCGAGAACATCGCCGACAAGAACATACCGCCGGACCTGTCCCAGTGCGTGTTCGTTATAGAGCAGGTCAGTTAGTGTTTGTGTGTGTGTGTTTGTAGCGGAGGGCTTCGGCAACCGGCACTGTTTCCTCGAGAACATCGCCGACAAGAACATACCGCCGGACCTGTCCCAGTGCGTGTTCGTTATAGAGCAGGTCAGTTAGTGTTTGTGTGTGTGTGTTTGTAGCGGAGGGCTTCGGCAAACGACACTGTTTACTCGAGAACATCGCCGACAAGAACATACCGCCGGACCTGTCCCAGTGCGTGTTCGTTATAGAGCAGGTCAGTTAGTGTTTGTGTGTGTGTGTTTGTAGCGGAGGGCTTCGGCAACCGGCACTGTTTCCTCGAGAACATCGCCGACAAGAACATACCGCCGGACCTGTCCCAGTGCGTGTTCGTTATAGAGCAGGTCAGTTAGTGTTTGTGTGTGTGTGTTTGTAGCGGAGGGCTTCGGCAAACGACACTGTTTACTCGAGAACATCGCCGACAAGAACATACCGCCGGACCTGTCCCAGTGCGTGTTCGTTATAGAGCAGGTCAGTTAGTGTTTGTGTGTGTGTGTTTGTAGCGGAGGGCTTCGGCAAACGACACTGTTTACTCGAGAACATCGCCGACAAGAACATACCGCCGGACCTGTCCCAGTGCGTGTTCGTTATAGAGCAGGTCAGTTAGTGTTTGTGTGTGTGTGTTTGTAGCGGAGGGCTTCGGCAACCGGCACTGTTTCCTCGAGAACATCGCCGACAAGAACATACCGCCGGACCTGTCCCAGTGCGTGTTCGTTATAGAGCAGGTCAGTTAGTGTTTGTGTGTGTGTGTTTGTAGCGGAGGGCTTCGGCAACCGGCACTGCTTCCTCGAGAACATCGCCGACAAGAACATACCGCCGGACCTGTCCCAGTGCGTGTTCGTTATAGAGCAGGTCAGTTAGTGTTTGTGTGTGTGTGTTTGTAGCGGAGGGCTTTGGCAACCGGCACTGCTTCCTCGAGAACATCGCCGACAAGAACATACCGCCGGACCTGTCCCAGTGCGTGTTCGTTATAGAGCAGGTCAGTTAGTGTTTGTTAGACACGGTGTATGTGTGTTGTCGACATGATCAGTGTAAGTATAAAAACAGAAATGTATCTAAATATAATATAAATCTCATGTCACAATGTTTGTCCTCAATGGACTCCTAAACCACTTAACCGATTATAACAAAATTCGCACGTGCAGTTCGATCCAACTTGAGAGATAGGATAGTTTAAATCTCAAATTATAGTCGCAATGTTAATTTATTGCTAATTATTTGTCTGTTATTATTTGACAGTCACAATTATCTGTTAACTCAAAATTATTCTAACAGATGTCGATACCTTTCGACTGGGTTGAGTAAGTAATCAATAGATGGCGCTGCTATGGTAAATCTACGATCGTGTCATATATAAGCTACATTTTAACAGCATAATTACCACGTGTTGTTACAAAATTTTAAACCCGTGCGACGCCGGGTCGGGCCGCTAGTCTTAATATATATATACATCTCGTGTCACAATGTTTGTCCTCAATGGACTCCTAAACCACTTAACCGATTATAACAAAATTCGCACACCATGTGCAATTCGAACCAACTTGAGAGATAGGATGGTTTTTACGGAGAGAAAAATTCGAATAATTTCCGGGAAAATTTTATACCCGTGCGACGCCGGGGCGGGCCGCTAGTTGAAGTATATATTTCTACTAGCCGACCCCAGCAAACGTTGTTTTGCAGAATGATAAATAGATAGTAGCCGATTCCCAGAACGCATATAAAATTTTATAATAATCAGTTAAACCGTTTAGGAGGAGTACGGTAACTTACATTGTGACATGGAAATTTTAAATATAAGATATCATTTTGCTTCAATTCCTGTTGTGGGAAAATGAAAAAGAAACGTTACATAGATTTTTCAGAAATCTTCTTATTTCCTTCAAACGTGACCTCGTAAAAGGCTTACAGAAGAACAATCATAACTCAGCCTGCAAAAACAACTGTTAAGTACCGAAGTACCAACCTCGCAAAAACAAAACAGGATCAGTGAATTGAGCTCTGAAGGAAGGTCACACCACAGCTATCAACTCGAAAATGGATAGTAACCGTATCATTTTGCGCTTCGATGCCAACAAGCGTCCATCTAACGTGAGCACGTAACGAAACCGGATATGGTACGTGGATGCCAAGCTAACCAATCGCTAGTTAACATAGCGTTGAAATAAGATTATGGGTTAATTTCACAAAAGCCGAGTTAACTAAGCAATGTCAATAATACGCGTCAATGGTAAGTTATGTCAAAGTCAAAACGTTTATTTCCTTAGAAGCACATGGCCTACATGGATAGTCAATGTCAAGAGCTATCGCGATTTAAAATATAACTCCTTATTATTTAACTGGTTATAAAAATGGAATAAAAAGTTGGCCTGTTCTAACTGGCTCCAGATGACCAGATTTACATAATGGTAATTTCATAAAGTGTTTTTTTTTTTTTAGACTGTTCTTTCTTTTCTGAATTTTTCTGGAGTTCATTGCTTTGAGCAATAAGACCGCCTATTAACTACGCATTCTAGATTTATTTGGTTTTGTTATTGTAACTGTTTAATTAGCATATAAACTAAATACTTTTTATTTTGATGCCAATAAAACTGAATCGAGGAGTGGTAAAGGCAAAATGTGACTTCAAAATTATGTAAATGAATAGGTGAACGAGATTTAAGCGATGTTAAGGAAAGAAAATTAAAAGATATTACCACTGACCACAGACATACATCTACCTAGATAACGCAAATGCATGTACTGCGCATATACGAACCCCGACCAAGCGTCGAGGTCGGTCGCCGATCACTACGACTTCATAATACTATCAAAATAAAAATAGGCAAATGTTGGCACGCTCGATTTCAAAACAAATCTTGATACTTCTAGATAGATGTTTGTCTGTTTGTATAAACGTCGTTCGTGCGATTTTCCCGTTGTAATAAGAAATGTTATATGAAGAATTCAGAAGTTTGAAACACAGTTTACAAATATTTAAAACTAGCGGCCCGCCCCGGCGTCGCACGGGTAAAAGAAGTTCCCGGCAATTTTTGCTTATTTGCTCACCGTTTAGACCTACCCTGGACTACGACAAACATTTTAAAACCAAAATCAGCTCAATCGGCCCAGCCGTTCTCGAGTTTTAATCAGACTAACGAACAACAATTCATTTTTATTTATATAGATATGACTGTATAGAAAAAAAAATACAAACCTTGTTGCCTCGTATAATCGAAGGTGTCGGTTCGAATCCCGCATTTTGCGACGAAGTTACTATAATTATTTCGTCTAAATTGTTTTCTACATATACATGTATAAAATACTAGCTGACCCCAGCAAAAGTTGTTTTGCAAAATGAAAAATTTATAGTAGCCGATTCTCAGATCTACTGAATACGCATATAAAATTAGGTAAAAATCGGTAAAACCGTTTGGAGGAGTAGGGTAACTAACATTGTGACATGGAAATTTTATATATCAGACGAGTTTCAATCTAAGGGATTTATCACTTTTGAAAAAAATAAAACAGCTTAAGATAGTATAAAAACAATTTAAAAAATATATAATTATAAGATACGATGACAATCCCGTTCGAGTTGATACGTGTGGCTTGCCCTGCAGGATACATTTGCTGTCGCCAGGATTCCATTACGCCATAATGATAGATCGTCGGTTTTTCTAAGGAGTGTAATAAATTGTGTGGACGCTAAATGGCTGGTAAATGACTAGGGATATTAATTAAGAGTATTTATTACATTGATTTTTTTACTTATTATTTCAGTATTCAGTTATTTTTTTAATGATGTAGTTTTTTATGCACGATAACGATGACTATTCATAAATATTTTGTACGTACACGTCCGCTATTTTGAAAAAAAATACGTGATTTTGCAGCCATTGATGAAATACGTGTCAGTTAGACAAAGTAAATACTTACAACAAAAACTGATTACGGTTTAAAAATTATTAAAAAATGTTTTGACCCAAATATCTCGGAAACCATATTATATGAGTGAGAGATTAGATTCCGTAGAACTTTTTGTTTATGAACATATCCTCTGTCGATTGACATGAGTTTCATCACTGGCTGTAAATATCCTTATTTTTCAATACAGCCAGATTATTTTTATGCTTTAGACCAAATATTGTTATTTAAGAAGATCCTTGATTCTTCTTTTTGTAGGTACTCTGTCGATTGACATGCGTTTATCAAAGGCCGCAATATATATTTTTGATTGCATATCCCTGACTTCAAACAAAAATGTCGGAACCCCTTTAGCTTTAAATAAGTTTACATTCGTAATCTTCTTTCACAGGCTCTTTCAGTGCGAGCGTTACAAGAGTTGGTCACAGCGGCGGGCTCCGAAACAGTAAGTATATACTTAAAATGTATATAAATGTCGTATTTATACTATGTATTTACCTGTGATATTAACCAAAATTTTACCCATAAATATCTGTCGAATCTATCTATAATTTTCAGTATAGTTGTCTAAATAACAATTTATTACGATTGCAATTGGCAACTTCGCATCTTAACATTTCAAATTGGAAATTTGTGAATAATTTTATATTTTTTTACATTTGTTTCGTGTCTAAATGTTGCAGGGGCCAAACCATTTAGTGAGTATCGCGGTGTCGGTAAATGCATGCGTCATCTCATAATAATTGGCGGATATTGGCTGTTTAAAATATGGCGAAATTTTTCGATTCATTTTGGTCTCAAACATATTTAACCTAGAATTTTTTACGGAATTGGCCTAAGCGTGATACAAAATAATCTGAGCATATAAAATATATTTGGCAATCCAAATTTTATACGATAAGATTATAGATATATTGTAAGTTAAATTCTTCGTCATAATTTGAGATGAGATAATACTATTACGAAAGCAGCTTTGGCTAAATTAACAATTAATATGTATAACTGTTTATTTTTTTAATTTGTTAAGTGTTTGAGACCATACCTATACTCTTCTGTCATAAGATTCTTAAATACCTCTATAACAATATAATTATACATTCGATAACATTTTTCATGACACTAAAAAGTCATTAATAAAAAAAATATGGTAATCGAATAAAAAATTTAATTAAATTATAAATATATAGAAACTTCTTTAAAATCATTTATTTATTGTCTCATATTCTAAGTATGCATTAAAACTGATATATAAAGTTTGGCATGATGCTACTATGTAGAGTAGAATTTTAATCCTTTCTTATAAAATAAGATTATTTTTATTTCAATTAAATTATATTTCTTGTAGAGTAATTTCCGTCATAAAGAATTCCATCTATATTTTTGCTCTCTTTAAATTATATTTTTTTCTACATTCAAATATATTATATTCAACTTTCAACTTTTTGTTCGATTTAAGTCTAACAATATAATAAATTCCTTTTCAGTGTGGCAAATATTAAGCTTAGTAATCGTAAATTTTCTTAATTTTTTTTTACACATTTTGGCCTAAATTCATCACTAAAATTTTTAATAAGTTTTGGTAACTTTATGGACGTAAAACACTGTACAATTTTCTTTTCAGGGCAAAGGGACCGGGTCTGGTCATAGGACATTGCTATACGGCAATGCTATTCTACTCAGACATCTCAACAGTGACATGGTATGATCATTACTTTCCTATTATTAACCCCCGACCAAAAAAGAGGGGTGTTATAAGTTTGACGTGTCTGTCTGTCTGTCTGGGACATCATAGCTCCCGAACGGGTGGAGCGATTTCAATTTTTTTTTGTATGTATTTAGACATGTTTCATGAAAATTTGTTGTGCCGTTGAAAAGTGATGGGGGTGAGAGTGGGGAAGGAAAACCGAAAATCTGCAAATATATCTGGATGGGGTATCAAATGAAAGCGCATCGCGTACCCAGTGCAAAATATTATGGTGTTTTACTTTTAAGGAAATAAAGGCATTGGAATCGGGGGTTTTTCTTAAATTTAGATTTATTCATCATCATAATCTTCATACCACTCCACCGTACCCTCAAACAAAAGAAAAAAAATCCGCCTTAAAGAAAAAACATTTTAATCAAATCAAACTAGGTAGGTATATCAACCAAGTTCTTACACTAATTTAATTATGTATGTATGAGATGGACTACTACACCGTATGTGAAAAATGTAACTTTAAATGTGCAAAAAGACGCAATTTGAGCGTTCCCATCCAAGTACTGGCCTCGCACATCGTTGTTTCATCTTGTACAAATCACGTTTGTTGTATGGGAGCCCCCTTAAATATTTATTTATTGTATGATTTTGGTATGTGTTGTTATAGCGACAACAGATATACAATACATCATCCCTCAAAATTTCAACTCTCTAGCTATCACAGTTCTTGAGATACATCCTGGTAACAGACATACGACGAAGTCTCATTAATATAGGGTCCCATTATACCCTTTGGACAAGTGGCGCGAAACGAGAACTCCATGGAGCGCCTAGTTATACAAGGCAGAATGTAGGGAATGAGGTCTCGTGGTCGCTCTCCAACAAGGTGGTCGGACCTCATCTCAAAATTGACTCAGTCCACCATTACTGACTGCTCCCGCACTGCAACTAACAGGGAACAATTGCGGCGCATTGCAAGGGCAGCAACTCATCATAAGGATATATATACCCCCCATAACCACGACCACTCTGCCAAGAGTGACCGACTAAGAAGAAGATACCCTTTAGGTATGGAACCCTAAAAATTAGCTAATATTTTTTTTTATGCTCGATAAGCCTTCATTTGACCACAATCTCACCTGATGTGAAGTGACGATGTGGTCTAAGATGGGACATGAAGACCTAGAAGGTAGATGGCTTCTCCGGACCACATTACGAAACACGAAAAAATCGCTTCACGCTCTGGCCCAGCCCGGAGGGTGGTGACAAGCCGCGGCCGAAGCCTCCCACCAGAGCCTGTTCTTAGCACCACCCGGAGGTCACGTGTAAGGATTCAGAGGGTTACCACTTACGGACGTGACAGACAAAACCTCCATAATATATCATATAACTGTTTCAGTATCTGGCATGCCTGTCCACATCATCTTCTCAAGACAAGCTGGCGTTCGACGTGGGTCTGCAAGAACATTCGCAGGGTGAGGCCTGCTGGTGGACGCTGCATCCGGCTAGCAAACAGAGGTAATGTAATCCTACTTATATTTTAAACGCCAAAGTTATTCATATTCATGTTGATTTATTCATAAAACAATTATATAATCGTAACCTTCGCGTACAGGATTCGAGCCTTCATCTCCGGGATAGCGCCCCGACGTGATAGACCAATTACACCAAAAATATATTATTTTCCGCATAAAATTTAAAAATAGTTTAACCTGCAAAGTGAGGCTTGTCACTTATTAAAAAAATAATTAAATATTTCCGGACAATCCACACAACAATATCTAGCCCCGTGGTAAGCTCTAAGCTTGTGTTACGGGTACTAGACATCTGATATACTTAATATAATAGGCGTACATATATAGATATTTTGTATTATACATAATAAACACCCAGACCAAGGAGAAAGTGCTTGCAGAACATACAAACACTTTCACCCTCGGCGGGAATCGAACCCGCTACCTCTTGCGCCGCAATCGGACTCTCGCACACCGCGCCACTAAAGCAGTCATTAAAAAAATTTATTACAATGATATATTAACCTAACTAAACACTTAAATTGAATTTATATCAAATTACTTTGAAACTTGATTACACTATCGGAAAAATTACAAATGTCAAAGGAAATGTCATGTCAGAATTAATCTATAAAATAAAATCAATAATTTAATGTATTTATGAAGATAAAATAAGGCATACAGTATAATAATACCTTATACCTCTAAACAAGGGATAAAAACAGAGGACTTGTCCAAAAATAATTACTCGGTGTTTAAGACCGACCATTGTATTATGCTGTAATATCATACTATTTATTTTGAAAGACTGGACAACAGAAGAGCAAATAATTAGAAAATAAAGTTTATTTTTTGTGTTACAGATCTGAGGGTGAGAAAGTTCGAGTCGGTGATGACTTGATTCTCGTGTCCGTGGCTACTGAACGTTATTTGGTATGTTGAATATTGCTTACCTATATTTATGAATATTTTATAGAATCTTGAATTATATATTTCTTTAGTAGTAAAGGTTGTATTGAATATGTATGTAAGAGACTTTAGAATGGACTGTCTCTTTTTTTTGTAATCTTTTTTGTTTCAAAAACATACTTATACAAGTATTTTTAAAGTTTCATATTTTAATAGTGAAACTTAATCATCATAATGTAACTATTTTAATATTCCCTCGCAAATGTCCAAAACGCCTCGCTTGACCGAAATTACATGTAGCGTCAAATTCCATTGGTTATCATTGCAATAAACTGATTTTATCAAACTTTCAGTAAGTTTGTAAACCAAACACTTTGTTTCTGTCGTCACATAACGAACTCGTCAAAATGGTTGCTTTTAAGCCGTTCGAAAAGGATAGTGATTGTAATATACATTTTGAAACTTAATTGTTTTTTTTTATTATTTTGGATGTGTTGTATATCATATGGTTTTAAAGCAACTATAGTTCGGCCGTTCAGAGAATGCGTTTGACAGCTATCAGTTAGTCACGATGGGCAACATAACACAGTTCAGTACCGTTCCTCCAAAATGAAGCCGCGTTATTTTTAAGATTATTTTCGATTTAATTGGCGGAATCATTTAAATTTTTTTATAACCGGAGTACGTAAATAAACCTAAATGTTCATTTGTACTATTAAATAAAATACTTTTTTTAAATATCAATAACTTATAAACTACTACTACTAGTACTGGAATTCGCTCCCTGCTGCTGTATTTCCTAATTACTGCAACCTGAGTGTCTTCAAGACAAGAGTGAATAGGTCCCTTCTAGATCTATGTGTTCCATCTTCGTGCACATCGACACTTTACATCAGGTGAGATTGTGGACAATATAGATCTATCTCCCATAAAAAAAAAAGTAAGTAATGTATTACAATGACAGCTATTATAAATAATAAATAAATATTTCCGGACTACTCACACAGCATCACCTAACCCCAAACTAAGCAGAGCTTGTACTATGGGTGTTAGGTGACTGATATACTACATAGATACATTTTTTTTTGTAAATACATACATATTATACATAGAAATACCCAGACCCGAAACCAGAAATATTAATATATAGCTATTGTCTGTACTAATAAGAAATTCAGGACTTCATAAGCGTGATTTTTCGGACATCTGTCAGGAACGCATTCTCTGAACGGCCGAACTATAGTCAAAACGTTTAAAGCAGTAAAAATAAGTAAAAGCATATTCTCTTTTTGATTAAAAATGATTATTATCTTCACAATAAATTTTCCTGGGTACAAATACCACGTTTTTCCGCAATTTGCTTAAAATGGAACAGGAAATTCATAAAAAGATCACGTCTTATATTGTTTTTATGATTAACGGTTATGTATGATATACGCACGAATACGCGTAGGTATTATAGCAGGGCCCAGCATACGCATATTACGTACTTATCTTTTGCAACATAAGTATATAAATATATATACTTATGTTGCAAAAGATAAGTATATGGTATTCTCGATTTCTACTTATTGTTCTGAGATGGAGCATTATAATCGTTATATTTACATGTACAGTTTCGGTGTCTCAAAGTAGTTAGTTATTAATAAATTATTTTACATAAAGTATGTAAATGAAAATATGTAATTCAGAAAGAAACTCCATCTAAACGCTGGTAAACCCGCAGAGCGCAGCTAGTAAAATTATAAATTATCAAGTGAAAAGATGTTACTCAGGTGAACTCTATTTCTAACAATATCATTAAAATTTAGGGACAGGTGACATTGAAAGGTGAATCGTTACTTCAACTACAAAATAAGGACTTTATGTTTCTGTCATCGGTGAGGTGTTAATGTTATATGTGTATGTGAGAAATGTCAAAAATATATGTATATGTGTCTAATAAAATGTGACTTCGACACACACACACAGAGCCAAATAGACGCCTCATACAATGCGAATACTTTCAGACATCAAATCTGACTAATACATCATACCTAGGACATCGACTGCGGTATTTATTTTAGTACCGACCAGTATCGTGACCTGTATACATTGCGTATAAGCTATTTACAAATATTTATTCAGAGCTCAAGTTCCACTGGTTGTAAAAAGTGCTATTCCTTCAGAATCATTTTTAAAATGTTTGAATAGAAGTAATGTTGTAATACGGCAACATTATTACCTACGAGACAGAGGTACTACGGATTTTCTCACCCAGTTTTGCTTTGCTTTCCAAGTTGCTTGTTTTGTCAACATGATAAATTCTCGGTTAGCATGAGGCATTAAGATTTTTAATATATTTGTGATGAATTAATTATGATAAAATTATAAATTACCTTAAAATCCTTAAAAATAATTATTTTTTAAAAACTTCATTGGTTTATCAATTAGTTAATTATGTCCCATCACTATTTTAAAATCATTACTTTTCTTGGCGCAATCCCCGATTTTGACCCCATACGACCTGACCAGGCACTTTGTAAAACAGAAATTATAGATTAGGCGTCTTTTTGGCCAAGTAGTCAAATAGTATGTGATAATAAATAAAATGTAAGTCATCTCATTAAGTACGAATCTTTGCGAATTCGAAATATCATTGTATTTGTTAATCCGACATTTAGATTCATTCATTTATTGGGTTTTTAATTTTTGTTTCTCGACTTTCATTCCGAAGGTCGTGGGTTCAAACCCCGCCACGCACCTCTGGATTTTTCTTCATGAGAAATTTATGTGCGCTTTAAACACGTGCTTTAACGGTGAAGGCAAACATCGTGAGGAAACCGGCATGTTCTGAGAACTTTAAAAGAGTTTGAAGGACATGTGACATTCACCAACCCGCACTTGGCCAGCGTGGTGAATTAAGGCCTAATCTTTCTCGTCAAGAGAGAAGTCACTGTGTCCCAGCAGTGGGAACGTTAATAGGGTTATGATGATGATGAATTTTTGTTTATTTGTATTATTTTTCTTACTTTTTCATATACCTAACGATAGTATTTACATGATCCATACATAAAAGTTTGTGGAGTCGTTCTTGTCAGAATTAATTTAAACTTTCAGCTGTAAGCTCATTGTTACTTTGTCTAATCTGTTTGCATATTTATATCTATTATTCAAGTAGGAATCAAATCACGTGAAAAAATTTATTCACTCAGTGGATGGATATGTGGGATGAGGGAGGCCAAAGATAAGATGGATGGACTGGATGTGTGAAAGAAGATATGTGTAAGAAAGGAGTGAGTGCTGAGATGACGGGTGATAGAGTGAAATGGAAGAAAAACACATGTTGTGCCGACCCCACATAGTGTGGGACAAGGGCAGGATGATGATGATAAGTCAAAGTTCTACTGTGATAATAACAAGTCATTATCGAAACAAGTAGAATTTTAAGTTTTAAGTAGTCCAGAAATATTTATTTATTTATTAAGTCCAACTCAGGCAATTCTTACATTCCAACAGGGCGCAACCATTTTCGAAAATTTTCATAAAGTAAATAAAATACACCATATATTTATTGAAGGTAACTCGCGAACTATAAATAAAAACCAAATCCTTCTGCTTTAATTTAAAGTCGGATAAAATAAAAATGCAAAAAAGTTGCGAGAAAAAAAAATACGCGTTGAATAATTGAGAACATCATTTTTTCGTAAACAGTCGGCTATAGATAGTACTATATAATAATATCGTAAGTGAAATAACTGATTATACTTTATTTCAGCACACAACGAAAGAGAACGAGGTATCTATAGTGAACGCGTCGTTCCACGTGACGCATTGGTCGGTCCAGCCGTACGGTACGGGAATATCTCGTATGAAGTACGTCGGATACGTGTTCGGAGGGGACGTGCTGCGCTTCTTCCACGGGGGGGACGAGTGTCTCACTATACCTAGTACTTGGTCCGCCACGGCGAGCCAGAAGTAAGTAACCTACAAGGAATTACAGTACTTAATAATTAAGCTTAAGGTATATTCTGCTATCTATCGATTTTGCGCGGCAGCAAGCATTATTCAATCTCGACAAAACTTTGTTTTGATAGGTTGCTTATATTCGATGATCGCCGGTTTGAAAGTGATTCGATAATCGTGGAGTTCGCTGTACATTGCCGAATGATATACCATCATTGGTTAAAAATATTAAGTACAAAACCAGCAATGTACTGTGGGCTCAGCCAAGTCAATGACCTTACTACACAACGGAGTAAACGCATTTTTCGTCACTAAATAAGAAGTTACCCATTCTATACAGCAGGACCCAGAAAATAGTAATTCACCGCATATAATTATTTACATACAAGATTTTGACAGGACGCAGATTTGGTGTTGTTTTCTAATAAGACGCTGTTTCCCATATTCTGCTAAATTACCCTTTTTCGCGTCCTATGGCGCTCGTAGATGGGAGATTAAAGTCAAAGTCAAAACGTTTATTTCCTTAGAAGCACATAGCCTACATGGACAGGTTAAAAATATATAAAACTAAAATGTTTAAACAAAAAATATCAAGGAAATTACATTGTCTTGTCAGTTCGCTTCAATGTTTTATACTGAGTTGAGAAGCCACATTAAGGGCAAAATGTCGTAAAATTACTTTCTAATAAGGTATTTGATGAATCAATCATTGAACGAATTCGAACTGACTCTTCCGGAGCTCATAACCATAATCATAATCATAATCATAATCATTTATTCATAGAAATTCAGGTTTGTACAAAGTTCTTAGTAAAATATTTAAGTTACACTGAAATCTGCCTTCTTTCGGCGTATGAATATTGCAAAACACAAAAAAAAAATTTATTAATTAACTATTTCATTATTAGATTATTAGATTAAACACACAATATAAAAAAAAAAACACAACAATATTAATCCTTAAATGTCAAACACGTCTAAGTCAATTATTTGCAATGTCAATCCTATAAACATTATTAAAATTATGTCAAACAAAATGTCAAAATTATTTTACAATTAAAATTATATTGTGTTACTATCAGAATAATGTAGATGTCCAAAACAATTAAAGATCATTATAATTTGAGTTCATGAATTCTTTAACGTCATAAAAGCATTTACTTAAAAGCCAGTTGGTCAATCTTTTCTTAAAAAATAATAATGGTAGATCTTTAAGTGAATCAGGAATCTTGTTATAAATACGTATAGAATTGACATACGCATTTCTTTTATATATGTCAAGTTTACAGGGCGGTATATATATTTTATTTGGATATCTCTTACAAAACTTATTCCTTCCGGGTGGTTAGGTCTGAATGTCATAATGTACTGATCTACATAACGTACGTACTTCAAAAAGAACTTTTCCCGAAATGACTGATTTTCTATAGGTCTTCATTATTAAATGTCGGAAATGAAGCTGTCAAATGTATGTACAGTCAATCTCTTTATTTTTAAAATATTAAAAGAAAATCACATTCTATAGATAACAGGCAAACGAAACAAAAACACATATCCTTAAACTAATGTAATGTGATGACATTACTGTAAACGGTTTTTTAAAGTAGTGATATTTTCTAAAAATTGGATTTCAGTTATTTCACCGGATTGCAACTCATTGAACTGTTTTTTATAGCTCTTGTCAAATAAAATGTCTCGCCGTCGTCTAGTAGCACCACTAAATAATGAGTTTATAATTCTCGTGTCTTGATATTTCGCCTCTTTTTTTAATTTATATAAAAATCTCATTAATGTAGGTTTGTGAGGCATGCGTGCGTTTAATCTCCTATGCCAGCCCTCGACAGCATTATTCGTACGATGCTTATCGTTTCCGCATCCAATAAAAGACGCACACAAACTCATCCACTGCTTGGAAAAGTACTTTTGAAATTTTATCATTTCTGGAGATTGGGGGAACAGAGCTTCTAAAGATACCCATGCACTATGAATTTTTTCCTTAGGTAATAAAGGTAAATTAGCACACATTCTAATTAATGCTCTATTTTCCATAGTGGCGGTTACCTTTAATTTTTTAGCTTGTTTCCATACCGCATTGCTGTAATGATAGTAACAGCCGCTGATCTCAGCGGATGGAAAAACCTCTTTTACAGCATTGATTATGGCGATTTCGAAGTCGCACTTAAATAATTCTATTCTCAAACCCAATCTGTCCTTTAACAGATTGAACATCCTGGTGTATGTCAGCTGAGATTTGTTGGGTAAAAGCACGTACACAATAGGTACTACATTCGTTGTGTCGTTGTTTCTGCTAATGTCCATGTGAATTGTAAAGATCTGATAAAACGGGTGGGGAGTTCTTTTAAAAGTTCCATCGCCATACTTCATTTTGTTTTTATTGTCATTATTGAGTAATTTTCTGGCTTGTTGAGTCGAAAAAACAAGAATCTTCTCTTCCATACCATCTTCAATGACAAGGAAATTGTCAGATACCAGTTGAGGAATTTTCACATCGGCTAACCGATTGAATTCAGTAATATTTTGATTTAAAATATTATGCCTTTTTCTATAAAGGGAACTTTTTTTTCCTCAAACGATGGCATTATTGATTGTTCTGAAACTTGAAAATCAGAAAGATGTTTTTCAAAAACCTTTTTTACTGGTGTCATATTTGTAGATATCGCCTTTTTACAGGTATCAACAAATATATCCACTTGGTTTTGGTTAAAATGCGAACGACACGCGTGATCACTTTTCCTTACTATAATAGTTTTTTCAGCATTTAGTGTGACCGATGCCGAGCACTCACTTCGATTGATGCACCTCCACATACTAGTCCCAGATTTATTGGTGTTCGAAAAGTTGTACCTATGCCCATCGTGCACCAAAGTTGGTTTCCCTTTTTGATTCTCTATAAATTTTAAGGTATTATTATCCATTTTAACGCACCACCGAATTAAATTATGTATTACTCAGTTCAGTTTCTTTTAATTGGACTTTGCGCTTGAAGCGACAATTTGCCAGTGTCGAGTTAAATAAAATTATAAAGTAAAAAAGATGTTATTCAGTTGAACGCCATTTTGACAATCCTATGTATTACTCAATCTGTAAAAATACTGGAATGACAAGGTGAGAATGTATTGTTTTTCAAGTGTCATTACATTACAAAATCATAAGTGGCCAGTAAAACCCTTTTCATCGCACACCAAGGAGTATGTATATCGTTGAATTGAGAGCTGTTTCGAGGGCGATGTATGCGAAATCCCCGTACTTATAGATAATCCTACTAATATTGTAAACGCGAAAGTTTGTAAGTATGGATGGATTTTTGTTACTCTTTCACGCAAAAACTACTGAACGGATCTGGATTCAATTTGGCACAGAGATAGATTATAGTTTGGAATAACAGATAGGCTATATTTTATCTCTGAATTCCCACGGGAACGGGAATTACGCGGGTGAAACCGCGAGGCGCTGCTAGTGTGTATATATTGTAGCTGAGTGTACCTTTTGTGTCAGGCTTTACGGATTTCCGACATTTAATAATGAAGACCTATAGAAAATCAGTCATTGCGGGAAAAGTTCTTTTTGAAGTACGTACGTTATGTAGATCAGTACATTATGACGTTCAGACCTAACCACCCGGAAACAACTTATTTGGCAGTACATCGTAATAGTTTCTATAATATTTAGTAAAATAGCGCTTGACAAACATACATAGCTCTCGAATGTACATGCAAGGCAATGGTAAGATCTACTAAAAAACGGCAAAAACGGTAAGTTTATAATTATTACAACGTATGTTATTAACGAGAGTATGAGTATTAACGAGACAATCTTGAATCAAAAATGAATCGTGAATACTTATTTTAGATTTTTCTGAACCATTGACATCAAAGCTTGTGAGATTGTGGCTAAACAAAACTATTTATTTTCATATAGTGTTCAACATTTTCATTGATAGATAAATAATCTTTTTAAAAAGGTATTTTAAGAAAAGACAATGTTAGTATTGGAATTCAAACAAAAATAAATTAAATCTAGTTTTGTCTCAGACCTAAGCCTCGAAAAGCTTATCATTAGAAATAATTTAAATCTAACTCCAGAAAAAACCTTTTAAGTGGTCAACCCAACAATCTGGTACGCTCAAATTATTTCAATTAAATGTAGAACCGAAGACTTTATATTATTATTATTTATTATTTATTTATTTTTCTTGAAACGTTAAGTTCCTGGAATAAAGGTTTACAGCTATCCATTACCCATGCACCATATATAGCCCTTATACATTTTTTTTGGGTTTTAAAAGCTTTATCGACTTCAACGCAATTGCCCCACAGAAGTAAACCATATGATAAAACACTTGAAACGTAGCCGTGATAAGCCGAAATAGCTGCTTCCCTTGATACAGTTAATCTTAGTCGATTTATTGCATACACAAACCGGTCTAATTTGTCACATACTTGGGACACATGTTTCTTCCAATCACAATGTTCGTCTATAATAATTCCAAGAAATTTTGCTGAATCTACTTTTGGTTAATCACAGTGTCATTGTACTTTATTTCTAGCTCTACTTTTTGTCGTCTGTAATTTCTAAATTGGATAATGTTCGTTTTATTTAAATTAATATGCAAATTATTATGTCCAAGCCATTTAATTACATCTTGTAGAGCATCATTTATGTCAGATTCAAATGTCAATATATCTTTACCATTAATTAATAAGGTGGTGTCGTCTGCGAACAGGATAGTTTTATGTCTAGTTACGTTAGGTAGGTCATTTATGTAGAGTAAAAATAAGAATGGACCTAAAACACTCCCTTGAGGTACACCGAAATTATTCATTTTAAACTTAGATCTAGAGATTACTTTACTCCCTGATTGTATTTTGGCGATCTCAACACATTGCTGCCTTTCCTCTAGACATCTTACAGTCACATCTACACTTAAATTAAAGCTGAGGAGTTTGTTTGACTGTATTTTGATCTGATTTGAAAAAGTATTTTGTGTACGATAGCCATTTTATCAAAGAAGGCTTAAATTACCATTAAAAATAAATTAAAAACCAACGTTAATTCGCGCGGTATAAAGTAAATTTTGGTTGTTCCCGAGGAAAAATCCTTAAACACGAGCAACGCCGTGGCATGAAAAGCTAGTCTACAAATAACTCTAAAACATTTCCTTCTAATTCCAGTATCGTAGTCTACGAGGGAGGTTCAGTGATGTCCCAAGCCCGTTCGTTATGGCGACTAGAGCTCGCCAGGACCAAGTGGGCTGGAGGCTTCATCAACTGGCTGCATCCTATGAGGATCCGCCACATCACCACGGGCAGATACCTGGCCGTCAACGACCAGAACGAACTCTACCTGGTCAGCAGGTGAGTTTTTAGATATCTAATAATAATAATAATAATTGGGAAGCTGGATCAAGGGTCAGATTCAGAAGGCAGTACTCTTGGACTCGGCGCGTATCGTCAGGAAGTTCCTCTCTCTACAGCCCTAGTCACCGGTCGCTTGAGCCTAGCTTCGCGACCGGTGATTCTCCGTTTTGATATATTTTTTACAGTAGGTAGTTTTATATGATTTTTCTGTAATCTAATGTAAAAAATATATTTTTGACGTGTTTAAAATGAAATAAAGAGATAATAATAATAATAAATTCTTTTTTGTACACAAAAACACAGTAATACACAAGGGTCATACAATTAACAAAATGTACAAAGCGAGCTTAACCCTAAAAGAGTTTTCTGACAGCAAACCTCGTCATTGTGATAAGTGCTAACAGATAGGGTTGACATTGTGTACATCTATCTATCTATCTGTGTATTGTGGTATGTATACCAATATACTATGTATATATGTAGGTAATTACAAAAAAAATGTATCTATGTAGTATATCAGTCACCTAGCACCCGTAGTACAAGCTCTGCTTAGTTTGGGGTTAGGTGATGCTGTGTGATTAGTCCGGAGATAAATATGTATATATTATAAATGACGCGCGCGAATAATGCGCGAATAATGCGCTTTAAACACGTGCTTTAACGGTGAAGGCAAACATCGTGAGGAAACCGGCATGTTCTGAGAACTTTAAAAGAGTTTGAAGGACATGTGACATTCACCAACCCGCACTTGTCCAGCGTGGTGATTTAAGGCCTAATCTCTCTCGTCAAGAGAGAAGTCCCTGTGTCCCAGCAGTGGGAACGTTAATAGGGTGATGATGATGATATTAATAAATGCTAAAGGAACTCTATCTGCCTGTTCCTCTTTCACGCAAAAACTACTGAACCGATTTAAATGAAATATGGTAAACAGATTCCCTAGAGACTGAGAAAGGACATGGGCTACTTTATGCCTCGGGAAAATTTTCGAAAAAAAATTTAATTTAAATACACCGCGGGCACGATTAGTACTCTGTACTACTTGTACTGATCTCTTTGGCAAACAGCGGCTAGTAAATTGGCCAGTTGGCGTCTGAAAATTCAGGGCTCTAGTTTTATTCACGACGAAGTTCTATGGGGCTTGGGTGAAATGTTTTTAGATTTATTTTACATATATCAGCTATCTTTCTTCAGACAATAATCGGTAAATTCATGACAAAACAATACGGGGCTCAACTTTTATTCAGTACTAGCGGCACGCCCCGGCTTTGCACGGGTAATTATTCAAAATTGTTTCAAAATTATTCGAATTTTTCTCTTCTTAAAAACCATCCTTAAACTCCAACAAACATAAAAAAAAAAAAATTGGCTAAATTGGTTGAGTTATACGCTTAGCAACACATTTTGCGATTCATTTATAACCCCCGACAAAAAAAGAGGGGTGTCATATTATGTTTGACGTGTCTATCTGTCTGGGACATCATAGCTCCCGAACGGATGAAGCGATTTCAACTTAGTTTTTTTTTGTTTAAAAGGTGAGTCTGGCGCGAGTGCTCCTAGACATGTTTCATGAAATTCGGTCGACCCGTTTAAAAATTGTGGGGGTTAGAGTGGGGAAGGAAAACCGAAAATCTGCAAAAATCTCGAGTGGGGTATCAAGTAAGAAGCACATTGCGTGCACATTACACATTATTATGGTGTTTTACTTTTAAGGAAATTGAAGGATTCGAATCGGGGGTTTTTCTTATATTTTAAATTTAGATTTATTATTTTTAAGAAGGTAAGAGAAAACATACTATTGATTGCAATGCTCAAATTGGTGTAACCGACAACGAACATAAACTTGGTTCGGGTCAATTGGTGTAACGTTAGTTTTTTGAAGAAAGTTGGTTTTATATTGGTATATGTGTTTTTATAATTTTTTGTTCAAGCTAAGAATTAGTGTAAGAGCAATGCTGGTTTGCCAAGATACATACACCAACTTAACCTTCTTTGGTCATAGGATAGGAATACAACAATTCGACTTATGTAAATGGATCACATACCTACTCAGTTACAACATAATTTCGACGGAAGTCTGCAAATTCACAGTTAAAATGTGTAGCGTAACTGTATTTTTTTAAAGCTAGAATTCTATTATTATGATATTCGAAAGAGCAGAAAAAAACTAAAAAAAACTGTTTAATCAACTTATTTTACGTGTTTTGGTGGTTAACCCAATTGAACCTGCAACCGACGATAATGTACAATATCTATGCTATATGCTAGGGTTTAGTTCTGAAAATAACTTTTTAACAGGATTAGTTACCTACCTGTTAACGAATTATGAACTACTAACTAAGCGACAAAATACTATCAAGTGACAATTTTCTTATTTCCGCACACGACCATTCAGTAGGGAGCCGACCCCGCGCGGCAGATTATTTCGTGATCTTAACGCCCCTCCCGTACCTTCGTGCCCGAGTGACGCATGCCACTCCACAACGCATAGTTAGCCGCCGAGCGGTATTTAAAAAAAAATGTACTCGTGATATCTTTTGAATGGAATGTCAGAATCTAATAATTCAAAAAGTTATTTAAAGGTTTTAAAGCAATCTAACATAATAAATTATTTATTTTGTTAAGGATTAATACCAAGATACAAATAAAGAGCCTTTTCAAACAGTGGTATTTTAATTTTTTAATATAAAAAATCGCTTATTTACACAAAACTATAATAGTTAGAGATATGATGTGACGACGTTTTTTGTAGATAATGATAAGTTCTACAAAGTTGTAATACATCACTTTGTTATATATTCAATAGTTTTCGCAGCATTCGCGATTAAAGAAAGATTTTAGGTTAATTTTTAAAAAAAAATCCATTATTGTAACAAAACTATAGTAGTTAGAGATATGATGTAAAGACGTTTTTTGTAGATAATGATAAGTTCTACAAAGTTGTAATACATTACTTTGTTATATATTCAATAGTTTTCGCAGCATTCGCGATTAAAGAAAGATTTTAGGTTAATTTTTTCAAAAAAATCGCTTATTGTCACAAAACTATAGTAGTTAGAGATATGATGTAAAGACGTTTTTTGTAGATAATGATAAGTTCTACAAAGTTGTAATACATCACTTTGTTATATATTCAATAGTTTTCGCAGCATTCGCGATTAAAGAAAGATTTTAGGTTTTTTTTTTCACCATGGGTTACATTATCGAAGTTTGGTAAGAAATCATATTATTTTTGAAAACTAAATATAGCCTATGTCACTCAGGGATAGTGTAGCTTTCGAATGGTGAAAGAATTTTTTAAATCGGTGCAGTAGTTCAGAGCCTATTCGAGACAAACAAACAAACAAACAAAAAATCAAACCTTTCCTCTTTATAATATTAGTATAGACTAAGTTATATGGGTTTCAAAAATAGCTTGAGCTGTTTAATGAAACGAATTCTTATCTCTTTTGGCAGAAGTGAAAACGGTTCAATCACTATTTATGTAGAAAACGGGTATTCCTCACGTATATTCTTACGATATAATGTAAATCCTCCGACATTATTAAATGAGTCGCGTTAGTTTTGAAAGGTTAAATTACTGTCTAAACTTGATAAAACATATGAGTTTTATAAAATCTAGGAATTTGATTCCACAACACCTAACCATAATACTATTATAGTAGATAAAAATTGGTTAAAAATGCCTTCTTCCCTTCTGCCTATTCAAGTCATATCACATTGATCTTTTTAAAATATAAAGTGCTTTCAAATGATTTTAAACCGTAAATCATTATATACAGGGCCGACAGTTGATGCTTTAGAAGTTAACATGAACGTAACAGCGAACAAGCTTGTGTGCTGGTTCAGGGCTAACGGGTTAGTATTAAACATTAAAAAAACCCACTTCATGCATATTTGCTTGTCAGGACGACAACCTAGAAACCTAACTGTAGTCGCTGGTGATACCAAGATAGAGCAAACCACTTTTCTTGGTTTTGAACTTGATAGGGGTCTCACATGGGAAGCACACATCGACAAGCTATGCAAAAAACTTGGAGGTGCATGCTATGCGCTGACCCGTTTGGCCAGGTTCTTGCCAGCACACGTAGTACGTTCTTGTTACTATGCAACTGTGCATTCATTGATGCAATACGGAGCCGAGCTTTGGGCACGCGCCGCCGATTGGCAGCGGGCGTTTCGTCTGCAAAAGCGGGCGATACGAGCTATCGTTAAGATCCCTCAAGACGTGTCTGCAAAGCCTTACTTCAAAGAACTGAGAATTCTCACGCTTCCTTCAATTCTGATTTTCCAGGTAGCGGTTTATGTAAGGTGTAACCAGAATATGTTCACTAGAAATAGTGACATCCATGAATACAAAACCCGCAGAGCTAATAAAATTACCACACTGTCTCGAAATCTTGTAAAATCGGGTAAACTAACTAGCATAATGGGCCCGGTGGTGTACAACCACCTACCTGATGAGATAGTGACATCAGACACCCTTACCTCCTTTAAGAGTAAATTGAAACACAGGCTCACTGACAACAGCTTCTATTCATAAGAGAAATTCCTAGCATATAAATAGTAAACCTATGTGTAAAATAGTTAACTATTAACTAGGTACTGACTATATTATTTTTTATGAATTTTTGACTTATTATTTAATTTTATATTGACTTTAAAGATTAAAGTATTTGTTAATTGTTGTTGTATTGACATGTTATTAATTTATGAAACAATCGTTATCCATGTAACAATATATAGTATAGTTTTTACGAAAGTAGAACTTATATACAAATGTAATTGACGTGTAAATCTTGTATTATACTAAATAAATGATTTTATGATTTTTATTTTAGGGAAGAAGCGACAACATCATCATGCGCTTTCTGCCTCCGTCAAGAGAAAGACGACCAGAAGCAAGTGCTAGAAGACAAGGATCTAGAAGTCATCGGAGCGCCGATCATCAAATATGGTGATTCCACCGTGATCATGCAGCATTCAGAGACCAACCTGTGGCTCTCCTATAAGGTATGACCTCTAGATTTTTCTGAGCTAAAATAGTGTACTATATTATTATTATTATTATAAGCCCCCTGTGTCCCACTGCTGGGCAAAGGCCTCCCCCCCTTTTTCCACAACTCCCGATCTCCGGCCACTTCTCGCCAGTCATGCAGAAAACTGTCAAACTCGTCAAGTGTACTATAAAATAGATATAATAATTATGGGTATCATTACTTCGAATTTATATGTATTACTTTAGATTATGGGTAATCTATACAAATAAATAAGATTCGAGTATCTGTTTATTCAACAAGTTGAAATTGAGGTAAATTATCTAAACTCCTTTTCTCTAAATGTATTTATTGTTTGGCTTTGATAGATATACCAAAAAAATAATCAAGTTTGACCATTTCAGTGTATTTGTGTTCTATCGTATTTGTTTTTTTAAACTTTCACTGTAAATAATACACATACTTTATACTTTTACCGCGGGAAAATGTTAAATGGGAATGTCATAATTTCGTTAAATTTACACGTGATTAAAACCCGTTATCAAAATCAGAAGTGTAACTTGCGTTAGTGTTGAGAGTCTCAACTTGAGACATAAAAGTGTTAAACGTTACTTATAATTCATGAAACATAAGCGAATTTTCGTGTTTCGTAATGTGGTCTGGAGAAGCCATCTACCTTGTAGGTCTTCATGCTCCATCTTAGACCATCGTCACTTTACATCAGGTGAGATTGTGGTCAATTAAAGGCTTATCCAGTATAAAAAAAAACGCCGGTGCTACAAATAGAAACATCAGAAATATACGTATTTGAATAACGAATTCTACTTGCCATTCAACCCTTACGTAATTTTCAGTCATACGAAACAAAGAAGAAGGGCGTAGGCAAAGTCGAGGAGAAACAGGCTATTCTCCACGAGGAGGGAAAGATGGACGACGGGCTGGACTTCTCTCGCTCGCAGGAGGAAGAGTCGCGCACCGCCAGGGTCATCAGGAAGTGCTCTTCTCTGTTCACCAAGTTTATCAAGTGAGTGCCATCTATTGTCTTAGACACGAACTAGGTTGTATAGAAACAGGCTATTCTCCAAGAGGAGGGCAAGATGGACGACGGGCTGGACTTCTCCCGCTCGCAGGAGGAAAAGTCGCGCACCGCCAGGGTCATCAGAAAGTGCTCTTCTCTGTTCACCAAGTTTATCAAGTGAGTGCCATCTATTGTCTTAGACACGAACTAGGTTGTATAGAAACAGGCTATTCTCCAATAGGATGGTAAGATGGACGACGGGCTGGACTTCTCCCGCTCGCAGGAGGAAGAGTCGCGCACCGCCAGGGTCATCAGGAAGTGCTCTTCTCTGTTCACCAAGTTTATCAAGTGAGTGCCATCTATTGTCTTAGACACGAACTAGGTTGTATAGAAACAGGCTATTCTCCAAGAGGAGGGCAAGATGGACGACGGGCTGGACTTCTCCCGCTCGCAGGAGGAAAAGTCGCGCACCGCCAGGGTCATCAGAAAGTGCTCTTCTCTGTTCACCAAGTTTATCAAGTGAGTGCCATCTATTGTCTTAGACACGAACTAGGTTGTATAGAAACAGGCTATTCTCCAATAGGATGGTAAGATGGACGACGGGCTGGACTTCTCCCGCTCGCAGGAGGAAGAGTCGCGCACCGCCAGGGTCATCAGGAAGTGCTCTTCTCTGTTCACCAAGTTTATCAAGTGAGTGCCATCTATTGTCTTAGACACGAACTAGGTTGTATAGAAACAGGCTATTCTCCAAGAGGAGGGCAAGATGGACGACGGGCTGGACTTCTCCCGCTCGCAGGAGGAAAAGTCGCGCACCGCCAGGGTCATCAGAAAGTGCTCTTCTCTGTTCACCAAGTTTATCAAGTGGGTGCCTTGTAGCCAGAGTTGCCATCTAGTGTCTTAGACTTTTTTTTTAATTTAACATAGATCGATATTTTTACACAATCTCACCTGTCGATGGTAAGTGTCGCTATGGACGAAGATGAATGACCTAGATCGAGAAGGTACCTATTCACTCTTGTTTTGAAGACTTGCAGGTTGTAGTTATTCATCAAAATCCGTTAACAGAGAAAAATCTGGGCTTACAAAACAAGATGATTAATAAATCTAAATATTAATATAACTTAACTGTCTTTACTTCTCCAGCGGTCTAGAAACACTTCAAGAGAACAGACGTCACTCCATGTTCTTCGCGTCAGTGAACCTCGGAGAAATGGTGATGTGCTTGGAAGATCTGATCAACTACTTCGCGCAGCCTGACGAGGATATGGGTGAGGAAACTTGACTATAAATGCGAGAGTTTTGTCGTTGTGAGAATCCCTTGTTACTGGAAAATCAGTGCTGAAATGGTTCCAACATTTATCCAAACCTGGTAGTCCGCCATTTTGAAAAAAAAAACAAGCTTTTGCTAGCACGCATGGTAATCGAAGAAGTTAATGCTTACAAACAAAAAGTGTTAAGTAGTTTTTGAGATATATGGGTTAAAAAACTCTAAAAAAAATATTGATTGATGGATAGGCATTTGGAGAATACGTAATTTTACGGCGACTGATGAAACTCATGTCAATCGACAGAGTAAAGGTATGTTTTACCATCTCTTTGTTAAAGAATCAATAAAAATATTATTCGATATTTTTCACAAATAAACATAATAACAATGGGAACGTTGAAATACTGCTATAGTTATAAAAACAGTATCAGCGCTCTCCTCCAATGTTTAGAATATCGAGCAATCTCTGTCCATCAGTAACTGACAGTTGTCAGTTGACTTGATAGCTTTATATTTTATCCATTGGCTATTTTACACGGAGATTGAAGAACAGGCCTTAAATGTAAAAAAAACAAAATGTGATGAGTCGCTATGCCGGGTTCCATACAAAAATGTCGTAACTCTTATTCATAGTTATTTTAAACAATTGATTAAAAAGGTTTGTAAGTATCACTTATTAAATACTATATTTCCCTTTACTATTCGCGTTCTTTGTTTTTTTTTTTGTCTTTGATGTATTTGAAAACTTGTATATATGTTATGTGGATCTTTTTCAGTAATGTATTTTCTGTTTAAACATATTTTAAATAGGTGTAAAATATTTGTCAGAGATAACAAATATATAGCGTTGAAAGAGTGCAGACTTCATTGTATTACTGTTTGACCTGTAAAGTGTTTTACACTAACAAAAATTAATTATGTAAACCCTATATTTAAATATTCTTAACCTGTCTATTCACAATTTTCTACTTTACTGCACAAACCTGGAAACTACTTAGGACAGGCTCGAAATTTACGAGGTATATGTAATTTATATATTAGTAGTTTACACTGCATGTCACAGCTATCAACATTAAAACTCGCCTATCTGTAGACACGATTATACCAATTTTGGCATCATACATTCCAACTTACAAAATCAAGACTGCCACACACCTACTTGCACGGTTCAACCGAGAACGAAATAAAACAGATTTAAATCAGAAAGCTAAAATGCAATACAAAACGCACGAATTGTCACTCACCTTCCTGTCCGGTGGTCTGACAAGAACGCTATCTAAGAGCAACAAAGCCGTTATCGTCGGACCGTCTAAACAATGCCTAAAACCTAAACATGTTTGCATGTCATGCATTATCAAAGGCGTTGAAATGTAGGGGGCCGACTCCACGGGCAATATAATATCGACGAGTATGCGCTTATATCGTCGTGTAACCTCCACGAACGAGCGATTATTTTGCAAGCGTGTTGTCGCGGCTCTTAACGGATTCGCAGCGTGTCCGTAACGACTCGTACGCGTTTGACAACGAGCACGTAGCGCAAGCAAGTAGCGACAGGGTCACCGCTAGGGTATGGCATTTCGGGCGCTCTGTCGATACCACATGTCGCATCTCGTCGATATCATAGTCGTGTGGAGACACATGTATTTAGTATTTTATTTTTCACGTTTCTAAGGTTTGTAAAACCAGACAATGGAAATAAATGGTTTTGTATCTATATTGTATCTTGTAAGTACATGCTAAGAGAGTGTATACAAATACGTGGCACGACGATAAGGTCGCCGAGATTCCCTCGCTCGTGGAGACAGCTCCATACGCCTGCGCGTATCAGCCATACTCGCTAAAACTCGACAAAACACTCATACATCCAAACGCTCACAGGTTTGTTCATGAGGTTGTATCGAACCGGCTGATGTTGCAATTATGGATCGCCCATGGTTTTGGTACATTAAACAGGGTTTTTATTTACAAAAAAGTTCTAAAATACTGTTATTGAAAAAGTGCCTACTGTCAAAACAAAACATTTGATTAACAAATGGCCCTTAAAATAAAAAAAATAAAAAAAAAACCTTGTTATGACACAAATAAGAATTTGCTTCATATTGCTTCTTAATGCTTTTTCTAACTTATTCAGGTATCTCTTTTATTTATAAATGTATAACTTCAAATTAATTATATAAAATTTTTCTAGTTGAGTTAGTCCGCACTATCAGATCTGTTAATTACATCATTCATTAATGATACAGGCTTTACCTAATGTAGGCGATTGCTGGTTAATTAGTTTCAAAACTAATTTCTCTGACGTGTTAGGTACATATAAAAAAAAAATATGGTCAGAATTGACTAAAATGCATATTGCATGCATAGTGAATCACCATCGTTTGAATTAAACCAAAAACAATATACAGAATAAAATCCCTCGTATCAACCCCTTAAGTTTTACTTTACTACCGTTGCATTTCCAGAACACGAAGAGAAGCAAAACCGCTTCAGAGCTCTTCGGAACCGCCAGGATCTTTTCCAAGAGGAAGGCATCCTGAACCTGATCCTGGAGGCGATAGACAAGATCAACGTCATCACGTCGCAGGGTTTCCTCGCCGGGTTCCTGGCCGGCGACGAGAGCGGCCAGAGCTGGGAGATGATCTCCGGGTACCTGTACCAGCTGCTGGGTGAGATATTCCTTAGTGATAGATAGATATAGTGATATATATATATATATATATATATATATATATATATATATATATATTTATGTTTGATAAGCCTTCATTTGAACACAATCTCACCTGATGTAAAGTGACGATGTGGTCTAAGATGGGGCATGAAGACCTAGAAGGTCGAAAAATCGCTTCACGCACTGGCCCAGCCGGAGGGTGGTGACAAGCCGCGGCCGAAGCCTACCACCAGAGACTGTTCTTAGCACCACCCGGAGGTCACGTGTAAGGATTCATAGCTTTGCTCAGGGCTTCTCTACGGGATCAAAACAGAAATTAGGAACTACGTATAGGAACGCTGGTCACTGACATAGGAAATATAACCTCTTTGGACAAATTGATCCAAGAGGAATGTTTATGTACGTGGTTGAATCAGAAATGGGAAAATAACCCCCTAATATAATTTTTATTGTTCATAGAATTAATTAAGTTTAGTTTAACTTATTTTGTTTACTGTATTCAACTGACTTATAAGATAAGATAAAAATTCTTTATTGCACACATAATTAAAAACACAAAACAAAAAATAAGCACTTATTTAACGGATTTTTTTTGTTGAGAAATTTATGTGCGCTATAAACACGAGCTTTAACGGTGATAGCAAATATCGTGAGGAAACCGGCATGTTCTGAGAACTTTAAAAAAAGAGTTTAAAGGACATAATGACATTCACCAAGCCGCACTTGGCCAGCGTGGTGAATTAAGGCCTAATCTTGCCAAGAGAGAAGTCCCTGTGTCCCAGCAGTGGGAACGTTAATAGGGTGATGATGATGACTGATTATTCAAAGGTTATAAAATTATAAATATATGCATTACAATAAAGTAATTTCTTAAGGCCGATATGATATAACCATATTAACTTATTTGTTCTTCCCTCAGCTGCAATAATCAAAGGCAACCACACAAACTGCGCCCAGTTTGCGAACTCCAACCGGCTGAACTGGCTGTTCTCCAGGCTTGGCTCGCAGGCGTCCGGCGAGGGCACCGGCATGCTGGATGTGCTGCACTGTGTGCTCATCGACTCGCCTGAAGCTCTTAATATGATGCGGGTGAGTTAGTTAGGGGGGGGTGAAGGCAAACATCGTGAGGAAACCGGCATGTTCTGAGAACTTTAAAGAGATTGAAGGACATGTGACATTCACCAACCCGCATTTGGCCAGCGTGGTGAATTAAGGCCTAATCTCTCTCGCCAAGAGAGAAGTCCCTGTGTCCCAGCAGTGGAAACGTTAATAGGGTGATGATGATGAAGTTAGTTAGTGGGGGCCCTGATTTTCCGCATTCAGACTCAAGTTGGTCCATTGTGCGTGATGCGGGTAAGTTATTTATTTATACTTTGTGCACGAAAAAAACAATTTACAGATGAGGATTTTATGCTAGAAGCATTCTCTACTTGTCAGCCTGGGCGTGCAAAAAAGTCACTTAGTACCCACTTTCAATATAAAACTTATCATGAACTCCAAAAATTTATACCACAGGACAACGAAAAGCTAATAAAAATAGTGAATTAATATGCGTCGTTATCACTATCAGCGATCTCTTCATGGCTACGTTGGGACACGGAGCTACTTAGTTGGTAAGATTATACTGTACTAGTGACCCGCCCCGGCTTCGCACAAGGTTTTTTTTTTTTTTTTTAAACTAAACCGTTCCCAGATCCCCTTGAACACACACAAAAAATTTCATTAAAATCGGTCCAGTCGTTTGAGAGAAGTTCTGTGACATACACACTCACAGAAGAATTATATATTATGTATAAAGATGGGCAGTTAATTTTATTTAATGATTGATTTTCTTCACAGGATGAACACATAAAGGTCATCATATCACTATTAGAAAAGCACGGGCGGGATCCAAAAGTCTTGGACGTATTATGCTCCCTGTGCGTCGGTAACGGCGTAGCGGTGCGCTCGTCGCAGAACAACATCTGCGACTATCTGCTGCCCGGGAAGAACCTGCTGCTGCAGACGCAGCTGGTCGACCACGTGTCTAGGTGAGATGACCACTAAGCCCTAAGACCATATCCTAAAAAGGGGAAGTTGACAAAAAAAAAACTTGACAGGTGTCAAGGGATACCGGATGGAACGAAGTTCCTTAATGTCGAGAAACTAAAGGGGAGATTCAGACCACGATTCTGATCAAATTTATCGAAGCAAAATAAGATAATTTTGAATCTCCGGGTGTTAATACTTTGGGGTAGACCACCTCCTACCAGAATGAAACATTGAAACAACAATGTACCTGGCCACACATTGCGTTGACATAAAAGTTCCCGTAGGCCGCTAATGTAGCCACACCATTAGAAGTACCCGAAATTATTTGTTGACATAATCACTCTCAATGAGGCGACTTCATAGTATGAACTCTACTCTTCATAGTCATGAATAGTCATTTATTGATAATTTTATTAAACGTCAAAATTACATTTACATCTTAAACTACGTATAATATTTTTTGTTGCTTTGGCCTACGATATAAGTGCGCTTATTATTGCTCTTTCACTCAAAAACTACTGAAGGGGTTTTAATGAAACTTGACAAAAATAACACATACCTAGGAATCTTTTTACTTTTTTAATACTAGTTTCTGAAAATCAAAATATGGTGAAGTGGTAAAACCTGATAGATTAAAATATCGTAAATACGTTTTAATAGTCTACTAGACTCAGAATGTTTGCTCTTTCTAGTGATGTGTACAGTTAAAGTTGGTCTGGGTGTTTAATATGTATAATAAAAAATATCTATGTATGTATGTATATTATATTAAGTTTATCAGATGTCTAGTACCCGTAACACAAGCTAAGAGCTTACCACGGGGCTAGATGTTGTTGTGTGTATTTATTTAAAGTAAACTTGCACACTTATCGGGTACTAGGTATAACTGCACTCTCGATATGCAAATAGTGTCCGATTAAGATCAAATTTAACGCGAACATAGCTGCTATCCCAGTGCAATGACGCGAGAGGTGCGGACGAATTAAACTCACGAATGCTGATAGAATACTGTATTTATTAAAATATATAATCCCTTATATACTAGTTATTATTATTACATGGGTGACGTAAGTAGGTAGGTACCTCCAGTTACAGGATCATAAAACAATATACCATTCCTTATATGGATAGGTTTCAAGTTCTAAATTAATTGGATTCCTATTTTCGATACCACTACCTACTACACCAGTAATGAACAAAAGCTACTGTTTACCGACCCAAATCTATCACTACTCAGGCAAAGCCGCCGGCGGAATGCTTCCATTATACACATATAAACTTGTGTTTATTTCCAGTGTCCGGCCGAACATATTCGTGGGCCGCGTCGAAGGTTCCGCAGTGTACCGCAAGTGGTACTTCGAAGTCACGATGGACCATATTGAGAAGACCACGCATATGATGCCGCATCTCAGGATCGGATGGGCTAACACTTCTGGGTAAATTATAATCTAAATAAAAAAAATAAAAGACCTTGATTCCTTAAAAGTAAAATATCATATTATTTTGTTATTTGCACGTGATGCGTTCTCATTTGAGATCCCAATCGATTATATTTGCAGATAGCTAGTTCTTTTTCCCCAATTTCACCCCTCATAACTTTTAAACGACTCAACGAATTTCAGCAAACTTGTATAAGAACACTCGCGCTAAAGTCACCTTTCATACTAAATTGAAATCGCTTCATCCGTTTGGGAGCTATGATGTCCCAGACAGACAGACACGTCAAACTTATAACACCCCTCTTTTTTGTCAGGGGTCAAAAAGAGTAAAGAAGCGTAGAATAGTTTAGGGTTAGGTGTTATTATGGAAAAAAATATATAAATACTAGCGGTCCGCCCCGGCGTCGCACGGGTATAAAATTTTCCCGGAAATTATTCGAATTTTTCTCGCCGTAAAAACCATCCTATCTCTCAAGTTGGATCGAACTGCACATGGTGTGCGAATTTTATTATAATCGTTTCAGTGGTTTAGGAGTTTTCTAGGCCTTCATGCTCCATCTTAGACCACATTGTCACTTTACATCAGGTGAGATTGTGGTCAAATGAAGGCTTATCAATAATAAAAAAAAAAAAAAAAAAAAAGGAGTCCATTGAGGACAAACATTGTGACACGAGATTTATATATATTAAGATTTTATTTATGAAATTTACTGTCATAATATAGAAAACTTGTAATATATCCCAGGTACGTGCCATACCCAGGCGGCGGGGAGAAGTGGGGCGGGAACGGGGTCGGCGATGACCTCTATTCGTTCGGGTTCGACGGCGCGTATCTATGGTCTGGGGGGCGGAAGACCCGTGTTAATAGCACGCATGCTGACGAACCGCATATAAGGAAAGGTTAGTAATAAGTAAATAAATAATACATACTAATAAATAAGAAAGCAAAAAAAAATTCGATTTAATAATCGTTATTTTGTCACGTGCAAAATAACACATGCCGAGTTGGGGGCCTTTTTGGGACACTTGCTGTGTGTTTGTATGTTTTATTTTTTTGTATTAAGTTTAATGTGTCCTAAATAAAATGTTTTCTTTCTTTTCTTTTTTAAATTAACAATTTCCTTACCATAAACTTGAGGGATAATTTAGAGAATATATTAAATAATAATTCGTTTATTCATTTTATTTAGAACATTCTTCATGACAGAGATAACATCGCACTGGGAAGACTAGCTAAATAAATATTAAATAATACAAGATGATCTTTCTGAATGAATGCTCGGCTGGTTCACCGAAACAAGTGGGAATCATCAAGGGGGGCTTATGTCCAGCACGTGGACGTCCAAAAGCCTAATTGATGATGTTACGATGTTTTTTTTTTCATGTTATTTGTAATCAGTCTATAGTCTATCAGCAGATGTGATGTTTGATGTCGTTTAGGGAATTCCCTATACGTCATAAAACCATCATTAGACCAATTGGTCCAATGATGATTTCCCTAATTTTTTAGTGACCATGTGCTCAGTTCCATGATATGTTGCCTTTTCAGCCTTTTGGGATAGGTTATGAAGGTGAGCTGAGATGCCAGGTGGTTGGGATGGTAACCACGTTGCTGCTTGTACTTAGTTGCGTACTGTTATTTCGTCACTGACTGTACATCACATTTCAGTAGTTCATCGGTTTTCAGGAACCAAGGTTCGTTGGTGTTTGATCCTGAATTAACATGTCTATATTTCAGGTGACGTCATCGGCTGCGCTCTCGACCTCACAGTCCCGATCATCAACTTTATGTTCAACGGCGTAAGGGTCACCGGTTCATTCACCAACTTCAACTTGGAGGGCATGTTCTTCCCTGCTATCAGTTGTTCCAGTAAATTGAGGTAAGTTATTATAATTTTAATGAGAACTGAAGGCCGTTATGATTAATAAAACATCTAAGTACTAATTTTTTTAAAGGTTTTAAGAGGTCTTATACAAGTTGTTTCAAAATTGGTATACATATAAAGGAAAGGGTGTGAGTGGCACGCCCAAAGCGAATATATTTTGTTTCACAACATTTGAAATGAAAATGAAAGGAAAAACATTTATTTTGGTACATTAACAAACAACAGCACAGTAGACAGCATAAACAAACAGACACAATAAAATTAACATAAAAACCACAAACAGATAACTAGCTATTTAAATTTTTATGCAGAAAAAGAATAAGACACATCCGTAACTTTCGCACGCACAGGATTCGAACCTGCATCTCTGGGATAGCGCCCCAGCGCGCTACCAATTACACCAACGTGACATTACGTGATAGGTCGAAATTCTTCTGCACTTTGTATTATCGAGTGAAGCCCCGAGTAACGCCATCTAGTAGAAAATCCAAGGACTATTCTACTTCCATAGCTGATATTGCAATTCAGATTCAATGGAAACGATGCCGTTCTTGCTCATTAAATTTTTAAATAATTTTATGAGCAAGAACGGCAGTTACAACGTTACAACGTTAGGTGTATGGATATAAATGTCTTGACATTGATATTAAACAATTATTATCCAGTTGCCGCTTCCTCCTCGGCGGCGAGCACGGCCGCCTGCGCTACGCGGCCCCCGAGGGGTACTCCCCGCTCGTCGAGTCTCTCCTACCGCAGCAAGTGCTGGCCTTAGAACCGTGCTTCTACTTCGGAAACCTGAATAAAAGGGCATTGGCTGGACCGGCGCTAGTGCAAGATGATACCGCCTTCGTGCCTACCCCTGTTGACACTGCTACGGTAGGTTTTACTACCCCATCCAGCGATTATTAATGCGACGTAGCGATATATTTACTACCCCCATCAAATGCTACTGCCGAGTAAGGTTTTACTTCCCATTTCAGTAGTTATAATTGCCCTCTAGAGTAATATTTACGACCCCAGCGAATGGTCGAAGATCAGCTTGCAGCAAGAGGTAGCGCATCGAAATCCCCCTAAGGGTGTCTCAAGTTAGTATTGTCTAGTAATATTTGTACACTAGCGTCTGAATCGCCGCGGCTTGGGAAAGTGAAAGAAATAAAATCTGACCTGTTCATGAGATGATCGCGTTCAAACAAATTACCTTCAGCTTTTTTATATAAGTTAACGATACAATGTTATTGCTAATTGTTCTTTTGTTTTAAGATAACGCTGTCAACATACATCGAGCAAATCCGGGATAAGTTAGCAGAGAATATCCACGAAATGTGGGCTATGAATAAAGTAAGCTCTATTTTTCACCAAACGTATCACTAATTAATTGAGAAGTTAAGATTGCATGTTTACCATATAAATGATCAATTTTCAGTAGCAATATATTTTGACAAAAGTGCCCTGTGTTTGATTTACCTTAGATAATAGATATATTATATAAGGTAAATCACACAATAAGCATATTTATGCCTTATTTTGAGACTATTACAGAGATAAGCAAGGGTGAAAAGCTTTTGAACTGTTAATAAACAGATTTGTGTATGTACCATAAATTAACGATAGGTACTAATTAAGTTGTTTTACGTATTTTGATGTAACAGTCAAAATTTCTGTAAATGTCTTTTAATTTGCTCCCTGCTTATTGTATTTCTTATAACTACAACCTAACCTTCATGCAAAATGGAAAGCAAACCTATTCTATTTTAGCATTAATTTTGTCTATTTCTAACAAACACAAATGTGAGTGTGATCGACGAGGACAAACGAATGCTAGCGGCATGTTATCTTAAAAAAGGTTTGTTAACAATTGCGAATAAGGGGGTGAGTGCCTTCAAGACAAGAGTGAATAGGTGCCTTCTAGATCCATGCGGTCCATCCTCGTCCATATTGACACTTCCCATCAGGTAAGATGTGGACAAACATAGATCTATCACTCATAGAGGTAAAATTAAAAATATAAAGTGTTGAGATGACGAGTGACAGAGGAAAATGGAAGGAAAAAACATGTTGTGCCGACCCCACGCCACGTTATGTGGGATAAGGACAAGAGAATGATGAAAGGTAAAATTAAAAATAACCACATTTCAACAGATTGAAGCTGGTTGGGTATACGGGGACCAAAGGGACGATCTGCACAAGGTGCATCCATGCCTGGTGCCGTTTGAAAGACTCCCCGCTGCTGAGAAACGATATGATATACAACTAGCCGTGCAGACTCTGAAGTAAGTAGATAGATAATCCATTTATTTGCTTATAGACTCTCAAGTTACAATTTCACTTAGCAGACCTGTTACAATTTGGATTAACCGGGTATAGAAAAAGTTCATGAAAAACAAAGGAAGTGACAAAATAGGAGAAATTAAAATCTATCCTAAGATTACATTTGCAACAACAACAACTAAAGGTATACTTAATATTTATTAACCCCGACCAAAAAAGAGGGGTGTCCTAAGTTTGACGTGTCTGTCTATCTGTCTGTCTGTCTGGGACATCATAGCTCCTAAACGGATGAAACGATTTCAATTAAAGTGCTTTTAGGCATGTTTGATGAAAAGCGGTTGACCCGTTTATAAGTTATGGGGGTTAAAGTGGCAATAAAAAATCGAATGTTTACAAAATATACCCGTTGGGTACCAAATGAAAGCCTTTAACTTATACGTCACGAATCTGCAAGTTTTATGGGGTATCGGTTTAGTTTGAAAGTTGAGAAAAGTGTTTTTTTTACACATATACCCGGATTGATTCATTGATAATTTTGACCTGTTGCTGCTGCTGTAAGGGCTATTTTTATGCTAACTCTTGTTGGTCTTCTATGTATTGTCATAATCAGGTAGTACTCAATAATTTATTTACGTAATTTTTCAGGACGATACTCGCACTTGGCTACTACATCACTCTGGATAAGCCTCCAGCGAGAATTCGCAACGTTCGACTACCTAATGAGCCTTTTATGCAGGTACTTAAATAATCTAATTATGTTGGTTAATGTACTTCAATTAATAATGTAATCAGGAAATTTTACTGAAAAATTAGTTTTTGATTTTAGACAGCATTGCAATTGCATAAAAATACTTTTGAATAATCGACTGTCTGAACCGGGAATCAAACCCGCAAATAGTAAAAAATATCTCACCAACTTAACGATAGCGATCAAAAAGGCTCAGTTGTAGTTTGAATCTGATTCACTTCGAGCGTAGTAATAATAGCTTAAAAACCGAGATAACGAAACGTTAAGTAATCATAATAATAAGATAATAATAATAATAATTTATTTCCAAAAAACTTAATACATACATTACAATAGACAATGGTTCCCAAACTAGGCAAAGCCTGTACTATGGGAACCTCCTTCCATATATAATAGCACATAATAAATTAGTGTTATATTGAAAATTATAATAATAATAATAAAATCTAAGTATACCGTTTAAAAGTAGTGTTGTAAAACCGCTGTTACGAACAAACAAACAGGTTAGGAAACCCTGGTTACGTGGGCGGGCCGAAACGTCCTACGTCCTGTGGATGAAATGTGTAATTAATAAATAAATAATAAATATTTCCGGACTCTATACACTTTATTACTTATCATAAGAAATGTTAAAATTTCAAGATTTATATAAAACTACACAGATAAATTTATATAATTCAAGAAATCTATTTTACAAAGGCAAACTATTAAAGTATAACTAATTTTTAGGAGTGGACTACAACTTGACTTTAATAATTTGAAAGTCTTTACTCTACTAGGAAGTTCCATAAATAAATTAAATAGGTACATAGCTATCAATACCAATATTATAAAGCTGAAAACTTTGTTTGATTGAAATGTTCCTGACCCCAGGAACTATGTACATCGCTGGTTAGCAATCTGCTCTTCTCAAAACCAACCTGAATAACATTAGGCATGTTTCGTAGGGCTCATTAAACAATAGACGACCAAATCAAATCTTTGGCAACATTTCTCATAGATCATATGTAGGACTACTCACACTGCATCACCTAACCCCAAACTAAGCAGAGCTATGGGTGTTAGGTGACTGATATACTACATAGATACATTTTTTTTTGTAAACACATACATATGATGCATAGAAAACACCCAATTCATAATGCTGATGGTACTTGCTCCTTCCAGTCAAACGGATACAAACCCGCTCCGTTGGATCTGGGCGCCGTGACCCTCACGCCCAAGATGGACGAGCTGGTGGACCAGCTGGCCGAGAACACCCACAACCTGTGGGCGAGGGAGCGCATCCAGCAGGGGTGGACGTATGGACTCAATGAGGTACCTTGTTCTATTTTATTCCGATGTTAATTTATTTGTAGAAATGAAATTTTAAATTGTTTTTTATTATACCATAGTTCTCTTATACTGAAAGACGACTGGCTTCTGTTTCGACTAGGTTTCTGGTTCGATTCCTGCCGGGGACCAGATTTTGGACTATCTACAATTTCTGGTCTCGGGTCTGGGTGTTTTCTATGCATCATAATTATGTATGTATTTACAAAAAAAATTACATTGTCTTGACAGTTCGCTTAAAGTTTTTACACTGAGTTGAGAAGCGAATAGAACAACCCAGCTTACATCTCTTATGTTGTTATTATAACAACATAAGAGCTAACATATCAGCTTTTTTTCGTGTTTCGTAATGTGGTCCGGAGAAGCCATCTACCTGATGTAAAGTGACGATGTGGTCTTCATGTCCCATCTTAGACCACATCGTCACTTTACATCAGGTTAGATTGTGGTCAAATGAAGGCTTATCATTAATCTATCAATTACTTTGTAAACTTGTTTATTTTACTACACAGGACCCCGACATGCACCGTTCACCGCATTTAGTACCATATCCCAAAGTGGACGAGGCGATCAAGAAAGCGAACAGAGATACGGCCTCGGAAACCGTGAGGACTTTACTCGTATATGGATACAATCTGGACCCACCCACCGGAGAACAGCATGAAGGTGAGATATTTAAATAAATCTTAATTTAAAATTTAAGAAAAACCAACCAACCTTAATATTTAAAAAATATTTTGTAATGTGCACGCGATGCGCTTTCATTTGATACCACACTCGAGTATAATTGCAGAATTTCGGTTTTCCTTCCCCACTCTAACCCCCATAACTTTTAAACGGCACAACCGATTTTCATGAAACATGTCTAAGAACACTCGCTCCATCCGTTCGGAAGCTATTATGTCCCAGACAGACAGACACACACACAGACAGACCGACAAACAGACAGACACGTCAAACTTATAACACCCCTCTGTTTTGGTCAAGGGTTTATAAATTTTAAAAGAATGAGATGGACTCTTACTATAATTATAGTTCCGTGTAAATTTTATTACACATTCTGCAATAAAAAAACCGCAAATATAATAAAAAACAATTTTGAGCGCAAAAAGATGCAGTCAGGTCACACATCCACTGGCCTCGCGCAAGGTTGCTTCTTCGCTGTCGTTTCACATGACAGAGCGGTCGTGGTCACATTGAGGCATCATTTGGTGTTAGAGACGGACACAGCTTTCTTAACGATCGCCGGCCATCTTTCTCTGTTTGCAGCCTGTTTGGTGCATTCTGACACTGAGACTCCTACTGCGGATTTATTTGGTCAGTCCAGCGCTCAGGTTATCTGCCGCGGGCAAGGTTGCTTAACCTTTTAGAGATCACGTTTGTTATAATGGGAGCCCCCATATACATTTATTAATTACTAGCGGCCCGCCCGGCGTCGCACGGGTAATAAAAGTTCCCGGCAATTTTTCCTTATTTGCTCACCGTTTAGACCTACCCTGGACTACGACAAACATTTTAAAAACAAAATCAGCTCAATCGGCCCAGCCGTTCTCGAGTTTTAATCAGCCTAACGAACAACAATTCATTTTTATTTATATATAGATGTGTTTTAGTATTTGTTTTTATAGCGGCAACAGAAATACAACATTCCTTAAAATTTCAACTCTCTAGCTATCACGGTTATTGAGATACATCCTGGTAATAGACAGACGACGAAGTCTACTCAATAATAAGGTCCGGTTTTGCCCTTTAAAACATGTACACAAGTGATTTGTGTTTATATAACCTAACTCTCTCTCTCTCTCTCTCTCTCTCTCTCTTCTGTACCTATGTGTGCACGTGTCCGCGTAATACAGTGTCAGTCCTAAGTGGTGTTTGATACCCCCTAAGCCCTTGTCCTTAAATTTTCTCTTATAGCAAAAAGTAAAGTAAAGTTAATCCATAGCATAACAATATAATGCATATTCCTCCGTGGTTATAAACTCTTTGTTCTCAGCGCTGCTTCTGGAAGCTTCTAAGCAGAAACAAGCTGACTTCAGAACATACAGGGCGGAGAAAAATTACGCGGTCGGCTCTGGAAAGTGGTACTTTGAGTTTGAAATACTCACAGCGGGACCTATGAGGGTGAGTTTCTATATATAAATAATATATAATAATATATAAATATTTCCGGACAATCTAGCCCCGTGGTAAGCTCTTAGCTTGTGTTACGGGTACTAGACATCTAATACATATACTTAATATAATATACATACATACATAGATATTTTTTATTATACATATTAAACACCCATATCCTTCTTATTATAACCTTATTTAAATAATATCGTGTATATAATGTACATTAAAGTACTTAAATTCAGCGCGGCGGGTTTGTATACACACGACCTTCGGAATTAAAGTCATAGTCAAAGTTTATTTCCTTAGATCATGTTTTATTAAAAAAAGCCGTGTTGGCTAAGTGGGCGGACACTCGACTTTCATTCCGAAGGTCGTGGGTTCAAACCCCGCCACGCACCTCTGGATTTTTCTTCTTAAGAAATTTATGTGCGCTTTAAACACGTGCTTTAACGGTGAAGGCAAACATCGTGAGAAAACCGGCATGTTCTGAGAACTTTAAAATAGTTTGAAGGACATGTGACATTCACCAACCCGCACTTGGCCAGCGTGGTGAATTAAGGCCTAATCTCTCTCGTCAAGAGAGAACTCCCTGTGTCCCAGCTGTGGGAACGTTAATAGGGTGATGATGATGATGATGATGTTTAATTTCCTTAGAAGACCAACACATGCACAGGTCAACTAAAAATTAAATAAAATATTTTTTTTTAATTAGAAATTATCAATAATGTATCATTGTCTTGACAGTTTTATTTTCTTATTTTTTTTTTGTACTGAGTTGAGAAGCGCATAGACCAACACAGACAGCTATATCAGTTTTTATAATTTAATAGTTATTATAATGTTAGTCTTCTTATACCTAGAGATAAAAAATTAATACAGATTAAAGTTTGTATTGTACATAATATTAAAAATTGCTTGTCATATCAGGGAGAATGAAAGTCGAGTGTGCTTCGACTGAGCCGACACGGGTTTTTGGAAGATTACTTATATTCATCCTATAATTATATTTTTATCTATGTTGACAGGTTGGTTGGGCTCACGCTGATATGCCACCAGGTATGATGTTGGGCCAAGACGAGAACTCCTGGGCTTTCGACGGATACAATGTAAGTATACCTTTTAATATTAAAAACAGTGTTTTATAGAGATATGTATAAATTGCTACATTTGCAATCTTTCAAAGAATAAGTAGGCCAAAATGGCCGCCTTTAAGTCGCCTGAAAAAGATAATTATTATATGAATAAATATGTTATAGCTTAATGGTTTATATTTTTAACGTGTTATTTATTTTTTTGGTAATGTAATATTACTAGTTATTATCGTTAAAATCGTTAAAAAATAAATAAGGTGCATATTTCCTTTAAGTGCCCATTCCGCAGCCCAAGATGTCCGTAAACTCGCCAATGAATATTCAACAGACATCAGCATTTTCAGTAATATTTATAGTCTCTTCGAGATGTCGTTAGTACAGGCTTCAACCCGATATTTCAAGTGCAGAAGGATTTCGACGTATCACGTGATTGACTCGTTGGTGTAATTGGTAGCACGTTGGGGCGCTCTCCCGGAGCTGCAGGTTCGAATCCTGCTTGCGAAGGTTACGGAAGCGTCTTTAATCTTTTTCTGCATAAAAATTTTAAATCGTTTAACAGTCATCATCACCCTATTAACGTTCCCACTGCTGGGACACACTTAATTCACCACGCTGGCCAAGTGCGGGTTGGTGAATGTCACATTTCCTTCAAACTCTTTTAAAGTTCTCAGAACATGCCGGTTTCCTCACGATGTTTGCCTTCACCGTTAAAGCACGTGTTCAAAGCGCACATAAATTTCTCAAGGAGAAAAATCCAGAGGTGCGTGGCGGGGTCTGAACCCACGACCTTCGGAATGAAAGTCGAGTGTCCTCCCACTTAGCCAACACGGCTTTTTTAACAGTGCTAGCCTAAATTATTGTACTATGATTGGTTAGTCGATAAAAGCCCACGCCGGCGGTACGGACTCTTTCGGCGTTCAATTGAAAATCGGCGATATCGTCGGCTGCTTTCTAGATGTCATCGACCAGACTATTAGTGAGTGCCTCCGGGCCTTCTGCATCTGAGTATGTATCTAATTGCTCTGGACAAAGATTTGTTTATTTATAAAAATGGGAGGTGATCCGGTATATTTTTTATTTTTTATAGTCTATAGGTCTTTCTTTCACAATCTCACCTGGTGGCAAGTGACGATTTTAATATCGAATATTTTTTTATACTATAATGATTGATACTTTGTCAGAGTTTAAGACAGAGCAAAGAAAACTGTTATTATAAATTTAATATATTTTAAGATCTGTTTCATTATCTATGAGTAAAATAGCCAATGGTTAATATATATAGCAATCTCGGTCGTTCAGTCATTGAAAATTGACTTGATAACTCTTTAATTAACAATTGTATGTTTTACTCGGAGATTGAGAAACAGGTCCTTCATATAATGTCTGAATTGTTGTCTGTTAAAAGGGGTTTTTCTTTCTCGCTTAGACATTTGAATGTTCCGTAAAACCTAAACGAGTCCCTAATGATTACTTCGAATAATATTAAAAATGTATTCCTTAAAAACCAAGTCCAAAATTAGATACATAATTGAAGATGCACTAGTGTAGGGTTTTTCGATGTTGTGGTTAACTTTTGATAACAATTTTCTGTAAAGTAAATCTATTCTTTCAATGTTTTCTCTATCTATATGTTTTCCCTGTAAATCTACGTATTAAAAATAACCTTTTTGTAAGTGCTTTTAGTAATACCTAGCAGTTTTGTAATGTGTAGTGAAACTTTCAACTTAAAATTGTTGCTATGTCAAGACATAACATAAAATAGGCGTCAAAATATTACATAATTTAAACAATTATTCCCGAACTTTTTTTTTAACAATATTCTCGACTGTCTCTTTACGCCACTTGACTATCGACTACTATTGTCGAATCGTCCAGAGTCTAGTTTTATAAAGAGTGACGGAAAATCCCGATAGTTATCATACATATATAAACAAATATCTCTTTGGTTATAAACGTTATCACTAGTAAAAATCCGTGTGAGGTATTTTGCCATGAAATATCTATTTACCCACACAATCGTAACGATCGTCACACTAAAACAGGTTATACATAATGTATCTATGTTTTCCGCCATCTTTGGTTCTCTCCCCGCCTACCACAAACTAAAGAGGTTTAAAAAAGAGTCTACAGTATATTTTTTCATAATTTCAAGGAGGAAAAGGTTTACAGCGGTAGCACAGAGTCGTTCGGCAAGCAATGGGCGGTCGGGGACGTTGTGGGCGTTTTTCTCGATTTGATCGATAAGACGATAAGTAAATATCAGTTTGGCATTCACGATTTGGCAATAGCTGGCTTGTATAGTGGCAGAAACATTTTTCACGCTTAAAACGGCTTATTAAACGCTTATGGATTCTATATGCAATAAATATTTTATTTTATTAAAGATTTGCCTTGCATTTGTGGCCGGACAATCCACACATCAACATCCCCGTGGTATTCGGAACGAACTATGTGTTTAGTTTGGCATATTCTTTGCTATTTTTATTTAATTTGAGGCAAGTTTTGTTATCTTAATCCGTCATTATTATTTGAACGCTAAAACACTCTTTATAAGTACTTCGTGTAAAGTCGGATAAATCCAAAATTTTAGAAGATATTATTGTTTATTAAATTCGATTCTGGTGAGAATTTAAGTAAACAATAAAAAATGAGCGCTGTTAGCCAATTAAATAAATGCATTGTACCTACCAGCAGATGTTCAGATTTGATTGTTATCAATAAAGATTCTCGAAAGCTTAGAGCGCAATGTCTTAAGTGTGCAATGCTTTAATTTTTAACACATTTTAAATTTAGTGAAATCGCTAAATAAATAAACATACCAATACTTTATATTAACAGTTTACTGTATCTCCCTAACTAAATAATTCAACTAAAAACAAATAACCTAAAATCGAAACTGACGAACAGAAAGATGTTTTTGCCACATCCAAAATTATACGAATCATGCCCATTTCGCTTCAGAACCGCTTGCGATTTGATATAAAACTGGTACACTGCATTCTTACATTGCATCGTTAGTTGCTTGCTACATAGACTTGCACTGGATGATGATGATGAGCACGCTTGACATGACAGCATATTTCTCATTTTCCGACACTTTTACTCTACACTTCGTGAACAATAGTTTTTTTAACGCGGCAAAATATATTTTTTTGCGATACTTCAAGACACTCTTAGATGACGCGTTAAATCAATCGCAGCAGTATAATTGAACGAATGATTAAAGTGAGTGAGTTATACAATCAAAGTAAAGGGGAAATCCTGTATGCTTGTGATGCAATAACTCTCGAGCCAATGATTGGAATTTTATAAAGTTAAGAAAGTGTGTAGAAATGTCAATCGATTGTTTAAGTTCGTTTGTAAACTTATCCATGACAAGCGTATTATTAACAATAATGATATAACTCTTTATTACACACCAAGATAAAACAATACAAAAAGGGACTTAGAGCTTAATACAAAATGCGTAATGGGCGGCCTTATTGCTTATAGCAATTTCTTCCAGACAACCTTTGGATGGAGAGGAAAATGCACAGCAAATAACTGACGGTGCGGTGACATAAAAAATAATAATAAAAATTAGTAGTAGCGTACTTATTTATCTGTGAATATTTTCTGGACTTGTACTATGATTCTTATTATCTACCTGCCATAAAAAGGAGTACAAAAAGTAGCTTTTGTCGTAGAATGTCTACAACTGGACTTATGCTCAAGTGTTTGTCCTACATTTTCTGTTCTCCCTTAAAGGTATATCTAGAATAAATATATAAAAGTTTCCGGAAAATCCGCACAACATCTAGCCCCGTGGTAAGCTCTAAGCTTGTGCTAAGATATAAAAATGATAAAATTAATATAATAGACCTTCCCTCACCGCGCCACTGAAACAGTCAAAGTAAAAAAAAAGTAAGTTATGACGATGCCATAATCTTGCTTGGCAAGTTAGTTATCGCAGTATTGGATGTTGTTCCCTAGAAGTTGTTATTTTGCACAACGGCTTATGTTCACTAGTTCAGTTCAATTAAAGTGTCGCAAAATGATAAACTGTCTGTCATGCAAGGCGAGTATTCAACTAATTTAATAAGACAACTAACAGATTACTTTGATTCGTCTTCTTTTATATATTTTTTATTTCCAGTTATTCCTGCGTTTTATTTATTGATTTGGATTATATTCCTGAGGCAAATAAAAATGTTTTACTTGGAATTACGAACTTTCTTAAACATATCTTTTAACTTACATTTTAATATAAGAAAAATCGGTGAATACCTAATGTAAATCGGCACTGACGATTGAAGCATAAAGATACCCCTATTTACGTTCCCTTGCTAGCTGGACAAAAGCCTCCCACAATTATCTCCATCAATCTCTGTAAAGGAAAGTTTGCCACCAGCTTATTGCCTCCTATAACTTATCGATGAAAGTGTTGTCTTATTCGGTTAGTAGAATTGCTACCAAAAATTAAAAAGAATTTGTAGTTAGACATTGATTTCTACTACCAAACTTTATGAGTTACAGGTAGTTTCATAGTTCCCAATGAGATTTAAACTCGTCGAATGTTATGATTTAGCCCGAAGTTAAGTACTAGATTTTAATCGCAATCTTCCTTTCAACCGTAGAATAGAGCTATTCTCTGAACAAATATAGCTCAATAACATTTTGAATAACTCTTGTACACAACATTTCCACGATTATTAATAGACTTTGTTTGTGGAGGATTGTATGTATCCTTTCTAGCATAGAATAGAGCGACTTCTGAACAAACCTAGCTCAGTAACATTAAAAAACTCTTGTAAGTACATAACATTTTCCCCATTGTTACTAGATTTTGTTTGTGAAATGTTGTTGGTGACTAACATTCGATGTACAATCAACTTTAAAAGGTGATCAAAATTTATGATCATGTATTGTACATCTAAGGCCTGACATTGCGTTAAGCGGGCGCGGGTCGCGGGCCACGTCTGCGGAAAATTCGTCGAAAACAATTCGCCGAGAACAATTCGCCAAAAACACAATTCACCGAATCACAATTCAAATTCGAATTGTTTTCGACGAATTTTCCGCAAATCCGCGGGCCGACGTAGCTCATTTGTATTAGCACAACTTAAAATACTCGATTACAATGATTAATATAACATTTAGGAACGGTGATAGAGTAAAAACATTAAATAAAAATAGGAGTTTAAATATAATTATTTTAAAAGAGTTTAGCTAACAATTTTATGAACACCCGCCCGTACCCGCGCAACCCAGAGACAGACCTTATATAAAAAGCCTTTTGATTTCGAGTGTATATTTATTTGTCTTGCACTTGTAAATATCTTCTTCCAAAATAATTTACTTACTAACAAAAACAACACACTGTATTTTTGAATTCACAGTAGAAAGTAAGTCATTACAAATTAAGTAATAGTTTATACAACTAAAAATCAGAAATATCATTCTTTTACACTGTGATATCCATATTTTATCTTTATGAAGTATCTGAAAGTACTTATGTTCAAATCAAGAAATTAACTTTGATCTTCAATTAAGAGCTTATGTTTCCAATTGATTCTTTCTTCTAAAATCAAATTCTCAAAACGCATGAATAACAAGATGACCAGCTTAAAAGACCTCTAATTGACTTCCTTCCCAACTAATTCAGGTTTCTCGTTGAATGGCGAGCTGCTTATGGACGCTTTGGGCGGTGAGACGACCTTCGCGGACGTGCAAGGAGACAACTTTGTGCCGGCTTGCACTTTAGGGGTCGGGCAGAAGGCTAGGTAAGTTTTATACGTAATAGTTTTTCAGGAAAACGCATAACAAAATATATGTAACTTTTTAATTACTAAAGACGTAATTGGTGAAATGGCGTTTAAATTAAAAAAAAATAGTTTAAAACATGACTTTGCCGTAAGCGTTTTATATTTAAAAATCAACAGCTAGGTACTTTGTATTATTGTGTATTTTTTAATTTTGTTCCTTCCACCGTACATTCAGGCCTTATTAAAACCCATAGTTGATACAACAAGTCCTTTATAAAAAAAGGTAAATAACTAAAACAAAAAAAACTAAATATTTCCAATGATTATCAAATGAAAACTGACTTTGACTTTGACTTTGACTTTGAAAAGGTGTACAAGAAATAAAAACTGTAGCGATACAAAATTATAAGAACGCAGTTTTAAATACATTATGCGAACGCAGCGTATGACGGCTCGAACAATCTTGCGATGTGATTGGTGGATATGAGTTTGTCGCCAGCGACAGGCAGAGGGCGCGGCTCGAATCAGTCAGCTCACGACTTGAAACCAGCGCGAGTAACGCGCTGTGATAATATCCTTGTTTGTTGTAAATAGTTGAGTTGTTCCTTCTGTATTCTGTGTTTATTCCTTAACTAGTGGTACGCCCCGGCTTCGCACGGGTTTTTAATTTTTTTCTCGGCAATTATTCGATTTTTTCTCGCCTTTTAAACCTTCCCTAGACCTCCACGAACATTTCAAGACTATGATAAGATAAATCCGTTCAGCCGTTCTCGAGTTTTAATCCGACTAACTAACAACAATTCATTTTTATTTATATAGATATAGGTACTTTTCCTGTTTTGAATCGTGCTTCGAACTTTCATTAACCAAAACGCCCTGAGAACCCATCGTAGGCAAATACCTATCCTACAAAACTTATTAAAGTTACCTTCATGACTGATTTATTTTCTAACCAACTGCAAAAAAAGATAAACTTCTTTATTCAATTGTTTATATTTTTTTTATGGAACGATTTTCGAAATTCTTTAACTCAAATTTGTTTCTGCTACTTCCACATATTTTAAACTCGATTTCTTTACGTACATGTTTTAATATTTTTATTGTTCTTTAGGTTGACTTACGGCCAAGATGTAAACACGCTGAAATATTTCACAACATGCGGTCTACAGGAGGGTTACGAACCGTTCTGTGTGTATGTAACTGCTTTTGATTTTTACTATTATGGATTTTATATTATACTAGCGGGCCGCCCCGGCTTCGCAAGGGTAAAAAAAAATCGGCGATTATTCGATTTTTTCTTGCCTTTTAAACCTTCCCTAGACCTCCACGAACATTTCAAGACTAAGATAAGATAAATTCGTTCAGCCGTTTTAATCAGACTAACGAACATCAATTCATTTTTATTTATATAGATTAGAAGCCGTGTTGGCTAAGTGGGAGGACACTCGACTTTCATTCCGAAGGTCGTGGGTTCAAACCCCGCCTCGCACCTCTGGATTTTTCTTCTTGAGAAATTTATGTGCGCTTTAAACACGGGCTTTAACGGTGATGGCAAACATCGTGAGGAAACCGGCATGTTATGAGAACTTTAAAAGAGTTTGAAGGACATGTGACATTCACCAACCCGCACTTGGCCAGCGTGGTGAATTAAGGCCTAATCTCTCTCGTCAAGAGAGAAGTCCCTGTGTCCCAGCAGTGGGAACGTTAATAGGGCGATCATTATGATATTATATTTAGTTTTAAATGTTTAATTATTTCGACAGAACTCTGAAGTGGTTTTATAAAATAACTAGCATCACTAGGCCTATGTTTGATGTTTTTTTCCGCCTCCATCCAAAAAAACTAAACTTGTTTTTTGATAAAATATAGCTTACATTATAAGCAATAATTACTCTCATGATTATAATGGTAAGATAAGATTACGATGGTGCCCTAATTATAATTTTTACTTAAAATAATCCACACAGCAATGTCCTGGTTTTATTACAGTAACATGAACCGTGATGTCACACATTGGTATACGAAAGACCAACCGATATTCGAAAACACGGACGAAATGGCGGATACCAGGATCGACGTGACCAGGATCCCGGCGGGCTCAGGTAAGGAGCTTTTTTTTATTTTATTTTTTTATGCTCGATAAGCCTTCATTTGACCACAATCTCACCTGGTGTAAAGTGACGATGTGGTCTACGATGGGACATGAAGACCTAGAAGGTAGATGGCTTCTCCGGGCCACATTACGAAACACGAAAAAATCGCTTCACGCACTGGCCCAGCCCGGAGGGTGGTGACAAGCCGCGGCCGAAGCCTACCACCAGAGACTGTTCTTAGCACCACCCGGAGGTGACGTGTAAGGATTCAGAGGAAACCCTTTATTACTTCACAAAGTCTCCAATACTACCGATCGCTTTTAGTAGGTAGTATTGTTAGTTATTTAGTTAAGTTTTTAAACCCCTACAAAAAAAGGGGTGTTATAAGTTTGACGTGCCTGTCTGTCTGTCTGTATGGGACGTCATAGCTCCCAAACGGATGAAGCGATTCCAATTTAGTTTTTTTAGTAAGGTGAGTTTCGCGCGAGTGTTCTTAGGCATGTTTGATGAAAATCGGTTGACTCGTTTGAAAGTTATGAGGGTAAAAGTGGGGAAGGAACACCGAAAATCTGCAAATGTACTCGAGTGAGATCTCAAATGAAAACGCATCGCGTGCACAATACAAAATAGTATGACTTTTTACTATTAAGGGATAAGGTTCTGGAATCGGGGTTCTTTAAAATTTTAGATTATTAGTATTTTTTTCACATTGCCCACCTGATGTTTATGGAGCGACTTTCGACATTTTTCCAATGTATATCATAAAGATTGGTTATGATATTCAATGGAAAACTTTGTAGAATAGGCAGAATACGAATGATGACTACATTGAAATATTCTGTTATGTCCGTCTGTTAGCCCCTGCAAAAATAGTAAACACCTATTTTTTGATTTAGCAATTTAACCCTTAAATGAAATGGTGATAATAGTCGAACTTCTATAGTTGTGGGTCCACCTGACCCACCTATTGAAACAAATAGCAATAAAAACTTTAATTCTTATCTTTATTGTCCCTTCATTTAATGATATTTTTTTCCTTTAGGCAAAAACATGCGTTTTATAAATAATTTCTTAAAGTAGATAAAATACATCAACAAAAATTTATAGCAACTCGATTCAGTAGATTATTAATTAAAAGGAAAGGTGTTTCTGTGAACTGCAATAAATTTGTCAGAAAACAAATAATCAATAAAACTGGTCACTACATCTTTTGCTTCATCTAGGAAGGTATCTTTGTTTTAGACGGTTCATTATTTGAGTAATAAATACTGGTATTAACACATTCCACTGTATTAACAGAAAACTCATTTCTGAGTGCGAGGTTGGAGTATTATTTCGAAATATGGGTGAATTTTATGAAATATTCGCTCTGCCACTGCGCTAAATTAACATCTCAATTTGTTTAAACAACCCTAAAAAAAAACAGAAAATTACCATTTAACAAAAAATAAAAAAGTTAAGCAACACACATATACCCACACTCCTACCAATACACACCTTTGTAGCTGCGAGCGAATCGTCTCCGTATCGCTCAAGGCACACCGGTGTATTGGGGATAGGTACTAAGAGCGGGCTTAGCTAAGCTCTTATCAAACACTGTTTTTTACACGCGTTCAAAGATCTAACATGGGTCCAATGGACCCAAAACTATAGCTAAGGGTTAATGAGAGTGTACAAAATATTGAGCATCCATGTTCGTGAAACTTCAATGCACTTAAACGTCTTGAATTTTCGTTTTCAAGATTTGCCAGAAACAGGGTATACGTTTTTTAAGTTGTCTACCTTATTAACATTCCTAGTAAGTACGACATAAAACTTTATTATATTTCAGAGACGCCACCATGCCTGAAAATTTCTCACAACACCTTCGAGACGATGGAGAAGGCTAACTGGGAATTCTTGAGACTTTCTCTTCCTGTCATCTGCCAGTCAGAGTTCATAGAGTAAGTAAATAAACACTGATTGATTCTCGAGCCGAAGACAAGTTTATTTTTATTTGAGACTAGTGGCCCGCCCCGCTTCGCACGGTTTTTTGTTCCGGTTTGCTTATTCGATTTTTTTCGCCTTTTAAACCTTCCCTAACCTCCACGAACATTTCAAGACTAAGATAAGATAAATCTGTTCAGCCGTTCTCAAGTATCCAGGTCCATTCAACCACTTGTCATTAAAATCTGTTACGTCTTTTTAGCTTTTTTTTATACTGGATAAGCCTTCATTTGACCACAATCTCACCCGATGTAAAGTGACGATATGGTCCAAGATGGAGCATGAAGACCTAGAAGGTAGATGGCTTCTCCGGGCCACATTACGAAACACGAAAAAGTAGCTTCACGCACTGGCCCAGCCCGGAGGGTGGTGACAAGCCGCGGCCGAAGCCTACCACCAGAGACTGTTCATAGCACCACCCGGAGGTCATGTGTAAGGATTCAGAGGGTTACCACTTACGAACGTGAACAGACAAAACCTCCAAAAGCGTTGCAAAGTTACATAATACCCATACAAACTTTCGCGGACATTTATTTCAAACATTTATTTCCCAGTGAGCACGAGAAAGCACGTCGCTGGGTGGAGATCAAACATCGGCAGCAGATCCTCATGAAGGAAGCCACGGAGGCGCAGATGCCGGCGCATATCGACGAGATCATGAAGAGCGGGTTCACTTTTAATGATATTAAAGGTTAGTCATGCGTTGTATTAGAATTTGAAGATATTTTTCAATGTTTATGCAGAAAAAGATTAAGACACATCCGTAACCCTCGCGCGCACAGGATAATTCTTAATCTTTTTCTGCATAATATTTAAAAATTGTTTCACCAGCAAAGTGGGGTTTATCACTTATTAAAAATCATTAATTTGAAGATAGGTCTTAAAACCTTTAAGCCGTTATATGCCGAAGGGTAGGTACTATTTCTTTAAATATAAGACTTCCATAAATTATTTTTAAATGCGAAAGTAACTCTGTCTGTCTGTTAGTCCTTCACGCAAAAATACTGAACCAATTTAAATTAAATTTGATACACAGATTTTTAGAGCCTGCGAAAGGACATGGGTTACTTTTTACCGCGAGAAAATTCATTATAACTCGGGTAGCACCGCGGTGCACTACTATTATAAAAAACAGCTGTTTCTTATAGTATAAGAACCCTACCCTTCGACAGGCTACAGTAGCACAGTAGATTAACTTATCTACACTACAGTTTAGAATCCACACTGAATTATATTTTTGCAATTGTATATTATTTTTTGCACAACAGCTTTAAATTTAGTTTGACTTACCTTAATCCCCCGATTTACCCCGGACCTTAGTAAGCTTGTCTGTTTATTTTACCCCATCTCCGTTTTTTTTAATTACGGCTTATTTTCCCCAATATATTTTACCCTATTATCAGCAGACTTAAATCCTAGATATGCCCTTATCGTAATGAGCTCGCACTATGTAGTGCTCTTAAAATAAGAATACAGATATAGCATTATTTGTAGCCAATCTGGGAGAGAAATTTTGCATTCGGTATCATAAATATTACATATACTATCTTCTTCTTCTTCTTCTTCGGTTGCACTCTTGACAGAGTGGTCGTGGTCATCATTTCAGGTGTTGGTGGCAAGCTTCACAACACGCCGCCACTCTTCTCTGATGGCCATATGACATATACTATAAGGTCTCTTTATGTTCATGATTACACAGGGATCCATAAACGATCTTCATAAAAAACTTGAGAGGCGATTGCCGCAAAGAACGCATAGAGAAATGTCTGCATTTCTTAGTTCAGTACTTTCAAATTACTAAAACGAATATATTAAATTTGTTTAGAAATAATTAAGACGAAGTAACGAAGCTTACCAGCGAGATGCGGGACTCGAACCTACGTCTTCCAGTGGGGTGTATCACTTTGTAAAAAACAATACAAAAACACGTTAAAAAACAAATCTACAATTAGCGGCCGTATCGCTAGAAAACGATCTCTTCCAGCTTTCGATACTGAAACCTTTGGAACATTACATAGACAAGTATCATTTGGGAGCCATAAACTTCTACAGATTTTACAGTCAAAACATATCTAGGATTTAATCTATTTATTAGCTGTTTGATACCCATTTTGTTGCAATTCTGCCCCTAATTCCTTAAGGTCTGCACTACGACGAAAACTTGGAAGACATGAGCAGCTCTAAGATTAAACGCCTCCCGTCGCGGCCGCCGAGGAAAACCTCCATACCCCGAGGTGGATATGGTTTGCAGACAGGTTAATGCTTTGTGTGTATGCTGTTGTGTTGCTTTTTGTTTGTTTGTAAAGTAAGGTGAACTGGGCTTTAGCAACTACACAAAATTGTCTCTGTATAATTAAGAATTCAAAGGCTTAGACACCCGAACGCAAGACTGGAGCAGGAAAGGAGATGCATTATCTGATTGCGGACCTGCGCTAGTTGTAATACTAGAACTACACAGTATTTGGAACTACTCAATATTTATGATTCACTCAAACACTTTTGTGTGTCGCATAGAGTTAAATTATGAACCTTAAATTTAGAGTACCTACTCGTCCCTCGTGAAAGATATGAATATTTTGGTGAGTGAATTCTACATCGACGATGGATCGATTGGTCTGATAGTTGGAAACACCCTTATAGTTTATTTTTAGATCAAACAACAAACTAGAATAAACGTTTGCCTCGGTTTACCTTACCATCAAATTCGTTATCAAAATTCATAAAATTAAATTAATGAGTGGTTTTGGTTCGCTTTATTTACCAGACTTTTTATATTAAAACATTAACAATTCGACTCACTTTTAAAAATTTCATAAATATAAAATTTTAACAACTACACATTATCTTATGCGAATAGACATGATCATTATACATAATTATTTCTTCATTTACATTGCGTCAAATTTTTTAACTACATTTTTAAGTGCCGTCACACAGAGAAGCTGTGACTGGCTCGAAGGTTGGCCGTGGTTATATCATAAGAAATTATTATATAAGGTGAAAAATTCAAATTTTCCGTTACGTTTCCGCATCATTCTTCGTTCCATGTTCGCCTCCGCTCCGCATTTGATCCTTCTCCGTTCCATCTCCACACCAACACCACATTTTTTGATCCACCTCCATTCCCTATCCGCCTTAGATCCGTTTCCGGATCCGGTCTGCATAACTTTCCGCATATCTTCCGCCTCCGTTCCGTCTCCTCATCCGTACAGCCTCCGATCTGTTCCTCACTTTCCCAACTCTGCTCTTCGCCTTCTCTGTGTATGTTTCATTAATACATATTATATTTACAATTCTTTGCTAACAATAAAAGCTTTTTGCAGGTCAAACCAACGGTATGCAACGTTCAACTAGTGAGGCAGAGATGGCGAAGTATGAAGCTCAAAGCTTGAGCCCTGATGATAAAAAGGACAAACGAGGGAGGTCGCCTTTCAAGTAAGTTCTGTTAAATGATAACAAAATGAAATGATAGTTATTTGCAAGAATACGTAAAATTTATGCATCATCATCATTGCAGCTACAGACACTGCTAGACATAAGTCAAATCAGCTCTTAAATAGCATTTTTATATTATTAACGTGCAAATATAAAGTAAAATTGTTGCTAAATAGTCATTAGTTTGGTCATAATAATCTGTGACCTGTGTGTGTGTGTGTTTATTCTTAAAAAACATATCATGTTTTTTTTGCGGCATGGTAAATGATCGGCAATTCATTTAAGATCTTAATATTGTCTGAAGTTTTTACGTGGTGGCATGGCACTCGGTTCGGAGCGCCATCCGTTATAGGTCGAAAACAACTGAGCCAATTCTTATTAAATATTAATTGGACTTAATTTGCAAACAACAGATTTCTTACAAAAAAGTAACATCCAATTCATAGTAAAAAGTTCTTAACATGAAAAAATATTCGCTCCGAATAGAGAACCTCCTCATTTTTGTGAAGTAGGTTCAAAGTAACAATTCTATATGAAAATATCTCTGTTTGTTCAGGTTCTTTCGCAGCAAGCGAGGCGAGAGCAACGACCGCGCGAAGTCTCGTAAATCGAAGACTCCAGACCCATTTACTGACACAGAGGTGTCACCGGAACGGGCTGCAAAAAGACCCAATCCTCAGATTAAGGTTTCACAGGTTTGTGCCTTGTATTGACAAATATTGCATATAATTAGATACTATATAGAATACAATAAAGTTAGGTCATGATAAACGCAGATAAAATAAAGGCAGTGTAATTTTTATCCTTTACTTCATGTTACGGATATGCGTATACTACAAAGACCAAATTTGTTTTTACTCCTCGGCATATGAGGATGTAGAGTTAATGCGCAGCGATGTACTCACCAAAAAGAAAAATACGTTGTATCATAGAGCTGAATTATTGAAATTGAGTATCCACTTTAGTTTGTAAAATAGCTTGATAATTGGATGACCTAGTTGCTATTCGCCACATTTATTCATCCGAAAAAAAAACACTCATTGTTTGGGGAACGTGCGCTTGAGTTTGTGAATCGACAACCAAAATCTTAGGCTTATATCGGTGTCACGCTGACCATCGAGGCTGACGGGTCGGCGCGTATCTATCTGTATGGTCGCTACAGGAAACTTCTAGAATAACGCCGACCGCTCAGACATACAGACATTTTATAATTTTTCATCTATTCCATCGAATTTGAATTGCAATTTCAGCTATGGGAGTAGAATAGTCCTTGTATTTTCTACGAGTTGTCGTTACTCGGGGCTTCACCTGATATTTCAAAGTGAAGAAGAATTTCGACCTATCACGTAATTGACGCCTTGGTGTAACTGGTAGCACGTCGGGGCGCTTTCCCGCAGATTCAGGTTCGAATCCTGTGTGCGCAGGCTACGGATGTGTCTTAACCTTTTTCTGCATAAAAATAGTTTAACCTAAAAAGTAACGTTTATCACTTATTCAAAAACTCATTAATACGGACAATTTTTCCATGCAGATTGCTACGCGCTGAGCTGTCAGCGCCGATGATCAGCGTGACACTAAAATTAGTCTTAAAACGTCGACAGTTCTCGATAAGTTTATTTAAAGAAAACTTATGGTTAATATCGATTTCTGTGACACCATTTCATCTGCATTATGTATCATAAATCAGTTTAATTTCTATCCTCCGCCCGCATTGATTGTATGTTTCCTCTTAGCCACTTAAACGTCCAGGTGGCTTTATCAGCCTAAGAAAATATAGCGTCAAACGTCCAGGTGACTAGAGAAACCTAGCTCCACCTAGTAGACTTTTTCGTTATTATTTCGGTAAAATGCGTCAAAGTTGCCCACGATTGTTATTAGATGGAGCCTAAATAAATTTCGGATCTATTCCGATTCAATAAAACCATACCTGGCAACAAAAACTTTGAGAAAAAAAATTTGTTATCTTTGGACTTGTTTGTTTACATTGTGAGTCACGCGCGAGTGTTTTATAATGCAATTATTATTGTTGTATTTGCCCTATTTACTTAGTGTAATATATCAAAGTAATCCTCAAGAATCATTCTATAAGATTGTTTACGATTAAACTTTGTCCGATAAAATAATATTTACGAAAAAATTTTTGTTCGACATCAATGACCATTGTTATTGTTGCATGCCGGGTTGATAATCATGTGTGTGAAGTGATTCAGTGAATTCTAAAGAAATAATTACTTTTAATGGAGACAACATTCATAAAACATATTTTAATTAACTCTTACGATCAAAATATAATGAAACAACCGAGATTTTTAGATTTGTTTGTTGGATTTCGCCGCCGGGCCCCCACAGTAGTGACAGCAAGAGGAGGTTTGTCTTGTTTTTTTCTGGTTATTATTGAAAGGGAAGGTAGTGACTAATTGGTATCAATAAATAGCTTGTATCATCTAGTTTAATAATATATATGTATTTTTGGAAGAACTACAAATAAAACCTATGAAATCCAGGAAGAATGAAAAATTTTATGAATTTCAAGCTTCTTTTTCATGTTTATAATCGTGTTTTTGAAGTTATCCATGAATATTTTCAAGAAGTAATACTTGTAATGGAGACACAATTAATAAAACTTAATTCAATAAACTCCTACAAACAAAATATAATGAAACAACCGAGTATTTTAGATTTGTTTGTTGTGTTTCGCCGCCGAGCCACCACAGTTGCTACGCAAGAGGTGGTTTGTTTTGGTTTATTCTGGTAGTTATTGAAAGGAAAGGTAGTGATTAATTGGTATCAAAACATAGCTTGTATTATCTAGTTTAATAATATATATGCATTTTTAGGAAGAACTACAATTAAAACCAATGAAATCCATTCCAGAAAAAAATTATGAATTTTTAAGCTACTTTTTCAAGATTAGGATTTTTTTTGAGACCCTTATGATTCATTTAATACTTAAATCTATAAATTTATTGATTGCGTATAGTTTTAGCTTTATTGTGGTATTTTTATTTTGAGCGTAGGTGTAGCAGTTAGGAAGATATGCCCATTTATGTAAAAAATGGGACGCGCTCGCGGCGCCAAAAACGTTTACGCGGCGACGTGGACGTTTGAGCGGTGTGTAAGTTTCGCGGCTGGACGTTTGAGTGGAAGGCGAATCAAAGGTACAATGCCGCACAGCCACGCGCCAGTAAGCCGAATATAGCAGGCAGTCTTACTGGCCTTAATGTAAGTTCCATGTACTTCACGCAGGACAGATTGAATGAATGAATTTAATTTAGTTTGAATGAACGATATTGACTACATAATCTATATTTTGTAGTAGAAGGCCTACGTAGTCTCTAGCTAATTTTGTCACTATTTAGATGCATTAATGTTATTGGTTTTTAAATTGGATCTAGCCGAATGATAAAAACGTTACCGCAGACTGGCAACGAGCTCATTGAATGACAGTGTTTTAGAAGCAATTAAATTAGAGAACCAAATTCGTCGAAATTTAATTAAAGATAATTAAATCTGGTCGGAATGTTTGTAAATAAAATCGGACTACCAAATATATTTTTATTATTTCTAAGTGAAAAAAAATACCCATTCAATTAATTCTATTATATAAAACATAACATCTAAATCGCAGTAACACTGTAGCGATATTTTAACGTATTCAAATATTTCGGAATCGGTCCAAACGATCGTTCATTCAGTTCATTCATTCATTTGTTCAAAATGGGCTTCTCACTCACACGCAAGCTTTTATTTGCTAGTACTGACATAATTTGAAACTAATTTATGTCCAAAAATTAACTAGGTGTGGTTTTAAGGGCTGATTTGGTCAAAACGTTTTAATTTTATTTAATGTTCTTCTCTCTTTTCTATTCCTTCTCTGTCTTATATATACCTACTTAAAAACTAATTTCTAAGAAAAATAATGTCTTCACAAAGTAATATATACCATAAAATAAAAATTGCAAACGAGTTACGATTTGAATGCTTTTGTGTTTTTTCGATATGTCAGAATTGTTCTGAAAAAACATCTGTTGAAAAATTGATTTCTAAAAACGTCAAAAAACTATGCAGCTATAAACTATCACTCTGCCTGTCTGCCTGCGACTGCCTCAGTGGCCTATTGGGCGATGGTCCGCTTACGGCGCAAGAGGTAGCGGGTTCGGTTCCCGCCGAGGGCGTGTGTTCTTAAAGCTCTTTTCTCCTTGTTCTGGGTGTTTAATAATGTATAATACAAAATATCTATTTATGTAAGTCTATTATATTAAGTATATCAGATAATATGTAGTACCCGTAACACAAGCCCAGAGCTTACCACGGGGCTAGATGTTGTTGTGCGAATTGTCTGGAAATATTTATTTATTTATTTATAAAGTATATCAAACGTCTATTACCCGTTAAACAAGCTGAGAGCTAACCACGGGGCTAGATGTTGTTTTGTGGATTTTCCGGAAATATATATATATGTTATTTTTTATTTATTTTGGTGTTTTCAGGTAGTTAGTGACTTTCTTTGTCTTGTTTATGATTTATGATTTGTACATGGGATATATTATATAGAGAGTGGTCACGCGTTTAAGCGTTCCGATCAACACAAACAACAAACAAAAGAAAATGCTCTGAACGCCAAACGCCTGACCGCTATACCGCTCTCTGTCAAATAGATCCCAAAAGAAGTTGATAAAGTTCCATTATGTTGAAGTGATAACGTCTTATGGAAGGGTAAACATCTTTATTACGTAACGAGTAACGGTACCCCGTTGCACACATTATATAAAGGGACATAAACTAAATCATTGAGTATGTACACCTCTAGGAAAGTAACAAGAGATGTTGCAGTTTTTAATTCCGCCAAGTTATCACTTCTGCCGCGCGTGCCGACACGCTTTGTTTTTTTAATGATTAACATATAATTGATTAGATATTATTCTTCCAGCAGATGCAAACGCCGACTCAAGATCGCAAACAAATGACGACCACCAACTTAGCCGCCTCTGGCACAGAAACGGTCGGCAATGAAATCTTTGATGGCGAGTGCTTGAAGCTTATCAACGAGTACTTCTATGGTGTGAGGTGAGAATTCTAAAACTTTTAGCTTTATTTATTTATTGCTAAACCAAAAACTTACAAATACAAAGTAAAACATCAATATAACACTAGAAAGCTTAATTAAGCTTTTCACGGATAAAAAACAAAATGTAAATAAAACGACTGAACAAAACAAACAAAACCGCATCAAAGTTACAACACAAACACATCTTATTGTGTTAGAAAACTCAATTTAAATTACTTTTAGTTCTAACACAGTTATAAAATCTGAGTTGTTCAAAGCGTGGAATAATTGTTGGGTATTCTCAGGACATCCGTTTATAGATATTGGCAAACAGTCTTATGATATAATTAGAACTATGTTATTTTATTGTGCCTGAACTAGGAGAATCCTGCTTTTCAGGCATTTTCAGTTATCGTAAAGCTCTGCTTATTTTGGGATTAGATGATTAGTTTATTTTTTAGTCCAGCTAAGTTTATTTTATTTCTAGCGGCACATTACCCGTGCGAATTCGGGGCGGAAGGCTTATAATGTATTCAAATATAATATTAGATTTTTTCTCGTCGTAAAAACCATCCTGGACCTTAAAAAGACGGCGAGATTTGTCCAGGCGTTGTTGTGGTATGCGCTTAGCAAAACATTTTGCAATTCTTTTTCAAATTATAGATTAAATCTCATTATTCAATAATAACATGGACAAAACACGCAGAAAACAAGCAGTGAACTAGGTTTATCGATTTAAAAGTCTAATTAACCGTATTTTCTAGAATATTTCCCGGACAAGACCCCACCCACGTCTACATTGGATGGGTGACCACACAATATCACTTGCACTCCAAGGACTTCAACCAGAACAAGGTCATGCAGTCATCCGTCATCATCACTGATGAATACGACCGAGTTGTAGAAAGGTAAACTTTTATATATATCTTTAGTTTAATTGTTTATAATTATTTTTTAGTGTAGAGCGCATGTTTGTTAAGTTTGTTCTTGTATTATTTGTGGAAACTTTTAATTAGCCTTTAAGACTAACAACAAACATTGTTTTTATACCTTTATTATTTTAAATAGCTGTTAGTTCCCTAAGACTGTTAAAAATAAAAAATAAAATAAAATATATAAATAATAAATAAATATTTCCAGACAGTTCACACAACAACGTCAAGCCCCGTGGTAAGCTTTATGCTTGTGTTACGGGTACTAGATATCTGATATACTTAATATAATTGCCATACATAGATAGATATTTTTTTTTATAAACTAGCTTAGCCCGTAGTTTTCGATTTTCCCGCAGGAACGACGTATTTTCCCGATATACGAAAAAAGCCGAAGCAAAGTGACATCAAATTGCATTGATTTCCATGGCATTAGCTTGATTTCACCAAACTTTCAGTTACTTTCTGAACCAGAAACTTCGTTATTGCCTCTAAATCGTCTCCAGTTGTTTTTGCGTGAAAGAGGAACAGACAGACAAACAGTCACTTTCACATTTATAATATTATTCTGGAAGTATGGATTTATTATCATCACCCTATTAACGTTCCCACTGCTGGGACACAGGGACTTCTCTATTGACGAGAGAGATTAGGCCTTAATCCATCATGCCATCATTTGTTGGTGAATGTCACATGTCCTTCAAACTGTTTAAAGTTCTCAGAACATGCCGGTTTCCTCACGATGTTTCCTTCACCGTTAAAGCGCACATAAATATCTCAAGAAGAAAAATCCAGAGGTGCGTGGCGGGGTTTGAACCCACCAATGAAAGTCGAGTGTCCTCCAACTTAGCCAACATGGCTGGATGGATTTATCAGGCAGGCCTAACCTAATACCTATTTGTACAGTGTAAACCGTCAATCCTGCTACATGGTCCGCGCAGACGAGCTATACAACGAAGTGATGGCGGAAGCGACCGCCAAGGGTGCTTCTCAGGGCATGTTCATCGGCTGCTCCGTGGATACTTCCACCGGCAGCGTCAGTTTCACTTGCGAGGGGAAGGAAACCAGCCGCCAATTCAAGGTGAGTCCATGGAAATGATACAAAGAGAACAACGACATACATCAGACCAGAAACAGAAACCAGAGAGAATCTAGACGCCATATCCAAGTGTGATAATTGTGTGCAGCACAGCTCTCTATCTCTCTCATTATTTGATCCCTCATGTGTGAGAATCAGAAAAATATTTGGAACGGATAATAAGTAAATAAAATAAATATTTCCGGACTACTCACACAGCATCACCTAACCCCAAACTATGCAGAGCTTGTACTATGGGTGTTAGGTGACTGATATACTACATAGTATTTTTTTTTGTAAATACATACATATGATACATAGAAAACACCCAGACCAGTAATTGTGGATCGTACAAAATCTGGTCCCCCGGCGGGAATCGAACCCGCAACCTCCCGCGCCTCAGGCGGCCGTTCGCCCACCGAGCCACAGAGGTCGTCAAGGATAATCTGACTTTTCCAGTTTCCGCGTGTTAATGTACATAAAATTTGAAGGATTTTGACACATATAGCATCATAGCCCGCAATAAATAAAAACATTAACTTTTTTCATTAATTGAAGAATACACAGATTTTTCTACTAGTCAGTTTCTCCTGCGAGGGTAAGGAAAACAGTCGCCAGTTCTTGTATCTCATAGATCACCCGAAAAGAGATTAATTTATTTTAAGTATTGGGATTCTCCTGTAATAAGGGTAAGGTAATGTTATTAATCAATTAATTTTTGGTCCAATTCCTTGCCAACTAAAAGACACTGGCTATAGATAGAAATGTCTGGAAAGATCAGGGAGTTCTTTGTAAGATGGTGACGGATTTGAATAATTATTGGAGTTTACTCTTTAAGAAACGATTTGAGTTATAAGGCCCGGTACGGAAATTTTATGAGGAGTAAAAATCAAGTGTAACACGCAAAGTTGAGGCGTTACGTAGAAAGAGACAAACATATATATCTGTAGGATTGAACGTGTAAAAGAATGAGATATGAGATACATTACACAGCGTATCTCATTCTCGGGGTCTCCTCTTTGCGCGATACTTCGTAGTCTCACTGTATTTTATTTTTTATATTATTTTGTAACATACTTTATGTAATAAATACGCTTTATTGAAGTAATATAAATAAACCGAATAATTACAGGTTTCTCTTATCATTTTAGCAGATGCGTTCATTTACCCTTTTTTTCTATTTGATATATACCTATCATAATTATCGTTCGTAAGGAGTAAACTCCAATCGTGCGTCGTAGCTGACACACACACTTTTTTTTATCAATTTGCAGATGGAACCAGAAACCAAACTGTTCCCGGCCATCTTCGTAGAAGCGACCTCCAAGGAGATCCTCCAGATCGAGCTGGGCCGGTCCCCCATAAGCCTCCCGCTGAGCGCCGCCGTGCTGCCCACCAGCGACAAGCACGTCATACCGCAGTTCCCGCCGCGGCTGAAGGTGCAGTGTCTGAAGCCGCACCAGTGGGCGAGGGTGAGTCCTTATTATGACCAATGTTGGAGCGCCATCTAACGGCAGCAGCAAGTACTACCACATAGTGTACACTGCAGCCGCGTCATCAACGACCAATAGGAGCGCTTTAAAGTGACAGGTGGTTTTTTTATTATTATATATATATATATATATATATATATATATAATTAAAAAAAAACCACCTGTGTGATAAGCCTTCATTTGACCACAATCTCACCTGATGTAAAGTGACGATGTGGTCTAAGATGGAGCATGAAGGCCTAGAAGATGGCTTCTCCGGGCCACATTACGAAACACGAAAAAATCGCTTCACGCACTGGCCCAGCCCGGAGGGTGGTGACAAGCCGCGGCCGAAGCCTACCACCAGAGACTGTTCATAATACCACCCGGAGGTCACGTGTAAGGATTCAGAGGGTAACCACTTACGGACGTGAACAGACAAAACCTCCAAAACTGCAGCCGCGTCATCAACGACCAATAGGAGCGCTTTAATGACAGGTGGTGAACGCGGATTTGTTATTTGTCCCCTTACCACACTATCCATGATTTTTGTAATTTTCTATTAATATACTCGCAAACTTCCCTATGTAAACTAACTTCTTTCTTCTCTCCACATAATTTCTCATTGTCCTCAACACCAACAAGCTAGCTTAGTTGGTAAGAATTTTGGCCCCATTTTCTCCCTCGACCACAGTAGGACTTGGCAATAGGGAACTCACCTTAAAGAGAGTTGCGCAGCAGTGTCTTCTCGAACGACAGCGCTCAGTACTGTGCTCGCCCATGCACTAGCGATCAGGGGTATTTACCGTACAAGGTTTCAAAACCAGGGGACTCCCTTTATAATACGGAGCCCTGGAAGGGGTTAGGGGTACAAAAAAAAGCAAGTATAAAATACTCGGGGCTTCACTCGATAATACAAAGCGCAGAAAAATTTCGACCTATCACGTGATGACGCGTTGGTGTAATTGGTTCTAGCACGTCAGGGCGCATTCCTGGAGATGCAGGTTCGAATCCTGTGCGCGAAGATAACGGATGTGTCTTAATTTTTAATTTAAAATACTTGTTCGCGACGCATCACATTAGTACGTAAGGGCGCGGGGTGAAGCGCGGGGTGAAGGGCTGCTGAGCCCGAGTATTTCCGACGTAAGTCGAATTACTTGGAATGTAATGTAGTTTAATACTTAATTTCTTTTGCTAAGTTAATAAGATTTTGCTCTTAATTTAGCGTGAAATACGGTTTGAATATGTCGGCACCCATGTTCGTGTATACTTGAATGCCAAAGTATTTTTTTTTATTATTGTGCTCGATTTGTATAACATTTCTCATGGAATACGGCTTGATTTCCTTTTAAAGATGTGTCTTATTTACACTACCAGGTTTTCACTTCAAAATAACGGCGCCTTTGTATAAAATACTTCTAACGAAACCTGCTTTTCTTTCACCCTGGTATTTTTCCGTACTCGTACTTGCAAGCCTATTCAATTCGCTACAACCCACCTGTCAAAACATATTTTTTATAATAGGTACCTTCTGAATAGAAACACTTTTATGCCCATGATGAAAATAATCATTTTCATATTTCAGGAGTAACGTTATTATCCTAGATAAATAAGCGTTTTTTCTGCAGGTACCGAATCAATCTCTGCAAGTGCATGCCCTGAAGTTATCCGACATCCGAGGATGGTCCATGCTATGTGAAGATGCTATATCTATGCTGGCTCTGCATATTCCAGGTATATCATCTAAATATCATTCAAACACTTGTCGTTTACATTTATTTACGTGCAATAGGGTAGATCACTCAAAAATAATAATTAGTCCGTCACTAAGATTACTTTAAAAAAATGTACCCATATTTTTTTATTATGGGAATAATTAAGGCGAAGTTTCGCTTGATGTAATGCTTTCGAGCAAAATCCAGCCGGTATCTTGGCACTTTTTTATTTAATTGATAAAGCAAAAAAAGATGTCCGGTATTTTTGGATTTACTAACTAGCGGACTAAACAGAATACCTATTTATTGATATAGTCATCATGCCTATTGCCGAATAGTCTGATTGTAAGCTTCAGCCAAATCTGCGAGTTTGAGCGACAGCAAACCGGGAGCGTCTGCGCGGCGGTACCCAAGTTCTATACTATGTCTCCTTGCAAACCCACGCGTCCAAGAACCGGGACATTTTCAGGCTCTCGCGTCGCTTCCCGTTTTGCTGACGCGTAGGTTTGGCCAATGCCTAAAAGAAATACAGAGAGATTTAAATCCTCCCTTTAAAAAAATCATTTGAATAGTCTCTTACAAAGCCTGCCATAGTGGTAGAAATTAGATAGTATATATATATAGTATAGAGGGTTCTAAATTTCGTTCGTTTGTCTGTTTACAGAGGAAGACCGCTGCATAGACATTCTGGAGCTGATAGAAATGGACAAGCTGCTCAGTTTCCACGCACACACGCTCACTCTGTACGCGGCGCTGTGTTACCAGAGTAATTACAGGTATATTTTATTTAAATACCTTCATTTGACCACAATCTCACCTGATAGAAAATGACGATGTGGTTTAAGATGGGGCATGAAGACCAAAAAGGTACCTATTTACTCTTTCTTTGAAGATACCCAGGTTGTAATCTAAATGAAAGACAGATGCAGGCAACTTGTTCCAGTTCTTAGCGGTACGCATGAGGAAAGTTGAGGAAAACCGCTTGGTGCGACTAGAGGGTATGTCCACCAGATGTTCATTGACATGAATATCCACATCTGGTGGACATCATGGTTATCATTATAAAGACTTATTTCTTTTAATAGTTTTATATTGATAGTGCCTAATTTATTTTCTTGCCCGCCCAGGATGACTGGTAGAGAATGCTTCTAGCATTAAGTCCTCCACTGGCCATTGTTTATTTTTGCACAAAGTATAAATAAATAAATAAAATAAGGCACTGTTTTTGTGGATTTACTGCTTCAAGGTGTGACTAAGAAAAATTAAATTAAGAGATATTTTGACACATAGCACAAACAACACAGTAAATATATTATGTTGTAACTTTTTACATATGTAAACATCAAAATTAATAAAGTTTATATGACGTGATGTGCCGCTACGCTCTTCTCCTAGAATGAGAGCTTTCTAGGCTTGTAAAAATCTGTATCTTAAGAAACAAATCTCTGTACCTGATTACTAGTTGCTAGAGTTCGATGTTTTGTTTAATAATATACCTTATGTATATGTAGGTGAAAGGTTTCTGTTTAAATCACTATGTCAAACCTTTCACCTACATATATACGTTGATCATCATCATTTCAATTAAATAAACATGAGTATGGTTTTGCTATGTTTAAACAGTTTATTTAGGTCTGATATATGATTATTTTAAGAGACATTTTCTGTTGTTATTTTCATACTTTTGAGAGGTTGGTTTGACGATATTAGAAAATAAAAAAATATGCTACATCTGCGGTAATATCTAGTATAAGTATATACATATTTATTTATTCACCACATCTACTATATTTCATTTATTCACCAGAGCCGCACATGCCTTATGTCAACACGTAGACCAGAAACAACTTCTCTACGCGATCCAATCTCAGTACATGTCCGGACCACTACGACAAGGGTTCTACGATATACTGATAGCGATGCATTTGGAGTCGCACGCTACTACTATGTAAGTTCTTCTTTATTTCATTAATAACAACTTCTCTACGCGATCCAATAATTTCTCTAAGCGTTTGTATATTAGTAATCTCCGGTCTCTTTAGCCCTAATCTAGTTTATTTTTTATTAGTTTTATGAATTTCTAAAAGTAGATAATTATTAGTGGTCTCGGAGATAAGTAACCCTTGATTCCTAGAGTCATGGTTGCTGATGAGAAGGTTGACAGTTGGAGTTGATAATTAGGGTTCCCAGGGTTCTTATAAGGAAACCTGAGAAATGAGGCTTCCGCGCAGAGAAAACTTAAGCTTGCGTTTTTAACCGACAAAAAAGAGGGGTATTATAAGTTTCACGTTTCTGTCTGTCTGTCTGGGACATCATAGCTCCCAAACGGATGAAGCGATTTCAATTTAGCTTATTTTTGTATGAAAGGTAAGTTCTTAGACATGTTTGATGAAAATTGGTTGACCCGTTTAATAGTTATGAGGGTAAAAGTGGGTAAGGAAAACCGATAATCTGCAATTATACTCGAACGGGGTCTCAAATGAAAGTGCATCACGTGCACATTACAAAATAGTATGATTTTTACTTTTAAGAGAACCGAGGTTCTGGAATCTGGGTTTTTTATAATTGTAATTTTAGATTATTACTAGCTGACTTAACGTTGTTTTTCTAAATGAAAAATAGATGTTGGCCGATTCTCAGACCTACTCAATATGCTCACAAAATTTCATGAGAATCTGTCAAGCCGTTTTGGAGGAGTATGGCAACGAAAACTGTGACACGAGAGTTTTATACATTAGATTTTATCAATAAGTAACTTGTCTGTTCGCAGGGAAACGTGCAAGAACGAGTTCGTGATTCCCCTGGGCCCGGAGCTGAGGGCGCTATACGAGGACCCAGAGATGGGGCACAGCCTCCGCTCCTTGCAGTGCGAGAGTGTGCGGCCTCAGATGAAGATGACTGATATTACGTGAGTATATTGCCTCTTACAAAATATACAAAATCTCCACACTCATAAGCGGAAACCGTTGAAAACCCACTTCGGGAATGGTGTTTCAGGTTTAAATAATAAATATATTTCCGGACTAAATATTTCCGGACTACTCACACAGCATCACCTAACCCCAAACTAAGCAGAGCTTGTAATATGGGTGTTAGGTGACTGATATACTACATAGATACATTTTTTTTTGTAAATACATACATATGATACATAGAAAACACCCAGACCCGAAACAGGAAATTGTAGATCGTACAAAATCTTGTCCCCCGGCGGGAATCGATCCCGCAACCTCCTGCGCCTCAGGCGGACGTTCGCCCACCGAGCCACAGAGGTCGTCAAAGGAGGAGGTCGTCGTTTCGTTGTGTAGTTATTTTTAACCCCCGACAAAAAGGAGGGGTGTCATAAGTTTGACGTGTCTCTCTGTATGGGACATCATAGCTCCCAAACGGATGAAGCGGTTGCAATTTAGTTTTATTTGTATGAAAGATGAATTTTGCGTGAGTGTTCTTAGACATGTTTGATGAAAATAGGTTGAGCCGTTGAAAAGTTATGAGGGTAAAAGTGGGAAAGGAAAACCGAAAATCTGCAAATGTACTGGAGTTCGGTCTCAAATGAAATCGAAAATAGTATGACTTTTGACTTTTAAGGGAACTAAAAGTCCTGGAAACGGGGTATTTTAAGTGAAACTTCTTTAGAATCGTTTGATTTCAAACCGGATGCAACGGAAAAAACGACAGGTAAGCCAATCTTAAACGCTAACAAGGTTAGGCAGCTTTGCGCGACTCCAGTACTTGGATGGGTGACCGCCGGAACAATTATTTTTTTGCACAGTATTTTTTTTTATTTTTTTTCATCTCATTCTTTTGTCTATTTACCTACTGAAGTTTCACTTCTATCGTGTGTGAATCGCACACACACCTTTTTTTTAAATATTTATTTTGATTATTGGCGATGCAAAGATTCTACTAGCGCCTCTAATGTCAAATTGTGAAGCTGTCTAAGAACGACACTTTGACAGTTTTCGTTACAATTAACGTCAGGGCAAATAATAAATAATAAATACAAATCAGGTGTAAAAAAAGAGTGTTTCGTTCTTAGACAGTTTCTAAATTTCGCCGCTAGAGGCGTGCGGATAATCTTTGAATAGAATAGAATATACTTTATTACACACCAGATGAACAATACAATATGAAATTAAAACTAAACCTAGAATGCGTAATGGGCGGTCTTATTGCTCAAAGCAATTTCTTCCAGACAACCGTGGATGGGGAGAAAAAAGATTACATAATTTATGGACCTATCAACCTATCTTTTTGTACCCATTTATTTTTATTTTTATTATAACTACAATTTTGTTGTAGACGCCACTGCTTCCGTGTGTACAATGATCTCTTTCCATTCAAAGGTTGCCTGGAAGAGATCGCTTTTAGCGATAAGGCCGCCCATTGTCTCACTTTTTGCTACGCTCAATTCTTTGTAATATTTTTTTTTTCTATGGTGTTTCAATAAAGAATATTGTATTGTGTATTGTATTGTATGGACGGTGGCTTAAACAATATAAATACCTTTGCATCGCCAATAATGATTTATTTATGTTCGTCCACAGTGAGAGCATCACGGAGATAAGCAACCTGTACTCGCCGCACTTCCCGCTGGAGGTGGTGCGCGAGTTCGTGATGCAGGCGCTGGCGGACGCCGTCACCACCAACCAGGTGCACAACCGGGACCCCGTGGGCGGCACCAACGAGAACCTGTTTCTGTGAGTGCAACCCGTCTGCAGCTGGTCACACACCACCCCACTCCACGCACAATGGACCACCTTTGAGTCTAAGTGCGGAAAAACAGGCCCCCCTAACTAACTAAGTACAACTCGTCATCATCACCCTATTAACGTTCCCACTGCTGGGACGCGGACGAGAGAGATTAGGCCTTAATTCACCGCGCTGGCCGAGTGTGGGTTGGTGAATGTCGCATGTCCTTCAAACTCTTTTAAAGTTCGCAGAACATGCCGGTTTCCTCACGATGTTTGCCTTCACCGTTAAAGCACGTGTTGAAGCGCACATAAATTTCTCAAGAGGAAAAATCCAGAGGTGCGCGGCGGGGTTTGAACCCACGACCTTCGGAATGAAAGTCGAGTGTCCTCCCACTTAGCCAACACGGCACGGCAAGTACAACTAATTCGATACAATACAAAAATGCTTTATTGTACACACGGGAACAGAGACAACGACACGTAGAAAAACAAATTTGCAATGGGCCGAAATAATTAGTAGCCAGGACAGGTAATTGTATAAATTGTAAATATAAAACATCTCGATTTCAAAACCTTAGTTACCTAAGGGAGCTTTCAAATTAGGCCGAATTTTTATCAGCAGCCGCGCCGTGATCTTTGCTTGATAAAAAATTATTTAACAACTTTTCAAGAATGTCAAAGAGTGACTTCGAGTTAATCTTAAACAAAATCGTACCAAAAATAAAAAGAATGGTACAAACATGAGGAAAGCAATACCGGTTACCAATAGCAATTAATCACGGCGTCACTCACAAACTTCATGTCGCATAGAAAAGTACGCACTAGACCATAATAATAGAGAGCGACGGAAACAGCAATAGAACTCGCTGGGCAATATTGCAGAAATATCCTTACACGTGTCCTCCGGATGGTGCTAAGAACAGTCTCTGGTGGTAGGCTTCGGCCGCGGCTTGTCACCACCCTCCGGGCTGGGCCAGTGCGGGAAGCGATTTTTTCGTGTTTCGTAATGTGGTCCGGAGAAGCCATCTTCTAGGCCTTCATGCTCCATCTTAGATCACATCATCACTTTACATCAGGTGAGATTGTGGTCAAATGAAGGCTTATCAATAATTTAAAAAAAATATCGATCGCTCAGCGATCCTTCGGCAACCTAAAAAACAATATCGGCCATACATGGCCATACCAAACATGTGTGGCTATATGGCTGGGATATTACTGCAATATTGCTTAGTCTGGCTGGTATTGCTAGCAATGTTGCCAGCCACTGTGTTGCAGCCACAAATTGCCGAAAAATATTGCCCGTTTAGAAGCACCTTAATACAAATCAACGTACGTCAAACGCTCCGCTTGCCGCGCAGCATATGTACGTCTCGAAACGCCCAATACATTTGACAATGTGACCCTTGTTGCAGCCCTCTGATTAAGCTCGTGGACCGACTCCTCCTCGTCGGCATGATGCGAGATGAAGACGTAGAGAAACTGCTCATCATGATTAACCCCGAGACTTGGGACCCCACTTTTGATAAAGGTAAGGAAATTAACTCGGCGAATTCCCATATATCCTAACCTAACCAAGACAATTAAATAGACGTGGGAGTGCCTGTTTGAAATAGATAATAGCCCACGTGTCCATAAAATTATTACAGTTTTTATATCTGACTTATAAAGATAAATTAATGAAAAATGTTATTCAATAACCTAAATTAGAGCTAGAATCTGTTTAATAACAATATACGCTTTTCATCCTTGTTTATCTCAATAATTGTCGCAAAAATAGGCTTATTGTGTGTTTTAGCCAATATATTTCCGGACTTATCACAAAAATCACACAGCATCACCTAACCCTAAACTATGGGTGTTAGGTGACTGATATACTACATAGATAAGATTTTTGTTAAAGCACTTTCATGTATTCGCAAGTTTTAATTTTATCATAAAAATAATCTTAGAAAAAATCCACACAACAACATCTGAAAGATCTTTAATACTTTGTCAAATATTACATTCATCATCATTATTGCAGACGTAAGACGTTTACTACTCGACATAGGAGACCTATCTCGAGCAGTCTTTAATGACTTTCAGTTACAAAAGGGCCTTTCAACCACTGCGTAAAAGCTTTCGCTAATTCCCGTGTCCGACGCTGCGTTTCCAGAATAATACATAATTTAATACTGTTGAATTCCACAGAGGGCAAAGACGAGCACAGAAAAGGACTATTGCACATGAAGATGGCGGAAGGTGCTAAGCTGCAAATGTGCTATCTTCTCCAACATTTGAACGACATCCAACTCCGACACAGAGTTGAAGCTATCATCATGTTTGCACATGACTTTGTGGGCGATCTACAGTCTGATCAACTGAGGTAATTGCAGGAAATCGGGTGTCTTTTAATCACGTGATGCAATATTGAATTTTGGATTTCCTTCGACTCATCATCATCATCATCATCTCAGCCGTAGGACGTACACACCTGGAAGTAGGCCTCCCAATAATTTCGGCCTGCATCTACCGTGAGCCGATGCTTGGTGTCCATTCAAGAACTTTTCGGCCCAACGATCATCTGTTCTGCGTGCTATATGGCCTGCCCACTGCCATGTAAAAGCTTTGTTGAGATTAATTGTGTTGAGATGACGAGTGACAGAGGAAAATGGAAGGAAAAAACATGTGCCGACCCCACGTAATGTGGGATAAGGGCAAGAGAATGATGATGATGATGTAATCAGATGCAGCTCATACTTATAACACCCCTCTTTATGTGTCGGGGGTTTAAAAATGGCTTACCGCGGTTACTAAGAGACTAGTAGGTACGGCTGTACGTTGCTGTGGTCAGGGCGCAAGTGGCGAAGCGAATGGTTGCCCATTGGTGGTAGAACTGGTTCTCGACAGTAGCAGTTCTATTTCATGCCATTATTCTTTCAGGCGTTACCAAGAGATCAAGCAGTCAGACCTGCCCAGTGCTGTGGCGGCGAAGAAGACAAGGGAATACCGTTGCCCGCCGAGGGAGCAAATGAATGCTATCCTGAGTAAGAAATTAATAACAGAATAGAGTAGATGATCAAAAAAATGTATAATGTGTAATTTATACATACAGAATATTTAAAAAAATTACGTATTTTTTTTTCCTTTTTTTTTTGCAAACGTAAAAATCAAGACGACACAGCAGCATTAAAGTTTCACGTGACGTAAGCTCTCAGGCGATTTTCACTTAATTTATACCGCACAAGCAAGCACTCCTCAACTTTGACCTGAGCTATTGGCTAGTGAAAAATGTATGTAATGTTCAAGTGAAAAATAGGTATTCAGTATTTTTGGAAGTGCTAACAGACTGACTAAACTTAATACCTAGTTAAATAATAAAATACATTCTATACAAATATATACCAGAACATTGACTGCCTCAGCGGCGCAGTGGGCGATGGTCCGCGAGGGGTCAAGTGGATACTGGGTATTTAATATTTTTTTTTATTGTAAATGTTAAACTTATAATAGTTACCTATAAATAAGAACTCCAAAATTGTAATAACTACAAAATTGTAATAACTGATAAAGCTGTGTTGTTCTATTCGCTTCTCAACTCAGTATAAAACATTGAAGCGAACTGTCAAGACAATGTTATTTCCTTGATATTTGTTATTTAAGCAATTTAGTTTTATTAATTTTAAGTTGACCTGTCCATGTAGGCTATGTGCTTCTAAGGAAATAAACGTTTTGACTTTGACTTTGATATGTATAATAAAACATATATTTATGTATGTCTAATAAATAAAGGATAGCAGATGTCAAGTACCCGAAACACAAGCTATAGCCTACCACGGGGCTAGATGTTGTTTGGATAGCCCACAAATATTAATTTTATTTAACAGTAAAAATGCCATAAATTGTGTCCTTCGTCAGGTTTCAAGCACATGGACCCAGAGGAAGAAACCTTCAAGGAGAACTGTCCCTGTGGAGAAGATCTCATCGCGAGAATGATGGAGTTCCACGAGGGTCTGATGGAACATGTCTCCCTGAATGCGCTCCAAGAACCCATAGCAGATGTGAGTACCGTGGATACTTAGAATGAAACCTTTAAAGGCAACTGTACAGTAGAAATTACCTGATAATGGACTTTCACAAGGGTCTGAGAGATCATGCGCTCCAAGAATCCATAGCAGAGTATACCAAACATCGAATATACCTTTATCTTTATACTATCGTTGTTTGTAGGAGCTATAATCCGGCAATATTTATTTATTTAATGTGTACAAAGACGGATTACGAAGGTAATATCGGATAGGTGTAATGGCTAGCATGTCTATACGTATATTTGGAGATCAAGGTTCGAGTCCTGGATGTGGCTTTAGTTACAGAATGTGTTATAACTTAGATTAAGTTCTGAGGCTGCGTTAAGCGTGCGCGGCCGCGGCTTTATGACAAATGTGTACAAAAGTGATTAGTGATTTGTTGTTGGCCCCGTGACGTTCCACATTTTTATGAAAACGCGCCCGCCTCCTCCTGACGCATCTACAGGCTTTAACACGCTGAACGCCACGAGGCCCACCATGTGTGCCAACCTATATAAGCCTGTTGAGGCCACCACGAAATCACATATTTCCTATTTTTTGCAATTTTGTTTTATTGCATTAAACGATTAAAAATATGTTATTATGCACTGTACAAAACTTGTGTAAAACTTGGGCTGTATTCTTCCCAAAAAACACTAAAAACCGTAACTTCACCCACGGGTGTCCCCGGTGGCCGCAGGGGAAGGATTTGCATTTTTCCTTCCGCAGGGGCCGCGGGGATCACACAGCGCGGCCCACCCAGCGCAAACCCCGTATACACAAAAAAAAAAACATGATAAAAGATTTTATAACTATACTTATTTCTTTTATTTACCAGCAAACATCCTTTTATCGGTTTTATATTTGTTTATTTGGTGAGGTTGAGAACAGCCCTAAAAATTAAAGAAAATCTTAAATAAATTCTAAGTTCTTTGCGACACATAAGAACCAAGCGGACTGAATGATCTACAGGGCCACCTGGCCCACTTCCATAACATTTTATTATGATATCTGAATCTCGTGGCCTGTGAATCTCGTTTGAAACGAACTCCTGATTTGGCTCACCGGTGACCAACATGGCCTGAACAGTACAGTATGATTTGGCCCATGGCTCAAATGAAAAGACTGCTTTTTTTGCGTGGCGTTCTACGTGTTAAGGTAGAATCTTTCAGAGAACTGTCTAGTGGAACTACCTGATAATTGATCTATAACGGTCTGATGGAACATTTCTCTGAACGCTCCAAGAACTGAAGAATCAGAGGTGAAAATAACAGAGGATGTGAAAATATCATAGACCCAGAGCAAGAAATCTTCAACCTGGCGATCAGGTCTTCTCCGCAAGGACAGACCGCAAGGACAATTCTCTGTCCTTGCGGAGAAGACCCGGTCTCCAGGAAGATCGAGTTCCACGGGGGTATGGTGGAGGTATCAAGCACATCCAGAGGAAGACTAAGGAAATCTGTTTAACAACTTAAGAAAATTCAAACAACTTATGGCAACCAGAGAAGAGTCATAGATTTTCAGAAAAAAAAACTGTCTGATATTTGGCATGAAGCAGCGCTATTTATCACTAAATAGCGGCCCACCCCGGCGTCGCACGGGTAAAAAAAGTTCCTGGCAATTTTTCCTTATTTGCTGACCGTTTAGACCTATCCTGGACTACGACAAACATTTTAAAACCGAAATCTATCTATCTATCTAAGTACCCAACAAACATTGTAAATTATTAAAAAAAATATATATAAATAAATTATTTGATTTGATCTGAAAGTTTCAAAAACATCACGACTTTGAGGCTAAAAATTCGTTGAAAAACCATCATCATTGTGGTCCCTTACTATACATTACAATACGCATTCTACGTTTAGTTTTTAATTTCTTATTGTATTGTATCTTTGTTTGGTGTGTAATAAAGTATTTTCTATCTATCTATCTAAGTACCCAACAAACATTGTAAATTATTTAAAAAAATATATATAAATAAATTATTTGATTTGATCTGAAAGTTTCAAAAACATCACGACTTTGAGGCTAAAAATTCGTTAAAAAATCATCATCATTGTGGTCCCTTACTGACTACTCTTTATTTTGACAGGAATCAGCAGAACCAGAAGCGAAACCGGGTGCTTTTGGCAAGCTGTATAGTCTTATCAATACTGTGAAGGAATTGGAGGAAGAAGCTAAGGTGAGTACCTTCCTTAATACTTACTATACAACGATATAAATAACTACACATTGTCAAAGATTTAAATTAGACTATGCCATTTTATTTTTCTTACTAGCATAACACGCCACAGCGCTGCCCGTGTTTTTGCATTTCCCCCGGGAACAATGTACTTTCCCGCCCAGCCTTCCGCAATAAATGGATAAGCCTTCATTTGACAACAATCTCACCTGATGTAAAGTGACGATGTGGCCTAAGATGGGGCATGAAGACCTAGATGGTTGCTTCTCCGGCTATTAAACACTGATAGATCGATTTTTTAATCGGTCTACAATTTGCTGAGATTAGCGCTTTCAAACAAACAAACTCTTCAGCTTTATAATAGAAGTATAGATTATCCCTAAAATTCAATTTACTTAGTCATCTGAGGGCATGCAAAACCTGCATGGGTGCAAAAGGTATAATTTAAAAGATCTCGCCAAACATTCAGCGGTATACCATATTATTAATTTTATTTTGCAGGCCATAGAAGAACCACCAAAGAAAACTCCGGAGGAGAAATTCCGCAAAGTGCTAATCGGTACCGTCGTCAAATGGGCGGAGGAGTCTCAGATTGAGACACCTAAACTTGTCAGGGAGATGTTCAGGTATCGATTATAAATAAATACACTTTCTACTACGTGAAATTTAAACCGATAATCGCAATATTACACTACTCAACAAAGTCTAGGGAACAAGGATATTTTAGTGTATACTTTTAATTCAACTTTTTTTTGTCCCAGATGTTATACATCAAAAGAAGCGAAATTTATTCTTGATTTCAGTTATGCAATAAAATAAAAAGCGTGCATGTAAAAAAATAAGGTTTCATTAAAAAAACTAAAAACGTGCGAAAAACCAAAAAAAAAATCTTCAAATTACAAAAACATATGACGCTTACGTGGAAATTAAATGAAAAAACATTATTTGCAGCTGTTTAAGAATCCGTTGGACCCCCCAAGGCATTAGCCACGGCTCTACATCGGCGTGGCATGCTGAGTATCAAGTTATCAATTGTCGCCTGTGGAATAAGGCCCATATTCTGGAGAGATGCGAAAAAGTTCTTCTTCCGTGTTCAAATTTCGAGAAAAATCACTGAAAACTCTTCTTCCGACTAAATCCCATGCATGCTCTATTGGATTGAGATCGGCGGACTGAGCAGGCCACTGTAATACCGTGATATTGTGCTCGCTGAACACATTCATCACCTGTCTTGCGGAGTGTGGGCGTGAATTATCCTGAATGAACACGAAATCTTGGCCAAACTGCTGGTGGTGGGGGGTGACCATAATATGCACTACCTGTACAATGTATTGCTCTGCGTTCAAATTGCCTGGTATGCGAACGAGATCAGTTCTCCCACCCAGGCGAATTCCAGCCCACACCATGATCGTTCCGCCTTGAAAAGGATGAACTTCCTGAGGATTTCGAAGTCTACTTTGGCGTCCAGGATCACGCCAAACACGCACTCTCCTTGAATAAGGATGAAATCCGAAGCGAGACTCATCGGAAAAGAGAACACGTGCCCACTGATTGTCGGTCCATCGCAAATGTGCATTAGCCCACAATAAAAGACGCCCTCGATTTCCATGTCGCAAAGCTGGAACTCTTAATGGTCTGCGAGCGCGGAAATTGACTTCATGTAATCTTCTCCTGACAGTTTGGTCACTGATAACCACTTGGTTCTGGGACTGGAGTCTTCCTACCAACTGGCGAGCTGTAATCTGGGGCTGCCTTCTTGCAGCATTTTGCAGAAATCGATCTTGTCTCTGGGTAGTTTGGATGTCTATGGGTGTATCTTCCTCGGTGACGTTCGGCTACATCTCCTGTAGCCCTGTAGCGTGCCCAGAATCGGCAAATTAAGCTTGGCTGTGTGTGAACAGCGGCCGCGATATCGCGTTGACTGCGTCTAGCTTCCAACATACCCACAGCCCTAAGCATCTCTTCCCGCGGTAAATGACGACGTGACATAACGCTTAGAGTTTCAAAAATATCGAAAAAGTTGGCGGTAATGGTTTTTCACAAGAAAAAAAACGATACATGACAAAAATCACAACAACTTTATGCTAGCAGACCCCTTACTCTGCGACCAAGTTCGGTTTTTCCTTCTTATTTTGAAAGCTTTCGCGCTTTTGTTTAATTTTTTTTGAATTTCGTACAAATAATTTATTCCTATTCCAGCCTTAATTTATAAATTTTAGTGACCAGTACTTTTTTACGAGTTTTCACACAAAAATTGAAGTATTGTTGCTTGTTCCCTAGACTTTGTTGAGTAGTGTATTTGTAAGTGCTGCTGGGCCAGTGCGTGAAGCGATTGTTTCGTGTTTCGTAATATGGCCTAGAGAAGCCATTCTTCTAGGTCTTCATGCCACATCTTAGACCCCATCGTCACTTTACAACAGATGAGATTGTGGTCAAATGAAGGCTTATCTAACATAAAAAAAGAAAGAAAACAGTCTATAAACAGTACTAAGTTCAATTGTACTAACAATAATCAAAATTAAAATAAAAACCTCTGGACCCATAACCTTAGTACCTTAAAAGTAAAAAATCATATCATTTTCTAATAAGCAAGTGACGAGCTTTCATTAGATACCTCACTCGAGTGTATTTGTACACATTCGGTTCTTCTTCCTAACTGTCACTCCCCATAACTTTGAAATGGCTCAACCGATTACATGATGTCACAGACAGACAGACGCGTCAAACTTATAACACACCTCATTTTCGGCCGAGGGTAAAAAGGTAGGCTTCATTACGTTTAGCACATGTCATGAGATATTTCAAGTTTCGTTGCAGACCGGCTAATCCATGTGGAAATATACGTTCTAATATTTTCATAATTTTAACGAAAGATAGACAAAGAGACTCGTTTTTTATGGCATTTAAAATATTTTAATATTACAAACAGACACTCTAATTTACTCTTTCCTCGTCAAGTGAAAAGCCACTTTCTGATTGGTCTGGGTGTTAAATATAAAAATATCTTTATATGTTTGTAGTATGTAGATTATATTATCAGATATCCAGTACCCGTAACACAAGCTTAGAGCTTACCACGGGGCTAGCTTGTTGTAGTGTGGCTTGTCCAGAAATATTGATATTTTGATAGGTACATAAATTTTATTTAATTATTTTACTCAAAATATAGATTTACTCAATCATTTATATATTATTTTCAGCTTACTAGTACGCCAATACGACTCAGTAGGCGAGCTGATTCGCGCCCTAGAGAAGACCTACGTAATCAATGCGAAGACGAAACAAGACGTCGCTGAGATGTGGGTCGGCTTGAGCCAGATCAGAGCCCTTCTTCCGGTCCAGATGAGTCAGGAGGAAGAGGAACTCATGAGAAAGAGATTGTGGTATGTTAATTTGGGAGAAAAGACTGAATTTGTGGAGAAAAGTTGTTATGTTTAAATGATATTCAAGATCAAATTCGGTTGCGATCGGAGCGTAAATAACATTGCGATTAACATACAATGTTAAATTTCTCTCAATGGTTGAAATTTTAGGAAAAATTAAATAGGGTAAAAACCGCCATATCTATGGTCCTCGTGGCACAAAACCTTAACGTCATTTCCATTAATATTATATGACAAAAAAGTTAATTTTTGCAAAATTTCTCTTAATTTCAGGAAACTTGTGAACAATCACACATTCTTCCAACATCCAGACTTGATCAGGTAACTTTATTTATAAAGTACCTAATTTTTTTTAATTGTTTTTTCAACATGACATTTTAATATTATTTATATTTTTCAGAGTACTGCGCGTCCACGAGAACGTAATGGCGGTAATGATGAACACGCTCGGCAGGCGGGCTCAGGCGCAGTCAGACGCACAGCCCACCTCGCCCCAGCCAGAGGACAATGCCAAAGAAAAGGTAACATTATATAATAATAGTTTTTCCCGCGGTAAAAAGTATTCAGTACTCAATTATTAAACACATTATTATTTTTATCTGCAAATGAAAAATCAATATGAGACAGTGCAGTTTCTCGTGACGTAATGTTTTCGTGCGATCTGTACTTGGATAATGTACAAAACTCAAGGAGGCTCTCAGAGAAACCAAAAAGTATATTTCACATGGTCAAGCAACGTTGCGCGAAGTCAGTACTTGGATGGTTGATCGCTCTGACTGCATTTTTTGCACTGTTTAAATTTTATTTAGCTTTTTTTTTTATTATTGATAAGCTTTCATTTGACCACAATCTCACCTGATGTAAAGTGACGATGTGGTCTAAGATGGAGCATGAAGGCCTAGAAGATGGCTTCTCCGGGCCACATTACGAAACACGAAAAAATCGCTTCACGCACTGGCCCAGCCGGAGGGTGGTGACAAGCCGCGGCCGAAGCCTCCCACCAGAGACTGTTCTTAGCACCACCCGGAGGACACGTGTAAGGATCCAGAGTGTTACCACTTACGGACGTGAACAGACAAAACCTCCAAAATCGCTATTTTGTTTTTTCTTTATTGCCTTTATTATTGTAAAAACTGTACACAGAACCTTAGGTGTAGTATAAGCCCATCTGATACTTATCAAATTAATTTGTGTTTGTGTAGTCATCATTCCTTTTGCCAAATTACTATACAATAATGTCCCTGATTAACCACAATTATTCACCTCCCCAGGACACATCCCACGAGATGGTGGTGGCCTGCTGCCGTTTCCTCTGCTACTTCTGCCGCACCGGGCGCCAGAACCAGAAGGCCATGTTCGACCACTTCGACTTCCTGCTGGAGAACTCCAACATCCTGCTGTCCAGGCCCTCGCTGCGGGGCTCCACGCCGCTGGACGTGGCCTACTCCAGTCTCATGGAGAACACGGAACTGGCTCTGGCTTTGCGGTAAGTCTCAAATAGTCGATCCGATCCGATCGAGATCCATTGCTCGATATTGATCTCCATCTACAAATAAATCTAAATTTAAAATTTAAGAAAAACCCCCGATTCCAATGCCTTAATTTCCTAAATATAAAACAACATAATATTATGTAATGTGGACGCGATGCGTTTTCATTTGATACCCCACACTAGTATATTTGCAGATTTTCGGTTTTGCTTCCCCACTCTCACCCCCATAACTTTTAAACGGCCCAACCGATTTTCATGAAACATGTCTAAGAACACTCGCGCAAGACTCACCTTTCATACAAAAAAAACTAAATTGAAATCGCTCCATCCGTTCGGGGGCTATGGTGACACAGACAGACAGACAGACACACAGACAGACAGACAGACAGACAGACACGTCAAACTTATAACACCCCTCTTTTTTGGTCGGGGGTTAATAAAGAGTGGTGGAACATGTAGTGATCCACTGCAAAGCCACAGAAGAGATAAGAATGGAGACGGGGTTGAGGCGTCTCATGGACGCGAAGACCCCATCTACATCCGCAGACTTGCTCAAACAATTAGTTACAACACCGAAAGTCCTACTCCGCTACATCAGGGAGTTGGGCTGGTTGGGGCCTGGTTAGGCAGGGGGACAATGCACAAAACACTCCTAGGCGAGATGTCAGTGCAGATCTCAGTTCCTCCACTTAGAATTAGAATTAGAAAGAGGGGTTATTTATATATTTGCCGAGAGAGGTGTTCGGCAGAGCATACCACTAGCCGAGGAAGTTGGTTTGGGTCATTAGGTGTTTGATACACCTTACCGCCATTAATTCGGTGTTACATAATGCTGTTTGATAAGTCCAATGATACCTAAATAGCAGCTTGACTTATATCCCGAGGAAAAAGCCTCAGATTACTGTTAAATTGGTGACATTGACAATATTTAAACCTAAAATATTAAACGCAAAGAACATCCAGCATCGCGTCGTTGGTTGGTTTATACCCAAATATCCCAGATACCGTATGATATATAAATTAATTTCTTCCACGGTTTATTTGTAAGCATTTATTACTTTTATTTGTCGATTTGACATGCTTTTATGGCCACCGAATCACACTTTTTCATTATGGCAGACTTGTAAGTATGCCAGGCTCCGTAGAAAATGATCTCTAGGTCATTTATAATATGTACCAATTAATTTATGTTTAATTTCCAGAGAACATTACTTAGAGAAGATTGCGGTATACCTATCACGTTGCGGTCTCCAAAGCAACTCGGAGCTGGTCGAGAAGGGCTATCCTGATCTTGGATGGGATCCCGTGGAAGGAGAGAGATACCTGGACTTCTTGAGGTTCTGTGTTTGGGTAAGCGATGTTCATTCCATACACATGTTCAATACGGCTTTGTCTTATTATGTTTTTTTAATTTTCACAACCTTTAAACAGGAATTATGTTGGTTGATTAAAGTAAACTAATACTATTAGGTTAACTTAAAGGAACACATTCTTATTTTTTTTTATGGTGGATAAGCCTTTATTTAACCACAATCTCACCTGATGTAAAGGGACGATGTGGTCTAAGATGGAGCAAGAAGACCTAGAAGGTAGATGGCTTCTCCGGGCCACATTACGAAACACGAAAAATCGCTTCACGCACTGGCCCAGCCCGGAGGGTGGTGACAAGCCGCGGCCGAAGCCTACTTTCTTAGCACCACCCGGAGGTCACGTGTAAGGATTCAGAGGGCTACCACTTACGGACGTGAACAGACAAAACCTCCAAAATATTAGGTCCTTACATATGAAATTGGCGTTTTGTATGGGAGGAACAAAAAGTCGAATATTTTTTAATATAATATATTTAATTAATCAAAGTATGAACCATTATTTTCTATGCACTTTTGCCATCTTATAGGTAGTTCATTGATCCCTTTACTAAAAAAACCAGTCGGACGGGAATCAATAAAATCTTTGAAGGCGATTTGGACTGCCCCATCGGAGTTGAATTTTTTCCCTTGCAAGAAGTTATCCAAATTTCGAAAAAAATGGTAATCTGTTGGAGCAAGGTCCGGGGAGTACGGAGGATGTCTTAGACTTTCCAATTGAAGCTCTTCTAATTTAGTAGCCGTCTGTTGCGCAGTGTGTGGTCTAGCGTTGTCGTGAAGCAGCAGTGGCGTGGAGCGATTGACCAGCCTAGGTTGTTTAGCCGCTAGCTTTTCCATCATGGTTTGCAATTGCTGACAATAGACATCAGCCGTAATAGTCTGGCCAGATTTGAGAAAACTGTAATGAACAATACCGGCACTAGTCCACCAAACGCTTACAAGTAACTTTTTTGGGGTTAATTTTCGCTTGGGGCAGGATTTGGCTGGCTGGCCAGGATCCAACCATTGCGCTGAGCGCTTCCGATTATCGTAAAGAACCCATTTTTCATCACAGGTAATGATTCGGTTTAAAATACCTTCATTATTGTGCCGGTTTAGTAATGTAACGCAGCAGTCGACGCGCGTTCGCCGGTTTGCTTCAGTCAATTCGTGAGGTACCCACCTTTCAAGCTTTTTAATCTTCCCAATTTGCTTCAAGTGAATTAAAACAGTTTTATCACTAACACCGCAGCCTGCAGCTAACTCGGACGTGGTTTGCGATGGATCCGCTTCCACAATAGCCTTCAACTCTTCATTATCAACTTGAGTCTCAGGCCGTCCACGGGGCTTGTTCTGCAAGTCGAAATTTCCAGAACGAAAACGTTGGAACCAAAAACGAACTGTGTTTTCTTTTGCAACACGACCGCCATACACATCATTCACCCTTCGAGTTGTTTCCGCAGCACTAGTGCCACGGCGGAACTCGTACTCGTAAATAATGCGATATTTTAAGTTTTCCATTTTGTAAAATGAGTGACGCAAACAGAAAAAAACAGAAGAAAAAAAACAAATGAATGACGATCATCGAAGCACAAATACATGAGTCTATAGCTGTACAAATTTGAATTTGGAATTCCTTACCAAAGAGGAGAAATTTGTGATTAAAGTGGCCAGTACGAAAAACGCCAATTTCATATGTAAGGACCTAATATACAAAAAATACAAAACAACTTTTTTAAAATTTTTACATAACATAAATAACTACGCCACTCGCCATCACGCCTGAACGGCTGGACCGATTTCGCTAATTCTTTTTTTGTTCTGTTCATTATTATCAGAGAAGGTTCTTATGAAAGAAAACATTAAGGAAATTGCGCGGAACAAAAGAAAATTTAAAATTACTTAACCACCATATAAAATTATTAAACTTTTTTAATGTAACCTTGTAAGACATTTGACATAGAATTGACTGAATGCGTGCTGCAAATATAGTCAAAGAGTATGAAAAAAAATGACGTTTTAAACGGATTCTTCTGTCAATCTTATTTTATTGATAAAGTATACATTTAAAATAATTAATTTAAAGGATCTAAGAAACCTGACCATGACCTGAAACATGACGGTTACTTGAGAGCCATCAGGCCTCATAGTAAAAGTTCAATTTAATATGAAATTTTGGTAAGTTTGGATAGACTTAACATTAAATCAAAAATCTCCTCATTTATGGCGTCTAAGGCGGAACAAAGTTCGCCGGGTCAGCTAGTGTACAATATTTATTTTCTTATTATTCTATCTCTCTTTCTCTTTGTTATCCAGGTAAACGGCGAAAGCGTTGAAGAGAACGCAAACTTGGTGATTCGTCTTCTCATCAGAAGACCGGAGTGCCTCGGACCAGCGCTGCGAGGCGAGGGCGAGGGACTCCTCAAGGCAATAGTGGATGCCAACAAGATGAGCGAGAAGATAGCGGATAGGCGGAAGCTGAGGGAGATGGAGCAGGATGGCGATATGACTGTAAGTTTCTCTTTTGTAAAACTTAACTTATCCGCTCTATTTATGGGTGATTATAGGTTTGCTGAGAAGTTAAAATAAGTTTACGCCGATGAGAGATCTTTCCCTATTTTATATGCCATTTTAGAGTGTTAACTATATTTCAAATTAATCACAAAACCAGTTGAACAAAACTAACACCATAATTTATATTTGATGATGAATTTACCACTATTTTAAACCGTAATCAATCACGTATATATACTTACATAACTCGCGCGGGGGGTTGCTTTACACCCCGTTTTAAAATTAGAAAAAAAAGGTTTAGCATAATCTATGAATTAACTAAATGAAAGCTTTGAAAAAACTTACAAACGGTCGAATTGAGAACCCTTCTTTTTTGAAGTCGGTTAAAAATGGATAGTGGTACAAACATTTTAAAACAGACTTCGTCTCTGTATTTAACATGATATCAGCATATATTATAATTGGAATAATATTATACAATCTTTTAGCGGTTTGGTTTCTTGTTTTTGGGCAAATGTTTTCCAGGGTTTTCGATGACAGGACCCCGTTTGGCTGAATCAATTTTTATGCGATTTAAAAGAATTTTGTTGAGGATAATAGTATCGGTATTGCAACATAGCATGTATATTTGATGTAAAAGTCTTATCTCTTGCAGTTCAGCCACCCACTACCGGAATCTGACGAAGACGAGGACTACATAGACACCGGCGCCGCCATTTTGAATTTCTACTGCACACTAGTAGACTTGCTCGGTCGCTGCGCGCCGGAGGCTTCCGTTATTGCTTTGGTAAGTGCTTTAGAAATTTGGCATCTATTACCGCGTTCACTTGAGGCTAAACTAATAAACTGATTTTATCAAACTTTCACTAACTATCTGAATCAAACACTTAGTTTTTACGTACGACGTCACGGAGTAAGCGCAACAAAATCGCCGCGTTTAAGTCGCCTGAAAATTTTTAATTTTAAAAATAATTATTATCTTAATATTTTTTTTATTTTAAATTACTTTTCATAACACGGTGTTTCATGTATTTTATGTAAAAACTAGCCTATAGCTTTCCTCGATAAATAGGACCAGTAATTTCTGAGAGAAGCGCGTTCAAACAAACAAAACTCAGCTATTTAATATTAGTATACCGACTTTTGCGTTCACGAAGAAAAACCCCTAAGTATTTTTAAGTTATAAATCAAAGTATATGACTAACATACACATTAATTTATATGCCTTTGTAAGGTATTTATGTATAAGTAGTTTGCAGGGCATCAGCTCGCTGTAACACAGTTTCTGTGTTTCACAGTTAAATAAATAAATAAAATAAAATAAATAAAAATATTTATTTCCAAAAAAAGGTCTTACTACAATACTAAATAGCAAGACTCTTGACTACAATACTAAATAGAAAGTTCTTGCTTTGGTACAGGTTTTTAATAAATGATTGATTGATAAATTGAGTATATATTTGTTATACGTATTTTTAGGAATTTAATAAATAGTAGAAACGTATATAAAACGTATACGTGTTGAGATGACGAGGGACAGAGGAAAATGGAAGGAAAAAACATGTTGTGCCGACCCCACGTGATGTGGGATAAGGGCAGGAGAATGATGAGAAACGTATATTAAAGCAAAAACTAAAAATACTTGCTTAAATTATAATGATAATGTTTTAATTTTTTTTATTTCAGGGCAAGAACGAGTCTCTGAGAGCGCGTGCTATCCTGCGGTCCCTTGTACCTTTGGAAGATCTGCAGGGTGTTCTCAGTTTGAGGTTCACCCTCAACAACCCCGCAGCCGGCGAGGAGCGCCCCAAGTCGGGTGAGGATTTATAATGATTAGGAAAAAAATAATACATATGGGGGAATGTGTATATTATGTACCAAAACGCTGTGTTACCTCAGCGCATGCTGACGTAACTACTATTAATCGTGTAATGATTCTGCCCTTGAACGCTAATTTCCCTCATTGGTCATTTTCCAATACTTCTAATAGGTCTTCATGCTCCATCTTAGACCACATCGTTTCTATTAATAATTGTTAGCGACGACGGCCTTATATTTACTTAGTTAAGGTTTAAAATCGTACGCAGAATAAGGCGTAGCATTTATACGTATAGAGATGTGCACTGTGGCACAGATTAGCTAATAGTAGTCGCGGAGCGACCTTTGTTCCCGCGTATTCTGGAATAGGCATAGAATAAGTAATAGTTTTGTTTGTTTAAGTTTATTCGGGAATAGGCACAGAATACGCAATAGTTTTTTGTTGTTTACGTTTTTAAAGGACTTCGAGTTATTTAAGGATATTTCTAGAACCTTATGTTTTGATGTAAATACGCATACTGTGTTCCGATTATTGGGCATTCAGTATTTGGATACGAACAAGTGAACAAGTGAAAATATCTCGAAGAGCGAAGAATAAATAGCAGTAGTGACTTGAATATAAGTAGTCGTGATTGTGAACAGATAATAAATCTGTGTTGAGAAGATCTGGAGTATCATTGACATCTTCCCGCCAGCACCTGAGTCGGAGAGTTACGCCTTCGACAGAAAAGCCGTTACATTTTGGTTTCCTCTACCATTGTGTTGCGGACGTCCGATACAATAATGATGGAAGCTCTCGCAACATGATCCACTTACATATTTTTCATAATGTACAAACCACAGAATATTAAGAAATATTACTGACACACTTTGTTAAGTCAGCAATAACCTTTAGGTTCCTATGTTCAATTTGTTTATGTTTTATGCATTTTTAACCCCCGACCAAAGAGGAGTGCTATAAGTTTGACGTTTCTGTCTGTCGGAGCGATTTCAATTTAGTTTTTTTTTTATGTATGAAAGGTGAGTTTGACGCGAGTGTTCTTAGACATGTTTCATGAAAATCGGTTGTGCCGTTTAAAAGAAATGGAGTTGGTTAGAGAAACCGAAAATCTGCAATACTCGAGTGGGGTATCAAAAAAAAGCGCATCGCGTGCACATTACTAAATATTGTGGTGTTTTACTTTTAAGGAAATAATGGCATTGGAATCGGGGGTTTTTCTTATTTTTTTAATTTACATATATATTTAAGACGTTTCTAAGATCTGTAAAACCAAACAATTTGAATAAATGATTTTGTATATTGTATCTTGAATAGTTTAGCATCTGCTTGCAACATAAACCATCCAATAATCATCTTAAGATCCACTCATATAAATAACCTCTTATTAATTTATTAATAATATTAATTATTTTATTGCAGATATGCCGTCCGGCCTGATTCCGGGACACAAGCAAAGCGTCGGCCTCTTCTTGGAAAGAGTGTACGGAATAGAAACCCAGGAGCTGTTCTATCGGCTGCTGGAAGAGGCTTTCTTACCTGATCTGAGGGCGGCCACTATGCTGGATAGGGTAAGGAGGGAAGGAATCCACTATCTTCGAGGAAATTCCCAAACTATTCAGTACATAGAGAGCATGCGCACTCAGACTGTTGTAACCGAGCTAGACAACTGAATGTTATAATTATAAATAACCACTTGCGTAATTCTGACTCTATACTAAATAGTTCATAAAACTCAATAAATTTGTATTAGTTTTAGAGCCTCCATAAATTAGTTGAAACGAGTTATAATCAAAATATTTTCCGATTTAAAAGTCGGTTGTTTGTTTTTAAAATCTACTTGTTTTAATTGATTATATTATGTTCAAAATAATTTTAATGACTTACTGAATATTGTATATCTAACCATTCGTGAAAAAATAGTTTATACATAATTATGTAGTATACATATTCTCTATATTCTATATATTCATTGTGTACCAGTTGTTTCAATCAGAACCGGTATGTTCCGGATCGAACCATCAGAGATTGGTCGATAATCATTAAGCCAAAGATAATCCGCATTCTACATTAATAAGGTAGAAATTAATGTTAATTTTCAGTCATTTTTTTTTATGCTGGATAAGCCTTTATTTGTTTACAATCTCACCTTATGTAAAGTGATGATGTGGTCTAAGATGGGACATGAAGACCTAGAAGGTAGATGGCTTCTCCGGGCCACATTACGAAACAGGAAAAAATCGATTCACGCGCTGGCCCAGCCCGGAGGGTGGTGACAAGCCGCGGCCGAAGCCTCCCACCAGAGACTGTTCTTAGCACCACCCGGAGGTCACGTGTAAGGATTCAGAGGGTTACCACTTACGGACGTGAACAGACAAAACCTCCTAAATTTAGCTATGGGTACGAGTACCAATTGGCATTTGTTCCCTTGCAGAACGATGGCTGTGAATCAGACATGGCGCTATCAATGAACCGTTACATCGGCAACTCCATCCTGCCCCTGCTCATCAAACACGCGACCTTCTACAACGAGGCTGAGAACTACGCCAGCCTACTGGACGCTACTCTGCATACTGTGTATCGGTCAGTAGATTTCAATGAGAATCGGTCAAGACGTTTCGGAGGAGTGCGGGAACGAACATTGTGACACGAGAATTTTTAATGTAAGATTATAAATGCGAAAGTAACTCTGTCCAACCAACCAATATCACCAATAAAAATTAAATTTGGTACACATTATTCTCTAGAGCCTGAGAAAGGACTTCTTTATACCGCGGGTAATCTATTATAACGCGAGTAACACTACTAAAATCGATATAATAGGGAGAGTGCACCGTCGATATTCAAGTTCCCTATATAGATTATTATCTTTTTGTCACATTTATTATTTATTTTTCTTTACTTTAAGGTATATTTGGTTTTGATTCTGTGACAAATAAACATTTCTTTTTTTCTATTATAATTATCTTTATATATATAATTCTTCTGTGAGTGTGTATGTCACTGAACTTCTCTCAAACGACTGGACCGATATTGATGAAATTTTTTGTGTGTGTTCAAGGAGATCTGGGAATGGTTTCAATTAAAAAAAAATTATAAACTCGTGCTAAGCCGGGTCGGGCCACTAGTATAATATATATATAATTCTTCTGCGAGTGTGTATGTCACTGAACTTATCTCAAACGGCTGGACCGATTTTGATGAAATGTTTTGTGTGCGTTCAAATTAAAAGCCCGTGCGAAGGGGCGGGCCACTAGTTATAATATAAAACTATGTATGCAGGTTGTCAAAGAACCGGATGCTGACCAAGGGGCAGCGAGAAGCGGTATCCGACTTCCTGGTGGCGCTCACGTCCGCCATGCAGCCGTCCATGTTGCTCAAACTGCTGCGCAAGCTCACCGTGGACGTCTCACGCCTCTCCGAGTACACCACTGTCGCACTCAGGGTATGTGAACACACAAGCACGTTCCCACTGCTGGGACACAGCGGGTCGGTGAATGTCACATGACACCTTCAAAGTTCTCAGAACATGCCGGTGCCTCGCGATGATTGCCTTCACTGTTAATGCACGTTTTTGGAGCGCACATTTATTTTAAAGAAGTAAAATCCAGGCTCTTAGGAATATTAAAGGAATATGATAGGTTTATCCCCCATGAGGATTCCAACATCAACCTAGAAGCCCAAGACTAGAAAAATACGTAAAATTGTAGGTAGAGCTCTAAGCGATATAGATCCGACCTCTACAAGCCGAGCCCGTGGGCACGACTGAATTGGAAAAGCCAAGCGCGCGTAGACAAAGGTAATAAGGTATATAAAGGTGTAATTAACCCCCGACCAAAAAAGAGGGGTTGTATAAGTTTTACGTGTCCGTCTGTCTGTCTGTCTGGGACATCATAGCTCCCGAACGGATGGAGGGATTTCAATTTAATTACTTTTTGAAGGGTGAGTTTGGCGCGTGTGTTCTATGGAAACCTGTTGAGCGTTAAAAGTTATGGAGGTGAGAGTGGGGATGGAAAACCGAAAATCTGCAAATATACTCGAGTGGGGTATCAAATGAAAGCGCATCGCGTGCACATTACTAAATATTCGACACATTACTAAGAATCGGGGGTTTTAATTAAAATTTTAAATTGACATTTATATTATTTTGATAGATTATTTAGCAAAAAAAAAGTGTGTGTGTGTCAGCTACGACGCACGATTGAATTTTACTCCTTACGAATGATAATTATGATATATATCGAATAGAAAAAAAGGTAAATGAACGCATCTGCTAAAATGATGCGAGAAACAAACATATATCTGTAATTATTCGGATTATTTATATTACTTCAATAAAGCGTATTACATAAAGTATGTTACAAAATAATATAAATAAAATACAGTGAGACTACGAAGTATCGCGCAAAGAGGAGACCCCGAGAATGAGATACGCTGTGTAATGTATTCCATCTCATTCTTTTACACGTTCAATCCTACAGATATATAGATATGTTTGTTTCTTTCTACGTAACGCCTCAACTTTTCGTGTTACACTTGATTTTGCTCCTCATAAAATTTCCCTACCGGGCCTTATAACTCAAATCGTTTCTTAAGGAGTAAACTCCAAAAATTATGCAAAGCGTACTCATAATTTTTGTATTTTATTTGTAAACTAGCTGACCCCAGCAAACGTTGTTTTGCAAAATGAAAAATTGATAGTAGCTGATTCTCCAGTCCTACTGTATACGCATATAAAATTTGGTAAAAATCGGTAAAGCAGTTTCGGAGGAATACGGTAACTAACATTGTGACATGAAAATTTTATATACTTTTGATAGATATGATCTTTGACGTTAGGAACACACCTACATTGCTTAGACAACAGTGAGTGCTTGTAATTTAATATGAACTTTATACCATAGCAATAAAGCTCAAATTGTCTACGTTTAAGTTACAAATCATTTGTATGGGAAAAAGAAAAGGGCTATATTTAGGGTTTATCCAGCAATAATTCTAATTTTTCTCGCCGTAAAAACCATCCTTGAACTTCTACGAACATTTACATTAAATATTTGGCCAAATTGGTCCAGGCGTTGTTGAGTTATGCGCTTACCAACACATTTTGCGATTCATTTTTATATTATAGATGATATTTGTCACCCCGCAGCTTCTGACCCTTCACTACGAGCGCTGCGCCAAGTACTACGGCAGCACGGGCGGGCAGGGGCTGTACGGCGCGTCCTCGGACGAGGAGAAGCGGCTCACCATGATGCTGTTCTCCAACATCTTCGACTCGCTCAGCAAGATGGACTACGACCCGGAGCTGTTTGGGAAAGCGCTGCCCTGCCTTATCGCTATCGGTGACTTTAATACAATAAATATTTCCGGACAATCCACACAACATCTAGCCCCTTGATAAGCTCTCAGCTTGTGTAACGGGTTTTTTTTATGCTGGATAAGCCTTCATTTTACCACAATCTCACCTGATGTAAAGCGACGATGTGGTCTAAGATGGGACATGAAGACCTAGAAGGTAGATGGCTTCTCCGGGCCACATTACGAAACACGAAAAAATCGCTTCACGCACTGGCCCAGCCCGGAGGGTGGTGACAAGCCGCGGCCGAAGCCTCCCACCAGAGACTGTTCTTAGCACCACCCGGAGGTCACGTGTAGGGATTCAGAGGGTTACCACTTACGGACGTGAACAGACAAAACCTCCAAACTTAACATCTGATATATTTAATATAATAGACATAAATATAGATACTTTTAATATACATATGAAACACCCAGACCAAGGAAAAAGTGCCTGCAGAATACTCAAACACTTTCACCCTCGGCGGGTGAAAGTGCGCCGCAAGCAGACCCTCGCCCACCGCGCCACTGAGGCAGTCAAAAAGTTGCATCTATAGGAATATTTTTACTTATTTATTAGACACATGGAGATAATAATTTGATAAATGCCTGCCAACTCTGTGAGTTAGAGTGAGATAAATCATTTTCTACTCTCTATCAATTATATACATATTTAATTAAATAACAACAAACATGTGCTGCTCAAAACAGAAGTGATATCATTAATTTATTAAGTCTATCATATACGGCTAGCTTTTTTCAGGATAGAATTGCTTTTTAGAGTGATAGATTTGGAGCCTGACTACCGTCGTCGTATGCGTGAGAGAAAGGAATGGTTACGAAGATACATAACTTCTCATACGGTGGCATGACAAGTTATAACTTTAAAAAAAATATGTGTTTGCTCTAGACTTAACGGCAGAAGTGACAACTTCAATATCAGAAATACAATACATACAAATTACATGTAGTTTAGACAGCGACACAGCCGCTGACTGTATTTTTCTAGCTCGGCTGCACTCGGCGGTCCCGTGTTTAGGAAAACCTTTCACCTCAGACCGTGACGGAACAGCCATACTCATAGCCTACAAAAATAGCGGGGTACAGTGTGCCAAAATAAATGTTCACTTAAAAAACTTGACTAACTGACTATACGGTTTTTAGAGGTTAAAATACAAAGTAGAAATAGAAAATCTTTAGGACACTTGTTTTTCGAAATAGACGCTGGCTGCGCATTCATTATGTTAAGAAATTGAGTAATAAAATTAATACATTTTATTACCATTCTAATGTTATTTTAGTCTAAATTATAAGTTTTAGCAAGAAGTGAATTTCCACTAAAAATTTAGAACTATTCGTCACTGAATAATTTCAGAAGATCAAGTTGGTTGGATTAGGTGTACTGCTACATTTTGCTTCCAATCACGACACCTACATTGCTACTTGAAAGGTAAAATATACAGTGGAGATCTCCATGTTTCTCGAGTCTTCTTAATGTAATGTATAACGTAAATGCTTGGCCCTCTGTTCACGCTGATTACAATACAATTCAGTTACTAAGTATTTAGTAGATGTCACACGATTTGTGAAACACCCTTCATAAATTCTCCGCCAACCGGATATCTTTTTAAACTCGTTTCCAATCTTCTGCCAGTACATTATATTCCAGTTAGAACCTTACTGGACGTGAAACGCTTCGATATCGCGATCTAGACGTGTCTGTATTTTACTAGCGACATCTAGTTATGAGCGGCGCAAACAAGCGTATAATTGCTGACAACCTGAAAATAAACGTGTCTTTGCACGAATAGAGTATATCAAAAATAACACCAACGAAAACTGCAATATTTGTGTAGGTTTTCATGTTTCTTATTTATTCATAAGGTGAGAAAAAATAACAACACTCGCCCGAAATTTATTAAGAAAAATGTTATTGAATATAACTACAAGACCGATTATTATGAATCAAGGAAATGGGACTAACCTGCAAGGCAAGCAACAGCTTTTATGAAAAAAAAAACATCATAATCCGTTTTTGAAAAAAGATCAGAGGTAATAAACATTAAATAAATGATGAAAAAATGCTAGGCAAGCTTTTAAATTCAAAACGTTTTCTTATTATTTCCGTAGACTGTTTACAAGCAAAAAGGTTTAAGCTTTGGCTATGGTATACAAGACCGTATTTGATTTAGGTATATTGTAAATTATTTCTCAGCGCTGTACTCTGAAAACGGTAAATTAAACAGAAATACGTTTTATGTCATTTTTGTAAATAATATCACGACACGACAAACAATTTTCATAAATAATTATGTATTGTGACATGTCGCATATTATTTGAGAAAAACTGATTTTCGTGACGTTTTAACCTTTAAAAAGTTTATACTCGACATGTTATCATTGTAAATTTGACATCTTCGACACACCACCGTTATAAGGATGAGTTCAAAAATTCAGCTCTATAGGACTTATTTCCTGCCTAAAACTAAATTACATGTTTGTGACGCTTCTAAGTTTCGACGCTTCAAAAATACGTAAATTTGAATACAATGTCATTTGGTATTTTATAGATGACTCACGACTCGCGAGACACCCTTCAAAAACTGTGAACGAAGACCTTATCTTAACAGTAAAGATAACCCGTAGGCCGACAGTACCTACGGATTATTCTTACATAAATTACATATCAAATCAGGGTTTGAACCATTCTCGACGCGATACGTTCCAATAGCGCGATCTAGGAGTGCAAGTTTCTGACTAGCGACATCTAGTTGAAAACATGCGTATAGTTGCGGAAAACCTGAAATTATACGTTTTTGTGCCTAATTAGAATCATAATCGGGTAAGACAAAATAGAACCAATTAATATTGTAATACTAGCGGCCCGCCCCGGCGTCGCGCGGGTAAAATAAGTTGCCGGCAGTTTTTCCTTATTTGCTCACCGTTTAGACCTACCCTGGACTACGCCAAACATTTTAAAACCAAAATCAGCTCAATCGGCCCAGCCGTTCTCGAGTTTTAATCAGACTAACGAACAACAATTCATTTTTATTTAAATAGATTTATGTAACAACAATTCATTTTTATTTTTAAGGGTTGTATTTAGTTATTTTAATTGTAAGGCTACAAACTCTATAGAGAAATGAAAACTAAGATACTTTATTTGGTTTCAGTTTTAAAATTTAAACAAATGATGATTATCGGTGATATTTTCTATAATGGTTATAAATACTTTATCATAATTATACAATTTATTTAGTTATCGTCTGCTATATCATTTTGTGTGTAAATGATTTGTTTATGTAAATGTATAGTAAAAGTAAAGTAAAAAGTAACTCCTCCTATACGGCTGTACCGATTTGGATGAAATTTTGGTGTGTGTTTAAGTGGGTTCGATAATTGTTTATATTCACAATACGGTCAAGTAGGTGCGAAACGGGGGCGGACCGCTAATTATTAAAAATAACTACCAGTCAAGTAATTAAAAATCGCTTTGGCGCATAATTAAAACATAATTAATTATATCAAAGAATGTTATTTCCATTGACTTCTCTACATTGTCAAATTTCAAGTTATGCTTATTGCATAATTTTCCTAGAGTTATTTTAGAACACATTTCACCACTTCAAAGTGGTGAATTTATGCAATATTCAGCGACTAGCATGTGTCTGCAATAAAGGTTTATTATTACTATACAAGGGTGAATAGATTTATTGTACTGTTATTGACCAGATTTTGCACTTTTTCATGAATAACGTTTTGTTGAAGTGTTGACGAAGGGTTAAAGTCATCCCCTGTAGTGGGACAGTGCAGGCTAAATAATCATATAACGTTTTGTTATCAAACGTTCTATTCACCTCATAAAAAGTGAAATATTTTTATGAATACGGGGGTATTTCTAATGTAAATAATGATGGTGCCATTCGGGACACCATTTAAAAATTCTTCTTAGCAATCTCACGGGAGTTCCTGCATTACTCTCACCATCGTATATTCTCAAGCACTGTCACTCGCGAATGTGGGATGGTTTATGATTCTAACCCCGCTGGAACCCATTAATCTCGCAAACGCAACGAAAGCGCGATCTAGAGATGTGACCTAGATACACTAGCGCCCTCTATGTATGGTGGTGAAAGAGTAGCGCGAAGAACATTGTGGTGTTCATAAATTTAGTTTTAGTATTATAGAGGTAATTTACATTGAATTCATTCACAAAAACATAAAAAATAATTTATTTATGATCTTTGCTTTGATAGATGGTTAGAAATACTTTTATATCGGTTGTTACCGGCGAATAGGTTTAAAACCAAATCGTATTATTAAACTATTTTTTTTAAGCTCTGGACAGGCATTGTTGGAGGGTGTTGGTAGCCTTTCCTTTGCCCAGTAGTGTGACAACAGGCTATTAAAAACTTACAATAATAATTTATGGATAAACATTGTATGCATTTACAAATAAAACAGACAAACTTAATTCTTTTATAATAAAACTAGCGGCCCGCCCCGGCGTCGCACGGGTATAAAATTTTCCCGGAAATTATTTGAATTTTTATCGCCGTAAAAACCATCCTATCTCTCAAGTTGGATTGAACTGCACATCGTGTGCGAATTTTATTATAATCGGTTAAGTGGTTTAGGAGTCCATTGAGGACAAACATTGTGACACGAGATTTATATATATGTATTTAGATTACTCATGAAATAATTGAAATTTGTTTTGTTTTGGTGGCGTGGTGAAGTTAGTGAGCGCAGCTCAAAGAAATATTCGTACAAATGACTTATTTATGGTATAATATCTACACTTAGATCTTGGCTGAATGTTACTCGGTTAGTGGTTATGGTTACTATTAAATAAGGCTTTATAAGCCACTCACTGGTACACTCAACAGTAAAAGAAACTAATGAAAAAGGGTCCCAAAATAATAAACACAGTAAATTAAGTCAAAAGTTATGGCTAATCAAGTTTGTTGGAAGTAAAGGAACAAATAACCTGCCATAAGCATAGAATAATTAAATTACTACATAAGTAATTGATCACATTCATTTGGTTCATTTGGTTGGTGTTAATATGATCATTTTCTTTTTAACAACTAAAACTTCATTCGAAATTGTCACTTTGGTATAACTTGTTACATCTAGTATGTCACACTAGAAGATTGAAACGACGAATTTGATCACTTACTTTTGCTGTTGTTGTAAGGAATATAAACTGTCGCCGTGATAGCAAAATATAAAAAAATGTTTATTTTCCAAAATAATTACTATATTTTCACCTTAGATGACTTATAAACTAATAATTTTTAACTTTGGTTGAGCCTTTCTAGTTCTATTTCCATCTAAGGCCTGATTTATATGAATACCTTCCGTTTTAGCTTAGAACTGTGTTACGGCAAGGTAATATTACGCCATTTATAACGTCTTAGATTTAGGGTAAAATTAAATTATTTGTTTTATAAATAAATAATCTTAAAATAATGTCCCTTCTATAATTTTGTTTACAGGTTGCGCTCTACCACCAGACTACTCTTTGTCGAAGAATTACGACGATGAATTCTACGGCAAAGAACAAGGGGAACAGACAGGTTAGTCAACACACCTATTTTTAACCCCCGACCAAAAAAGATAAGTTTGACGTGTCTGTCTATCCGTGTGTATGTCTGTCTGGGACATCATAGCTCCCGAACGGATGGAGCGATTTCAATTTAGTTATTTTTGTATGGATAGTAAGTTTGTCGCGAGTGTTCTTAGACATGTTTCATTAAAATCGGTTGTGCCGTTTAAAAGTTATGGGGGTGAGATTGGGGAAGGAAAACCGAAAATCTGCAATTATACTAGTGTGGGGTATCAAATTTAAGCGCATCGCGTGCACATTACAAAATATTATGGTGTTTTGCTTCTAAGGAAATTAAGGCATTAGAATCGGGGGTTTTTCTTAAATTTAGAATTATTATAACTGACCTTTGGTTTGACCGGTATTTGTCTGAGTTCGCGTATTTCAATGGGTTTTTAAGTATGCATAAACGAGTTTGTTTACGAAAGCTCTCTTGGGGTTGTACACCAAGGGGTAGCGGGTTTTATTCCCGTTGAAGACCTTGAAGGACCCTTCAATGAAATTGATTGGTGTCTACAAAGCTACTTACAATAGTTTTTAAACCCAAATTCCTCAGAAACCTTACAACTTTAAGGTTTGGTACCTTTACACTTTTGTTTTTTTTTAGAATTTACTCTGTCAATTGACATGCGTTTCATCACTGACCGCAACATAACTGTTTCTTTAAAAATGGCGGACTAGTTGGTTTGGCAAAATGTTGGAACCCATTTGCTTCGCTGTGTCTGCTGTATTCTGCACCATCTATATATACCAATCAAAATGTAATATCTTTCATTCTTTTCATAAATACCCCGTTCCTTTTCAGTATCAGATAACCCTCAATACGACCCGCAGCCGATCAACACCACCTCGGTAGCGCTCAACAACGACCTGAACACGATAGTCCAGAAGTTCTCTGAGCATTACCACGACGCTTGGGCCAGCAGGAAGATCGAGAACTCCTGGGTGTACGCCGACTCCTACTCCGACAGCCAGAAGAGTCATCCTAGACTGAAGCCGTATAATATGCTGAATGATTACGTAAGGCACTTTACTTGCTCTATATAGGCTCTAGAGTCACTCAAAGACACATACAGATGCTCAGGGTTTTGTATAAATAAATAAATATTTCCGGACAATCCACACAACAACATCTAGCCCCGTGGTAAGCTCTTAGCTTGTGTTACGGGTACTAGACATCTGATATACTTAATATAATAGACATGCATACATAGATATTTTTAACCGACTTCAAAAAAAAAGGAGGTTTCTCAGTTCGACCGTATATTTTTTTTTTTATGTATGTCCGCGGATAATTTTGTCGGTTATGAACCGATTTTGATTATTCTTTTTTTGTTGGAAAGGGAGTATTCCAAGGGTGGTCCCATTGTAAGGAAACCTGGATCTGGTGGTGGAATCCTGAAGAAATTGAGGGAAACTCTTGAAAATATTGCCTTTCCGACTTGTGTGTTACCTAATATTATTCAATATAATGAATTTTAAGCCGTTTTATTAATGAGGGTCTGGTGTTGATCTGATGATGGAGGGAAAGGCGGTCGAGGGAACTCCTCAACGATTTACAGCAAGTACTTTGTGTTTGGGCTTGATTAACTTATATTACTGAGACCGTTCATCTAAATGGGTTTTGACTGATATTAGGGGTCTGATGATGAAAATGAAGGACAGTCAAAGGATTACTAGAAGGTATATTTTAGTAGAGTAATCACTAAAAATCGTGAGATAAAACTTTTTTGCTTAAAAATTATTAAATACTTAATTATTTAATTGTTTATGTTTCTTTTAATTATCACTTATAATGTCGAAATGATTTGTAAAGTTTATTTATTTTGTACTTTTCAGTTTCTCGTTTGAAGTTGGTTTAATTTTTGGCAAAAAAGTTTTATTTATTATACATATTAAATACCCAGACCAAGGATATAGTGTTTGCAGAACATACAAACACTTGACCCTCGGCGGGAATCGAACCCGCTACCTCTTGCGCCGCAAACGAACCCTCGCCCACCGCGCCACTGAGGCAGTGAGATCAAATTAGGAATGATCTCCTCACGTTACGTATCTTAGGTCATATTCAGCTCTCTGAATATGTAAATACATCTACCACTACCTCTATGGGCCGTTCTAAGAAATTCCAAGAAACCCAAGCCAACCCACATAGTTTTCCCCTTTCCAAAAAAAAGAATGATTAGTATCGGACTACTCTATAAAAAGTTATAAAATATATACACGTCGAAATGAAACCCTTCCCCTTTTTTGTCGTCGGTTGAAACCAAAATTATTTACTTCTCTCTGAACACCTACGAATGTAAACTTAGGATAGGCATTTGTTTTATTGTACGTCATCATCATCACCCTATTAACGTTCCCACTGCTGGGACACAGGGACTTCTCTCTTGACGAGAGAGATTAGGCCTTAATTCACCACGCTGGCCAAGTGCGGGTTGGTGAATGTCACATGCCCTTCAAACTCTTTTAAAGTTCTCAGAACATGCCGGTTTCCTCACGATGTTTGCCTTCACCGTTAAAGCACGTGTTACGTAGCGCACATAAATTTCTCAAGAAGAAAAATCCAGAGATGCGTGGCGGGTTATTGTACGTAATTCGTACTTAATATTATTTTCTTTTTCTCTAATATTACCAAATAATAATAATTTACAGGAGAAAGAGCGCTACAAGGAACCAGTTCGGGAGTCGCTGAAGGCTCTCCTCGCCATCGGGTGGTCGGTGGAACATTCCGAAGTGGACATCCCCAGTACCAACCGCAGCTCCATGCGGAGACAGTCCAAATCTGGCGGTGTAAGTAATTAGTATACATCTTTTCCAATTCTTAAACTTAGATACTCGAGCCATTAAGCCTCAATGCCACCATTCTATGCTACAAATCGAGTTTAATTGAACCCAGTTCAACAATCGAAAGATGACAACTAAATGTCAATATGATTTCAGTTTGGTCTGATCAGACCGCGTTTTATAGCCACGGATGAAATCAGGGCTCATGTCAAGTAAAGTCACAATCAAATCTTCTTGTTAAAAATGCCAGTTCAGTCACTCTGTCACCATGGCCGAAATCGGCTGGGGCAAATACCCGGTGCTATTCAAGAAATATGTTATACTTTTGATGCCCGCGTTTTATGGCTTTTCCCGCAGTAAAAGCCTTATAAAAATAAGTATAGCCTTCCTCGGTAAATGGGCTCTCTTACACTGAATAATTTTCAAATTGGACCAGTAGTTCTTGAGATTAGCGCGACCAATAAAACAATTTTGTCCATTATGTAAGTTTTTAAAGTACCATTTGATAGTAGAACAAACAAACAACCAAGGTTTTGGCCAGCATTTGTAATCCCCCACGGTCTTCTACTAGTCATAAGGTATTTAAGTATTTCATAAATTCTTTATTCTACACAAAAAGGATACATGAAGGTTTATTAACAGTGGTCATGTACAAAGTCGAGCTGAACCCTATAAGAGTATTTGTTTGTTGTGCGCATCCAGGAAGCGACTACAGAAACATTAGCGGTATATCTTTGTCTTTTGTTATATATTCATTTATCTCCCCTCTAGATTTTATTAAACCTTTAAAATTAGTTTTCATATTACTTTCAAACTATTTAGCTCTTAAATATTCTAGCTATTAATTCCTTATGGATGTGTTTATTGTGATTATTATATGTTATATAGTTACCATAATTTTGGTTTTTGTTTAAATGCATTTTTAAATTATATTTTGTGAAAAAGGGTATCTCAGATTTTCGACCTACACACGAATATCTCGCGATTTTTTATATCGCTATGTCGCAGTGGCCTGTCGCGTATTGCGCGTAATCAGTGAGGCGTACTTTTAACATAAAAGCATTACATAACCCCAATAAATGACGAAATAAAATATTATAAATACAGTAACTTTTTGTATAAATGTTCTAGGTTAAAAATCGGCTCTGAGACACCCTTTGTTTTTTCATCCGATAACTATTATTAGACTATAATATTCAAGGCCCATTATAAGTATAAGTGATGGGTAGGAGCTATAGTGAAACGAATATTAAATTTCAACCCAATTCTGATAGGTATTATAATTAAATTCACCGACTGCAGTTGATTGGGGAAAAAACAATTAAAAAACAAAGTATATTTATTGCTAGACTAAAGAATGTTAGACTTAGACGGTCGTAAAATAAAGTAATAAAAAAGTTAAGTTTCTAGTGCAATAATAAATAATGCGCACTGCTAGAACTGAAGCTTCGCTGTTATGCTGGGTAGTCGAAGAGGGGATTTCGGGATTTCCCGTATATGGCGAGCGCGTATATGGCCGCGCCATATTATAGACCAATAATAAAAATAAAAATCAGATTTGGCCAACCCTTATATATAATCGTCAGATTACAAGACATCACGTCCAGGACACAAAGATGAACCATAATATATCTTAATCTGACGCGATACTGTAATTAGAATTTCGAAACACATTACACATTCAACTAATGATTACAGGTATTCGTCTCATCCATATCGTATTTTTTAATGAATCAGATTTTTTTTAGGTTCACTTAACATCCCCTCAAAAATTTAAGACTCGCTAGAATTGTTTTTACGGTGTACCACCGCCATCATGCTAACGGTCATATTAGGTGTCACCACCGGTGAACATACTTAATAAGACAAATTTCCCCATTCAGCATTGTCGGCTCCCTTTACTATATAGTGCAAGTCAGAAGTCAGCCTTATCATTCGCTTATTTCTAGGTGATATTAGCTACTGTGCTTATCCTTAGCTCATATTGCACGTTAGCCTCGTTGCACAAGACACAATGTAAATTGTAATATTGTTTTCATATCGTCGATCTCCAACGCCAGCGAGGTCCAGAACTGTTGGTAAGGGTGCACCGCCGTTTGCGCTTATAATCTATGCGTAGCTAATTAATTTACTTTATTTACAGCTATTCTTATATTAATTAATCACTCTTAAATCTTTAAACAGTCTGTCATTATTAAATTTCTTTTCATATCTGTGATTTACAAAAACTTGTAGAGATACATCTTTTTATGTATCTTATCTTGTAGTTTCTATTACTCGTATTTTTAGTTGAAACTGGTGCTATGTATTAGAAATCTCTCTAATTTTCAGAATTTTAATATTTTCTTCCAACTATTTAACATTCATTGTACTCGGTAACAAATTTAAGGCTTCAGGCTTTCAGTGTATTTCTAATAGCTATAGTAATCGTCGATTATCCGAAAAGGGGATCCATTTTTCAGCATACCTACTAGTCCGGTATTTGGAAAAAACTTGGTTTTGCGGCCAGCCATGAAACGTATGTCAATCGACAGAGTAAATGTCAAACAAAATGTGTTAAGTAATCAAATCTCTAACATGTTTCTGAGATATTTGTCTAAAAATTCAAAAAAAAATTGTTCCTGTCCATTCGGTTAAACGTTATTTTGCGGCCGTAATTTTAATTGATGAACGCATGTCAATCGACACAGTAAATGCTTACGAATAAAAAGAGTTTAGGAACCAAATCTCTAACAGAAACGATTTCTGAGACATATCGGTTTCAAAAATATTAATATTTTTCATGCTAGTTTTATTCGTAAGCATTCAAGTCACTTTTTTTAGTAGCAGTTATTCTATCGATTGATATGATTGATATACGTTGTTTCACTGGCTGCGAAATCAAGTTTTTTTGCCAAATGGCTTGTTTAATATCGGCGGTCTTACATTTTTTACTTTTTACAAAAAATTAAGTGCCTTTTAGTAATATTTTTTTCGTGTAAATTGTATCGGATAATGAACGATTTAAGTACTGCAAAAATTGTATTAATTGACCTTCAGCTTTTGTAAGCTAAAATTATGTCTGTTAATTAGCCACCATTAAAAACAAACAGTGGATGCTACAGTAATCCCAAGTATTTATTTGATTTTAAATTTCCATTCTTACATACCAAAACACTCTTGGTTTCTTTTGAATAGCTACTAACCTCTCTCAACAACAACTAAATAATCATTTAACAATAATTATAGACGGATTCAGCAACACCGTTCAACTATAACCCTCACCCCGTGGACATGACGAACCTGACGCTGTCCAGAGAGATGCAGAACATGGCGGAGCGGCTCGCTGAGAACGCACACGACATCTGGGCTAAGAAGAAGAAGGAAGAACTTGTTATCAATGGAGGTAAGGTTGTCTTGACCGAAGTTCTCCTGTTATCGAAGTCGAGAGTCTTATTTCAATATTAACACTGGAGATACTTTAATATACAAGAAGGTTTAAAATTGGTATATAACACGGAAAGGCTGTGATTGGCACGCACCAGGGAAACATAATATTATGTTGTTGATCAAAATATTATTTTGATCAACAACATTCCGATTCGGAGGCCCTTTATTTTTAGGATAAAAAGGGCGCATATTTTATTAGCCTAATTTAATCTTTAGGTCATGTTTAGTCTCATATCAGTTGCTTACATTTTTTACCCGTAGATAAATAATAAATAAATATTTCCGGACTACTCACACAGCATCACCTAACCCCAAACTAAGCAGAGCTTGTACTATGGGTGTTAGGTGACTGATATACTACATAGATATTTATTTGTTTTTGTAAATACTTACATATGATACATAGAAAACACCCAGACCCGAAACCCGAAATTGTAGATCGTACAAAATCTGGTACCCCGGCGGGAATCGAACCCGCAACCTCCTGCGCCTCAAGCGGACGTTCGCCCACAGAGCCATAGAGGTCGTCAAAAGTCGTAGTAGATGTAGATAAAAAAAGTCAAATAATATACGTAACCTATTTTTTTCCTTATGGTTTTATATTATTATCTTTATTTCATTTTAAACACGTCAAAAAAATATTTTTTCATTAGATTACATAAAACAATCATATAAAACTACCTATCTACTGTAAAAAATATATCAAAACGGAGAATCACCGGTCGCGAAGCTAGGCTCTAGCTCAATATTATTATTATTATTATACTAAATGAGATAGGTCTCACTTTATTTGATAAACATCAAAGTAACTCATAAAACTAATATTTTTTTTGACAAATGGGCTTCCACATCGAAAAATAGGAGAACCCGCTGCCTTTACTTAATCGTCCAGCGCGCCTATCAATCGCTCAATTTGTGCTGTTTTGTTTTTTTAGGTGGAATCCATCCTCAGTTAGTGCCGTATGACCTCCTCACGGATAAGGAAAAGAAGAAAGACAGGGAACGTTCTCAGGAGTTCCTGAAATATTTGCAGTACCAGGGATACAAACTGCACAGGTAATGGGAAACATTCCTATTTGAACACTTCTTTTAGACTTCAAAATGTATTGTTAAAGAACATGTATGACAATTATTATAAAATCGTGAGCTTTGAATTTGCATGAGCCACTGAATATTTTTCTATGACGGGTGTCCAATAGAGGTGTGTAGAGTTTTATCGAGAGTTCTTTGAAACACTTTCTATAAAGACAGACAGAAACGGAGTAATGGGGTCCAATTTTACCCCTTTGGGTACGGAACCCAAAAAATTATATCTCGCCTACCTATTATGTATTTTTCCATCTCTTCACAGGCCAAGCAAGCTCACAGCAGGAGACACAGAGCAAGCCGCCATCGGTGTAGCAATAGAGCTCAGATTCGCCTACTCCCTCCTCGAGAAGCTGATCCAGTACATCGACCGAGCCACCATCAACATGAAGCTGCTGAAGCCTTCCACGACCTTCAGCCGGCGGCCCAGCTTCAAGACCAGTACGAGGGATATTAAGTTCTTTTCCAAGGTAAATACAGTTGGATTTTGTCTGCTACTAATTCGTATTAGTAGTAGTGCCCCGCGGTGTTAACTGCGTTATAATGGACTTGCCGGTGAAAAGCAGCCTATTTCCTTTCTCAAGCTCTAGAAAATCTGGTTATAAATGTGTATTCAAATCGGTGCAGTAGTTTTTGCGTGAAAGAGGAACACACAGACAGATTTATTTTCACATTAATAATATTATACTATGGATTCCTTACAGTATGTACTATAACTCTACGAGTATGTACTATAACTCTACGTAGAGTTCATTTTTCATTGTATAGTCCAGAAATTTAGAATACAGAATACAGAATACAGATCATTTATTTGCACACATGGGTTACATACAGGGTCTTGTTTATCAATATAATAAGCACCATACATGTATTGCCTTAGTCTAGGGCATGCAAATTACATAAATGCAAGGTTTTACTGAGTTAAAAAAAAACATTTATATTATATATCTATTAAATCAATCTTTGTTATCTAAGTCATCAGGTATTTTTTACATAAATTCAAATATTATAATATAAAATGTCAATGTGAAATTAGAGATAAAACATATTATATAATTTTTAACCAATTACTCCATTTTAATGTCCTTATCAAATAAAAAGTCATTTACATTATAATAGCATTTTTTGGTAAATAGTTTATAAAGTTTGTTTTTAAACATTGTCTAGAATTAAACTAGTTGACCCCAGCAAACGTTGTTTTGCAAAATGAAAAATAAATGTTGGCCGATTCTCAGACCTACTCAATATGCTCACAAAATTTCACGAGAATCGGTCAAGCCGTTTCGGAGGAGTATGGCAACGAAAACTGTGACACGAGAATTTTATAAATAAGATGTATGTAAAATTATATTTCACGCATTGCAACTTCTGTTATCATGACAATTTTAATTGTTAATGTGTAAGGTAACTTCGACTATTTAAATTTGTGAAGTGCCTATCTAAAACTTACAATGTTTTTCATTATCTTCCAAGCAACATAAGTCGGAATTAAAGTATTTCAAGAAGGTATACAAAAGCTTGTGGCTTGGCGTCTGCTTTTTTTATTTGTCGTAGATTAATGGAAAACGAAATGCGCTGAGCATAATAGCTTCAACCTTCGTTCTTACGAGAGCCTTTTCATTCACTTCGTATGCATCTCTAAATGTAATAAATATATCTCTATTAATGCTTTCTCACGAAAGCGGCAAAATGCACCATCTTTACGAAAACTCAAATTTAGTTTCCAAGGTCATGTTTTTTTAAAAACTCTCGTGCGAATGGAAGTTTAACACATACCTAAAAGGTGCATATACAAAATTTGCAATAAATGCAATACACACACTTGAAAAAACCTCTTGTAATATGCTTTTTTTTAAATACAAAACACATTCCACAAAATGAGCCTTGCTGCCAAAAAAAAATATATGCCAAAATGCTTTAAACATATTTATTCACATCACAAAAACCTCGCAATGTAAATAAATATCAGGGTACGGTCTAACCGTTGCTGTTTGACGGTTTTATATTTCATCATTTGCATACAAAAGCGACTTAGTTGTTATTATCATCACAATCCATTTTAAACACACAATGTATAGTGATACCAAATTTAGCTAAAAGATTATTCTATTTTATTTTACTTTACGAATCAATTTAAAGAAATAATACGTTAGGGCAGATTTTCCTAAAATAGCGTAGACCATTGTAAGCAAGTCTGCGATTCCACGTCCATTAGATGTGGCGTAGCTACGTTTACAATGCAGCAGTGCTTTAAATTGCCTATCTACTCATTGACCATCAAATATTCCTTTCATCTTCGTTTCACACTCAGCGTAATAAATCGCCGACCAACGAATTACATAGCTCATATATTTTTAAACAGCGCTCCGATTGGTTAATATAGTGTTATTTATGGTCTCAACATAACCGTCCGAAAACCCAAAGCATATTTTCAAAACAACCCTATTTCCATTTTTCGGTCTGCTCTGGCAAAAAGCATAGGGAATCCTTAGCGCTCTTACTCTGAAATTCTCCTTTATATACAATACTATATTCTAATCATATTGTATAGGTGGTCCTACCATTAATGGAAAAGTATTTCTCGACTCATCGCAACTACTTCATCGCTGTAGCCACGGCGACCAATAACGTGGGTGCAGCGAGTTTGAAGGAGAAAGAAATGGTGGCGGCCCTGTTCTGTAAGCTAGCCAGCTTGCTGAGGTCCCGGTAAGTTCTATTATTTGTAACCTAATCGTACGGCAGTAATTAATATCCAACACAGGTAATTTTGGCAACGGATATTATTCATGTACCCGTAGTATTGTTCTTTTTAATCCCCGACAAAAAAGAGGGGTTTTATAAGTTTTACGTGTCTGTCTGTCTGGGACATCATAGCTCCCAAACGGATTAAGCGATTTCAATTTAATTTTTTTTTGTATGATTGGTGAGTTTCGCGCGAGTATTCATTAGTTGTGATGAAGGAAAGAAAGAAAGAAAAAGAATTGTAAATTTTGATTATTGTTGTTCAGATAATATGAACACAATGCCATAATTTGCAAGTTAATTATGGCATTGTGTTCATATTATCCTTATAAATCCACAAATTACTTAATTAATAATTAATAATTATAGCTGTCCTGTCCTCTTGTTTTAAAATTCAATAAACATTTGGGTAAATACTTATTTCATTAAATTTTTATCTTCATTGCCATAAAGGGTACGAGACTAGTGTTTGAGACTATTGCCTCTGTGCAGAGAAATTGATTGGTGCTTGTCAAACTGCATTAGGATTATATCAAACAAGTAACGTTTGAATCTAGTTATTCAGTGCATTAAATTAAATTTAAATAGCTTTTTAGCAATAAGGCCGCCCATTGTAAATATGTTTTTTTTAAGAGTTGTTTATTCTTTTTTCCTGTGTGTACAATAGTGATTGTGTCAGTTTGACGATATCAAATGATTGTGCGATTTCACAATCATATGATATCGTCAAACTGACTGTCAACTGTATGAAGTCACCTTAAAGCCTATCTGACTGTGTAAAAATCGGCCCTTAGGGTCTTACCAGACGGAGAGCGGCTTAGGCTCTTACCAGACGGAGAGCAGTCAGGCGTTAAAGCGTTCTGCGTTTAGTTGTGTACAATTAAATGTTAATTCGTTAATTCTCCCCCAGCCTAGCGGCGTTCGGTCCCGACGTCCGCATCACAGTCCGCTGTCTCCAAGTGCTGGTGAAGGGCATCGACGCCAAGTCGCTGGTGAAGAACTGCCCCGAGTTCATCCGCACGTCCATGCTGACCTTCTTCAACAACGTGGCCGACGACCTGGGGCACACCATCTTTAACTTGCAGGATGTGAGTGCTATTAATACCGTGTTTTTGAACTACCAATGCCTCCCTTACATTTGGCTGGGCAACCCTGGGAAACTAACCAGTGTAAAGGCAGCATCATATTTTGGACCATAACACTTAATACTGCGGTCGCCAACCCGCCTGCCAAACGTGGCGAGTACTAGTAAACTTACTGATAGGCATGATGACTACAGAAAAAAATAGGTATTCGTCTGTTAGCCTGTCCTAATATACTGGACACATATATTTGGTTTATCAAGTTATTAAGAACGTGCCAAGATATAGAGCATCAAAGTTCCGGAGTGGGGCCTTGTGACGTAATCGTTCAGTACATTTTGCTCGAAAGCATTACGTCACGCGAAAGTTCAATGAACTGTATCTTTTTGTTTTTTTTTTTAAGCAACCTAAGTAACGGACTAATAATTTTTGTTTAGATATCTACCCTATTATGATTGGGGAAGGCCTCAGATAACTATCTTCGGCCAAATCCATCGAACGATTAGATGATACTACCATAATAACATTATGTTTGTTTTCAGGGCAAATACGCACACCTTCGGGGCACTCATCTGAAGACGTCCACCTCGCTGGGCTACATCAACGGAGTTATTATGCCTATCCTCACTTCGATGTTCGACCATCTGGCCAACTGCGAGTATGGTGCTGATTTATTACGTAAGTACCATAGATTTTTAACCCCCTACGCAAATAGGGGGGTGTTATAAGTTTAACATCACTGTCTATGTGTAGCGCCACAATCATCGAACGCGAGGTCCGATTTTGATGGTGCAAACGTTTATCAATTCGGCTTAATTGCTCGAGTGCCACTTAAGACATGTTCGTAATTAAAATTTAAGCCGGGATATTATGTATAAACAAAAAATGTTGGAAAACTTTATCAGGACATGGAGTTATGTCCATATTATTACGTAGATTCGCAAATTTATCCGATCTCTGGCAATAACAGACAAACATCGGGACTGGTGAAATTAAACAAAAGCTTATAAAACACTAGTATCCTCACGCAACTGACTTTAATATTGTATACGGGCGAAAATAGAGCAAAGGAATCAATCAGAGTCGCTACCGGAAGAGCCGGAACCGGTACTGTCACTGTCACTGTCACTCCCACTGCTCCCCTTATAGTTGAACTCAGCCCCGCAACTTCGCTTGCATCCCTTCTGAAGCAGTCCTAGCAGTCGTTTGCTGCAAGTGTGGATTTTGCAGCCACTTTTAGTCGCTTTTGAGCAGGCGGTGTGGCAGGCGCTGTAAGAGATCTTCTTGCAAGCCTTCTCGTATTTGTTTCTAAGTATGTTCAGTGATAGTTGTGGGGCTGTTTTCACTGGTGCTAGACCCCTTCTTGATGGTAGGGTACCGTTCGCTTTCTGGAACTGTGGTAGATTGATTTAAATTTTTATACATAATAAATAAATAAATCTATCCGAACAATCCACACAACAACATCTAGCCCCGTGGTATGCTCTCAGCTCGTGTTACGGGTACTAGACATCTGATATACTTAATATATTAGACTTACATACATAAATATTTTTTATTATACATATAAAACAACCAGACAGAAAAAACGATTAAAGAATAAGTGAATAACTATTGTTCAAAATATAAAGATATAGTAATTTACTAGCTCAGGCCCTTCTTATAAACCAAAATGTGATAAATCGTCCTTGCACTAGACCGAGGAAACTAATGATATGTCAATATTACAAACCTACAGATAAGTGATCTATGGAGGAACCTGTTTACACCCAAAATTCCAACCTAGAACTTATCTAATTATGGTCAAACGGTCGATTGTAGAATCATCAAAAAGGGGGGAAAAATATGTATTACCAAATCAGGTCCGAACGCCATGCATTGATGTATTCCGTCATCATCTGAAACACACACTTTTCATTCTAATCTCTGTATTCATAAAAACTTATATTTCTGGGTAATAAAACTGAATCAGCTAAAACACACAATAAGCCTATATAAGTTTTATTTTGCGACTATTATAGAGATAAATAAAACCCTTGATTATCTCTATGATAGGCGCAAAATAAGCCCGAAAAGCTTTTATGGAACTGTTTATAAACAGATTTGACACTAACTTAGGTTTATGGATAACGTTTTGTATAAAACGATCGATTAACCTCGTGTAAGTCTGATATAAAAAGTTAATATATTTATGATTAAATCCCCCTATATATAATATACTATTCGTGGATGGACTATGGCAAAGATGACTATTGTTTAAGAAAGGAAGTGAGTGTTGAGATGAAGGGTTATAAAGGGAAATGGACAAAATACATGGTGCGGAACCCAAATAATGTGGGACAAGACGGGATGATGTTAAAATAGGTACCTTTTCTAAGAATTTCCTTTGTATCACGCGCATTAAATCCATCTATACAACTGGTTTTTGCGTATCCCTTTATTGAAGTTTTCAAGGATCCCTTGCATTTAGAGCTTGCGCATGATCTTTTTATCGCTTCTATAGTTGCCTAAAATTGTTAATACTTAGTTAATTCCATACAAATAATTAAAAATAGAAGTTTTTTGTCACAAACAAACCAAAAATATGTTAAATGCAACGACTTAAAATTTCCAAAAATGCGAAAGTATCTATGTTCCTGTCCGGCTTTCTCGCAAAAATACTGAACCGATTTTAATGTAACTTGGTACACAGATACTCTTGCTCTATAGAGGTTTATATACCGAAAAGAAAAAATATATAATACCCCGGAAACATATTAAATTCCGCGGGATAATCCATTATAACGCTAATAACACCACGGGACAATGCTAGTTAAATAATTACCGTAATTGCTAACTTATTCTCTTCAATTTATCTCATATGTTAGAAAAGTGCGTTCTCTAAATTACTCTCTGTCAAATAATAATCCTTACTACTTGATGAATCGAAATAATACGTTATACATATAAATGTTTTCATAAACCTGAATTATGATTTTTAATAGCATGCCATTATGCTGTCCCACTCAATTATTATGTATCTGAGCGAGATAAATATATGTGCTGATTATCTACCACATGACAGTCTTGACTACATATAGATAATTTCTTTATTGCACATCTATTATACTTACACACTAGTTAAATTAACAATCAATAACCACATTATTAGTTGTACAACTAAACCAACCTCAACCTTTGGTTTTATAGCTAAAAGCGATCTCTTCCAGGCAACCTTCGAACATCAATGTCATAGCCAATAGTTAAAATATAGAGCGATCTCGGTCTGTCAGTCAGTGACAGTTGTCAGTATTGTATTGTACCCATTGACTAATTGATACGCAAAATGGCGTTCAAAAAACATCTTTTACACTTTATAATTGTATTTAACTTGACACTGGCAAACTGACGCTACAAGCGCAGAGTCCAATTATGAGGAATTGAATTGAATTGACTAATTGACTTGACTAATTGACTTGACTCGTTTATATTTGAGATGGTGAAACAGGTGCTAAGACAAAAGCGGGTTACCAAGTTTTGACAAAAATTTTCATTAGGATACACCTAATATAATATTATAGTATTTTTCATTAAGGTACATTGTTGCGAGCGTTATGCTACAACAACAAACAATGTCGCTCGCAACAATGTCAAAATATGAGAAAAATCAACAACGGTGTGTTATCCGTTTTCAGTCATACTTAAGCACCCCTTTGTCGTTCCCACTGCTGGGGCACATTGACTTTTCTCTTGACAAGAGAGATTGGGCCTTAATTTACCACGCTGGCCAAGCGCGGGTTGATTAATGTCACATGTTCTTTAATCTTTTCAAAGTTCTCAGAACATGCTGGTTTTACGATGTTTTACACCGTTGAAGCACGTGTTTAAGAACACACAGATCTAGTGCGCGTCGGAGGCTATAGCCCACGACCTTCGGAATTAAAGTCGAGAGATCCCACTTAGGCAACACGGTTTTCAGTCATAATATTGTCAGAAAACAATGATGCTAGTTAAGACGTTATACTTACCTTATAGCATTTCCTAACTAGCACTTTAGTACATGCGGCCCTATATGCATCTTTAGATTTACGTATATCTGTTTCTGTCGAACTTAGATTCTCAACATTATCCTCATCACTGTTCTTTGATTTCTTTTTTTTAGCATTTTGTAATAGCAGATCGCCCTTGTTCTGGAAAATATGTAAATATGTACATATAAAGTTTAAAAAAATGTATGCACCTATACTTTTAACCCACAACTGAAAAAGAGGGGTGCTATAGGGATCTGTCTATTTATTGAAAAAAAAACGTTAAGGAGATGTGTGACTTACCTTAAGCTTAACGCCGCCGCCGAATACTTTAATCGTTCCGTTAAACATTCTTAAAATATTTCTTTTACCATTAGATCTAGTTGTTGTTTTCCTTATGCTGCGCTGGCCACTTGTTGATACTTTTGGAGTACTATGCGTCTTCGTGTTACTTTGTATGCTTGCATTAAAATTGGGTCTTTTAATGGTATTATTCACTGGCTCCAAAAATATTTCACTATGCGCTTCCAATAATATTGTTTTGTTTTTGAAAAAATTCAACAATGATGTATTCGCTGGAACAACAGTACTAAGTTTTATTTGCGATTTTGATAGTGTCCTTGTGTTTTTTGGTAATTCTTTTAGGATTTCATTTATACCTGTCAGATGTGTATTTTTCTTTGGCTTCATACCTTTGTCAGATTCATTTCGTGTTCGTGCATTTATTTTAATAAATTTCATATCAGATTTTGCTGTTGAACGATGTTTTTTTGAGCTTCTGAGATTCTTTTTATGTGGATTTCGCTGTTTATTATTTGAACTTCTCAGTTTCTCTGTGTGTACGTTTTCTATATCAGTACTACTAGTTTCATCAGATGCGGAGTTCGAAGTTTCGCTGTCAGAATCTGTCTTAGTTGTACTGGTTCTTGCTTCAGATTTTACGCCTTCATACTTGTTTTTATCGTTTATCTTAATTACAGGTTTTTTTACGTGTTGCACTCCTACCTCGTGCTCAGACCAATACATTTCTGTTGCTGCAAATTTTGCTGATATTGTCGATCTTGTCGTTCTTTTACTATCTTTTTTAATATTTTTCGGCTCAAATATTTCATCCATCTCTGAATCAGAGTATTTACTGTCGATGTTTTCCTGGGATCTATATATTTTCTCTAGATGCTCATAATTAGATATTAGTTCTTGTAATACGTGATTAACTCTTGTTATGTTTTTGATGACGTCGGCAAACATTGTGTCTGAATTCGCGTCTTGTGCATCATTTTTCTGAAAGTTAATTTACACTAGTTAGGTACAATAGTGCCCGTTTTATTCAAAGTTCTTAATGTGGGTCTCTCTTAAGACGGGACATAGAACAAAAGAGTTGTCAAATGCCTTTAGATGAGAAATTATTACTTTAGGTAACTATTTATAACAAGTTGGTGAAAATGGGCACAGTAAAATATATTTAAAAGTGTTTGAGTATCTGATATTTTGCTCTATAAAGAATTACATATCGATAGGTTTCATTAAATTATATTATCAAATCCTTATCTACTAATATAGTAAATGCAAAAAAAACTCGTGTCTATTTGTCTCTCTTTCATGCAAAATCTACTGAACCGATTCAGATGAAATTTAACACACAAATTCTCTAGCGCCTGAGAAATCATTTAGACTTAAATAATTTTTACTGCGAATAGAATATGTCGTTCCGCGGAAATCCATTATAACGCCCATAATACAGGAATAATATTAATAATTATGCTTTTTGGAATGTTAATTTATTTATGGTGTAACTTGTAGTGTCCCACTAGTTATACCTTATATAAATAAACAATCAAAATATTGCCAATTAGTAGGTATTTCAAACGACAAATTATTTTGTGATTTTCATATACATATTTTAAGGTTATCTTACCTGGGCGCGCACAACATTAAAAAACACTAAGTAAGTAACTATGTATGACAACATTTGAAATTTTCATAACGATATCCGAAAGCAATAAAAATCACCTGCACAGTAAAATATTTTATTGATATTGAATTTTTGTGATTTTTGTATATTTATTGCTAGTATTTTATATTTAGTGCGGAAATTGTTGCGATGTGACATAACAAATGATTATTACCGAAAAATACATTCCTTAAGCATGAGATGGACTCAAACAACGAGGGTTTCGTGTCATATCTACACTTTTAATAAAAAAAAAAAAACATGTTATTAAAACCAAGTCGATAAGTATGATATCAGGACTGATACACGAATGGTTCCATTTTATTTTATACACTATTAGTAATAAATATTAGACTTGCACTAAACGGATTAAATCAAGAACAGAAAGAAAGATGTCAGCCAGCGGTTACCCATCCAAGTACTGCCCGCCCGCAAAGTTGCTTAACTTTTAATCAAAATACAGTTTCTTTTATATGGGAGCCCCATTAAATGCTTTTATGGTATATTTATAAGTATTTTTTGTTATAGAAACAGAAATAGTTATGTAGCTCTGGTGCCGTTATACTATACAAAAAAGGTGTGTGTGCGATTCACACACGGTAGAAGTGAAACTTCAGTAAATCGACAAAAGAATGAGATGAATAAAAAAAAATACTGAGCAAAAAGATTTTGTTCGGGCGGTCACCCATCCAAGTACTGGCGTTCCGGAAAGTTGCTTAACCTTGTTAGCGTTTAAGATTGGCTTACCTGACGTATTTCCGTTGCATCCGGTCTGAAATCACAACGATTCTTAAGAAGTTTCACTTCAATAACTAAAATATACTTACATAAAATTTTCTAAGTATTAAAGTTCTTGAAATTCAGCGTGGTAACAGACATATAGATAGACAATCAAGCTTCATAGCCTATAGGTCTCGTTTTACACTTTGTGTACCTTAAAACATTCTGAAATACCCGAGCTAATATAACTGAGTAGGCCTTTAAGAGTTCCGTCGTTAGACAAAAACAGATCTATCCGTCTCTCTGTGACTGTTCGAAATAAATAGTTTATTTCATTTATTCATTTACAAAACACAAATTCTTAGAACTATAACTTAAGATACGATGCTCGCCGCAGGAGTATAAAACTGTGTCGCGGCTTGCAACGCCTTCCAATTAATGTATCCAAAATACTGACTAAGAAATTGAGTTACACTATAAAAAAAAACGATACAGGACAAGAAAGTTAAAAAAGTTCTGTACGATATCCATGAACGACACGGTCCTGCTACCGGGACACAAAGACTTCTCTCTGTAACGAGAGAGATTAGGCCTCAATTCACCACGCTGACCAAGTGCTGGTTAGTGAATGACGCATCCTTCAAACTCTTCAAAGTTCTCAGAATATACCGGTTTCCTCAATACAATTTTCCTTCACCGTTAAGGCAGCCCTCAGAACCAGAGTTTTGTTTCGTGTCTGTGTTTGAACCTAAACCTAAAACCTGCGGAATGAAAGTCGAGTGTGCTCCTACTAAGCCTACACGGCTTTGTTAACGTTATTATTTTCTTTCAGTGGATGAAATTCAAGTAGCGTCGTACAAAATGCTGGGTTCCCTTTATTCCCTGGGAACCGACGCCTCGCTCACTCACGAGCGGAAGTACTTGAAGACGGAAATCGACAGGAATAAGCCTGCTTTGGTAAGAGGACGAACTATTTCATTTGAAATTTTGAAGAAATTTGTTTTCGAGGTTAGACATCTTGTTTTTTAAGTTCGAACGTCGACGTGAAAAGAGGGATTTGTAAGAGGGGTAAGTTTTAGTTAGCACAGTAGTAGCTCGGAAACGGTTGTACCTATTAGCGCTCCCATATACTTCACCGCCGCGCCCCGCCACACCGTTAAACTGCAGATACTCGCCACTGATGACTTTTAGTCTTAACCTCGCTTTGAAGGCGCTGTGGCGGCGCGACAGCAGGCTTTACGCAGCGCGTATCTACAGTAAAACGGTGCGGCGGCGTGGTGGTGGTATCGTGTGCCGTGAAAGTTGCGTGAAATTTCCGATTTATTCTAATCGAAAAGCAGGCAATTGTTAATCAATATTGGTTTTGCCGTTTTAAAGATGTATGATGGTTATCAGTATTAAATGAAAGGTATATTATGTACATTACCAAACTAGGAATTATCCCAAACTCTAACAAGTTATACACAAGTTCGAATGTAGGGAATGAAAAACAAAATAATGAATCCATACTTTAGTAAAATTGAGCTATATGCGTTCCATTTCGAGAAAAGTGAAGACAACCAGCATTAGGATTTCATAGTTCGCAACTGCCGTTTCTTTGTAGGACCTCGTTACTAGAAAACAGACGGGTTTATATTATTATAAGTAAAGGTAAAAGAAAACCGCGCGTTATTTATCAAAATCAGTCTTGTTGTTCTTTTCCAAACGAAAAGCCCAACGTTGATTTTCTGTTTTTTTTTTTAATATTTACAATAACATCATCATAGAAACACTTTCAAAATTACAATGAACAATGATAAAAGGTTTTTTCATCATCATCACCCTATTAACGTTCCCAGTGCTGGGACACAGGGACTTCTCTCTTGACGAGAGAGATTAGGCCTTAATTCACCACGCTGGCCAAGTGCGGGTTGGTGAATGTCACATGTCCTTCAAACTCTTTTAAAGTTCTCAGAACATGCCGGTTTCCTCACGATGTTTGCCTTCACCGCTAAAGCACGTGTTTAAAGCGCACATAAATTACTCAAGAAGAAAAATCCGGAGGTGTGTGGCGGGGTTTGAACCCACGACCTTCGGAATGAAAGTCGAGTGTCCTCCCACTTAGCCAACACGGCTTTTTTATTAATACAGATTTTTTACTGTTGAAATATAGGATCTTATCTAAGACAATTGTTCTCAGGGTTCTTGCCTCGGCGCCTTCAGTTCCACGTTTCCCGTGGCGTTCCTGGAGCCGCATCTCAACAAACACAACCAGTTCTCGCTGCTCAACAGGATCGCAGACCATTCCTTGGAGGCTCAAGGTTAGCCTACTCTCCACCTTTTACAACCATGAATATATAATAGCTCTGCATAGTTTAGTTAGGTGATGCTGTGTGAGTTGTCCGGAATTATTGGAGTTTACTCCTTAAGAAACGATTTGAGTTATATATAAGGCCCGGTATGGACATTTTATGAGGAGTAAAATCAAGTGTAACACGAAAAGTTGAGGCGTTACGTAGAAAGAGACAAACATATATATCTGTGGGATTGAACGTGTAGAAGAATGAGATGGAATACATTACACAGCGTATCTCATTCTCGGTCTCCTCTTTGCGCGATACTTCGTAGTCTCACTGTATTTTATTTATATTATTTTGTAACATACTTTATGTAATACGCTTTATTGAAGTTATATAAATAATCCGAATAATTACAGATAAATGTTTGTTTCTCTTATCATTTTAGCAGATGCGTTCATTTACCCTTTTTTCTATTCGATATAATATCATAATTATCGTTCGTAAGGAGTAAACTCCAATCGTGCGTCGTAGCTGCCACACACACACTTTTTTTTATTTATTTATCAAGCTTATACGAAACCTTTCGTTACATAAATCCACTAAGCCGGGCCCTGTTTCAACGTATCCGAATAAAATTAGACAATGTTAAAAATATAGCGTTATATCGTTTAGTGACATGACAAAGCGAGAAAGTACTGAAAATTATAAACCATTGACACATGACCTATTATTGACAAAACTACTACTCGGATTTTGTGAAATAAACCCTATGTCTCACCCCACTCATAATTTACGACTAGTTAAAAACTGAATGAATTTTGTCCACAGACATAATGGCAAAGATGGAGCAATCCATGCCCACGCTGGAAACTATCCTGAGCGAAGTAGACCAATTCGTGGAGTCCGAGAAGACCTACTCAGAAGCGCCGCACATCATAGACGTGGTTCTACCCCTGCTGTGCTCGTACCTGCCTTTCTGGTGGGCGCAGGGACCTGATAATGTGACTCCCACTGCTGGGTGAGTAGAAGGAATTATGATACATTTGGCATAGATGTGCAATGTTGGCACAAGGGTAAAGGGAAACTCTCTAAAGTATAATGTCCTTGGAAAATCCAGAGATTCGCGGTAGGGTTTAACCCCCGACTTTCATTCTGAAAGTGCCAAACCGGCTCTTACACATTATTCTTCATCTTGTATACATTATGATGTTGTGCTCGAAAGATGGCTGGGAGCTATCTATGAGAGAATTTCCCCTAACCAGGTCCTACAGCACAGCACCCACGGGAAGATAGGTTAACATTCTTAAACTGGTGGCAACTATCCAAAAACTATCTAACAATGCACATCTATCATCATATTCTTAACTTGCCTACCACAAGCGTGGTTAAAGTTTTATAAAATGACAATGGAACACCTCTCCCACAAAGGTATGACCCGTTCTTATGTAATTTTAGACCCAACTATCGCATTAACTGTACAACTTAGAGATTTGGTTTCTTAAAACTCTTACTTTGTTAGCATTTATTCTGTCGATTGACATAGACGTTTATTTTTGAAAATGGCGGTCGAGTCAAAATGGCGGCATGCTAAGCAGCATAATAAAATGTTGGAACCACTGTGTAGAAAGTAATTGAGTGCGTCGCGGGACCGCGTCTGTTTATTGTCGTACAATAAAAACAAAATTATATCCATCCAAAGTTTTACCTTCCTGCACTAAACAATAGAAACTCCCACAGAAACCACGTGACAATGGTAACATCGGAGCACATGAACCAGCTACTGAAGAACGTGCTGAAGCTCATAAAGAAGAACATCGGCAACGAGAGCGCCCCCTGGATGACGCGCATCGCGACGTACACGCAGCAGATCATCATCAACAGCAGTGAGGAGCTGCTGCGCGACTCGTTCTTGCCGCTCGCGGAGCGCGTCAGGAAGCGGACAGACAACATGTTCCACAAGGAGGAGAGCTTGAGGGGATTTATTAAGGTACTATTTAGAGTTTTAACGGGATATTTACCATGGTAGATTGTCTTACGAGTTTTCCGATATTTCGGCACAGTTACATGCGCCATGATCACGGTTGAACGGCCTAAAGCGATTGGAGTAAATCAAATCAATCATTTATTTGCCAAATACATTTCAATTCAAGTACATGTCACGATATTATTATAGTACAAGTATAACAGATTAGCAAATTTGGCTCTTTTTTGTCGGGTGATTACATCTTTTCTTACGGTAAAGTATTTTGGACGTGATTCCACAAACAAGCATATTTCTCTGATATACATGCAAGGTAGAAAAAAAACATTACAAATTTTAAAAAGTGGTTTGCGAGAGTCTCAGTACCAAGCTCTGTTAATCACTCTGAGGCATATTTTTTGAACTCTGAAAACTTTGTCAACATCGACAGAGTTACCCCAAAGTAATAATCCATAGCCAAGCACCGAAGATATGTGGCCGTCTACACAAAGTGGTTCCAACAGTTTTACTGCCAGACAAATCGATCTACCCTCTTTCTCAATCTTTTATTACGTGTCGATGCATCACTAGAGCTTTGACATGTTTCACAACCCACTAACACACTATCGCGCGCGACACATAATACTGACTGTGTCCGTTTGGACCTCCGTTGCAGGTTTTTTTCGACTATTACACATCTTCACAACAGGGTCCTAGATAATTGAAAACCATCTTTATTAACAAACTTGTTATTAAAGTTGTAATTATCTTTATTTAAAAGAAAACACTTCATCATACTTAATTTAACATATATTATTTGTAGAATTTCACAACATCAATGAGTTTATTTAATTACATGCCAATGGCAATACCGGTAACGTGTCGGTCGATTTATTTTTAACACTGATCACTATTAAACTCCTTTACATATACACATATGTATATTCATGTATTTATGCATATAATCTATACATATGAATGCCTTAGTGGCACGATGGGCGAAGTTTGTCAAAAAATTCTTAATAATTCATAGAATAAGTGTCCCAAAAACAATAAGGGCCAATTTTGCGAGGGCATAAATTTGATTATTTTTCAAGGCATCCCCCTACAAAACTTTCGAGAGAAAAAATCTGGGCGCGTCAATAAAAATGATATGACAAAGCGATGCATATAATATGATTTAATGAAGTATTTTTAACCATATTCATGCAAAAGTATACACATTCAACATTTTGCATCGGATGAGAACCGGAATCTGGTACACTTGAATCTATTTCAGTATAAATACATATTTTTAATCCCGACAAAAAAGACTGGTGTTATAAGTTTGACATGCCTCTCTGTCTGTGGGTCTGTCTGTCTGTCTGGGATATCATAGTTCCCAACTGGATCAAGTGATATCAATTTAGTTTTTTTTGTATGAAAGGCGAGTTTCGCGCGTGTGTTCTTAGACATGTTTGATCAAAATCGGTTGACCCGTTTAAAAGATATGAGGGGTGGGAAAGGAAAACCGAACATCTTCAAATATACTCAAGTGGGGTCTCAGATCAAAGCGCATCTCGTGCACATTACAAAATAGTATAACTTTTTACTTTATAGGGAACAAAAGTTGTAGAATCAGGGTTTTTTTAATTATAAATTAAGATTTTACATTGCGATGTCAAATTTGTGTCAATATGGGCCCTTAACATTAACATACATAGATCTATATCTAATGTATAAAATTTCCTTGTCACAATGTTAGTTACCGTACTCCTCCGAAATGGCTTTAGCGATTTTTACCAAATTTTATATGCGTATTCAGTAGTTCTGAGAATCGGCTACTATCGATTTTTCATTCTGGGTGCTTAATATGTATACTAAAAATATCTATATATGTATGTATATTATATTAAGTATATCAGATGTCTAGTCCCCGTAACACAAGCTTAGAGCTTACAACGGGGCTAGATGTTGTTGTGTAGATTGTCCGGAAATATTTATTTATTTATATTTATTCTGCAAAACAACGTTTGCTGGTGTCAGCTATTTTACCATAATCTTATCCCTTTTCCACAGTCATCGACGGACGATACTTCGCAAGTGGAGTCGCAGATACAAGAAGACTGGCAGCTTCTCGTGCGGGACATATACTCCTTCTACCCGCTCCTCATTAAGTACGTGGATCTGCAGAGGAATCACTGGCTGAGAAACAATATACCCGGTAAGTTCATTTAAAACTCGCAGCAAAATTCTAGACGTTTAATTCCATAGTAGACGCACAGAACATACTTTGACTTTCTGTATAGAGAAAAAAATACAGGGTGGAACAAAAGTTTCTGTCAGTATGGGAAGGTCTGAAAATATAAGACATTATAGTCACAAAACTATAATAGTTACAGATATGATGTTACGATGTTTTTTGTAGATAATGATAAGTTCTACAAAATTGTAATACATCACTTTGTTATATATTCTATAGTTTCGCGATTTAAGAAAGTTTTTAGGTTTTTTTTTCACCTTGGTTTACATTATCGGAGGTTTGCATAGAAATAAATATTTTTTTGAAAACTAAATATAGCCTATGTCACTCAGGGATAGTGTAGCTTTCGAATGGTGAAAGAATTTTTCAAATCGGTGCAGTAGTTTCAAAGCCTATTCGAGACAAACAAACAAACTAACAAAAAATCAAACCTTTCCTCTTTATAATATTAGTATAGATAGGAAGATTTGTTCTTAGAAAACATCGATTTTGGCAAAAATGTAAAAATGCTTTCACACATTTAAAAATAAACATGCTTATATCAGCATATAAACATAAACATACAGCAGCCTATAAAACAAATGTTTATACATTGTGAATTCGAATAATGACTCCTTAAACGTATATTTTTCAAGAAGGAAGATCGTATTCAGTCACTTATTGTCCAACGCTTTACCGGATCCATAAAAACTGTTGCCAAATATAACTTTATTTGCTCATACAAGATAAGCCTAATTATGCCTTATTTTAAGACTATTATAGAAATAAACAAGGCTTTTACAGAACTGTTATTAAACAGATATAGCACTAATTTAGCTCTATGATAAACGTTTTTTTAACAACCTTATTATTATTGGTTTGTTTATAAAGATTTAATTTAATCCGATAATAGACCACATTTTATGTGTAATATTTTATTAATAATAATAATAATAGTCATGATAGTATTTATTAATAACAATTGTTACATGTCATGTCTATAATGTATTAAATTATAATACATAATCACAATAAAATAAAATTATATTAAGTCAATCAACAAATTAATACAATTTCAAATGTCAATTACGTTAGAAAAATTTATATTATTAAACAAAAAAAGTGATTTTGTTCAATTAACTCTTACTAGCATAACATTATTTGGTAAAAATCTTAGATAATTCACTGTATGAATTACCCTACAATTTGGCAACAACTTTTAAACTCTCAATGTTTCTTATACAGAGGCCGAGGAACTTTACAACCACGTGTCGGAGATATTCAACATCTGGTCCAAGAGTCAGTACTTCCTGAAGGAGGAGCAGAACTTTATATCCGCTAACGAGATTGATAACATGGCAAGTGACGGTTTATCAACATGTCTTTTGTAAATTATCATGTTTTTATACAATCATCATCATCATCATCCTGCCCTTGTCCCACACTATGTGGGGTCGGCACAACATGTGTTTTTCTTCCATTTCCCTCTATCACCCGTCATCTCAGCACTCACTCCTTCTTACACATATCTTCTTTCACACAGTCCATCCATCTTTTCTTCGGTCTCCCTCTTCCCACATATCCATCCACTTTCATATCTAACGCTCTTCTCGTAACATGACTTTCGTTCCTTCTCATAACATGCCCAAACCACGCTAACCTATTACCTCTCAACTTATCCGTAACTGGTGCCACTTTCAAACTTCCTCTTATATACTCGTTCCTTATTTTATCCATCCGGGTCACTCCACACATCCATCTGACCATTCTCATTTCATTCGCATGAAGTCGTCTTTCATCCGTCCTTTTCACTGCCCAACACTCCGATCCATACATTACGACAGGTGTAATTACACTTTTGTAGATCTTGCCTTTAAGTTTAAGAGGCATCCTCGGATCACACACTGTGCCTGAGACCTGTCGTCATTTCATCCATCCCACATTTACTCGATTTCTTGCATCCCTGTCAATCTCACCATCATTCTGTACGACTGAACCGAGGTACCGGAATTCGGAGCAGACTGGAAGGGACACGCCATCTAAGGCAATAGGTGTGAAATTGGATGGACCACCGAAATCACAAAACAGATGCTCCGTTTTGGTTCTGCTGATTTTCAGTTTTTATACAATATTACGACTAATAATCAAAATTTACAATTAAAAAAAAACCCGATTCCGAACTTTTAACCAGTACAAAAAGATGGGTGTTATAAGTTTGACTTGTCTTTGTCTTTCCGTCTGTCTGTGTGTCTGACTGTCTGTCTGGGTCATCGTAGCTCCCGGATGGAGCGATTTCGAAATAGTATAAAAGGTAAGTTTTGCGCGAGTGTTCTTAGATATGTTTGATGAAAATGAGCCGGTTAAAAGTTATGAGGGTAAAAGTGGGGAAGGAAAACCGAAAATCTGCAAATATACTCGAGTGGGGTCTCAAATGAAAGCGCATCACGTGCATGTTGCAAATTAGTATGACTTTTTTACATTTAAGGGAACTAAGTTCTGAAGTCGTGTTTTTTAATTTTAAGTTTAGATTATTGTAACTATTGTTTTGTTTTGGTGTACAATAAAGTGTTTTTGTTTTGTATTGAAATGATTACTGATCTTATTAAGTATCTAGTTATACTTTCATATGATTTATATGTATGCTTGTTGCTAGGTTCTGATCATGCCAACTGCGACTAGAAGAGTTACTGCTGTCACCGATGGTGCCCCACAGGGTGGTGGGAAGGTAAGTTATTATCACACTAGATTTTACGGCGGGAACGAGAGAGTTAGTTCGTTAGTTCTGGTGGCCAATAGCTCCTTTTTATTGTGGTACTTGCGAACATTAAGGGTTATTTTGATGTGAACCCTCGTACTAATTTTGTAGGTGATTAGCCAGATTACTACAATTTTTCAAATAGTTAGGGGACAGGCTATATAAAAGACAGCGGAAGTAACTGCATTTTAAACCGCGTTAAATTTATAATAGAATTCCTAGACCTACTATTGACAGAGTATATAACTTTTACGTACCTATCATGAGACGTCAGGACATATTCAGAGAGAAGAATTTTAAGATTTTTTGATAATGGAACCCAGGTCTGTTTGACTGTAACCTTACCTATCTTTCTAACCCTTGCTCAGTAAAACATACATCTTTATAGATATTTCTATTTTCGGTCACCCTGTGAAAAGAAAGTTTTAAGACAAATGGCTGACAAAATAAAGCTTTTTAAGCTTTATAAGGTTTATAGTATAGCTGACTAAATCTCATTCCGAAATACTATGTCGTATTTAAACTAGGTTAGGGCTTGTTTAATCACACCCGTGTAATATAGTCAATAGTAAAATACGTATAATATGTAGCAATTTTGGTCAGGTTTCTTCACTGGCAGATGTAAACAGTTTTGTCTGCATATTTACTCACAATCTGCGATTAAAAATAGTCAATGAAGAACTGACAACTGACTGTGACTGACTGACCAAGATTGTTCTATATTTTAACCATTGATGTAGGTACTAGAATTTTTAGAATATAAAACATGCACTTAATATAAGCGTAAACCCATACTTTCACCACCTAATAATTAAAAGATTTAACAACCATCTCCGATACCTGTAGGCGAGCATTTACAACAGTCTAATTCAACTTTTCAAAACAGAAAAAGAAGAAGCACCGAGACAAGAAACGCGACAAGGACAAGGAAGTGCAAGCGTCGCTGATGGTGGCCTGCCTGAAGAGGCTGCTGCCGGTGGGGCTGAATCTGTTCGCGGGCAGGGAGCAGGAGCTGGTGCAGCATTGCAAGGACAGGTTCCTCAAGGTGAGACCGTGGGCCTTTGAGGTTCTTTTTTTTATATGGAAGATAGAGCTATGTTTGTCCACAATCTCACCTGATAGAAAGTGTCGATGTGGACGAAGATGGAACACATAGATCTAGAAGGTACCTATTCACTCTTGTCTTGAAGACACTCAGGTTGTAGTAATTAGGAAATACAGCAGCAGGGAGCGAATTCCAGATCTTTGCCGTGCGAATTAAAAAGATGGATGGGAATCGCTTAGTACGAGTGGAGGGAATATCCACTAAATAAGGATGGTAATTCGCCGTGCGTCTGCTTGTCCTGGAGTGGAAGGAACCGGGTGAATGCGTGGGGTCCAGGCGTAGCAGGCAATTTATTTATATTTTGTATTTCAACAGCAAAATATACTGATGAAATGGGCCCCAAAATATTGTATATTTTACAATATATTCAGTCAAAAGTTACTGTCTATCCACTTTAACGTCCAGCGCCCTCGGCGTAAGCAGCGATGATACGTCCCAGCCCGCGTAACGCGATTGTAGTTTATTAGAAGTAAAGGAACCAAAAACGTAACATAAGTCAGTAACATATCTTTCTATCCTCGTTGTTGTAATGATCATTTTCTTTTGAATAATTGAAGCTTTATTCGACCTATTCTATAACCATTTAAAACACCCTTTTACTTTAGGTTTAGTATGTTTTGTACATTTTTTTATTAAGGTTATGTATACATTATTATTATTTTACACAGAAAATGTCAGAACAAGACGTGTCGGATTTCGCGAAGACGCAACTCACATTGCCGGACAAGATTGATCCAGCCGATGAGATGTCCTGGCAACATTATTTATACAGGTTCGTCGTGTTTTTTTTTTACCTAATTTCACGAAAGTCGCAGTAAATTGTAGTATTCTTCATTTCCATTATAATTATTTCAGCCGTGAGACCTCATTCTTAGATGAAAGCTTTCTTCGAAGGAGAATTATTTTCAGTTAAATGTGAATTGCTTGCTCCGAGAGTTCGCAGTTTTACGGCAATCATCAAGGTGTCTGAGAGCTAATTTTGTTGTATAATACATTTTAGCAAACCAACCAAACTGCGCGAAAAATTCTTTTTTTTTTAAACGGACTTTTAATTCTTTGCTTATGTTTTTTTTATTTTGCGATATTTGTTTGACCACAATCTCTCCTGGTGGTATTTGTCTATCTAATTTGATTTTGTGATGTACGCTTTGTAATAAATAAAAAAAAAAATATATATATTCAAGCATGAAAAAGTGCTTGCAAAACATTATTTATAAAACCTTGTATTTCAGATTGCATCTTATATCTTACTAGTAGTGCCCCGCGGTGTTACCCGCGTTATAATTATTTTTACCGCGGAATGACACTTTCCCGCGGTTCAAGGTAGTCTATGTCCTTTCTCAGGCTGCTGATATTCAAACTATTTTTATTCTTCAGAAAAGAGCTGTGCGTTCAATCTATAAAATGAAACCACGCGATTCCTTACGTGATAAATTTAAGGAAATAAATATTATGACTGTTGCTTTACAATATATTTATGAGAACTTGTTGTACACACACAAAACCAAGCAAGATTTTCTAAAAAAGAGTGATTTCCACAATATTAATACTAGAAATAAGAATAAACTACAAATCCCTACATTTAGATTACGTAAGGTTGGGAAATCTTTTATGGGAAATTGTGTCCGTTTTTATAATAAGCTTCCGCAGTTTATAACTGACCTACCCATTCAGAAATTTAAGCTTTTAATTAAAAAATGTCTTCTGAAAAAAGCCTTTTATTCTATAGAAGACTATATCAAAGATGATAATGCTTGGACGGATGTAGCTCCGTTCCACTAGGATGGACAAAATAGCTGAATTTTGTTTTTTTTCTGTTATGTGCATGTTTGACTAGCATTTTGTTAATGTTAAATGTATAATTAATTGTAACCATGTTGTACACCAATATTGTTATTATATCAACATATGAGATGAAAGCTGGGTTGTTCTATTCGCTTCTCAACTCAGTGTAAAAAATTGAAGCGAACTGTCAAGACTATGTTATTTCCTTGATTATTCTTAGTTTTTATTTAAATTAGCTTTAAGTTGACCTGTCCATGTATGCTTATGCGTCAAAGGAAATAAACGTTTTGACTTTGACTTTGCTCTAGAGAATCTGTGTACCAAATTTCATTTAAATCGGTTTAGTAGTTTTTGCGTAAAAGCGTAACAAACAAACTTACATTCGCATTTATAATATAACTAGCTGTGCCCCGCGGTGTTACCCGCGTTATAATGGATTTTCCCGCGGAATGACGTTTTCCCGCGGTAAAAAGTAGCCTATGTTATTTTTCAGGCTCTAGAGATTCTGTGTACCAAATTTCATTTAAATCGGTTTTGTTTAGTTTTCGCGTGAAAGCGTTACAAACAAACTTACATTCACATTTATAATAGTAGGATAGGATATTAGTATGAAGTATGATAATTTAAAAAGCCGTGTTGGCTAAGTGGGAGGACACTCGACTTTCATTCCGAAGGTCGTGGGTTCAAACCCCGCCACGCACCTCTGGATATTTTCTTCTTGAGAAATGTATGTGCGCTTTAAACACGTGCTTTAACGGTGAAGGCAAACACCGTGAGGAAACCGGCATGTTCTAAGAACTTTAAAAGAGTTTGAAGGACATGTGACATTCACCAACCCGCACTTGGCCAGCGTGGTGAATTAAGGCCTATTCTCTCTCGTCAAGAGAGCAGTCCCTGTGTCCCAGCAGTGGGAACGTTAATAGGGTGATGATGATTGATGATAATTCCTGCATATTAACGCATGTATTCCTCCAGCAAACTCGGCTCCAAGAACAAGACTGACAAGACGCTGGAGACAGCTGAGAACAAAGCCAAGATCATTGACGACACTGTGGAGAGGATCGTGGCCATGAGCAAAGTACTGTTCGGATTGCACATGGTGAGTACTAGCTTGTGAAATTGTGTTTGGAGGTTTTGTCTGTTCACGTCCATAAGTGGTAACCCTCTGAATCCTTACACGTGACCTCCGGGTGGTGCTAAGAACAGTCTCTGGTGGTAGGCTTCGGCCGCGGCTTGTCACCACCCTCCGGGCTGGGCCAGTGCGTGAAGCGATTTTTTCGTGTTTCGTAATGTGGCCCGGAGAAGCCATCTTCAAGGCCTTCATGCTCCATCTTAGACCCCATCTTCACTTTACATCGGGTGAGATAGTGGTCAAATGAAGGCTTATCAATAAAAAAAAAAAAAAAAAAAAAGTAATACGATATTTTGCGTCCGGATTGACAACAGATTGATTGTCCAACAGACAGTGCACTGGCTACGCTGCGTTACGTAGTTGAATGTCGGAAGCACAATGTATGTAGGATGACAGATTACATCACAGACTCCGATGTGTCGGTGTAAACGATGTTGCCGTTACGTAGGGTGGTTATTAACATTGGCGGCGCAATATTTTTGCGTGAGATTTTTGTATTGCCTCGCAGTGAATGTTGCCTATCTTTATCTTTATATCTTCAGCTACTGAAATTTAAATCTATATTTGACCAGCCATTTTGGAGAATAGCAACAGATAGAAAGAATGACAGAAAAAAATATATCTATATAATATATACAGTGTGTTGCATTGTTCCTGTTGACAGCGAGGAATCACAGAAAATTGGGCCTTTCGCGAGTATTTTATGCTCTAGTATTTTGCAGAATTTCATAGAATAAAAACGAGTACAAAGTTTGAAAGGTTTCAATTATTTTTTATCTAAGAGACAACCCTATAATCAGCCACTTGTCTCAAACTTCTTCTAATAATGCTTTGTAAGAGCTAAATTGGTAAAATGATATTGATTGCGTCGCGGGTTCCTATGTTGGTGTAATTCATGTTTTCTCTTTTGCTCTTTTGCCGACTTTTGCACTATTAGCATTCAATACTCGATTAATTTATTGCTGTTTACATATTGGTTGAATTAAAAATAAGACATAGTTATTGTAAGATATATGATGCATGTCACAATGTGGACCCTGTTGGGCGCTATAGCAATTGGGAGCCAGACTGTTTTTTTTATAGACTTGGTACCTACATGTCAAGTTATTATATTCTGTTCTATTAGCATTATTTATACTTTATACTTTTGTTATATGTTTAGATTGACCACCCACAACAGATGAGCAAAAACGTGTACCGCTCAGTAGTCTCCATTCAGCGGAAGCGAGCCGTAATAGCTTGCTTTAGGCAGACCTCGCTACATTCTCTACCAAGGTTTTAGATTGAGACAAAACTATGTGTGGTTTTCTGTGTTAAAATATAAAAACAATAATAGTTTTTGTTTGAATTGTGAATATTTTTTACAGACCGTTTAAAAGCTATAATCTATATGTGTTTGTGTGTGTTTGTTAGTTTTAGAACGAATAACTATAACCAATTTATGACAAAAGTTTACATTTATGTTCAATATCAGTCGGTAAAGGATCTTATAATTAATTAATAAGTCTCGCCGAAGATGGGATATATGACAAAAGAGATTTCAAATTTCTTTATATAAGGCCTGACGCTGCGTTAAGCGGGCGCGAGCGCGTATTTATGCCAAACACGTAGAAAAGTGAGCTGTTAAAGTGCGAAAATGCGCTTGGATGTTAGAAATAATTTAAGTAAGGTAACAGTGGGCATAAAGCCTAATTTTGAACTTAGACTTGTTTATCATTGCCAATGTCCTAATTGCACGCTGCTGGACTAAACCACTAACCAGGCCACTAAGCCGAGACCACGAGCCAGTAACTGGAAGCGAGTGCTATGCGCCGCTAGAAAGAGGGCTGTGATTGCTTCTCTGAGATCCGTGCATTTGTATAAGCTTAGCAGGTGAGGTTTGATGATAACTGTGTTTTTGCATTTGGAAGCGTGGAGTTTTTTTAAAGATGTCAGGGTACCTACTTTGTGGTGCGAATGTGGCTAAAGGCAGGCATTCCTGCTGAATTTTTTGTACCTACGTGCAAGTAATAAAAATATATTGAAAGTTTCTAACAAATACATGCACGACTTTGCGCGTGCTTTTGGATTTTCCGGCGAGAACAACGTATTTTTCCGTAAAAAGTAGCCTATAGCCTTCCAACTTTCAAATCGGACCAGTAGTTCGTGAGGTTCGGTTCAAACAAACAAAGAAACTCTTCAGCTTAATAATATTAGTACCTATGGATATAAAATAACGGAAATGTTATTATTTTTTTTCATCTATACAGGGTGTTCGGAAGAACGTTGAACATACGAAAATGGGGGGTAGGGGGGGTGGTTTGCTAATCATATTAATAGAAGTTGTCTTAACAGAATGTATTTTACAGGCATCGTGCAATCAACATTTTCGCCAGGACTTACTACGAGCTGTGGCTCGCAGAAGAGAACGTAGGTCAAGAGGTCATGATTGAAGATCTAACAGTAAGTCACTACTAAATAAGTATATATATTTTTTTCATATGCAGAAAAATAGTTTAAACTCAAAAGTGAGGTTAATCACTAATTCAAAATCATTAAGATTTACTAATTAAGTATTAAATGAGACAGTGATAATTGAATTATGAACATAATGCTTTGTTTTCGTACCGAAATATTAATTCTTATAATGTCAAATCATAATATCAATCAATTCAAATAATTTTCCAATATAAGTCAACTAGCCTAATTAAAGCGATCGTGTTATCTACTGTTCAATAATAGTAATACTCTGTAGTGGTTTGTGAATTTGCTCCACCTGGGAAGAAGATTAATATATTCTCAACACTAGCGGCTCTGTCTGTGCTAGCGAATCTTCTAGTGATATCTCTTGACCGGTTGTTAATGTTACTGTGAAAGAGTGTATTGTTTTATCTAAAATAGCCATAAACTTCCAGCAATCGTTCGAGGACGCAGAACTGAAGAAGAGTGACGTTGTCGAGGAGGAGGGTAAACCAGATCCCTTGACGCAGCTGGTGACGACCTTCTGCCGGGGGGCTATGACGGAGCGGTCTGGGGCTCTGCAGGTACCGTATAAGATATACCAGGTTTCACATCACGGCTGTGTTTTTTGGCATTTCCTACGAGAATAAGTTATTTTCCCAAGGTTGAAAGTAGCCTATGGCGTTTCTGGATTAATGAGATATTGAATACAGAACGAATTACGAAAATTAAAGTTGTTGTACTTGAGATTATATCGTTCAAGAAAACAAACACTTCTGTAGCTTAAACCGTTAATATTAGTATAGATAAAATTAACGCATTGTTATTGGTGTGAACTGTTTGATGCACAAATCATCATCAATCAAGTTCCGGGTCAATAGAACTATTACCGTCATTCAAAAACACAATGGTCTATGATGCCGTTTTTAGATTCATCTGATTTAAAAATCGTTTTTCTCTTTGTTTACTAATGTTATTTAGGTGTTAGCATAATGCTGAGGTCCTATTGGACACAAATACTTTTACTTATACAATGGCAACATTCTTTTATTAAAATAGGTGCTTAATTAAATTGCTGCACAGCGCCAGCGCTTTTATTCAGAATTAAGTAGAATATATGGCGCTATGTAAAATTAAAAAAAGGAGTCAATGATTAAAATTATCATAAATATAAAATCTAAATTTAAAATTTAAAAAAAACCCCCGATTCCAATGCCTTAATTTCCTTAAATGTAAAACAACATAATATTATGTAATGTGGTTGCGATGCGGTTTCATTTGATACCCCACACTAGTATATTTGCAGATTTTCGGTTTTGCTTCCCCACTCTCACCCCCATAACTTTTAAACGGCCCAACCGATTTTCATAAAACATGTATAAGAACACTCGCGCAAAACTCACCTTTCATACAAAAAAAAACTAAATTGAAATCGCTTCATCCGTTCGGGAGCTATGGTATACACAGACAGACAGACAGACACGTCATACTTATAACACCCCTTTTTTTTTGGTCGGGGGTTAAAAATAACAATCAGTCTAAAACACGCAAACATTAAAATCTCACCTACAACCAACAGGAAGACCCGCTCTACATGTCCTACGCGTACATCATAGCGAAGTCCTGCGGGGAAGAGGAAGAAGAGGGCGGAGGAGAAGAAGAGGAAGGTGGGGGAGAGGAACAAGGCGGAGAGGAAGAGGGCAAGGCTAGTATACACGTGAGTAGCTTCCTAACCCTTGCAGCTTCGCCCTCACACTATGATAACGCCCTTAACAGACCTGACATTTGTATAAAGTCGCGTGTATTGTACAGGATTCATTTTCAGATGTAAACGGTATCTTCATTGTCGCTGAGATATATTGCAGGGATTGTGAATTACGCTTCAGTTGACTTTGATGCATATAAAACTAAACTAGGGCAATAAAATTAAATGGCTTGTATTTCAGATACATAAAAAAAATATAACAATAAAGCTACAAGACCTACAATTGCCAAGAAATTGACCTAATAGTTAAAAACATATAATTCGTTGGATAACATTAAGTTTTTTTTTATACATAGCCATAAAATATATATTTTTTTATGAAAACAAATACAACCGACGCCGATTGTAGAACTAGTAATGTCACTATTGATTGTTATTTTTAGGTTAGTCTGGGTGCAATAAAGAAATTATCTTTATATCTATATTGTGCATCTTTTTCTAAAAACAGCATTATTAAATATCTTAATTCAAGTGTAGTGAATTCACAGTTCCTGTAACACTTATCTAATGCGATATGAATATCACCTATGCGAGAATTGCCAATAGGAAATATGTATAGCAGTTCCTATAGTAGTATATTGAATCCGGGTAGCTGAGAATTATCTTGAAATAGCGGGAGAATATGGTAAGCTAAGATTCTATTGGTTTTTGTGCGCCAGTAAGATAAAAAACATATGCTTCTTGTATGAAACTATGTACTCGATAGGTATAAATTATTTACCTCTATTTACCTATTATGCATTTCTTCTAAGTACTATTTTAATAAAAAAATATCATGATTAAATGTAATATTCACTGTCACTGAAGTGCCTGAATTCTAATCTAGATAAAAAGTTTAAGACACATAATAAGGTACTTTTTTGTGTAATTGGTTTGAAGCTTCGCTTACTTGGCATCAAAATTGTAGTGAAAAAAATTTAACAAACGCAAAATTTTACTAACAATGATTTTTGTTTTACGCTATGACGATAGAAAACTATGGATACGTTTATGGTATGTTATGAATTGCTAGTTGGAAAATCAGGCTTTTATGACAATTGAGTGTTGTTTTGATATCATTGGTTTTATTTGTTTATCAAAATTCAAATCATTATCCGTTTCAAAATATAAATCATGCAGATCTTATTCAAAATTACTGTTTCAAAAAATCTAAGCTTATTTTACACACTATTATCTTCTCATTCTTCTATTTTTAAATTTATTATAAAACTTCCTTCCTTCCATAAAGTCCTTTCATCACAGCTTACTCTCACACCCTTCTTTCTGTGACCACATTTAAAATATTGATACTATAATACAGGAACAAGAAATGGAAAAACAGAAACTTCTGTTCCATCAAGCGCGCCTCGCCAATAGAGGAGTAGCCGAGATGGTTCTTCTCCACATATCAGCGTCCAAAGGCATGCCCAGCGATATGGTCATGAAGACTTTGGAACTAGGTATCTCTATATTAAGAGGTGGCAACATTGACATCCAGATGGTAAGTTTATTTTCTACCTATTGGCTAAATACATATGTGTTGGTATCTTTAATGTACAAAATGAAAAGTACCGGTCCTAATAAAGCTCCCTGGGAGTCGTAAACGTTATTTTAAATATCATCACAAGGTCAAAGATCAAATATTTTTTATTTTTTTATGTAATGATAAGTACAATCCTTTCACTAGTGTAATGCCGTATATTGACTCGTTTTGGTATTAATAAAAGCTTGGGTCACGGGCACAAGCTGTTATACTTCATAGATATTTTTTACTAAACATGTTATACCCTGACCAAGGAGAAACGTGCTTGCAGAACATAAATACTTGACCTCTCGGCAGGTATCGAACCCGCTAAATTTTGCGCCGCAAGCTGACCTTCGACCACCGCGCCATTGAAGCTGATACTTTGTCTAAACGATTGTCGATTTCGTGTAAGACAAGAGTCATGCCCGAATAATAATGAACTTACTGTTCATATTACTGTTAATATATCAAGCGAATAATATTCATACAATTTAGTTTTTTTTGGTTAATGAATAGTGCCCTTTGCGCGTGCGTTCTTAGACATGTTTGAAGAAATCGGTTTAGCTATTTTGAAAGTAATGGGGTTGAAAGTGGAGAAGCAGAATCGAATATCTGCAAATTTACTCGAGCGGGGTCTCAAATGAAAGCGCATCACATGCTCATTAGAAAATATAATGACGTTTTACTTTTAAGCTAACTAAAGCTCTGGAATCGGGGGTTGTAAATGTTAAAATTATATTACTATTAAGGAAACCACGGTTTTGGAATAGGGGGTTTTACTTCTCGGGGGTGTGTCTCAGTTTTTAAATAGCACTAGTTTAAACTTTAGTGGTGTTTTGTTGCTATATAAGTATTATACAAACGATAAAAAAAAAACTTAAATATTAAATTATTATTATTATTTTTCCAGGGAATGCTGAACCATCTCAAGGATAAGAAGGATGTCGGTTTCTTCACATCTATAGCGGGTCTCATGAACTCGTGTTCCGTGCTCGATCTGGACGCATTTGAGAGAAATACTAAGGCTGAAGGTGAGGGTTAATAATGTTAAAATTGATACCACAATTTAAGAAGGACATCGCTTTTTAGCGATAAGGCCGCCCTACCGCTTGTATTATTTTCTTCAATTAATGTCGTAGAGGACCATATTTCAGTTTTATAACTTATGTAGGTTACGGAGACTTGAATATATAACTTGAATTACAAAATAAAAGAATTGCATGAATAAACAATCAATATTCGCTATGCGAAAACATGTAAATGGTTCATAGGTATTTATTTTTATTTAGTGTTAGTAATAAGTTTATTAAAACTGTTTGTTTTCCGATTAAAATAAAATAAAATAAAATATAACCGAACCTGGTTTCGAAAACGGTAAAAAAAATAGTTTTTTTTAAATCAGGAACATATTTACTACATTTTATAAATTTTATTGAGCCTCCTTTTGAGTACTCGAAATACTTGCATTAGACGAATCACCCGGTTTAGATATTTACATGTTTTATGACTTTTATTATAAAAAAAAAAATTACTTTAATGCATGTAGGTATATTATGAGTCTGTTTATGTGTGTGTGTGTGTGTGTGTGTGTGTGTGTGTGTGTGTGGTTGATAGGTCGGCTAAAGAGAAGTTCGCAGGGCGCACATGGACGAGATTGGCCCGAGACCGTAGATAGTGGCGGGACTAAAACGTTGTAAAAAGTAGCCTATGTCCTTTCTCAGCCTCTAGAGAATCACGGTACCCAATTTCATTCAAATTGCTTCAGTAGTTTTGGCGTGAAAGTGGAACAGACATACAGACGAGAGTTACTTTCGCATATGTAATCTAATATAAAATTTCCATGTCACAATGTTAGTTACCGTACTCCTCCGAAACGGCTTTACAGATTTTTACCAAATTTTAGATATGTATATGCGTATTCAGTAGGTCTGAGAATCGGCTACTATCTATTTTTCATTTTGCAAAACAACGTTTGGTGGGGTCAGCTAGTATTAGTATAGATGTAAGTTATGTCTATTAGATGTCAAGATGATTATGATAAGACACAAGGTACAAAATACTTGTTTTTTTTTATGATTGATAAGCCTTCATTTGACCACAATCGCACCTGATGTAAAGTGACGATGTGGTCTAAGATGGGACATGAAGTCCTAGAAGGTGGCTTCTCCGGGCCACATTACGAAACACGAAAAAATTGATTGATTTACTTTGTTTGGTTTTACAAATCTTAGGTTTATTTAATCTTAAGGCTTATTGTCTGGAGTTTATTTAATCGTGGTCTGTGTTCACAGGTTTGGGCGTGGGTCTAGAAGGCGCCGCCGGTGAGAAGAACATGCACGATGCGGAGTTCACATGCGCTCTGTTCAGATTCATACAGCTTACCTGTGAAGGACATAACTTGGGTAATTTTCATCATCACCCTATTAACGTTCCCACTGCTGGGACACAGGGGATTCTCTCTTGACGTGAGAGATTAGGCCTTAATTCACCACGCTAGCCAAGTGCGGGTTGGTGAATGTCACATGTCCTTCAATCTCTTAAAGTTCTCAGAACATGCCGGTTTCCTCACGATGTTTGCCTTCACCGTTAAAGCACGTGTTTAAAGCGCACATAAATTTCCCAAGAAGAAAAATCCAGAGGTGCGTGGCGGGGTTTGAACCCACGACCTTCGGAATGAAAGTCGAGTGTCCTCCCACTTAGCCAAAACGGCTTTTTTGGGTAATTTTATATCGTTTATATTTTAAACTATTTCAGAATATTTTAATTACTTGATTCATGTTATTTTAAGAGTCTCTTTTATCACGTCCAAGAATAATACCGAATAAACTGTATCACTGAGCTGACTAGATATTACCATCTCCGAGTAAAGTTAGACAATGGTTAAAATATAGTTAAAATATAGAGCTATTTTGCTGAGTCACATGTGACTGAGCGAGATAGCTTGTAATAACAACCTATTAACACGTATTTTTGACATAACTAGCCATTGCTTAGTTTACTCGGACATTATGAATCTTTAAAAATTGTCTCCTGCCTCAGCGGCGCGTTGGGTGTATCGGGTTCGATTCCCGCTGAGGGGTAAAGTGTTTGTATATTTTGCAATTTACTTTCAAATTAATTTGTTTTACGTATTACGTTCCTGTGTTGTGTACCTACCTACAATAAAGCGTTTTTTTTTATTGTTTTGTATTAAATCAATCATTTTCTCCTTGATCTGTGTTCAATATGTAAAAAATCAATATATGTTTCTCTATTATATTATAGTCCGGTCAAATTAGATCAAATAATACGATTAAAGCTACATAAATTCTGTTAGAAAAAAAATTATACCTTTTTTGTGATAATTTTATAATCTACAATGTAGTTTTGAGTATTTTTATGATAGAAACACATTTTTTTTACCATTGACCTTGAATAAAAAAAAAACCATACAGGAGAAAGATGGGGAACTATCTAGTTTTGTTTTTTTTTTTATCATATTTTAAACAATCTTACTTAATTTAGATAGAAGCTAAATATTCTCAAGCTTCGAATGTATAAATTGCTAGGACTATTAAGTATATCAGATGTCTAGTACCCGTAACACGGCCTAGAGCTTACCACGGTGTTAAATGTTGTTGTGTGGATTGTCTAGAGATATATATTTACCTACTATATTATCTTTTTATAAAGTAAGTTTCCTAAGTTCAGAGGGTGTTCCTAACTGGTATTTGTCCGATAACTAGATAGAAACACTACGGGTATGCGACCCCGAACTACTCGAGCTACTGTTTTCCACCACCCGTTCGAATCCGTGGAATCAGTATCCTATAAACCTTTCCTTATCCTTCTCGTCCGTCACACCCTTATCCTCTCCCAGCATCCTCAAACGATGGCGTAGTGGAAAAAACTGCGTCTCTTTTTGTAAACCGTCGCATTAAGGCAAAATGTAGTTAAAATCGTTGTTTTTCCACAAACTCTCGTCGGTGGCTATAATATACTGTATTCCATCCGCAGCAGCCACGCTACAACTCCCACGGCGGTAAATGGGATAAAATCTGACGAGGGGGGGACTACCTGACCCTATAAAGACACGTACTGAGTCATTAAATCCAGACTCTCTAAAGAAGGAAAACTAATAGCAAACCCGAAAACGGGGTCTTCGTTTAGGCGTTAGCCAGATCCCTGCGACCAAACCGGCACCACACGTATTGACTTGTCATTCCTGTGGGTCCTGCCGGGGAGGTAATAGAGGGTGGCATAGGTTCTTGGGCAAGCCTATGTTGCCATAAAGTCGTCCGTCCCAGGCGTAGTAGCATCCGCGGAGAGGTCACTTCGCCCACCTGCCGTGCAGGGGGGAAACAACACGGGGTGTGGTAGTTACCAGTTATAAGTTCGTACAAATAGGCGTCATACGTGCGAGCGCTAGGGACCACACTCGACAGTAGGAAGATCCATCGTAGGTCTATTAATCAGTCACCGCCTGCTTCAAGTTGGGCACTCCCCAACCAATAAGGTACTGATTCGCCTCAGTGTTAACTTGTTCCGCCTGGGTGAACGGAACACAAGCCTCACAGCTGGACGTTGGCACTGTAATAGCAACCACCTGCTCAAAAGAAAAATATAAATCGTAAACCAAACAACAACACAAAATACATGCGCTTTGCGTCATGGAATGTCCGAACTATGAGGACAGGCTTCCCGAATACCTGTGGAAGCTTAGATTACGCTCACCATCTACGTAAAACATATAATATTGACCTTGAGCTTCAGAGGCTGAACATTGATGTTGCAGCCCTTCAAGAAACCAGGATTGAGGATGAAGGGTCCTTACGTGAACAAAACTACACCTTTTATTGGATAGGCAAAAACTCTTCGGATACACGAGAGCACGGTGTTGGTTTTGCGGTCCGAAATAAATTAATAAAAACTATAGAGGCACCTGTAGGAGTATCTGAGCGTATAATGGTCTTGCGACTAAATACTGAAAATGGATTCGTCACTCTTATTTCTGCTTATGCTCCTACACTCAATGCTAAGCCTGAGACCAAAAATCAATTCTATGACCAACTTGAAGAAACAGTGCGTGGAGTGCGTTCTTCAGATAAACTCCATATACTTGGAGACTTTAACGCCCGTGTTGGCCAAGATGCATCTGCTTGGCCGGAATGTCTAGGTTTACATGGCATCGGTAAACTAAATGACAATGGACAACGTCTATTGGAGTTTTGCTCGAGGCATCAGCTTTGTGTCACCAACACGTTCTTTAAAGGTAAATTTATTCGTAAAGTATCATGGATGCATCCCCGGTCGAAGCACTGGCATCAACTAGACCTAATTCTCACCAGAAAGAGAGATCTGAGGGAAACACTTCACACACGAACGTTCCACAGCGCTGATTGCGATACAGACCACAGCCTAGTTGCAAGTAGAGTCCGATTGATTCCAAAGAGAATTCACTCCTCCAAAACAACTGGGAGGAGAAAGATCAATGTTTTAAAGACTCGAGACATGGAATTAGTGGAATCATTTGGGGCTCTGGTTCATAAAGAAATGGCAACATGGGACAGCTTGGCACCAGCCCAAGTAGAATGGGATATGATTAAAGCTCTCCTGACTGAAACCGCAGGAAACACTTTTGGGTACCAGAAAAAGAAAACTCACGACTGGCTCCACCAAAACGAAGAAAACTTGCTGCCTCTCATTGACATAAAGCGAAGAGCCTTCCAGAACTTTCGTCTTAATCCCTGCGATGCGACGCGTGAAGAGCTCTCAAAGGCAAAAGCCTCACTTCAGCGAAGCATACGATATTATGCGAATGCGTACTGGACAGAACTCTGTCAGGGCATCCAAGTATGTGCAAATGTGGGAAATATAGGCGGAGTTTACGAAGGCATTAAAAGAGCTCTTGGTCCAACTCATAAAAAGACGGCACCTCTTAAAGAACTTGACGGCACTGTGATTGCAAACAATAGCCGTCAAATGGCAAGATGGGTAGATCACTATACCGGACTCTACTCGTGCCCTGTTAACATACAGTCAGAAGCTATGGGACTCATCCCTAACCTGGCCACCTGGCACGAACTAGACACCGCACCTACCGTAGAGGAACTTCATCTGGCCGTCAAGCAGCTCAAAAATGGCAAAAGTCCAGGCAATGACAAAATTTTAACTGAAATTGTAAAACTGAAATGTGTATTGCCCGTCCTACATAATAACTTGACAAAATGTTGGGAAGAAGGCTGTGTCCCACAAGATATGCGCGATGCTAATATAGTCACCCTGTATAAAGGTAAAGGCGACCGTGGCGATTGCAACAATTACCGTGGTATATCACTCCTGAGCATCGTCGGTAAAGCTTTTGCAAGGGCTATTTTGGCTAAACTACAAAATCTTGCCGATCGCATCTACCCGGAAGCACAGTGTGGCTTTAGAGCTAAAAGATCAACAGTCGACATGATATTCTCTCTCAGACAACTTCAGGAAAAGTGTAGGGAACAAAACACCCCTCTGGTCGTCGCATTTGTTGATCTGAATAAGGCCTTTGACACCGTCAGCAGAGAGGGACTGTACTCGGTACTAGTCAGTATTGGATGTCCACCAAAGCTCCTGAAGATAGTGCAATCATTCCACGAGGGTATGGAAGCCACTGTTCTTTTCAATGGCGAAACATCTGCTCCTTTCGACGTATGCAGAGGCGTACGTCAAGGTTGTGTGCTGGCACCAACTCTTTTCGGAATATTCTTCTCAGTGCTCATGAAGGTTGCTTTTGGAGATGACCAACAAGGTATCAATCTACACACTAGATTTGATGGTAGACTCTACAACTTAGCTTTACTGAAATCCAAACGACACAGGCAGAACCTATTTGTTGACAGTCTTCTATTCGCTGACGATGCTGCTTTCATAGCACACAGTACAGCAGAGCTCCAAACCATCATGAACAAATTTTCTAGAGCATGTAATCTCTTCTCTATGTCCATTAATATCAAGAAGACTGTCATATTAGCGCAAGGATTTTCGGAATCACCAGTGATTACACTTAACAACACACCACTCGAAGTTGTCAATAAATTCTGCTATCTTGGATCACTCATATCAAATAATCTCACTCTGGATACCGAGATTGATTCTCGTATTGGAAAGGCAGCCACCACGTTCGGGAGACTCCGAGAAAGGGCCTGGGACAACAAACACCTAACTGTAAAAACTAAAATGCAAATTTATCAAGCATGTGTCCTCAGCACCCTCTTATATGGAGCTGAATCCTGGACTACGTACGCAAAACAAGAACGACGTCTCAACACTTTCCATATGCGCTGTCTTCGAAGCATACTGGGCATCACATGGAAAGATCGAGTAACAAACGAGTCTATTCTGAACGAGGCACAGCTTCCCAGTATGACCGCCATGCTCAAAAAGAGAAGACTTCAATGGCTTGGACATGTTCTTCGTATGGACCCGACACGTTTGCCTCGACAAATACTACTAGGAGAGGTAGCAAATGCAAAAAGATCTGTGGGGCGACCATTACTACGTTACAAGGACTCGGCCAAGCGCGATATGATCGCATTTAACATAAATTGCGACCGCTGGCAGGAGTTGGCTGTCGATCGAGCCAAATGGCGTCGTCTCATCAACGATGGTCAATGCTCCCACGATCAAGCATGGTTCGATGTACTAAAAGACAAACGTCGGAGGCGTCACGAACAGGCCTCCAACCCTCGCCCACCTGAGCGAACATTCACTTGTAGAGTGTGTGGCCGAGCGATCCTTTCTCGTACAGTCTCGTCTTTACAGCCACGAACGCAAGTGCCGCCGCGATGCTACTTGAATCATCTGTTATAGATGCAAAGGCCCATTATTATTATTATTATCTTTTTATACTGGACTTATTTTTCCTTGTATAATAAATGATTGATAATATTTGCACACCTGCTTGCGGGTTGAATACAATTGACACCACTAGTTTATAAGATCTTGACATGTTTATAACAATGTATTCTGCAAATAAATGATTTGATTTGATTTGATTGAGCAGAATGGCAGAACTACCTCCGCACGCAGGCGGGTAACACGACAACAGTGAACGTGGTCATCTGCACGGTGGATTACCTGCTGCGGCTGCAGGAGAGCATCATGGACTTCTACTGGCACTACTCCAGCAAGGTATGCTCTAGGCGTAGCCGGGGGCGTAGCTGCTGCAAGGCCCCCGGGGCCCCAACTGAATTTTTTTGTTTTTTTTATTTTTATGTTGGCCTTTATTTGACCTCAAACTCATCTGATGTAAAGTGACGATGTGGTCTAAGATGGAGCATGAAGACCTAAAAGGTAGATGTTTTCTCCGGACGGTGTTACGAAACACGAAAAAATCGCTTCACGCACTGGCCCAGCCCGGAGGGTGGTGACAAGCCGCGGCCGAAGCCTCCCACCAGAGACTGTTCTTAGCACCACCCGGAGGTCACGTGTAAGGATCCAGAGGGTTACCACTTACGGACGTGAACAGACAAAACCTCCAACAACACATCAACTACCACTTTTCTATTTGGAGGCCATTTTTTCGACAAAAGGCCTTTCCTTTTTGTTGGCCTATTCTATTCTAGTAGAGTCTAGGTCATGTTAAGCCATATCAGTTGATTTTATTTTTTCAATCCCTGGAAGAAGTTAAAACAGTTAAATACAATCTATCACCACTGTTTTATGAGTGATTATTATTATAGTACTAAATAAGATAGGTTTTACTTTGATTTATTCATTTAAAGCTCACGAAAAAAGTGAATTTGTTGATTTGCAATTAAAAATTATTTAATCGACAAATGGGCTTCCAAATTTTACAATCGTACAACAGAAACTACGCGTCGTGATCCCACCTTGCGCTTTATATACCAACTAGCTGAGACCTGCGGTGTTACCCGCGTTTAAATGTATTGTCCCGCGGAATTACATATTTTCCCGGGATAAAAAGTAGGTATGTTACTTTTAATACCTCCAAGAATATGTGTACAAAGTTTCATAATGATCGGTTGAGTAGTTTTCGCGTGAAAGCGTAACAAACAAACTTTTATTCACATTTATAATAGTATAGGATTTTGAAACACCTTGTAAAGGTTTTCTTAACTCTTTTCTTCCACTGACCCTCAGGAACTGATCGACCCAGCGGGCAAGGCGAATTTCTTCAAGGCCATCGGTGTTGCGTCTCAAGTGTTCAACACGCTCACTGAGGTCATCCAGGGTCCTTGTACTCAGAACCAGCAGGCCTTGGCTCATTCCAGGTATAGCATTCTAAATTTAATCATTCAATCATTCAATCATATTCATATTCATTTATTCGTTGATTCATGTGGTTACAAATGGTGTTAAGTTTTATATATAACCTGACATGAGCCCCGTTGGGACATTACAACTGATACATAAGTAGTCTTAGACTATAGTAGGTAAGAAACTTATTACATACTCAATATTTATCATTAAATTTATATATGTTTAAAAGGAAAGTTTTTTTTTTAATAATAATATGGCTAGTGAGAATCTTTAATTGTTTTTTAATATTAATATTACCTATGTATTTCTATTGTATGTCGTCAATCTCAAGTCAATCTCAATCAATCTAAGCATTCAAAAATAGGTGTGTGTGCTATACACACACGATAGAAGTAAAACTTCAGTAGGTAAATCGTCAAAAGAATGAGATGAATAAATAAAATAACAAAAAAAATAATACTTTGCACAGTATTTTTTTAGTAGGAAAGATTTTTTCGGACGGTCACCCATCCAAGTACTGGCATCGCGCAAAGTTGCTTAACCTTGTTAGCGTTTAAGATTGGCTTACTTGTCGTTTTTTACGTTTGCATCCGGTTTGAAATCACAACGATTCTAAAGATGTTTCACTTCAAAAAGATAGATAATCTAAATTTACAATTTAAAAAAACCCTGATTCTAGAACTTAAGTTCCCTTAGAAATAAAAAGTCATACTATTTTGTAATGTGCAAGTGATGCGCTTTCATTTGAGACCCCACTCGAGTATATTTGCAGATTTTCGGTTGTCCTTCCCCACTTTTACCCTCATAACATTGGGGTCAACCGATTTTCATCAAACATGTCTGACTTCCACCACGCTGTATCTGAAGAACCATGATAGATAGATACTTGATATTTTGAGGGATCATGTATTTCCCTGGCCGCTATAACAATTAATACTAAAAACAAACAGTAAATTTATAAGGGGGCTCTCATACAACAAACGTGATTTTCATAAAGTTGAGCGAATTAGCGCAATCTTTTTCAACAACAAAAAAATATATATTTAATTTTCTTTTTTTTATTGCAAAATTTATAGAAATTACTATTATGTAAAGAATTTTATATAAATAAATGAAAACCCTAGGTATAGTATGAGTACATTACATACCGATGCACATGCACAATACACTCCAAAGCGAGACGTCGGTGCAGTCCTTAGTCCCCCCAACAAAAAAAGAATCACATAACGATCAATTTAATTAATAAATAAGCTATCTAACAGTGAAACAATTATTCAAATCGGACCAGTTCTTGAGATTAGCGCTTTCAAACATGCGAACTTTTCAGCAATAGTATATATTGTTTTTTTTTTTTTTTTTTATTATTGATAAGCCTTCATTTGACCACAATCTCACCTGATGTAAAGTGAAGATGTGGTCTAAGATGGAGCATGAAGGCCTAGAGATGGCTTATATTGAAATATATATTTAATATTTCAGATTGTGGGACGCTGTCGGCGGTTTCCTGTTCCTCTTCTCCCACATGCAAGACAAGCTGTCCAAGCACTCCTCGCAAGTGGACCTGCTGAAGGAGCTGCTCAACCTCCAGAAGGACATGATCACCATGATGCTTTCTATGCTTGAAGGAAACGTTGTTAACGGTAAGTGTTTAAGATATAGAATAGGTAGATAGAAAATTCTTTATTACACACACCATATGTTATACAAAAATATTAAAACTAAAATTTAACCAAGCATGTGTAATGGGCGGTCTTATTGCTTAAAGCAATTTCTTCCAGACAACCTTTGTATGGAAATAATTTTAATGAAGGTTGTGGACGGCGGTGGTAAACAAAATAAAACATACAAAATTTACTACTATTGCCAATACTAAAAACAAAAGTGAAGAGTGCTAATAAATATACACATAATATAATAATACCTACCTATGCCAAACTATTTAGGTAGATTTTTTTTACTAAGTAATAATAAAACATATATGTTGTATTATTAACTTAAAAGATGTCTTTTTTAACAGTTTGGAGCACTGGTTCCACTGTATGGTATCTTTTTTTTTTTTTTTTTTTTTTTTATTATTGATAAGCCTTCATTTGACCACAATCTCACCTGATGTAAAGTGAAGATGTGGTCTAAGATGGAGCATGAAGGCCTAGAAGATGGCTTCTCCGGGCCACATTACGAAACACGAAAATATCGCTTCACGCACTGGCCCAGCCGGAGGGTGGTGACAAGCCGCGGCCGAAACCTCCCACCAGAGACTGTTCTTAGCACCACCCGGAGGTCACGTGTAAGGATTCAGAGGGTTACCACTTACGGACGTGAACAGACAAAACCTCCAAATTTAATACGAGAAATACGAAAATCCTTCTAAGATTTCTAATATCATAGATGAAGTAAACAAACAGTTTTGTTTTTAGTCCATGGTAATATCAAAGAATATAAATAAATTATAACTTTTGAAACTATCATGGTTTTTCTGTTCACGTCCGTAAGTGGTAACCCTCTGAATCATCCATCTTAGACCACATCGTCACTTTACATCAAGTGAGGTTGTGGACAAATAAAAGCCTATCTAACATAAAAAAAAACTACTAGTACTTATTTAGATTTATAACGGGATATTTACCATGATTGATTGTCTTTCGAGTTTCCCGATATTTCGGCACAGTTACATGCGCCATGATCACGGTTGAACACGCCATGATCATGGTAAATATCCCGTTATTAATCTAAATAGTATGGAAATCAATTATTTTTTATCATGATGTATTCTTAGTTTATTAGTGTGTCGGCGTGCCCGTGAGATAGTGTCTATGGAAAAATAACTTTATTGGACTTTGATAAACTTGAAAAGTATAATACATAAACAAATATTGTTCTTTAGCACTGCCAAATGGTGCGCATAAGCGGGAAGTATTTGTTACCCACCCACGTCCCAAATAAATAATAACCATACAATAATACCAATAATAATGCAAGACAAAATTCATCAACATATTAATTGAAAATAAATAAGACAAAACAAAATTTATCATATATATATTTCCGGACAATTCACACAACAACATCTAGCCCCGTGGTAAGCTTAGCTTGCCTTAAGCTTGTGTTACGGGTACTAGACATCTGATATACTTAATATAGTCATTCATATATAGATATTTTTTCTTATACATATTGAATCACCCAGACCAAGGAGATCGTGCTTGCATAACATACAAACACTTTCACCCTCGGCGGCAATCGAACCCGCTACCTCTTGCGCCGCAAGCGGACCCTCGCCCACCGCGCCACTGAAGCAGTCAAAAACCTTAAACTAGTTAATCCGAATTAGATTCGGAGATTGAAACTTATTATCAACCCGATCGGACCGTCTATCCTAGGTATACTTAAAACGCAAACAACTTAATGTCACGAATCACAAAATCTATCTCTCAAAATCTCAAAATTCTAATCATTACGGGGATAACAACAAGGACATTTGTCATGAATTTTGAGCGTTACGAAGCCAAATTGATTAGCCCATAGATTTATTTTTGGACTGCATTTTTGGTTCGCGTCGAAAGGTTGGAATCTCGCAGAAATGTGAGCTTCGGTTCATTTATGGTGCGGGTTCTAACTCAACATCTCTCGACGTTCCTGAATGAGCAGTTTAGGCCGCAAGGGGTCAAGTTTCGACGGTTCATCGGTCGCCTACACTGCAAGGCGACACCGCCGTAACAGATGATCCACGATGCGGAGTGTCCGCATCGTTAGTTAGTTTAGTTTATAAGATTTATAGTTTTATGTATGTTAGTCTATAAGGTATATGTTTGAAGGCGCAGGAGGCTTCTCTGGGTCAGGCATCGTAGGTTTTTAGGGCAATGAGCCAAATCACAACACCAGGTATAACAGGTTTTAATTTAATTTTCTTGCTACACAAGTTAACACGTAATAATAATCACTGATAGATAAACTAGACTACCCTGATCAATTCTAGATTTGATTATAATCGAAATCAAAGAGGATACACCGAATATTAGTGATTCGCCGTGGACTTGGAGCGCAAGCGACCATTCCGTTCTGACAAGTGCCAAAACCAACATGGCCGCCCCGCCACCACAGATACGACGCTTCACTAGAGCAAACCCGCTATCGGTATGGTATCGCTCTTATTCGGTTATTTGGTTATCCGGCGTTACTGGCGCGCGCCGTCATGTTTATATGGGCCTTAGATGCCTGAAATAAATTATTATATTATTATTATTTATCCCTAAAATAATTTGTGTTCTAAATGTCTCATGTGTCCCATCCCCAGGTACAATCGGTAAACAGATGGTGGACACCCTAGTAGAATCAGCATCAAACGTGGAGCTGATCCTGAAGTACTTCGACATGTTCCTGAAGCTGAAAGACCTGACCTCCTCCGCCAGCTTCCAGGAGATAGACGCCAACAGTGACGGCTGGGTGCTGCCCAAGGACTTCAAGGAGAAGATGGAACAGCAGAAGAGTTACACGCCGTGAGTTTTTGTGCCTCTTTACAGCACATATTGTTAGTTCTGTTTGACGAGTCATGGTAACTGCACTAGAATCATCATCATCATCACCCTATTAACGTTCCCACTGCTGGGACACAGGGACTTCTCTCTTGACGAGAGAGATCAGGCCTTAATTCACCACGCTGGCCAATTGCGGGTTGGTGAATGTCACATGCCCTTCAAACTCTTTTAAAGTTCTCAGAACATGCCGGTTTCCTCACGATGTTTGCCTTCACCGTTAAAGCACGTGTTTAAAGCGAACATAAATTTCTCAAGAAGAAAAATCCAGAGGTGCGCGGCGGGGTTTGAACCCACTACCTTCGGAATGAAAGTCGAGTGTCCTCCCACTTTAGCCAACACGGCACTATCCACTTGAACGTCCAGTGGTACTGTAGTGCCACAAAACTTTATGCCGACTAACGTCCATGGTACTAGAGTGCCACACGAGTTTTTGGTTTTTTTATTTCGGATTTTCTTTATTTTCTAATAAGACAAGTTGCTAGTGTCAATGTCAGATGTCATTGTCAATAATTATTCTACTAAATTCTAATTAGAAAAACCCATACCTGGCAACAAAAATTATGAAAAAAAAAATATTTTGACAATAAAGTGAGAGAAATTTTCCGCCATTTTCCTATTTTTCGCAAGTTAATTTCTTTATGATTTACTTGTGATATCTGTATTAAAATTTAATATGTTATTTAAAAAACTAGACTCCAACACCGTTAAAACGGTACCAAAATAATAATTAAATGTTCAGAGGAAGTATTTTAAATAAATTTATCAAAATAGGTCTCCAAATCAGTCTAAAAATGCTACCATCCTATTTTTGATAATTTTTTAGTAAATGAAGATGTAGGTACGATGATTCATATTATTATTCAAGTTTATATAATTATAATAAAGAAAATAAATACATTTTTGGTTTTGAAATAGGTTTAGTACTTTTTATGTGATAAATAGTTTTAACGGAAAAATCGCGCAGCGTGTCACGCACCGCTCGCGTAACGCGGGCTGGGACGTTAGTCCCTAGTTACGCCGCGGGCGCTGGACGTTACAGTGGCTAGAATAAGTATTTGTTAATATTATTTTTTTTCCTGTACCTGTTTCTATGTGTTCTTTCTGTGACAATAAATGATCTGAATCTGAATCTGTTATCTATTAAGACGAGAACTGCGAAGATTATCAAGTCGAGCCAAGTTGTTACCCCAAGGAAAATATATGTGGCGTCCACTTATTTTCCTGCTTCGGAAAGGTCTCAGAATACTTAGTAGAGTTTTATAATTATTTATAACAATCTTTGTAAAAAAGCTTATAATTAAATAACGGATTACCTTGATGACAAAACTGCTTGGGACGGAATCTGCTCCAACAGCAAATAAAAACAAGACGTAACAAATAATTATTGTAGAGTTTCAGAACAGAAATGAGATGTGTCTAATCGCTTCTTTGCTCTCGTGTAAATAAAGCGAAGCATACACATGCGATAAATTTATTTCCTCCCTTATAAAGACGTTTCTAAGATTTTTAAAATCAAATAAAGGATATAAATTATATTGGATTTATGGTATAAACGGAAAAAAAATGTATTTAATTTGACTTTGATAAACTTTAAAAGCTTATAATATGATCCTCTGAAGATAGACTTTAAAAAGATACTGCATTAAGATCCGCTACTGTCTTCCTATTGTAGTTTGGTGGCATGTAAAAAAACATTTGATTTCCTCTTATATGATAATGATTGTAAAGTTTCAATACAAAAATGAGCTAGAGTTTGTAATCGCTTCTTTGCTCTAGTGTAAAAAAAGCGAAGCGACCAGATACTATAAATTTATTCCCTATTTATCTTTAAGCACCTATGATTTTTTTTGTTTTTTTGTATTTAATTTTTACATGTCTAAGTTTTGTGAAACCAAACAATGGAAATAAATGATTTTGTATCTTGTATCTTGATTATCTACCTCTAATGTACATAATATTTTGTTCTCAGTGAAGAAATAGAGTTCCTGCTAGCTTGCTGTGAGACGAACCACGACGGCAAGCTGGACTACATCGGGTTCTGCGACCGTTTCCACGAGCCAGCGAAGGAGATCGGCTTCAACTTGGCCGTGCTGCTGACCAACCTGTCTGAGCATATGCCTAATGAACCCAGGTAAGATGGCAAAGTGACTGCCTCAGTGGCGCGGTGGGCGAGAGTCCGCTTGTGGCGCAAGAGAGCGGCTTCGATCCCCGCCGAGGGGTCAAGTGTTTGTATGTTCTGCAAGCACTTTCTCCTTGGTGTTTAATATGTATAATAAACAATATCTATGTTCGTATGTATATTATATTAAGTATATCAGATGTCTCGTACCCGTAACACAAGCTAAGAGCTTACCACGGGGCTAGATGTTGCAGTGTGGATTGTCAGGAAATATTAATTTATTTTAAAGTCAAAGTCAAAACGTTTATACCCTTAGAAGCACATAGCCTACGTGGACAGGTCAACTTAAAATTAATACTACTAGGCTGCATAAGGTTAATGTATCATTCAAAGGGCAATGTATAAGCTTCTACAACAAGATTCCCAAAGAATTGCAACAGTTGTCAATTACTAAATTTAAGAATATTGTAAAAATAATCTTTGTAAAAAATATGTTGTGTGGATTGTCCGGAAATATTTTATATTGAGACAGTGGCCCGGTGGGCGTAGGTCTTATGTTGTTGTTGTTGTGAGAGTTGTATGTTCTTATAATAATACTAGCTGGCCCCAGCAAACGTTGTCTTGCAAAACATTTTTTTTTTTTTCAAAATGAAAAATAGATGTTGGTCGATTCTTAGACCTACTCAATACGCTCACAAAATTTCATGAGAATCGGTCGAGCCGTTTCGGAGGAGTTCGATTACGCACCCCGTGACAGAAGAATTTTATATATTAGACTAGCTGACCCCAGCAAACGTTGATTTGTTTTTTTTTATTTTGTTTTCAAAATGAAAAATAGATGTTGGCCGATTCTCAGACCTACTGAATAGTCTCACAAAATTTCATGAGAATCGGTCAAGCCGTTTCGGAGGAGTTCGATTACGCATCCCGTGACAGAAGAATTTTATATAATAGATATCGGATTACCTTGAGGACAAAACTGCTTGGGACGGAATCTGCTCCAACACAAAATCAAAAACAAGACTAACAAATAATGATTGTAACATGAGCTATAGTTTCTAATCGCTTCTTTGCTCTAGTGTAAAAACAGCGAAGCGACCATAAATACCATAAATAGTTACCATACATTTATTTCCTGCTTATTTTTAAGCACCTATGATTATGTTTTTTTGTTTTTTTGTAATTTATTTTGACGTGTCTAAGTTTTGTAAAACCAAACAATGGAAATAAATGATTTTGTATCTTGTATCTTGAATAAAACTAGAGGTAAATTGTTTAAACAAAAAATATGAAGGAAATAACATTTTCTTCACAGTTCCTGTCCAGTCCACACAGTTCGCTTTAATGTTTTTATGAGTTGAGAAGCGAATAGAACAAGATGATATCTCTGACCCACTTCTTATTGCCTAACCACACGAATGCTGAAGTTACGCGACTGATTTAACGTGATTTAACATTATGTATGATACTCTTAAGCTCAATTTTTTGTTTTTTGAGTGTCTCGAGCGCGTGGCGAACCTGACTTCAGTCGCGTAGAATTTGCTCTACAGAATTAGTTGCCGCTCAACTTACGTCCAATCGAGTTTCGGCTGTACGTTGCAACGCAACGAAATTACGGCAAGAGGGAGAAAATGCTTGCAGTACATGCAAATACTTGGCCCCTTGACGGGAATCGACCTACTACCGCTTGCGCCGAAAGCAGACCTGCGCCCACCGCGCCACTGTCTCAATATATAATATTTCCGGACAATCCACACAACATCTAGCCCAGTTGTAAGCTCTAAGCTTGTGTTACGGGTCCTAGACATCTGATATACTAAATATAATAGACATAGATAGATAGATGTTTTTCTATGATATATACACTATACACACACACTCACACGGCCATCCGCGCACTCAATATAGGTTCACTAGCTCACTTTGATTTTGAAGTGAAACTTCTTTAGAATCGTTGTGATTTGAAATCAGATGCAACGGAAAGGTTAAGCAACTTTGCGCGAAGCCAGTACTTGGATGGGTTACCGCCCGAACAAAATCTTTTTGCATAGTATTTTTTTTTGTTTTTTTTTATTCTTCTCATTCTTTTGTCGATTTACTTCACTTCTACCATGTGTGAATCGCACAAACACCTTTTTTACCAATACATTGAAATTGATATAAACTTATTCCTATATATCCACGATGATTCCAGACTGGCCCGTTTCCTGGAGACGGCCGGCTCCGTGCTGAACTACTTCGAGCCGTTCCTCGGCCGCATCGAGATCATGGGCGGGGCCAAGCGCATCGAGCGCGTCTACTTCGAGATCAAGGAGTCCAACATCGAGCAGTGGGAGAAACCCCAGATTAAGGTTACCATTTTGTCCAATAACTTATTGTCAAATTAATAAATGTATTGTCCACCCGTGGCTTTGCGTGCGTTATAATAGTTTTTGCGGGGGAAAAACAGCTACGTTTGTGTCAAATTTGATCCAAATCGAGCTTTAATCATTATTGTGTAAATGAAAATGAAATGAAATACATTTATTTTGGTACATTAACAACTAACAGCACAGAAGACAGCATACACAAACAGACACAAGAAAATTAACATAAAAACCACAAACAGATGAATTAGCTGGCAGGCTGTGCTGCCATGTACCAAAAAAGGAGCAGTCTCAGCTTAATGCCACTCCGCTCCCCGGGAGAGGGATCTAAGCAACGCTGGTTTTCAGACTGCTCCTGTTTGGATGGGAAGACATCGTAGTCTGTAGTTTGTAATTGGTTGTGTGGTTTTATCAAAGTTCCTTGTGTAGTTTTTTTTTGCGTGGAAAAGCAACAAACACAAACTTTCGCGGTTATAATAATAGTAATACTATATTCAGATAAGGCCATCCTCAAATCCACTGTCTCCCATTGCCGAACTACAAACATGATACAAATGTCATGTTTTTAATAAGTGTTGTACCTATCTTAAATATTAATTTTAAAAATTTATTACGTGTGTGCGCTTTTGTGTCTGTATTTTACTTTTTCTGTAGTGTGCTGTTGTGACCAAAATAAATGTTTTTCTATTTCTAAACAAGGCGTTGGCACACACACCAAACCGCATTGCACCAGCGTAGTAGGCTATGGACGCTAAAGCCAAAGTGATGATGAAATGAAATTAATTTATTGCTTGAAATATGGTATACCTACATAGGTGTCAGGTTATTTAAACAGTTCTACATAATTCGTTAATTTAGATTTGGCATGCAATGTGAATTATGATTAAAGAAAAAAATATAAATAATACAATGTCAATGATGATGATAATGGTATTTCTGGTTTGGATTTGTCATCATCATCACCCTATTAACGTTCCCACTGCTGGGATACTGGGACTTCTCTCTTGACGAGAGAGGTTATTCCTTAACTCACCACGCTGGCCAAGTGCGGGTTGGTGAATGTCACATGTCCTTCAAACTCTTCTCCGAACATGCCGGTTTCCTCTCAATGTTTGCCTTCACCGTTAAAGCACGCGTTTTTTGCTGGATTGCATAATCCAATTATAATCTTTAGTCAGCTACCCTATTATGAGTTTAAACCCTTATCATTAATTGTGCAAGCAATTTTAAACCTAATTTGTTTTCAGGAATCAAAACGCGCGTTCTTCTACAGCATCGTAACGGAAGGCGGCGACAAAGAGAAACTCGAAGCCTTCGTCAACTTCTGCGAGGACGCCATCTTTGAAATGACGCACGCTTCCGGTCTGATGGCGGCCTCGGAGGAGTCCGCGGGGGGCACCAAGAACAGGGAGGCCAGTTATATGTACATGGGGGATGATGATGATGAAAGGTATGTAGGATGACGTGTTGTGGTGGGAAACAAAATTTGAATTAGTGTATCAGTATTGTTGATATCGAATAAAACTTTGTTACTCTATTCCAATTTTTATAAATTGCGCAGAATTATAGCTTGGAAAGTTATACTATCAAATCGGACAACAGAAAAAAAGTCAGGTTTGAATAAATATTTTTTGTATAACCTCAATTATTAACCCCCGACCAAAAAATAGGGGTGTTATAAGTTTGACGTGTCTGTCTGTCAGTCTGTCTGTCTGGGACATCATAGCTCCCGAACGGATGCAGCGATTTCAATGTAGTTCTTTTTGTATGAAAGGTGAGTTTGGCGTGGGTCTTCTTAGACATGTTTCATGAAAATCGGTTCAGCCGTTTAAAAGTTATGGGGAGTGGGGAAGGAAAACCGAAAATCTGCAAATATACTAGTGTGGGGTAACAAATGAAAGCGCATCGCGTCCACATTACATAATATTATGTTGTTTTACATTTTAAGGAAATTATTGGCATTGAAATCGGGGGTTTTTCTTGAATTTTAAATTTACATTTATTGTTTTTTTTTTCAGAGCGGGAAAAGACCCATTCCGCCGCGGTCTCCAATCGGTTAAGGACGGCATATCCGCGGCATTCTCGTCCCTGTCCCCGGCGAACATAAAGGCGACAATCGCGGACATGCAGCAGATGCCGCCCGCGGAGTTGGCTCTCGGCTTCTTCAAGATGTTCTTCTACCTGTTCTACTATCTCGGCTATGGCGTGCTGGTTGTTGTTAGGTGAGAACATAATATTTTAATGTAAATTAATTATAATTATTATAAACTGTACCAAAAATCTTGTAAAAGATGAATATCTGTATAAGATGAAAAACGGCAAATATTTTTTCTTCAAGCACATACATTTTCATTGTCAATCACGAAATTTTTTGAAGTATGTCTGTTTCAGTATTATGTGCATCTACTAAAAATATTGTATTTAAAATCGTGAACAAAATAAACAATATACGAAGTCTCTGGATATAATTAGACCTTAAAACCTCGCTCGTAGCTATTTTCGCGTTCGGCGCGTCCCTTAAAACTGTCTTGGTGTTTTAAAACCATTCATTATATCACATCGGCGTAAACTACTATTGTTGTGAATGTAGAAAAAGCATGATATTGTAAGTCAGCGCCAGATATGACCGTCTTAATTATGCCCGAAAATAAAACCCTCTCTATTAAAAGGGCTATACAAATGGCAAAGAAATTTTGAATTCCGTTCAGTAATTTTTATTAAGGTTTTTTAGAGTGTTGCATACTTCAATTTAATTGTGTGAACTTTGTTTTAATTCGATAAATAAATTCTAAAGATTTGCTAGTTCAACGAAACAAATTTAACACAGTTCGTTAAATGATCAATTTATTGGTAAAACAATTAAGTTAAAATTAATATATACTATTTTTAAGCGCATCAAAATCACTAATATCACTTTTGTATCAAACCGTTCTCACTTTGTCTTTTTATACGAATCGACTACAGTTTTGATAAAAAGCCCCAATATTTTTACGTAAATAAAAAACTTATATAGGGCCATAGAAAGTTTGAATTTTTTGAGAGATTGGAATTTCCTTTTTTTTATTTGAAGAGAGTTTATTTTTATAGGAAATAAATGAGCTTCAATTTAAAGTTTTTTCCTCGGCCTCGACCGCCATCTTGGAAACCCTATTCACAAAATCCGAGTAAACTATGCAATGGTTAGCTATATCAATAAACCGCGTCAGTGGTTTGTTGAGTCAAGAGCTGAGCGAAATAGCACTATATTTTAACCATTGTCTAATCTTACTCGGAGATGGTGAAACAGGCCCTTAATGTAACTTTTCAATGGATGTAAGTACACATTATGCACACTTTTATAGAATTTCGTATAACATTGAGTTCAAAGTGAGTGCGGTTAATGATTTTATGTTTCAATTGTCAATAATCGTTTTTTATCTTTCCACGCGTCACGTGATCACAGTCATTGGTAAATTATATTTCATTAACTTAGCTTTGTATATAATTTATTTGTATATATAATATTATTTAGATCAATACATTTCTAATAGTATGTTTATTCTATAGAGCATATTGGATGTCCCGTCAAAGAAGCTTAAAGCTTACCAAGGGACTAGAATTTGCTGTTTTTAATCCAGTTTTTTTTTATACATTAATATAATATACAGGGTGTTTTTCGGAGCGCTGTACACACGATAATAAGTGTGTAGGAGGGGTTATCTTCTATCTTTTTAGCGCTAAAGATTATATTAGAGCCATGTTTCAAATTTATTTGTTTCTTTTTTGTATTTTCGTAATTTCGGCACTTTCATTTTTTTACACAACCATAACTTTTTTTTATTAGCCTGTGTAATGTGCCAAATGTATTGTTATAATTATCTTTAAAACGTTAGGGGCCGATTTCTCCAACGTGGCCAAATATAATAGCCAGTTACCCAATAAATGTGAACTTCAATCTGTCGACTTATAAAATTCTCGTGTCACAGTTTTTGTTGCCATACACCTCCGAAACGGCTTGACCGATTCTCATGAAATTTTGTGAGCATGTTGAGTAGGTCTGAGAATCGGACAACATCTATTTTTCATTTTGCAAAACATCGTTTGCTGGGGTCAGCTAGTAGTTTATAGATTTGTTAATATTATTTGACGTTCGAAAAATTGGCCTTTAAACGTTGTTTTTTTTCTTCGATATTTTATAAATTCTAATTCCATATCATATAATTGAATGTAATTTTTAATGTATACTATAGGTATATCTTCGGCGTCCTGCTGGGCCTGATGCGAGGCCCACAAGTGGAGGAACCGCCCCCGGAGCCGACGGAAGAGGAAAAAATCGGTCAGTTGCGACGCAATTTGCTCAACAGCTCAAGTAAGGTTCAATATAAGTGATCGCTTCGGGGCGCGCGTTTGGTCGTTACGTTTGTATAGGGACTTATGCTGAACTTAATGCTTTTTATTAATTTGAGGACGTTACAAAATGGGGGTAGTCTTCAAAACATTTATTAAAAACCAAAATGAGTATTAGGTACATAAAGAACGCAGTATTTAGGACTCAACTCCTGTGCTAGTTAGAAACTGTGTTGCAGCAATGTAATTACCCTCAAACCACGTACAAAATACCTTAGTAAAGCTTATAAATATATACTTTACAGACTAACATATATTACTAAGAAATATAACTTAAAACTAATTAGGGATTTAGTTCAATATTATATTGTTGATGATTTTTATTTACATTACGGTCTATTAAAACTTGCATTTATCGTGTTTTATCTGCACCCTCGATATGTCGCTAGACTTAAAAGATGTTATAGATAAAGTTGATTTCATTATTGCTCATATTTTGTATCGTATTAATTGGGCTTATTTACTATATTGAATATATAGCCTATTTGAAAATATATTTACCTACATAATGTTGGATATTTTCATAAAAACCGTATGATAAAGCACAATGTACATAAAAAGTAATCCTCTATTTCCTCTATTTATTTCTATGATGTGTATGTTATACTGAATCTCAGATAGGATAATAAATGTAATAAAATATTAATATTAAGGGAAAATGTAGGAAAGTAATGACCAAACGCCAAAACTAAATCGCCAAAGCAGATTAACGTTTGAATAACTATTAATGTGATTGGCATATTTAACTAAATTTAATTGAATTTAACTTAATTAAATCTGCTTTTAAGGCGACAGGTAAGTCAACTTACACTTTTACAAAACTCTTTCATATTTATCTCCTAGAAGAAATTCGATTAAAATGAATTTCTTAAAATTACTATTTAAGGGTGTTCGGTAGAACGTTGGACATACGATAATGCTGGGCAGATATGGTGGACTGCTAACTAACTAGCAACTAGCAAAATTTTCCTAAGGCTAGACCTAAATTCTGTATTTTTTATTAGAATGTTAATGGTTGGCTTAATCTTGAAGGTCCCTTAGTGTAACATTCCAGAATTAATAAAATAAATGAATTAAAAATCCTGAGACTTAAATTAAATCTTTTAAGCTTCTTAGTTAGCAGACCACCTACCCCCCATTTTCGTATGTCCAACGTTCTAACGAACACCCCCTATAATCTAGGATTTTATAAATATATGAATATTATATCCTTATATCTATATAAATTACATTTATATAATCCTATTGTGTCTACATAAGATAATTTCTATTAAATCCCTACATTCTTATCCACCTTAATGTGGAACTACCTGAAGTTGGAACATTGGACATCAGCAAATGTTTAAAATCGCAGGAGCTGTGTTTGTTGTATTTTCTGATAACATCAACCGAGTACTTTTAAGACAAGTTACCTTTAAAACTGGAAACAAAGTCTTTATGTGGACGATTTAGCAACCGATAGTAAAAATAAATATCTATATCTGAACATTCTAATATAAAACTCCAGAATATTCGATGTTTGATGAAACAAAATTCTCGGCTATTGTACTGAACGAAGTCTCTTTTTAATCTTGGTTGTAAACGATAAAAAGTAATTTCGAATGTACGTTTGTTCTCCTCTATAAGTCGCATTTCTTAATGAGATTATTGTGTTCATGTTCAAACAACAAATCATGAAGTAAATTATTATAGTTGAAATTATTTAGAATGGTGTAAAACATCTCTAAAATGTCTTGATATAGATGTATAATATTACTTACTTTTAACGCCACGATTTTGTGGGAACGACGTATTTTGCTCTGGTAAAAAGTAGCCTATAGCTTTCCTCGGTAAATAGGCATCTAAACTAACAGTGAAATAGTTATTCAAATCTGACTAGAAAATCCTGAGATAAGCGAGTTCAAAAAACAATCTCTTCAGTTTTATAATATTAATATACCTATAGATATAATATTTATCCCGCTATTTAGGGCCGCCCATTGTATATTTTGTTGTTGTATTTTGTTTCCCTGTGTGTGCAATAAAGTGTATTGTATTGTATTGTATTTATAATTACAGGTCCCTTACGTCACTTGCCCGCGTTACCGGCCGCTGATGACACTGGGCAAATGCAGGTCTCTGCTTTCGGACTGGACATCACTAAGGAAGACAACGGACAGTAAGTGTTACTACTCGTAATAATTTGCATAACATAGCTCGCCGATGAAAACATGTGTTGGGCAAATGCAGCAAGGCAATTCTCGCGCGTACGATATTATAACAAATTCGATAAATAACCAAAAAACGGTCGATTTAAAGTAAAGTAAGTAAAGTAAAGTAAAAATCATTTATTTGCGACTTCAACACACATACATTCATACACATTTACTTATTAAACACTACACTATTAAACAGGAACACTCAAACTTAACATTAACTTACAAGTAACTAACTTAAGGTTAAAGCTAAAGACAATATAGGTCCAGGTTGCATGTGTGTTGCAGTGCGGCAAAAAGGTAATTGCTCAGTGATTAACGTTGCACAGGGTGCAACCACTGATTTTCAGAAATTACCTAGAGTTACAAAAACTAAATTTAAAAAAAGAGAGTCCTCGGTTGATGAGATAATTATCACAATAAAAATTAAATAAGATAATGAATTTATAATAAATAATAAGGCTATGTAGAAAAAGAAAAGTCAATAAATTGAAAATCTGATACCTATCGATAAACACTCTCAAAGCTATAAACGGCAAACGAAATGCTGGGGTATCCCCTGTTTTTGTACGTGAAGTAGATGCAATTTCTTAATTTAAGAATTGTTATAATCATAAACATGAAATATCTAAAGGCACTTTTTGAACAATCACATTTTTTTCAATAATATTATTTCCCTTTTATAAAAAGTGTTCATCTTAATATCCAATAGCAACAAATAACCACAAAGGTATCTATAACATTTGATTTATACCTTAGTAATGCCCCTATGCGATATTCACCAACCCACACTGGTAACAATCTCTCTCGTCAAGAGAGAAGTCCCTGTGTCCCAGCAGTGGCAGTGCGTTGATGTTGTTGTTGAATATCCTTAAGTTATGTTATACCTATGATTGCCCAGGCTACAAGTGAAGCCGCACGAATCTCCGAGCACATCGTCACCATCATCAGGGGAGGAAGCGGAGGCGTCGCCGGACGAGACCGCGGAACACACGGGAGAGGAAGTTAGACCGCCCTCGCTTATCGATCTACTCGGGTAAAGTTACAGGCTAAAGTGGAGTGCGAGTCAAAACGTTTATTTCCTTAGAAGCCTATGCTTACATGGACAGGTCAACTTAAAGCTAATTTAAATAAAAACTAAGAATAATCAAGGAAATAACATTGTCTTGACAGTTCGCTTCAATTTTTCGCACTGAGTTGAGAAGCGAATAGAACAACTCAGCTTCCATCTCTTATGTTGTTATTATAACAATATTGTTGTACAACATGGTTATCACTTAAACATTCAACATTCGATATCAAATTCACCATGTACAAAAATACAAAATGTTTATTGTGGTAACAAAATGATACAGAACATTATCCGTTATCGGATGCCTCCTTTTAAGTACTAAGTACCTGTATAAGGAGACAACGCTCTTCCATAGAATACACTTATCTATTAACTTATCTTGGTAATAAATAAAATAAACATTTTCACACAACACAAACAAACAAACAAATAATCAATATAAATCACATCACTTTTTGAGGGTAGAGGCAAAATAAAAGTAAGTCAAATGCACTGTCGTATCTGCAACTAAAGGCAAGCCTCATTAGGATAGGAATGTTGGTGTATGGTACAATTTGTGAGCTATGAGCGTATTTTTAACCATATAGCTTAAAGACATTGTAGCTGAATTGCCTGAATTGTGTTATGTCTTTGTGAGACGATGGACAGTAGTTCTTAAGGCCTTGTAAGAATTGATCTAGATTTAAAACAACCCCAAGACTCCTTAGTCCTTAGAAACCTTAGTTCCTTTTACACTTGCCAAATATTCTTCCAGTCTGTAGGTGATCTTTTTAAGCCCCGACCAAAAATCAAATAAAAAAAAAACAAAAAAGAGGGGTGTTATAAGTTTATATATATATTTAGTGAAAATCGGTTGACCTGTTTAAAAGTTATGAGGGTAAAAGTGGGGAAGGCAAACTGAAAATCTGCATATATACTCGATTCTCATTTATGAAAGCGCATCTCGTGCACATTACAAAATAGTATGACTTTTTACTTTAAGGTAACTAAGGATCTGGAAATGGTTATTTTTATTAAATTAGAAATTCCGGACAATCCACACAACAACATCTAGCCCCGTGGTATGATCTTAGCTTGTGATACGGGTACTAGACATCTGATATACTTAATATAATAGACATACATACATAGATATTTTGTTATTATACATATTAAATACCCAGACCAAGGAGAAAGTGCTTGCAGAACATACGAACACTTGAACCTCGGCGGGAATCGAACCCGCTACCTCTTGCCCGCAAGCCGACCCTCGCCCACGCGCCACTGAGGCAGTTATTTTTAATTGTAAATTTAGATTATTTAATTAAGATATTGCATTAAATATAATTATTTCAGCGGCGAACAAGCAAAGAAGCAGGCTCAAGAACGTATGGAGGCGCAGGCCGCTCAACAAGCCGCCATGTCCGCCATTGAGGCAGAGAGCAAGAAGGTAAAACAACTATTCTTACAAATCAAAACTCTTTTTTTAACTCCCGACCAAAAAAGAGGGGTCTTATAAGTTTGACGTGTCTGTATATCGGTCTGTCTGGGACATCATAGCTCCCGAACGGATGGAGCGATTTCAATTTAGTTTTATTTGTACGAATGGTGAGTCTAGCGCGAGTGTTCTTAGACATGTTTTATGATAATCGGTTGAGCCGTTTAAAAGTTATGGGGGTGAGAGTGGGGAACGAAAACGAAAATCTGCAAATATACTCGAGTGGGGTATCAAATCAAAGCGCATCGCGTGCACATTACTAAATATTATGGTGTTTTTCTTTTATGGGAATTAAGGCATAGGAATCGGGGGTTTTTCTTAAATTTTAAATTTAGCTTTATTAAAGACTGTATGCCTTTCTTAAAAATAATAACCTAGTATTCACGTTCACTATAGTCAACAGATCTACATATACTCTAATAAAAAAATAAAAAGAATGAAAAGATTCGACAAAGTCTAATTTTATTTGTCTACTGTTACTAACACATTGCTGGTTACTAGATAGTTAATAGAGAAGCAGCGACGCGATATTTATTATATATTTACATTAATTATGTTTCGATGATTTTAAAGCAACGTGGAAGCTTGCATGGACTTATAAGGGCTAAGAAGGTAACATCTAGAAAATATAACTTTTAAATTATTCAAATTATTTATTGTACTACTTTTTTATTTATTTCAAGTGTACTTTTTCATAAAGTTGTTATACATTTTACATAGGTACTTAACTTATTAAGTACAAAACGCAATATATAATATAAAAAACAGTTTTAACGTCACAAAACAAAAAGCATGTACAAAACAAAACAAAACGATAAATTTAAACAACACATAAAAATGAATTTAGTATGTAGTACATTGGTACTAAGGTATACATATAGGTTGGTATTGGTAAGATATAAATTGTATAAAGATAAAGATAAAGATAATTTATTTGCTTGAACACAATGTAGGTCACACAGATGTTAACAAAAATATTGTATCAATTATATTCTACTAAAAATAGCATGCAAATATTTTATAAAATTTAATACAAGTCAATAACGAAAAAATAATAATAATAATAAATAAATGAAATAACAATGTCAAGATTTTATATTATGAAAATTGATTAAAAAGCTAGTTTATCTATCATAAAATCATTAATATTATAATAGCATTTATTTGTCAGTAATTCTTTAAGTTTAGTCCGGAACATAGTATCGTTAAGTTTTTTTAATGAAATTGGTATTTTATTATAGATTTTGCGTGACATACATACCACACTTTTCCGCATGAATGCTGTTTTATTGTTCGGAATTCGCAGTTTGCAGTTATCGCGTCTGTTTCGTACAACCAAATCAGACATGCATGGGAAAAGATGAGGATGTTTTCTAACGAATAATGCCATTTCAAATAAATATAATGAAGGTATAGTTAGAATCTTGTGCTCTTTAAACAGCGGTCTGCAACTGTCGGTGACATGCAAGCTAAACATGGATCTAATACATCTTTTTTGTACCTTAAAAATTATTTCTCTATTGGTAGAGTTGGCCCAAAAAATTATACCAAATCTCAAAACGGACTCGACTGTTCCATAATAAGCTGTTATCAGAGTGTCTATGTTAACTACAGAAGATAATTTATAAAGTGCGTATGTAGAGCTACTTACTCGCTTACTCAATGTATCAATATGGGATTTCCAATTTAATTTGCTGTCAATTTCAATACCCAGAAATCTTACTGATTCTACCTGGTCTATTTTATTATCATTAAATTTAATGTTTATGTCAGAATTATTATTGATTTTTTGGCTGAAATGCATGATATTTGTTTTATTAAGATTTTTTTTAAATTATTATTATCAAGCCATTTAATTATTGAGATCAAAGAATTATTAATGTCAAAATTGTAAGTATCTATGTCGTCACATTTAATTGTAATTGTACTATCGTCAGCAAATAATGTCATGGGGTGAGTAACTGCTCTGGGTAGGTCATTTATGTATAATAGAAAAAGCAACGGTCCCAGCACACTCCCCTGTGGAACACCAAAGTGTATTACCTGTTCTACTGAGCGATACGATTTTTCACATTTTGATTTATTGTCGAGTTTCCTAATCTCAGTAATTTGTCTTCTATCTCTAAGATAGGAACCAAGAAGTTGAGAAACTTTTCCCCTAAAACCATATGCTTCTAATTTATTGATTATAATATCATGATCTACGCAGTCAAATGCCTGTGACATATCACAGAACACAGCACATATGGGTGTCCTATTGTCTATCGATAATATAATATTTTCAATAAACTCGTAGATAGCTAAGTTGATTGACTTTTTACGGCGGAACCCCTTTTGTTCATTACATAATAGTTTATGTTTTTCTAGGAAGCAATTCATTTCTTCATATATACAGGGTTTCCCAGAAATGGTGGATAATCCTGCACGTGCGTGTGCGGGGGGGGGAGGTGGGGCCCCAAATCCCAAAAAAAAAAATCTATTCCCAACAGTCCGCGGTCTACGAATTTTTTTGTAAAATTTAGAAATTTCCCAGTTTTCCTCACATTTGTGGGCATCACGTCCGCTACATGAGGCCTAGTTCGGATTTTTTTCTTTTAACGTATTCCCTAATAATGGTATTCCTAAATTACCTTTAAAAAAACGCAACTACTTAGGATAGTAGTTAACTAGTAGTCCCTAAACATAATTTTTATTTCTGAAATTTATTTTACTGCTAAGTTTGAGCACCTGTGGTATAAAAAAAATGTATTGGAGTTTTATAGCCAACCACATAAAAAAATTACCAACATCATAAGGATTCTAAAACAGTAGCATAAGTATCTACTTTAATGGTAAAATTACTGAGCTATAGCTACTAATGTGTAAAAGTAGGCGTTTCATTACAAAATTGCAAAATTATTTGCAGATATTTTTTTTTAGTTTTTATCAGTTAAGTAGAGCTGTCGACCCTAAAATTAGACTTTACTACCTGCTCGGCACATTCAGTTGAATTCTAAGCTGTGTGAGCGAGACAAACTGTGCTTGGGAAAATTGCGAGTGAAAGGGTCAACAAATCTCCTTTGTATGGTAGAATTCGTGTTTGGTTATTGTTTTGTCTCCGTAGTTAAAACTATTTTAATTTTAGTGCGTATTTCGACGTTCTCGACATCGCATGTGCTCTTGTTTTTCTGATTCTCGGTGACAAAATTCTACATTTGGCATTCTACTGGACTCGATTTGTGCATTTTGATTGGATTTTGTTTGTTTGGTGATAACTGCGACGACTCGGCATTCTATTGGACATTTGTTTTGTATATCAACAGGACTGTGTGATGTCACGTGAAATTTATACACCCCAAGAGTATTCCAATATGCATTACATTTACGGAGAATGTAGTGGCAACGCAAGTGCTGCCGCAACACTTTATCGGGAGAGATACCCGAACGCGCGTCACCCCGACTATCGCGTATTTACAAGAGTGCACCAAGCTTACTCAGAGGGCAGAATACCTGGTACTGGCGTTGGTGGCCCTAGGAGCAGAGGACGACCCCACAATCCTGTAACTGAAGAAATCGTCCTTGACATGGTGGATGAAGATCCCAGTATTTCGATGCCAGATATCGAACGCCGTACGGGAATATCAAAATCTACAGCACATCGTATTGTGAAAAAATTTAAACTGCATCCTTATCACGTGACACGTGTACAAACATTGCTACCACGAGACTACCAAGCACGGATTGTTTTCTGCAGTGAAATGTTAACAAGAATTCAAGAAGATCAAGATTTTTTCAGAAAAATTTTATGGAGCGATGAGACTACATGTAAAAGGGATGGGTATCTTAACCTTCATAACTTGCACAGTTGGCAATTGACAAATCCACATTTGATGAGAGAAGATAAATCCCAGTATCAATTTAAAATAAATTACTGGACGGGCATATTAAATGGAAAAATTATAGGCCCTTATGAATTGCCGGGCAACCTAAATGGCAACAATTATTTAGAATTTCTTCGAAACCAGTTGCAAATATTATTAGAAGATGAGCCACTAGCCATCCGGCAAGGAATGTGGCTCCAGAACGACGGTTGTCCGGCACATTATGCAGTGCAAGTAAGGAATTATCTAAATTATGCCTATCCCAACAGATGGATCGGCCGATTGGGGCCAATATTGTGGCCACCACGGTCCCCAGACCTAAATCCTCTGGATTTTTTTTATTGGGGCTGTTTGAAGGAGCAGGTTTACAAAAAACCCATAAACTCATTAGAAGAACTTCGACTTCGCGTCGCCGAAGCAGCCAGAATTATATCATCAAAAAATTATAATAACAAATTACAAAGATCTTTTATAAAAAGGTGTAGAGCTTGCATAAGGGCAACAGGAGCCCAATTTGAACATTTACTATGATTATTTTTATAATAAATACTTTTTTGGTAATTACTTGTTTTATTTTTTTCTTTTGCAATTTTGTAATGAAACGCCTACTTTTACACATTAGTAGCTATAGCTCAGTAATTTTACCATTAAAGTAGATACTTATGCTACTTTTTTAGAATCCTTATGATGTTGGTAATTTTTTTATGTGGTTGGCTATAAAACTCCAATACATTTTTTTTATACCACAGGTGCTCAAACTTAGCAGTAAAATAAATTTCAGAAATAAAAATTATGTTTAGGGACTACTAGTTAACTACTATCCTAAGTAGTTGCGTTTTTTTAAAGGTAATTTAGGAATACCATTATTAGGGAATACGTTAAAAGAAAAAAATCCGAACTAGGCCTCATGTAGCGGACGTGATGCCCACAAATGTGAGGAAAACTGGGAAATTTCTAAATTTTACAAAAAAATTCGTAGACCGCGGACTGTTGGGAATAGATTTTTTTTTTTGGGATTTGGGGCCCCACCTCCCCCCCCCGCACACGCACGTGCAGGATTATCCACCATTTCTGGGAAACCCTGTATATTTCTCGAAAATTTTTGAAAAGATTGATAGTAGAGCTATTGGTCTGTAACTATCAGTTACCTCTTTGTTTCCCTTTTTATATAGTGGCTTAACAACAGCAAGCTTTAGGTCATCTGGAATATCTGTATAGTACCTACTATTGAGTAGGTACTATACAATTTATATCTTTATGTGGTATACGGTCATCTTTATGTATTGGGGTTCTCAGGCATTGTTGTCAAACAGGAATCTCGTGTAACCATAGAAACAATATCATTGTTTCTAATGTGATTATTTAGTAATTTCCATTATATTAAGTATATCAGATGTCTAGCACCCGTAACACAAGCTTAGAGCTTACCACGGGGCTAGATGCTGTTGTGTGGATTGTCCGGAAATATTTATTTAGTTATTTTTATTATTTGTTTAAGCCGTGTTGGCTAAGTGGGAGGACACTCGACTTTCATTCCGAAGGTCGTGGGTTCAAACCCCGCCACGCACCTCTGGATTTTTCTTCTTGAGAAATTTATGTGCGCTTTAAATACGTGCTTTAACGGTGAAGGCAAACATCGTGAGGAAACCGGCATGTTCTGAGAACTTTAAAAGAGTTTGAAGGGCATGTGACATTCACCAACCCGCAGTTGGCCAGCATGGTGAATTAAGGCCTGATCTCTCGTCGTCAAGATGTCCCTGTGTCCCAGCAGTGGGAACGTTAATAGGGTGATGATGATGATTATTAGTTTAGTTTAATAGTTATAATATAATGTATGTTATTTCGCAGGCTGTGCAGGGCCCCGCGCAGGCGTCCGCGCTCGCGTCCATAGACCTGTCGCAGTACACGCGCCGCGCCGTGTCCTTCCTCGCGAGGAACTTCTACAACCTCAAATACGTGGCGCTGGTGCTGGCCTTCTGCATCAACTTCGTGCTGCTCTTCTATAAGGTGACCTCCACTGCTGGACTCATTCCGTCCGCGCTCGCGTCCATAGACCTGTCGCAGTACACGCGCCGCGCCGTGTCCTTCCTCGCGAGGAACTTCTACAACCTCAAATACGTGGCGCTGGTGCTGGCCTTCTGCATCAACTTCGTGCTGCTCTTCTATAAGGTGACCTCCACTGCTGGACTCATTCCGTCCGCGCTCGCGTCCATAGACCTGTCGCAGTACACGCGCCGCGCCGTGTCCTTCCTCGCGAGGAACTTCTACAACCTCAAATACGTGGCGCTGGTGCTGGCCTTCTGCATCAACTTCGTGCTGCTCTTCTATAAGGTGACCTCCACTGCTGGACTCATTCCGTCCGCGCTCGCGTCCATAGACCTGTCGCAGTACACGCGCCGCGCCGTGTCCTTCCTCGCGAGGAACTTCTACAACCTCAAATACGTGGCGCTGGTGCTGGCCTTCTGCATCAACTTCGTGCTGCTCTTCTATAAGGTGACCTCCACTGCTGGACTCATTCCGTCCGCGCTCGCGTCCATAGACCTGTCGCAGTACACGCGCCGCGCCGTGTCCTTCCTCGCGAGGAACTTCTACAACCTCAAATACGTGGCGCTGGTGCTGGCCTTCTGCATCAACTTCGTGCTGCTCTTCTATAAGGTGACCTCCACTGCTGGACTCATTCCGTCCGCGCTCGCGTCCATAGACCTGTCGCAGTACACGCGCCGCGCCGTGTCCTTCCTCGCGAGGAACTTCTACAACCTCAAATACGTGGCGCTGGTGCTGGCCTTCTGCATCAACTTCGTGCTGCTCTTTTATAAGGTGACCTCCACTGCTGGACTCATTCCTCAAGCAACAGCTAAGAACGCATTCCAAGCCTTCCATAGAATATCGTTTCTATGCCAAGATCCTGTATTACTATAGACTATCTTTTAAGACCTTGGTAGCGCACAAAAACATTTCATGAAGAAAAAAAAAGGTGCGTGTGCGATTCACACACGATAGAAGCGAGACTTCAGTAAAGCGTTAAAAGAATAAGAAGAATAAAAAAAAAACAAAAAAAAAACTATTCAAAAAGATTTTGTTCGGGCGGTCACCCATCCTAGTACTGGTGTCGCGCAAAGTTGCTTAACCTTGTTAGCGTTTAAGGTTGGCTTACCCGACAGGTAAGCCAATCTTATTTCCATTTCCGTTGCATCCGGTTTCAAATCACAACGATTCTAAAGAAGTTTCACTTCAAAAATCTAGATATAACTTTTTAAATTATCATGGTTTTTAACAATGTTATGGCTTAAAACGGGTAACATACTATGATTTGACGGTTTTTGTGTTTTCCGATATTTCGACGCTGTTGCAAGCGCCATGATCACGGAAACAACAGAATTGTCTTTGTCTTTGCGATTTGGACAGACGGTTATTGACAAACGAAACGGTCTACCATCTTTCTGAGTCTTTTATCCTGAATCCTTACACGTGACCTCCGGGTGGTGCTAAGAACAGTCTCTGGTGGGAGGCTTCGGCCGCGGCTTGTCACCACCTTCCGGGCTGGGCCAGTGCGTGAAGCGATTTCTTCGTGTTTCGTAATGTGGCCCGGAGAAGCCTTCTAGGTCTTCATGTCCCATCTTAGACCACATCGTCACTTTACATCAAGTGAGATTGTGGCCAAATGTAGGCTTAACGAGCAAGAATAAAAAAAAATTAGGTTTACACTCACTAGTGCTACGACCACTTGTTTCATTCTCGAATGCAACTCGATCACGACACACTACACTGCCTTGGCGAATAACCGTCATAAACCGTCAAATCATGGTATGTTACCCGTTTTAAGTCATAATATTGAAAAATCTAGAGGTGCTCGCCGGTGTTTGAAACCACGACCTTCTGAACGAGATTCGAGCGTGGTCCAACTTAGCGTACGTAAAAGCGTTACATGTATTGAATTATTTATTAAACTAAATTTAAAACAAAAAGAAAAACCGATTCCAAAACTTTACTTAAAAGTAATAATCTAAATTTAAAAAAAAAACTGATAGAAATACCCAAAACTTTTGTTCTCTTAAAACTACAAAGACATATAAATATTTTGTAATGTGCACGTGAAGCGATTTCATTTGATACCCCACTCGGGTACATTTGCGCAGATTCTGTTTTTCTCCCCACTTTCACCTCCCCATAACTTTTGAACGGCTCAACCGATTTTCATTAAACATATCTAAGAACACTCGCGCGTAAGTCCCCTTTTTTACAAAAAAAATTGTAATCGCTTCATATACACGGTCATTTTTAAAAGACCAGCAACCTTCGGTGACCAGGTACCTATCATCATCAGGAACAACGTTTGTTCTACGACTTTTAAAATATAGCAACTTTTTATTTCCATACAAAAATAAATATTAATTGAAATATGCGCTTCAACGTTCTTAACTCTTTGCGCACCTTTGGGCGGCACGCGGCGCCTTTGAGCTAGCCGCGTCTTTGAGCTTGCCGCTCAAACGCAGCCGCCGCGCCGCGCCGCCCGCGCCCTTTTGAGCTAGCCGCCCGCCTATGGGAGCTATGATGCCACACATACAGGCAGTCACGTAAAACTTATAACACCCCTCCTTTTCATTCGGGGGTTATACATCCATAGAGAGATCCATCATATAGAGGTGTGCGGCGGGGTTTGAACCCAAGCCCTTCAGAATGAAAGTCGAGTGCTCCAACTTAGCGAACACGGCGTTACAAAGTCAAAGTCAAACGTTTATTTCCTTAAACGCCTAGGCATACATGGACAGGTCAACTTAAAGCTAATTTAAATAAAAACTAAGAATAATCGAGGAAATAACATTGTCTTGACAGTTCGCTTCAATTTTTTACACTGAGTTGAGAAGTCAAAGTCAAAGTCAAACGTTTATTTCCTTAGAAGCCTATGCTTACATGGACAGGTCAACTTAAAGCTTATTTAAATAACAACTAAGAATAATCAAGGAAATAACATTGTCTTGACAGTTCGCTTCAATTTTTTACACTGAGTTGAGAAGCGAATAGAACAACCCAGCTTTCATCTATTATGTTGTTATAATAACAATATTGGTGTACAAGATGGTTACAAATATACATTTAACATTATCAAACTAATGCTAGTCAAACATGCACATAACAGAAAAAAAAATCAAAATTCAGCTATTTTGTCCATCCTAGTGGAACGGAGCTACATCCGTCCAATTCAACACACGTATTAAATTAATTATATTACTTAGTTGGTAGTAAAAGCCGTGTTGGCTAAAGTGGGAGGACACTCGACTTTCATTCCGAAGGTCGTGGGTTCAAACCCCGCCACACATCTCAGGATTTTTCAGAAATTTATGGGCGCTTTAAACACGTGCTTTAACGGTGAAGGCAAACATCGTGAGGAAACCGGCATGTTCTGAGAACTTTAAAAGAGTTTGAAGGGCATGTGACATTCACCAACCCGCACTTGTCCAGCGTGGTGAATTAAGGCCTAATCTCTCTCGTCCAGAGAGAAGTCCCTGTGTAGCAGTGGGAACGTTAATAGGGTGATGATGATGACTTAGTTGGTAACAGCTTGTGTTTCTCTTCAGGTGTCGACCCTGGACGGCGAGGAAGGCGAGGGCTCCGGTATCGGAGACATCATCGCGGGCTCGGGCTCCGGCGCCGGCTCCGGCAGTGGCGACGGTGAGACCTTCTAACTATCCACTTCATAGATATCTCAGTGGCTCCTAACCTGGGGTTAATAAAAATCTAAATTTAAAATTTAAGAAAAAACCCCGATTCCAATGCCTTCATTTCCTTCATTGTAAAACAACATAATATTATGTAATGAGGACGCGATGCTCTTTCATTTGATACCCCACTCAAGTATATTTGCAGATTTTCTGTTTTCCTTCCCCACTCTCGCCCCCATAACTTTTAAACGGCTCGACCGATTTTCATGAAGCATGTCTAAGAACACACGCGCCAAACTCACCTTTCATACGAAAAAAAACTAAATTGAAATCGCTCCATCCGATCGGGAGCTATGATGGCACAGACAGACAGACACGTCAAACTTATAACACCCCTCTTCTTTGGTCGGGGGTTAAAAAAACATGACTCATGCGGCGTTACCTCGCTCTGAGGCGTTCCATTTAAGGCTTGAAGTGCGAGCGAGAGCGCGGAACGAGACACAAAGAGGCACAATCGGTCGTTGTCACGTTCAACTATCGTCAGTATACCGACTTTACGGACAATCGATTGGAGTTTACTCCATAAGAAACGATTTGAGTTATAAGGCCCGGTACGGAAATTTTATGAGGAGTAAAATCAAGTGTAACACGAAAAGTTGAGGCGTTACGTAGAAAGAGACAAGCATATATATCTGTAAGATTGAACGTGTTAAAGAATGAGATGGAATACATTACACAGCGTTATCTCATTCTCGGGGTCTCCTCTTTGCGCGATACTTCGTAGTCTCACTGTATTTTATTTATATTATTTTGTACATACTTTATGTAATACGCTTTATTGAAGTAATATAAATAATCCGAATAATTACAGATATTTGTTTGTTTCTCTTATCGTTTCAGCAGATGCGTTAATTTACCCTTTTTTCTATTCGATATATATCATAATTATCGTTCGTAAGGAGTAAACTCCAATCGTGCGTCCTAGCTGACACACACACATTTTTTTGTTTTCAGGAAGCGGCGAAGGAGAGGAGGAAGACGTTTTAGAAGTGGTTCACATAGACGAAGACTTTTACTACATGGAGCACGTGATAAAGATAGCAGCCGCTATGCATTCCGTGGTCTCGCTCGCTATACTCATCGGATACTACCATCTCAAGGTCAGTCGTTCATTCGTTCGTTCACACGGTCATACCTTCGATTGATAAAGATAGCCTCCGCTTTGCACTCTGTGGTCTCGCTCACTATTCTTATCAGTTATTACCATCTGAAGGTCAGTCATTCACTCGGTCTTACATTCACTTGATAAAGATTGCCGCCATTTTACACTCGGTCGTTTCGTTCGCAACATTACCTTTAGATAACCGACTCGCTGTTAGTTGAAGATAATTTAAATTTACAACATATTCTTTGCCCTGTGCTATTCATTATTTGTCTCAGTTTACAGTTATTACTTCATTAACATATCCTAGTTATATTATAATTGTGAAAGAATATCACATAGGCCTCTTTTTACCACGGTAAAATACCACATTTCGCTGGAAAATCAATTATTGCGAGCGAAGCCAGATTTGTATCAAATTGGACAGCGACATTGCTGATGTCCCAGAAAAGGACAAAGGCTACTTTTTAGCGGATAAATCTATTGTTACAGTCATCATCATCATCATCACTCTATTATCGTTCCTACTGCTGGGACACAGGTACTTCTCTCTTGACGAGAGAGATTAGGCCTCAATTCACCACGCTGGCCAAGTGCGCGTCGGTGAATGTCACATGTCCGTCAAACTCTTTAAAGTTCTCAGAACATGCCGGTGTCCTCACGATTTTTGTCTTCACCGTTAAAGCACGTGTTTTAAAGCGCACATACATTTTTCAAGAGGAAAAATCCAGAGGTGCGCTGTGAGGTTTGAACCCACGACCTTCGGAATTAAAGTCGAGTGTGCTTTCACTAAGCCAACACGGCTTCCTTTTATTGTTATAATATCAGCTAGTCATAATATCAAACATTATGTCTCAGGTCCCTCTAGCAATCTTCAAGCGTGAGAAGGAGATATCTCGTAAGCTGGAGTTTGACGGCCTCTACATCGCCGAGCAGCCCGAGGACGACGACCTGATGAGCCACTGGGACAAACTGGTTATATCCGCCAAGTAAGTACTCAACACTATTCGGCCATTGTGTCCAATGTATGTGATTATAGAGCCAGTCACCAACATAGCCAAACGTATTAGCTCTTTTAAATGCAAGTGCTCTGGCAACCATAGCACGTAGAACAGTCATTGGTCATTGGGGCCGAAAAGTTCTCTATCTTCGATTCGGCGGCGATTGGAGGCCGCGGATCGGTTAGCGCAGCGTCGGACGACCACCAACAAGATGGACAGATTACTTGGGTAAAATGGAGAGTTTTTCACAATAGGGAATTCTTAGTTATTACTTTTTAAATTATCATGGTTTTTAACAATATTAAAAACCCGTCAAATCATCATCAATATTCCTAATTATTTCTTAGACGCATTTTTTTTTATGGACTTCTTATCTCTAGGAATATATCCATTCTATGTTATACCCTGTGGTCCTAAGGAAATAAATCTCTTGGCTTTGACTATAAATAAATATTTCATGCTTTTTCATTATAACAGGTAACAAAACAAAGTTTTCTCATTATAATTTTACATCAGATCTTTCCCGGTCAACTATTGGGACAAATTCGTAAAGAAGAAGGTTCGCGCGAAGTACTCGGAAACGTACGACTTCGACTCCATATCGAACATGCTGGGAATGGAGAAGACTTCCTTCTCGCCGCACGAAGAGGAGGGCAACACGGGACTGGTCCACTAGTAAGTGAACGAATGAATGAGTGAATGAATTAATGACTGATGAAAAGTGGCTTTTGCGCTAGTGTTATGTGCTAGCTTGATGAAAATCGGTTGAGTCGCTTAAAAGTTAGGGGCGTTCGAGAGTGGGTCGCGAACATGGTTGCAAATAAACGATTTATTATTTATAGATATTTTTGTATATTTTCCCCAGCATCATCAGCATAGACTGGCGCTACCAGATCTGGAAGGCCGGCGTCACGTTCACCGACAACTCGTTCCTGTACTCCCTGTGGTACTTCTCCTTCTCCGTGATGGGCAACTTCAACAACTTCTTCTTCGCGGCCCACCTGCTGGACGTCGCGGTCGGCTTCAAGACGCTGCGGACCATCCTGCAGTCCGTCACGCACAACGGAAAACAGGTAACAGTTGTTATATAAATCATCATTCTCTTACCCTTATCCCACATTACGTGGGGTCGGCACAACATGTTTTTCGTTCCATTTTCCTCTGTCACTCGTCATCGCAACACTCACTCCTTTCTTACACATGTCATCCTTCACAGTCCGTCCATCTTTTCTTTGGCCTACCTCTTCCCACATATCCATCAACACACATATCTAACATTCTTTTCGTCACATGACATTCATCCGCTCTCATAATATACTCATAATATACGCACAACGGAAAACAGGTAATAGTTGATATATATAAATCTCGTGTCACAATGTATGTCCTCAATGGACTCCTAAACCACTTAACCGATTATAATAAAATCCGCACACCGTGTGCAGTTCGATCCAACTTGAGAGAGGATGGTTTTTACGGCGAGAAATAATCGAATAATTTCCGGGAAAATTTTATACCCGTGCGACGCCGGGGCGGGCCGCTAGTAGTTGTATATATGAGAAAAAAATACACACGATAGAAGTGAAACTTCAGTAAATCGACAAAAGAATGAGATGAATATATATAACAAGGGTAGGATAATTACGAAGTTTAATTGTTTAAAAAATGAAGTTATGTATTTTGATTAATTTTAAAAGATTTTTTATTTAACATATGTTACACTATAATCTATTGCTCGAGTTCCATATATGTATTTTCAGTTTCTGGATTTTTTTTCATTTTTATTTTATTTTCATTTTTTTTTTGCGTCGATATTGACGACACATTTCGGCATTAGTTTTCGGCATCTTATAAAATTTATTATTTAGCACAACAAGATATAAAAATAGTCACAAACACACTGTTAGATAATAACACACCACGCTGACATCTTACTAAAAAGCTGTAATACGCAGCCGCATACAGCGTACAGTAGTATTAACACACGTTAAATGCTCAAATACAAGCAAGTGTTAAACAGTGTGAATATACATACACACCGACATCTGCTCTCTCGCTCTGGCTCACTAATTACAGGCGACTATTGTATTTGTGTCTCTTACCTGTCGTTTTTTCCGTTGCATCCGGTTTGAAATTACAACGATTCTAAAGAAGTTTCACTTAAAAATACTGAGTAAGTGCCAAGATATAAGGCATCAATGTTCCGGTGTGGGGCTTGTGACATTTAGTACATTTTGCGAAAAGCAAAACGTCACGCGAAATTTCAATGCACTGAATATGCAGTGGTATGTAAAGTTGAAAGGGTGTAAATGGCACGGAATATAATTTGATCGAAGTTTTTTCGATTCTGAAGCCCATTTGTCGAAAAGAAATAATTACGTAAAGTATCTGTAAATCCTATTTTATCGTTGGTGGCCGCCTTAAATTATTATGTTTTAAAATAATGTTATAAAATAAAACCATTAGCATCATAAGTAATTATAGTCACTATTAAATCGGTGGTTAAAAATTGTATTTTGTGTTTTCCCTTCTTTCCTCCTAGGGGTCCTAGGATTTATTTTATGTGGGGAGTCCAGCTCATCTTGTTGTCCATGATAAGACCCAAATTTTTTACTGAAATATTTTTTTTTTACATTTTTTAACGTTTTGTCGTACGATATTAAGCTATTATATATTTAATCTCGTGTGTTTCTCGCTGTTTGACTTCATTTAGGTGGTAACTTATTAGAGATAAATACTATTCCCTCTGAGATTATTGATAGATTGTTTTTTTGCCAAAATTTGTTATATTATGTCAAGTTATACATATTTTATTTTACATTTGTTTGCATATTTGACTGAATTTCAAATATACAAACAAATGTACAAACAATTGTCGTTTAAATAATATGGGTACAAGTAAAACTTACTTATATAACCTAACTAATGTATATTTCTCTATTGCAGCTGGTTTTGACTGTCATGCTTCTAACGATCATCGTGTACATCTACACAGTGATCGCGTTTAACTTCTTCCGGAAGTTCTACGTGCAGGAAGAAGACGACGAGGTCAACCGGAACTGTCATGACATGTTGACGGTAAGTCCATGACATGCATATGTGTGACAGTGGGGAAGGAAAACCGAAAATCTGCAAATATACTTGTGTGTGGTGTCAAATGAAAGCGCATCGCGTCCACATTACATAATACTATGGTGTTTTACTTTTAAGGAAATTAAGGCATTCGAATCGGGGGATTTTCTTAAATTTTAAATTTAGATTGGTAAGTTAGCTTATTAGTTTTAGTGTACAATAAATAAATTATCTAAAATCTATTATAAATGCGAAAGTAACTCTGTCTCAAACGACGACTTAATAGATGGTAAGCTTGTGTTACGGGTACTAGACATCTGATATCTATATAAATAAAAATGAATTGTTGTTCGTTAGTCTGATTAAAACTCGAGAACGGCTGGGCCGATTGAGCTGATTTTGGTTTTAAAATGTTTGTCGTAGTCCAGGGTAGGTCTAAACGGTGAGCAAATAAGGAAAAATTTCCAAGAACTTTTTTTACCCGTGCGACGCCGGGGCGGGCCGCTAGTACTTAATATAATAGTCTTACATATAAAGATATTTTTACTATACATATTAAACACCCAGACCAAGGATAAAAGTGATTGCGGACCATAGAAACACTTGACCACTCAAGAATCGAACCAGCTACACTATTGCGCCACAAGCGGACCTTTGCCCACCGCGCCACTGAGGCAGTCAGTGAGATTTAACTTAAATTTGGTACACATATTCTCTATAGCCAAGAGAATATGGACTACTTTATACCACAGGAAATTGTGCTATTCCACAGGGAACTTCATTATAACGCGCGTGACACTGCATGCTATTAAACATAACACCATCTCAGCCACTACTGGACATAGGCCTCCCTCAAAGATCTCCAGTAATTTCGGCTTGCAGCGGCCTGCATCCACCGTGAGCCCGCAGCCTTCACCATCGTCCGTCCATCTAGTTGGTGGACGTCCTACGCTGCGCTCCATGATCCGTCTCCATTCTTTTTTTTATGATAAGTCCTCATTTGACCACAATCTCATCTGATGTAAAGTGACGATGTGGTCTAAGATGGGGCATGACCTAGAAGGTAGATGGCTTCTCCGGGCCACATTACGAAACACGAAAACACTCAACAACTCAACTTAACATTCAAGAACTTTTCGGCACCAACTACCACAAACATAAACAACGATTAAACATTAACGAAATGTAATGTTCTAAAGTTGTGCAGAAAAAATTAAGACGAAGTAACGTAGCTTGCCAGAGCGAGATGCGGGACTCGAACCTACGTCTTCCATTATACGCATGGATGTTCTGACCAACTAAACTAACCTCGCCACTACGTCATCGCTTCATATACACGGTGTAACTGAACGAGTGGATCATTTCAGTGATTTCAGTGATTTTTCATTTTGGGCCGATTTCAGTCATCTTCATGCACCAAATTATTGTAGCCTTTGTTTTATCTCGTAGCTCAATAGTAGATTTTTGACCTTACAATTTGATTGAATTCCAAACAAAATAGATCATTTTGTGACTGCGAAATTAGTATGTCATTAGTACTCCATTTCGTCTACACTTGCAACTACGAGTTATGCCTCGTCGTCGTTTTCTCTGCACAACTTTAAAATATTAGTTTCAACCTATAAGTGGGGTTTATCACATTGTAAAAACATAAAACATTAGCAGCACCAGCGACAGAGAAGTTGAGAGGAAATCGGTTGGCATGGTATGGACATATTATGAAAAGCGATCAATGTCATGCGACGAAAGAATGTTAGATATGTGGGAAGAGGTAGACCAAAGAAAAGATGGATGGACTGTGTAAAGGATGACATGTGTAAGAAAGGAGTGAGTGTTGAGATGACGAGTGACAGAGGAAAATGGAAGGAAAAAACATGTTAGCCGACCCCACGTAATGTGGGATAAGGGCAGGAGAATGATGATGAGAATGATTTATTTATTAAAATAGGCTACACCAACAGAATAAATAACAAACAGTTTAAAGTAATTAATACACACATTATTATACTATCATACATAATTCTAATTAAAGGTGAGCACAGCATTTGCAAAAAACTAAATATGACAAAAACAACAGCTAAAATTGAAGAAAAAAAAATTAAAGTCGGTATACGGGCGAAAGTTTTACGTGACAACGACTTTGAGTGGTAAAATAATTTTAACGTGAATATTCATTCGTATAGTAGGAAGAAGGATGAAATAATCAGTCTCTCTCGCTCTTAGGCGGGCTAACCATGCCCGAGTGGAAGGGACGCGTGCCTCTCACTCGCTCTCATTGTGAGCGCATAACGTGAGCGGAGCGTAACGCAGTTTCTTGAAGTGTCACCCGGCAAACCAATTTATAAGACGTTGTCACGTCATAAAAGAAAAACAGAAACACTTAAACAACAAAATATAAAAGAAAAAATGATGAAAAAAACATTAACGAAATGTGTTGTTTATTTGCAGTGTTTCGTGTTCAACTTGTACAAGGGCGTGCGCGCGGGCGGCGGCATCGGCGACGAGCTGGAGCCGCCCGACGGCGACGACTCCGAGGTGTACCGCATCATCTTCGACATCACCTTCTTCTTCTTCATCATCGTCATCCTGCTGGCTATCCTTCAGGGTAAGTTCTCCCCAGCAGACATCTTGTACAAGGGCGTGCGCGCGGGCGGCGGCATCGGCGACGAGCTGGAGCCGCCCGACGGCGACGACTCCGAGGTGTACCGCATCATCTTCGACATCACCTTCTTCTTCTTCATCATCGTCATCCTGCTGGCTATCCTTCAGGGTAAGTTCTCCTTCTTCTTCTTAATCATCGTCATCCTGCTGGCTATCCTTCAGGGTAAGTTCACCTTCTTCTTCTTCATCATCGTCATCCTGCTGGCTATCCTTCAGGGTAAGTTCACCTTCTTCTTCTTCATCATCGTCATCCTGCTGGCTATCCTTCAGGGTAAGTTCACCTTCTTCTTCATCATCGTCATCCTGCTGGCTATCCTTCAGGGTAAGTTCACCTTCTTCTTCTTCATCATCGTCATCCTGCTGGCTATCCTTCAGGGTAAGTTCACCTTCTTCTTCATCATCGTCATCCTGCTGGCTATCCTTCAGGGTAAGTTCACCTTCTTCTTCTTCATCATCGTCATCCTGCTGGCTATCCTTCAGGGTAAGTTCACCTTCTTCTTCTTCATCATCGTCATCCTGCTGGCTATCCTTCAGGGTAAGTTCACCTTCTTCTTCATCATCGTCATCCTGCTGGCTATCCTTCAGGGTAAGTTCTCCCCAGAAGCCATCTCAAAGCCGCCCTCAAAAATCTCCACTTCACTAAGACCAGCACTTCGTGTCGCCGTATCCTAGTTCTTTAACCTCATTCATTACCAACCTAATCTGTATTATTAGTTTAAGATATTATGTACTGAGTTGTTGTAGTTTTTGTATGATTGTGGTTTAAAATAAACATATTTCTTTCTTCTTTAAAATAAAAATACTTATGTTATTAGACACCATTATACTAAGTACTAATTTACCTAATTATCGCTAGTAGTGCTTGCAACGGCAATTACCTAAAAATAGCCTTAACAATGGGCCAACCCAAGCGAAACTCATTAAACAGATCATTACTACTATTTTTTGTATTTCTAAATTTTCGATATTAATAATCGACGATGACGATCGATGAAGCCCTTTGTTACCTACATGTATGTAAAACTGAACACGAGTGACTATTATTCAATGTATGGTCTTACTCTAACAAATATTTTGCAAAGTTAGATTTTTCTGGTTTATTAGTTCTGAAAGCTGCTGATTAAAGACTTGGTCTGCCTCCCACTTGCTGTATTGCCCAACAGGGTCGTGGATTGGTAGAGCTGGCCCTATTCCATGGCCAGCACGGTCCCCAGATCTGACACCCCTGGATTTTTTCGTATGGGGACGTGCAAAAGAACTAGTTTATGCAACAGAGGTGCCCACAAAAAAAAATTGTGGTACGAATCAACACCGCATTCGTAAAATTCAAGAGGATATATATGGCTTCTAACCACAACCTCAGAAATTAGAAAAAGGTGTCGTGCATGCATAAGGTGTGGAGGCGGCCAATTTGAGCAAATTTTGTAATTTAAATGTATTAAAAACAACATTACTTAAAAATGTATTTTAATAATCTTGACCCTAGGCAACGAAGTATCTCTACTCTAATTATTTCTAATATGTAGCATATCGTTGGTAAAGGGTAATAACGAGAGAACTTTTTAAAATAAAGCTACATTCTAAATGACTTTTTATTTTTTTTATACTGAATTTAGAAGTTGTCACTTTTCATAACATTTAAGTACACAGATTTACCACTTGCAAAGCTCATAAGATTGAGGAAGATGTAAATCAAATTTTATTCCCCTTTTTCAGCCCTAACTAAAACTTTAAGCAATAATAAGACTAACTGTGAAAAAATTGTGTTGATATCTCAAAAATTGAATTATTTATAAGCAAATCAATATGGGAACGCGCGAAAACCGATTGCGCCCGTCGAGTAATGGCTGTGACTTCACATCGCCGGTTGTGTTGTCGCCGACGAACGGCGGCGGCGCGCGGGCGGTTGCTTAGCTCTGTAAACTTACTTTTGTTCATTTCGATACATTTGTAATTATTTTATGAATGGTATACAACCAACCACCCAACATGGAACCAGGATTCTCACGTGGACAATCAAATAATCTTCCGAAAGTCGATTTACTTATGGTTGCGGATTATTTCACAAAACATGCTAAGTATATTATGGCAGAAATCCAAGGGCAAAAACTTGCAAAGTAAGTGTAAATATACCTATAACGAGATATTAATCTAAGTAGTTAACTCTGCATTACGTTATTTGTAGGAGGTAGGTTAATAATATTATAAAAGTGAGAAGGGATCTAGGTAAAGTAGGTACCTACCTACCTACCTTAGGGCCTTTATTTCATTTGAGACCAAATTATACTTATTTCTTAAGTAATTACTTAGGTATTCGTAAGTACCTATCGTTAAGTATAAGTTTTGGTTTTCTAATAATGGAGTGATAGGACTTATGACAATGAAATACACGTACACTTTTAAGTACGAGTAGGACTTATCAAAAAACCTGGTTTAGTCTAGGATAAGGTTACGTGTATATTGATATTTTATGCATAGGTAGGCACAGTCATAGTTTAGTCAGTGTCAGTTCCTACACTAGTATATTAGTGCTGTCAGATTGCTGTGGGTTATCGATAAAAAATAATACCTATAATAAATATAGGCCTCTATATCTCTGAATGAAGTTACGAATAAAATTTAAAATGGAATGTGAAGGTTATGCAGCAAGCAAAGGAGGATGCAAACATACAATGGCGTTGGTTATGTGGTTACATAGACGTAGTGAGGAGCCCGCTTGTACAGAAGTAGGTAGCGTGTTTGTTCCTGTTCTTGGATGAAACCAAAACTATCGCTAGTTGGATCGCAACAAAAAATTTATTAAAGCCAAAGATATGAGAAATACGACGCTGCCCCGTTCCTCAACAGCACCTTTGACGCATAATGACACACCCAACGAACGTTTTCTACAGTCAGTAATAAAAAAACAATGGAGCTGGGTATAGATTCTCAGATTATGACCTACTTTCGTCCAACTGCAGATGTAGATAAAAATATAAATTAAGTAGATTTAAACAGAAAAGTGCCATAATTTTGAATTTTTTAAATTTCTATTATTCTTGAAAAAAGTTGATTATATAAGCACGTTATTTTATTGCTAAATCACAAAACTTTAATATTAAATCAGTTTAAAAGCGATCTTATATCAAAATTCCAAAAAAAATGTTTGTGCCTGTGAGACTCGTTATGAAAAAATGACGTCCTTATATAAAGGTTAATTAATTTTTGACATAAACTAAACATTTATTAATGTAAAAATATATATAGGTAGGTATTTCATATTTAGGTGCTCGCATTAAAATGATCTTCATCAACAATGTCGACTGGTTTTTGCAGAACACTTTCCCCCTTCTCATCAGTTTACAACACTTATTTCTCAGCTTTTTGTCGTTGGGCACATGATAAAAGTATTTTTCTGGAGTGCTAACCGCTGTATTCGTACATAAGGGTACTATACAATATCTGTATGGTATTTTTTTCTCCATAATTCCAAAAATATAAATGAAATCTCAAAATTACTGCACGATTTGTTAGCGCGCGGCGGACCTAACCGGCGATGTGACGTCACGCGCTGAGCGGTCGAGTTCGCGCGGATTTTAATAACATCCAACTTTAAATATTCATAGAAAATTCAGTTTTTAAGATATCAAAAAAATTCTTTCACTTATATTTTTGAGATTGTATTTTTGATTTTTATACATTATAAAATAATCACACTCATCTAGCTCAATATTTAGAATGGGAATACATCGCAGAATACAAGCATAATTTATTTTATTATTTCGGGTATTATTCAAAAAAACTTAATAAAAAACGTGTCGGTCTATGTGCCAAACACTCTGTATAGTATTATTTTTCGCCCACACTTACGCAAATTTATCAATTAATTAGTTTTCTCAGTGAAATAATCGGTGTATGCTGATGTTATTATTATATGTAGGTATATATACATGAATGTGGCCCTAACTGGCACTAAATAGCAAGGGATTGAGAGCAGTAGGCATCTTTGGAGGTGACCTTTACCCAAAAACTTATTTTTATTAAACACAAGTTCTTAAAATTTTGTAGGAAAAGGCTTATTTATTTTATTATATATTAATGTATTATTGTATCTGTCTCAGGTTTGATCATCGACGCGTTCGGAGAGCTGCGTGACCAGCTGGAGTCCGTGAAAGAAGACATGGAGTCCAACTGCTTCATATGCGGCATTGGGAAGGACTATTTTGATAAAGTAAGTAAAACATCAGTCTAAAAATGGTAGAACAAAATATGTTCGCCAATTTTAAAACACCACCTACACACTACACCTTAATAACTTAGTGCTAGTACATTTTCAGTCAGCCTGCTCTGAAAAGTTTTAAAAGATAGCTGTTTTTATCAATTTTGGCAATTTTTTCTAAGGAAAGACTGAACTGTTTCCTTCAACTCGATAAGTTACAGAGTAAGCCCCTGTTTCACTATTTTATGCTACAAATCGAGTTTTTCTCAACCAAAAATGACAAATTCATGTCAATTTGTTCTTAGTTAGGCGGAAAAAGGAGTTTAGCAATATCAGATATCTGATCGCGTTCATGATGGTTGATGAAATCGGGGTTAAGCTACTCAAAGAATCTCTTTAAACATATTTTAAGTAACTTATACGTGACACGACAAAATTTATATTTCAGGTTCCACACGGCTTCGACACGCACGTGGCGAGAGAACATAACCTAGCGAACTACATGTTCTTCCTCATGCATCTCATCAATAAGCCGGATACTGAGTATACTGGTAAGTAACAAATAACGATAATTAACAAATAAATAATATTCCCCCAACATCTAGCCCTGAGGTAAGCTCTAAGCTTGTGTTACGGGTACTAGACATCTGATATACTTAATATAAAAGACAAACCTACATAGATATTTTAATTATAGACATTGCAGAACATACAAACACTTGTTACCCCTCGGCGGGAATCGAACCCGCTACCTATTTCGCCGCAAGCGGACCTTTACCCACCGCGCCCACCACTCAGGCAGATCATTTGTTGTGGAAATGTTTATCTTTATGTATTTACATCTAGATTTATAGCTCAAAACTACTTTTGTTCGGAAATACGGAATTTTACGACTTTCGACGACATATAGACAGACAGTTACCCGGTAAGGAAAGTAGATAGATAGAAAATACTTTATTACACACTTGGTGTAGTAAAGAACAAAGAAAGACTTCAATTAAAAAACTATTGAAAATAAAAACTCAACCTAGAATGCGTAATGGGCGGTAGCATAACAAGGAACCCTGTATAAATAGTAATTTCCACTCCACAGGTCAAGAAACCTTCGTGTGGAACATGTACACGCAGAGATGTTGGGACTTCTTCCCAGTGGGAGATTGCTTCAGGAAGCAGAACGAGGGAGATTTGATGGGAGAAGCATAGAGATGGGAGGAGATGGGAGATTTACGGAAAATATGCTGTTTCTACTACAAGTTTAGAATGATCACCCTGACTGTGTATGAATGCAAATTTTACATTACAAAGCTTTATCTTGAATAACTGCATCTATTGTTATAAACCGCAAAAAAAACCTTTCAATAGGTTATTGCAAACATGCAACCAAATATATTTATAGGAGTTCGCTATCTGTATTTAATTAATACAATTTTAATAAAATTTTGTTATTGACCCTATTTGTGTAAATTGCGATCTTTTATTCCTTCAATACATTATTTTCAATTGTATATGGATTACTTTTATACATTTTTATTAGAGTAGCTTTGTTAAAATACAAATCATTTAAGAAATCGTTTAGCATAATCATATAACTTTAACTAAGAGATAAAGCTTTTAAGAGATCAGAAATGGAAGTTTTAGGTAAACTTGTAGTATGAACTCTGGAACTTATATTTATTAAAACACCAAATATCATTAAGGTTAATTACTAGGTAATTTTGTTTAGTGGTATCTAATTTATTGTTAAAGTAGGTTATATCAACGACACACTACTAAAGTTATTTTTATTAATGGTTAACAAAATTAGAGAACTTTAAAATATATAGTACATATTTTCGTAAAATATTTTGTTTCTTACCTCGGATTAAAATATCAGAAAATTTGTATCTTAATATAGGGATTTAGAATGTTGGTACCTACTGATTTCATAAAAATTCATGCTCAAATGCAACACCAAATTAACTACAAAATTTACTAATTATTTAAAATGTATTTTATGTCCAGGAAAATTTATCCAGTGTATTCATAATGAATTTTTGTCTAAAACTGGTAAAACTTGCCTAAAAAGTACATTTAAATTGCTTATTCTTGCCCTAAAAGTGCTAAATTGAAGAAATATTTTTATACTAGATCTAAAATTGGCTCTATTTAAAATTATAAATCTTCAATAGTCTAGATATCGAAAATGTTGAAAACGATCTAGAAATTAGTAAAAATTTAAGAGGTTTTTTCTATTTTTCTTTTAAGTTATCTTAAGGTGGCCTTTCCAAGTAAACTTTTTCTATTTAACTATTTCGATATAGTTTATGTAAGTTATTATAAAATTGTTATTAAAATTATGACAAATAATTTTGTTTTATTTATCTTTTATTCACACTCAATAAAACCTATGCTTGTCCCACTAAGAATTAACTATTTCAAATAAATAAATCATTTCAAATAAATCATTTATTTACCAAAGCAGAGCATACAGAAAAATACAAATATCGAAAGCGAAGCTCAAACTAAGCAAATCTGCTTGTATCTTGAGACTTCGGAGTGCTGTTTACAAAATGGAGGTTGTTATGCATGTTAGAGATAACGAGATACATGGAGTAGATTTCATTCTAAATAAAAAATAAATTGACATCATTTAATTGCAATCTTAACTGAACAAAATAAAAGTGTGTTTATTATAACAAGTTATTCTTTTATAAACCAAACAAAACACAATTTAATTGTTTATTATCACAAAGAAACATGATATCAATTTAAAATTAAACTATAACTTAAATTATTAAAAATAAATTATGAACTACTTTATTCTGAGACAGATTCATTCAGTTTAATAGAAGGTTTGTGTGTGTGTGTGTGTGTGTGTGTGTGTTTGTGTGTGTTTGTGTGTGTGAGTGTGTGTCTGTGTGTGTGTGTGTGTGTGTGTGAATGTATGTGTGTGTGCTTGCGTGTGAATATATGTGAATGGATATCCAAGGCTTAAATTAAATTCTCGGTGTCAGAATATGTCAACTCAAGAAGTTTACTTTTAACAATGTTTTTGCAAGCATGTCAAGACTTGTTCTTTAAATCACAGAGTCTGCACAGCTTGTTATATGTGTAAGGCAGAGAAAAAGCTGGGCTACGTCGTGCTATTAGTGAGTGCGTTGGCCGAGTAGGGATTCTGTACACGCGCCTCGCCGAGATGGTGTCATACTCTGGATGGGTTTTTATACAAATGTGTGTTCGGATAGCTGCGCTCAAGACAAAAAGTTGTCGCACCCGTAAAACACCAAAGTCACGATACAGTTCGTCTGTTGGGAAGTAGAATGGCTTTTTCAGAATAACTTTAATAAGTGCACGTTGAGCTCTTTCTATTTGCATAAAGTGTGTTTTCCCGGCGCAACCCCAAACAGAGATACAGTATTGAACAATTGACTGGCAAAGTGAAATGTAAACGGTTCTTATTATTTCCCTAGGAGTACAGTCACGCAGTCTTTTCATTACAAATATAAGTTTCCGGACACGACCAGCTAGTGCTGATATGTGTGACTTATAAGTTAGGTTTTCATCTAAAATTACACCTAAGTATTTAATCTCTGAAGTACGCTCAATATAGGTGTGCTGATTAAGATTACCTGTAGAGGGAATGCGGAGAGTTAACGAAGCAGGGGGCCTAGCCACAGCGGTCTTGGAGAATGCTATATGTTTGGTTTTCTTAACATTCATAGTAAGTAGATTATTGTCGAATGCTTTCACTACAGCAGACATACCCTCTTCCGCCATCGAATATGCCTTTTCCCAGGTGTCCCCGTGAAAAATAAGCGCTGTGTCATCTGCGTAAGCAACTACCTCAGCGTTCCCAAGTGGTAGTTCTAAAATGTCATTTAGGTAGATATTAAACAATGTTGGTCCTAAGACACTCCCTTGGGGAACACCAAAATTGATGGGGAAGTTCTGAGCTAAGTAGGTTAGATATTTTTACACATTGAGTACGGTTTTTTAGGTAACTTCTGAACCAATCATGACAGACTCCACGTATTCCGATTGAATCTAGTTTTTTAAGAAGTAATTCAGTCGACACGGTGTCAAATGCTTTCGCGAGATCAATAAAGACACCCAAACAACACAAATTATCATCAACATAGGACGATATCGTGTTAACAAAAAGTGCTACTGCGTCTTCAGTTGACTTGTTCTTGCGAAAACCAAATTGTCTGTCACTTAATAGATTCTGAGCTTCAAGAAATTTGACTAAGCGATTACTTACATTTTTTTCTAAAGTCTTGGAGAGAATACTCAGTAAAGCAATTGGTCTATAGTTATCAGGAGAGCTTTTAGTGCCACTCTTGAAAATAGGCGTTATAGCAGCTGTCTTGAAAAGGTCTGGGAATACACCCGACTCAAAACTTAAGTTGAATATATGCACAAGAGGTGCACGGATGTAGGGTATGGCTTTTTTTAACAGTGGGACGCTTATATTATCTAGACCAGGCGCGCTGTCATTGTTCAAACCTAATATGATCCTAGTTATTTCGTCTGGGTCTGTAGGGCTCATGAAAAATGAGTTCGGATTGGATAAGCTATGCCTGAAATTTTGAGTGACAATATTTTCTGTCAGTCGTTGTCTGTTTAAAATGGCCTCGGCGTGTTTAGTTCCTACTGTGGAAAAGTGGCGATTACAGTTGTCAAGAGATAAATTAACATCCTTCTCTGAGTGTAAGAGCGCATCAGCCTTATTATTTTTAGTAGTTTGACAGATGGTCTTTATTGATTTCCAAAGTTTCTTTGGATTATTTTTGTTGTTATCAATGAGACGCTTATTGAAGTCATTTTTTGCTTTGCGTAGAAGATTATTAACGAAGTTCCTGTACCTAGTGTAAATGAGTAGACTAACTTTATCATTCGGGGATGCTTTACAGACCTGATGCAGTTTGTCGCGATGTCTCATGCATCTTATCAGACCAACCGTAATCCAGGGCTTTAAATTTATTTTATTTCGTCCTACCTTAAACTTCTTAGTGTGAGCACTTATACAGTTATTGATTATTTTACTAGCGGCACGCCCCGGCTTTGCACGGGTAATTATTCAAAATTGTTTCAAAATTATTCGAATTTTTATCTCCTTAAAAACCATCCTTAAACTCCAACAAACATTTAAAAAAATAAATTAGCTAAATTGGTATAGGCGTTGTTGAGTTATGCGCTTAGCAACACATTTTGCGATTCATTTTTAACCCCCGACAAAAAAACAAGGGTTGTCATATGTTTGATGTGTATCTGTCTAGGACATCATAGCTCCCGAACGGATGAAGCGATTTCAACTTAGTTTTTTTTGTTTAAAAGGTGAGTCTGGCGAGTGCTCTTAGACATGTTTCATGAAAATCGGTTGTGCCGTTTAAAAATTGTGGGGGTTAGAGTGGGGAAGGAAAACCGAAAATCTGCAAAAATCTCGAGTGGGGTATCAAAGGAAATTGAAGGATTCGAATCGGGGGTTTTTGTTATATTTTAAATTTAGATTTATTATTTTTAAGAAGATTAAGGTAAGAGAAAACATACTATTGATTGCAATGCTCAAATTGGTGTAACCGACAACAAACATAAACTTGGTTCGGGTCAATTGGTGTAACGCTAGTTTTTTGAAGAAAGTTGGTTTTATGTTGGTGTATGTGTGGTTATAATTTTTCGTTCAAGCTAAGAATTAGTGTAAGAGCAATGCTGGCTTGCCAAGATACATACACCAACTTAACCTTCTTTGGTCAAAGGATAGGAATACAACAATTCGATGTAAATGGATCACATACCTACTCAGTTGCAACATAATTTCGACAGAAGTCTGCAAATTCCCAGTTAAAATGTGTAGCGTAACTGTATTTTTTTAAAGCTAGTATTCTATTATTATGCTATTCGAAAGAGCAGAAAAAAACTAAAAAAAACTGTACTGTTTTGGTGGTCAACCCAATTGAACGTTAATGTTGTAAGGGCTAATTAATTTTAAGACCAAAATTGTACACATGAATGCAATAAACGATTTTGAATTTGAACCTGCAACCGACGATAATGTACAATATCTATGATATATGCTAGGGTTTAGTTCTGAAAATAACTTTTTGAATGGGATTAGTTACCTGTTAACGAATTATTAACTACTAACTAAGCGACAAAATATTATCAAGCGACAAAATATTATCAAGCGACAATTTTTTTATTTCCGCACACGACCATTCAGTAAGGAGCCGACCGACCGCCGCCGCGGTTATTTAAAAAAAAATTAACTCGTGATATCTTTTGAATGGAATGTCAGAATCTAATAATTCAAAAAGTTATATAAAGGTTTTAAAGCAATCTTACATAATAAATTATTTTGTTAAGGATTAATACCAAGATACAAATAAAGAGCCTTTTCAAACAGTGGTATTATAATTTTTTATATAAAAAATCGCTTATTGTCACAAAACTATAATAGTTAGAGATATGATGTTACGACGTTTTTTGTAGATAATGATAAGTTCTATAAAGTTGTAATACATCACTTTGTTATATATTCAATAGTTTTCGCAGCATTCGCGATTAAAGAAAGATTTAGGGTTATTTTTTCAAAAAAATCGCTTATTGTCACAAAACTATAATAGTTAGAGATATGATGTTACGACGTTTTTTGTAGATAATGATAAGTTCTACAAAGTTGTAATATATCACTTTGTTATATATTCAATAGTTTTCGCAGCATTCGCGATTAAAGAAAGATTTTGGGTTCTTTTTTTTCACCATGGGTTACATTATCGGCGTTTGGTAAGAAATCATATTATTGAAGTGAAACTTCTATAGAATCGTAGTGATTTCAAACCGGATGCAAAAAGATGAAACGGAAATGGTAAGAGACACAAATACAATAGTCGCCTGTAATTAGTGAGCCAGAGCGAGAGAGCAGATTTCGGTGTGTATGTATATTCACTCACACTGTTTAATACTTGCTTACTATTCGAGCATTAATAACGTGTGTTAGTGTGTGTTAGTAGTGAAAACTACCGTGTTGTTTGTGTAGTATCGGGAGGCCGTAATGCCCGGCCAAAAATTGTCCAACCAAGAAAGCCCGACCCAGAAATGCCCGGCCAAAACTTTATGACCAATGGTCATAAAGTTTTGGCTGGGCATTCCTGGGTTGGTAAATTCTGGGGTGAGCAATAATTGCACGGGGCAGAACTTTGTGACCATACAAAGTGGATACCAATTCCCCGGCCGGACTTTCCAAGGATGAGCTTTCTTGGTTGGGCTTTCCCAGACCGTGTCAATAAAGCCCGGCCATGAACTGCCCGACCGTAAACTGCCCACCCCAGAACTTCATAACCACTTTTTTTTTTTTGCCGCATTTGCACAAGACAGTGAATACTAAAATATGAGTAAAAGAGAAAGAAATACATTTTGATGAAGAATAAAAGAGACTCTGTGCTCTATTAAATCTATGAATGGAAGTAAACAAACAGAAAGATTATGGTTTTTATATTTTACTTTACAGAAAACAGCTAAAAAATGCTATTAAACCTATAAAATAATAAACGTTTCATGAAAGCTTTAAATGTTGATGCTTTAAACGATGCTATTCAAACTCCACGGCGTAGAAATTAGAGATGTAAACCTTCCTTTTTCATTAATTTATCTACGTGAAAACCTTAAGAAAATCTATAGATCTCAGCAGACAGTGAAGGTGTATGAAAATTATGAAATCATTGTTCATCTGTTGTAGTGACAATAGTTGGTATGAATATAATCTTGGTGGAGTTTGGGCGGTGGTTACTTCTGGAGATATGAGTCAGTAAAGGTTTCTGAATTTTACAAATCCAGTCGCGATCTCTTTTTTTCCTAGGAACCCCTATACAAGAGTTGAGACTCCTAACATTTGTAATTTTTGGAAGAGTGACTGTATTGTTAATGGGGGTCTAGCAGTAGTTTCTACTATATAATGTGTTGGTAATGATTAACGTGGTTATTGTTATCCCAAATAAAATAAAATAACTTTATTGAAGTTTATAAACTGAAGTAGGGTATAATGTTAGCACCTTTACTAACTCACATATCCAAAAGTAACCACCAACCGAACTCCACAATTCCTGGTTGTTCATATTATCTGTGCACAGACAAACTTTTAGCCTATAAAAAATATAAAGGTCAGGCTGGTCTTGGTTATAATTATAATATTATGCATATCATATTTATTTTTTCATACAGTATCTGCTCAAGAGACCTTAATTTACCACAAAGGTAAAGTGAAGGTTGGTGACTGTCACATGTCTTTAAAAATCTTCAATGTTCAGAACATGCCGAAGAAGGTTCTTTTGGTTTAGAATATTATTCTTGTCTTTAAACATCACCTTAGTAGCCATGGATAGCACTGTTGTAATGTGTGGCCATAACCAATTATTAATATTAACCTAAATGTTAAATAAAAGGAGGACTATCAACATTTAATTTAATTTTTGTATTACTATGATAAGTACATATTATTTTATAATGTATAACTTCTGTTTGCAAGATAAGTCAATATAAAAAGAATATACTGCTGATATGTACCTACTATAATTGAAGATGAAAAAAATATTGCAATTTTTTTATTATTATTGATAAGCCTTCATTTGACCACAATCTTACCTGATGTAAAGTGACGATGTGGTCTAAGATGGAGCATGAAGGCCTAGAAGATGGCTTCTCCGGGCCACATTACGAAACACGAAATAATCGCTTCACGCACTGGCCCAGCCCGGATTTTTGATGTATTATTTAATTTAATTTTTAAATATTTATGCTATTTGATTTTACTAACCCTTGTCATTTTGTTTACTAATAAACTATGGATTTTTGTTGTCCGAAATAAAAGATGTTTTTTTTTATTAAACAAGATAGTACCTTATACCTACTTACTTAATTAGTTTCAAACATTTGTTTAAAATAATACTCAGAATAATATTTAAAACAAATCAATAAATGTTTCTTATATTATAACATGGTAGGAGATTATTGATTGCATTTAGCACCTAACCAGATTCAGTGATATTTATTAAAATCAGCAGTAATCTTTGTAATATGTAAGTAATCAAAAACATCACACCAAATGTACCTATTATTGGTACATACATGAATAAAATTTAAATAAAATGAGTGTATTATTCTTGTAGCTCATTAAATATATTTTTAATCATAACGGAAGCAGGAGCTACATTGGCATTTGACATGACTTTCCATCTTTACGCCGACGACCTTCAGATATACACGCATATACCGGTCCACGATCTAAATAATGCTATTCATAAAATTAATAAAGATTTGGCCACTATACACGACTGGAGCGTGGCACACGGTCTCCTCGTAAACCCTCTAAAGACCCAAGCCATTATCATTGGTAGCTCGCGTACGTCTGCTAAGGTTGACTGGCTTACAGTCCCTAAACTTGTGTTTAATAAAGTAATTATCCCTCTCAGTAGTAATGTCAAGAACTTGGGGGTAATTATGGACTGCAATATGTCCTGGGTCCCACAGATGGAAACAGTGAGTCGTAAGATTTTTGCATCTGCCGCATCACTGAGAAGGCTTCGAAACTTCTTACCCATAGCCACGAAAATTGCGTTGGTTGAATCCCTCTTATTTCCCATCCTTGATTATGCTGACGTCTGTTACCTCGATATTTCGGAGGAGCTGCTAAGCAAACTGGAGCGACTTCAGAATGTCTGCATACGGTTTATTTTTGGACTCCGTAAATACGACCATATATCAGAATTTCGTAGACAACTGAACTGGCTTCCAGTTCGCTTTCGCCGAAACTCCCACATTCTCTTCCTACTTTATAACATTCTTTTTAATCCTCTTAATCCTCATTATTTAAAAGATCGCTTTGATTTTCTTCATCTGTCCCACTCTAACTCATCCCATGTCCTTCGTTCTTCAGACAACCTCCTACTTAGTATACCTTCCCATCGTACCAGCTTCTATGATAAATCCTTTTCCGTGCAAGCCGCAAGGCTGTGGAATGCTCTACCCGAAAGCATTAGAAAGGTTCAGTCAGTATCTGTCTTTAAAAAAAGAGTTAAGGAATTCTATCTCCAGAAGTGCTAATTTAAATAAGTACTTACGCCAAACGTAACGTTACTACTAAATTTATTTATTTATGTTATTATGTATTTAAATATATATTTTTATATGTATATATTATATATATATAGGTATACGTCTACTTATTTACTTATGTACTATATGTTTGTACTATATTTTTATGATAATGATATTTAGATGATATTGTTATATTTTTAATATTGTACACCCTTACCTCCTTTCTATTTTAAGTAAAGTTTTTTCCATCCTAAGGTTGCCTGGAAGAGATCGCTTTTTAGCGATAAGGCCGCCCATTGTACCACTTGTTTTTTAATTATTATTTTTTTGTTTTACGTGTTTATGTTCCTGTGTTGTGTACAATAAAGCGTTTTTGTATTGTATTGTATTGTATTGACTTTCGTCTTGTTCATTTCTGTTCGATTGTCTTCAAGCAGTATAACTAAGTTAGTTATTTCATTACTCGAAGGTGTACTCGCCATAGAGGTTGATGCCTAGACCTCTCCCTTCTAGAAGTTTAACAATATTAATAGCAATAAAGAACCAATAAATATTTTTTTTACTTTTATCGTTATACTACGTAAAAAAACGTTATAAACAGAAAAAACTTTAGATCACATCATAAAAAGAAAATCGTGTCCTCTAAGAAGTGCAAGCTAAATGTAGGATTTTAATTAACTTTTATGCCAAACAGATTTAACATAATTAAACAAATAAAGACCAAGACATCAAAAAATATAAATGTTTAAATCCTCAAAAAGGTGCGCAAACACTCAGCAAAACTATAACAAATACCTCGAGGTCTAAAAATACACGCCGAATGTGTGAACCTTCTCCTATTAAACTGAACTTGAACTTTCTCCGTTAAAAGCCGGTTAATAACCTACAAAAGGAGGGTTCAGGGCCCGATGCATCATACCTATCAGCGTCGGCAGACGAAAGATATTTTCTCTTTCAGCTCCAGACGTCCGTCTTTTTTTTTTATTATTTATTTATTTATTCATCAACAACAATTTTTACTCTATCGTTACAGGTGTTTCCCAATGCAATAGAATAACTCAATTTACATTATAATATAATATTATTAATTTCATTAAGATTAAAAAGATTATTCATAATTTCATTGATAAGCCTTCATGTGACCACAATCTCACCTGATGCAAAGTGACGATGTGGTCAAAGAGCGAGCATAAGGCCTAGAAGATGGCTGCTCCGGACCACATTACGAAACACGAAAAAATGATGTGATCGAGCCGTCGATGTGAAGTGGCTGCATGAAGGTATTATCACAGCCAGTAGCCAAAATACCGTTACTCATGTTAATCTATTATTATGTTATTTTTATGTATGAAGCTAAACAATGAAAATATAAAACATTCCCTAGTTTACCCGGGTGGACTGGTACATTTATTTTGTCACATTATCACAGAGCAATAAATACGTTATATTTCTTCTCTGTGGTAAAATAACAATGAATGAGGTAGCTATCTTGTCTATGGTCACTAACTCAGTCTGAACATGTAACGAGTTTGGTCAGAAAGTTCTTGGGTGGGCATTCCAGGTCGGACATTTCTGCACCGGGCAGAGAAAGACCAGCCCTGGAATTTGTGACCTAACAAAGATTCGTTTGTTTGGTCTCAAATTCCAAGGATGGCCTTCTTGGCTGAGCAGTTCCTGGTCGAGCTTTCCCAGTCCGTGCTGGGAAAGTTCAGCCAGTAAAGTCCGACCACGGAATGCCCGCCCCAGAACTTCATGTACAAATAAACAAGGCTTTGTTTGTACATGTAGTTCTGGGGTGGGCATTCCGTGGTCGGGCATTAACCGCACCCGTAGTATCGAATCGAAACAAAATGGCGATTTTATAAACAGTGCGTGCGTTTTTTGTTGTGGTTTTAAAATAATTTTAGTCCTAGTGTTACATACCTAATTCAAGATGCATACGCTGCGTTTGCTGTGGTCAGCTCAAAATGAAAATGTTTGGCTTATACGCCACAAAAGAAGATACATCTCTCGGCAGCAATTGGAAAGCGTTGATGAAATACTAGAAATATTATCTAACTATATTTAAAAAACTTTGTCGTGATTAAGGTTTTCAACGTCGTTAAAAGGATCTCTAGAGATATCTCTGGAAATAAAGGTAAATAGGTGAAATATTTTTTTTGTTGTATCTGCCTATCAGACCCATTAAAAAATGGATTGTTTTTCCTCAAACATCACAAGAACATTCTCAAATCAAAGCACAAAAATATGCTAAATAAATACATCAGGTTTCCTGATATACCTGCTGCGAGGCAAACTGTTAGCATAATAAATTACTGCCAAAAGTAAAGTGGCAAATTAATAGAAAAAATTATGTGTATGTATAACTGGGCTATTTTATTTAAAAGTTTGAATGTTACAGGTTCTACAGGAAATATGGCATCCCCGGGGTTGTGGGGTGCAAAAACTGTAGCCACTTTCATATATTTAAACCGGTACAATAATTTATCCTTCATTTGGGGAAATTACTGTTTGAATGTTTATATGCAGGAATTACATGCAGCTAGAGAAACTGTGTGGCTTTTAGGTATGTTATTACATAATTGTGATGTATAATACCTATTGGCTTTGAATAGTTCACTACATTATAATTTTCTTCTAGGTGATTCTGGCCATCCACAGCGGCCCTGGCTTATGACACCTATTTCTAATGCAGTATCCGCTACACCTGATGCATATTACAACAAGAAACACATTCAGGCCAGAGTTGTAATTGCAAAGCAAAGACTGGGTGCTGCATTATCAGCCAGACAAATGTGCCAAAATTATACAAGCATGTTGTGTGTTGTATAATATTGGGTTGGATTTTGGACTTGAAGACTATTCTGATAATATAGGTAGCTATACTATATATATATGACTTTAAATTAATAGTAACTACATTTTCTTTAAGAAGTGTGTGTGACTTCAAAGTAAATTAATTTGTAATTTGTTGTGAAAAATCAAAGTATTTTAATAAGAAATAGATGATTTAGTTGGATGATGATGATCATAGTGAATTAAATTATGTTTCTTATTCTTTTTCAGAACATATTGAGCCTCAGGAGAGTCACACTCCTCTGTCAGAAAATGATTCCACCACCGATCTCCTGAGAGGAAGAATAATGAGGGATCAACTTGTTAGGAGGTTATTCCAAGCAAATTGAAATTCTGCTGTAGTTTGTAAAAATAATGACAATGTTCAAGAATAATTTGATAAACTAAGTACAATAAAAGATTTAATTTATTTATTTAATTTTTATTTTATATTTTATCTGGCTTATCACAAATACCAAAAAGGTCATAGTGTGAGCGCCGGCCCACTAAACAGTTGCAACATCTTCTAAAACCTGTTAATATAAATTATATTGTAGTTACTGCTTCGTTAGCATAGCGCAATTTTTTTATATCCGACGCCACGATATCGCCGACGAGCTGCCATTGTCCAAGTTCACAACAAAATCCGATTCACACGGCAAAATCAAAGTCCAGAAAGAAATAATGTCAATCAGTCCATGCACAGTCCGGGTCGCGTAAAATTTGATAGAAAACCGAAAGAGCACACAAAACACAACCGAAACGAAAATCGCAGAAGTATTCTGTCTGTCAATTCAATCTGTCATTGTCAAAAGAAAATGTAGTGCGAGCTATCGATTCGATTTTATTTAGAATCGATCAACATTATAACGAATGTTAATAGGATTGCAAGTTGCATTCCTTTAAAATATGGCTTTAATATCAGGTTATTATAGATAAAAGAACCGTGCATTTCAATAACTATTGCAAACAAAGCTAACCCTTGCCGGGTCGATCGACCGATCGATTTTATAGATCATTCGCTTACCTATCGATTCATATTTCAAAAGGTAAAATAGTGATTTATTTTATAGTCATATTTCGAATGCAGATCATTTGATATGCTTTTTTAAAACAGAAATATAACTCACACTACCTACTGTACACTTTATGCGGCTGCGTATTACAGCTTTTTAGTAAGACGAAAATGAAAAAGTTTCACTTCTATCGTGTGTGAATTGCACACACCTTTTTTTTGAAAACTAAATATAGCCTATGTCACTCAGGGATAGTGTAGCTTTCGAATGGTGAAAGAATTTTTTAAATCGGTGCAGTAGTTTCAGAGCCTATTCGAGACAAACAAACAAACAAACAAAAAATCAAACCTTTCCTCTTTATAATATTAGTATAGATAAAAACAAGAAATAGAACTATTCGTTTGGGAGTCATTAGTTACTGTGGTCCAATCTGTGTTCGATAGCTCTTTAGCTACAGCGTTAAAGTCGGTTGTTAGCCGACAACGTGATTTGTGTATAGGCGCCTCTCCATGATTAGTGAGCAAGAGGCCTGCTAAGACAGGGTAGTGATCGGTGATAGATGTTTCGCAAACAATGCCTACGGATTTCGAGTTCGACTTTATAAAAATATGATCCAGTCCCGATTGACCTCTTGTCGGTTTTGTAATGGCAGGTAGGAGGCTGTGGGTAGCCATCAGGGCCATATAGTCGAGTACATAACCGTTTGAGGAATCACATACATCGATGTTTATATCACCCGCCACAACCAAGCAAGGTTTGTATTTTATCTCAGTGAACAATGCGTCCAGAGAGTATAAAAATCTATCGAGAATCGGAGTTGAAGGTGACCTGTAAATCCCAAGTACAGTTATATTGTTATTTATGTTAACCAGGACACCATTCGCATCGTTAAGTTTGACGTCCAAAGCTGTACACGTATATAAATCTTTAGCATAAATGACGACTCCACCGCTCTTGTTCAGCTGCGAGTCACGCTGGCCAAGTGCGGGTTGGTGAATGTCACATGTCCTTCAAACTCTTTAAAGTTCTTAGAACATGCCGGTTTCCTCACGATGTTTGTCTTCACCGTTAAAGCACGTGTTTAAATCGCACTTAAAATGTTCTAGAAGAAAAATCCAGAGGTGCGCGGCGAGGTTTGAACCCACGACCTTCGGAATGAAAGTTGAGTGTGCCCTTAGCCAACACGGCTTCAAATTGTCATTTTTCAATGCTGGAACTTGGTTAAATAAAACATGATTTGTAGCATGACATTGTCAACTCTTTAAAGTTCTCAGAACATGCCGGTTTCCTCACGATGCTTGCCTTCACCGTTCAAGCACAAGTTTATACACTTATCGTTATAAAAAAATAAACTAAAATAAAGAAATAGTGCAAAAAGTTGCATTTAGAGCTTACACCCATAGAAGTACAGACCTCACCCAAGGTTGCTTTATTTTATAGGTAAACTGCTGGTTACCTATTATATTATTGAATAGAGCGCCATCTAATAATAATAATAATAAAAAGTTTATTTGCGTATTAAACACGTTAAACATGGAGAGTGCTTACCCGTTCGACCCAAGATTTTTCTACCCAATAGGTATTTTGCTCCGTTCAACCCAAAACAATAGATTCAAGTTACCCGTTCTACCCACACCTACTTATTCCTAATTTCTATTGTTTGAATTCAAATAAATGTCATAGTGAAATACTAAAGAAGCAGGGTCATTCATTACATTAGACAAAAATGCAGAAATTCTTTAAATATATTTCATTATTAATATTTTTGTTATTGTTTAGATAATAGTCAGTTAAATATTTGTCTACTAGTCTTATAATAAAAATAATCAACCTTTAAAGAAACAAATAAAATAATAGTATTATAAAAAATAGTTCATCACTCTTCAGATTCAGGTTTGGTAGGTATATATAAAGTTACTTTTCTAAGTTATCTTGGTACATAATATCAGTCATGCAAAATCTAATTTTTTTCGTGATGACATGTTTTAAACACTCGGATACGGACAGGTACACATTTATAATTCAATAAAATATATAATAATTATACGTAACAATAGGTACAATTAAACTATATGAAACCTATCGATGGTATAATAGATTTAAAAATATTTTCTTGATTAACATAAATAAAAATCATCTAAATTATTCAACACACATAGATAAAACAAACACATTTAAGATACAAAAGTTGACAGTTTTTCTAAACAATGTCCCACTGAAATTTTTCGTGTAGCCAAATCCATACACTACCTCAATAGATAAGAAAAACAATGGTTATCCTTACCGTTGTTGATTGGATTATCTATTGTACATACAACAATTTCTCCTTCCTTAATTTTTCTAGGTGTTGCACGTGCACTCGTTTAAAGTTAAGTACCATCAAGATTTTTTATAAATACTAGCGGTCCGCCCTCGCTTCGCACCTAGTCTCGTCGAAATCAAAACCATTCTCAAACCCAGTTAAACACACACAAAAAATTTAATCAAAATCGGTCCAGCAGTTTAGGAGGTTTTCAATGACTAGCACACGTACAAGATTTATATATAATAACTAGCTATACACGCCACGGCGTTGCACGTGTTTTTGGATTATCTCGCGGGATCATATATCCAAAATCAACAACTACTAATAAATTGAAAATTAATTAAAAAAACATTGTCCAGCGGACAAAATTGTGAATTTAAACCATTCCCAGATCCCCTTAAACACACACAAAAAATTTCATCAAAATCGGTCCAGTCGTTTGAGAGAAGTTCAGTGACATACACACTCACAGAAGAATTATATATATAAAGATATACAAATTACGGTGTCTGTACTATTTAGAACACACTGTGACTCAGATTTTTGCTTTGGGTAGAACGGGGCATATGTTTTGGGTTGAAGGGGTAAAAATATTATTGGGTAGAAAAATCATGGGTTGAACGGGTAAGCACTCAACATGGAGGAATTAAACATAATCATGAGAGTAGATAAAACAATTAGTCATAACTTAGTACGAACACAAATAGGTCAAATTAAATATTTAATCAACTCCAGCAAAATAGTTCCTCCCCTTGCCACTAGTGGTCGCCTCAGTCTCCTTTTGGCGGAAAGCGGGGTGCGCGCTACAAGCTACAGGTGCAATGGACTTCAGGTGAAACACCCAACTGATGGACATGCATGTCAGGGGTGGAGCGATTTTATTTATTTTTGTTTTTTGCTTCGGCATACCTGTTGAAAGATGCTATTATAGTATAGGTCATTACTAAATACTAGAAAACTCAGTTTGTTTACGTTAAGTTTAGAGGTGCCCCCATCATCATAAAGTTTTGAAAATTTACGCAAATTCCATAAAATCGCAAACATTCTATAAACCCTGAATTAATCCTTAGCGATGCTTTATTAGTGTAAAATAAACAATATTGAACTTGAAACGTGCGTGTTCAGATCGGTAGGTAACGGGGTGCGGGGGAGGGGTATGTTTCATTTCACTCTCTCACATCAAAGAAATGACATTTAGTCAACTCGCGCGCGTACAGGAGTTCTTCCACTGAGGTACTTGACAGATTGAATCTTACGGCTGGGATACAAGATATTTATTGTGAGTAATTTTTTTCACATTAAAAACTCGCAGTTTCGTTCATAACCGTAGTACTAATTGTAAGTATTCTTTGTCTTAATTACAGAAATATGTCGCAAGTTAAAACACGACAAATGACAAACTGTCCTGTCTTTGGTTTGCCAGAAAAGTTACCTGTTTCTCAGTTACGACGTTATGAAATATTATATATTTTACAAACATGAATTGAACCCTGATAGTACAACAAAAGAGTCAACAGTTCATGAAATATCCGAAAGACTGGCTCAAGAAGTTTTAGAAATATGGCAAAAATCGTCGCTGGCTACTGTTAGTATAAAAATAATTATACAATTCATTCGCTCTTATCATGACAAATACAGATGCTTAATGAAACCATATCAAGGCCGCCAAACGAACATTAAATACCAAGAAAAAATTAATAAATTCATATCAGACTCTCATAGCTTGTTTGATATTTGTAGCTGCAAATGCAAAGTTATTTCGGATTGTAACTGTCCTAAAGGAAGTCGTGTTCCTAAGGAGGAAGTTGATTTCTTACTGGATCAAAGAACGACCAGAAAAATCATGATAGGTTGTGTCGATGTGGTTCCAACGGCAAAAAATAAGAAAAAACAAGAAAGAAAAGAAAAATCTTTGTATCGCAACAGAGAGGTAAACTATTTTGATAAACCTTGTTGTTCTCGTTTACTGACTGGTGATTTGGCAACAAAAAGCAGCAGCTCAGGCGATAGCTTGCTTGTGACATCTACTAGTCCTCAGTATAAAAACCCAGAACAGTTAAAACATAAAGCTTCACCACCTAATAAAACAAAGCGATGGAATTTACCGTCATTAGCTCTTGCCTGCGATCGTACTGGAGTTTCTGATAGAGCCGCTGCTATTATAGCTTCTTCTGTCTTAAAAGATGTTGGCATTATTTCATCAAACGACCCAAGCCATGTCATTGATCGTTCAAAGTTGCGCCGTGAAAGAAGTAAAGTCAGATCAACTTTGCAAGAAGCTGACTGCAACTAAATTCTTCGTAGTATATATTTTGATGGAAAAAAGGAAAAAGAAGGGAATATTTACAGAAAACGGGTCATAGGAGATCATTATGTAATATTATCGGAACCAGGAAGTAACTATTTTGTCAGAATATTATTGATTTTCCATGTCACACTCAAGCCGTAGAGCGCTGCATCAAGTTGGTGATAGAAGCATCAAATGCAGTTTGTGGGGAAAATAAAAGAGATGGTTTCATTAGAGCGATAATACTTTTGCGTAAACAAATGCCTAGTTTTAATACCAAAAATCAGTTTGATATTTAAATTTGCTTTTTTAGATGTTTATAGTAAAACTAGCTGTGCCCTGCGGTGCTACCCGCGTTATAATGGATGAAGTACTCTTAACCAACAACATATTTATTTGAATAAAGATTAATATTATTATGTTGATACAACTTAAACAAATTATTTCGACCAAATTAGGTACCATAAAAACGGTTTTTGTGAGTTAATCTTAAAATATAGACATATAATATTGCGGACTGTTTTTTAGATCATTTAAAGAGCTATTATTCTTTAATACATATTTTTTGTGTATCTTGAACCGTTTTCACGGCGCACGCAACGGAAGGCTTCAAAGATGAACAATTTCTCCCGTTTTTTACACATTTACCACTATATCTTTGCTCCTATTGGTCGTAGCGTGATGTTATATAGCCTATAGCCTTCCTCGATAACTGGACTATCCAACACAAAAAGAATTTTTCAATTCGAACCAGTAGTTTCGGAGATTAGCGCGTTCAAACAAACAAACAAACAAACAAACTCTTCAGCTTTATAATATTAGTATAGATTTTGCAATAAATAAAAAAAAAGTTTTTTTTTCAATTTTCGTCTCCTCTGGGGCACCTCAAAACATTACGACTGGTATGTGAAATTTTGTACTATTGTTTTAAATATTACAAGGCAACTTTTCATCCCTATGCCGTTGAAATAAAAAGATATTTTTTTACTCCATACATTTTCGCTCCACCCTAAGATCAATGACATGGCACATGAATCTTAACGAAATGTTTACAGCATAAGTACCTAAATTACAGCTGTAAGACCGCTTATATAACTAGCATTGTTCTTTGCTATCCGCTGCGTTGTAGCCGATTTCAACAAGGAAGGTGGAACGTAGTTTTCTTAAATCTGAACAAACTGTTGGAAATTGAGAAATAATTCCTTGAATGTATATTACTTCCCGGGCCGATGCAAATACGACGCGGACGCTGACTCGTGGAATTGTGCGACTGTTAAATCCCAATAAAACCCAGGTAGTTATTATAGGAAGCTCTAGGATGATTGCCCGAATCAATTTTTTTTGATTTACCTAAAGCTACTTTTAATGGCATTGTCATAGAAATTAGTAAAGCGGTAAAAAAACTGGGTATTATCATTGATAGGCAGCTCACATGGGGTCCTCAGTTAGCAGCAGTAAGTAGGAAGGTGTTTGGAACAGGTGCTTCCTTAAAAAGACTGCGGAATTTCCTCCCTACCTCAACTAAGATTGCTCTAGCTCAAGCGCTGCTACTCCCCATACTAGATTACGCAGATGTATGTTACCTTGATATTACCGAAGACCAACTTAACAAGCTGGAACGGCTTCAAAATTTAGGTTCATATTTGGTCTTCGTAAATATGACCATGTTTCCAATTTTCGGAAAAAACTCAACTGGCTCCCTATACGTCTGCGACGTAGTGCTCATATTCACAATCTTCTTTATTCTGTCCTTTTTCTATCCTTTTCGCCTCCTTATCTTAAAAGCCGATTTCAGTTCCTTTACCAGTCTCACCCAATATCTCACCGTTCCACTGATACTCTTCTGCTCAAAATTTCCAACCACTCTACAAAATTCTATGGTGACTCTTTCTCTGTATGGGCAGCTTGTCTATGGAACGCTCTTCCTGTCTCCATTAGAAAAGCAAAATCATTAGATATCTTTAAAGGCATGGTTCATCAACACTATCTACTCATGTAGTGATATATTAATAATACATTTATCGTTTATTATACTTATGTATTTTCTCCTGTTTTTTCTTATTTAATTATATTATATGCGTTTATTATTTATTTTTATTTCTTTTTCATATTATTTATGTATATGCTATGATCTTTGTGCACCGTCTTTCGTGTTCCTAACATATCCTATCCATCCAAAGGTTGCCTGGAAGAGATCGCTTTAAGCGATAAGGTCGCCGATTGTACAACGTATGTGGCTATTGATTGTTATTTTTAAGTTAGTCTGTAAGCATTGGTGTGCAATAAAGATATTATCTATCTATCTATCTATCTGTGCCATTGCGGTGACGAGGACTATCTCTAAATCTAGGTTTTCCTATCTAAAACGGCTTTTTGGTATACTCAATAATTAATTCAAGACATTGAAACGGAACAAATAATAGAGTTTCGCCTTACAATAAAACTTACCTACATGGTATCTTAGTGTATAAAAACGGTAGATCCGACGTTCGAGCCGCGCGGCCCGCTTCTCGCCTGGCGACCCCTAGTGGCGAGGGGAGGAACTAGCTGGCTGGAGTTGAAAGAATAGATGGCGCTCTACTCAATAATTAATACCACATATCGTAGGAAACAATTGGTTAGTTTGTTACCGTCAGGATGGCGAGTCACCTATTAAAACGTAACGTATTTAACGTTAAAATGCTATCCAAAAATTGCTTCCCATTTGTTTCTATTTGCTTCCTTCAATAAGAGATTTGCTTCCTTTATATTTTAGAAGATATTAGAACTTTCAAGGTGACCGTTCATTCTGACGTCAGGATGGCGAGTCACCTGGCCGTAGATGATGTGCGGTGTGGAATTGCTGTGATTTATATAAACCAATAATTGCTTCCTATTTGCTTCCTTCAAAGCTTTCAAACCTAGATCCTGTACCTATCAAGGAAATAAAGATATATCGATATAACATAAATGGGTAAGCCCAGCGCCTGACAAAAATGGAGAGCAAAATACATTCACAACTTTTGCAAATTATTTTTTTTAACCGACTTCAAAAAAAGAGGAGGTTTCTCAATTCAATTCGACCGTATATTGTTTATATTATGTAGAATTTCATTAGCTACTATTAAGGTAGGTATGTATACAAAAGTATTACTTTATACTGTACATCGTTCGTCAACATCATTACGTTACGATATTAGAAGGTTTGATACTTACCCTGCCATAACACAGTTAAATCTAGCACGGACGTAAGGTAAGGTTTAATATAACTGTACTTACTATACTAGCACACAGTGAAAATGTTATCTAAAAATAAGTTACCCAGTTTGGTTATAAGGTTATTCTGTACCTCGTGAAATAGGAAATGATCTTTATCCTTATTATGTAAAAGTGTAATACTGATGGTTGCATGATGCTTTGTCTTTACGTAAACATATGTAATATATATATATATATATATTTATATATTTCCGGACTACTCACACAGCATCACCTAACCCCAAACTAAGCAGAGCTTGTATGTACTATGGTTGTTAGGTGACTGATATGCTGCACAGATATATATATATTTGTAAATACATACATATGATACATAGAAAACACCCAGACCCGAAACCAGAAATAGTAGATCGTACAAAATCTGTTTCCCCGGCGGGAGTCGAACCCGCACCCCCTGCGCCTCAGGCGGACGTTCGCCCACCGAGCCACAGAGGTCGTCATCATGTATGTTTTATCTTAATATGGACATGACACAAATCCCGGGAATTCGATGTTTACATTCACATGTTTAAAATAATATTTTGGCGACACCTTGGCTTGTTTAATGGACTGATTCGATCTCTGTGTGTGGACATGGCTTTCGTATACTGGACCTTGATTTGACTATGTGGTAATGGATCAGCTCTATTTTTTTAGGCAATCAACCGTTTCTTTTGGAACGAACCGGTAGGTACTTAGATTTTATTAGTTAATATAAAAAAAAGGATAAAGAGAATTTCTAATTTCACGAGGTACAGAATAACCTTATAACTAAACTAGGTTAACTTGTTTTTAGATAACATTTTCACTGTGTGCTAGTATAGTAAGTTCAGTTATAAATATTTCCAGACAATGCACACAACAACATCTAGCTCCGAGGTAAGCTCTATGCTTGTGTTACGGGTACTAGATATCTGATATACTTAATATAAAAGTCATACATATTTAGATTTTTTTTATTATACTTATTAAATTAAACCTTACCTTACGTCCGTGCTAGATTTAACTGTGTTATGGCACGGTAAGTTTCAAACCTTCTAATATTGTAACGTAATGATGTACAGTATAAAGTAATACTTTTGTATACATACCTACCTTAATAGTAGTTAATGAAATTCTACATAATATAAACAATATACGGTCGAATTGAATTGAGAAACCTCCTCTTTTTTTGAAGTCGGTTAAAAAAAATAATTTGCAAAAGCTATGAATGTATTTTGCTCTCCATTTTTGTCAGGCGCTGGGCTTACCCATTTATGTTATATCGATATATCTTTATTTCCTTGATAGGTACAGGATCTAGGTTTGAAAGCTTTGAAGGAAGCAAATAGGAAGCAATTATTGGTTTATATAAATCACAGCAATTCCACACCGCACATCGTCTACGGCCAGGTGACTCGCCATCCTGACGTCAGAATGAACGGTCACCTTGAAAGTTCTAATATCTTCTAAAATATAAAGGAAGCAAATCTCTTATTGAAGGAAGCAAATAGAAGCAAATGGGAAGCAATTTTTGGATAGCATTTCAACGTTAAATACGATAGGTGACTCGCCATCCTGACGGTAACGTTAGTTTTATGGTATGGTAAAACTCTCTATATTATGTGTTTTTAGCATTCGTTGCTGTAGCGGCAACATAAATACATCAACCCTCAAAATTTCAACTCTCTATCACGGTTCTTGACATACAGCCTAGAGACAGACAGACGACAAAGTCTCAGTGATCCCGTTTTATTCATACAGTACGGAACCATAAAAAGGAGCGTTTTTGTAAGAACAACTCGTTATTATGTAATTTTGTAAAGTCATTACACAAATGGGGATAGATTTAATAGATATAATAAAAACATCTCTGATATTAAACGGATATATTGACTGGGCGCTTTGCGTACTCTATAACAATCAGTCTTAGTTCATATAACAATCTTAATTTACAAATTTACACTTAGGCGATGTTAAAACCGCAAATATTAGGTCCTTACATATGAAATTGGCGTTTTTCGTACTGGCCACTTTAATCACAAATTTCTCCTCTTTGGTAAGGAATTCCAAATTCAAATTTGTACAGCTATAGACTCATGTATTTGTGCTTCGATGATCGTCATTCATTTGTTTTTTTTCTTCTGTTTTTTTCTGTTTGCGTCACTCATTTTACAAAATGGAAAACTTAAAATATCGCATTATTTACGAGTACGAGTTCCGCCGTGGCACTAGTGCTGCGGAAACAACTCGAAGGGTGAATGATGTGTATGGCGGTCGTGTTGCAAAAGAAAACACAGTTCGTTTTTGGTTCCAACGTTTTCGTTCTGGAAATTTCGACTTGCAGAACAAGCCCCGTGGACGGCCTGAGACTCAAGTTGATAATGAAGAGTTGAAGGCTATTGTGGAAGCGGATCCATCGCAAACCACGTCCGAGTTAGCTGCAGGCTGCGGTGTTAGTGATAAAACTGTTTTAATTCACTTGAAGCAAATTGGGAAGATTAAAAAGCTTGAAAGGTGGGTACCTCACGAATTGACTGAAGCAAACCGGCAAACGCGCGTCGACTGCTGCGTTACATTACTAAACCGGCACAATAATGAAGGTATTTTAAACCGAATCATTACCTGTGATGAAAAATGGGTTCTTTACGATAATCGGAAGCGCTCAGCGCAATGGTTGGATCCTGGCCAGCCAGCCAAATCCTGCCCCAAGCGAAAATTAACCCCAAAAAAGTTACTTGTAAGCGTTTGGTGGACTAGTGCCGGTATTGTTCATTACAGTTTTCTCAAATCTGGCCAGACTATTACGGCTGATGTCTATTGTCAGCAATTGCAAACCATGATGGAAAAGCTAGCGGCTAAACAACCTAGGCTGGTCAATCGCTCCACGCCACTGCTGCTTCACGACAACGCTAGACCACACACTGCGCAACAGACGGCTACTAAATTAGAAGAGCTTCAATTGGAAAGTCTAAGACATCCTCCGTACTCCCCGGACCTTGCTCCAACAGATTACCATTTTTTTCGAAATTTGGATAACTTCTTGCAAGGGAAAAAATTCAACTCCGATGGGGCAGTCCAAATCGCCTTCAAAGATTTTATTGATTCCCGTCCGACTGGTTTTTTTAGTAAAGGGATCAATGAACTACCTATAAGATGGCAAAAGTGCATAGAAAATAATGGTTCATACTTTGATTAATTAAATATATTATATTAAAAAATATTCGACTTTTTGTTCCTCCCATACAAAACGCCAATTTCATATGTAAGGACCTAATAGTTTCTACGGGGTAACATTTTAGTCGTTCATTGTAGTTCAAAATAGTAACTTTATAAATAATTGGAGTTTACTCCTTAAGAAACGATTTGAGTTATAAGGCCCGGTACGGAAATTTTATGAGGAGTAAAATCAAAAAGTGTAATACGAAAAGTTGAGGCGTTACGTAGAAAGAGACAAACATATAGGATTTAACGTGTAAAAGAATGAGATGGAATACATTACACAACCGTGCGTCGTAGCTGACAAACACACACTTTTTTATTGAAACCTTAAACGCACAATTGATGATTCACAATGATTTTATGGTTGATCTGCGATCAAGGCGCTTGTTAAATCGAGCATCGAAATTTCGAATGACTTCAAATTACTGTGACATTCACCAAACCGCGCTTGGCCAGCGTGGTGAATTAAGGCCTAATCTCTCTCGCCTAGAGAGAAGTCCCTGTGTTCCAACAGTGGGAACGTTAATAGGGTGATGATGATGATGAATCCAATTTAACAACCTTAGTTTAACGAATCACTTGATTTAACGAATATTTTCTTTGTTCCCTTTTAAAGTTTTAATATTGTTACAAACCATGATATGAAAAAATACAATTACTTGTACTATAGAGCCATAGTTGTATTTAATCACTAAGTAGCATAATTTTAATATATGAAACAAAAGACAAGAAAACAAACACTATTCTTTACTTCTTAGATCACAAAATAATAATTTAAGTTCTTATAATAATCCTATAAGAAAAGGAGATATTGACTCATTGCTAAAATGTCACCCCATATAATGCTATGACAATCCTTTTTTGCATTTAATCTAGATGTTATCATTTTAATTATAAATGTGCTAGCTTCTTTAATTTTACAGTAGTATCTTTATAGTGGTACCATCTCGACAGATAATCAGAACTATTTTTTTATAGTAGGCCTTGTTTCTCCGAAAAAAAATATTCAATGTTTTTAAAATAAAGAGTTATGCAGTCAACTGCCAACTGTCAGTGACTGACTGACCGAGATTGCTGTACATTTTAATCATTGACTACTCGCGGGTTTACTCGCAGTAAGTGAAACAAGCCCTTAGGGCCTAAAAATGTCTGCGGGTAAAATTATTCAATGGTTATAATATAGAGCTATTAAGCCCACTGTCTGACTGGCCAAGACTTCTCTATAATTATAACCATTGACCAACTGGCAGAGATCGCTTTTAAGCGATAAGGCCGCCCATTGTACACTTGTTTTTCTACGTGTTGTTGTATTTTATTTCCCTGTGTGTTCAATTAAGTGTTTAACAAGAAAGACTTTCAAGCTTTGAAATGCAAAAAAAAACATTAGCGAATTGTTTACCTTCTTTTTCGTAGAAATTCGGTTAAAAAAGGACGTATTACACAAAAAAAAATACAAATATACTCTCCTAACTAACAGAAGGTTGTTTATGTGCTAAATACAATGTAAATATACTAGTTAGCGCACTCACAAGGAATATAACATCAAACCATCTGTGATAGAAGTTGAAGTGGATGTCTCCTAGCACTTGAGTGATGATGATTCTGTACTCCGCGGGCATGTTCATCCGCATCAGCAGGACAGACGAACAGAAGTACATGCCCATGATTTGCGCGAGAATCAGGACGATTATGTTCGATGATTTCGATGATGATATCTTGTAGAAGAACTGAAAAAAAGAGGGTAGCTAGTTATTTTTGATTAGTATATTTCTTTGTAGTAAACTTTATTCTCATTTAAGAATTACAATTCACTTATAAATGTGACTTATTATACTAATAGTCATAATAGTAATAATAGTCATTTATTGATAATATAGATTATAAGTCACAATATGGGTTTTAACGTGGTTGCCCAATGCCATAACATTTCCAAAATATAATAATAACTAAAATCACAATTAATTTAAATGTCAAAATCTGGAATACATTAATAATTAATATAAACAATTAAAATAATGTCTAATTTATAACTAAGTATACAAAATATAAATAATGTCAATTTATCATAATTATCATTAACAATGATTACGAATGTCCTACCTACTAACTAAGGTAGTACATTTTGTGTGAGACAACATTGTGTAAATCTTCATAAATATAAAATTCTCGTGTCACAGTTTTTGTTCCCGTACTCCTCCGAAAAGGCTTGACCGATTCTCATGAAATTTTGTGAGCATATTGAGTAGGTCTGGGAATCGGCCAACATCTATTTCTCATTTTGCAAAACAACGTTTGCTGGAGTCAGCTAGTATAATATATATATATATTTCTGAACAATCTAGAAGATCAAGATTTCTATCAAGAAGAAAGTGAATAAGAATTAGAAAAAAATATATTGTAAAATTGTGTTGCATTTGCATAAGATCTTTGAATGTAACATAAGTTTCAACAATTTCATCCGTTTCGCTCAACAGTGTTTGCAGAATATACAAACACCCCTAGGCAGGAATCGAACCCGCTACATCTTGCGCCGCAAACGGACTTTCGCCCACCGCGCCACTGAGACAGTCATATAACATAACACAATGTTATGAATTTTAGTTTGAGTATTGCATTGATTATTCAAAGTCAAAACGTTTATTTCCTTAGAAGCACATAGCCTACCTATTCAGTGCACAAGTGCATATTTTCAGCAGTTTTTTTTTAATTTTTTTTATGCTGGATAATCCTTCATTTGACCACGATCTCATCTGATGTAAAGTGACAATGTGGGCTAAGATGGGACATGAAGACCTAGAATGTTGGCTTCTCCGGGTCACATTACGAAACACGAAAAAACCGCTTCACGCACTGGCCCAGCCCGGAGGGTGGTGACAAGCCGCGGCCGAAGCCTACCACCAGAGACTGTTCTTAGCACCACCCGGAGGTCACGTGTAAGGATTCAGAGGGTTACCATTTACGGACGTGAACAGAGAAAACCTCCAAAATTAAGCAGTTTAGCTGATATGACGAATCCAAGAATCTGACCAATCCACGATCTGTCAAGTAGCGAATCTGCCGAGTTACTAATCTGCTCTATCTGTCAATCTGTCTCTCTCTCTCTCAGAAGGCACATCTTTTCCTCGGGAAATCTATAAAACATAGCAACACTATTATTATTATGCTCTGAATCCTTACACGTGACCTCCGGGTGGTGCTAAGAACAGTCTCTGGTGGTAGGCTTCGGCCGCGGCTTGTCACCACCCTCCGGGCTGGGCCAGTGCGTGAAGCGATTTTTTCGTGTTTCGTAATGTGGTCCGGAGAAGCCATCTTCTAGCTAGGCCTTCATGCTCCATCTTAGACCACATCTTCACTTTACATCAGGTGAGATTGTGGTCAAATGAAGGCTTATCAATAATAAAAAAAAAAAAAAAAAAAAAAAAAAATGTTTTATAGATTTCCCAAGGAAAAGATGTGCCTTCTGAGAGAATCTATGTGTATGTGTGTATGTGTATGTTTGTGTGTGTTTCCATGTCGTGAAGATTTAGTTATTAATAAAATTATAGTTTACCTTAGTAAGTGTTAGCAGTAATCCTCTTATACTGGTCAGCACAATACAACCGACCAGTATGAACGAGACGTGTTGACTCCAAAACGCCACATCTATGTGCAAGCCCAGCCAGTGGACTATTATCTCTAAGCCTCTGGTAACAGGGTCCTTTTTGCCGACGCGGTCGAACACTATGTTTATTGTTGACTGAAACAAAAAGAATATCTTACTCTCTTACTTAATTAAATTAATATGCTTAATGAATGCTCTAAACGACTAAATTAACTTAAATACATCACTAGTCATGACGAATGGACAGTGTCAAAAAAGCAATCTCTCAGTGACCATTCTATAGGACTAAATGTTTGGTTCCATTTAGGTATTTTGAATGGTCAAAATGTATCTCTTTGTAAAATCTTGGCAGTGAGAAGTTAGGTGCGGAATTAGTATTCAATATTTGGTTCCATATTATTGGTATTATGTAATACTTACAATAAATATCTTCCAAACGCAGTAGAGCGAGAAGAAGTACCTGTAATTATTCATAATCATGATTATAATAAAGCCGTGTTGGCTAAGTGGAGGAAACTCGACTTTCATTCCGATTAATAGGGGCTCATAAGAACATTTCGTTATAAACTATAATAGTTATTGTATCTATTCTGATATACAGGGTGGATTTTTGAGGTGGCCACATCTCAAAAATCTAAATTTAAAATTTAAGAATACCCCGATTCCAATGCTTTCATTTCCTTAAATGTAAAACAACATAATATTATGTAATGTGGACGCTTTCATTTGATACCCTACACTAGTATATTTGCAGATTTTCTTTTTTCCTTCCCCACTCTCACCCCCATAACTTTAAACGGCTCAACCGATTCTCATGAAACATGTCTAAGAACACCCGGGCCAAACTCACCTTTCATACAAAATAAACTAAATTGAAATCGCTCCATCCGTTCGGGAGCTATGATGAAACAGACACACAGACAGATACGTCAAACTTATAAAACCCCTCTTTTTTGGTCGGGGGTTAAAAACCCTCTATCCCTACCAAATGACAAAATATTTAATTGTCTATTATTTAAAATCCTATTCGATATATTTCTTAATAGGTAGACAACTTCACAGTTGTTTAAATCAAATATATGTTTTTTGTGACATACCCCAGACAGTTGAAGTACCTTCCCTGGAAGGTCCTGGACCAGTCTATCTTCTCGCGCATGCTCCTGGCGCCATGGGCTTCTAGGAACAGCTGGCGGGAGAGCTCTTCTAACCCTGATATCTCTTGGCGTAATTGAACTATGTCTGAAATATAGATTAAAATTAATTTTAAGGGCTCGCTGCATCAGTCTGTCAGTCAAAGAGCTGTCAGGCGTTCAAGTGTTCAAACACAAATCTATCTATCTATATAAATAAAAATGAATTGTTGTTCGTTAGTCTGATTAAAACTCGAGAACGGCTGAACGGATTTATCTTATCATAGTCTTGAAATGTTCATGGAGGTCCAGGGAAGTTTTAAAAGGCGAGAAAAAATCTAATAATTGTTGGGAAAAAAATTGAATAAAAACCCGTGCGAATCCGGGGCGGGCCACTAGTAGATAATAAAGAAGATAATAATCCTATATTTGTTGTTTCATGTGGTTACATAAAGGGTGTTTCTATGTATCATATTATGTATGTATATATTTACAAAAAAAATGTATCTATGTAGTATATCAGTCTCATAACAGGTGTTATATAATACAAGCTCTGCTTAGTTTGGGGTTAGGTTATGCTGTGTGAGTAGTCCGGAAATATTTATTTGTTTATTTAAAGGTGGTGGTGGTAAGGACATTACAGCATTCACTTGGGATTAGATTACAACTTACTTCATCATCATCATCACCCTATTAACATTCCCAAGAAGTTTCTGTGGACTCCTCTCTTGACGAGGGAGATTAGGCCTTATTTCACCACGCTAGCCAAGTGCGGGTTAGTGAATGTCAAATGTCCTTCATAACTAACTTACATGGCAGTTATGTTAAGAAAGGTTGTAACTTTGTAATTTTAACAAGAAAAAGTGTGTGTGTCAGCTACGACGCACGATTGGAGTTTACTCCTTACGAACGATAATTATGATATATATCGAATAGTAAAAAAAGGGTAAATGAACGCATCTGCTAAAATGATAAGAGAAACAAACATATATCTGTAATTATTCGGATTATTTATATTACTTCAATAAAGCGTATTACATAAAGTATGTTACAAAATAATATAAATAAAATACAGTGAGACTACGAAGTATCGCGCAAAGAGGAGACCCCGAGAATGACATACGCTGTGTAATGTATTCCATCTCATTCTTTTACACGTTCAATCCTACAGATATATATGTTTGTCTCTTTCTACGTAACGCCTCAACTTTTCGTGTTACACTTGATTTTACTCCTCATAAAATTTCCGTACCGGGCCTTATAACTCAAATCGTTTCGTAGGAGTAAACTCCAAAAATATGATTATTAAATTAAAGTAGTAAAATTTATAACATTAAAATGTATGTCTAATGTAAGTCTCAAAATGGAAGGGATGAATGTAAAAATAAATACTAAATTTTAATCTGAATTGTTGCCATAAAAAGGATTGTTAATTCAGGCCGTTTACAAGTTTTTTTGGACAGTAACAGTTAACAGGTCAGCTGTTAGTGTTTTTATTAATTTCTCACTTTTTTTGCCCGTGAAATAAGTTATTAAATCCCGGCATGAAGGTTACAATCCATCTAGATGTTTCAGAGATAAGTCGGAACAAATAGATAGACAAAAATATATAATAACTAGTTTTACCCGCCATGGCTTTGCCTGTGTTTTATAGATTTTTGTAGTTTTTTTCTTTTTTAGATTTTTCCGAAGGAACGACGTTCAAACAAACTCCTCAGCTACATAATATTAATTAATATAGAAAAACTATAATTATTATTAAATATTATTCTGCGATTTAACTTACTTTCCGTGCCATGTCCATAAGAATTAGTAATACTGCCAACACTCGACCATATATTATTCCAAAAGCCCCTCTTCTGAACACTTTGATCGAGCAAGTTGTATGGCTGTCTCCCTCCAACACTGGCTGACTCCGCTAGTGCTATCCTCTTTTTTTTCACCAAGATCATATCCATGGTTTGAAGGAGTTTCTTTTCTATTGAAAGCACATCGGCTTGTGTAACTGGTCTGTGAAATTAATTCATATTTCATGAGCATACATTTATCTATATAAAGATTATGAAGAAATGTGTACATAATATAATGTACCTATCGTATTTTAAGAGACAACGCAATGACAGTTTCCGTTTTTGTGCTCACCAGAGTTCGCCATAATAGAGTGAGGTCCTCAGACATGTCTATGACAAAATGATTTATTTCCGAGTCCGAAAACCTATGTTAAGTAAACCGAAATAACTAACACTGTACGGTTCGTACAATATGTATAGTATACAGAAATGCAACGCAGCATTTCTGTTGCCGTGGGACCGCCGGGCGCGGGATGCAGCGCCCGCGTCAGTCCACATTACCATCGCGGCTCATCAACACGTCATTCATTAAATTTAAGTATTTCTAAATAAATTGTGCAGTGTTCAAATATAACTCTCTTTTCCTTGATGTCCTCTACATCAATGGTCCTTCGAGCAACCGAAGGCGGGGCCTATCGCGAATTGTGAATTTGGTGATTGTGCCTAAACTGGATTGCCCAAGGTCACAGCATACAACTGTGGCTCTAGGTGAGATAGCAGTCTTCGGTGAGTCAGTGCATTCTCTATTCGCTAAACGCTATCAAATTAGTCAGAATGGAAGAACTTTTGGCAAATCAAAGCACCATCATCGGTGCGCTGGATCAGCTCCTGACTAACTTCAAAAAAGACGGTGCTGAACGGAAGACTCAGCAATATATCAAAAAGAGACTGAGTACTCTAGAGGCATACTGGCAGGAGTTTCAATCCAACCATATAAAATTGTGCGAATTTGACGATAAGACGCATGAATATTTTGTAGGTGACGCTTATAAACGTACATCAGGTTTTTACATTGACACACGTGCATATATACAGAAATACTTATCCCCTGACACCAAGCCAGAGGAAAAATCACTTCTACGTCCCGCTACACCCTTAGCAGCAGCAGGGGGGCAAGCATCGCCACGTCCCGGGACACCAGAGGTACGGCAGCAGCCACCGTCGTCCGGATTTCAGGCCCCGCGCAGCAGCAGCGGGCAGGGAACCAGCAGCAAGCTGGATGAGATGCTGAGGAAGCAACAGAGTAATTTCAAGGCATTCTCCAGGACGATTAAAGCAATCAGCGTCGACGATATCACCAGCAGGTGGGAACTTGAAGACGCTCTACGGTCAGTGCAGTCTCGCTGGTCCGTAGTTGATGCCCTACATTGGGAAATCGATAGCGAGCTCTATGAGGAAAACTTCGAGTACGAGCAAAGCTATAGTAGGTATGAACAGCAGTTCAACCGAATTAAAAGAACTCTTAATGAGAAAATGTGGTCTCAACAACATCGCGAAAGATCGACGCCGCAGATGGATATACCAAGCTTCAGCGGGAACTATCATCAGTGGGTTTCCTTCAAGGATCTATTCGTAGAGTCTATACACAAAAATCAGGCTCTATCGAACGCCCAAAAAATGCAGTTCCTTAAAAGCAAACTGAAAGGTGAGAGTGAAAAATTGGTGCAACATTTACCAATCAGCTCTGAAAATTACGAGGTAAGCTGGGAAATACTTACTCATCGTTATGATAATTACAAGCTAATATTTAACAGCTATATGAATACCTTGACAGGCCTACCTATATTGCAGCAGCAATCAGCAGCAGCCATCAAAAAGGTATATGATACGACGAACGAATGCCTCAACGCGATCAAATCCCTGGGAATCGATACAAGTTCCTGGGACCCAATAATCGTTTATCTAATCTCTAACAAACTGGATGCCGACACCAATACAGACTACAACGAGTCTTTAAAAAATCCTCGAAATTTACCTACTCTGAAAGACTTATTAGAATTTTTGGAACTCAAATTTACGTCATTAGAAGCATCTAAGCGTAAAGGCGAGTCTAAACAACAACATGAGCCGTCGACCAGCAAGAAAACGCATTTTTACAAAGCATTTACTACTCACAAGAGAATTGATGAAAATAATAACAATAAAAAATTTAATAACGAAATAACTAAATGCGCAGTTTGTAATTCAACGAAACAGCATGGAATTTTCAGTTGCGAATCATTCTTAGAAATGAATCCTCGCATGAGACAGAAAACCGTCGATAAGCTTTCCTTATGTAAAATATGCCTTAAGTCACATCGCAATAAGAATTGTTTTTCAAACAAGAAATGTCGCGAGTGCGAGGGAGAACACAACACCTTGCTGCATATTGCAACAAGCGATCATGTTACATCTCATCCAACACCGTGTGAAGAGAAGCGTTCTCAGCCGAGTCAGCAGACAGGTGCAGCTCATGTTTTGCAGGGGGAGACGGGGGAAATTCTGCTAGCGACAGCGTTGGTCAATGTTACTAAGGCCGATGGATCTCACCAAATTTTACGAGCGCTAATCGATCAGGGTTCAAAAACGTCCTTGATTTCAGAAAATGCTGCTCAAATTTTGGGAATAAAACGTAAAAAATGCAAAGGTATTATTTTTGGAGTAGGTGCTAAAGAAATGATATGTAAAGGGATTTTAGGTATTTCAATCTCGTCGCTTCATTCTAATTATGAGATGAATATAGATGTTTTCATAATGAAACAAGTGGTCAACAATTTGCCAAACCAAACGTTAACGGCACTTTCATGGCCTCCTTTGGATAATATTCAGTTAGCTGATCCAGAATATTATAAGAGTCGCTCCGTAGACCTTCTGTTGGGAGCGGACGTTTACTCTGAGGTGATAATGAGCGGTATCATAAAAGATAACCCATCTATGCCAATAGCTCAGCAGACGCGGTTTGGCTGGATATTGTGTGGCAGCGCAAATGTCACTAATTTGTCTGAAGGCAAAAGGGCTTTAGGCCGAGGTATAAAGCTCCATTCTGGGAAGGATAATACGGTTCGTGTGGTTAGCCTAACAACAAATAGAGGGATCTTCAAAAGACCCGTTGTTAAAGCTTCAATCATGCCGGTAAAACATGAGGACACACAGGAAGTACCTTCTGTTACGGAAAAGAAGGATGAAGTTGGTCCAGCGGAGCCATCACAAAAAAGACGGAAAAATAAAACGAACGTAATAACGTCGTGTTTCAACATAATGATGATGATATTTTTCTTATCAATGTTTTGTGTTAACACAACAGTCCACGGAGCTTACAATGTCACATCGGTTGAAAGCAATAACGGTATTTATTTTGATAAAGTTTCAAACATGCGAGTTGTTCAAGACAAATGGAAGCTCATTGTTTACTACAACATGGAGCCGTACTGGAAGGGTTTACAACTACTATCAGCCTACAATAAACATCTCAACGATTTATGTTCACAGTTAAAAGAACGAAAATCTCACTGTGACATTATAGTACTCCAGTTACGTCATGGATTCGCAGAATTGAAACACAATAATAACATATTGCAGTATGGCGATAAACTCTCTCGCGCTAAACGCGGCCTCATAGATGGAGTAGGGAATATTGCAAATAGTTTGTTTGGTGTTTTAGATAGTAATTTCGCTCAACAATATGAAATTGACATATCCAAGCTAAGAGAAAACCAAAAGCATTTGGTCAGCCTCTGGAAAAATCAGACATCGGTGATAGAAGCAGAAAATAGTTTGCTTAAAAGGATCGAAACTTCAATGGAGAAACAACATGAGAAGTTTATTGATCACATAAATGAGTTACAGGAATCGGAACTCAAATTAAATGACGCGATTGTCAAGATAGAGACCTTAGATGAATTCATGATGTCTAGCATTATTGCCAACAATGTCAACATGAATCTTAAAAATATTCAAGATGCTTTGCTCGATACGATAACCAACTCTCGTGAATTCAACGTTCATGTTTTTACACCTAAGCAGCTTCGTGAAGAACTCAGCATTATCTCAGGGCAATTGTCCAAGGACTTATCTCTGCCTAGCAGCAACATTCAGAAAGATCTATCTAAGATTTACAAGATTCTTAGAGTTAGAGCGTGCATGACATCGCAGTACTTCATATTCGAAATACAAATACCTCTGGTGAATAGGGACGAGTACGAGGTATTCAAGACCTACTCGGTACCTCAGCAAGTCGGGGATAAGTTTGTAAGTATAACAGCAAAAGCGGCTTACTTTGCTTTAAACCTGCAAAAAGATACCTACTTACCAATTTCGGAGAATGAATTGTACCAAAAATGCACAAATTTCGAAGAAAATCTACGCCTATGCGACCTTCAGAAGCCGGTGTACCAGAAAGCTAATGGAGACAATCTATGCGTCAAAGATACTGAAAAACATCAATGTAGAACCAAAATAATTAAGTGTCAATCAACTTACACAGAGCTTATCAAATTAAACTCATTCATGCTCACCTGTTGCGGTCAATGTACTGTAAGGTTTATCTGTGGATATCAAGTTACACAGGTACAACTAACAGGTGTAAGTCTTATCGCACTAGGGAACGACTGCGTCATCAAGGGCGAGACCTTATTCACTATAACGTCACATAAACAACACTCCAGCAAAATAAACTCTGAGCCAGATGTGTACCCAATAGAGATCGCACCAGTCAATGCCATAATAAATCTGACTATCCCAGTGAGTCACCTTGAAAGAAGCAGCAGCGACTTCAAGGGATCGATAGAGCGTTTAGATAAACGTATCACGGAGATGAAGGCGGCGACGGATCACTTGGAGCAGGAAGACAACATGTCTTCTCACGACGTACACCACTACGCAGCTATCTACATCGTAGCAGCCAGTGGCGTAGCGTGCCTTGTCGGGGCCCCGTATAAAAAATTTTTTGGAGGCTCTTATATGGAGGTAAAGATTCTTCACAAAAGAAAAAAAATATTGTGAGAAGTAATATTTATTTATCACATAATTTACCCATTTTACAAATAAAAATCGAATTTTAAATATTCACTCTCCTTGCCTTTTTATCGGCAAACTGATTTATTAAATCATTTATGGCTGATGATGATTTTAGTTTTTCTAAAGTTTCTGCCTCTATGGACAATAGTGAGATTGAGATGTCTGACAGCCGTTCTTGTCCCATCGAAGTTCTTAAGTAATTTTTTATTAGTTTTAATTTTGAAAAACTTCTTTCTGCCGTTGCGGTTGTAACTGGAAGGGTCAAGAATATAGCAGCCGCAGCCCGCCATAACGATGTAGTGTTGCCAACTTTTGAACGCACGCTTAAGGCGGGAAAAAAAGGAATTGCTTTATAGAATTTTGTCATTTGTAAAATAAAATAAATTAGAAAGTTTTTATTCTTTTTCCTTACACACTTTGGGGGCCCCCGTGGCCCGGGGGCCCCGTATAATTGATACGGCCAATACGGCGGTAGCTACGCCCCTGGTAGCAGCAGCAGCGGCGGTTGCGGGCGCGGTCGCCTGGTGTCGATCGCGCCGCGCCGCCGCCCCGCCCGGCGCGGAGCGCGCCACGCCCGTGCCGTGCGCGCCGCCAGCGCCCTCCGGGGACGGCAGTGCTTCAGAGTTTAGTGCAGTGTGTGATGGTGATGACAGTCAGAAAGTGCGTAAGTCCAGTGTTAAAAGTGTTAACTTTGAGAAAGGTACTATGCCTACATTTAGCAATATAAGGTTTTTAAGCGATAGTGATTAAGTTAGGTAAACCTACCACATATATTTTCTCTACTAAAATGTCGGTATCATACTGCGTTTACTAACAAATTATTGTTAAGATAAGTTCATCTTGTATCACGATATATTTTCGCTACTAACCCAATCATTTGTACATCTCACGCACATCATCTCGCGCCCCGGAATATGTACGGTTCGTACAATATGTATAGTATACAGAAATGCAACGCAGCATTTCTGTTGCCGTGGGACCGCCGGGCGCGGGATGCAGCGCCCGCGTCAGTCCACATTACCATCGCGGCTCATCAACACGTCATTCATTAAATTTAAGTATTTCTAAATAAATTGTGCAGTGTTCAAATATAACTCTCTTTTCCTTGATGTCCTCTACATCAATGGTCCTTCGAGCAACCGAAGGCGGGGCCTATCGCGAATTGTGAATTTGGTGATTGTGCCTAAACTGGATTGCCCAAGGTCACAGCATACAACTGTGGCTCTAGGTGAGATAGCAGTCTTCGGTGAGTCAGTGCATTCTCTATTCGCTAAACGCTATCAAATTAGTCAGAATGGAAGAACTTTTGGCAAATCAAAGCACCATCATCGGTGCGCTGGATCAGCTCCTGACTAACTTCAAAAAAGACGGTGCTGAACGGAAGACTCAGCAATATATCAAAAAGAGACTGAGTACTCTAGAGGCATACTGGCAGGAGTTTCAATCCAACCATATAAAATTGTGCGAATTTGACGATAAGACGCATGAATATTTTGTAGGTGACGCTTATAAACGTACATCAGGTTTTTACATTGACACACGTGCATATATACAGAAATACTTATCCCCTGACACCAAGCCAGAGGAAAAATCACTTCTACGTCCCGCTACACCCTTAGCAGCAGCAGGGGGGCAAGCATCGCCACGTCCCGGGACACCAGAGGTACGGCAGCAGCCACCGTCGTCCGGATTTCAGGCCCCGCGCAGCAGCAGCGGGCAGGGAACCAGCAGCAAGCTGGATGAGATGCTGAGGAAGCAACAGAGTAATTTCAAGGCATTCTCCAGGACGATTAAAGCAATCAGCGTCGACGATATCACCAGCAGGTGGGAACTTGAAGACGCTCTACGGTCAGTGCAGTCTCGCTGGTCCGTAGTTGATGCCCTACATTGGGAAATCGATAGCGAGCTCTATGAGGAAAACTTCGAGTACGAGCAAAGCTATAGTAGGTATGAACAGCAGTTCAACCGAATTAAAAGAACTCTTAATGAGAAAATGTGGTCTCAACAACATCGCGAAAGATCGACGCCGCAGATGGATATACCAAGCTTCAGCGGGAACTATCATCAGTGGGTTTCCTTCAAGGATCTATTCGTAGAGTCTATACACAAAAATCAGGCTCTATCGAACGCCCAAAAAATGCAGTTCCTTAAAAGCAAACTGAAAGGTGAGAGTGAAAAATTGGTGCAACATTTACCAATCAGCTCTGAAAATTACGAGGTAAGCTGGGAAATACTTACTCATCGTTATGATAATTACAAGCTAATATTTAACAGCTATATGAATACCTTGACAGGCCTACCTATATTGCAGCAGCAATCAGCAGCAGCCATCAAAAAGGTATATGATACGACGAACGAATGCCTCAACGCGATCAAATCCCTGGGAATCGATACAAGTTCCTGGGACCCAATAATCGTTTATCTAATCTCTAACAAACTGGATGCCGACACCAATACAGACTACAACGAGTCTTTAAAAAATCCTCGAAATTTACCTACTCTGAAAGACTTATTAGAATTTTTGGAACTCAAATTTACGTCATTAGAAGCATCTAAGCGTAAAGGCGAGTCTAAACAACAACATGAGCCGTCGACCAGCAAGAAAACGCATTTTTACAAAGCATTTACTACTCACAAGAGAATTGATGAAAATAATAACAATAAAAAATTTAATAACGAAATAACTAAATGCGCAGTTTGTAATTCAACGAAACAGCATGGAATTTTCAGTTGCGAATCATTCTTAGAAATGAATCCTCGCATGAGACAGAAAACCGTCGATAAGCTTTCCTTATGTAAAATATGCCTTAAGTCACATCGCAATAAGAATTGTTTTTCAAACAAGAAATGTCGCGAGTGCGAGGGAGAACACAACACCTTGCTGCATATTGCAACAAGCGATCATGTTACATCTCATCCAACACCGTGTGAAGAGAAGCGTTCTCAGCCGAGTCAGCAGACAGGTGCAGCTCATGTTTTGCAGGGGGAGACGGGGGAAATTCTGCTAGCGACAGCGTTGGTCAATGTTACTAAGGCCGATGGATCTCACCAAATTTTACGAGCGCTAATCGATCAGGGTTCAAAAACGTCCTTGATTTCAGAAAATGCTGCTCAAATTTTGGGAATAAAACGTAAAAAATGCAAAGGTATTATTTTTGGAGTAGGTGCTAAAGAAATGATATGTAAAGGGATTTTAGGTATTTCAATCTCGTCGCTTCATTCTAATTATGAGATGAATATAGATGTTTTCATAATGAAACAAGTGGTCAACAATTTGCCAAACCAAACGTTAACGGCACTTTCATGGCCTCCTTTGGATAATATTCAGTTAGCTGATCCAGAATATTATAAGAGTCGCTCCGTAGACCTTCTGTTGGGAGCGGACGTTTACTCTGAGGTGATAATGAGCGGTATCATAAAAGATAACCCATCTATGCCAATAGCTCAGCAGACGCGGTTTGGCTGGATATTGTGTGGCAGCGCAAATGTCACTAATTTGTCTGAAGGCAAAAGGGCTTTAGGCCGAGGTATAAAGCTCCATTCTGGGAAGGATAATACGGTTCGTGTGGTTAGCCTAACAACAAATAGAGGGATCTTCAAAAGACCCGTTGTTAAAGCTTCAATCATGCCGGTAAAACATGAGGACACACAGGAAGTACCTTCTGTTACGGAAAAGAAGGATGAAGTTGGTCCAGCGGAGCCATCACAAAAAAGACGGAAAAATAAAACGAACGTAATAACGTCGTGTTTCAACATAATGATGATGATATTTTTCTTATCAATGTTTTGTGTTAACACAACAGTCCACGGAGCTTACAATGTCACATCGGTTGAAAGCAATAACGGTATTTATTTTGATAAAGTTTCAAACATGCGAGTTGTTCAAGACAAATGGAAGCTCATTGTTTACTACAACATGGAGCCGTACTGGAAGGGTTTACAACTACTATCAGCCTACAATAAACATCTCAACGATTTATGTTCACAGTTAAAAGAACGAAAATCTCACTGTGACATTATAGTACTCCAGTTACGTCATGGATTCGCAGAATTGAAACACAATAATAACATATTGCAGTATGGCGATAAACTCTCTCGCGCTAAACGCGGCCTCATAGATGGAGTAGGGAATATTGCAAATAGTTTGTTTGGTGTTTTAGATAGTAATTTCGCTCAACAATATGAAATTGACATATCCAAGCTAAGAGAAAACCAAAAGCATTTGGTCAGCCTCTGGAAAAATCAGACATCGGTGATAGAAGCAGAAAATAGTTTGCTTAAAAGGATCGAAACTTCAATGGAGAAACAACATGAGAAGTTTATTGATCACATAAATGAGTTACAGGAATCGGAACTCAAATTAAATGACGCGATTGTCAAGATAGAGACCTTAGATGAATTCATGATGTCTAGCATTATTGCCAACAATGTCAACATGAATCTTAAAAATATTCAAGATGCTTTGCTCGATACGATAACCAACTCTCGTGAATTCAACGTTCATGTTTTTACACCTAAGCAGCTTCGTGAAGAACTCAGCATTATCTCAGGGCAATTGTCCAAGGACTTATCTCTGCCTAGCAGCAACATTCAGAAAGATCTATCTAAGATTTACAAGATTCTTAGAGTTAGAGCGTGCATGACATCGCAGTACTTCATATTCGAAATACAAATACCTCTGGTGAATAGGGACGAGTACGAGGTATTCAAGACCTACTCGGTACCTCAGCAAGTCGGGGATAAGTTTGTAAGTATAACAGCAAAAGCGGCTTACTTTGCTTTAAACCTGCAAAAAGATACCTACTTACCAATTTCGGAGAATGAATTGTACCAAAAATGCACAAATTTCGAAGAAAATCTACGCCTATGCGACCTTCAGAAGCCGGTGTACCAGAAAGCTAATGGAGACAATCTATGCGTCAAAGATACTGAAAAACATCAATGTAGAACCAAAATAATTAAGTGTCAATCAACTTACACAGAGCTTATCAAATTAAACTCATTCATGCTCACCTGTTGCGGTCAATGTACTGTAAGGTTTATCTGTGGATATCAAGTTACACAGGTACAACTAACAGGTGTAAGTCTTATCGCACTAGGGAACGACTGCGTCATCAAGGGCGAGACCTTATTCACTATTACGTCACATAAACAACACTCCAGCAAAATAAACTCTGAGCCAGATGTGTACCCAATAGAGATCGCACCAGTCAATGCCATAATAAATCCGACTATCCCAGTGAGTCACCTTGAAAGAAGCAGCAGCGACTTCAAGGGATCGATAGAGCGTTTAGATAAACGTATCACGGAGATGAAGGCGGCGACGGATCACTTGGAGCAGGAAGACAACATGTCTTCTCACGACGTACACCACTACGCAGCTATCTACATCGTAGCAGCAGCAGCGGCGGTTGCGGGCGCGGTCGCCTGGTGTCGATCGCGCCGCGCCGCCGCCCCGCCCGGCGCGGAGCGCGCCACGCCCGTGCCGTGCGCGCCGCCAGCGCCCTCCGGGGACGGCAGTGCTTCAGAGTTTAGTGCAGTGTGTGATGGTGATGACAGTCAGAAAGTGCGTAAGTCCAGTGTTAAAAGTGTTAACTTTGAGAAAGGTACTATGCCTACATTTAGCAATATAAGGTTTTTAAGCGATAGTGATTAAGTTAGGTAAACCTACCACATATATTTTCTCTACTAAAATGTCGGTATCATACTGCGTTACTAACAAATTATTGTTAAGATAAGTTCATCTTGTATCACGATATATTTTCGCTACTAACCCAATCATTTGTACATCTCACGCACATCATCTCGCGCCCCGGAATATGTACGGTTCGTACAATATGTATAGTATACAGAAATGCAACGCAGCATTTCTGTTGCCGTGGGACCGCCGGGCGCGGGATGCAGCGCCCGCGTCAGTCCACATTACCATCGCGGCTCATCAACACGTCATTCATTAAATTTAAGTATTTCTAAATAAATTGTGCAGTGTTCAAATATAACTCTCTTTTCCTTGATGTCCTCTACATCAATGGTCCTTCGAGCAACCGAAGGCGGGGCCTATCGCGAATTGTGAATTTGGTGATTGTGCCTAAACTGGATTGCCCAAGGTCACAGCATACAACTGTGGCTCTAGGTGAGATAGCAGTCTTCGGTGAGTCAGTGCATTCTCTATTCGCTAAACGCTATCAAATTAGTCAGAATGGAAGAACTTTTGGCAAATCAAAGCACCATCATCGGTGCGCTGGATCAGCTCCTGACTAACTTCAAAAAAGACGGTGCTGAACGGAAGACTCAGCAATATATCAAAAAGAGACTGAGTACTCTAGAGGCATACTGGCAGGAGTTTCAATCCAACCATATAAAATTGTGCGAATTTGACGATAAGACGCATGAATATTTTGTAGGTGACGCTTATAAACGTACATCAGGTTTTTACATTGACACACGTGCATATATACAGAAATACTTATCCCCTGACACCAAGCCAGAGGAAAAATCACTTCTACGTCCCGCTACACCCTTAGCAGCAGCAGGGGGGCAAGCATCGCCACGTCCCGGGACACCAGAGGTACGGCAGCAGCCACCGTCGTCCGGATTTCAGGCCCCGCGCAGCAGCAGCGGGCAGGGAACCAGCAGCAAGCTGGATGAGATGCTGAGGAAGCAACAGAGTAATTTCAAGGCATTCTCCAGGACGATTAAAGCAATCAGCGTCGACGATATCACCAGCAGGTGGGAACTTGAAGACGCTCTACGGTCAGTGCAGTCTCGCTGGTCCGTAGTTGATGCCCTACATTGGGAAATCGATAGCGAGCTCTATGAGGAAAACTTCGAGTACGAGCAAAGCTATAGTAGGTATGAACAGCAGTTCAACCGAATTAAAAGAACTCTTAATGAGAAAATGTGGTCTCAACAACATCGCGAAAGATCGACGCCGCAGATGGATATACCAAGCTTCAGCGGGAACTATCATCAGTGGGTTTCCTTCAAGGATCTATTCGTAGAGTCTATACACAAAAATCAGGCTCTATCGAACGCCCAAAAAATGCAGTTCCTTAAAAGCAAACTGAAAGGTGAGAGTGAAAAATTGGTGCAACATTTACCAATCAGCTCTGAAAATTACGAGGTAAGCTGGGAAATACTTACTCATCGTTATGATAATTACAAGCTAATATTTAACAGCTATATGAATACCTTGACAGGCCTACCTATATTGCAGCAGCAATCAGCAGCAGCCATCAAAAAGGTATATGATACGACGAACGAATGCCTCAACGCGATCAAATCCCTGGGAATCGATACAAGTTCCTGGGACCCAATAATCGTTTATCTAATCTCTAACAAACTGGATGCCGACACCAATACAGACTACAACGAGTCTTTAAAAAATCCTCGAAATTTACCTACTCTGAAAGACTTATTAGAATTTTTGGAACTCAAATTTACGTCATTAGAAGCATCTAAGCGTAAAGGCGAGTCTAAACAACAACATGAGCCGTCGACCAGCAAGAAAACGCATTTTTACAAAGCATTTACTACTCACAAGAGAATTGATGAAAATAATAACAATAAAAAATTTAATAACGAAATAACTAAATGCGCAGTTTGTAATTCAACGAAACAGCATGGAATTTTCAGTTGCGAATCATTCTTAGAAATGAATCCTCGCATGAGACAGAAAACCGTCGATAAGCTTTCCTTATGTAAAATATGCCTTAAGTCACATCGCAATAAGAATTGTTTTTCAAACAAGAAATGTCGCGAGTGCGAGGGAGAACACAACACCTTGCTGCATATTGCAACAAGCGATCATGTTACATCTCATCCAACACCGTGTGAAGAGAAGCGTTCTCAGCCGAGTCAGCAGACAGGTGCAGCTCATGTTTTGCAGGGGGAGACGGGGGAAATTCTGCTAGCGACAGCGTTGGTCAATGTTACTAAGGCCGATGGATCTCACCAAATTTTACGAGCGCTAATCGATCAGGGTTCAAAAACGTCCTTGATTTCAGAAAATGCTGCTCAAATTTTGGGAATAAAACGTAAAAAATGCAAAGGTATTATTTTTGGAGTAGGTGCTAAAGAAATGATATGTAAAGGGATTTTAGGTATTTCAATCTCGTCGCTTCATTCTAATTATGAGATGAATATAGATGTTTTCATAATGAAACAAGTGGTCAACAATTTGCCAAACCAAACGTTAACGGCACTTTCATGGCCTCCTTTGGATAATATTCAGTTAGCTGATCCAGAATATTATAAGAGTCGCTCCGTAGACCTTCTGTTGGGAGCGGACGTTTACTCTGAGGTGATAATGAGCGGTATCATAAAAGATAACCCATCTATGCCAATAGCTCAGCAGACGCGGTTTGGCTGGATATTGTGTGGCAGCGCAAATGTCACTAATTTGTCTGAAGGCAAAAGGGCTTTAGGCCGAGGTATAAAGCTCCATTCTGGGAAGGATAATACGGTTCGTGTGGTTAGCCTAACAACAAATAGAGGGATCTTCAAAAGACCCGTTGTTAAAGCTTCAATCATGCCGGTAAAACATGAGGACACACAGGAAGTACCTTCTGTTACGGAAAAGAAGGATGAAGTTGGTCCAGCGGAGCCATCACAAAAAAGACGGAAAAATAAAACGAACGTAATAACGTCGTGTTTCAACATAATGATGATGATATTTTTCTTATCAATGTTTTGTGTTAACACAACAGTCCACGGAGCTTACAATGTCACATCGGTTGAAAGCAATAACGGTATTTATTTTGATAAAGTTTCAAACATGCGAGTTGTTCAAGACAAATGGAAGCTCATTGTTTACTACAACATGGAGCCGTACTGGAAGGGTTTACAACTACTATCAGCCTACAATAAACATCTCAACGATTTATGTTCACAGTTAAAAGAACGAAAATCTCACTGTGACATTATAGTACTCCAGTTACGTCATGGATTCGCAGAATTGAAACACAATAATAACATATTGCAGTATGGCGATAAACTCTCTCGCGCTAAACGCGGCCTCATAGATGGAGTAGGGAATATTGCAAATAGTTTGTTTGGTGTTTTAGATAGTAATTTCGCTCAACAATATGAAATTGACATATCCAAGCTAAGAGAAAACCAAAAGCATTTGGTCAGCCTCTGGAAAAATCAGACATCGGTGATAGAAGCAGAAAATAGTTTGCTTAAAAGGATCGAAACTTCAATGGAGAAACAACATGAGAAGTTTATTGATCACATAAATGAGTTACAGGAATCGGAACTCAAATTAAATGACGCGATTGTCAAGATAGAGACCTTAGATGAATTCATGATGTCTAGCATTATTGCCAACAATGTCAACATGAATCTTAAAAATATTCAAGATGCTTTGCTCGATACGATAACCAACTCTCGTGAATTCAACGTTCATGTTTTTACACCTAAGCAGCTTCGTGAAGAACTCAGCATTATCTCAGGGCAATTGTCCAAGGACTTATCTCTGCCTAGCAGCAACATTCAGAAAGATCTATCTAAGATTTACAAGATTCTTAGAGTTAGAGCGTGCATGACATCGCAGTACTTCATATTCGAAATACAAATACCTCTGGTGAATAGGGACGAGTACGAGGTATTCAAGACCTACTCGGTACCTCAGCAAGTCGGGGATAAGTTTGTAAGTATAACAGCAAAAGCGGCTTACTTTGCTTTAAACCTGCAAAAAGATACCTACTTACCAATTTCGGAGAATGAATTGTACCAAAAATGCACAAATTTCGAAGAAAATCTACGCCTATGCGACCTTCAGAAGCCGGTGTACCAGAAAGCTAATGGAGACAATCTATGCGTCAAAGATACTGAAAAACATCAATGTAGAACCAAAATAATTAAGTGTCAATCAACTTACACAGAGCTTATCAAATTAAACTCATTCATGCTCACCTGTTGCGGTCAATGTACTGTAAGGTTTATCTGTGGATATCAAGTTACACAGGTACAACTAACAGGTGTAAGTCTTATCGCACTAGGGAACGACTGCGTCATCAAGGGCGAGACCTTATTCACTATAACGTCACATAAACAACACTCCAGCAAAATAAACTCTGAGCCAGATGTGTACCCAATAGAGATCGCACCAGTCAATGCCATAATAAATCTGACTATCCCAGTGAGTCACCTTGAAAGAAGCAGCAGCGACTTCAAGGGATCGATAGAGCGTTTAGATAAACGTATCACGGAGATGAAGGCGGCGACGGATCACTTGGAGCAGGAAGACAACATGTCTTCTCACGACGTACACCACTACGCAGCTATCTACATCGTAGCAGCCAGTGGCGTAGCGTGCCTTGTCGGGGCCCCGTATAAAAAATTTTTTGGAGGCTCTTATATGGAGGTAAAGATTCTTCACAAAAGAAAAAAAATATTGTGAGAAGTAATATTTATTTATCACATAATTTACCCATTTTACAAATAAAAATCGAATTTTAAATATTCACTCTCCTTGCCTTTTTATCGGCAAACTGATTTATTAAATCATTTATGGCTGATGATGATTTTAGTTTTTCTAAAGTTTCTGCCTCTATGGACAATAGTGAGATTGAGATGTCTGACAGCCGTTCTTGTCCCATCGAAGTTCTTAAGTAATTTTTTATTAGTTTTAATTTTGAAAAACTTCTTTCTGCCGTTGCGGTTGTAACTGGAAGGGTCAAGAATATAGCAGCCGCAGCCCGCCATAACGATGTAGTGTTGCCAACTTTTGAACGCACGCTTAAGGCGGGAAAAAAAGGAATTGCTTTATAGAATTTTGTCATTTGTAAAATAAAATAAATTAGAAAGTTTTTATTCTTTTTCCTTACACACTTTGGGGGCCCCCGTGGCCCGGGGGCCCCGTATAATTGATACGGCCAATACGGCGGTAGCTACGCCCCTGGTAGCAGCAGCAGCGGCGGTTGCGGGCGCGGTCGCCTGGTGTCGATCGCGCCGCGCCGCCGCCCCGCCCGGCGCGGAGCGCGCCACGCCCGTGCCGTGCGCGCCGCCAGCGCCCTCCGGGGACGGCAGTGCTTCAGAGTTTAGTGCAGTGTGTGATGGTGATGACAGTCAGAAAGTGCGTAAGTCCAGTGTTAAAAGTGTTAACTTTGAGAAAGGTACTATGCCTACATTTAGCAATATAAGGTTTTTAAGCGATAGTGATTAAGTTAGGTAAACCTACCACATATATTTTCTCTACTAAAATGTCGGTATCATACTGCGTTTACTAACAAATTATTGTTAAGATAAGTTCATCTTGTATCACGATATATTTTCGCTACTAACCCAATCATTTGTACATCTCACGCACTTCATCTCGCGCCCCGGAATATGTACGGTTCGTACAATATGTATAGTATACAGAAATGCAACGCAGCATTTCTGTTGCCGTGGGACCGCCGGGCGCGGGATGCAGCGCCCGCGTCAGTCCACATTACCATCGCGGCTCATCAACACGTCATTCATTAAATTTAAGTATTTCTAAATAAATTGTGCAGTGTTCAAATATAACTCTCTTTTCCTTGATGTCCTCTACAAACACAGTATTTGAAAATGTAGGCAACTTTTATAGAATATAATTTTAAAATTGTAATATGTTTTTGATTGTGTGACTCAAAATGCTATTTTTCAAAATGGCGCCTGTCTACAGCTTTGTAGAGTAAAATAGTACAAAATATTGATTTTTCCTAAACCGTCTATAACAGATTACGTTTTTCGCGCACTTTTAGCAATTTTAAATACACTTTAAAATAATGATTTTTAATAATTGTTTTATTTGAATGGGGTATGTTTATAATGTGAAAAGGAAAAAATTCGTTTTTCTAAAATTAGTAAACTAGAATATTGCATATGCCATGATCACGGTAATATCCCGTTAATCTATGTTAATCTATATATTACTAATATTACCTTATAAAAATAGCCATGGATGTATAAGGGTAGTTGACAGCACCAAAACCAGAGAGTAGAGCCATTACTGTGACCCCTATAACTCCTATTCTGGACACTCCTTGCTCTATTGAGAATATTCCCTGTGGATCAAACAATATAAAATCATTAATGTATTCAAAATATCAAATATTGCTTTTCTGACAATCAACAATTTTTTATCTTGAAAGAGATACACAGGTAGGTGTAAATTGCATTCAAAGAGATTTAAACTTACCTGTTTAGGACTTAAGATTGGGAATGGATCACCCAACTTCCAGAAGAAATATAAATAGATGAACCACACAAACATTGTAAGTGGTCGGATTGCATTTTGAGATACTGGAAATAAAATAAACTGCATAAGACATAAACACTCAAAATTATTGTTTGTTGGTAATTATTACACAGCTATCATAATTATTCATGCATTTAAGGTTTTAAAAAATGTTCACTCAAAATAGAACAGTTTACTTGTAGAGTTTAAAAGTAAAATTACCTATTTTGACAGGATTCATTGTTGACTTACAAAATTTTTGTAATAAACAGACAATAAACAGATCTATTTTTCCTTTTTTGTACACCTGTGTAAATATACTACAACATGGCTTAAACAGCTAGAATATAAAACAAAAACTTACCAAAACCGACATTACTGATACAAAAGTAGGCAATGTAGAATGGTATCAGCGCAATCACCATAAACAGCAGTGAATAGAGACCCAAGTTCCAGTGGAAATATCTAGAACTGAAATAAACAAAGACATGATTATCAAGTTAAATAGATAAACAGTAGTATAAATGTTCTACTTCAATGTTGCAGAAAATGAAACTTTTTTTTCTTAAATTTTTCAGATAAAAAAAAATGTTCATGCCTGTTTTATATAATTTTTATTTTTATTTGCAAAAACAATATCATGCACTTTGATTTTAAAAAATCATTTAATGACAAAGTTAAATGTGATTTAATTAAATAGATATGACAGTATCCTATTAAGGGCCTATTTCATCCAGGTATCTATTCTCAAACAATTTACCACACTTAAATCTTTTGAAATAAACTACTAACTATGAAATATTATACATGTTATGCCAAATGAATCAATAGTGAATAAACATACCTGGAATCCAAATAGCCAATAATTTCGAAGATAATCAACTCAAACATAGTGCAACTCAGTGAGAAGGTGACGGAGAATATCAGCTGCACCAGAGTGTGGTGGACTTCATAGTCTCGGAATAGCTGCTTCACGAAGAATATCCAGCCACCAACGAAGAACACAGTCTGAAAATAAAGAAGTGGTAGGTATTCTATTTAAATGTATTTCTTTTGTAAGAGAATGATGTTTTTATAAGAAATAAATGTACTTAAACCTAAAATGTGTGTGCATGCGAAAGTGTCAACATGTGCTTGCCCCTTAATATACATTACATGAGGTCGGCACTTGGTCGATACTCTGTCACTCATCATCTCAACACTCACACCTTTCTTAAACTCATCTCTTAAGTATATATGTATAATTAATATTCATTACTAAACTTCTGCTTGCCATCAATATAATGAGGAAGCTGGTCTAGTAGTTGGCTGGTACGCCGGTAGTAAGAATATTTCTAAAATGGTGTTATTTCTATGTTTATATTTTATGTAAAATTGTGTTGATCTCATAATACTCGTAACTTACTCGTACTCGTAATGCTACGGAAGGAGGTATGTAGTTATGGTAAATTAGCATGAATTGTAAGAAAATACAAATTGACATTGTAGATTCTATTTAGAATTAATTATTAAATATCGTAAATACTTAAAAATTTGTACACAAATCATTCAAATCGCACCGAAGCTATAACGTTCTTTGCAGACTTTTTCTTACTTGAGATATCAAAATGATCAAAGTATCCTCCATGAACGTCATTTTGGAAGATATTTTTTATGAATTAGGTACATCAAAAGGGAATAATTTAATTATTAGCTTTTCTTCAAAATTCACATTAAGTACATTACAATCATAAATTGCCGACACAACAATAGGTACTATGGCTAATTTTTTATTGACATTTCGGTTCTGTCTGACTTCTGTCAGTGTTTCTGTCGGCTCAACAAGAATGACGCAATGCAATCTTACAAATACTGAAATAATTTTTTTCCTGCTTGTTTTTCTTAAATAATTTTTAGTTATCAGATTACTACGAAATCGGGCGAAATCTTAGGTACTATGTATGCGATAAATTGGTAATATTGAAGTGAAACTTCTTTAGAATCATTGTGATTTGAAACCGGATGCAACGGAAATGGAAATAAGATTGGCTTACCTGTCGGGTAAGCCAATCTTAACGCTAACGAGGTTAAGCAACTTTGCGCGACGCCAGTACTTTGATGGATGACCGCCCGAACAAAATCTTTTTGCATAGTATTTATTTTTGAAGTGAAACTTCTATAGAATCGTAGTGATTTCAAACCGGATGCAAAAAGATGAAACGGAAATGGTAAGAGACACAAATACAATGCTTTATTTAAATTTAGAGGTATTGCTGTATTTTATTTATATTATTTTGTAACAAACTTTATGTAAGTAATACACTTTATTGGAGTAATATAAATAATCCGAATAATTACAGATATATGTTTGTTTCTCTTATCATTTTAGCAGATGCGTTCATTTACCCTTTTTTCTATTCGATATATATCATAATAATAGTTCGTAAGTAGTAGACTACAATCGTGCGTCGTAGCTGACACACACACACTTTTTTTTTTATTCTTCTTATTCTTTCGTCGATTTACTGGAGTTTCACTTCTATCGTGTGTGAATCGCACACACACCTTTTTTTTTTGTTTTTTTTTTATTCTTCTTATTCTTTTGTCGATTTACTGAAGTTTCACTTCTATCGTGTGTGAATCGCACACACACCTTTTTTTATTTAATGAAACTGACAACGGATTTAATTATTATCAAAGTATACACGAGTAGTAATACAAGAGTTAATAATATAATTTATGTAAAGCTATAAAACTGACAAAAAATTATAGCGAATCGTCTGATTTGGGGATTTTAATTTTCAGTTGGAATTATTAGATCAGCTGATTATGCTATCGACTGTCGAAGTCAAGTAAGTGTCAAATATGTGGTTGTCAAAATAAGAAAATCAAATCACAAAATTGTGGATAGACGGCTTTTCAGCCAAATAAACTTTCAACTTATTTTCATTTCATCATCATCCGCAGGCTGAATGTGATTTTTTAAGTGAGTATAGGATAGGCTTCCTGTTACTCCCGTCACGGCATATGTTGACTATAAAAAATAATAATTAAGTATTAATTTATTTTTAAATATCACTCTATTCAATGTATATGATATCTGAGACGGCGTGGGTAGTCTCATCAGGCAGGTCAGATATCGTACCTATATGTCGAACTTCAGCCCTTCGATGTTGTATAATTTTATGGCCAATTGTATTTTTGAGACAAGCTAGACAATTTAACCACTCAAACAGACTTCAGTTTTAAAACTATTCCCTACTGACTAACACAGCTAGACTAGATATTAAGAAAACAATGAGTAAAATAGGTACGAATTATTTATTAAAATAACAAAAAATAAATGAAAACGTCTTTACGTAATTCTTTATTGTATACAGTGAATAACCACAGTACTTCACAATAACTTTATTATTTAATCATTCTCCCATTCAATTTTAGGTATTTTAAGCTTGCATGGAGTAACTTCTTTGTGTGTCCTTTTGTGCTTTATCAATGCATTATTAGTTTTAAACTTGCCAAGACATTTGTCACATTGTAAGTCAGATTTCGCACCAACATGATGCCGTTTATAATGATCTGATCTGCGTGAAGCCGACAAGAAAGTACTAGAACATTCTGAGCATTTGTAGGGTTTCTCACCAGTATGCAACCTTGTATGATATAACAGAGACTCTTTGGTGACAAACTTTTTATTGCACATGGAACAAGTAAAGTTTTTCTCTCTGGTATGAGTTACAATATGAGCTTTTAATCTACTTTGGGCCCAGAACTTTTTGCCGCACCATTCACAAATATGACCTTTGTAATTTCCATGTTCAAATTGAATGTGAACTTTTAAGGATGTCTTTTGTGTATATTTCTTATTGCAATAGTCGCAGGTATACTTTGCATCTATGGGACTATGTCGGTTCTTTTGGCCACATATGTTTAGGTTTAGATGATTTTTATAGGTAGCTTTGTTTTTGTAAGTTCTCCCACATTTTGTGCATACAATGGAGGTCTTATGGCAAATTTGATGAGCATTCCATGCTTTTCTACTATTAAATGTCTTTCCACAATCATCACAGGTCATTTTAATGTGGCTGTAAATATCATGAGCTTTTAGTATGGCTATTGACTTGAAGGCCTTTGGACATTTTGAGCACTTGTATGAAAGTTGTGTATGTATTTTAGTGTAGTGATATCTTAGGTTGCTCTTTGATTTAAATATTTTATCACACTCCAAGCACTGTATTGTATCTAGTGTTGAACTTTCTGTATTTGGTTTTGAATTTGTTTCTTTTTTAGGAGTGGTTAAGTATCTAAAATGTTCTAGTGCTTGTTTTTCTGAGTGTACCTTTCTTGAGTCATACCATAATTTAGAAGAGAAATCTTCCAAATTGACAGAAATGTAGAGCAAAGTGCCTTCAGTTTTGGTGATGGTATCCAAGGGAGTGTTTAAACCTTCAACTATTTTTGACATTATCCCTGCTTTGCTATTACAGTTAGTGATGAATGTGTAGCTGTTTTCCAGGCTTATTGCACACGTTTTACAAATATTTGTCATTATTTGAACATATTTCAAGAACTGAAACATAAAAAAGGTATTATGTAGGTAAATTTATGAAAATATAAATCTTTATGTTGGTCACCCTTAAACGGACTAACTTAACTTATCAGTAGCATATTTTTGATGTTTTAGGTTTATAATAGCATTTTAATTTACGGAATGGACTGTCGTGAACTGCTGTACTGAACTAAAAGAGTTATAGATTGTCTATGCTACACATATACACATACTACAAATAAATAAATTCTTTATTGTTTATGCTACACATACATACTACAAATAAATAAATTCTTTAATTACCTCACTTCCAAGAACTGCTTTTACTAAATCTGATATTAGAATCCTGTCCATATTTTCGGGGCATATAATATTTGCTTCATCTTCAAAAGACATTAAATCTTCCATATCGCAAATGCTTAAGCACAAGCAGCAGATATTTTTGCTATCACCTACTATATTTCTCAGCGCATAGCTAATGTTACTCATATTAGTTGCACAGCAATGATGCAGTCCTGAAATTTTCTAAGCCCACACAGGAGCTGAGAAAACTTTGTAAGGCTCTAGGACAACTAAACCCATCCAACGAATTGTAAACAAAAGCAAAATAAACTCTCTTTTATGTTTGAATGAAGGGTGCATTGCAACTTGTTACCAGGCTGGTGCAAGTGTCTATGATAGAATCTGACATAAAACTTTGCTAAGGCATTGCTTTGAAAAAATTGCCACCTTAATAAAAAAAAAATGCCAACTTAATAAAACTAATCGCGACTATAATACTTCCAAATATTAAATACGCTTTAGTGGTTCGCAAATCTTTTTGTAACTGCTACTTCTGAGATAAGTGGTATTATTATTCTTCTTCTTCTTGTTAAATAGGTTTTATTCTTCATGATCATTGTCAATTTGTCACCTATCAGTCTAGTACTTGACCTTTAATTGACATATAACCACTTTGGTAAAAAATTGTGAAAATTATGAATAACAAAACAATTCATAAAAATTCTATTCGATGCGAAATTTGCAAAAAACTCATACAGCAGACAAGTGAAGACAAAAAGCTTATACCAAATATTTGCCCTGGATGAAGATCGGTTAGTACATTTACCAATATGTTATTTATTGCTTCTGTAAACAATAGGCGTTTTGTTTGCTCGCCTATCATCGATATATTTTCATACCACAAAATTGCAAGTCCACCAGACCTAAATGGTTCTATGCTACAAATTAAATATGAATTATTCATCATCATTTTTATTATAGGACATAAGCCTCATTTCAAAATTGTATCTATAACACGATAATATGCTATGGCCTGTTATTTTTTTCTTTATTTGAACATAAATATAACGAATTTGTCTCCCACATCCTCAGTTCAACTCTCGGCATCTAAAACCATTAACCATCAATATGATCAGGAGTTTAAATACTATATATTAATTAATTTGTTGTTGTGCTGTTTTTCCGAATATAATTAAACTTTTTTTTCAGATGATGCTTGGTCAACCTCATTTAAATGACACATTATAGGAGGAGTATCATATTCTTAGATTCATCTCGATGTGTTGAAAAATAATTTGCGGTTTTAACACACTTTGCAATAGCGTAACATTTTCTTTGATTTATCTGATCATAATACTAAAAGTTAATTATTTATTTATTCAACAACAAAATTACTTTCTCATTCGTTACATCATGTTTCCTAGTGCAATAGAGTAACTCAAAATACATTATAATATACTATGTATTATTTAATTCAATTCAATAGATCATGTTATCATCATGATCATGTGATGATGTTTTACATCTCGCCATAAATAATGGGTACGTAATATATTGTATAAATAAATATTTTGTTTTGCACTTTGTTTTTGTACTAAGTATCCTCCTCCCTGTTCCCAATTTCAGTATGTAGGTCCAACCTATTATTGAGAGAAACCTAAATCATCGATATCGATAAAACTCGATTCTGTACGAGTGCAACCCTATATACCTAAGGTTTAAAATTATCTTTATGATGGTACCATTGCTTTTAAACTTCTAAACAGATTATTTATTATGTTGGTGTTTCAATTATAGTAAACTTCGATTTGACATTTTGCCTAGATCAAAAATTTCCTTCCTAGTCCCGTCTCTTAAAACGTAGTGATTATAAATACTCTCTGCTTGTTACAAGCCGCCGCCGTACGTCAGATTGACAGCATCTTTGACTGATTGACAATGACATCCAATCGACTAACGCCTGGTTGACAATAAAAAAACAGGAAAAAGGAAAACAGAAATGGAAAGCACAAGCAGTTTTCGATCATTATTCTCTAAATATTTTTTGAGTATCTGAAAGACTTAATGTAGAATATGCAGTGTAGTATGAATTTACGTTGAAACGATTATCAAAGTTTTATTTACTTCGTAAAGTGAACTGCGTTGAAGACTTCAAGGCGAATAGGATCAGGTGAGTTACGTACCTACCGCACCAGTCTTCGGTCAATATTTTCTAAATTCTTAAATGAAAGCAACCACGACTTAGAATTAAGGTATTCCAACATAATAATATGACAATTTATAAATATTATGATCTTCAATACAAGGTCTTAAAATCCGTCCAAAGAAAACTTGACAATAAGCACGCAAATATTTTTTCACTTGCGTTTCAAATCCGAATATTTAAAATTGTTTAACATTCTCATACCAGATGCAGGAATGCTTATAATGTTTACTCTATTATGTTATGATTCCACCTTTATCATGAAGGCACTTTAAAGTGTAGGTCATTCATAATATACAAGAAACTAAATGTCTTAGATGAAAAAAAAAATCAAATTTATTATATTATATTTTAATTAAAATTCCGATATCATAATATAAATTATGTTTTAAATATAAGTAGGTACCTATACTGCTGTTGTTATAGCACAAATTTAATTAGGAAGAGTTAACTCTGAAGATAAGCTATCATTATGTTCTGGACTTTGGTCTTTAAGTCTCACTTTACCTGACAGATACTACATTATTCAGGTTTATCTGATAATGTTAATAGTTTGAATATGTTCCACCTTTATAATGGACAAATTATAGTAAGTACCTACCTACGTAATATAAAATAAGTTTTGTCAAAATTGGCAATAGATAAACCCTTCTATTCTATGAGAATACTTTATTTTTTGTATTTTCTATTATCAAGAAAGGTGCTATCTGTCATTTTGTCAATACAATTAAATAAACTAAATCATATCCATCAGATGACTGAAAAATAAATAATACCACACTATTATTAGCTTCATTCATGTAACATGCCAAAAATGAGAATATGGAGATAATTTACTATTCCACAAATTCATAGATCTATTGCCAACTATGAAGTCCATTATTTATGTTTCATTCAACTATTTTAATTGCTTGTGTGTTGGCACTTGCATTGAATAGATTGTTTCACATTTATAAAAAAATTGGCTAAGAGGGATAACTAGAGAGAGATAGATTGTAAACATGTAATGTGGTTTTACTGTTTTATTTATCGATGGGTATTAAAACTATGATAGACCCATAGTACATGTTTGACCCTTAAATTTCAGTTACTCAAACAGAGTGACAGCAGCAAGCAGAAGACCAAAAAGCCAAGTCATGTATTGAGTCCTCATCCAATATGTTAATTTTATAAGCTTTAACTAGAGGGTTCCACAACTTACACATTGAGTTTGTTATTTAGCTAAATAGTACTTATACCTTTCTTACCATAGATAGATACTCTAAGTATACCTTAGTAACAAACTTCATAGACAAGACAGACACATAGGTAGATTATAATAAATAGACAACAGGTAAACAAATAGATTTGTTAAAGGTTTATTATTACATCTCCATACCATCTACAGTAAAAATACATTTTAAGTTACAAGTCCCATACTTAAAAATATTGAACTTGAGGCATTGTGCACTTCTTAGGATGCTTAAAATATTTAAACTCGCGTCGCATCGTCCTATCGTCGTATAGTTGGATCGACAATAATTAAAGTTGGAGACAGAGAGAGAAAGCAATTCACGCGAAATTATTCGCTAACCATTTCAAAGTATTAAAATTCACAACATTCATGTCCAAGTGTTCACTTCTGGCGCCATTCCTGGAGTGCAACCCGTTGTTTTTAGCCCGGGTAAAAAGTTACCTAGCCTCCCTCGTTAAATAAACTATTAACTCCGACCTTACAACTCCCATTTTCCATTCTGCAGGCATTCAATTCAGAAATGTAGGTGTAGGTTCGGGGATAGATGGCTTTCGTCCAAAAGCTTTTCTGCAGAATAGAGCCTAGTTTGACCTTTACATAACAGATTTTAATATAATGTATCAGGAAAACTACATGAAGGGAATAGAAAGATATATTTGATAAGTAAGTTTGAGATGGACTGATACATCGAGGGCTCTGTGTATTTCAACAGTTTACACACAAAAAATAAAAAAAAACGGTGTTCCATCCAAGTACTGACCACGCTCAACGGTGCTTTATTTCTAAATGGAAAGGTAAATTTACAATAAAAAAAAATATATTTATGGGATCTTAGAGAAAAAAACAATTTATGGTGGAAGTTTGCATGGTAGTAGGTACCAATTTATGGTGGAAGTTTGCATGGTGGTAGGTACATCTAGTATATAAAATTTCCATGTCACAATGTTAGGACCGTGCTCCTCCGAAACGGCTTTACCGATTTTACCAAATTCCAAATTTTATTCAGTAGGTCTGAGAATCGGCTACTATCTATTTTTCATTTTCGCAAAACCTTTACCAAAGCCCGATTTGGTTCAAATTCGTCCCAGACATAACGGTTTTCCCGGTAAGGACAAAATATACTTCTTTACGAAATCTACGCGGGCAAAGCCGCGGGGCATTGCTAGTATTCTGTTCGTATACTACATATATAATACTGTAATATTTGTGTTTGTTTGTTGTTGTTTGTGTTTGTAAGATGTAAGTTCTCCTAACTATAATTTGAGTAATAATGTTGTCTATTATAAAGCTTCGGTATATTATACCGACGCTTCCGAGGTCTTTATTGGTCCAGGCGTTGTTGAGTTATACGCTTAGCAACACATTTTGCGTTTCATTTTTATATATAAGAAGATTAAGGTAAGAGAGAAACATACTATTGATTGCAATGCTCAAATTGGTGTAACCGACAGCAAACATAAACTTGGTTCGGGTCAATTGGTGTAACGTCAGTTGGTGGAAGAAAGTTGGTTTTATTTTGGTGTATGTATGGTTAACATTTTTCGTTCAAGCTAAGAATTAGTGTAAGAGCAATGCTGTTTTGCCAAGATACATACACCAACTTAACCTTCTTTGGTCATAGGAATACAACAATTCGACTAATCTAAATGGATCACATACTCAGTTACAACATAATTTCGACGGAAGTCTGTCAAATTCACAACTAAAATGTGTAGCGTAACTGTCTTTTTTTTAAACCTAGAATTATTTTATAAATGCCATTCGAAAGAGCAGAAATAAACTAAAAAAAAACTGTATACTCAACTTATTTTACGATGTTTGGTGGTTACACTGTGATGTTGACTGCTTCAGTGGCGCGGTGGGCGAGGGTCCGCTTGCGGCGCAAGAGGTAGCGGGTTCGATTCCCGCCGAGGGTGAAAGTGTTTGTATGTTCTGCAAGCACTTTCTCCTTGGTCTGGGTGTATAATATTTATAATAAAAAATATCTATATATGTATGACTATTATATTAAGTATATCAGATATCTAGTACCCGTAACACAAGCTTATAGCTTACCACGGGGCTAGATGTTGTTGTGTGCATTGTCTGGAAATATTTATTTATATTTATTTATTTATTTACACCAATTGAACCTGCAACCGACGATATAATGTGTTTGTTGTATGTGACGCATTTGATGCTGATGATGTATTGTTAAACCAAAGTTCAAATGTACACATAACTATGTATGTATATGTACGTAACGTAACTTACTATGTGTACCTTACTGTGTTTACTTTCAATTGTGTTGAAAACTGTTTTTTTTTGCTTCAAAGTCATCGTCTCTACATAATCACCATAAAAGGATTAAAAAATTAGCTGTGATAATAAGGCAGTCTTCAGCATTTATTTACAAGTAATTCTCGTTTTGACCAAATCGTTATTTAGCTGCTAGGATCTACTATAAATAAATCTGTGATTTGATCTAAAGAGAGAAAATCCTAATCCTAAGTTAATACTGTATTACTACTAGGTACTTTTTATAACTTGGATTAATATCCAGAATTAAAGGTATTTTCAGAGATTCACAGCACTTATCGCATACTTGGAGAGCAACAATATAAATTAACTTTTACGTAACATGTGCTAACAACTAAGTTGGTAGAATAGGCTTGATGACTACATCAAAAAATAGGTATGCTGTTTAGAGCATCTGTTAGCCTGTTTTAAAATACTGAATACCTATTCATTGTTTAATCAATTTAATTATATAGTGCAAAGTTAGAGAGCATCGGAGTTCCAGAGCTTGTGTCGTATACATTTACCAAGTACATTTTGCTTAAGTAATATTAATAACGGACTAATTATATTTTCATCTACTCTTTTATCCATGAGAGTGTCAACCTTTCACATGATAACATAGTAAAGTATTTGACGGATAGTAAGCGGACCTTTTGATCAGTAAACACTTTATCAGGGCTTCCGTCGCATACAGACCATTTATTTACTAAAACATTATTTGACCTAGCACGCCGATAAAATGTGTGACCTTTCGTCTTTGCATTGTCCTGCGTTATTCACATACTTAGATATTCTAATCTTGATAATCTTGTTTTAATAATAAATGAGTACATACTATAATGTACATCTTAATATATATAAATCTCGTGTCACAATGTTTGTCCTCAATGGACTCCTAAACCACTTAACCAATTATAATAAAATTCGCACACCATGTGCAGTTCGATCCAACTTGAGAGATAGGATGATTTTTACGGCGAGAAAAATTCGAATAATTTCCGGGAATATTTTATACCCGTGCGACGCCGGGGCGGGCCGCTAGTCTTAATATATATTAATCTCGTGTCACAATGTTTGTCCTCAATGGACTCCAAACCCACTTAACCTATTATAATAAAATTCGCACACCATGTGCTGTTCGATTCACTTCGAACACCTCAGCAGCATCAGCGATTTGTCTTATGTAGGTCGCACGGTTACTACCTTGGACCAAGCGAATCTACGTAAGACAGTGCTTAATTAGCGTGCATCCGTGTCGCACTCATTAGAGTGCTTAATTAGCGTGCATCCGCGTCGCACTCATTATCGTTGGAGTCGTATATTACTTATAAGCAATATATACATTGTTAAGTAATTGCGGCTCTAAAATTAGAAGCAAAGTCTAAGGATTTCCTACATGGTCCTTCGACCGTTCGAGGATTTATGACGCGATAATCGTAACGTATCGTTCAGTTTCGTTTCGGTAACTTCTCGGGCGTACCAGCATCCTGTGGAAAACAGTGATACTAGCTTAGCAGCGAGCTAGTTGAACAGCCACGCAGCATCACCTGACGCGGGGAGCTACCCGCCCAGGACAGCAGCAGCAGTGAGCGAGCCGCTCACGACTCCAGCAGCAGTAGCAGTGGGCTAGCGCCGCAAACACAGCAGCAGCGAGCAGCAGCCAAGGCGTATCCAGCAGCAGCCGTAGGCCAAGCAGCAGTCAAGTAAGAGCGTTCCAATTTCACTTAACTTACTTTAATTGAGGACGAAATGGAAGCTCTATACTTCCAACAAACCGAGTTAGCAGAGAGTATCAGGAAAATCCTTGTTAACTTTAGCAAAGATAGTAGCGAGCGTAAAACAAAGGAATACGGTGTAAAGAAGTTAGACCTTCTAGATTCGTATTGGAGAGAGTATAGCCATAACCACGAAAAATTGTTACCGTACGAAAGTAGAGGCCATAGGTACTTTATCAAATCCGAGTTTGAGCGTACGAACCAGTCGTATACAGCAGCGAAGACGGCTATAGTAGGGTATTTTGAAAAGATGAACAAGAATGTCGAGCCCTTAGGTAACGTTGATGAAGAAGCAGGCGGTTCATCCAGCGGGAGACAGCAGCGACCGCGGACCCCGGCCCCGGCTCCTCCCGCGGCCGCCGGGCCGCAGGAGTTTGACAGTAAGCTAGATTTAATTTTACGTCGGCAGATGATTAATTTCAAAGCCTTCGAGCGAGCCGCAGAAAACATCGATGTGGAGTCCCTTGGGGAAAGATGGGAGTTCGAGGATGCCCTGCGAACCTTACAAACTCGCTGGGCAGTGGCGGACAACCTCCATTGGGATATTATGTTGGAGTTAGGCGAAGACGAGGCCTATGAGCGCCACTTCGACAAGCACGAGCGGACTTACAACGGCCTGAGGAAAGCCATAAATTCGAGGATGTGGTCGTTATCGTATCGCGAAAAGACTACACCTCAAATGGAAATACCCGTTTTCTCAGGCAGCTTTCAGGATTGGGTATCATTTAAAGACCTATTTGGTGAAGCGATACACAGCAATCCGTCGCTATCAAATGCTCAAAAGATGCAATTCCTTAAAAGTAAGGTCAAAGGAGAGGCAGAGCGTTTGATACAGCATCTCTCTATAAGCACGGACAACTACCAGGCGTGTTGGGATATTTTAAATAATAGATACAATAATAGAAGGCACATCTTTACGTCACACGTTAGCTCATTTTATAATCTTACGAACATTCAGCAGCAATCATTTTCGGAGATTAAGCAACTTCATGACGTCACACTTGAAAGCCTCCACGCGATTAAAAATCTCGGCGTCGACACTAAATCATGGGATCCTTTACTCGTTTACATTTTATCCCAAAAACTAGATGGTGAGTCTTATTCAGAGTACATAGAGTCGCTTAAAAATTCCCGGGAGCTGCCGGTACTTAAAGATTTCTTGAACTTTTTAGAGAATAAGTTCACTATTCTAGAAGCATCCCGTCGACGTCAAGATATATCGCTAAAGCCATCATCATCATTTCAGCAGCAAACAACAAGTAAAAATCGTACATTGAATAAACCTTACAGCGAAGGTAAAGTGTACACAAACCAAGACATTGCGAAATCAATGCATATTTCTCAGTCAGTAGGTAAATGCCCTCATTGCAATTCAGGTCATCGCCTTATTAATTGCAATAAATTTATCAAATTGGATAACAAGCATAAAATTAAAATTATAAGTAAATTTAACTATTGCATTAATTGCATTTATGATCACCGCGGCGCCAAATGCTACTCAGCAAAACGATGTCATAAGTGTAACGACAATCATCATACTACCTTGCATGATTATTTTGCAAATTTATCATCAGCATCATCATCTCGGCAAAATATTCATCAAGCTATTAATAATTATGAGCAGGGTAAAAGCAATGTTATCACAATGCGTCTAGACTGCATACGTAATAAAGTTAGGTTGCCCATACAACCGGACATAGCAAAGAAATTGAGCGCTTCGAAATCTATAGATAATGCTCAGTTTAAATATATAAAACGTCAGTTAAATAAGGACATTAATTTAAGTTTACTGATGAAGAGGTTTATAAGCGAATATGAGCAGCGTAAGTATTTGAAGTTAGCGACTTCAAACGGGAGCGAAGAGGTGAAAACAAAATGTTTATTTCCTCATCATGCGGAGCGGAGGAAAGACTCGGGTACAAACCTAGGTACGAGCAGTCTCCAACGCACCCGCCGCAACTTAGCAGCTAATTTAACAGCAGATAGGTATGTAGGTACTAAGAAACGTTTAAAATTACAAATGTAGTTATCTTAAATGTTTTTAATAAGTATCATTAGTAAAAGCTTTCATAGTCAAATGTTTAAAAATTGAGCATACGTGTGACAAGTAAACAAATAAAGCCATTGAAACATGATGTTACTATACTACAAGTGAAACATGGTTATACAAGCCACAGTATCACAATCAGCTGTTACCGAGTGAATCAGTATAAACATTGACAAGCATGTGAAACTCGAGTCCGCCGAGTCAGCAAGGTCGGGCTCAGTCAACTCGATAAACAAAGCACAACAAGGGGCAACGACGTCATCATATACTACTATCAGCAGGTGAGTACGCTCAATCTTAAATCCGATATAGTACTGGCCAATATAGCTCCAATACAACATCATAGTCTAAACTTTTCTATACCGCCTCCGGAATCTAGAGAAGATAAATATCACCTCAATACGTCGCTACAACAACTCGGTGACCAGATAAGCGAAATGAAAGCAGCAGCTCAATAAGAGGTGACCCTAAGTACACACGTACAAATTCACCTCAATACCTCGCTACAGCAACTCAGTGACCAGATCAGCGCTATAAAGAAGCAGACCCTAAGTACACATGATGTACACCAGTACGCCGTTTCGTACGGCTTAATAGCAGCAGCCTTGGCGGCGCTCCTGTGGTTCCTGTGGAGACGGTGCCGCACAGCAGCACGTGAGCCGCGCACGGCGTCGCCCGCGCCCCCGGACGCGGCCCCGCAGCATCCGTCGCAGCCGCAGGAGCCCTCGCCGGCGACCGTTATCAGTGCGAGTGTTAGTGCGCGTAAACAACACGATAGTGGGATCGTTCGGTGATCCAGTATACGTCAACCTCGCCCTTTATTAAGGGACAATCAGTTTTTAGTTTACATAGGAACTAGTTTAGTGAACTATCATCGATCAGCATCATTCGGAATCCTAGAATAAATCATTACAAAATTGTTCTTACCCTCATTTAGCATAAGCAATGAACTTGTTCCACCCTTGTAAAACTAACCCAAGAAACTGTTGCACCTCATTTCATCCCATCCCGGATTCTGCCCTCGGGAGCATGTTCGATTCACTTCGAACACCTCAGCAGCATCAGCGATTTGTCTTATGTAGGTCGCACGGTTACTACCTTGGACCAAGCGAATCTACGTAAGACAGTGCACAAGCAGCGTTCATCCGTGTCGCACTCATCAGAATCATTAGAATCATTAATTACGTTTATGATCACCGCGGCGCCAAATGCTACTCAGCAAAACGATGTCATAAGTGTAACGACAATCATCATACTACCTTGCATGATTATTTTGCAAATTTATCATCAGCATCATCATCTCGGCAAAATATTCATCAAGCTATTAATAATTATGATTATGAGTTCGATCCAACTTGAGAGATAGGATGGTTTTTACGGCGAGAAAAATTCGAATAATTTCCGGGAATATTTTATACCAGTGCGACGCCGGGGTGGGCCGCTAGTTTTAATATATATAAATCTCGTGTCACAATGTTTGTCCTCAATGGACTCCTAAACCACTTAACCGATTATAATAAAATTCGCACACAATGTGCAGTTCGATCCAACTTGAGAGATAGGATGTTTTTTACGGCGAGAAAAATTCGAATAATTTCCGGGAAAATTTTATACCCGTGCGACGCCGGGGCGGGCCGCTAGTTTATTCATATTTTCTATTGACGATTTATTGTTATTAATATTATACTAATTTATTTGAGTTAATATTAATCTGTTTTGTTGTCGTGTTTGTAATAAATATATCATCGCATTATGAACCAGATTATATACGATCTACAGTTCCTGGTTTCAGTTCTGGGTGTTTTCTATGTATTTACAAAAATAAAGTAATTATGTAGTATAGTCCGCTTCGTATCGAAAGGACTTTAAAACAGAACGCCCTAAAAGCTTAACGGCATAAATTAGCATTAGCATAGACTAATATTAAAACGACACCTTATCTGAACGGCTGTCAGTCTGACACTTCTGACAGTCCGTCAGTCTGTCAGTCAGTCATTTGGCAGTCTGTCAGTCTAACAGTGTGTAATTCATTGTGCCTGTCTGACTGACAAAATGACCGACTGTATTAGTCCTATTTGCTACTTGGTCATGTTGCTGATAAACCGTAATGCTCGAATTATGCTCTTTAGCTTTTAGGTTGAGCTATTAATAGTGCGTTCTGCTTAAATGTTTTATCGATACGAAGCGCTAGTCACCTAACACCCATAGTACAAGCTCTGCTTAGTTAAGGGTCTGAGTGATGCTGTATGACTAGTCCAGAAATATTTAGTTATTGACTTATAGTTGTGTTGATCCTAATGAAAGAACTTAAATAATGCGGTAGTCGCGTAGGTGTCAAAAGGCCACACTAAAGCATTGGTAGCGTCCGCCCCGCTGCAGATGGTTTGGCCGAAGCTTAATACTTTTCCATGGTAAAAGGTATAGGTGTAAATATCTATCTTGCAAACACGGAAATAATATCAGAGTTCCTGAGATTAATTTGTTATCACTGTTCCAACACCATGACCATTGTCTCAGTTTATGCGTGTCGCAGCCGTTTTGTCTGGTCCGGTGCCAATTTGTCGCAAAAATTCGTTCTACTTAGTACCTAGGTACAACACTAAGGTATCTTATGCCCAGTGGCGTAGCTAGGGGCCCAAGGGCCCTTGTGCATAGTGAGAGAATCAGGCCCTCCCCCCTCTTACCGCGTAGTTGGAAGTTATTGATATGAAAATGAGTGTCATCGAAAATGTAGATCTTGTCAACACCTTTCATTTGAACCCATAATGGAACGTCTAGGATGTGTAGTTCCATATATATGACTGTTTTTGTTTTGACAGCTGTCACTGAAAATGTAGGTCTTGTCAACATTTAAAAAACGTAACCAAAATGTAACCACAAGCACCACCCAAGCTGGTGCGACACCATTCAAGTGACCCCGCGATGTTGTATGGTTGAAGTACGTGTGGGCTGGCCCTCATTGGAATATGATTTTGAACTGTAAACAGGAATATCCATCCTTCTCTGAATATAAATGATATATATTATTTTTTGCTTTATGGGTTCTTACTTACAATCTCTGTACGATCTATACAATATTGAATTTTTTTATACTATGGTATTATGATCGTAAGGTCACGTGATTGTCGCGGAATAAATCTAAATTTGAAATTTAAGAAACACCCCCAATTCCAATGCCTCAATTTCCCTTAATATAAAACAACATAATAGTAATGTAATGTGGACGCGATGCGCTTTCATTGATACCCCACACTAATATTATTTGCAGATTTTCAGTTTTCCTTCCCCACTCTCACCCCCATAACTTTTAAACGGCTCAACCGATGTTCATGAAACATGTCTAAGAACACCCGGGCCAAACTCAATTTTCATATAAAAAAAACTAAATTGAAATCGCTCCATCGGTTCGGGAGCTATGATGTCCCAGACAGACAAACAGACAGACACGTCAAACTTATAACACCTTTTTTGGTCGGGGGTTAAAAAATGATCCTTGAAATGGTCCGTCCTCCGTGAGCGCCAGAGAGCGACTGATGGTGATTAGTTTTACCAAGCGCATTTTCGTGCATTTTGAAAGTATTATTTCACAGGCATAAATCCAAATAATGAATTTTTGCTTTACAATATACTAGTAAATGACGAACTCCTTCTTTTGATATAACTTTTATATGATTTGAAGTTGAAAACTCTTAGTAAAGTTGGTTTAAAAATCAATTTAGTGTCATCTTTAACACATTTTATCAATATAAATCCGTGATTTATATTTTTTTCATTTTTATCTTTAACATGTTATGTATATAACATGAATCTGTAACGTTTAAAAAAAACGTGCAAATTATTCATATTTACAGATAAAATCGTTAGAAATTTGATAATTCGAACCGGATCTAGCTTAGGCAATATTTTTTTACTTTCTTGACGTTCCGCTTTGCAGCCCCGCTACGTAACTTATTTCTTTCCATAATTTTCAATTAGTAGCCATCGAAATTTTAGTAATTCTTACTTACTGAGATTTTCCTATATTGCTTTTCAATGTTTACTAGAGAGTAAAGGAAGCTCAACAGAAAAGAACCATAAAACAGCTTGTTTGGTAATAATGCGTAAAATCAATATTAACTCAAAGGCCTATTATAGTTTCTAAAGTAGCTCGTTTGTCAATTTGAACTTATGTTTAGAAAAACGTTGGTTGTTTTTTATTGCCGATCAGGTTGTGAGCTATCATAGATTATAAGCGGTTAGCGTTGTGCTGCAACGTGTGTATCATAGGTACATATCTTGGCGTCGGATTTTTTTTGCGAAAATGAGTTTTTACTGAATTTCGGGCCAGATGGATGGTTGTGTGGAATAGAAATCATAGCATTAGTGGTGATACTTGATGAAATAAGGCTGTTAGGGAAATACGAATAACAACAGTCAGCGACACCTTGCATCAACTAATGTAGTACGTCCCAGACCCAAGAAAGTTGAAAACATCGCCGGAAATATCATAAATAAGAACTGATGCAAGGCAAGAGCGAATTAAAACTTCGAATTAAAATAAAATAAATATTGTAAAAATTTTATTTTATTTTTGAATTTTCCTTTTTTTTCAAAGCTGAGGCTAGAGGGCCCCCTGAGCTCGAGGGCCCTTGTGCACTGCACAACCTGGCCCTATGATAGCTACGCCACTGCTTATGCCAGCATTAATTCGCTTGGCGTGACCGTTAACATATCTCTGTATTCATGTTTCGTGACTGTAGCAGTGATATTTTGATAATTCACAATATTCATTCTACGTTATTACCAAATTTTTTATATTTGATAACAGCAATATTATTTTTGCAAAATCGACCAAAACCTCACCTTATACAGCAAAGATGATTTTGACCAATAAATTGGTTATTTGCCTTACAAATTAAGTGTTGATGTTGTCGAGGATGGTTGGCAAAAAGCTCAGAAAGGTACCTATTAACTATTGTTTTAAAGATACTCGGGTTTTAGTTATTTTTTGTTATGTTCTCATAGTAAATATATTTTTCTCTACCATTTAAATAAGGTCCATCCCCATTCATTTGTATATCAATGAATCACAGCGTTATTATCAGTATCATTTACAATTTACATCGAAGTTTATTGACACGCATGCATAAGAATTAAATTTGTTTGTTCCTTTTGGCAGTATTTTCATTTCTATTTGTATCGCTCATTGCTCATCAGCCGTCTGTTTGTCATTCTTTTCTTACTGCTATATCTGTAATGTCTTTCTGTACGTTATAATAATGAATAATGGAGGGAAGTTTATTCATATTATTCGCCGGGAGATTAGCTGTAAGTATTATCATCGGTGTTTAGTCCTAAACAAACTGATCGCTCGTGTTAACTTATCGTTGCAATGTCAATTTTGTCAGCAAATAAACACCTTTTGAAGGTTCAGTCGTCGATATTTTTCCTTGCGCCATTTTAGTTTTCCAATCTACCGGTTTCGTAGGATCCAGTTGTGACTCTGTATAAACAACATGCAATTCTTTACAAATTTCCTTAGGTGCCTTTTAGTGCAGTTAACTTCATTTTTATAATTTTTAGTAAAGAACCTAATGCGTATCTTTACTTAAATAATTATCATGTTTTGTTGTAGCCGGAACTCTACTTTTCCAACAAACACTCGTTCTTGAAAAAATCTTGAATCGTGATCTAGGTATATATGTTATAAGTTAGTAAATATAAATTATTCTCCCATTAGGTAGGTCCTTACTTAATCTATATTATCGTTGTTGATCATCACGATCAATAATATCGTATTTTACGTGTCATAAAGATAAAGACTACAATATTTGGCATGTGTAAAACAAATTACAAGAAGTAAGGATAAAAATACGTCACAGTTATCGTGAGCTGTGGGTGTGCCGCCGCGCCTCCTCAGTGTAGCTCGTAATTTGCGCGGGAACGCTTGTCGTTCCAAATTCGGTTTCCCGCTTTTTTTATTTCCAGCCAGTTTTGTGTTATGCGACAAGTTTTTAAGTGATTGCATTCGAAAATGGAAGAAGGTATATATATTTTGCGCCAAGGTTCTTTATGCGCTGCGATTGCGTTTGTGATGCAAGATTTGTATTTTTATAAATACATATTATCAATTAAAAAAAACGAGTAGAGGACATTGCCCTTGTTAGGTATATTATTGAAGCGAATGGCTTTTATTTATTTTTTAGTTAAATAACGGTACAGCCTACACTCCCATTAATTTGGTAGGTACCCAAATTTGTTTCGAAGGACCAAAAACAGTTTCCGTAATATAATAATATAATATGATACGAAAATAATGTATTCATGAAATACGCCAACCATTAATATTATCGTTGAAACCTTATCTTAAGCAACATAAAACTTTGTCCTTTAATTACCTAAACTATTATAAGGACAAGGTCAGTAAAAGTAGGACAGAGGTTGACCTTGTTTCGTCGACCTTCGTTCCCGGAAAATGGAGAAATGTATAGAAAACCCGACCGTATACCCGGAAGGGTAGAACTCAAATCAATAAGTTAATACTATTTAGGCTTCCCTGCTATTTTATTCACTTCTTCTTGAATAATTCACATACAACACATGTGTTTCTTCATTTTATTGTGGATCCCCGAAGATTGTATATTTATTAAGTTAAAATGCACTTCTTTGATAGAATTTAGCTTCAGTAGGGATATTTTCTATACCTCAGTGGTAGTTTATATTTTCATAGATTTTGTGGACAAACCTCTTTGATATTTACATATTTAGTTATATGACCATAGATACATCTCTCTTTTCTGCCTAAGGTTGTCCACTACTGAACTTCTTACATCATATTGGGGCATTAAATAAGTAAAAAGGGATTCCTAACTCATTCTGACTGGTCTCACCTCTGATAAAACCTGTGGTTATAGTTACATCATCATAGATTCGATGTTTAAATAAAAACATCCTCTTATAAACCTCTTTTACAAATTCATTATCGCCTCCTTGAAACAATGTACAAATAACTTTTTAAAATTGTAATTTTTAGTCATATAAATAGTATTCATGGTAAAAACCTGATATATATCTTCGGGTTTACTATTTCATCAGTTTCTTATTAAAATTAAAATTTTCCCTCTACCTTAGTCGTTACTTAAAGCTTGCGTAACTGTGATACCATTGCAAAGTACGAGAGACATCTGGATTGCATAGTTGTTTACCCCAAGTTTTTGCGTTGTTGCGTTGGTCGCTTATCGTCCAGCAAGTAATAGACATTATGAGGGTTTATCAAAGGGTATATGCTTTGTGTGTGTTTGCCAAAATATACCTCTTGGTTGGTTGGTGGATCCAGTATCTTGATATTTTAAATATAGCAACTAACATAATAACGTAGCAACGTAGCATTTAACAATTTTCACTTAATTGTAGAAAACGAGGTTTTAGTTTCAGAACATTCAATATACTTCTCTTTTATCAAAGAAAGTCAGTTAAGTTCGTGTGTAGAGTTTTGCTCGTAAACTCATATTGAAAATATCTGGTAAAGTTTCGTCGTGATGCGAGAGAGAAAGTGATTTTTAAGGGTGGTCACGACCCTCAGCATTGAGGACTACGAAGCTAAGAGTAGGAGGTAAAGTTTCAGAAATTTAAACGGTATAATTAAGACTTTATGCTAATTAATTCTCAGGTTTGGCTGAATTTAAATGTCTATAAATAAATATTGCCGGACAATCCACACAACAACATCTAGCCCCGTGGTAAGCTCTAAGCTTGTGATACGGGTACTAGAGATCTGATATACTTAATATAATAGGAAACTTAACACTTAGTTTTTTCAAGGTTTAGTACCTATGTATCGTCGCATAGTTTATAATAATATTACAAATATTAAGACACTGTCATCCACTATTATCTACCAGTCTGTTTCTACTTAGATTATGCTTAGGCTTCAGATAACGTAAGCCAGACTTTATACCGTTGACTGATAAGTAAAACGCCGGCTTTGATAACATTAATGAATTACCTACACTACACATAAAAATAACATTATTACCTAAAAAACATTATGTTATTTAATATGGGTATTTTGAACAGTTCGAAAGTATCTCTAACTAAGGTGTTTTTATTTGACCTATATTGATTCTTGCTTTTATTTGAAACTTTTTCGAATACGCTTTTATTTGATTCTGTTTCTTGCGGTGCTCGTAGGTTTAAATCTATCAAATAAATAAATACAACTGCGAGCCTAACAAAAAATAACAAATGGCGCATGGTTTGGTCTATCACAAAATGTTAAGCCAGACCAGGCCTAACATTTTGAGATAGACCAAACCTTATTTAAATTTTTAAAATGAGTAAATAGTTTGTATAAAACCCGTGATACTATTATATCATATTTTGGCAAAAGACCAAACTAAAAACTAGAATGTGTAATTTATCAATGTCCAGAACCTGGCGTTAGGAAATGTCAGATACAGTTGCATAAAGCTAGTAATTCTAGGTCTTCATGTCCCATCTTAGACCACATCGTCACTTTACATCAGGTGAGATTGTGGTCAAATGAAGGCTTATCGATCATAAAAAAAAAAATGTAGAAGTGCTAGCCATACACGTCTCGGCGTTGCCCATGTTTTTGGATTTTCCCGTGGGAACATCGTATTATCCCTTGTTAAACAGTAGCCTTTAGTCTTTCGCAATATATAGGCTATCTAACACTGAAATAATTTTTCGAATCGGACCAGATGTTCTTGAGATTAGCGCGTTCAAACACACAAACTTCTAATATTAAGTATAGTTTAACGTAATCGTCCAAAGAGCCTTCTTCATCGTTTAAGGAAAATCTAAGTCATTGAGATAACATTTTACTGTAAGTGCAGGGAATTACCTTTTATGATGTGTTACGTGACCTGTCGTATGTAATAAGGAAGATGTTTTCTATGTAGAGATGCAGACACGATATATAAACACGTTAAAATATACGTTTAGTTCAATTTTGTTAAGTTGCATTATGTTTAATTTAGAAAATTTATAATGTAATTTAATAAACATAATGTTTATTGCATGAAAATAAAATGAACTGATAAATATTTATTTCGCAAATACAAACATCACTCGGCTAATTATAGTAACAAATGGGTTAGTTAACTAGAAGAAAACTATTATAATATTCTAACATTATGCATATAATTTCTGAAGTATGTGGATACAACATTCGATTTTTTTACAGACATGAATGATTTTAAAAGCTAACGACTATTATATTTCAAATGAAGAAACTTGAGTAACCCATCTTACAAACAAAAGAAACAGAATCAAGATCAATCGTAGATGCAATAGTTAATAAATAATAATAACTTCCTTAGGGTTAAATGTGAAAACGATTTTTGTAATATGTATGAAATAGTGAAGAATATGAGTTCGTATATTTCCAACGCTGCTTTTGTCCATCCACGGTCTCCCAAACACATTTCGGTTCCAGCGACCGCCTTTTCTACGTGCTGTATTTAATTTTCTGAACATTATCTGCTCATTTCACAAAATCCGAGTAAACTAAGAAGCACTATTGATAAGTTATTCAAGAGCTATCTCGCTTTGTCACATGTGAATGGGCGAAATAGCTCTATATTTTACCCACCGACAAATTTTACTCGGAGATAATGAAACATGCCCTTAGTCAATAAAATTGATAGGTTCAGGCGATGCTTTGCGAAAATCTATTCTAAATACCTATATAACTAAATATACGGTACTTATTTCGCATTCACTTGTCCCTGGCAAGATCTTCAAATTATCATGCAACTGCACTGACATTTTTCGCAAAGCGACACAACAGAGTCTAATTTATTCAATAACATCATTTCAGCTGTGTGGGACGTACACTGCTGGTCATAATCCTCCCTCATTAACTTACTAGTTTCCTTTATTAACCGCGGACAAAATATTTTAAATACAATTATATTGTTTGTTCTCAAAACATCTTAGAAGGAAATAATCATCAAATAACCTGAATCGTTTTTAGTATGGTTACGTAATCAATTGAAACTTACATTTACACGGCTTCGTGGATTTTCCATTGATTAGTGGGCTATACATATAAATGTATACAAATATATGTATATAATATGTCCCTGGGTTTATTGGGTCACTGAAACAGATACGTCCCACAACTTAGTAATATGATATAGATAGGTAATACCTACTAGCGGTCTGCCCCGGCTTTGCACGGTGTGCGAAAATTAACCTTGCACTGTAACTAAGCCCCAAGTTGACCATGCTATAAATCATGTACTTGTACAATTTGCATTGAAAAATGTCAATTTAATGTAAATTTTTCATTAAATTATCATTTTTCGTTTTCAAAAAACGTTTAGCCTGATCTGATCGCGTTTATAGCGAATGGTGAAATCGGGCTTAAGTGATAGGTATACATTTCATTTTGTTACTATTGTTTTCTAACATTTTTTATCCGTGGCAACGCCTTTATGCGGTCATGTATTTGCATAGATTGAGCTCTGAATATTATTAGAGATTTGTATGTTTAACCATACCAACAAACCTTACGATTTTTGGGTTTAATGTTATTTTTTTACCCAGTAAGATTCTCAATTTGCCGCTATATAAGATTTTTTAAAATCAAATGTAACCAACTACTATGTACTGTACTATGTACCAAAGTAGAGAATGCAATCCCGGCTCGATATCCCGCGCAATTGATTCCGAATAAATCTAAATTTAAAATTTAAGAAAAACCCCCGATTCCAATGCGATAATTTCCTTAAACATAAAACAACATAATATTATGTAATGTGGACGCTATGCGCATTTGATTTGCCACACTAGTATATTTGCAGATTTTCCTTACCCACTCTCACCCCCATAACTTTAAAACGGCACAACCTTTTTTTTTTTTTTTTTTATTATTGATAAGCCTTCATTTGACCACAATCTCACCTGATGTAAAGTGACGATGTGGTCTAAGATGGAGCATGAAGGCCTAGAAGATGGCTTCTCCGGGCCACATTACGAAACACGAAAAAATCGCTTCACGCACTGGCCCAGCCCGGAGGGTGGTGACAAGCCGCGGCCGAAGCCTACCACCAGAGACTGTTCTTAGCACCACCCGGAGGTCCCGTGGTCACGTGTAAGGATTCAGAGGGTTACCACTTACGGACGTGAACAGACAAAACAACCGATTTTCATGAAACATGTCTAAGAACACTCGCGCCTGACTCACCTTTCATACAAAAAAACTAAATTGAAATCGCTCCATCCGTTCGGGAGCTATGGTGCCACAGACAGACAGACAGACACGTTAAACTTATAACACCCCTCTTTTTTGGTCGGGGGTTAAAAATTAAACGAATTCCCGAGGGATCGGGTTTGCATTTCTTGTCCTTCAAAAATTGTGTTATATAAGAATATTTTTGACGTAAATTAATGTTTTCTATTTATTTATATACTAGCTGTGTCCTGCGGTGCTACCCGCGTTATAATGGATGAAGTACTCTTAACCAACAACATATTTATTTGAATAAAGATTAATATTAATATGTTGATACAACTTAAACAAATTATTTCGACCAAATTAGGTACGGTAATAAAAACGGTTTTTGTGAGTTAATCTTAAAAGATAGACATATACTATCGCGGTCTGTTTTTTAGATCATTAAAAGAGCTATTATTCTTTAATACATATTTTTTGTGTATGTTGAACCGTTTTCACGGCGCACGCAACGGAAGGCTTCAAAGATAAACAATTTCTCCCGTTTTTTACACATTTACCACTATATCTTTGCTCCTATTGGTCATAGCATGATGTTATATAGCCTATAGCCTTCCTCGATAACTGCACTATCCAACACAAAAAGAATTATTCAATTCGAACCAGTAGTTTCGGAGATTAGCGCGTTCAAACAAACAAACAAAAAAACAAACAAACTCTTCAGCTTTATATATTAGTATAGATTAAGACGCATCCGCGGTCTTTCGCATACATTATTAACGGATTCTAGTTTAAACTTTCAGCAACGTTAGAGCGATTCATTGCTGAGTTGAGGGCCTTTTTGGGACACTTGCTGTGTGTTTGTATGTTATATTTTTTTGTACTATGTTTAGTGTGTCCTAAATAAAATGTGTTTTCTTTCTTTTTCTTTCTATTCAAGAGGAAAGTTTTCATGTATAATTTGAACTTATTCTATTCTAATTCGGGTTGATTTTCTAAGTCCATTGTATAAACAATTAACGTTATAAACAAGTAATCTTGATCGTTTTTAATGACATTCCACACGTACTCTTACCAACAAACATAATTATAAAACAAAATCTAGTAATTTTCCATGTAAAGAAACTATTTATATGTAAGATTATCTTAATAAAGATAATGGTATCAGAGTTCCGTATAAGCTGTGGCAATTTAATTAATCTGTTTGATAACATCATTCTTATTATGTTGTGTAAAACTTTACTGTGATTATGTTGTTTAAGAACCATAAAGATATTATAAAGAGCTTGAGGTGACAATAGGAATGTTGACTACATAAATAATATATTCTGTAAAGTTCATCTTTAAGTCCGTCAAAAAGTACGTACTGCACACCTATTTTTCACTTTATCAATTAAATAATACAGTGCCAAAAGAAAGAGCATCAACGTTCCGTCAACATCAATACACGGTATTGTCTTGGTTTTTGGTTTGCAAGAGAAAATAAATGGCTATTCAAGTATGAGTCAATACCATACTTATCAAATTTTCAGTTTAGTGCTTATCGTTTAATAGATATTTAAAAAATCAGTGTGCGCGCAATGAATAATTATTATTATTCGCTTTATTTCATTTTAAACACGTCAAAAATATATTTTTTACATTCGATTACATAATAATAATAATCATATGACCTACTACCTACTGTGAAAAATAATATCAAAACGGAGAATCGCGAAGCTATAGGCTCAAGCGACCGGTGACTAGGGCTGTAGAGAGAGGAACTTCCTGACGATACGCGCCATTTATATATTATAATTATAATAGTTATATTTTTATTAATTTAACCTTTGTTGTGCAGTTCCTTTGCTAATCATTATAATAATCTGTTTTCTTTTCTATTGTATTGCAGGCACCGAGATGCCTGTGAAGGACGGGTCAAAGAAACCCCTAATAGGGGTCATCGATGATGGAACGAAGACCGTTAGATTTGTCGTAAGTACCTTTTATATGTTGGTGGATGGCACGAACACTTGCCCAGCAGTGGCTGAGAGACCTATGCCCTATGAGTAAAAATAGGCTGCATATGATAAAATAACTTTTATTTGGGATATTTATTAAGTAATCAAACTAGCTATAGCTTTATTACTATTTGAATTTAAAGATTTTTTTCCATTTCATAACTCGCTACTTCGATGCAATCATTATGTACCACTCTATATTTGAAATCTTAGGCGATTTTCACATAGCCCCGGACTACGCAGCGTAGCGCGTGAATGCGTGTTTTTACGTTGCTTGTTAGTATCTCCGTTTGTATAGAAACACACAGAAAATGCACCCACGCGCGTAAATGCAGATCCCGCGCGTACAAGCGGAGAAACATGCATCCCCACGCGTGGGGGCGCGTCGAGGCGCAAGTTAGGCCACACTAAGTCCTGTGCCCTTGTGATTTTTTTAATTATTGACAACATTTTGGGAAAACTAGCAGCTAGTATTTAAGGTGGTTGTATGGGCTAACGCGACTTTTTCAAATTGATATATCTACTTTATGAGTGAATAAATAATGTATAAAAAAAATATATGTTGCAAAATAGATATTAAATTACAACTTGAACGTTTGAAATTATTGTATCTTCATTATAACTTAATAAAAAAAATATTCAAAGTAAGGCATTTTTTATCCGAAATTTGGATATATCTTTTAAACGGTATTGAGTTTGAGTATTTTTCTTTAACTTAAATATTTGTCAAAGTATTCCACACAAACTGTACGTTTGAAAATTAAAACAAATGATTTATACGACTACAAATAATTATTTTATGTTTTCGGTATGAAATGGAACGACCGGGTCTGTGCGGGGGCGACGGGCGGCAGTGTGGCTCAGACTATCGGACGGGGAGGTTGTGTCGCGCGTCTTCGTCATCGGTCCAAATGCATTTTTCGATGTAACCGTATAACGATTATTGTTTGCGCATGCTGGACGCTGTTGTTTAGTTTTATATTTTAGAAATAGGTATTTGAGCTCGGACTTTTGTATATTCGTTGGACAAGTTCAGTAAGCAATTAGCAGGAATAAAAGTTAGTAATAAATAAGTAATGATTATACTTACTACCTACCAACTAGTGAATTAAGTACCAAGCTAATATAATAAGTACCTACCTATTAATATTTATAAACAAAAAAAAAACACTTATGAAAAAGTTGTTTTTTTTTATAAGGGTTACCTAGTTAACTAACTCTGACTCTGAGTGCCTCGTAGGCGCGGTGTGCGAATGTCCGCTTGCAGAGCAAAAGGTAGCGGGTTCGATTCCCGCCGAGGATAAAGTGTTTGTATGTTCTGCAAGCACTTTTCTCCTTGGTCTGGGTATTTAATATGTATAATAAAAAATATCTTTAAATGTATGGATATTATATTAAGTATATCAAATATCTAGTACCTACCCGTAACACAAGCTTAGAGCTTACCACGGGACTAAAATGTTGTTGCGTGAATTGTCTGGAAATATTATTTATTTATAACTAGCACAGACTAGTATAAATATAATTAAAAATTAAATAATGAATTAATTCTTATATATATATTGTGTCACCGCACCGTCCAGTTATTTGCTGTGCATTATCCTCTCCATCCTAAGGTTGTCTGGAAGAAATTGCTCTAAGCAATAAGACCGCCCATTACGCATTTTTGTATTTAGCTTTAAGTCCCTTTTTGTATTGTGATATGGTGTGTAATAAAGAGTTTTATTATTATTATTATTACTAGGTAGATGATACAAACAAAGTATATACAATGTGTATTTTCGAACCTTGATCAAACTAAATGCGGATACACGACATAAATTTATGGATAAATATAGGATAAAAAAAATTCTATGTTGGCTATTTAAAAAAAAGCCAATATTTTTTTTTATGAAAACTACTTCGTATGGTTTTTTATTCGTTTCTGTTTGAGTAAATGGTGTATTTTATTCAAAGTAGGCTCATTTGAAAGCTAGATAGTTTACATCATCATCATCATCGGCCCTTATACCATATTACGTGGGGTCGATGCAACATCTTTCTTCCTTCCATTTTCCTCTGTCACTCGTCATCTCAACACTCATTCCTTCCTTCAAAGTTCAAAATTAATTTATTGCGTAAATACATGTTACAGCGTTGTTATGGCTTAAATTTTACATGGATCAATGTATTTTACCTGTTCAGGCATGCAATTATAAAATTGTCATTACATTATTGAATAAACTAAAATAATAAAAATCTAACAAAATACAGTACTAAATAATTTTTTATAATTATTAACTTTAAATTAATTTCATTAAACATTTATAACATCAGTAATCATCATAGTAAGCAAAAATTCAAAGTCATAAAACTAATTATTGTACAATTTAAAAAGTCATTATCTTAGAAACATTTTTGTCAGTCATTTTTGTTCTTACGCATGCCATCCTTCAAACAGTCCATCAAAATTTTCTTTGACTTCCCACATATCCATCAACACACATATCTAACACTCTAAGCTAGATAGTTTACCTAATTAAGAAAATTCAAAACAAAATACAATTTTGGTACAAGAGCCCACTACATTTTTTTTTTGTAGAAATTTACCAAAAAATTTTTTTTTATTTTGTTTTTGATCTATAATTTTTAAACTTTTGCATCATTTATTAAACTTCATAATATTTTTCAAAGGTTGTCTGGAAGAAATTGCTTTAAGCAATAAGGCCGCCCATTATGCATTTTGTATTTTGCAAGTCCATTTTTGTATTGTTTTATCTTGGTTTGTAATAAAGAGTTATATTATTATTATACTACAAATTCTACAAAGAGTATGGGTCTACCTTTTTTCGTTGTCATGTTATTAGCCATTTTAATTAGGTACTTTCTGCCTTGTAGTGCCAAATATCAACAGACAACAAATTATGTATCTTAAGTTGCATTAAAATGATCACGCACTATTGTGGTGAAGTGAGCTGGAGCGTCACCATGAATCACGCCAGCGAATCAAATAAGAAACGATCGCGATGTACTAAAAATAACTTGTGAACTGAACGTGGGTTTACTTGCAACGATATGCATTGAGGAAAATGGTTGGCATTTTGAACAATCAATAAATTAATTGATAGTAATAACTTAAAGTGTAGTATTACTTAATCTTATCATTATCCACCGTTAATATCCCACTTTTGGGCAAAGGCTTCGTTCCGTTTCATCTTATCTTGCCTTGTTTCATTACATAATTTGCTGTCTGTTGATCTCTGTACAAGGCAGAAAGTACCTAATTCGAATGGCTAATAACATGACAGCAAAAAGAGTTTAATTAACCTTTTTGGTACGTGGGCTACCCACCAACCTTAGAGTATCTATGGATACCAACAGTGTCAGTCGCGTAGCATTTCAAATAATTTTATACTCTCTACCTGAAACTTAAAAGGAAAAGAAAAATACCACGAAAACTTAGTGACTGACCAAAAATCTGAAATTGTTCTCGTCTTTATGCCCGATTTTCTAATCCTATGACATTATATATATTGCAGATACTACCTAGATTCTATCAGACGATTGGCCTTCAAGCAAAAACCAGACATTATTCATAAAATTAAAACCCTTAATTTTTAGAAGAGATTTGTAGTATAAATTATGAAGTTTAATATGACATGCAAAAAAGTATACCTCAATAATCCAGTGTAAAGTTACAGATTAAAAATAAAATAAATATCTATTTTTTTGTTAAATTTCTACAAAAAAAAAAGTTTTAATAGGCTTTTGTACCGAAATTGTATTTTCTTTTAATTTTCATAGCTAGGTAAACTATCTAGCTTTTTAATGAGCCTACTTTGAATAAAATACACCGTTTACTCAAACAGAAACGAAGAAAACACCAGATGAAGTACCTAGTTCTCATAAAAAAATATTAAATCGACTTTTTTTAATAGTTTACATAAAAAAAAATCTGATATTTATCGATTAATTTTTGTCATGTATCCGCAAATTGCGTTTGATCAAGCTTCGAAAATACACATTGTATAGGTAACTAGCCTACCCCGGCAGGATTGGCTTAGGATCTTATTATTAGGTTGGTACTTAGTAAGTAAAGAAAACCTAGTTAAAAAAACATACTTATTATTTATTTATTTATTTGTTATATTATAACCACCAACAAGAAAATACACTAAAATAGTTTAAAAATTAAGGTTCATTAATATCTAATAATAATATATAATTAATTTTAACAATACATTTTAAATAAAAAAAAAATTTAAAAAGAAAATAATATAAGCACAAACGCATAAATCTCTAGGTAGAATAGTTTTAGCGTAATAATGATGTAGTTGGAAAGTCCTTATTTACGGCGTCGCGACTCGCGAGGACCGCGTGACCGCTTGCCGAGAGCGCAGGCCGCGCTCTGCGTCGTAAAAATGTAGCGGGGATTATGCGGTTGGCGCGGGGAATTATATTGACTCCGCCCGAATCCTCAAGGCCGTTGGCCCATACAGGCGCCTTAAAACTAACGTATATAAATGCTTGCGACTGTAACTGTCACTTGCAAATACATAGATGGCCAATTATAAGTTTCCACTTATAGAAAAAGTATAAAAAAATGGTGTGTGTGCGATTCACACAAGATAGAGGTGAAACTTCAGTATATCGACAAAATAATGAGATGAATATATATAATAAGGGTAGTATAATTACAAAGTTTAATTGTTTAGACTTGTACAGTAGTATTAGCTCACGTAGTTTTCACACAGCAAGTATTAAAGAGTGTGAATATACATACACACTGACATCTGCTCTCTCGCTCTGGCTCACTAATTACAGGCGACTATTGTATTTGTGTTTCTTACCTGTCGTTTTTTCCGTTGCATCCGGTTTTAAATCAATCGATTCTAAAGAAGTTTCATTTCAAAAATTTACTAAACCTATGAAACTACTGACAAATTATTACATAGTATATATTACAAAGAGACAGACAAAAGAAAAATATTATGAAGAATTGAAAATTGCGTAAAATAAACAAAAGATGTTCTGCACTCCTGCAAGTACGCGCATAAAAGCGACGACACGCAATACGCAGCGTGATGCGTGGCACGTGTGTTATTCGAATTAAGAATCAGTTGTTTTACGTATATTCAGGTTTTTTACTCCGATTACGCTGATAGCATGGAAATTGTTTTCAACCTTGAAATGTTGTCAAGATTAATGATATTATGAGTACGATAAGAAGTCGATTTGGTAACAAGGACTCTGCCATTTCTTTTTAGGTTTAACAGTAAATTAGAGGTTATTTCTACCCGACTAGCGAAGCAAAAAGGGGTTATAAGTTTGACCTATACGTACTTTGTATATCTATACTAATATTATAAAGCTGAAGAGTTTGTTTGTTTGATTGTTTGTTTGTTTGAACGCGCTAATCTCCGAAACTACTGGTTCGAATTGAATTATTCTTTTTGTGTTGGATAGTCCAGTTATCGAGGAAGGCTATAGGCTATATAACATCACGCTACGACCAATAGGAGCAAAGATATAGTGGTAAATGTGTAAAAAACGGGAGAAATTATTTCATCTTTGAAGCCTTCCGTTGCGTGCGCCGTGAAAACGGTTCAAGATACACAAAAAATATGTATTAAAGAATAATAGCTCTTTTAATGATCTAAAAAACAGTCCGCGATAGTATATGTCTATCTTTTAAGATTAACTCACAAAAACCGTTTTTATGGTACCTAATTTAGTCGAAATAATTTGTTTAAGTTATATCAACATAATAATATTAATCTTTATTCAAATAAATATGCTGTTGGTTAAGAGTACTTCATTGTGAATAAAATTGTCTTTGACATAACTTAATTTCAACAAAAAACTTTACAAATTACCGGGATTTTTTTTTACCCGTGTGACGCCGGGGCGGGCTGCTAGTATATTATATATGTACGTATGAGGCTATGGATGTTCATCTCTTCCTTCATTCATAACTTCGTAACTAGTTATCATAATTAGATACATGAGGTGTCGTTGGAAGCCTCTTGATTGTCCGCTGTCATATGCTACATGACGTCACGATAAAATGGCTACAGCGCCCTCTAGGGGACATAAAGTAAAGAAGTAAACAATATTTTTGGTTTAGAAAAAGAATAAGACACATCCGTAACTTTCGCACGCACAGGAGGTAAGTTACGGATGTGTCTTATTCTTTTTCTGCATAAAATTTATAAATAGTTTCACCTACAAAGTGAGGTTTATCACTTATTAAAAATATTTAAAAAAATATTTTTGGTGTCGTATGGGGTACCAAATGAAAGAGCTTTCAAATATGTTAATACATATTATTATCTGTTGCTCATAGGTTTGCTTGCAATTACTTGATAAATGCAAGAATTTATACTAAACACGAATTTCATGACTCCAAACTAAAAAAATATAAACCAGGCTACTAAAAACACGCTTTAAAATGACTGGAGGCGCTAATTAGGGTCCCGTTTTCACCTTCGGGTACGGAACTCTAATAAGGTGCAACTCAGCGCCAATCGAACCCTCTTATCGCTGCAGTAACGATTCAATCCCGTTCGAGCATAATAATTATCCTTACGTTAATTTAAATACCAAATTTTTTGAGTAATAATATAGTATTACTATGATTGCTTTTTTATACTTAACACTTTTCTATGCTCAATTTACTTTAATACGTATTTGTTGTTGACATAATTTGCAAATAAGTCTCTATATAAGCGAAGCCACTGTCTACTGGAATACAGTTTTTATCTAGTTGAGGAGCCTTAGATTGATATTTGTACTTCTTTTTAATATGTCAAATAACGTAATTTTGTACATTTTTTTTTTGAATTATTTTACATCTTCAGCCACGGCTTGTACTTGACAATGTCGTTTTTATAGATCTACGTATATAATACATACCTACGCTCAAGGATATGTAATATGTAAGGTCAAAGGAGTCAAACATTAGGTTTTCCCAATGCTTCAACAAAGGGGCGACACGAATGTGTTGGAATAAACGGAATTTCTAGTTTACTCGCAGATTGACCTTTAGGACTGTGGCATAGTGCCAAAGGTTGTAATTTGTAATCATACGAGTGCATAGGCGACATTATTTATCATTATTGGAATAATATAAATAATAATATAATAATAATAATATTTATTGATTGAATCTTATTTATTTTGCTTGCCATATATACAGCATAGGTCTTAATAATAGCTTAAGTTTGTTTTTCTTTACTTCTGTTACTTTTTTTTAAATCACTTATAATGTACCATTTAGTAATCTTTTTCATGTAATTGTCTTGGGGCACTGCAAAGAGTTTAAGTCTACTTAAATAATTGTCTATTAAAGGTAATTAATTCGCAATGTGAGTAATGGCATCAGTCTTATACCCTAAATGGACGCTGTTTTCTTCAAAATATTAGGTTTCCCGTCTTTTACGGAGTTTACCGTGGGAACAACGATGTTTTTTTCGCGCCAGGCGTAACGTTAACACTCGCATACTGCACTATACGTTTGGGCTTAAACTTCACCAGTCTAAAGTTTAATCAACAACTGAGATAAATTTATTCTAATCATCATACTAATTACATACAATGACATATTTTTATTGACTCTTAATAATGTTTTCCTTGTTATCTTTTAACCTGAGAGTTTTATGAAATTGGTTACAAAACTACGGGTAGGCAATAATGTAAGACTCAGAAAGAGAGTAGACCGTTCAGTTTTTCAATATTTGTCTGCCTACTTGCAAATGCCACCAGATTAAGCTGTGATCATAGCGTTTGCTACAGCGTCAAAATATCAGACAACAGCCGTAAAACGTCAACTACTGTACATAAGCCCCCCTTAGATTTACTGACATAAATCTAAATTTAAAAAATTTAAGAAAAACCCCCGATTCCATTCATTTCCTTAAATATAAAACAACATAATATTATGTAATGTGGACGCGATGCGCTTTCATTTCATACCCCACACTAGTATTTTTGCAGATTTTCTGTGTTCCTTCCCCACTCTCACCCCCATAACTTTTAAACGGCTCAACCGATTTTCATGAAACATGTCTAAGAACACCCGGGCCAAACTCACCTTTCATACAAAAAAAAACTAAATTGAAATCGCTCCATCCGATAGGGAGCTATGATGGAACAGACAGATAGACAGACAGACAGACACGTCAAACTTATAACACCCCTCTTTTTTGGTCGGGGGTTAATAAGTATCAAATAAATAAAAATAAATATTTCCGGACAATCAACACAAGAAAATCTAGAGCCCCGTGGTTAGCTCTGAAGCTTGTGCGGTTACTAAACATGTCATATACTTAACATAAAAAAGTTTTTCACTGTTAGATAGCCTATTCATCTTAATGCCTATTAATATAATATATTACTTGACCAATTTTGATGAAATTTTTTGTGCTTATCCAGTATCTATGAGAATCGGCCAACATCTATTTTTCATTTTGCAAAACAACGTTTGCTGGGGTCAGCTAGTTAATGAAATAAAATTGTAGTTACATTGTAGTGACAAATAAAAATGTGATGTAAATGGTAAACTAAAAAAATCACTCTGTCTAAGTTTTGTAAAACCAAACTATGGAAATAAATAATTTTGTATCTTGTATCTTGTATCACTGGTATCATAAAGTATGGTATAGCATTTCAGTGAGCCACTTTCTCAGTTTGTTTTTAAGCATAGCCGTGGAAGCTGCTGCTATACATTCCATGTTATTTACAGATTTACGAAGCAGAATGCACAGATGAGCTGGCTTCCTACCAGATGGACAAGACGGAGATCCAGCCGCAGGAAGGCTGGTACGAGCAGGACCCCCTGGAGATTATGCACCACATCAGGCTCTGCGCTGAGAATGCTATCGATCAACTGGCAGAGCTAGGTAGGTTGTGGATTCAAATCTGCTGTGCAAAGTCAAAATAGCTGTGTTTGATGAAAGAAAGAAATAAAGAAAGAAAAACATTTATTGATTCACACACATTATACAGTAGGTAATCACAGAATAACTTGGTACATTGCGTGTGTGGACCAAAAGGTTTGCCTCAGCTTTATGTTGCTGCGATGCGCGATGCGTAGCAACGCTGGTTTTCAGGCAAATCTTTGGGTGAGTGTAGGACGGAATTACACAAACTATAACTTAAGCTATACTAATACACAATAACAACAAAAGGTAATAAAAGGTAGAATAATTAAAAAAAAAGATTTGAGATGCCTCTTACGCAATCATCCGCAACAGAACAGCAACCCTGATGAAATGACCTAGAGTTTCTAATCGCTTCTTTGCTCTAGTGTTAAAAAAGCGAAGCGACCAGATACCATAAATTTATTTCCTATTTATCTTTAAGCATCTAAGTTTGTTTTTTTTTTATTTTATTTTGACGCGTCTAAGTTTTGTAAAACCACACAATGGAAATAAATGATTTTATATCTTGATGCGCCGGGTAAGGGACACCAGTAGCTATCTGTACGTTATAGCTGGAAGGCTGGACACGAACTGCGCTTTTATGAAGCACTGGCCGCACATTCATAATGTCATGCGTCTGTAAACGCAAGATGTGTTCTTCCCTTTCAATAAAATTTTTTTATTTAAACTTTAAATTACATACCTATGTACCGACACTAACTCTTAACTCCCTATGGCTGTAACATTTACTATGTGAAGCTGAATTTAATTGAATTGAATTTGCTATAAAATGTTTAATTTTAATTTTGCAGGTTATTCCAAAGAAGACATTGTGGCCCTAGGTATCACGAATCAGAGGGAGACGACGATAGCATGGGACAAGTACACAGGGCAACCCTTGCATCCTGCTATTGGTAAGTGGTTATTTATCATAGCCACAGTAGTTAATTCCGGGGTAGGCCTCATCATGAAGGCCTACCCCGTCTAACCAGGCGGTCTAGTCTATGAAGATCTCTGTCTATATTTCTGTTATTATTTAAATAAAATCAACTCTCTATCTATTACGTTTCTTGGGATACAGTCTGGTTAGACGGACATACAACGAGGTCTTACCAAATGAGTCCAGTTTTACCCTTTGGGTACGGAACCGGTTTCTAAAAATCTAAATTTAAAATTTAAGAAAAACCCAGATTCCAATGCCTTTATTTCCTGAAGTGTAAAACAACATAATATTATGTAACGTGGACGCGATGAGCTTTCATTTGATACCCCACACTAGTATATTTGCAGATTTTCTGTTTTCCTTCCCCACTCTCACCCCCATAACTTTTAAACGGCTCGACCGATTTTCATAAAGCATGTCTAAGAACACCGGGGCCAAACTCACGTTTCATACAAAAAAAAACTAAATTGAAATCGCTCCATCCGTTCGGGAGCTATGATGTAACAGACAGACAGACACGTCAAATTTATAACACCCCTCTTTTTTGGTCGGGGGTTAAAATATACATCTATTCTCATAAATCAAAACGTGTGGTGAAGCCTGTTAAGTGTGCCGAGTATTGGCGGGGTTTGCCATATTTGAGATTAAGCCTTGGAGTTCACTTCCTGAACCTAAGAGAGAATTTTTATTTAAAATATTTTTATGCAGAAAAAATTAAGACACATCCGTAACATTCGCGCACAGGATTCGAACCTGCATCTCCAGGATTGCGCCCTGACCCTGATTTTCTACTAGATGTCGTTACTCGGGGCTTCACTCGATAATACAAAGTGCGGAAAAATTTCGACCTATCGTGTGATGACGCGTTGGTGTAATTGGTCTATCACGTCAGGGCGCAATCCTGGAAGGAGAAGCAGGTTCGAATCCTGTGCGCGAAGGTTACGGATGTGTCTTAATTTTTTCTGCACAAAAATATTTTAAAAATAGTTTAACCTGCAAAGTGAGGTTTTATCACTTATTAAAAACATTAAAAATCTAAGAGAGAGATTGTCATATTTTTAACAATTCATTTTGTTTTAATTTAAGCCTGGAACGACATACGCACAGACACAACAGTCGACAACATCCTAGCCAAAGTGCCCGATAGAAACAAGAACTATCTGAAGCACATCTGCGGCCTGCCCATATCGCCGTACTTTAGTGCGCTGAAGATGCGATGGCTGAAAGACAACTGCAAGGACGTGCGGCGAGCTAGTCGAGATAAGCGACTGCTTTTCGGCACCGTGGACTCTTGGATACTGTGGGTAAGATAAGATAAATCAGATAAATATTCCACACTAGCGGCCCGCCTCGGCGTCGCACGGGTAAAAAATGTTCCCGGCAATTTTTCCTTATTTGCTCACCGTTTAGACCTACCCTGGACTACGACAAACATTTTAAAACCAAAATCAGCTCAATCGGCCCAGACGTTCTCGTGTTTTAATCAGACTAACGAACAACAATTCATTTTTATTTATATATTCCACATTGCACACATAATTAAAAACACAAATCAACACATACGCACAAGACTATGTGACAAATGGCGGTGTTGTCGCTAAAGATCGATCTCTACCAGGATAAGACATATCAATCAATCATTTATTAAAAACCAAAGAAAATGTTACATAATTTTAGGACTTTACCTCCTGTGCTAGTTAGAAACTGTGTTACATAATTGAAAGATAATTAATATCAATAAATTAAGCTATTTTTTGCAGCAGCCTGTTCTTGAAGTTTTTGACGCCTATGATGTATACTTGGGATAGGCCGTCCGATTGGGTACTTTTAGAAACGTTTTAGGAGCTCGGTCCAGTTTAGATAAGCACCGTTCGTGAAACTCAACGGTTTTTTGGTCTAAAATTTCTCCAATGTTAAAAATTCAAGTTTTTAATTAATGTGTGTTATAAGTATAGTTATTTCTATATTACAAAAAAAAATATGAGAAATACGTACAATAATTAACAAGTAACATCAATAAACATTGTAGGTACAAGATGTTAAAACATTAAGGCTCGAATTGCTAGGCAAACTATAAATACAGATCAAAAGGCTGATTTATTGGAAATGTCGCGCTAGTATCCTATCGCTCTGAATTTAAAGATTGAAAGCTGTATTTTTCCTATAACTTGAACTCAGGATTTTCTTGAATTGATCCTTTATCTCGATCTTTACAGAACTTAACTGGCGGCGTGTTTGGCGGCATCCACGCGTCCGACGTCACAAACGCCTCGCGAACGCTGCTCATGAATCTTGATACTTTGAATTGGGACCCTATGTTGTGCAGGTAAGTGCAGAACTTGCTATCAGGTGGCAGCACTAAATCAGACAAAATGTTAAATGTTAGGCCGATATGGTAAAACATTCAAATTGATGCCCCCAGTTGGCAGCACCGTCGATATGCATGTTCCCTATTAGGGGTTGATTTTGGGCTCATTTTGTACTATAATTTATTACTAGATGACTAGTGTAATAGTTTTTTGAAGTAATAACCACTTATGGGAGAGTAAACCAGTTACGTAACGCGAGTTTTTTTTGTTTATGAAGTTAATTATTCACCTGCTAGTCATATTGTTCTTGTTTTGTTAATTGATGAGATTTAGCTGATAAGAAAAGGACGAGTTAATCAATTTGTAATTGTAATTTATTGTTCTTAAATTAATGTTCATAAAATTCCCCCTTGACCCTTGACAGCCATGGTTGTGTACTTTTATTACTGAGAAAATAAAAAACTCGTATAATCAGTCAGTCAGACTTTCAAAAGTTAAACTAATCAGAACCTAAACTCCCTATGAACCTCTTGCTTTTGGCTTGAAAGTTGGCAAACAAATCACCAAATATCACGAGGTGTTACGCGCGATTTCTATACTGAGAAGCTTCGTGTTTTTTGGCCTGCAATTATTCCTTGTAACTATATAAATAAAAAAAAAGGTGTGTGTGCGATTCACACACGATAGAAGTGAAACTTCAGTAAATCGACGAAAGAATAATAAGAAGAATAAAAAAAAAGTGTGTGGTTGTCAGCTACGACGCACGATTGGAGTCTACTACTTATGAACTATAATTATGATATATATCGAATAGAAAAAAAGGGTAAATGAACGCATCTGCTAAAATGTTAAGAGAAACAAACATATATCTGTAATTATTCGGATTATTTATATTACTTCAATAAAGCGTATTACATAAAGTATGTTACAAAATAATATAAATAAAATACAGCAATACCTCTTTGCGCGATACTTCGTAGTCTCAACTACGAAGTATCGCGCAAAGAAATTTAAATAAAGCATTGTATTTGTGTCTCTTACATCATTTCCGTTTCATCTTTTTGCATCCGGTTTGAAATCACTACGATTCTATAGAAGTTTCACTTCAAAAAACAAATAAATATTTCCGGACAATCCACACAACAACATCTAGCCCCGTGGTAAGCTCTTAGCTTGTGTTACGGGTACTAGACATCTGATATACTTAATATAATATACATACATACATAGATATTTTTTATTATACATATTAAACACCCAGACCAAGGAGAAAGTGCTTGCAGAACATACAAACACTTGACCCCTCGACGGGAATCGAACCCGCTACCTCTTGCGCCACTGAGGCAGTCGCAGATATTTCGAGATAATATTCTAAATTTTTGATAAACTTCACCACAAATCACCAAGGTGTTCCAAAATGCTTAGAAAAAGATCACGTGATTAAAAGAAGACCCCCCCTAGTTATGTTTCTGTCTGTATACAGATTGTTTGGAGTCCATCGAGACAGTTTGCCTCAGATTCGAAGCAGCTCGGAAGTGTTTGGGACTGTCAAGGACAACTCTATACTGGATGGGATTAAAATATCTGGGGTAAGCAATATATAACAAATGAAACTTATAATCATACTTCTGTCCTTGTCGCACTTTATGTCTGGTCGGCAAAACATGATTTTTTTGGTCATTCTAACTCTTAGTCAAATAAATATCGATAGCAATAATTTATCAACCGAATAAACTAGACAGACTTTTCAAGAGGCAATCAAATAACTGAAATACTTACATCGTTTACTCGAGTCCTCGAATGTTTCCAGCTTTTACTAACCTGTATTTGACGCCGCGGAAAATGTCGTTAAAATGTTACCGCCAATCTCCCGTGTGAGGGGGAAAAATATATATAGATAGCTATAGAAGCAGTTACGTCTTCTAAGAGTATAATACCAATTACAACTATTTCTAACCCTCACTTGCGTATCATGGTGAGTACAGGCAAAACCCCCTTAACTATACCCCTTAACTATACTTATTATATATAATAATAAAGTAATTACCAGTTATTTAAAGTAATTACTTTTACCTACAATTAAAGTGATAATTATGGCTACCAAAATTGTAATTACTACAAAATTAAAAGAACTCATTGAAGCTGTGTTTTCTATTCGCTTCTCCACTGAGTCTAAAAGAAATCAAGCGAACTGTCAAGACAAGTTTACTTCCCTTATCGTTTTTATTATAAAAAATTAAGTTGACCTGTCCATGCATGCCCTGTGCTCGTTTTGACTTTGAATGACCTTAAATATCCTCAGATTCTCGGCAACCAGCAAGCCGCCCTCCTCGGGCAAGGCTGCCTGCAAGCGGGACAAGGAAAGAACACATACCGCAGTGGTTGCTTCCTGCTCTACAACACGGGGCAGAGACGCGTGCACTCCACTCACGGCCTGCTCACTACCCTGGCCTACAAGATGGGGCCCGACGCACCGCCTGTATATGCTCTTGAAGGTAGGACATATAGTTAACCCTGGCCTACAAGATGGGGCCCGACGCACCGCCTGTATATGCTCTTGAAGGTAGGACATATAGTTAACCCTGGCCTACAAGATGGGGCCCGACGCACCGCCTGTATATGCACTGGAAGGTAGGACATATAGTTACTACTAAAGAGTGTCACTCATCATCATCATTATCAGTCAGAAGCGGCCTGCAACTCTGAACCAGCAAATTTCACTTAATAGATAAGATAAATAAAAATAAATCTAAATTTAAAATTCAAGAAAAACCCCAGAATCCAATGCCTTAATTTCCTTAAAAGTAAAACACCATAATATTGTGTGATGTGCACGCGATGCGCTTTCACTTGATTCCCCACACTAGTATATTTGCAGATTTTCGGTTTTCCTTCCCCACTCTAACCCCCACAACTTTTAAACGACACAACCGATTTTCATAGAACATAAGAAAGCACCAGACTCACCTTTCATACAAAAACTAAATCAAAATCGCTCCATCCGTTCGGGAGCTATGATGTCCCAGACAGACAGACATACACACAGACAGACAGAAAGACAGACAGACAGACACGTCAAACTTATAACACCCCTCTTTTTTTGTCGGGGGTTAAAAATAGAAAATGTTAACATATTAATTTGTCCATATTTTTGCTGGACGTCCGACTTTACACGATCGAAGGTCGAGGGTTGTTGATCGATTCAACAATTTTTTGGTTTCAACGGCTATTGTGGTCTAAGTGCTATATGACTTGCCCTCTGCCACTCCAAAAAGCTATTTCGTTTTGCTAAGTCGATGACCAGATCGGTCGATCGTTCTTTTGCGTTTCTACTAATTTCTGATTCGCTCCTGTAAATAACCCCCGAGCATAGTCTTCTCTGTAGCTCTTTTAGCGACATGATGAAGTTTTGTTACAATGGTCATGTACAAAAGTGAGCTTAACCCTATAAAAGTTTTCTTATAGGGTTAAGCTGATGAAGAAATGTGAATCAAAATAGGAATAGGTAGAGATGTGTTGTACATACAAGTTAGAGATTAAGAGGAGCAAGCAGATATAAATATAGATGACATTGGTTCTAGATTATAAAAAGCCGTGTTGGCTAAGTGGGAGGATACTCGACTTTCATTCCGAAGGTCGTGGGTTCAAACCCCGCCACGCACCTCTGGATTTTTCTTCTTGAGAAATTCATGTGCGCTTTAAACACGTGCTTTAACGGTGAAGGCAAACATCGTGAGGAAACCGGCATGTTCTGAGAACTTTAAAGAGTTTGAGGACATGTGACATTCACCAACCCGCACTTGGCCAGCGTGGTGAATTAAGGCCTAATCTCTCTCGCCAAGAGAGAAGTCCCTGTGTCCCAGCAGGTTCCCAACGTTAATAGGGTGACGATATATCTTTATATATATAATTCTTCTGTGAGTGTGTATGTCACTGAACTTCTCAAACATGGGGATCTGGGAATGGTTTAGATTCACAATACGGTCAACTGGATATTGTTTTTTAAGACGTTGGACAGGACATCGTCTGTCGGGTCGACTAGTATTGATATAATAATATTTAGTCTTCTTTTTTATGAGTCTATTAAGTTTGTTAACCATTGTTCATATCATTTTTAGTAGTGCACACTTATAGTTATGTTGCAACATAGATCTTAGGTTTAGATATAAATAGTTTAGTCGTAAATGTTGTAATGTGTTTTGTGTGTCTGATAAATAAATAAATAAATAAATATAGATTATGAATGTTGCGTACAGGTTCGATAGCCGTTGCTGGTGGTGGCATGAAGTTCCTCCGAGACAACCTGAAGCTGATCAAGGACGTGGCGAAGGACACGGAGCACATCGCGGGGCAGGTGTTCTCCACCGGGGACGTGTACTTCGTGCCGGCCTTCAGCGGCCTGTACGCGCCCTACTGGAGGAAGGATGCCAGGGGGTAAGTGGGAAAGGGGTCAGCGTCACTGGGAAAATAGAGGAAGGATGCCAGGGGGTAAGTGGGAAAGGGGTCAGCGTCACCAGAAAACCAGCGTTGCCCTGGACAATGTGCCGGGCGGCACAGTGCTGAGGCTAGATCCATTCTGTGCACAATACAGACACATCATATTTTTTTTTGAAGTGACACTTCGTTGTGGTTTGAAACCGGATGCAACGGAAGTGGAAATAAGATTGGCTTACCTGTCGGGTAAGCCAATCTTAAACGCTAACAAGGTTAAGCAACTTTGCGCGACGCCAGTACTTGGATGGGTGACCGCCCGAACAAAATCTTTTTGCATAGTATTTTTTTTTTGTTTTTTTTTTTATTCTTCTTATTCTTTTGTCGATTTACTGAAGTTTCACTTCTATCGTGTGTGAATAGCACACACACCTTTTTTTTTTAATATTCATTAGCCTTCATTTGACCACAATCTCACCTGATGCAAAGTGACGATGCGGTCTAAGATGGAGCATGAAGGCCTAGATTATGGCTTCTCCGGACCACATTACGAAACACGAAAAAATCGCTTCACGCACTGGCCCAGCCCGGAGGGTGGTGACAAGCCGCGGCCGAAGCCTACCACCAGAGTAAAATCCCTTCGTATTATTTTAATTCTGTTGTATTTAGTTGTCGTTTGGATAGCTTGTTGTTTGGAAACTTGTAATTTTTTCTGTCCATCCACGGTTGTCTGCAAGAAATTGCTTTCAGCAATAAGACAACCCATTACGCATTCTAGGTTTAGTTTTAATTTCTTATTGTATTGTGTATCTGGTGTGTGTATATTCTATTCTTGTTATGATAGAAATTTTATTAGTTTTTTCTTAACCGTCATGAGTAGTCCTTTTACCCAATTCAAGGTTATCCATTAATTACCGGCCACATTGTATTTATGTTAATTTACGTACCAAATTACTTCTGTACCAGAGCCTATGTATATTGGATAACTTTCTTTTTCAGAATTATCTGCGGACTGACAGCTTTCACAACCAAGAATCACATTATCCGGGCAGCCTTAGAAGCTGTTTGTTTCCAAACTCGGTGAGGAAACAGATGTTTTTTTCTGTGTGTGTGACGTGTAAAGCAAAAAGCAAAAGTGTAAATTAAAATATTATTGAGTTTTGTTTGTTTGAAAGGTGATTTAATCGAGCTTGTTCTTAGCTTTGTATGATTAAAATCGGTGTAGCCGTTGCAGAAGCTATGGGGGTGAAAGTGAGGAACACTAACCGAGTGTGTGCAAATATAATTACTCGAGTGGGGTCTCAAATGGAAGCGCGTCACTTATTACTAAAATAATGCGATTTCAATTTAGTTTTTTTTTTGTATGAAAAGTGAGTTTGGCCCGGGTGTTCTTAGACATGTTTCATGAAAATTGGTTGAGCCGTTTAAAAGTTATGGGGGTGAGAGTGGGTAAGGAAAACCGAAAATCTGCAAATAGACTAGTGTGGGGTATCAAATAAAAGCGCATCGCGTCCACATTACATAATATTATGTTGTTTTACATTAACGGAAATGAAGGCATTGGAATCGGGGGTTTTTCTTAAATTTAAAATTTAGATTTAAAAACGTGTAATACTTACTTTGGTTTTAAAAAAAATTATATTTTTTATGATTATAACGTGACCGTCTCATTATTTTGTTACAGAGATATCCTAGAGGCGATGAACAAAGACTGCGGCGTGCCTTTATCAAAACTACACGTAGACGGCAAAATGACCTCTAATGATCTGCTGATGCAGTTGCAAGCTGATCTCATTGGTATACCAGTCTGTAAGTACATATATTTTTTTATGAATTGACATCTAATTAACAATAAGACCTATATATTTAACCCCCGATCAAAAAAGAGGGGTGTTAAAAGTTTGACGTGTCTGTCTGTCTGTCTATATGTGGCATCATAGCTACAATTTAGTTTTTGTATGAAAGGTGAGTTTCGCGTCATGTTTGATAAACATCGGTTAAGACGTTGAGGGGTGAAAGTGAGGAAAAGAACCAATAATCTGCAAATATACTCGAGTGGGGTATCACATGAAAGCGCATCTTATAAAATCGTACTAAATAATATGATTTTATTTTATTACTTTTAAGGAAAATAAGGTTTTGGTATCGATGGTTCCTAATCGATTCTTAAAAAAGGGTTTAATTTTTCCAGAGTGCTGAGTCTAAGTTCCACAAACGTTTTCGAATGACTTTACTATCTCGTTAATCGAGCTAACGAAATTCGAATCGAAAAGCAATGGCATGCAAGTTGGAGTTCCTATCGACAAAAACTATACGAAAGCGTTCACTCACCGTGAGCATAGTTAAATGTTTTTGTTAGGGTGGTAGCATGACGTCATCAAATCATTAACCGGCCAAATTCAGAATGATATTTTTACTAGTATTTTGTTTAGAAGCAGCTGTCTTTCAAAAATGTTATGATTATTCTGTGTTTTGTTTACGTTTGAAATGAAAACTTTCGTTCGAGTAGGAAGAAGTGGCCGGCCGATAAATTAATAATAAATTGAAACTATGAGTTAAACAGTCTAAAAATGAAGACAAGTTCATGGAGCAGTGAGTGTTTGATAATTTATTTGGTGTTTAGATCGATTTATGTGAACTTGTTTCATCAACAAAGAAAAAACTAAGTTTATTTTGTTTCTAGGCATGGAGACCTCAGACATTGGGATGAACCTGGGCCATCAACATCATATGTTGCCCCAGTCCTAAGCCCCAGTCAAAGAATTACTGTAACAACCCCAGTTCACAATATTGTCACAATATTGGATTTGTTTTTGAGATTTATTTCACAACATTGGAAGCACTGGAAGGTAAGACTTAACTTTTTTAAGGATAACATAATTATAATGTTAATAAGATTATAATAACATTAATGTATTTTTACAGATGCCCATGCACTCTCCTATAAGGCTCTGTGAGAGCAATCTGATTCGGCCTGAGCCTGCTTGCTTTGGGCAAACACCACCTTGCCATGCAAGAATTCCTTGAAGAATTTTAAGGCTAGCACAAAATTTTCTACAAGCTGAAGAGTTTTGGAGAAAGTTTATAATAGAGTAACATAAGCTTGAGGAGAGAGCAAAATATGATTAGGGAGATGGAAGCGCAGAGCCAGAGATTGGCAAGCAATAGGAATAAGAGTTTAAGATAAGTTAGTTAATAGACTCTGTAATGATTAGTTTATATTTTTGTAAATATAAGTATATAAGTTTATAAATTTAACTTGTCAATTCAGACTGTCTAATTAGGTAAAAAAATAAAGTTCATCTTATATAATTTTGTTTATTTATTCATTGTCACAATACAATATCCTTAACCTTATAATCCTAAGCACACTTCTATAAATAGCAATAGTACATTAACACAATATATAACTGAGAACTACATACATATATATATCACACACTATTTATCAGTCTTCTTACTAAAATTGGTCCGCTGGTAGCTCCAGCTCCTTCCACATAGTCGTTGTAACCCGGTTCACTATTTAAGTTTCCTGGAACTAGATGTGATTAATTGTAACATAAATAGGTATTTTGTTATAATATCATATGAAATATTTTACCTTAACTAGACCCACCTAAATCTTACTCGGACACCGAGTAAGATTTAGATCAATGCCAAGATTGATAACTATGTTATGCAATACTGAGTATGCTATAATAATAGAAGCATATTTGAGTGGCTTGAAGTGGATGGAGTGAACTCCATCCTTGTCTAAGCACTACCATCTGTTTTTCAGCATTTGAAAATGTATTTTCTATTATTACTCTAGCCCTCATTTGCTTGTTATTATAATTGGCCTCTGGTGTACCAGTATTTGCATCTAAAATTGGAGTCATTAGCCTGGGCGCTGAGGGTATCCAGAGTCTCCTAAAAATTAATAATTATGTAAAAGATAGAATAGTGAAAGGGATCAAAACATAATGCATTTTAATAAATCAAGTACCTAAAGATACTTTACCTATATAGAAGCCAGACCATTTCTCTATTTTGGTGCAGAGATTGAATTTATGTATTCAAGTCACTGTTTTCCCATACAAAGAATCATGCTTTGCACCTCCAAACTTAGGGTTAACATTTAAAATGTAGTATTGATCATCACATAGGTAACTGAAAAAAATATCATTGCATTGTTTTGCTACTCAAATTGGCTTTTGTATGAACCAGAAGCAAAAAAGAAGAGAGCCGTGAACACCTGCGAAGAACAAATTAATTAGGTGTCGAAACTATAGCTAGGTACTTTTTAATATTTTAATTAATAAATAACAAAAAGTACATAATATAAGTTCCAACAAAACGAGTTGAGAGGACCTTAAATTTGTCAATTGTTTTAATTCTCTGCACAAAAACTTAAAAGCTGTCTTTGTAAGACGATATCCAAGCGAAAAAGAAACGTCCGGCCATAATTTATTTGTAAATATTAATGATTTTACTGAATAACTTTGCACTCTCACCTCTACTCACTGAGAAATTCTAAGTGAATGCTAGACGAATACTTTTTCGAGCGCGTTTACTATTCGAATGTCAAAAATAGTAACACGAACTCGGGAAAATTTTCAAACAACCAATCAAATGCGTTAACGTTCTCACTTTCGAACGTGAGCGTAAACGAGTCGACGATCGACGGTCGATAGTGAATCTCAAACTAGCAAATTATGTTTCTCAAGTTTGCCACAAGAGGCGCTGTTTCGATCCCATACAAATTATAGTTAACGTTCTCACGATCGAGAAAGTTAACTACAATTTGTAAACTCAGACTCAGCACTCAGGTGTGTGTTATTCGGATATAAGCTTTGTTATGTAATTCTTGGAAAATACAGGAATGTTTTCTGTTAGTAAAAAAATCTAACTATACTATTGTTAGAAATTTTAAGGGTACAGTAGTATTTGGTTAGATGACATTAAAAATCGTTCCTTATAACTCGGTTTGTGCAATACTCTTAACAAGTATATAGTATATTATGCAACTGGTATGTATTGACGGGTCTTTAAACACGAAGTATGTGTAACAGTGCGCGCTATGGACTGCGACATGTCGGCGCTGGGCGCCGGCGTGGCGGCGGGCGGCGGCGCCGGCGTGTGGTCGCTGGAGGCCTGGAGGCGCCGCGCCGCGCATAGAGACACCTTCCTGCCGACTACTACGGACGACGGTAAGTACCACACAACACACTGTACCAGTATTGTAACAGTGCGCGCTATGGACTGCGACATGTCGGCACTGGGCGCCGGCGTGGCGGCGGGCGGCGGCGCCGGCGTGTGGTCGCTGGAGGCCTGGAGGCGCCGCGCCGCGCATAGAGACACCTTCCTGCCGACTACTACGGACGACGGTAAGTACCACACAACACACTGTAGCAGTATTGTAACAGTGCGCGCTATGGACTGCGACATGTCGGCGCTGGGCGCCGGCGTGGCGGCGGGCGGCGGCGCCGGCGTGTGGTCGCTGGAGGCCTGGAGGCGCCGCGCCGCGCATAGAGACACCTTCCTGCCGACTACTACGGACGACGGTAAGTACCACACAACACACTGTACCAGTATTGTAACAGTGCGCGCTATGGACTGCGACATGTCGGCACTGGGCGCCGGCGTGGCGGCGGGCGGCGGCGCCGGCGTGTGGTCGCTGGAGGCCTGGAGGCGCCGCGCCGCGCATAGAGACACCTTCCTGCCGACTACTACGGACGACGGTAAGTACCACACAACACACTGTAGCAGTATTGTAACAGTGCGCGCTATGGACTGCGACATGTCGGCGCTGGGCGCCGGCGTGGCGGCGGGCGGCGGCGCCGGCGTGTGGTTGCTGGAGGCCTGGAGGCGCCGCGCCGCGCATAGAGACACCTTCCTGCCGACTACTACGGACGACGGTAAGTACCACACAACACACTGTACCAGTATTGTAACAGTGCGCGCTATGGACTGCGACATGTCGGCGCTGGGCGCCGGCGTGGCGGCGGGCGGCGGCGCCGGCGTGTGGTCGCTGGAGGCCTGGAGGCGCCGCGCCGCGCATAGAGACACCTTCCTGCCGACTACTACGGACGACGGTAAGTACCACACAACACACTGTACCAGTATTGTAACAGTGCGCGCTATGGACTGCGACATGTCGGCGCTGGGCGCCGGCGTGGCGGCGGGCGGCGGCGCCGGCGTGTGGTCGCTGGAGGCCTGGAGGCGCCGCGCCGCGCATAGAGACACCTTCCTGCCGACTACTACGGACGACGGTAAGTACCACACAACACACTGTACCGGATATTGTTTCATTTAGGATAGGAATGAGGAGTTTCAAATACCATCCTGAGTCTAGAGACCCAAGCCGAGTCACCGGCCTGTGATAACCCCGCAAAACAACGATCGAGGTAAAGGAACGAGAAAAAACTATAAAAAAAAGGTGAAAGATTGTCACGTCTCATAACTATTTATAAGGAAACGAAGATCACATTTCGCTATAAACAATATTTAAAATTACAAGTAGAAAGTGCCTTGGCATTACTCCCGCCTTTTGTAAATTTATTTAATACATATTTATATTTTAATGTGTCAATAAGGTATTCTTTATAATAATAGCAAGGCTCTGGCACAGACGCCAATCCGCATTGGACCCCCGTGGTGGGTTATGGTCTAATCTCCTTATGTTCAACAATAGATAATGACTTGCCGAAATCATGATGATTACAGTTCATGGTGTGGTCACCGGTGTTAGAATGTTCCCCTCAATCTCAGTGCAGGCACAGGCAATGGAATATTGTCACCATCCCGCTTACTTAGTTAATTTTGCTTTCAGATCGCGACGCGCGCTACACCAAATGGAAAATGGCGGTCCAACGCTCCCTCGGCTGGGCGACCACCAAAAAATCAATCACAATGACAGGTCAGAGACGATATACTTTACATGCCACCAGCTTCGAAACGCTTTCACCGCCCGGTAGCAGGAAAAACTCCAGCTCCGACACTGTAACTCCCACAGATAGTCGAAAAAACTCCCACACAGACGACATAGTCATAGACAACGTACCCATAGACGACGAAAGCAGATACGTTAACGACCTACAACAATATTCTGCTAGAAAGTTCTCCGTCTTTCCCACCAAAAAGGTAGAAAAAGAACGGACTATTTTAGACGATGTCGACTATTTTATGAGTAAAAAAGAATGCGATTATGGCATGTGCGAGTGTTGCCGTGTCGAAAAGAAGTTGCAAACGAACTGGGAGTCGATCGAGGAGATTATTGAGAACGATCCGGAGATTATATTCGACTCCGATGACAACCCTATTGTCGTAGAGCCGGTGAAGGAAACGCAGGATTTTAGCGCAACACTAGTCGGTAGTGTTAGTAAAAAGGTTTTGGATAAGTTGCCCGCTCTATTTAAAAGTATTAGCAGCAAGATATCTGATAGTCCTATTTCTTAGGCGGCCATGTTGGTTTTTTGTCTCTTTTTAATGGCTTAGTGTGACAGATTAGGGATACTGGCTGACTTTATTGATATTAAATTGCGTGTTTATATATAAATGTACAAAATAATCAAACAACTACTAACAAAAGAAAGAAATATCTAAATTAATTTCTGCATTTATGATCGCTGCGGTCACTCGCGATTTCGTTACGAGTCGTTGTGGACACGCTGCGATTCCGTTACGAGTAATCGAGTCGCGACGATTCTCTGGCAGAATAATCGCACGTTCGCAGAGATCACCCGATGCTGTAAAAGCGGAAATCTCTCTAGTGACGACGATCCCTTAGTATTGTTATTCTATGCGTGTGTGCATAACATATAATAATTGATAAATTAACTAACTGATTTGTTATTGCGGTTTCATGATGATTTTAAACTTGCCAAACTCATTCGTAATTTTATTTGTAATAATAATAATTCATTTTAATATTTTATGCGCAATTTAATAACAAATGAGACGGCAAATATCTCTTCTCTGTCATTTAAGCTAAAAGAAAAAGTATTGCTTAGTATTGTTTAGCTCAAATAATGTTTTAGATAGTTTAATTTATTGTACTTTCAACTAATATTAACATAAGACTGGTTAATTTGATTCAATAAAAGTATTATTTTCGTTCATTGGGTCTTATTTTCCTCCTTGCATGTGTGTGATTTTTGGTTTATACTCTGCATGTTTTTATTGGCTTATCATTTCATTCATTTTCATTTTAAACCTTTTACTTTTTAAATTATTTTCAAAATTGTACCTGAGTTTTGAATGGATGGAAAGAGATTTTTCAAGTTGGTATGTATTTGTTTTTGTATGTTTTTTAGCTTTTGGATGAATTAACATAACAAATATCTATACAACTTATTATTATTATTCTCTCTGTAAGAATTTGGATTATTTTATTATGGTAAATTAATAAAGGAACGATATTGAAATATTGGTTGATGAATATGGCATTTGAAAACTTGAGATTTTTACCGATAGTTGCTAAAATAATACCCCTTAAAAAAATACCAAAAACAAATTAAATCAAAATTTGATAAATCCAGAAGCTAAAAAGCTATTTTATTCTTTTATAATTATATTATACTTATTAATTTATTTCTCATTTCAGAGGAAAGATACAAGCTACTCGCTTCGATTCCCGCATCGCTGTACTTAATAGGAAGCTTCGCTATGTTAGTTGCATCAAAAATCCTCCAAAATAGATAAATATTAAGACATTAGTTTTAAGATTGACATATAGAATAAGTGAACCAATCAGGTAGAATTTGATATTAAAGGGCGTACTGGTTCAGCCAATCAGAATTCAGATAACTTACCCAATGAGGTGTGTTTTAAGCGTTGTAGAATATGTTAACCAATCAAGTAGCATTTAAAATTAATTGGCGGACTGGTTAAGCCAATCAGAATTCAGCTAACTTGGCCAATGAGATGTGTTTTAAGCTCTGTTTGTAACTATTTTTATTTGTTCATTGTACAAACATTATGTCCCGATTTCACCAATGTCTATAACGCGATCTAGTTAGGCTTAACTCGTTTAACAGCCTAACTGAAATCAAGTTGAAATATAAAATGTCATTTATCTATGTGTATGAAACATGATTTCTCACATGAAATGGAGAAATTGGGGCTAGGAGATCGTCTTAAGAATGATTTTATAGAGACGCGTTCGCTGGTGCCGTTGCTAAGTTGCGATTCTATTGGACCCTTAAAATGTTAAACGTACCCTAATGTTTTACGAGCCGCGCTTACCAACCTCGACGAACGCGACCGTAAAACCAGCCTTATTTTTTTAATTCATAGTTTGTGGCATTATGTTTCCATTGCACTTAAAAAGGAAATAATTACCTATCTTCAAACTTACTGCTATAGTTTAATGAAGGATCAATCCCCTGGTACAGACAGCGTCAAATGACGGTGGCTAGAGTAGTCAAAATAATCTGACAAAAATAGGTCAAATAGTTATAAGCTGTTAGAATCATCAATATAATTGTATGCGCTATTTTGAACAGTATCCTAAACAACCAAACATATTGTAACCAGCTTGATTGATTTATTATTATAATTAGGCTATTGCCTGAGACGTCGTAATAGTTGCAATCGTCTGCTCATTAGATGACTACTCTAATTTAGTTACTTTTTTTTTAAAGTTACATAAATCTTAATTTGACCACAATCTCACCTGATGTAAAGAGATGATGAGGTTAAGATGGGGCATGAAGACCTAGAAGGTAGATGGCTTCTCCGGACCACATTATGAAACACGAAAAATTCGTTTCACGCACTGGCCCAGCACGGAGGGTGGTGACAAGCCGCGGCCACGTGTAAGGATTCAGAGGGTTAATACTTACGGATGCGAACAGAAAAAATCTCCAAAAATATGAAACAATACAAGATATTTTAACCACTTTGGGCGCATACAATTTCATGATGATTCTTACAGCTTATATAAGTTTTATTATATGTTTTTCATATTATTTCGACTACTCTTAGACGTTTTTATTAATTTCACGCTGACTGTACTCTCTGTCTGCTTGATGATCGATCGATCTTAGTAATAATTTTAACTAAAAAAAAATACGTTCTATTGGAAAATATTGCTAACAAACTCGATCATAACAAAAACAAATAATAATGGTTACGAACACGACAGATCAATAAATCGATATTAAATGCATTTAGATTAGAATTAAGAATCATTGTTGTAAGCTAAGTCATATCAAACTTTTTAAACTTTTATACTATTAGAGATTTTGCCTTTCTAAAATCTTTGACGATTCTTTAACGGTTGAAAAATAAGACTTTTTATTTTTTAGTTTAAAATAAGTTCGCTTTCGACTGCCTAGGTGGCGCTATGTTACTGTCTCATATAAGGTCAGTTGTATTTTGAAATTTGAGAGACAATTCATATATTCATATATTAATTTATTCATAAAACAATTTTAAAATCATATTTGAAATATTATAATGATATATTTAACTTAACTAAACACATTAATTGAATTGAAATAAAATAAAATTTGTTCGAGAGCTAGGTATTTACTTTAGTACTTATATTAAGAAGTGTACAACTCTTTTGGAAAACATCTCATTTAGCAATGACGGCAGTTTGTTCTCCAGTGAGCGCTACTATATTGTAAGATCCTCAGGCATAAACATAGATCTACAAAATGATTTTATTTTCATTTATACAACTCGCGTAATCATGGGAATAATAAGAACTACCATGGAAAAACCGTTGCTATGGTCACACGAGTCATTTGACATTTCGGACCTCATGCTACCACAGCGCCCCTGGCGGCGAATTCACTCGCGCGCATTAGCTACTCTTATGACAAGCATATTATAAAGACAATAACATCTAACGAATTCGTCGATTATATATTTCCATTTTCGTACTAGCTTAAAGTTCTCATAACCAATACCTTTTCAATTTCTAAAAAACGACTGGGGTCGACGATAATATATTTCATTTTGGCAAGTATCATTTAAGTATTTTTCTATATAAAATTAATTTACATTATACCATTATTTTAATGTAAAAACCATTGAAAACTTTAGTTGTTGCTAAGCTAATTACTTTTTTAATTAGTAAATTACATCATACCTATATTAATAGGCATTTAATCACCTCCAGCGAGGTAAACAATAAGAGTTAATACCCAATAGAGCAAAACCAATACATGAAGGTACTGTTCAATAATATTATAAAGTCCTTAAAAAATATTTAATAAACAAACAAATTGACAATAGTATATACATATATTGACTAGGGGATATTACTCGAAACGCAGGCAGATGGCGTTACTAGTACAGACAGTAAATAACTTCCTTATATTTAGGATTTATGACCTCTGATTAAGAAACTCTTTTCTTGATTTTGAGAACTTGTCATAGATAAAATTGCTAACATAGAACCAAAAAACTATATTCTTCTCATTTTACTGCTTACGGTATTGCTGCCCTCTGCGGCGGGCACACAGTAATATCAGCTATTCCTGGAACTTACAAATGTATGACACCACAAAGTCAGTAAAACGATGAAGCTTTACTCCATTGGTTATAGTGATAAGGACAAAACACTGTCTCTATTTCATTCGTACCTACAAATATTGCTTTTTTTTATGGGAGATAGATCTATGTTTTACACAATGTTTTCCATGTCTACGCCTTATCTATTACTTCTTAAGAGAAATAGATATAATTATTATTCGCCGGTAGTGACGTAAAACGGCCATTTTTAAAGCTGCCATTTTACAACAGTTACCGATCTTGTTACCATTTAACGATTCACAACTAGCATTTAAATTAATTTAACGAAGCATTTTGTAATTTGTTATTTAATTATAAATTGTTATTGTTCTTTTGATACGTATTGTTTGATATTATTTTGCTCATTATGTTGTGAGATTAATTGTTATGTTATTTATTTTGATATTATATAGGTAGCTTAATTTATTGAATATTTATAAAATAATCATCTTATGCGAAATTGATGCGATCAGGTCAGAATAAACTCGTTTTACCGTCAAGTGTCGGGTTGATCTTGGTTCAAAAACTCGATTAATAGCATAAAATCGTGCAACTGGGTTATCATTAATTTTGTCTCTTTCAAACATACACAAATGTTGAAGTGAGTGACAAGGACTAACGAATGCTAACGACATTTGATCTACCTCTTATATACGTTTAGTTGACTATTTCGCATAAGAGGGTAAGTTTACAATTTATGGGCCGGTTTTTCAATATTCTGGTATGACCAATTTAAAAATATAGATTTGACAAGGCACCTTATTAGCCGCAGAAGAGAATTCACATGTACTATTCTTACGAAACCAAGAGTATAAGCTCCTAAGTTATATGTTTCAATGAATTACCCAGCTGACAGTCAGCTGTGTGAAAATAACCTCGGATGGAACTTAATCTGATTATTGTAAAATCGGCCCTTAGGGTCTATTATAATGCTGTTATTGCTTGATAAATTGTGGAGGGTATGTGTCCATTGGTTTAAAGATTTATCTCGGTGTTATACGGGCGCGGTTTTCTGTCAAACACTTGCAAAAGTGATCCGTCGCGAGACCCAGCTTGTAGCGCAATTCAATTTCTTATAATTGGACTCTGAGCTTGAAGTGTCAGTTTGCCAATGTCAAGTTAAATAAATGTATAAAGTGAAATAATCCAAATATAAAATAAATAAAACCCCCGATTCTAGAACCTTAGTTCACGTAAAAGTAAAAAGTCGTACTATTTTGTAATGTGCACGAGATGCGCTTTCATTTGAGACCCCACTCGAGTATATATGCAGATTTTCGGTTTTCCATCCTCACTTTTACCCTCATACCTTTTAAACGGGTCAACGGTAACATCAAAGGTGAGTTTCGCACGAGTGTTCTTAGACATGTCTAACTCACACTAAACTCACCTTTCATACAAAAAAATAAATAAATAAAAATCGCTTCCTCCGTTTGGGAGCTATATGATGCCCCAGACAGACACGTCAAACTTATAACACCCCTCTTTTTTCAAATTTTTAAATTCTAAACGAAATTATGACACAGTGTAGATGTGTCATAATTTCGTAGAAAATTACATTTGAGCATACGTTAATGAGACAGTGATCCACACTAAGATTTCAAATCAAAAATACAGCAATTGCTTAGCTGTAATACCATTGACACTACACCCTATTTCCTGTTTTTGTGCCAAATCTGTTAATAAATTAGTGTACTTTTCATGGTGAAATTTATTGTATAATTGAATTTATTTTGATGTAATTAAATTATTGGATTTGTTGGGACAACTTTTTTTTATTTCTATTATACCTTTGTTACCATTTTTTTTATATTTGTCATAAGTACTAACTTTTCAACACATGGAACAAAGAATCGGTGAGATTGCTTAACCCGTTCCAAGATACCTCCTAACATACGTGTTTTTGGATATTTTTTTTTACGTTTGTATACACTAACTTACGTTACCTACACTAAGCTAAAGAGATTGCAGGGTTAAACGTGTTAAACTCAAATTCTAAACATTTGTGTTTGTAAGTATCTGAAACCAATTTTCAAAACGTTTACGATTATTTTCAGTAGATTGTGATCTTCTGTATTATCTAAGGCCGAAATTATTTTTCTTTACGAGTAGGGTCTAGGTATAAATACCTATATCAGTTGCGATAATATGTGGAACTGCCGCGAAATTAAGTATATAATCTAATTCTGACTGCTTCAGTGGCGCGGTGGGCGAGGGTCCGCTTGCGGCGCAAGAGGTAGCGGGTTCGATTCCCGCCGAGGGTGAAAGTGTTCGTATGTTCTGCAAGCACTCTTTCTCCTTGGTCTGGGTGTTTAATATTTATAATAAAAAATATCTATATATGTATGACTATTATATTAAGTATATCAGATATCTAGTACCAGTAACACAAGCTTAGAGCTTACCACGGGGCTAGATTTTTTTTTTTTTTTAATATATTAAATTTCTATGTCACAATGTTAGTTACTGTACTCCTCCTTATTTTACTTTTTTTGTATCATTTTTATTTTATACTAAATACTATACAGCATACAAAATACATACTACCCTAAATTTTCACCCCTCTACGATCTACGATTCGTATCTAGGTGATACGAAGTTAACCGGGTGAGATAGTAATATTATTTGATCTGTGGTTTCATCATCATTAAATTCCCTTTCTTACCCGTGTAAGTACCTTACTACTCACCTTACTACCAGTACTACCAGTAGTAACACGGGGATATTTTATCGCCCGTGTAACAACTTAATGTTCGGGTAGTAAGAGGGGACAATTTTTTTTCCAGTGTTACCAGTAAATGTGGTCGTAAAACTATTTATACAGAATTAACATCACTATTAGAAAAGAAAAAGAAAAGAAAAAAACATTTATTCAGAACACAAAAACAGACACAGTTAAAATACAATAGACACAGGAAAAAACAGAAAAATAATATTCAATAAGAAGAAAGCACATTACAGAACAGGTTAAAAAATTACATTAAAAATATCAGATTACAGCTAATCAAAAACAAAAACAATTAAGACCTAAAAAAAAAGATATACAATAATTATATACAGGGTGTAATTAGACTACTATCGAAAAATGAAAGGGGAGATTCAGACCACGATACTGAACAAATTTATCGAAAAAAAAAAAGGTTTTTTTTTTTTTTTCATATAATTATTTTTTCTATTTATAGGTTTTTTAGTCATTGTACGTTAATTTAAGAACATGCCAACGTAATTAACACACTAATAATAAAAAAAAAACATTAAAAAAATTAAAACATCAGTGAATATAATTTCACTCTCGCGCTCGCTTTCGCGGCCGGCGCCGATATTCATTCTAATACCCTAACACATAATCACAGCTGATGGCATCCACACAGTGATAGCGCTTGCGTGTACGACCCATACGCACACACGCAAGCGAGCGCTATCCTGCTCTAAGCGCAATGAACTCTGGTGACCTAGATAATGGATTTTATTTAAATCCATGCACAATTCCCGCCACATCATAGTTAATTTAAAGTACCTACAAAATAATTCAAAATTTATGTTTATTACTCAATCTTTTAAAAGATTGAGGGAGGCCTATGTCCTGCAATGGAGTTGCTAGGGCTGAAACGAACTCAAATCAACCTACCTATTATTAGATTATCGGCCTACTGCAATCTTTGCCTACTGCACGAACGACATCTAGATAAAATTGTTAATATTCATAAAAACAGTTTGGTACCTAACCTAGGTAGGTACTTACATAAGTAAGTATTTTATTCTAAGTCTTAATAACAAAAATCAAATAAAACTACTCAGATAACAGCATTTAAAAAAAATATTATTTTAAATAATACACGTAAATCTAAAACAGCTGTTCGAGCGCAATAAACTCTGGTGACCTAGATATGTAATGGATTTTATTAAAATCCATGCACAATTCCCGCCACACATAAGTTAGTTAAGTTAAAGTACCTACCAACAAAATAATTCAAAATTTATTTTAATTACTCAATCGACCTATCATAAGATTGAGGGAGGCCTATGTCCTGTAAAGGAGTTGCTAGGGCTGAAACGAACTCAACTCACCCTGTTATTAGATTATCGGCCTACTGCAATCTTTGCCTACTGTACGAACGACATCTAGTTATAACATTGAGCTAATATTAGCTCAATGAGTTATAATTGTTAATATTCTTATTAAAAACAGTTTGGTACCTAACCTAGGTAGGTACATAAGTAAGTATTTTATTCTAAGTCTAAATAACAAATATCAATTAAAAACTACTCAGATAACAGCATTTTAAATAAATATTATGTTAAATAATACACGTAAGTTTATCTAAACCAGCTGTTCGAGTTCGTTCGCATTAAAAAATAATCAATTATTTTTTATTTTTGTAGTCATACCTAACATAGGGAAAGGTATTTATCAAACTGAGTTTGTTCTAATTATTTTCGTAGGCATAGTGAACACGGCTTTTGCAAAGAATAAATGATCCTGTTTGACAAAAGACGCCGGCAATGTCGGCACCCTTTGCCATAAGCCGCGCCGCGTGGCGGCGCTTTTTGAAGATATGTACCTATTATTTTCGTAGTGTTTTGAGAATCAATTCAGTCGGTGTTCATAACTCGTATTGAATACTTGCGCGTCGCATCGCAAATCTATGCACTGTTCAGCTTATTTTTTCTAGTATTTCTCTTTAATTAGTTTTAGTAAAATCCTTTCTTTTTCAAAAAAGTTAGTTAATGTTTTTCATTTATTTTATGGTAAGAATAGATGGATAGATTTGTCTATTTCGGTTAGTAGTGTTACGTAGTAATTTATTATTCTATGGTAGTGTAAAGTGACGAGTGATTGTTATTCAAATGTTAGTGTGATTTGGTTTTGGCAATGTTTAGTGCGAGAGAATATGGACAAATGTTAATGTGTTACGGCGAGGCATGAGGAAATGCCTCCAGAGGACTACAGAGTGCCAGTGTGTGTGTGAGTACAAGATGTGCCATGAAAGAGGAGGAGCTCAATTTGAGCCATTTCTAGTGCGACCGAGGCGACAGCGAAATTAGGTAAGTAACTAAGTACATTCAATGCCTTCAAATGTTATTCTATTAACGATCCCACTGCTAGGACACAGGGACTTCTCTCTTGACGAGAGAGATTAGGCCTTAATTAAACCACGCTGGCCAAGTGCGTGTTGGTGAATGTCACATGTCCTTCAAACTCTTTTAAAGTTCTCAGACGATGCCGGTTTCCTCACGATGTTTGCCTTCACCGTTAAACCACGTGTTTAAAGCGGACATAAATATCTCAAGAAGAAAAATCCAGAGGTGCGTGGCGGGGTTTGAACCCACGACCTTCAGAATGAAAGTCGAGTGTGCTTGCACTAAGCCAACGCGGCTCTGAAAAAAACAATAATTCACAGTAATAATAATAATAACACCACAAGTGTTATTATTATCAAATCAAAATCGTGACATTATGTTTCTAGAGTATGTTATTATGAATGTTGAGTAAGTTCAATGACCTGAGAGATTTTAGAATTACGAGAAGGGTATCTGCTGTATTTTATTTTAAAACAAGTTATTACTTTCAAAACCGCGGGAAAGCTGTACCGCGTACTAGTACTTTCCCGCGGCAAAATCCAATATTTTCCTGCATAAATGGGCTATTTAGGTAGGAGGACACTCGACTTTCATTCTGAAGGTCGTTCAGAATTTACGGCGCCCACTGCCTGCCTGCTACTACTAACGTTTATTACAGCTACGAAACGATGCCACTTATCGCTAAAAACATTGCAGCTACATTGCTGGTTGGCTAAATAGTCAGAAAATTTCAACCATCGATATCTCCGGCTACAATTTTTTTTTTGGACTGGGGTTTTTTTATATTGATTTGGTTTGGTGTCCTGCATACCCCCCCTTTTTTTTCGATAGTCGTCTGATTACACCCTGTATACACATCAGATATTCATTATTAATATTAGTACTAAACAAACAGAAATAAAAAAATATATAATATATACTACGAAAGGATGTGTCTGTATTGTGTACAGAATGGGTCTAACCTCAGCACTATGCTGCCCTGCACATTGTCTAGGGCAACGCTGATTTTCAGGTCAGACCCTGTGTGGTGTGTACAATAAATACGTGTAAATACTACTGACTATAAAATTATACATAAAAATTGATAACGATGTAGGGGAAAATAAGATATAAGAATACATAAATAAAATAGTATGAATTTAATTAATAAGCTGGCAACATTTTAATCAATCAAGCATAATAAAACTCGGCTTGATAGATACACTTTTTTTGATAGATACACTATTAGGAGTACAAAGCCTGAAGTTGAAACATAGATTAAATTATTATCGATTTCTAACGTCAATATTGCGAGGATTTTTGTTCTGGCCTTTTCATGTATTCGTAGATTTTCAATGATATGAAACATGTTCAAAGTTAGTTCTGTTTCAGTGAAATAGCCTTTACTTAATTTACGTATGTTAGAGGTGTAAAAGTTACTTTAATAACCGTACCCGTATCACAGATTATATAATATACCCGTATGTACTCACTACTGCATCAATACGGTTTGCTACAGCTCTAATGATGTACATTATATACATATATTAAAATTTCTTATAGGTAGTATGTACCTCGTACTATATTATAGGTATAAGCTGTGCTAATACCAACGATCGGCCTGCCATACGTTGCCACGGGTAAAAATTATAGATACCTTATATAATACATATACAGGGTGTAATCGTTAAGTGTGCACAGGCGATTATTCCGTAACTATTGCAGATATCAAAAAAACTTTAAATTGATATCGAAAGTACTTTACCTAATGAGTAAAGGACATTAATAACTTTTTAAAAATAAAACGAGAAATATCCAAACATCATGAGATAGTAGAAAGGTTTTAGTTTCCTTATTTTAAGTGGAATAGTACCTACTCATTTTACCCTTGTCATTTTATTATTATGTACGATATGAAGGTATTAATGAATTTCAAGTAGATACACGTGTAGATTAATTATCTTACCACTTCCAATTTATAATAAACCTTGTTTCAATATTGTATTGATTTGAACTAGCTGTCAAGCAACATACTAAATAAAAACAAAAAGAAAGATACTCTTTGGTGTTCGTTCTAAATTCTTTATCGCGGGTTCTCGTTCCCGCCAATTTATTGTATTTTTCAATTTGCGTTAATAATCGTGATTGTTGCATTTATTGATTGAAAAATGGCATATTCCAATACAGAAAAGAGGGACATGTATAAAATGTACTACAAACATGATTGTAACAATAGGGCGGCCATTATCGCCTACAGAAGAGAGTACCCAGATAGAGAAGTTCCTTCTGGTACGTATTTACGTAAGTTGGATAACAATTTGATAAATTATGGATCTTTTAACAGAAAAAAAGGTTCTAGAACAAGAGCTCCGGAATTTGATAATGACTTAGATAACAATATTATTAACTACGTAATAGATAATCCACAAGAATCAACGCGTTCAGTGGCCCGATCATTTCCAGTGTCCCACAATTATGTACACAAGTTATTAAAAAAACACAACTTCAAAGCATTTAAGGTAAAACCTACTCAAACGCTGCACAATGATGATCCTGCTCGTCGGCTGGTCTATTGCAATTGGCTAGTCAATAATTATGTCAATGTAAGGTCAATTTTATGGACCGATGAAAGTAATGTTTCAAACTGCGGCATTTACAATAGAAAAAACTCGCATTATTGGTCAATTGACAATCCTCGCTTAACTACTGAAGTTAGAGCTCAGGTGCGATTCTCAATTAATGTGTGGTGTGGTATTCTTGGAGATCGGATCATTGGGCCATATTTTTACAGTGGAACCTTAAATGGACAGAGATATTTCTCCTTTGTACAAAACGATATGCCAAGTCTCTTAGAACCAATTCCAGACGATGAAAGAAGGTCGATAATTTTTCAACAAGATGGAGCACCTGCACATAATACAAATGTTGTAATGAATTACTTATTAAACAATTATAATGGCTTAATAGCCAATAATAGTGCAACCCCTTGGCCTGCCAGATCCCCGGATCTCACGCCTTGTGATTTCTTCCTATGGGGATTTGTCAAAGACCACGTGTACGCTGAGAGAGTACACAGCCTAGAACAGTTACAGAATCGTGTACGTCGTGCAATTGCTTTAATTACTCCGCACATGTTAAGGAAAGTTCATTTAGAAACTGTAAATAGAGCTCGTCATTGTATTGCACAAGGAGGACGTCACTTCGAACATATGCTTTGAACACAAAATTTTGTACTTACTAAGAAATAAAATGTATGACAGTGATTAATGTATTTTTTTTGGATATTTCTCGTTTTATTTTTAAAAAGTTATTAATGTCATTTTACTCATTAGGTAAAGTACTTTCGATATCAGTTTAAAGTTTTTTGATATCTGCAATAGTTACGGAATAATCGCCTGTGCACACTTAACGATTACACCCTGTATATTATAACCTTAATATATTAAAACCTTTTTGGTTTTCTGGAAAAATGGCCACCTACGACTGGGTCTATAACTTCCTGCTTTGGAATAAAATATTTATTTTGGTACAACGAACGTCTTATTTTATTGTGCAATATGACAATATGTGATGTCAAGCTAAAATCTCAGAGATTTAAGGGTGGGGAAACAATTGTAACCAATGGTGTTATTTAATTTGGATTATACGAATATGTGGTTGTGGAGCTCTGCGATTGGTCCTAGAAGAGAACGAATTCTTGAGTCGTGATATAAATATTTCTGGACTAATCACACCATCATCTAACCCCAAACTAAGCAGAGCTTGTACTATGGGCTTTAGGTGACCGATATACTGCAAAGATAAATTTCATTATGTAAATACATACATACATGTATATTAAATAGAAAACACCCAGACCCGAAACCAGAAATACACTGCATTTGATTCGTTGAGCTTTTTATAAGATCTTAGTGTACAGGTACAGAGAGAGAACGCAACGATGGAAAACTCTCGTCTCACAGCCCCCAAATAATTTTCCCTTTGTTCACTATGCCATCAAGACTGTTATAGCAAATGAAGATATCGTGGCATTGCCCAGTTATAATTAGCGGGGGTTAATTATAGGCCTTATCGAGGGCTAGCGAGGGTTTATTAACAAAACATGACGTTTAGTTTTTAGGGTTGCCACGAGTTTTGAAATATTAATAAATATTTCTCAACAATCTGCACAACAACATTTACCCCCGTGGTAAGCTCGAAGCTTTTGGTATGGGTACTAAACTTCGGATATAATATAATATAATATTTATACATACATATAATGTATACAGATATTTCTTATTATACATATAAAACACCCAGGAGCAGAGTGCTTGCAGATCATACAAACACAGTCATGACCCTCGACGGGAATCGAACCCACCGCGTCGGTAAGGCAGCAAAATAAAGTCCTGAAAATATTATGTTTTTGCTTTAGGTAAAACATCAAAACGTGGATCAGGACTAAGCCCATGTTCTAAGAAATAAATTCCAGGGATTGTTACTCATAGGTAGACAAGTAATTTTATTTATTACTTAATTTTCCCCGTGTTTTATGGATTTTTCCGCGGTAAAAAGTAGCCTTTAGTCTTCCTCAATAAATAGGCTATCTAAAAGTGAAATAATTATTCAAATAACCAAAGTAGTTCTTGAGATTAGCGAGTTTAAACAAACTAACTCTTCAACTTTTGGTGTTTTTTTCCGTTTATTCATCAACAACACAATATAACAAAATAAAAATAATAATAAACAATAAAATAATAATAAGATCTTGAATTGTTATCTAAGTATTGTAGTACCTACGTAATTTACTTTAGTTCCATCCTAAATAATGAACTTTAAAACCAGCTCCTACTGGCCTAGATAATTCTTGCACCAAGAAGCAAGAAGTTATTTTATAATATTAGTTTAAAACGAAAAATGGGGTTTATCACTTTGTAAAAACATAAAGAAGTCCAGGTTTAAAGAAAAAAGTACAGGCGTATGTGTAATGTAATATTTTAGGTAAACGAAAGATTTTAATTGTCTTCTGTTTGAGATTTCTATTTCGAAAGGCATTGACTAGTCACAAGTAGGAACACGATTTTCAGAAGTTGACATCAATAATTTGCTGTATTAAAGAGGTATGTGCCGCACTGGCAATGCCACTATACAATTATATATACAGCAGTAACAATTAAATATGATTTTTATTATTTTATGATGGATTTGTAACATATTGGATTTTAATAGAATGATTTGTATTTAACATAGTTTTAGTTGACAATGCCACTACTCGGCAGCTCAATTATTATGTTACATATCATATTGAACGTCTTGTCTGTGTCTTTTGCTGTATTTTCTGTGTGTGATTATAATAATTATAAGAACTTAACGAAATCAAGTGTACAATGTTGCCTATGATTAATAAACTACTATGAAACTGTTCATTAAATGGCTATGTTTATAAGCAAATATTTCTGTATTCTATCTTCTAGACATCCGTTTGATATAAATCTGACAAAAATTATAAAAGGAAGCAAGCAAGTTTATTGATCTTTCAGTTCAAAAGGCAGAACTAATTTGGTTGAAAGTTGAAACGCTGATGGCCTGATGTCTCTTGTATCTAATCTTGGAAGTTCAAAGTGTAAAAGTAAAATATATAAGTACCTACCACCTATCTTACTATAGGAATATACATTTTTGTCACACATTAAAACACACTTACGCTGGTTTAAGCGAAAAAACGTGTATATATGTTCCGTCTGAAAAATATATATTTTAGAAAATAACTTAGGAAAACACCTACATTCATTAAGTTACTAATAACCTAAAATTAAAATATAAATAAACCCGATAGCATTCCCTTAGTTTTTCTCAATGTAAAAAATCATATTACTTTGCAAGGTGCACGTAATGCGCTTTAATTTGACCCCACTCGAGTATATTTTCAAATATTCGGTTCTTCTTACAACTTACTTTAAAACAGCTCGACTCTGTCCCCATTACTTTTAAATCGCTCGACCGATTTACATCAAACATGTCTAAGAAAACAAACGCCTACCAAAAAAGAAACCTACCTACCTTACCAAACTTTCATACCAAAATTTAATTGAAATCGCTTCATCCGTTCGGGAGCTATGATGCCACAGATAGACTGATAGACACAGCAGACAGACAGACACGTCAAACTTCTACCCCTTTTTCGGTCGGGGGTTGATAACTCTTATCATTTCGTATACTTGCAGTGTATCTTCTAGGTATCAAACATAGTAAAGCAACATCTTCTTCTCTTATAAATAAAAATGAATTGTTGTTCGTTAGTCTGATTAAAACTCGAGAACGGCCGGGCCGATTGAGCTGATTTTGGTTTTAAAATGTTTGTCGTAGTCCAGGGTAGGTCTAAACGGTGAGCAAATAAGGAAAAATTGCCGGGAACTTTTTTTACCCGTGCGACGCCGGGGCGGGCCGCTAGTAATAACTAAAGTTAAGATTAAGATACTAATACGCCCGGTAAGTTGGCAACACTACACTTCAATTAGAAGGGACGAGCGTCTAATATGTTGTTCTTAAGGGTTGTTACTCGAACACGCGGAAAAGGCGTAAGGCTCTATTGAGGCACAAATAAAATAAATACGTTTCTTCTGGACTGATATTGTGAGTATTAATTGTGGTAATGGGTAACTGGTGTCTTTTTGAAGACGATACAGATATTATTAGCTTGCAAGTTTGGTCACTGTGTTTGTTGGGTACTTTTCTTTTTAAATGCGGAGATTTGACAGGAAATTGGATGATACCAACATTAAACTCCATTCAATTGCTTTTAGTTGGATTCTGCGCTTGAAGCGTCAGTTTGGAAGTGTCAAGTTAAATTAAATTATTTCAGTTCAGTTCTTATTATTGGCATCGCAAATAAAATTATAAAGTGAAAAAAATTTTACTCAGTTGAACGCCATTTTGCGTCAGTCATTTTTTTTTTTTTTTTTTAAATTTTTGATAAGCCTTCATTTGACCACAATCACACCTGATGTAAAGTGACGATGTGGTCTAAGATGGAGCATAAAGGCCTAGAAGATGGCTTCTCCGGACCACATTACGAAACACGAAAAAATCGCTTCACGCACTGGCCCAGCCCGGAGGGTGGTGACAAGCCGCGGCCGAAGCCTACCACCAGAGACTGTTCTTAGCACCACCCGGAGGTCACGTGTAAGGATTCAGAGGGTTACCACTTACGGCCGTGAACAGACAAAACCTCCACCCTCATTCCTTCCTCATACCCTTTTAAAGTCAATGTCAAAGCCAAAACGTTTTTTCATTAGAAGCACAGGACATACATGGACAGGTCAACTTAAAATTAATAAAACGATAGTTTTTATTAATAAAAAAATGTGATTACTGTCATTTCAACTAAATAATATAAAAATATAGGGCTGAAAACTCTGAAAACTAGTCTTTCGTGTGTGCAATTTTCGCGCTCCGAAATGTGCAGGCGGTGTGGACGTGCCGCGAGCGTTACATGACCACGTATGAAGCCCATCTACACCGCTTACACAGTTGGATTGGACCGTGTATCATATAGTTTAAAAAACAAAACAACAAACATTCGTACGGGTAAACCTATAAAACAAATAAAAGCTTGTACAAACTGAAAACTTAAACAAACACAAACAATGCAAACAAACAGTTTGTTCGTTATGCTAGCAAAAGTTTTAATCGGTGAGTTTAGCGTTTTAAAATAGTTCGGTAACCTGCCTAAACATTTCGGTGGCAGTAGTGAATATTTTTTCACATTTTTGGCTTTATTTCGACTGCACTATGGCACTCTGCCAATGCCAGGCGAGTGTTGTTTGATCCGGCGACGAAAACTACGGCTGAAAACCTTGTTGACTCTAGTTCGGTCAAATTACCCACCTAAAACATGAAATTATATAAAACAACATAAAACGAGACAGAACATTTAAATTGTTTAAATTTTAAGTTGAATAAGTAATATGTAGTACCTACCTACTTACTCTATGCCTACCTAGATATAGTACAAGCACTGCTTAGTATGGGCACATCTTATAAATAAAATTCTCGTGTCAATGTTCGTTCCCGTACTCCTCCGAAACGCCTTGACCGATTCTCAAGAAATTTTGTGATCATATTGAGTAGGTCTAAGAATCGGCCAACATCTATTTTTTATTTTGCAAAACAACGTTTGATGGAGACAGCTAGTATTATATAATATTATTACTTATTGGCGATGCAAAGATTCTAACTAGCGCTTCTAGTGTCAAAATGTGAAGCTGTCTAAGAACGACACTTTGACAGTTTTCGTTACAATTATCGTCAGAGAAAAACATAATAATAAATACAAATCAGATATAAACAAACAAAGTGTCGTTCTTAGACAGTTTCTAAATTTCGCCGCTAGAGGCGTGCGGATAATCTTTGCATCGCCAATAAACAAACAAAGTGTCGTTCTTAGACAGTTTCAAAATTTCGCCGCTAGAGGCGTGCGGATAATCTTTGCATCGCCAATAAACAAACAAAGTGTCGATCTTAGACAGTTTCTAAATTTCGCCGCTAGAGGCGTGCGGATAATCTTTGCATCGCCAATAAACAAACAAAGTGTCGTTCTTAGACAGTTTCTAAATTTCGCCGCTAGAGGTGTGCGGATAATCTTTGCATCGCCAATAGTTTGGTTTAGATAACCTTCAGTGAAAATCGTAAGTGTATAACATAGCTTAAAAAACCTGACGACCTCTGTGGCTCGGTGGGCGAAGGTCCGCCTGAGGCGCAAGAGGTTACGGGTTCGATTCCCGCCGGGGACCAGATTTTGTACGATTTACAATTTCTGGTTTCGTGTCTGGGTGTTTTCTAGTAGTATATCAGTCACCTAACCACCCTTAGTACAAGCTCTGCTTAGTTTGGGGTTAGGCAATGCTGTGTGATTAGTACGGAATTATCATTTTTATTTTTACTATTAAAATAAAATTAGAGTTTATTTATTTATTTGTACTTCGTGCACAAAAAACAATGTACAGAGGAGGACTTAATGCTAGAATCATTCTCTACCAGTCATCCTGGGCGTGCAAGAATATAAATAATAATAATAATAGGGTTGAAAGTAATTAAATTGTAAATAAACCTGTATTTAGATTAGTCATGCAGCATCGAACAAGGATTCTTAATTTTTAACATTTCATCTCTTCATTAGTTCCTTGTTTAACGTTTAGGGTCTTATGCGAAATAGCCAACCAATCTATACCAATATTATAAAGCAGAAGAGTTTTTTTGACCCCCCTAATCTCAGGAACTACTTGGTCATCATCATCATCATCACCCTATTAACGTTCCCACTGCTGGGACACAGGGACTTCTCTCTTGACGAGAGAGATTAGGCCTTAATTCACCACGCCGGCCAGGACATGTGCATGTCTAATGTAATGTCCTACAAACTCTTTAAAGTTCTCAGAACATGCCGGTTTCCTCGCGATGTTTGCCTTCACCGTTTAAGCACGTGTTTAAAGCGCACATAAATGTCTCAACAAGAAAAATCCAGAGGTGCGTGGCGGGGTTATCGTGAACCCAAGATCTTCGGAATGAAAGTCGAGTGTCCTCCCACTTAGCCACTGCACTACTGGTCCGATGACAATAATTATTTCACTATTAGGTATAGGTAGCCTATTTTTCGAGGAAGGCTTTAGGCTACTATTTACTGCGTGTAAATGCGTCGTTCCCGCGGAAAAATCCATAAAACACCGGCAACGCCGTGGCATGAAAAGCTAGTATTCGTTAAAATAGTTAGCATTCGCTAGTCCTTTGAAATCTTAATATATATAAATCTCGTGTCACAATGTTTGACCTCAATGGACTCCTAAACCACTTAACCGATTATAATAAAATTAGCACACCATGTGTAGTTCGATCCAACTCGAGAGATAGGATGGTTTTTACGGCGAGAAAAATTCGAATAATTTCCGGGAAAATTTTATACCCGTGCGACGCCGGGGCGGGCCGCTAGTTTGTCTATAAATAAATATTTCTGGACTAATAAGTAATCACACAGCATCATCTAACCTAACCCCAAACCATAGAATAATAAATTAGCCCAAACTAAGCAGAGCTTGTACTATGGGTGCTAGGAGAATGATATACTACATAGATATGTACCTTTTTTTCATATAAATACATAGATTTACTATTATTTAGAAAACACCCAAGCCCGAAACTGAAATAAAATTCAAATGTATGTGAAAGAGATAAAATTCATGTTAATCTAGACAGCTTTCATATTTATTATGCATAAGTAGGTTAGTTTGTAAGTATTTAATAACAACCATAGGTAGGTAACTTACGTATTTGAGATGGAGATGCCCTCGTGGCTATATAACAAGTCTAGACTTGTTATATAAACAAGACTTGATAAATCAACAAGACTTGTTGTATATTTAATACTAATAAACTAAGTTTTAGAACTAAGTTTAATACCTACGAGGTTTCGAAACTAATGTCTGGTTGGTCTAAGGTCATTGCATAATAAGAATGAATAACTTTAGAATAATTATTTAAACTAATTAGTATTGTAAGACCTTTCTGGATATAAAACTATTTTCTTATTTATAATAAAAGCAATAGTAAGGTAGTAAGTGGAAGACCTACCTATCTAAACTTCGCTGGCAGAATTCTGCAAAAGGACACAGTCCGGAGGAAAAGGTACAGTCAGCGCCAAAATGCTAATTTAATAGCGTTGTTTGCACAGATAATTTTGAACACTTTGTCTGCTTAGATAAATGTGAAACAATCGAAATGCGATATTTTGACCACTTTGGGCGCATACGATATAATGATGATTTACTGCATAAATCATTTTGGTGAAATGTTTACATTTTATTTTGACTACTCTGGACGCCTATATCATATTGATGCTGACTGTACCAATATCCAAATTAAATTGCAGTTTTTTCAGACCTTTTCAAAGTTAGTCTTTGTCTCGCTAAAATCTTTTTTAGTTCCAACTGGTTTAAAGTTCGGCCGCGGAAGTTAAATTAACGACTCGATTACCTTAGACAGTCTTAAGTCACGGCATAGAATAATAAATTAGGTCACGGGAACAGTTTTCAACAATTTATTAAGTACCTACCTAACTGCAAAGTTACAGAGAGTCCGCGGAGTGTTAGTGGACGGATGTTCGTGGATATAAAAGCTACTTTTTTTTTAAATCAATTTACACTACATAGTTACCTAATTTGTCCGTACTATTATTATATAACATTAATTATATCATGACGAAGTTTAACAATACGAAAAACTCAATGAACGTGCAAGTCAAATTTCAGCTTTTGAATCCGCTTTACAAGCAGAATTTAAAACAAGCCGGAAAGACAATTTTTTCGAGAGTTTCCCTCCATTTCTTCAGGATTCCACCATCAGATCCACCATCTGGTTTCTTTACCATGGGACCACCATTAGGATACCCCTTTCCAACAAAAAAATAATAATCAAAATCGGTTCATAAACGACGAAGTTATCCGCGGAAATATCTAATATATAAAATTCTCGTGTCACAGTTTTCGTTGCCATACTCCTCCGAAACGGCTTGACCGATTCTCATGAAATTTATGTCATGTATACTCATCCATATTGTGTAGGTCTGAGAATCGGCCAACATATATTTTTCATTTAGCAAAACAATGTTTGATTGGGTCAGCTAGTAGGTATATAAAAATATATATTATATAGGTAGGTACGGTCGAATTGAGAAAACTCCTCCTTTTTTGAAGTCGGTTAAAAGAGGTATAACCCAACTGCAGCTTAACTTTTTTGGGAATTTTTACTGAGCGTAAAATTTATAACTTACTTTTTACTTTTTTAAGCTAATGGTTAATTAAGGAGAATTGTTGTTACGCAACTTGAAATCGATCTACGAGAAGATTTTAACGGTCAGTCGAATAAAAAATATTGAAAGAAAACTATAAATGCATTTTAGATACAATACAAAATTCTTAAGTGCAACACCACAATATAGGAACATACATAGGAGATACATGTTTGGTACAAACAATGAACATGTTGGGTACCTATTCAACGGTACCCACAACATGTCATTGTTTGTTGTTTTACTTTTACAAAATGGCGCCCAGTAGTGGCCATATTTAATTTTCACTAACGTCATGCTTTAGTGACACTCGCTGTACTAAGAAGAATCGATCGACGCATGAATCATAAAAATCGGCTCAGGCGTTTAATTAGTCTGTATAGTGCTTCAATCAAAGGAGCATACATTCATGCATAGACTGATTAACACATTGCCACTCCTTTGCCTCGCGCAGTCGGGTAAAAAGGAGTTGCTAGATTTAGATCTATATGGGGATATTCATCAAGAATAGATTTTATAAGTTAGATAAAAGCTTGTGGAAATCAGCCCATACGGCTTCGTTAATCCGCACTTGTGCTGTTTGTCGAGTCAAATCAAAATCAGTCGCGGAATTTTTTGTGTTGGGTTTGATAGAAAACTCCTTTGTGTCATAGGGGTGACGCAAATCAAGTTTAAACCAAGTTCCGACCCTGATTTCTCGCGATTCACAACGCCAAAAACACCTACACTTTTCGGCATATCTAAGTATCTAAGGTTAACACGAAAGTTTACTATATTTGTTTTGACATGAACGCTTTCGTATTAAAGAATTAATAGCACTCGAGGGTTGCAGCATATTTTGAAAACCCGTTAAGACCTGGCTCCCACCGGAGCAGAGCGACGCAGCTAAGTTTAGAAACGGAGAAATATTAACTGGATCTTAATTATGACGACAAATTAAGATTTCACTTAATCTTTGCTCTGAAAAAACTTAATAAAAGTTTTGCGTTTGGGCTACATCAAGCCAACAACCTATAGTGTCTTGCGTTGTTGGTGGCTGAGGCTTTGAATTTGTGTGAAGTCTAGCATTTGGTTGTGTTCTTGATGATGCGTCGTGAAGAAGCGAAACTAGTTGACTTGCTTTGGTTGGAATCTGCGTTTTTGGTGGTCGCGCGTGTTCTTCCTCCGGTAAGCTTGTGAAGGTGTGTAGTGGGCGGTGCATTTGCACGATAAATTTGTAGAACGTTACCAGAGAGAAGTGGGTGCGGAATTAGTACTAAATAAGATATATAATAATTCCAAATGTTGGGTTCCATATAGGTATTTTAATAAAATCCACTTAAACTATATAAAGTGGCACCTAAAATGTGCAACTCATTAAGTCTGCAACAATAGCACGTAGTTTCAGTTTCAGACTGAAACACCCTTTGGTGTCTTGTTTCGTGTTTCACTCTGCTTTACATAAAAGCTTCCGCAGCTTTGTTTCTATGTAAATTTGCTTGGTCCAAGCTCTGCAGCTGCAGTAACGAACTTCCAATGCAACTAAAAACTAAAAGTTGGACAACTTTGATACTCGATTTAATTTCTTTCGGGCACCGTCTTCATTAACGAAACTTGCACTATTTAGTTAGTAGTTGAAGCATTTAAAGATTAAGATAAAGAAAGATAAGGAAAGTTTTATTCATGATACATCTGTACGAAGGTTCTGTCTGTTCACGTCCGTAAGTGGGGACCCTTTGAATCCTTACACGTGACCTCCGGGTGGTGCTAAGAACAGTCTCTGGTGGTAGGCTTCGGCCGCGGCTTGTCACCACCCTCCGGGCTGGCCCAGTGCGTGAAGCGATTTTTTCGTGTTTCGTAATGTGGTCCGGAGAAGCCATCTTCTAGGCCTTCATGGTCCATCTTAGACCACATCGTCACTTTACATCAAGTGAGATTGTGGTCAAATGAAAGCTTACCACTAATAACAAAAATAAAAAAAATCTGCATTAAAAAACTATGTTAAAAATACTAAATTAAAAATAAACAAGATGTACACTTACTTGTGTCGACTCAGCATTTGCTGCGACTGCACTTGAGCAATCACAGCGCTGGTTTTCCTACGGCCGTGTGCTGAGCATATCACTCAACTAACAACAATAATTAATACATAAAACAGAGAAATAAAACTGTTTAGTTCTTGTACAAGTAAATGGTAAGTTTAGAATTATTTATATGTATAAATAAATAAGGCAAAGCAACAACTCCGAGAACTTTTTAGCTCCGAGATGTCGCTTTCAATTTTATTTAAATTTTTCATGATAAATCCGACTATTCACAAAAATTGAGCCCTATATAATTTTTTTTATTTTTTTTAACAGTAGAACGTCAACGTCTATTTAATCATTATCATCATTTATCATTATGACCATAGGACAGCTACTGTTGGACATCATCCCTCTTAAAATAAGTAAGGGCTAGACCAAAATTGTAAATGAAAAGCCTAATTGAATATGAAGCCAATGCCCCATAGGAACACGATCTAAAACCCGGGTACTCCAGGGTGGTGGGTTGTGGTCTTCCCCCTTAATTTTTGAGAGAGGTATTTGTTGAGCAGTATTTGTCCCATGGTCGAAATAATGATGATTGTTACCAAGTAACCTAGAATGAGGATACAGGCTACTGGGCCCATACATAACTCGGACCGCGGTCTCAGTTACCTGATCACATTTTTGAATCGGTCGACTGGGACCATGTACCTAATTTGCTTTTTTTTTTTTATTATCTTATGGGCTTACTTTTGACTACAGTCTAGCAAGAAGGCAGAGACGAGGTCAACGATGGAGCAAGTTTGCCCAGTAAAAGCCTATTCACTCTGATCTTAAAGGTTGTATTTAATAGGAAAAACAGACTTCGGGAGAGAATTCCACTCCTTAGCGGTGCGCACTATAAAAGAATTCAAGAAGCGTTTCGTGCGCGTTGATGGTAGGTCCACTAAGTGAGCATGTAAATCAGCCGTACGTCTTAGCGACCGATGATGGAACGGAGATGGTGGGATCAGGTCATGCAGCGCATCGGCACACTCCCCGAAGTACAATCTATAAAAGACCGACAGCTTTAATGTGCAGTTAACAGAAAAATCAAGTTACCTAACTCAGGATTTATTTTATGTAGTACAGTTTGTACTATTATGTATTCTGTGGTACAGTGAAGAATTTTTTAGTAAGAATGTCAAAAAAACTATAAGCCTAAATTCCTAAAGTCAAGGATTTTTAAGGAGATTTTTAAAACTCCTATCCGAAGCGGCCGAACTGTCTCCCAGTTTTTAGGAACACTGAAGTTAAATAAGTACCTGAATAATAAGGAGTCATAAATCGAGTTCGTTATCTATCCCATCACCTTTTGTGACCCTTTTTTACCCGACTGCTAAAAGAGGTTATGTGTTACGTGCAATACTTTATCGTCACTGGCACAATTGATTTACGATCTTAATAAAATGAAATGGGAAACAAAAAACCCATGTGTAGCTTACCAAGACGGCTTATAGCGTTTTTGTGGATTTTCTTTAGGGGAATCTTACTAATTTTAGGGTTATCATGAAAGAATATGCATTTTCAAAGCTGTAAATCTCCTCTTTACTTTATTGACTTTCTCAAAGTTTAACTAGGATTTTGTACATTTCATCCCAGCTGACCTTTACGTTATGAATTTCAGCTGTCAATAAAGTAGAGATACCTCTTCTCGCATTCGAGCAAAGCCGGTACGGGCCAGCTAGAATGTTTTTTATTAACTTTGAATCAAGTATAGGAAAGGCTATAAGTTTATCGGTTCAAGCGAAGAGGTAAGTTACTGACAGAGAGAAAAAAAAATCAAATGTGTAAAATGTATGTAACAAATGCCAGAGCATAAAAGTCACTACCGAAGAAAAATAAGACAGGGAAAATAAAGCAGTGGTAAAATTTGCTACAAAAAAGCCGTGTTAGCTAAGTGGAAGTACACTCGACTTTCATACTGAAGGGCGTGGGCGAGCTCAAACCCACCAGAGCACCTCTGGATTTTTCTTCTTGTAAACATTATTTGCGCTTTAAGCACGTGCTTTAAACATCGTGAGGAAACCGGCATATTCTGCGAACTTGGAAGAGTTTGATAGACATTCACCAACCCGCAATTGGCCAGCGCCAGTGTGGTGAATTACGGCCTAATCTCCTCGTCAAGAGAGAAGTCCCCGTGTCCCAGCAGTGGGAACGTTAATAAGGCTGCTTATGAAAATTTGCGACTACGAATCATGTCATAAAGAAAATAAGGTTTGAGAAACTCATCAGCAAAACGACACGAGTACATAGACGCCGAAATTTATATCTGTTTGTAGCGTTATAAATAGGTACGAAAAGCAAAATCTTTCATAACAACATGGAAGTTTGGAATTTTAAGATTTTCCTGAATTTAAACGTGCATTTGAGTTCTAGAAAAGCTGGATAAGATTCTGCTGAATTATATATAAAGGATGCAACCGAGAAGCGTAGATGGCTGCTACGAATTCTCAAATATTTACACACCGCTACACTTATACTTGGAGATCTTTGGATTAAGTGTATTTCGGAATGCCTTAAATGTCTCTAAGAATAGCTACAAATAAAAGGGTTCCAACATTTTGAAATACCTACGTGTCCGCCATTTTAACAACAAACAACATCAAGTCAACAAATGCTGAGCTGGAAGCCTTTTTGGGACGCTGTTTATGTGCTTTTACTAATTATTTTTCCTTCTGTTATTTGAATTGTCTCAAATAAATTTATTTTCAGTTTAATTCATTTTGCAAAAAAAAGTGATTTTGCGCAAGTGAAACCCCAATGGATAGAGTAAATGCTTAAAAACAAAAAGTGTTAAGAATTCAAATCTCTAACTATACGGTTTTTGTGTTATTTCGGTTTAAAAAGTATTAAAAGCAGGTTTTTCGTACTTAGGTATGCTGCTCTTGATACCAAAATGTCGGAACCCCTTACGTATAACATACAATATACATATGAGCAGGTATATGGTATACACAGGTATCTATATCCAGAATGACGTTGGTTTAATGGCTCATCTGTGTCTTTGAACATTATAACAATTCTGTCCCTGTGCTTCTAAGGAAATGGATATAAAATGAATCATCATCAACACCTTACCTTTAAACGTTTTTTTGCTGGGACACACATACAATTATATTCATATAATAACAAATGTATTCAAGTCACATAATCTTCAAAAACTCACTATAAATAAAGTTAGAACGTTGATAAAAACTTTTAAAAGTACCTTAAGCATTTAAGATGGATGTATAACACGAAAGTCATTGACATTTGAGGTTTTCTATAACAGTCTATCATCGGAATTAGGTGACGAGGGTCGCTCTTTGACGGCCCTTCTGCCCTTATCTGGGAGTTACCGAGGGGATTCCTGACATATAGGTATCATCATATTTTTTTAAGTAAATGTTAAATTTATAATAATAATAATAAAGAGAATAATAATAAATATAAATAGATAGATAGATATAAAATTCTTTATTACACACACGAATAAACAAATATACAAAATTATTCATAGAAAATTAAACCTAGCATGCGTAATAGGCGGTCTTAAATATTTTCGGACAATCCACGCAACATCTTGCCCCGTGGTAAGCTCTAAGCTTGTGTTACGAGTACTAGACATGTGATATACTAAGTATAATAGACATACATAGATATTTTTTAATGGGTACCAATATGTATAAGAATAAGAACACCAAAGTTGTATGAAATTATATAGCTGGGTTGTTCTAATCGCTTCTCAACTCAGTGTATATGTCGCAGTCATCTGGTTGTATCTGCTATTTGATTGTATGACTGGCGCGTTCATTGTGACATGACGACATTTATTGAATGACTAGGGCTGAACGTTGATTGAACCAGCGTCACAAAACGCCCAACTAGTAAGCGGATTATAACATAGCTCTTTGAACAGAGCGGACGTAAAATCAGTCAGGTGATTAAATAATATTTTTTTATATCATATTAAATTTTTTTAATAGAATTCGACTATAGGAATTGCATTGTTGATATCTAAATAATAATATAAGAGATGTGACTGCTATTATTGGTACTACGTGCAAGTAAAGATAAGAAAGTTGTTATACTTGTTATGTGTTTTTCAGTATTCATCATCATCATCATCATTTCAGCCGTAGGACGTCCACTGCTGAACATAGGCCTCCCTCAAAGACTTCCAGTAATTTCGGTCGGTAGCAGCTTGTAACCACCGCGAGCCCGCTACCTTCACCAAGTCGTCCGTCCATCTAGTTGGTGGACGTCCTACTCTGCGTTTGCCGATTCGTGGTCTCCATTCAAGAACTTTCCGGCCCCAACGGCCATCTGTTCTACGCGCTACATGGCCTGCCCATTGCCACTTTAACGAGCTAATTCGCTTGGCTATGTCGGTGACCCGCGTTCTTCTACGTATCTCCTCATTTCTGATTCGATCACGTAGAGAAACCCCAGTATTATATTACTTAAATTAATGAAACTGATTTTATTCTTTTTGTTTTTTTTTACCTAATCCCTCATTTCACAAGGTGACAAAGACTTAAGTTAACTTTCTGGGGTCTCAGAGTCTACCATATATTAATAAATTACCTTTGAAACAATATGATATACTCGTATTTTTAGCCTATCTTAAGATTTCAAATACAACATAAAATCATAAATGGTCATGTGTCATGTCATGTCCTCATTTTTGTTATCTTAAGTAAGTTACCTTTTAAGTTGCGAACTTATGGTCACCCTAACCAAACATTACAAAGTCAGCTATATCCCATTCTTCTTCTTCTTTTAGATGGATGGCGTTCGTGTATATCCCATTCAACAACTATGCTAAATGACGTTCAGTCAAGACGTTGAACGTTACATTAAACAACTTGACGAGTTGTCCTTCAGTCATTCAATTAAATGTCGTCATTAAATAATCAACGTCAGATACTACCAGATGACTGCGACATATAAATTAAAGCGAACTGTCAAGACAATGTTATTTCCTAGATATTTTTTCAATAAATTTTTTTGTTTAATTAAATTTAAGTTGACAGAGGCAGGCCTGTATGCCATGTGCTTCTGAAGGATTTTTTTTAGACTTTGACTTTGATCAATCTGATAACCTCCAAATAAAGTTACTTCAACGAGTGGGCAGACAGTGTCAGACTTTAATCGTTGATTTAATCATATGAGTTTTCTCTCGAATCGCAATGTCATTTTCTATCTATTCTAATATTATAAACTGAAGAGTTTGTATAAACGCGCTAATCTCAGAAAATACTATTCCACATTTCAACAATTTATTTCATTGTTAGTGCCCGTCTATAGAGTTGCATCAATCCCACATGACATGACATAAGTTGACTTTTTTTTTAATTTAAAAAATGGCGTCCAGTATTCGCCATGTTGAATTTTCAATAACGTCACGTCTATAATGACACTCGCCGTGCTAAGATGAATCGATTGACGTGTGAATTATAGACAATCATAGAAATCTGCCCAGGCGTTTGGTCTGTATAGTGGTACAAAGGAACATACATAGAAAGACTGTTAAACACATTAAATAAATAAATATTTCCGGACTACTCACACAGCATCACCTGACCCCAAACTAAGCAGAGCTTGGACTATGGGTGTTAGGTGACTGGTATACTACATAGATACAGTTTTTTTTTGTAAATACATACATATGGTACATGGTCCTTTTCTGGTACATGGCAGCACAGCCTGGCAGCTAATTTTCTGTTTGTGGTTTTTTATGTTTTTTTTTCTTGTGTTTGTTTGTTTGCTGTCTACTGTGCTGTTATTCGTTTGTATCAAAATAAATGTATTTCATTTCATTTTCATTTCATGATAAATGATACATAGAAAACACGCAGACCCGAAACCAGAAATTGTAGATCGTACAAAATCATGACCCACTCCTTTGCGTTGCTCAGTCAGGTAAAGCTGTACCTACCACTGCGCCAACAAAGTCGTAAATACAATGTTATTTCACAACAGTGTAAGTGCAAAGTGGAGAGAAATCTTAATTGCGAGTACACAGTTTCCACTAACCAGGGCAATACGTTAGGTAGTCGTAGCAGTTGCAGGTAGTCTAGGAATGGACCTAGCACTAAGCACTGTTTTCACATTATTGCAAAACAAGTCTAACGTAACTACATAAAAAAGGTGTACACTTATTTTTTCGTGAATATTTTCCTAAATGCTTTATTTCCGTGTATCTCTTTTCATTCGCATAATTTGTGATTATTTATTTTGTCTATCTTTACTAATATTATGGCAAATAAATAAATTGAAAAGCAATTGGCTAAAAAGTTAAACCGACAATCAACATTTCTATCGACTGTCTTTATCCTAGGGTTTTATTTACATATGTATTTTTTATAGTTTCAATTAGTGGCACGACTTAAAAATCCATAACACATAAATATACAAACAACAAAGATGAAATAAATTAATAAAGTAAAAATTAAATTAAAAGGGTAAGATACTAGGCTAATTTTTACCGTAAGAATATAGAATGTATGCGGGTAAAACCCTAGGATACCTCTGACCACTTTTGTTATTAGGACCTAAACATTTGTAACCCCCTAAAAGGCATAGGCCGTATATATCAGTAATATCTGTTGATATCGGCAGATTCTCTTTTATTACTCGTATGAAATATAATTTAGGTACTTCAGAAAGATAATAAAATATGTGATAAATACTTTAATAGTAATAAAACGGACTCACACGGCGCACCTTGTTCAACTAACAAGTTGCAGATTGAAACAGTTGCAATAACACTTGATTGAAACTTCAAGTTCAACACAAATACCTACAAGGGAAAAAGTACAAGCAAAATTCAGTGAATCTAGCAATTGGCAATTCAAAGAGACACAAACTCTTAACTGCGTTGGAAATGGAAACAATTAGCTATGTTCACTACTTTTGAAATTAAGCTTTTCCTATACTCCGATATAAATAAATAAATCATGTGAAACTGTTTTTATGAGTGGTTTTTATGCTATGTGGGAAAATACAATATTGCCTGTCATCATCATCCTTACATCTGATCATTATAATAGATAAATAGATATAATATTATTTACTAACACACACCAAACAATGAAATAATTCAATAGGAAAATTAAGACAAACCCATAATGCGTAATGCGATGTTGCCTGTGATTTAAGTATTATTCAGCGGGAAAAGTAATTAAAAAAAGCTCTATGGAAGAACCCAGTCCCATCTTCTGGTGTATGTCCCTTTGCCGGGTTTTACAAAGAAAAGATTCAAGGCAACAATGTTTCGCGACGTGCAAAAACAAAACTCGTGCATATTGAAACCACTTACGCACTCCCATCCAATATCTAAAATAGCTTCACCTGTATCTGACTAGCACAATACATCCGACATCGTATCCGATTACACGTCACAACTGCAATTGAAGACGAGTCACTGTTACAAGGCTCCATCCGATATCGTGTACGATTACAGTGTCATAATGGAAACGCCACAGGGCGCCGCTAGGTGTCGCTAGTCACAAACACGTAAAAACATTGGACAGTCGCGAACTGCGTGCGTTGACGTCACTCAAGAGGGTGGTCTGATTTACAGGCTTATTTGCCGCGGACAATAATGTTGTTAGATTAAGAATAAGAATAAATTGATTATATACTTATTCAAAATTTAGTAGCTTAACTCAATTATCCTACATATTGTAAGCTTAACTAACCTAGCTACTAACAAGAGGCACTAGTCCTTCAAAGTCAATACATTTATTACAACAATAAAACAATACAACATTAAGTAGTTTTAAGATTTAACGCGCACGGAAACATTATAAACAACCATCACAGGTTAGCAGGCAGAAAATGCCTAGGCATTAAGCCCATCTTTTTGTACACAATTCAACTTTGTGCAAATAAAGTGTTTAAATAAAATAAATAAATTTATTTGCTTAGAAGCACAGGCTTACATAGACAGGTCAGCTTAAAATTTATAAAACTTGATTGTTTATACTAAAATAATCAAGGTAATAACATTGTCTTGACAGTTCGCTTCAATGTTTCATACTGAGTTGAAAAGCGAATAGAACCTAAATTTTTTAATGTTCTTAATAAGTGATAAACCTCACTTTGCAGGTTAAACTATTTTTAAATTTTATGCAGAAAAATTAAGACACATCCGTAATTTTCACGCACAGGATTCGAACCTGCATCTCCAGGAATGCGCCCTGACGTGCTAGAACCAATTACACCAACGCGTCATCACATGATAGGTCGAAATTTTTCTGCACTTTGTATTATCGAGTGAAGCCCCGAGTAACTACGAATAGAACCTACTCGTAGTTTTATAAATTTCGACAGAGTAATATTAGAAATGTGTAATTACTCAGATCTAATCATTATTAGAGATAGATGGATACAAAATTATTTATTTATATTATAACACACACCTAACAAAAAACTATTCAATAAGAACATAAAAACTTAATCTAGAATGTGTAATGAGCGGTTTTATTGCTCAAAGAAATTTGAAGAAATTTCTTTGAGCAATAAAACCGCTCATTAAGATAACCACGGATGGAGAAAAAAATTATGAAACGACATATGGAGGGTAAGTAAGACCTGGCCAAGGGAAATTAATTAGAAAATAGGTTATAAAGTCTTCTTTTACCTTGACACCGAAGACTGCAATAATCATTCCATCTGCCATCCTTTAATGCATAATCAGTGAAAGAGGCCTATGTCCAGTTGTGGATATAAAACTTAAAAGAGGTGCCTTTAAAAAAGTGTGCATAGTTTTTCAGATGAAATCTTATGTAAGGGTGAGTAAGTCAGTTCTTTATCCATAAGTTTATTTTTAACCCTCGACCAAAAAAAAGAGGGTGTTATAAGTTTGACGTGTCTGTCTGTCTGTCTGTGTGTCTGTCTGTCTGTCTATATGGGACATCGTAGCTCCCAAACGGATGGAGCGGTTTTCATTTAGTTTTTTTTGTATGAAAGGTGAGTCTGGCGCGAGTGATCTTAGATATGTTTCACGAAAATCGTTTATGCCGTTTAAAAGTTATGGGGGTTAGGGTGCGGAAGGAAAACTGCAAATATACTCGAGTGGGGTATCAAATGATAGCGCATCGCGTGCACATTACAAAATATTATGGTGTTTTACTTTTATGGAAATGAAGGCATTGGAATCGGGGGTATTTCTTAAATTTTAAATTTAGATTTTTATCTAATGGGGCCCACCGAGCCACTGATATTGAAAACTTTTTTAAAGATTATTCACTTTTTTATAACTATTATTTTTATTAATTAACAAACACATATACGTTATAGATTAAATAGAGCAAATGTGGCTACTGATTGTTATTTTTAAGTCTGTAAGCATTGGTGTGCATTAAAGATATTATCTATCTATCTATCTATCGCTGCTTGTCGCATACACCAATCGACGTTTGGACGAGGTGTGTATTGTCCCGGAAAATAATACGAATCGTATATTGATAAATTTCCTAGTAAATTGGAATGTATTAATAAACTCAAGAACTATAATTGATAAACTGACGGTGTGCCAGGACGTAAACTGATCAACTAGCGATTTGCGACCAATCGCTTTTTACTATTATTTTACGTGAACATGGTACCCGTAAAATGATTCAACTACTACTTAATAAAATGATTCGCTAGTAATTATTTCATCTAAGTTATTTTCCATCCAAAGGTTGCCTAGAGAGATCGCTCTTTAGCGATAAGGCCGCCCATTGTACATTTGTTATTCTACGTGTTGTTGTATTCTATTTCCCTGAGTGTACAATATATTGTTTTTGTATTAATAATAATTCTTTATTGCGCACACAATTATAACACATAACAATAATTTTCTAAAAACTATGCGACAATTGGCGGTCTTATCGCTAATTGTATTTGTATTTACTGTTGTCTGATTGGAGGACCAAAACGGTTGACATCGACCAATTATCGGTCGGTCAGCCGACTTCTACGCTGTCCATTTTTATAATCAACTTGACCATAGACAAGATGGTCGGAGGTTGATATGCATCGTGTAGAAGGCCTTCAACTATTTACTTTCTTTTGGACTATTTGAAGAACAAACATAAATAAATCTCCGAGTAAATTTAGACAATGGTTAAAATACAGAGATATTTCAACCACAAGTGATAAAACGAGATAGTTCTTGCCATAACTAAAAATTAAGATCTAATATTGGCATAACTAACCATTGTTACTTTACTCGGATTTTGTGAAGTAAATCCCTAATTCCCATATCCGCTATCACCCTTCCCATACACCAAGCGACATCTAGACGGCTGGCGTGTATGCACCATGCAGTACCTCACAGCTAATGTATATTTTCTTTATGTTTGCATATCTGTATGTTCTATACTGTGTTGTCTCCATAGATACAGACATCTTTTGTGTGAGTTCGTCTATGAAACTTTGAGTAGTGACTTGAAGTTTGTTGTTACTGTTTGTTGTGGAATAAAGGCTTTTTTGAGAAGTTTAGGCGCTCTCCTTAGGCATAGTCTGTCTGAGTGTCTAGAAGCGGGAGTTTGAGGGTTCGATTCTCAACGGAGGTACAGGATTTGTCTGTTGGAACTTTTCGAAAAAATATTTCAGGATATAAAAACAAAGCATTTTAGTTCAAAGTCAAAGTCAAAACGTTTATTTCCTTAGACCCTTAAGCATACATGGACAGGTCAACTAAAAGCTAATTTAAATAAAAACTAAGAATTATCAAGGAAATAACATTGTCTTGACAGTTCGCTTCAATTTTTTACACCTAGTTGAGAAACGAATAGAACAACCCAGCTTTCATCTCTTATGTTGTTATATGAACAATATTGGTGTACATTATTTTAGTTAGTATATTAGACATCATGTTTCTTTGTAAATTTTTGCACTTATACCTTCACAATCGATATCCATATATTATGGTGTTTTTAATTTTACAAAAAGTCCGGGTTCCATCTAGCAAAGTTTTTTTATTTAGATGAGCGAATGAAATTTTTTATTTTGCAAAAAATGGTTCGTAAGAACAAATCTTCCTACGTCTTATATTTTCAGACCTTCCCATACTGATCGAAACTTTTGTTACACAATCGAGCGGTCAAAATTGAAAATCCCTAGGTATTTAATTTAGGCACACATCAATACATATAAACGCGCGTCTGCCTGTCCCTATGTTCACGTTTATCTCCGAAACTACTGAACGCATTTTTATGCGGTTTTCAGCAATATGTAGACACATACAAGAGGAAGGTTTTTGCATCAGTGAAACGGACCCGTTTGATAACTAATATATATATATAACATTAAGAGAATTTATGAGGAGTATAATCGAAGAATAAGAAAAGTTGAGGCGTTACGTAGAAAGAGACAAACATATATATCTGTAGGGTTGAACGTGTAAAAGAATGAGATGGAATACATTACACAGCGTATCTCATTCTCGGGGTCTCCTCTTTGCGCGATACTTCGTAGTCTCACTGTATTTTATTTATATTATTTTGTATCATACTTTATGTAATACGCTTTATTGAAGTAATATAAATAATCCGAATAATTACAGATACATGTTTGTTTCTTTTATCATTTTAGCAGATGCGTTCATTTACCCTTTTTTTCTATTCTATATATATATCATAATTATCGTTCGTTAGGAGTAAACTCCAATCGTGCGTCGTAGCTGATACACACACACTTTTTTTATTATTATTTGATGAATAACAAATCTCTATGATATACTAAAAATGCTAACATATCAATGGTCACGTAAAAAGCTTCGGAAACAACTACCGGTTAAGTTGTATTTTTCATCATAAAATCTGGTCACCATCTGTACTTCCAACAAAGCAACAAACAATTTTTCGCATCGCCTGTACCTACATACTGAAGTGCAAACTGTCGAGTACACTCGCGCACAAAAGTGGCTGTGGGTGTCTCGTTACGTCGCGGACAAACAGACCTACAAGATGGCTTGTTAGAGGTTAGTCTCGAGTAGTTGTAGGGTCCTGTATAGAATTGAAATGACTGTGAAATCACGGACTACATTACAGAAGTATAACCAACAAATAGGTGTTTCAAAATTGATATAATAAAGAGGAAAGAGTGTGAAGGGCACGCACCAGGCCAACATATTTTGTTCTACAAGCTTTCAATTTGAGGGTTTTTTTTCAAAAAGAATCCTCGTATGTTTTAAGCCATAACTAATCTGTAGGTCATGTTAAGCCTCACATCTATTAATTAATTATTGTAAACCTCTGAAAAAGTAAAAAAACTTAAAAATATTTAAACACTGTTTTAGCAGTGATTATGATTATAATAAAAATGAGCCCCCGCAAGGTACCCAATGATAATAAAGGGTATTTCATTAAGGACGGAAGGATTTTGAAGTTGAATAATATGAGCTGTGTGTGTGATATTGAAGAAATTATAATTTTATATGGAAGTATGCCATTTTGTATGGAATATGATATTGTTTAAATTTTGCAAGTGGATGTCTGCCATTGGCCAAGCTCCTATGTGTGAAAAATCTACAATCTCGGGATCTCCTGCAAACTCTTACGGATAGCTGCGAAGTTTTCCACCAACGTAAGGATATTAGTTGAATGAATACCAAACCAGCCATCTCAAATTTGACCACCAAATGTTACAAACACGATAGTATAAGTCTTTATTCTGTGTGTGCGTTTATTTCTGTATTTTCTTTTTCTGTAATGTGCTTTTGTGTCCAAAATAAATGTTTTTCTATTTCTATTTCTATTTCTATAATAGGCTGTCTCACACGAAATAATTGGATTTAAACTTTAAAGCATATTTCCCACAAATGAACTTCCAAATCAATGTATAAAATATTTATTTCGATCGTTTTAATCTGTATATTAGGTACACAGATTTTCTAGATCCTGAGAAAGGACGTAGGCTATTTTTTACCGCGGGAAACTCCATTATAACGCTGGTAACACCGCGGGGCACTACTAGTCATCAAATATCTACACATACCTATTTCCGTGATCATAAACGTATCAAATATAAATATGTTTGTGATTGCTATTGGTTTTGACATTAATGGCCTTTAACGAAATTATTAGACATAATGTTTTGAGAAAAGGTCTCATTCATATGACAATGACAAGTTGACAGGTGTAAGGAAGGAGTGAGTGTTGAGATGACGATTGGTGTAGGATACGCATAATGGCGTTTAACTGAGACACATATCTTTTTTACTTTACAATTTTATTTAACTTGACAGTGGCAAACGCAAACTTGACGCTTCAAGCGCAGAATCCAATTATAAGGAATTGAATTGAGAATTGACGGGTGTTTGAGGAAAATGACCTCACTTAAATAATAAATAAAATAAATATTTCAGGACAATTCACACAACAACATCTAGTCTGCCACGAGCTGCTATCAGTTGTTGTGTTGCTCACGAGTGTCATTTGCCTCTAACGACTGTTGGAGATAACAACGTGTTGTAATCCCATGCCTTTGACAGATTTTTCACAACTAAAATTTTATCTTTACTGCCAAATGTATGGGATTACAATATGTTGTAAACTTCAACCGTCGCGTCGTAAGTTGCAACTCGTGGTTGGGCTACATGTCGCCGTATATCGACATCATCATCATCTAACATAACATCTTATACGAAATAATATGTAATAAAATAAAACTAAAAAAGCCTTTATTTCCTACAAAACTAATACAATAAAATTATACAATTTGTGTTTTAATATTATGTGATTGGTTAAGATTCAAGATTATTTATTGATAACATAGGTTACAGGTCAGGTTTGTATAAAGGTACATACTAGTTTAAATTATATCTAAGTTTTTCCAATAAAACAACAAATAAAATGGAAATAACATTAAATATTGGTTAATAAATAAGTCAGGAAATGGTTATGGTAGGAACCCCGTATTGCGTAAAGGCCTCCTCCAAAGTTGTCCACTGCTCTCTATCCCTTGCTATCACTTTGGGCCAGCTGTCTTCTTTATCTATAGAAATATTATATATCGATGTGAAAAATAACATTCAAAATGAATCGCATGAAATGAATTCACGCCCGCTATCGAAATCAGTTCAGTTCAGTTCGTTTATTAGTCCAATTAAATACATGTTTGTACATTTAAATAGGTCATATTATACATTACATATTCACAAGGATATTCAATTAAATTTACAAATAAAATTCATCAGCTAAAGCTTCGTCAATATTATAAAAAGATTTTAACTGAGACCAACAGAGAATATGTGATAGAGGGAAGAAAAACACAGTCATGTTGTGCCGACCCCACATAGTGTGGGACAAGGGCAGGATGATGATTATGATAATGACTCTAGAGAAACTGTGTAAATCGGTTCTTTAGTGAGCACAGACAGACAGAGTTATTTCGCATTAATAATTATTAGTATAGATAATTATATTAGGTCCTTACATATGAAATTGGCGTTTTTCGTACTGGCCACTTTAATCACAAATTTCTCCTCTTTGGTAAGGAATTCCAAATTCAAATTTGTACAGCTATAGACTCATGTATTTGTGCTTCGATGATCGTCATTCATTTGTTTTTTTTCTTCTGTTTTTTTCTGTTTGCGTCACTCATTTTACAAAATGGAAAACTTAAAATATCGCATTATTTACGAGTACGAGTTCCGCCGTGGCACTAGTGCTGCGGAAACAACTCGAAGGGTGAATGATGTGTATGGCGGTCGTGTTGCAAAAGAAAACACAGTTCGTTTTTGGTTCCAACGTTTTCGTTCTGGAAATTTCGACTTGCAGAACAAGCCCCGTGGACGGCCTGAGACTCAAGTTGATAATGAAGAGTTGAAGGCTATTGTGGAAGCGGATCCATCGCAAACCACGTCCGAGTTAGCTGCAGGCTGCGGTGTTAGTGATAAAACTGTTTTAATTCACTTGAAGCAAATTGGGAAGATTAAAAAGCTTGAAAGGTGGGTACCTCACGAATTGACTGAAGCAAACCGGCAAACGCGCGTCGACTGCTGCGTTACATTACTAAACCGGCACAATAATGAAGGTATTTTAAACCGAATCATTACCTGTGATGAAAAATGGGTTCTTTACGATAATCGGAAGCGCTCAGCGCAATGGTTGGATCCTGGCCAGCCAGCCAAATCCTGCCCAAGCGAAAATTAACCCCAAAAAAGTTACTTGTAAGCGTTTGGTGGACTAGTGCCGGTATTGTTCATTACAGTTTTCTCAAATCTGGCCAGACTATTACGGCTGATGTCTATTGTCAGCAATTGCAAACCATGATGGAAAAGCTAGCGGCTAAACAACCTAGGCTGGTCAATCGCTCCACGCCACTGCTGCTTCACGACAACGCTAGACCACACACTGCGCAACAGACGGCTACTAAATTAGAAGAGCTTCAATTGGAAAGTCTAAGACATCCTCCGTACTCCCCGGACCTTGCTCCAACAGATTACCATTTTTTTCGAAATTTGGATAACTTCTTGCAAGGGAAAAAATTCAACTCCGATGGGGCAGTCCAAATCGCCTTCAAAGATTTTATTGATTCCCGTCCGACTGGTTTTTTTAGTAAAGGGATCAATGAACTACCTATAAGATGGCAAAAGTGCATAGAAAATAATGGTTCATACTTTGATTAATTAAATATATTATATTAAAAAATATTCGACTTTTTGTTCCTCCCATACAAAACGCCAATTTCATATGTAAGGACCTAATATTTCGCCCAGTCACAAGTGACAAGACGAGATAGCTCTTAATAAAACTTATCAGTGACACGTATTAATAACCATTGCTTAGTTTACTCGGATTTTGTGAAATAAGCCCTAGGAGACATGCTTTGGAGTTTATTAATCAATCAAGAATTGCACTAATTGGTTAGAGGAGGTAAAATTGACCTGCGTTTAATTCGATTTGTAAGCTTCATTGAATCAATAATTCAATTCAATTGAATTCCCGGAATCGAAAGCCGGAAGTTTGTATAGGAAATGTTGCTGCTTTTGCACAGTAAACGGGTTTTCGTTTATTTAATTTATTAACTAGCTTTAACGATATTGCCCGTATTTTTTTAATTTTCCCTCTAGAACTACGTATTTTTCGTAGTAGTTTCGTTAGTAGTCTATAAATAAAATAAATATAATAAAAAAATAAATGATAAAATTAAATGGGCTATCGAACACTGAAAGATTTTTTCGAATCGGACTAGTACTGTAGTTCCAGAGATAAGCACGTTCTTTAAGGGCTATTTTGAGCAGCGTGACTTAAAATAAATAAAAAATACATATTTCCGGACAATCCACACAACATCTAGCCCCATTTGTAAATGTTAAATGTATAAGTGATAACCATGTTGTACACCAATATTGTTATAATAACAACATAAGAGATGGAAGCTTAGTTGTTCTATTCGCTTCTCAACTCAGTGTAAAAAATTGAAGCGAACTGTCAAGACAATGTTATTTCCTTGATTATTCTTAGTTTTTATTTAAATTAGCTTTAAGTTGACCTGTCCATGTAAGCATAGGCTTCTAAGGTAATAAACTAGGTACTAGACATCTGATATACTTAATATAATAGACATAATGTACATATTATAGATATTTTTAGTATACATATGAAATACTCCGACCAAGGAAAAAGTGTTTGCAGAACATACAAACACTTTCCGCAGAAAAAAATCTGGCTACCAATACAAGAAAAAACCCTACTGCAACTAGAACTTCTGTTTGCAGTCGTGACAGCAAGACCCACGAGTTTACTTTACAAAAAACATTCTGTTATTATATCTACCAGAGATTTATTAATGACAACTAGATGTTTAGTGCAACTGACCAAGCAATGTAATACTCACTACAAGGTAAATAACGCGCCTGCTACAGTACCCATGTAAATGTAACCATACGTAGTAGTAGAGATGACCGGACTGATTGTATGGACTACTAAGCAATCTAGTAAACATTAACTATTCGTATCGTAACACTAACTTTTTAGTATTGTTATGTTAACTATGTTTTTGTAACATGCACAATACACATTGTAATGGTAGCATTCTAGGTATTGTTACCGCTACTGTTTCGTATCGTATATACTTAATACCTACTAGCTTAGGTGGAGCCTGCAATCTAGTGCACTTGCAGCACTAACGGATCCTCTCAGGCTTTTAATGGACAAAAATACAATTTTATTTGTCTTAGTATAAGCGACCAAAACTGTATTTTCTCAATTATGAAACCCAATAGAAATCCATTTTTGGTGTTGCCAGTACACTGAATTGCGAGCGCTCCATCTAAACACTAAAGAGCCTTCAGTAAGTGTGACGCCTTTTAATGAAAAATGCCCGTTTTTATTATAAATTCTACTTGTCTTCGATTATCTAGTTTTAACTTAAAATGAATCAAAGAAATTAAGATTAACGGCATTTTCGTTATTAGGACGTCCCACGTGCTTCGGCTCCATTATGTAGTTTGAGGTTTCCTGGAATAATAAAAAATATTAAGTAGGTAAATAGAAAAATAACATTTATTTTATAATCATCACAATCATTCAAAATCTTGTCATAATCTTAATCAGCGCATATCTTTATTACTTCTTATACAAAAGTCAAATACAATGAAATATTTATTTATGTATGCATCAATGGTCATTTCCGTAGTTTCTATTTCTCTAAATCTTTTCTTAGCTGTACTATGCCACTTCTCTGTCACTAAATGCCAAGGTTCCGTACAGTTTGGCGCCACTGGATGTCTTCATCCGTTTCACTTTCTGGAAAGATACATACGTATATAAATAAAAAATCATAAAACAAATAAAGTACCTAGTTTCATTTAAATAAAATAAAACAAGTTACAAGTTTATTAATTAATATAATTTAGTTTATTGATTAATTCCTTAACTAGATTACTGTCTAGCATCGAGAGTGTAGATATTGTTACATTGTTTACTGAAATATACATAAATAATCTATATTATATATAAATGAATCCCTATTTCCCTTGGTCACGGCATCACGCCTGAACGGCTGGACCGATTTCGCTAATTCTTTTTTTGTTCTGTTCGTTATTATCAGCAGAATAATATTTCCGGACTACTCACACAGCATGACCTAAACCCAAACTAAGCAGAGCTTGTACTATGGGTGTTAGGTGACTGATATACTACATAGATACAATTTTTTTTGTAAATACATACATATGTCATAATAGTTATAAGTTTTAGTTTAAGATTGTTTTCCTCATTTTGTGACGCAAAATAAAAATTTTTTTTTTTTTTTTTTTTTTTTATGATACATAGAAAACACCCAGACCCGAAACCAGAAATTGTAGATCGTACAAAATCTGGTCCCCCGGCGGGAATCGAACCCGCAACCTCCTGCGCCTCAGGCGGAAGGAAATTGCGCGAAAAATTAGAAAATTTTAAATTTCTTAACCACCATATAAAAATCTAGCGAATGTAACCTTTTTAAATGTAACCTTAAGACATTTGACATAGAATTGACTGAATGCGTGCTGCAAATATAGTCAAAGAGGATGAAAAACAAAAAAATGACGTTTAAAGCGAACACTTCTGTCAATCTTATTTTATTGAAAAAAATGTTTTTTTTTTTTTACAAATGAAATCTATAAAATTATGGGATTTTAAGAAATAAACGACAATCAGATGAGGGCGCCACTGACGGTCGACGCAGTCTTAATGCCTGGACACAATTTGAATACTCATATAAAATACAGCCTGTACCCATATAAAATACTTATTATAAATTCTAGGTAGGTACTCGCCTTTGTCAAGAATTGCAGTTGCAAGTTGCTTGCAGTTGTTCCAGTATGTCTTTAACTTTTAATAATCCATAAGATCTTTGATTTTATATTACAAATTTTTCTTCGCCCATTATTTGATAATTTGCCTTGTTCAGAGTATAAATTTAGCAGGCCTCGTCCTTCATTTGATTTTAGGAGGAGATTTTTCAATGACTGAAATGAACACAAAATACCTATTTATTAAAAGAATTAGGTAGGAAATTATATTGAAGTTTTATTTGCACATAATGTCTGTCTGTTTTATTTTTAGATCAAGTAGTCTTTATTTGAAGTATTCATCTTACCAAACATGCATCTTCATTACAGATCGTCATATCCTGATCTCCAATAGTGGTAGCCACCTCATGTTCATTAGATGTAGCCATCTGATCCTCACTTTTGGTTGCTACGATGATGATGTTGGAATCATTTGATTGGGTAGAGGTATCATTATTACTTAGAGGGACCAGAAATTACTAATACTATGTATTTGTTTGTGCTTGGGTATAAGCATGTCTACAAACATAGGGGCCTGCAAAATACAATTATAAGTTATTAAAAGTACGTACTACTTATATAAGTGTACTACACAACTCAAGCCTATGTAAAATAAATAGGCTAGTGTCGGTCAGGAACTAAGAATGAAAATTTATGAATTCCCATCACAGACCGAAAGGAAATACTAGTTCATCATCTAAAGTTTAAATCGTTCATTGCTCTTTAGTTCACACCGCTTTCCAAAGACAAAAACATGCAAGGCGTTCATACGGATCTTAAAGTTCCAAGCTCTTATGTCATTCTGTATGTTCATAAGTTAAGCTAGCCCTGCAGCTTGATAAAACCAATTTTTGTTATATCATCAGGATTGCAATGCAATTGCAAATTTTCTGATCAATACAATAATTCTAAGTTGGTTAAAATCGCCTTCTAAGATTTGTTCACATTACTTCGAGGTGAAGCTAATAGAAGCATGTTAAAAGTAGAAGATACTTACGAGGCTGCTGCTGGTAGGTGGCATTTCGCACTCTTCTGGGTTACTATATAGTTAATGTTTTCCAATTCTCCAGGTTTCTCAAAAATTTGGCGCGGTCTCCAATTGGAGCGATCAATTCTTTGACTAGATTGTTGTCTAGCATCGCCAGTGTTGAAATTGTTACATTGTTTACTGAAATATACATAAATAATATGTAAATAAAGATGCCGAAAACTGCCGGGACAACAACTATCAAAACACTTTTATATAACAACTTACCTTCAAATGTATTGATATATTGAGGTAGACCCCACTGCAGTAATAACTGCGGGATATCACCACCTTCGTCCCCATCCATCTTTGTGAACTATCACAATTATTAAAAAAAAACACACACACAAAACTGTTATAAATAGCAAATACGAAGTAACTTGTTACTTTGTTCAGTTCAGTTTCTTGTAACTGGACTGCGCGACAATTTGCCAGTGTCGAGTTAAATAAAATTACAAAGTGAAATCATGTACTTTGTTGAGCGCGGTCTAAATCACAATGGCGGCTGACACCTGACAGAGACAGAGACAGAGAGCGGCGCGGCGCGGGAGTCGCGGCTATCCAACTGTTCGTTTTGTTGTGCGAGTTTTTTTATTGTTTAGAAAAACTCTATTTAAAGTGGACAGAACACGATACTATGAATACAACGTTTGTTACTCTAAAACACAACACACTAACGGAATAGCATAGAATAATACATACATTGTAGTGTTTACTGTTTATGGAGTGATCTTTACTATAATATTCTGGTAAAACCAATGACACTGTTTTAAAGTAAACCAAACTAAACGAATAGTATAATATACTTGGAACAATATGTATTGCACACAATAATATAGTTGTAATAAAAAAAAATTGTTTAGATTACAAACAAACATGTAGTCCACAATTAACGTTGTAGATCATTATTCGGAACTCGATCACTTATTACATGCGAATTTCTTTTTCTTAGTACATACAATACATTTTATGCATATTAACATAATTATTGTATAAGTTGCAATAATTATTGATGTTTTATTTCAATGATATTTTATTGTTTGCTACATTTATCAAATAATATTATGAAACATACGATTAGTACGACTGAATAATTAATCATAAAGGTAACTAGGACCAAGTATTTCAAACTGGAATTGTTGTAAACTTGTAACCTACTTTTAACAAATAGATTAAGTACTTCTGTTTGTCACCGATTTCTCTGCGTGCACCCTCTACGGGAATCGAAGCCCGCTACCTCTTGCGCCGCAAGCGGACTTTCGCCCACCGCGCCACTGAAGCAGTCATATTACATGTTACATTTAATATTTTCTCAAATAAATCAACTTTATAGCCTGGCCGCTCTTAGATTGCGTTCCTGACAGCTGTCATTAAAATCACGCCTATCAAGTCCTGAATTTCTTAATAGTACAGACGATAGCTGTCATTGTAATACTTAATGGGCATGCCGACCTATCTAGTGATGGGAGATGAATCATCGTGTATGGTTTATAAACTGGTATTAAAAAAAAACGTATTTTATTCCATAGTGTTTAAAACATTATTTACAGGCACACTAAATCTAAAATAATAGTAAGTACCTAAGTAGAATCCAATCTAGTCTGGCTTCTTAGATTGTGTTTTTGACTGGTCGTGATCGAATGGGCGGCGGTGTGACTTCGAACTGTCGTTCAATTTACTAACTTTAATAAATATATAACTTTTTAATTACCATGGTTTTTAACAATATGGCATATTTTTATAAACATGCCATGATTTGACGGTTTTTAAGTCATAAACCGTCAAATCATGGTATGTTTAAAAAATATGCCTAATAAATGCAATGTTACAACGTAAGTAAATCTTATTATTATTAATAACGTTACTAAATTTATCTGAGGTACATCACTAGTCATGGCAAATGGACAAGTGTCAAAAACGCAGTCTCTCAGTGGCCATACTATAGTCATTGTTTTTTCTCAAACAAATTACATATTTTAGTAAAGTCAACGTTTAACTGTTGTTTGATGCCTATTAAGAACAAATTTTTCTCTTAGTCCCAGTTATTTGACCCAAAAATAGATAGTCAGTTATAAATTTTATGGTTAATAATTCATAATTACATGTCAAATATTGATACAATTGTCACTTGAAATAAAAAGAATTGGAATGTATTTATCCGAATTCATTACAAGATAACACACCAAATGTACCTCCTGTGTACATAACGTATAATGGTCAATAGTAATAATAAAAGCATTGTTAAATAAAGTTTTAGTAAACTACTGTCATTAAATTTAATACGTAATACTCTTTACACTATACAATACAATACTCTTTATTGAACACAACATAATTTCAATTTAAAATTTAAGAAAAACCCCAGATTCCCTTAATTTCCTTAAAAGTTAAACACCATAATAATTTGTATTGTATGTAAATATTTGTACGCGATGCGCTTTCATTTGATACACCACTCGAGTATATTTGCATATTTTCGGTTTTCCTTCCCCACTCTCACCCATATAACTTTTTACGGCATAACCGATTTTCATGAAACATGTGTAAGAACACTCGCGAAATACTCACCTTTCATACAAAAACTAAATTGAAATCGCTCCATCCGTTCGGGAGCTAACAGACACACAGACAGACAGACACGTCAAACTTATAACACCCCTCTTTTTTGGTCGGGGTTTAATAAAACAAAATATAACGTACAAAAATTGTGAATCAATCGGCGGCCTTATCGCTGATAGCGATCGCTTCCAGAAACTTTGGGATGGATCAGAATTTTAAATTTTTTAATTAAATTCTACGAATCCTTCTAATTTATAATACCCCTCCCCTGCTCAATCAGCCATATATTTTTTAGATTTTTTAAATATCTATTAACTACATAGTAGTGACTATAGTCAGATGGATAGTCAGATAGTAAATTTATTGGTACAAAACAAGTCCGTATATGTATACTATGCTCCGGAAGTCGATTTTTCACGACGTAGCCGGTAGCCGTATAGCCGTGTTGGCTAAGTGGGAGGACACTCGTCTTTCATTCCGAAGATCGTGGGTTCAAACACCGCCACGCACCTCTGGCTTTTTTTAACCCCCGACCAAAAAAGAGGGGTGTTATAAGTTTGACGTGTCTGTCTGTCTGTCTGTCTGTCTGTCTGTCTGTCTGTGTGTCTGTCTGTCTGTCTGTGTCACCATAGCTCCCGAACGGATGGAGCGATTTCAATTTAGTTTTTTTTGTATGAAAGGTGAATCTGGCGCGAGTGTTCTTAGACATGTTTCATGAAAATCGGTTGTGCCGTTTAAAAGTTATGGGGGTGAGAGTGGGTAAGGAAAACCGAAAATCTGCAAATATACTAGTGTGGGGTATCAAATGAAAACGCATCGCGTCCACATTACATAATATTATGTAGTTTTACGTTTAAGGAAATTACGGCATTGGAATCGGGGGTTTTTCTTAAATTTTAAATTTAGATTTTTCTTCTTATAAATTGTATATGTGCGCTTTAATACAAGTGCTTTAACGGTGAAGGCAAAACATCGTGAGGAAATCGTCATGTTCTGAGAACTTTAAAGAGTTTGAAGGACATGTGTCATTAACCAACCCGCACTTAGCCAGCGTGGTGAATTAAGGCCTAATCTCTCTAGTCAAGAGAGAAGTCCCTGTGCCCCATCAGTGGGAACGTTAATAGGGTGATGACGATGACCAATCACATGGGTCAACCTTTCAGATTTTGCTAATTTATGTGTTCTAAGTTTTTGGGCTAAAATAACTTAGCATGTGTATAACGCGTAAATATATTACGCATCATTTGGACTACACTCTCACTACTACTTCTAACATACAATGGCGTCCAGTAGTCGCCATATTGCATTTTTATCGACGTCATGTCTAACAATAGTACTCCACTCTTTTGCATCTCGCAGTCGGTTAAAACAGGAGATATTTACTGCATGTTCAAGTGGCGACATCTGCGCGTTTCGCGTAAAAACCCCTGTTACAACCAGTTGAAATATTGCTTTCATAATTCTAAATATTTCATCATTATCATAAGAATAAGGCACAGGGTTCAATTCCCGCCGGACCAGATTTTGTTAGATCTACAATTTCTGGTTTTCTAAGTATTATATGAATGTATTTACAAAAAAAATGTATTCTATGTAGTATTTCAGTCACCTCAATAGTACAAGCTCTGCTTAGTTTGGGGTTAGGCGATGCTGTGTGATTAGTCCGGTAATATTTATTATATATCATTATTAAATGCTCATAGAGGTAAGTTTGATTCATCTAGTTTCATGTGTAAATGCAGCCGAAACCGCGGAATTAAATATTATAGCCAGTTTAATTGAAAATGTGCCAGAATGGTTGGGGCATAAATTAAGGTCAGTACCTACCTACTGAGTTATAGCGAATATAGAAAGCTAGCTAACATCCATTGTTTTGAAGTATCATCATCATTTCAGCTCAAGAAGAAGAAGAAGAAAATGAACGTTTTTTATTATTAAAATGCTGTGTACATACTAGGTGGGTTATAAAATTAAAAATAATAAATAAATAAATATATCCGGACTAATCACGTTTAATAGAGTATGAATAATATGTAACATTCGCCAACCCGCACTTGGCAAGCGTGGTAAATTAAGTTCTAATCTCTCTCGTCAAGAGAGAAGTCCCTGTGTCCCAGTAGTGGGAATGTGAATAGGCGTACCTAAGCCAAATTTATTAGAGTATCGATTTTAAACAAATGACTTTATACATAATGGTAAATTAAAAAAAGTGAGTGTTTATTATCTAGCCCCGTGGTAAGCTCTAAGCTTGTGTTACGGGTACTAGCTATCTGATATACTTAATACAATAAACATACATTTTATTATACATATTAAACACCCAAGGAGAAAGTGTTTTCAGATCATACAAACAACGGCGGGAATCGAACCCACTAACCTCTTGCACCAAATAAAACTTTAAAATGAACAGCCGAACTTAGATAACTATTTTATAGCGAGATTCCTCTATCACTGTTATTTATTTTACTTCATTCTTGTGTTTATTGTTTACTAGTACATAACAGAAGCCATAGTACATTAAGTTGATGAATAGATGTTTAGTGTTGTTTTTGTATTTGTATTGTACATTGTGCAATGCTTAGCCAAAAATATCGATAAATGACCTTAGTTTTAATTCCTTTTGTTCTATCTTATTGGTTCTATCATAATGACTTATTTTAACACGTGAACTAATATAAGGTACATTAGTGTCTTTATATAGCACAATGTTGTAAAATTTATGAAAAATTTTGGCAGTTTGCTTAGAGTTACTCACTATGTATTTTTAATAATAATATAATACTTATTTTATTATTTTCTTATTCAATAATTTATCTGATAATTGAATTAAATACTTTATTTTTATTTCCTTTACAATGTTACCTTGACAATGTTATATTAATTCACTGGCTTACCATTATAATATAATATGAAGTTTGTGTTTTGTATAATGTATAAATTTTCTATTCTATTCTATTCTATGGAGGCTTGGGATGAAAGCCTCCGACGACATAAAACTATAATTTTAATAGAATAGAAATAGAAAACATTTATTTACGCCAAAAATATTCTTTCATATCACAATTTTTTATACAAATAAAATACAACACAATATTATTAATATAATTACACATATTTAGGTAGGTACGTCTTTCTTCTGTTTGCCTGCGAAGAGTACTTGAGGTCTTCGGTCACATCGCCAGGAAAGAAGGGCACAACCTCGAACAACTTATGGTTACTGGGAAGGTTGATGGCAAACGACCAAGAGGACGTAGCCCCGTTAGGTGGACGGACCAGGTCCGAGCAACCTTGGCCACCAATCTACATGATGCCCTTCACTCAGCCAAGGGGAGGAACAAGTGGCGAGCTACAGTCCGAATGAAGATCATGCCTTAAATAGAGTATCACGACCCTCAGTAATGAGGAAATCTACGCGCGGAGGAGGATGTTCGTAAATGGGTCACCACTCAGCGTATGCTAGAGGAGCTAAATAAGCATCTGAGGAGATGGTTTTCAGTGGAGCCGCAGAGCGGGCACAAGACGCGCGCGATTTTATAGGGCCTTTACGAATCACGGCGTTGCCATGTTTTTTTTTTAATTTTCCTACGAGAACAACAGTCTTTCTTAGATCTATAAAAAATGGCCTAAATCCTTGAAGCAATGAAGGAATTTTTTAAACCGGTCTAGTAGTGCCTGAGATTAGACCGTTCAAATTAACGAAATAAAAATATCTTCGGCTTTATAATATTTGTATAGATTTTGGAATTTGGTAGGTACCCGAAGAGTAACTTTAAAACTATGAAGTATATCGAAATACAAATACAAAATATTATTTAATCATTTTTCACTTTCAACGCTATCCTTAGTTACTTATTACAATTCAAATAAGACAAGACATTACAAAATAGTTGCATCTCGACTCACAGTCCTGTATACAGCTTGTTTAGTCAGTTTCAAATTGATATGACCATCTATATTAGTTCAAAATTATCTGGAAACCTACATTTTATATTTTGAATCTTCTCTTCTTCTTATTGTAAGCAACCACGTGTTCAAAATATCTTACTACTTAATGTTTCATATTTAAAAGACCAGCCACGGTCAGTGAGTACAAATTTGTTTCAAAAAAATCCCAAAATAAACCAATAACTGTTATAACTTATGCCATTTGAAATACCTAAGATATTTCAGTCCCAGTTGTCCCCTCCAGCATAAAATTGCCCCCTTTGGATCGGACTGGATGTCCCATACGTCCTCTCTGCCAGTCACTCGGAGGGGACGTGTAGGATATAATTTTTTTGATGAATCTTCTCTGGAGTAGTTGCAATAAAATGTTGTTTTTAATATGTAATCAATAAAATGTTGTACGAATATTTAATATTTAGTTATCTATATACGAAGTCAAGAGTACAGTTGGTTACCTACGACGAGTTAATTAGCAATATACCAATTATGATGAGAATTGTGCCGTTATGACTGAATCTTAGAAGCCAAAAGCTACAACAAAGACCAAGATGGGATTGCGTTTATTAAATTGCTTTTTTGGTAGTCAGATCATTTTGAACAATTACATTGTTCACATAAATTTGACGCCGACAGTTTCGTACACTTTAAGCTACACCAAAGCTCTTAATTACAGCATTGCTTCAGCGAAGCTTACAGTGTTATGTTGTCTGGTTGTTTGTGACGTGCAGATAGTAATAGGTCTTAAATTATACAGGACGTCTATAGGTTAAATAGATAAGAATTTCTAGACACAGGTATAAGTAGCCCCGTTGCACAGAACAATAAATTACTGACGTAGATTGTGATAAGCTATTTTGGTAGGTGCTAGAATTCTGATAACTTACCCATTTAGAAAATGGAACTGGTTTTTAAATATTTTTAATAAGTGATAACCCTCACTTTGTAGGTGAAACTATTTATAAATTTTATGCAGAAAAAGAATAAGACACATCCGTAACTTTCCGTAAAAATTATAAATAGTTTCACCTACAAAGTGAGGTTTATCACTTATTAAAAATATTTAAAAATTTAATGAGTAAGAACGGCATCGTTTCCATTGAATCTGAATTGCAATATCAGCTATGGAAGAAGAATATACCTTGGATTTTCTACTAGATGGCGTTACTCGGGGCTTAACTCGATAATACAAAGTGCAGAAGAATTTCGACCTATCACGTTATGGCACGTTGGTGTAATTGGTAGCGCGCTGGGTCGCTATCCCAGAGATGCAGGTTCGTATCCTGTGCGTGCGAAAGTTACGGATACAATGTGTCTTAATGGAACTGGTACCTACAATTACTTGAATAAATCCTAAATTCATTATAATGCGGGGCACTGTTCGTTTTAGAGGAGGTAAAGACTTCGTCGTCTGTATGTCTGTCTGTCTCTAAAATGTATTTCAAGAACCGTGATAGATAGAGAGTTTTAATTTCTGATCAATATTTCTGTTATAAATATAAATATAAATATTTCCAGACATTTCACACAACAACATCTAGCCCCGTGGTAAGCTCTAAGCTTGTGTTACGGGTACTAGATATCTGATATACTTAATATAATAGTCATACATACATAGATATTTTTTTTATTATACATATCAAACACCCAGACCAAGGAGATCGTGCTTGCAGAACTTACAAACACTTTCACCCTCGGCGGGAATCGAACCCGCTACCTCTTGCGCCGCAAGCGGACCCTCGCCCACCGCGCCACTGAAGCAGTCAAACCAACGAATACTAAACACAAAATAAATATATACATAAGGGGGTTTTTTTTTAATGCTCGATAAGTCTTCATTTGACCACATCTCACCTGATGTAAGGTGACGATGTGGTCTAAGATGGGACATGAAGACCTAGAAGGTAGATGGCTTCTCCGGACCACATTACGAAACACGAAAAAATCGCCTCACGCACTGGCCCAGCCCGGAGGGTGGTGACAAGCCGCGGCCGAAGCCTACCACCAGAGACTGTTCTTAGCACCACCCGGAGGTCACGTGTAAGGATTCAGAGGGTTACCACTTATGGATGTGAACAGACACAACCTCCAAAATATATATATATATAGGGTTCGCATACAACATAGTTTAATGAAGTTAAGCAACTTTGCGCGAGGTTAGTACTTGGATGGATGACCGCTCTGACCGCATCCATTTGCACTTTTACTATTTTTGACTTAATTTTGTGTTATTTATTGAAAAATGTGTATAAACTGCACGGAACTCTCATACTTATTCAAATTTATTATCTAAAATATTATACCTAGATATGATTATTAACGAGCACACCTAGATAAACAAGGGTATTTATTCAGCCTTTGTCAACACAAAAGCTAGCTTGAGATAATTCGAAATCTAAGTTAGGCGCTACTAAGTTCCAACTAAGCACGGTTTAATTACTTGGCGTAAAAGCAGCTTGCTTTATGAAGGTATTCGTCTAACATAAGACGCCCGCCCTGGCTTCGAACGTGTGGGCAACATTTAAGTTTAAAAGATTTATATTTTTATGTATGTTAGTCTAAAGGTATATGTTTATATGGGCCTTAGATGCCTGAAATAAATGATTATTATTATTCACTTTATTTCATTTTAAACACGTCAAAAATATATTTTTTACATTAGATTACATTAGAAACATATAAAACTACCTACTGTAAAAAATATATCAAAACGGAGAATCACTGGTCACGAAGCTAGGCTCAAGCGACCGGTGACTAGGGCTGTAGAGAGAGGAACTTCCTGACGATACGCGCCGAGTCCAGGAGTACTGCCTTATTATTATTATTATTATAAATAGGCACACATGAATTAATAGTTATTTTCTTTAGTTCGTGTGTTAGGCCGCCCAAAAATACTGGAAACATATTTTTTGCTTTATCCATTTAATAAGAAAGGACCAAGTTATAGGCTTGTGACGTATAATTTCAGTAAATTTTGCTTTCACGCGAATCTTCAATGCACTGTAACATCTTTATTTTACAATTGCAAGAAAAAAATATGTACACAATTTTTATAAGTTATCTAAATGACGGATACTCTCACTCATCTATTCCTTTATAAAAGCAAAACACCGTTAGAATGGTAATAGAAAGTTTAATCATTGAATCATAGTAAGTAATTACTGTATCCTCTGGATTTTTCTTCTTGAGAAATGTATGTGCGCTTTAAACACGTGCTTTAACGATGAAGGCAAACATCGTGAGGAAACCATATTCCCATGTGAGAACTTTAAAAAAGTTTGAAGGATTAGTGACATTCACCAACCCGCACTTGGCCAGCGGGCCTAATTTCTCTCGCCAAGAGAGAAATCCCTGCGTCCCAGCAGTGGGAACGTTAATAGGATGATGATGATGATACTTGGGACGTGATTTTTCCCAACTTTGCTTATAAGATTAATCTATATTGATAATATATTGGTTTGTATATATAATGATTTGGTTGAACGTGCAAAACCAAGAATAAACTAGATATTTTTTTTAATCTTTTACCTGATAATATAATTATAGAAATATAGGCTACTTTTTACGGGAAGATATTCATATTCATTTATTTACCAATTATAACACGGGGCGTTATACAAGGAAGTCAAATTTACATATGAATTGTATCTAGTCTAGGCATTATAAAACATGTCCGAATTAAATAGAAAAAGTGTGTGTGTGTCAGCTACAACACACGATTGGAGTTTACTCCTTACGAACGATAATTATGATATATATCGAAAAGAAAAAAAGGGTAAATGAACGCATCTGCTAAAATGATAAGAGAAACAAACATATATCTATAATTATTCGGATTATTTATATTACTTCAATAAAGCGTATTACATAAAGTATGTTACAAAATAATATAAATAAAATACAGTGAGACTACGAAGTATCGCGCAAAGAGGAGAATGAGATACGCTGAGTAATGTATTCCATCTCTTTCTTTTACACGTTTTATCCTACAGATATATATGTTTGTCTCTTTCTACCTAACGCCTCAACTTTTCGTGTTACACTTGATTTTGATTTTACTCCTCATAAAATTTCCGAACCGGGCCATATAACTCAAATAGTTTCTTAAGGAGTAAACTCCAAAAATAATAATAACTAGAGGAAACACAAAGATTTAAATTTATATAATATGAAAACAAAATCTGGTGGTCAAAGTTAAAGTAGTTATAAAATCAAGTCGTTAACATATACATAGATAATAATAAATAATAATAATGAAAAATATATTTTTTTTTAAATAATAATTGTATCAGATGGATTATTCTGATATGAAAATTTGTAGCACACGGTCACTTATTTTTTTTTATTATGCTCGATTAGCCTTCATTTCACCACAATCTCACCTGATGTAAAGTGACGATATGGTCTAAGATGGGGCATGAAGACCTAGAAGGTAGATGGCTTCTCCGGGCCACATTACGAAACACGAAAAATCGCTTCACGCACTGGCCCAGCCCGGAGGGTGGTGACAAGCCGCGGCCGAAGCCTCCCAACAGAGACTGTTCTTAGCACCACCCGGAGGTCACGTGTAAGGATTCAGAGGGTTACCACTTACGGACGTGAACAGACAAAACCTCCAAAATACACACTATCACAAATAATTATCACAGAGGATGAAGAAGCCTTTGGATCACCTGCGCGATTAAATCGACTGCGAAGAGGGGGCGTCTGCCGCGCGGTGGACGTCACCCATACTTTATTATAGCCCTTTGCACACCTACGCGACCACTAAGCGGGACTTTTACAGATATAAAGTTCCAGCGTTGCTGACGCGTAGGTTTGGCCGAAGCCACAATTCGATAAGTATTTTTAGGTATATTAACTTACAAAACTAGTTAGATCAATACTTTGTTTAATATTCTAAGTCATATTTTAACATATTTAAATCGAATATTATGAAAATTAAAATCATAATTATTAAAAATTTAAGTAAAAAACTACATATAACCCCATGTTGCCACAGACAGACAGACCGACAGTACACGTCAAACTCATAACACCCCTCATTTTGCGTTGGGGGTTAACAAGTGATGTGATGTAGATACAGTCAGCGTTAAATTGATATAAGCACTTATATAAATTTGCTACAGTCAAGCAACCTATATTATATAGGTCATTTCATTTTCAAGTTATCCGTTAAAACGTGTTTGGTACGTACTTAAGTAGGTTATTTTCTATAATTTTCCATGTATTTTACATTTTTGTGTTTTCGGAAACTAACAACTATGCCTAGAACTATTAAAGGTGTTTAAAATAGCATGCAGTTTAACAAATAATTATCCGATTGCTAATAATTAGCTTTAAAATTATCCGAATTATATAGCTAATTATAAGTTTCCAAACAAGTTAAAAGAAATATAAAATCGAACAGTAGGTAAACTTTAATCTTGATGAATATTTTATTATTTAAAAACTAGGGGAAAGACATCATAAAATTATAAAAAAATAATACCTAAATTAAAATACTTAACAGGAAAAAAAGACATTTATTCATCATATTTTTGTCCTTGTCTCACATGCCTTAGTGGCGCAGTGGGCGCAGGTCCGTTTTAGGCACAAGAGGTCACGGGTTCACATTGCAAGAAATTGCGAGGGGTACATTTTTTGTATATTCAGCAAGCACTTGCTCCTTGGTCATTAATATGTAGATATACTTAAAAACTGCTTCATATGTATTTCTATTAAATTTAGTAGATATATCAAATGTCTAGTACCCGTAACACATGCTTGGAGCTCACCACGTGGCCAATGATTTTAGGCCAGTAATAATAACCCAAACTTGGCTTTCAATTCACCGACGGAAACGAAATTTTTTCTTTATTGTATCGTATTTATGTAAACTAAACTGAAAAAATACTTTTTATGTTTTTAATATTACACATACCAATAAACATAAATACAAAATTATTAATAGTAACATTAAACCTAGCATGCGTAATGGGCGGTCTTATGTCTTAAAGCAATTTCTTCCAGATAACCATTGCATGGAAAGAATATAATTCAGGCGGTGGTAAACAAAATAAAACATACTAAATTTACAAAGATAAAACACTCTAACTAATATTAATCGTATAACTACTACTGCCAATACTAAAAATGAAGAGTGCTATAAAAAATATAAATATATAAATACCTATTTATGCCAAACTATTAAAACTGTGTTAACTGTGTGATTGATCCGGAAAAATATATTTATTTATTATTTATATATTACATGTTGTGCCGACCCCACGTAGTGTGGGACAAGGGCAGGATGATGATGATGATGATGATGATTTATATATTGAAGAGTGCTAACTGAACATACAAGGACAACAAGAAACAACACCCTTAGACCGTCTGTCACCTTTAGACCCTAGGCACCTAAGGCCTAAGGCATTTCTGAGTTCACCAATATTCAAAAAAATATCTATATAAGTGTACCCGAAACATAAGCTTAGAAACTAGGGCTTACACGGGGCTAGATGTTGTTGAGAGGATTGTCCGGAAATGTTTGTATTTATTTTATTTTAACCTTTCCGATAACTGTCTTGTTCCCTACGCACACAAAACATCTTAAAATTCCGCGACATACTTCAGTATTTCTATATATGTCTCCCATATATCAAACTTCTTAACTTCTGACAGGCAAAAAACCGCTTAGTGGCCTGCAAAGTTGCTAACCAAGTTTAGGATACCGAAAAGTTGCGTTCTTTCAAACTTTGCGGAAGAACAAAAATAACTTTAACTTGTAAGATAACATGTGGCTTCGAACTGAGAATAGAAAAGTTGTAGGTACCTACTATTATGGTAGAATATTTTTAACCCACGACTCAAAAACGATCAGTTGTTATGAAAATGACTTGTCTGGCTATGTGTGGCTTCGTGAGCTCGATTCCCTCCGAGGGGCCAAATGTTTGTATGTTCTGCAAACACTTTTTCCTTGGTTTGGTTTTTAATATGAATAATAAAAAATATCTATTATATTAAGTATATCAGATATCTAGTACCCGTAACACAAGCTTAGAGCTTACCATGGGGCTAGATGTTGTTGTGTGTATTATCCGAAAATATAATGTATTTATCCAAATAATTGTCTAATGACACCTTTCAAGCCAACGCTGATAGAGCCATTCAGAGTGCAGAGCCAAACCATTATTTTACGAAAAACTCCCCCTTTCTGGCGCAGTCTTGCAAAAACTAAATAAATACTTCATCGACATTTGCTGCTCAAAGTAATTTATTAATTACTAACTGTCCACCCTCGGCTTCGCGATAATAATAATAGATATTCCAACGGCTAGTTAGCTAGCTTTTGTCATTTACTGGGAAAACAGCAATGTGTATGCTGAATTTGATTCAAATCGAGCTTAAGGAGCGTGAAACGATTTTTTCGTGTTTCGTAATGTGGCCCGGAGAAGCCATCTACCTTCTAGCTCTTCATGCCCATCTTAGACCACATCGTCACTTTACATCAGATGAGATTGTAGTCAAATGAAGGCTTATCTAGCAATCATTGATTTTCCCGCGGAATATTATATAATATTATATTTTACAGGTAAAAAGTAGCCTATGTGATATTCTAATGTATGAGCTACATTATTTGTGAAGTTTCATCCAAATACCTTCTGCAGTTTTTGCGTGAAAGAGCAAGAAACACATATCCTCACAAACTTGCGTGTTTATAATATTAGTAGAATGAATATAAAATATCGTTTTAAGTAATACGTTCTATTGTGTAAGTATATCCAGTCAGAATCAGAGATGTACAAGTAACGATAAAAAGAGTACCTACTCGTATGTATTCGTTACTATTTCATTTACTACTCGTTACTTTCGTATCGGTACGTTTACTCGTTACTTTTGATACCGCATTATATTATGTTCGTGTAACGAATCAAATCGTATTTTGTACAAGTACAGATGCTGTATGTCTATGCGGTGTCGCATCATTCGTAATTTGTGAAAACATCCGTTACATAATCAACGGCCTAATGTTTTTTTTTTAATATTTCCGTATTTTCTACTAAAGTATGTTTAGGATAGTCTAAATTTAGTTTGACTTAAAAGGTAATCATGTTTATAATTTTTTTACGGAGATACTCAATTTACAATGAATTTACTATTTTGAAAATGACTGCAAGATCATTTTAATATTTTACAATGACATCAAAATCCATGATGTGTTAATGTATAATTCGATACCGCATTAACGGTACTTGCGTATGTATACTGAAACAGTGTTAGTACCGATACTACGAAAAATGCGAATAACGTAATATATTCGTAAGTAACGATTCGTTACTCGGTACTGGAAGGAGTACCCGTTACTCTGTACCGAATAAGATTTGCTACAACTCTAGTTATAATAGAATTTGGAACAGTTATGTAAACATTTATGCTCATGTTTAACAATGTAAACCATATATTACTCTTTGCGTCGAATAAGTTCGTGCTTAAATAAATAATATTAAATACATCTTAGTTATACATATAAAATGTTCAAATTACTGCCTGTTCGTTTCATGAAAAATTATTGGATCAACTTAAATGTGTAGGCGCATACAGGTAAAAATTTTTGTCACGTAATTTTTTTAACAAGAAAATAGCTGTAATTCTTTATTTTTTTGTTTGTTTCTAGAATTCTACATAAGTACAAAAAAGTAACTACACCAAAAGTCTTTAACCCTTAACTCTAACTAAATTGGACACGGAGCTAAATCGTCAAGACTTGGTAAAATAGAAAAAAATGGCAGAAACGGGAAACAAACCATCTAAGTTTATTAAAAATCAACCAAATTCAGAGGAAATTAATAATTAAAAATAACGACATCAATAAATTACCGTTATTTGCTCAGATGGCTCCAAAGAAAACAGTGCTCGGTGTATTTAACTCATACATTCTTTGGAACTCAAAATAGCTTTGCCTATTTGAGGTATAGGTTCTCATGAACCATGAAGTCTTTTTTTGGGGTGAGTCTTATTAAAAAAAAACTATTAAGCGTTACAAGTCAACTTCATCAAAATTTTTATGGTAGATACTACATTAAATACGGAGACAAAAAGTTGTACACATACAAATATACATACTATAAGCATAGATAGACATTTTATTGACATTTCATTGTATTTACATTGATAATAACAATTTTATTTTGTTTTTTTTTTTATTTTCTAATTATTGTATGTTTTTTATTTCATTAAAAAAAATTGTGTTATTTTTATTTCATTTCTGAATGTGTATAAATTGTAAAACTTAACTTGCCATGTTTATCGCCCAGTTGTATTATTATGGTTACTAAATTAAATTGAAATATATTATATTACTGGCGTATTAGATGAATGTTTTGATTTTTTATTATATTTTTGTGGTTATTGCGAAATGTGCTCTGAAAAAATATAAAATGTTATAGCCTCCATATTGTTAACAATTCTAACAGGTTTTTTAGAAATTTAAACATTTGTCTGTAAATACTCATACCCTTAGATTCTCATTGGTTTCTTTAGAAATAAAAGTTAATTAACTAATTTAATATATTCTTGAAAGTCGAATCTTCTCCTGTAAAATACCTTTACAGCTCGCAAGGTATATTATGACTGTAAACGGGTAACATACCATGATTGACGGTTTGAGTTACCCGTTTTAGGTCATAATTTTGTTCAATACCATGATCATTTCAAAAGTAATTTCGCAAGGTATTTGACGACCTCTGTGGCTCGGTGGGCGAAGGTCTGCCTGAGAAGCAGGTTTACGGGTTTGATTCCCGTCGGTCTGGGTGTTTTCTATGTATCATAAGTATGTATTTACAAAAAAAAAGTATCTATGTATATATCAGTCACCTAACTCCCATAGTACAAGCTAGTCTGGGGTTAGGTGATTCTGGGTCCGGAGATATTTATTTATTTATATGTTTTAGTGTTTTGTTTGCCATGTTTGTATTTTACTATGTTTTCTGTGTAATTTGTGATCAATAAATTCTATTCTATTCTACGAAAATGATGACTAGTGAAACAATTTTAAATAATGCTTTAGCTTTCCATTTTTTTCACTGAAAAAAAAAAAAAAAAAAACTTAACTTAAAAAAAACTTTCACTTTTCTTTATAGATATGTGCTATATTACTGGTTGTGGCTGTAATCGTGCCCGGTAATTCAGCAGCAGCGTTGCAGGAGGCACAGGCAGTGTACGCGAACGCTCAGCTGAATACCGGTCAAAACCCAGCTTCACAACACCATCAAGTCTACGACTATTCACAAGGTAGTAGGTCATTTCACCCAGAATTTCACTCACAGATCCATAGATGTGGCGCATTTCTGAGTTTTCTTGAATAAAGGCTATCTTCAACAAGCTTTCTAGCCGTTACGAGTGACAAGCATCAGAAGTAAAAATACCTTTGTTTTTGAGGTATTTGCGGTATAGGCCTTTGGGCTGCGATTATCAGAGCGTTCAAACGTTAGTCACAAACGGTCGTTTAAGAGTCGGATATTCTTTATGGGTAAATAGCCTGTCGTATGGCACAATATATCTATTGTTTATAATTTCTTAGGACTAAAACAGGTAGCGGTGTATGAAATATTTTATCTAGTAGATGTTAAACTGCTCTTTGACACGATGTATTTAAGTTTTATTTTAAGAAATGTTGTTATCTTTTCGTCGTAGTAAATCTTTTATCGTTTTAATTTTTTTATCGTGTCTAAGTTTTGTAAAACCAAACTATGGAAATAAATGATTTTGTATCTTGTATCTTGAATTGAAAGGTGCGCTGTTTTTTCCTACATGCTACTCGTCAGTATAATATTAAAGCCAGTCGATATAAGATTTATTGCATTGATTGTACCAAAATAGCTACAATTTACATACAAAAAATAAACTGGGCTGAATGTGGCGCTAAAGAGTGGTGCAAAGGCGATTTTTTTCGTGTTTCGTAATGTGGCCCGGAGAAGCTTCTAGGTCTTCATGCCCCATTTTAGACCACATCGTCACTTTAATCAGGTGAGATGGTCAAATGGAACACCGCTATCCACACGTAGGGATGGCTAAATAATTCCTCTAGCATTCGCATGAGCACTGCAAGAAGTGAACACCTATAACCCTCATAATATTCACAATTCACAATCCCACCAAGCAAATCTATTAGTTCCGCAGCACGCGTTATAAGAACCACACAATAATGCTCAAATTCATACAACAGTTATCAAACCACACAGGAGGTAATCAAATGTCTGACAACAGTGGCGCGGTGGGCGAGGGTCCGCTTGCGGCGCAAGAGGTAGCGGGTTCGATTCCTGCTGAAGGGTCAAGTGTTTGTATGCTCTGCAAGCACTTTCTCCTTGGTCTGGGTGTTTAATATGTATACTAAAAATATCTATGTATGTCTATTATATTAAGTATATAAAATGTCTAGTACACAAGCTTAGAGCTTACCACGGGGCTAGATGTTGTTTTTATTATTACTGTTATTATTAATTTATTTCAATGTTAAAGTGTAAGCATTCTTCATATTACGCATACATTTTAGTACCAAACCATACTTTTATTTTTGACATAATAAGTTTTTCTTTACAGGTTCAGTTCTAAGCAGAAACGCAGCCCCTATAAGCTATCAAACTCTGCCAGAACAGCAATATTACAGTAATCCCCAAATAATATACAATCGACCACCTCCTATTTACCAAGATGGAAGTTTTTCAACCAACCAAAAATACCAACAGTATGGAAATGGTCACTATGTGAAAACCGTCAACATCCCGGCGTCGTCAGGACACGGAGTTGAATATGTCCTACCAGTCGCTGGTCACGAAATAAGACATCCCCAAATCAATCACTCAGAGGCCTCGAACGAAGAAGTTGCTCTTATCTTAGAGTCTGTTGCGGAAGCGATTGCTAAAGCGCACGCAATTCACCCTCATTCTGACCAAACACAAACGACAAATCAGGCAGAACCAGCTGTTGCGCCTCATCTTATCAATCATGCCCAGCCAGGTGAAAATCAAGTGGAAATTAATTCAAAGGGTGATCCTGTGGTGGTCACTGTCCCTAGGAAGCTAAAAAGACGTAAACATAAAAGGCCGAGGGTTCCAAAACCCGCTCTCGTTGCCCCGACAGCACCTAATGCCCCACAATCAGTGACGGACACAAACCCAATAACCGGTGCACAGGCAGTTGCAGCAGTCCATGTTCAAGCGCCACCGGTGGAACAAAGACAAACGAATCCGGCCTCTGACACCCCAGCATCAACACTTAAAAACAACAGTCAACCTCAAAACCCGTTATCGGCTAATGCATCTCCAGCTCCAGTTCAGGCCCCAGACATTCCACCTCAGTCAAATCATGACGCCTCTGACGCTCGTGATGTATTCCCAGCTCAGCCAAGCCCTCCAGTCGCCACGGGTCATCCAAACCCATCTCGTGACGCCCAAAATCCATTGCATGATTATATATGGCCGAGGGTTCCGAAACCCGCTCCCGTTGCCCCGACAGCACCGAATGCCCCACAATCAGTGACGGACACAAACCCAATAATAAGTGCACAGGCAGTTGCAGCAGTCCATGTTCAAGCGCCACCGGTGGAACAAAGACAAACGAATCCGGCCTCTGACACCCCAGTCTCAACACTTAAAACCAACAGTCAACCTCAAAACCCGTTATCGGCTAATGCAGCTCCAGCTTCAGTTCAGGCCCCAGACATTCCACCTCAGTCAAATAATGACGCCTCTGACGCTCTTGATGTAGTCCCAGCTCAGCCAAGCCCTCCAGTCGATACAGGTCATCCAAACCCATCTCGTGACGCCCAAAATCCATTGCATGATTTATTACTCAATTATGTGTACCATAATGCCCCATCTCAGCCCACGCCACTCCACAACGCCCCAAACCCGGCTGACCCAGTCCGGCCAACTCTGCCCTCAAACGCTCCACCTAGCCCGTCCCCAGACGCCCCAACCCCAACCGCAACCTTTAAAACCAACAGTCAACCTAAAAAGCCATTAGTGGCCAATATAGCTCCAGTGGGCCCAGTTCCGTCCCCAGACATTCCACCTCATCCTGACCAAACACAAACGACACATCAGGCAGGACCAGTTGTTGCGCCTCAACTTATCGATCAAGCCCAGCCAGGTCAACATCAAGTGGAAATCACTTCAAGTGCTAATGCCGTGGTGAGCACTGTCTCTAGTAAGCCAAGAAGACGTAAACATAAAAGACCGAGGGTTCCAAAACCCGCTCTCATTGCCTCGACAGCACCGAATGCCCCACAATCTGTGACGGATTCAAACCCATTAGGTGTTCAGGCAGTTGCAGCAGTTCAAGTTCAAACGCCACTGGTGGAACAAAGACAATCAAATCCGGCCTCTGACACCCCAGCCTTAACACTAAAAACCAACAGTCAAATTCAATACCAGTCCCCAGACATTCCACCTCAGCCAAATCCTGACGCCTCTGACGCTCCTGCTGTAGTCCCTGCTGAGCCAAGCCCTCCAGTTGTCACCGGCCATTCAAACCCATCTCCTGACGCCCAAAATCCATTGCATGATTTATTACACAATGATGTGAACCCTAATAAACCCACTGCACCCCACAACGTTCCAGCCACAGTAAGCCCGACCCAATCTCCAAAGGCTCAAAGTCCATGGTATTCTTCATTACTTGATCTTTTGGAACCCAATGACCCAGCTCAGCCAAACCAGACTGACCCAGCCGAGCCAAATCAACCTACCCCGTCCCCAGACGCCCCACCAACATCCATATTTGATTTAGTACTTAATTATGTACATCCTGATTCAAATAATCCAGAGAATGGGGCACAGCCAAACTCACCCACAGAAGCTCCTACCCCAACAGACCTATCCACAACTACCCCATGCCCTGACCCAACTCAGCCAACTTCGTCTCCAGACGCCCAAAATCAATTGGATGATTTATTACTCAATGATGTGCACACTAATGCCCCATCTCAGCCCACTCCATCCCCCAACGCTCCAGCCACAGTAAGCCCGACCCAATCTCCAAAGGATCAAAATCCATGGTGGTCTTCAATACTTGATCTTTTGAAACCTAATGCCCCATCTCAGCCCACTCCATCCCCCAACGCTCCAGCCACAGTAAGCCCGACCCATTCTCCAAAGGATCAAAGTCCATGGTATTCTTCATTACTTGATCTTTTGGAACCCAATGACCCAGCTCAGCCAAACCAGACTGACCCAGCCGAGCCAAATCAACCTACCCCGTCCCCAGACGCCCCACCAACATCCATATTTGATTTAGTACTTAATTATGTACATCCTGATTCAAATAATCCAGAGAATGGGGCACAGCCAAACTCACCCACAGAAGCTCCTACCCCAACAGACCTATCCACAACTACCCCATGCCCTGACCCAACTCAGCCAACTTCGTCTCCAGACGCCCAAAATACATTGGATGATTTATTACTCATTGATGTGAACACTAATGCCCCATCTCAGCCCACTCCATCCCCCAACGCTCCAGCCACAGTAAGCCCGACCCAATCTCCAAAGGATCAAAGTCCATGGTATTCTTCAATACTTGATCTTTTGAACCCTAATGCCCCATCTCAGCCCACTCCATCCCCCAATGCTCCAGCCACAGTAAGCCCGACCCATTCTCCAAAGGATGAAAGTCCATGGTATTCTTCAATACTTGATCTTTTGAACCCTAATGCCCCATCTCAGCCCACTCAACTTTCCAACGCCCCAGCCTCAGTGAACCCAGATAAGCCAAACCTGTTTCTAAGCGCTCAAAATCCACTGTCTGGTTTAATACTTAAATATTTGAAACCTAATGACGCAGCCCAGCCAACTCCATCTCCAAACACTCCACCTACCCCGTCCCCAGACGCCTCTGCGCCATCTATATTTGATTTGATACTTAATTATGTACACCCTCATTCAAATAATCCAGAGAACGGGGCACAGCCAAACTCACCCACAGAAGCTCCTACCCCAACAGACCTATCCACAACTACCCCATGCCCTGACCCAACTCAGCCAACTTCGTCTCCAGACGCCCAAAATCCATTGGATGATTTATTACTCATTGATGTGAACACTAATGCCCCATCTCAGCCCACTCCATCCCCCAACGCTCCAGCCACAGTAAGCCCGACCCAATCTCCAAAGGATCAAAGTCCATGGTATTCTTCAATACTTGATCTTTTGAACCCTAATGCCCCATCTCAGCCCACTCCACCTTCCAACGCCCCAGCCCCAGTGAACCCGGCTAAGCCATACCCGTTTCTAGGTGCCCAAAATCCACTGTCTGGTTTAATACTTAAATATTTGAAACCCAATGACTCAGCCCAGCCAACTCCACCTCAAAACACTCCACCTACCCCTTCCCCAGACGCCTCTGCGCCGTCTATATTTGATTTGATATTTAATTATGTACATCATTCAAATAATCCAGAGAATAGGGCACAGCCAAACTCACCCACAGGAGATCCTACCCAAACAGACCTATCCACAACTGCCCCATGCCCTGGCCCAACTCAGCCAACTTTGTCTCCAGACGTTCAAATTCTATTGCTTGATTTATTACTCAATTATGTGAACACTAATGCCCCATCTCAGTCCACAACACCCCCCAACGCCCCAGCCCCAGTGAATCCAGCTAAGCCAAACCCGTTTCTAGGCGCCGAAAATCCATTGTTTGGTTTAATACTTAAATATTTGAAATCAAATGACCAAGCTAAGCCAACTCCGTCTCGTAACGCTCTACCTACCCCGTCCCCAGACGCCCCACCAACACCCATATTTGATTTGGTACTTAATTATGTCCACCCTAATTCAAATAATTTAGCGAATACGGCCCAGCCAAACTCACCCACAGATGTTCCTACCCCAACAGACCTATCCACAACTACCCCATGCGCTGACCCAACTCAGACAACTCCGTCTCCAGACGCCACAACTTCTTCTATCGATATTGTTGTTATTTCCGTCGACTCATCTCCACCCCCGACTACCCCTATCTTAACGGATCCAATTCCACCCCCGACTGCCCCGTGTCCAGACACCCCAACTGACGTATAGAAAACCTGCATGATTTTGACCCAAATAGTAATGATGATACAACTGACCCGTCCCAGGATGCAGCCGACGCAACGTTACTCAATCCAACGGACTCATCCACGAACTCGGCACTAGATAAACCTGACCCAGCCATACTAAAACCAGCGTCTCATCATAGAAAAGGTGGAGCGGACGAATGGAATCATTTTGTAGAAGTTTTAATCAAAGCAGTGAAGAAAGTTTTTTGAAGAACATGTACCTACGATAAAAAATTACATACAGTTTCTCAATGTCAATTAAACTACGGATACGATTTAACGAGTCGTTTTACTTAATTAAGGTTTAGAAAACGTAATTGATTGTGTTTTATATTCAAAACAGGACTGATTAAATGATGTCAGTATACTTAATTAATTGTGTTTTTTGTAGTGATAATTTCTGCCCATAATTTTTTAGTTATGGACTCAAGATCAAGAATAGAAAATCCAAAGAGGCTTTCATCTTGATAAGATAAGATAACATAAATTAAATTAACATGAAATTATACCATAACTTGAAATAAGTAAGATATTCGTCAATAAATCATTTGTCATTAAAATACACAAACAAAACAATACAAATTATACCTTCTTGCTGTGTACGTACTATGTCTGATACGATAATTGACTTTCTATGGAAGAAAAATGATTTTGTAGCGGAGTGCCGCCTTTCGCTCTCTGGATTGTTAATATTTATACAAAGTTTTCAAAACACCGCTAATTTGTTAAAATCTTAACATCCATCGCAAATCAAGAAGGTTACGGATATGTCTTAATCTTTTTCTGCATAAAATTTAAAAATAGTTTCACCAGCAAAGTGAGTTTTATCACTGATTAAAAATTTAATCCATCGCTTATCGACGGCTTTCTTATACTGTCGACTTTTTAAAATACTCTACTTATACTTGTATTTAATACTGAAAAAGTTGGCAGAGAGCGAAAATCTTCACTCCGTTACGTTACCATTACGACAAAAATAAAAAAAAAATTGATTATAAATTTCTCGACCCCAGGAAAATCAATCTGTTATCCTAGTTTGCAGACTCGGCAAACATAGACATTTTTAATATACCAGCCCATTCAATTAGATGACAATGTTTATTGAGTGGTTCCAATTTCCTCAGATATGGCTGTTGGTGTACTCAGCCACTCATTTATTAGATGTGTCTGTTTGTAAGCCTCGGGCTTTTCACGGAAATGCGGTGGAGCGGACAATAAACGGAATTTTCCGAAAAGAAAAAGTTTTGTTATTGTTAGCACACGTCAAAGATTATCGGTTGTAAAATTATCAAAATAATTATTGTCTGACTAAAAATTTTAGGATAATATTTATTTTTAGTTTGTTTCGTTTTCGTATTAAGTCCAATTTCAAATAAATCATCATCATCACCCTATTAACGTTCCCTCTGCTGGGACACAGGGACTTCTCTCTTGGCGAGAGAGATTAAGCCTTAATTCACCACGCTGGACAAGTGCGGGTTGGTGAATGTCACTCGTGAATGGTGTTAAAAATTGGTTCACTGAAAAAATTATGATGTATCAAATAAAATATAAGAGCCGAATTCAGACCCTTTTTCGGAAGTCGGTTCAAAAAGGAACTATGCACAGAAAAAAAAAACTAATTGGACTATCCACACAACAACATCTAGCCCCGTTGTAAGCTTTATGCTTGTGTTACGGGTACTAGACATCTGATATACTTAATACATATCTTTTTTAATTATACTTATAGAACAGACCACGGAGAAAGCTTTGCAAGATACGATCGCCATATTACAAAACGGTTATTTTTTATATAAATCTCTCGTCGGACAAAGATAAAATATCATACGCTGTGAAGTGGGAATTCAATATTAATTATTGCCTACCAAAAGAAGCCGAAAAGTTAATAATTTCAACGGCATATCCTCAAAGAAATTGCCCATGATAAATATCTTTGGGATTTGACAAGTACATATTGCATAAATATTACCTCAATTACATTACAAGATCTCCCCGTGACTTTGTTTGCCACTTTTTAACCCCCGAAACAAAACAAGAGGTATTTATTAAATGTATGACGTGTCTGTCTGTCTCTCTGTGGCATCATAGCTCCCGAACGGATAAAGTGATTGTAATTTAGTTTTTTTGAATAAAAGGTAAGTTTTGCGCGACTGATCTTAGTCACGTTTAGTGAAAATCGGTTGACCCGTTCAAAAAATATGATTGATGAAAGTGGGGAAAAGAACCGAATATCGGGAAATATTCTCGAGGGGGTTCTTAAATAAAAGCGCATAACGTGTACATTTCAAAATACTTTTTTACTATTAAGGGAACTAAAGTTAGGGGTTGGAAAGGTTTATTTTTTAAATTTAGATTATGATATTGATCTACGATACGAGTTAAGGTATTTTTCTATCATCAGCATCAGAAAATATCTATCCAACAATGTAATGTATTATTGAAGGAACGAGCGAAGCGAGTGAGTTCAAAAATTCAAGTTGATGCAAAATTGATAATGTTTGTAATGAAATAACTGGTTTATTGAAATTGTATTATTATTATTATTTATTTTATCAAACACTAAATCAAAATCAACGTCTTCATATACCTTATGAAAATATTATAAACCTACGATACATTTATAAAAACGATAATAAATAGTTTATTCCACCAAAAACTATTAAATCTATCAAACTATGTTATGAATAATTCATGAATTGAAATATTAAATCTAAAATATTTTTACCAGAATGATATAACATACAAGCCTTTCGCTTTAATATTGTTATATGCAAATAACATGCATAATTCCTTAATTTGAGCATACTCGAATAACTCATCCAATAAGGTAGTTCGACAGGGTATCATTTTCTTATTAGCGATACAACTTGGATGGTAGCATACAACAATGGGCCAGGAGGTATATGAAAAGATTCGAATCAATTCAATAAAACCTATTATTATGACAAATACAAAAACACTTTATTGTACACACGGGGAACTATAATACAACAGCACATAGAAAAATAAATGTACAATGGGCGGCCTTATCGCTAAAAAGCGATCTCTTCGAGGCAACTTTGGATGGACAAAAATTTAGATGAAATAATTAGTGTACAATGTTAAATTAAAAAAATATTCTTTTTATTTGTATGCAAACGTCTTTTAAAATATATTTTATAGAATACATTATTAAAAATGACACTGCCTACTGTAAAATAATAAAACGGTCGGTGACTAGGGATGCAGAAAGAAGCTGCTGACGATACGCGCTGAGTCCAGGAGTGCTACCTTCAGATTCTGACCCTTGATCCAACTTCCCAGCTCGGGCCTCTGAAGTTTCAGTAATAATCAGTAATAATCATTTATTGTTTGTGAATTAATTGCAGTTACATGGAGTCAGGTAGTAAGACTAGTTTAGAGTACAATTAATTCTGCTACAGGAGCATACAAACATTATAAATAACAGTTAATAAAATGATACCTACAAATTAAATAAAATTTATTATTACTCATTAAATGTCATAAAATAATTATTCAATTCAAATAACAATTAATTTATGTCAAATTCATTCAAAAGTATAGTCATTAATAAAATCATCAATGGAATAATATGCTTTTTTTAATAATATGTCGTTAAGTTTAATTTTGAATTCATTAGTGGACAGATCACGAACAGACTTTGGAACATTATTGTATTATTTTTACAGAGTTTGTTGTTATTATTTTTACAGTGACATGGCTTTAACATGTCTACTTTCGAGAGCAGAGACAATTACACGAATTCAATTATAACGATAGTTGGATATAATTGCTTTTGCAAAAGATATTAACGCTATCGGCAATTATGGCTAATTTGATTTCAGATATAAAATTATTTCATGTTTTTCATATATTAAAAAAGAAGTAAAAGTAAAATAAAAGTAAGAAAAGTAAGAAAGAAGAGAAGAGTAAAGTAAGAAGTAGTAAGAAGTTTTGAAGTATTTCATTTCAATACCTATTGTAATGTAAAATATGTTTGGCATTGTGGTGTATTTTTGAAATAGTTTAACCAATAAATTAGTATTTTAGCACGTTCTCTCTCTCTTTTATTCTCTATTATAATAAACACCAAGGCTTGCCGAACATAGAAAATCTTAGCACTTAGGACGTTCGCCTACAGTTTTTTATTGATACTGTCAAATTATCAAAAACTTATATTTAGAAATGTCACCATAATTTATTTTATGTGGTTGGCCGTTTAATCAAACTACTTTTGAAGTTTATTGAAAGAAAATAGTTTTAATTAATTTATATATTCTACAAGCGTTTTCTTGCTTCTTCCACGTTAATCCCATCCACAGCATAATCGGTATGCAAAAAGGATAACAGCAGAATCGCTACCTGCCGCCATAAAAAAAAAACACTAGTTATTTTTCACAGACTTAACAGTAGGTTGTTACTCGCATTTTCTATTTTTTTTCGCGTCTGTGTATTTTTATAACATAATTTCGAGTATTAATCATTTAAATTTTTTTTCGCGACAGAATTTTTACAACTTAATTTCGAGTATTCATTTGGTATTCAGACTGCCACATGTTATTTATTGAGGTTGTTAACGATTATCGTCTGTTGTTGATGTCTTCTGGCCCATTTTGTATTCGTATTTTGTGTAAAGATCCTATAATTATGAAATTGTAGAATATTTAATATTTAATTTTATCTTACGGCAAGATGACAGTTTATAGATACGGCAAAAAATAGATCATGTTTATGCAAATTGAAATAATTTTTGAGATCTTATCTTTTGACAAAAAAAAACTGTAGAAAATTTTACATTACGGTCAAATATTTTAAATCTTTCAAAAAACAAATCAGGTATTAGCAAATTGAAAACTTTTTTAAGATCTTATCTTTTGACACTGATACTCCTATAAGTTTAATATTAAAAGTGAAATATTTTTATGAATAATAAATGTTTGTCTTCAAATTAATTATAGGAAATGTTTCAACTTAAGTTTAGTTGGCCCCGATTTCATCATTGGCTATGAACGCGATCAGATCACAGATTTTACCGCCTAACTGAGATCAAATTGACATTAAGATGTCATTTTTCATTGGTTGAACATGGTTCAATAAAACTCGATTTGTAGTAAAAAAAATTGAAATTGAGCCTTAGACCGCATTATTTGATCTGTTCATTTCATAATTGATTTTCACGATACAGGCTTTGCCTAGTGTAGGGATCGCTGGTTAATTAATTACTAAGAACTGTAATTTTTCTGTAAAAAATATATATTTTGTGTTTTTTTTATCATTATTAAACGTCCATATTACTTATAAATTTAATTATTGATCAATACCATTTATTCTAAATTACTTAAATAATGAAATGTCTCAAAGGTTGCCTGATTCAATTAATTTGGCTGACTCAATGCAGTGAGATAATGCGAGTTCGATTCCCGCTCAGCGATCACACACACATGCTACATACTATGAAAATTCTGAAATAAAATATTCCCCGGTTGATGTAAAATAATATAATAATAAACGCAGTTAATAATAAATAAATAATGCCGCACTCAACAAAATAATTCTTTTAAAAAATATATCCATTTTTGCATATGAAATAAATCTACTTTCGTTGGTTTTGATAAAACCGCTGTACCATAAATAATTTTCGTTCTGTCCTCCGTAAAATCACAAAATGGTGGGAAAGTAATAAAACAGGAATAAAGCCAACCGCCATCTTAAATTCGAAACGTCAACTCAGCAATTTAATTTTGTTTTAATTGTGTTGTCAAAGGAGGTACGCTCCTAAAATAAATCTATTTTTGGTTTGCACATAAATTTAATTGTTTATTTTTACGAGTGAGTGATAATTGGGTGGAAATAATAAAGAAATGAGAATAATGTGTCTGGGTTCACATATTTTGGTTGCGATAATTATTTATTGCTGCAGACGGAAAATTATATTATTTCATCTGTAGTTAATAAATGCGTTAAGTTTGATTACCTACTTAATGTGTTTATTTATAAAAGCCGTGTTGGCTAAGTGGGAGGATACTTGACTATCATTCGGAAGTCGGGTTCAAACCCCGCCACGCACCTCTGGATTTTTCTTCTTGAGAAATGCATATGCGCTTTAAACACGTGCTTTAACGGTGAAGGCAAACATCTTGGGAAACCGGCATGTTCTGAGAACTTTAAAGAGTTTGAAGGACAAGTGACATTCATTTCGTGCGTGGTGGTGAATTAAGGCCTAATCTCTCTCGACAAGAGAGAAGTCCCTGTATCCCAGCAGTTGGAACGTTAATAGGGTGATGATGATATTATGATGATTATTTATTACTACGTTAAAGTAAATAATTTTATAAATAAAATTATCTTATTAATGTATATCCCATTAAACATCTACCTGTATTTTCTTTAATTACTCGTAAGGTCTTGATGATGGATTTAAAACGTATAATGTGATACGGTTATACCTCTATAATAATGAAACGTTTTTATGAACACAGTAAAGTCCTTTTACTTATCATGTTAAATTTGAAATTCCCTGAAATTGTATATGTAAAATTCAAGGCCTTCCTTTTATTATAGATAGTAAGTTACTTTGTGAAGAATAATTATAACAATTCTGTCTTTTGATTGGCATCGTAAAATTTGGCACAATTTTTATTAACGATTTCTGGTTCAAACCGACAAAAGTTGAATTGTTTCTTTGAATAAACATTGAGTCTTCTTTAGCTTTGTTTAACTTCCCCTCTATCAAGAAAATATACTAAGAGCTAGTCACTCATAATAAATAATTACTTTACAATCGTTGTTGCGGTGTGTCGGAGTAAAACGTCTAGCGAAATCCGTTTACGGAGAAAACGTATCTAAAATCTGAGTTTTGGTAAAAAAGACCTTTATCATCATCACCCCTGTTATTCCCACTGCTGGGACACAGGGACTTCTCTCTTGACGAGAGAGATTAGGCCTTAATTCTCCACGCTAGCCAAGTGTGGGTTAGTGAATGTCACACGTCCTTCAACACTTTTTAAAGTTTTCAGAACATGCCGGTTTCCTTACAATGTAATCCTTACAAATTGCAAACTCCTCGTTTAAAAACTCCTGTTCTACATTTTAGTGTAAGGTAATTACATAATTTTGAAGGGTACAGTCGAGAATCATAAATATGTAAGCATAATCAAGGATTACCAAGGAAATAGGTACCTTCATAAAAACACCTTCAGATCTAGGTTTTTTTAGCATTCAAATTTGCATACCTACTGTTGGGTAGGCGGAAGGGTTGTAGGGTGACCATGAAAAATGCAGATTATTACCAAAAATAATAATTTGGATTTTTTAATAATGAAACAGTTAGGATACTCCTTTATTTTTTTTTCTGAAAATGGAGGTTGTCTACCCGTATGTTTTTATATGATGGATTTATTAATTCATGTTATAAGGCATAAATATTGTAAACGTACTACAAAATGTATTTATAAAATTTTTTTAGTTGATAAAATAATATAAATAAAAGAAGAATAAAATAATCTAATAACAGGAGTTTATTTTAATTTTGTTATACTTACACTTTATAATTACAGCCGGGTTAAATATCCACGAGATAAAAAAGCGAACGGATTCCTTTTTTCCCCTATTTCCTTGAAACTAAAGAAGCAAACGCAATATCCGATAAAGTAAACAAGAACAAAAAACTTCAGAGGATTTTGACTTAAAGGAGCGGAGTTTTCAATACAACGCTCATTTTTTAAGTTATAAACATAACTTGTTAAACGTAGCAAACAAGTACATGGAGATAAAGTAGTTTATGTAACTGAGAGATAATTATGACCTAAAACGCTCACTAGATATTGTTGTGGCTATTGTAATATCATGACATTAATAAAACATTTATTGCATTTTTAACTATAAAAATTAAATACATTTGAATAGTTTTGTTCCAAAGTCCCTATTGATATTTAAAATTAAAATGCTTACTAACATTTAAAAAAAATTACGTATAATATTATCAACTGTTTCAAAATAAATAAAAAGCTAACTGTTTTAAAATATTTATATTATACTATAAAATATGATATAGAAAAGTTGCTATTAAAACGTCACTTAAAATATAGCTATGGAAACGTCGTCGGGTTAAGCCAAATAAGAAATTTCACGAAACGCGATTCGCAAAGTTAAATTAACTATGTATGTTACTCGTTTCAAAAAACCGTTTCGTTTTGTTTTAAAAACCATGTTAATTTAAATATTGTTTTTCATTCTGGACGCCAACAATGAGGTGTCGACTTCGCCAGCTTAATTCCTTGTAAACAAAGTCAAAGTTAAAAGTCTCCAACATGCTCAAGCTTTGAAATGGAGATGGTCAGGCCACTTAGTCCGTAGGTACTACAGACATAGGTGGAGCCATAAAGCTACTTTATGGCAGACCCTTCAGGCAAGATAAGTCGACCACAAAAGATATGGGTATATGAAATAACCATGGGCAGGAAAACATGGACAAACAAGGAACAAACAGAAGGAAATGGCAAATGTTCGAGGAGGCATATACCCGAGACTTACTTGAGTTATGTTCCTATGTTCCCCAGGTGGGGTTGAGGACCGTGCATCGCCATCCTGTTCGGTCTTGACCTTCGCGCATTATCTCACTCCAGGTTTTACCAATGGCCTCCGCTTCAGCGTTGATCGAGCGCCGCCTGGTCTGCATACCCGTAGAGAAATCCCTTAAAAATTTTTTTTTGTTACAACTTTTTTTTTAGATTAATCACACAGCTTCCCCTCACCCCAACTAAGCAGAGCTCGCACTACGGGTGACTGATATACTACATAGACATTTTGTTTTTGTAAATACATAGAATTACGAATATCCATACCCGAAACTAGAAATTGTAGATGTTGGTATATGTAAAGATTAAATTTAACAATATTATTAAAATAAACATTATGTTATTTATAGAAAAATAAAGGCTTTTCTTGTATGTTATTTTATTTTATTTATATCCTCTCCTTATTAATCTTAACACAATCTGTTCAATGGGCTTGTTGAGCAGCTTATTTCAAAGCCATGGTTCCAAATTTCAAAGCCATGGTTACCCCAACATTTCTGGCGGCTCCCCAAAACTAGGGAGAAAGCGGGAGGAGGCTGATTATAAGAGTTAGCAATCACATTTGATAGCTACTAATTCTACTGCAGCTCTGCGAACAAACACTTTTCGAGCCAAATCTGTTTTTCTACTTTATATCCATTAAACGGCTTTGTAGGGCCTAGTTAGACTTTCAATTTAAAAAGTATCTTAAGGCTAGATGTTTATTTATTTATACTTTGTGCACAAAAAACAATGTACAGAGGAGGACTTAATGCTAGAAGCATTCTCTACCAGTCATCCTGGGCGTGCAAGAAAACAAATCAGGCACTATAAATATAAAACTTATTTAAATATGTATATACATATAAAATGATGAAGTATTAATAAATACATATATAAAGATGTTGTGTGTAATAAAGGATTTCTAAACAAAATTGGGAATGGAAAATTGTGCGAATGGCAAAAAAAGGGACGCAGGAATAACGCTATTGGTAAATTATGCGCCGTACTCAGTGGGAGCACACTCGACTTTCATTCCGAAGGTCGTGGGTTCAATCCCCGCCGCACACCTCTGGATGGTTCTTTTAAAAAGTGATGTGAAACTGAGTGACGTTTAAACACTTGATTTAACGGTACAGACAAACATATTTGAATTTATAAGAATTTTTAAGAGTTTAAAGGACATGCTACATTCACCGACCCGCACTTGGCCAGCGTGGTGAATTTTTATTTTTATTTTATAATTTTTGGAAAACCAACAGCTAGGTAACTAAATACTAAACACAGTGTGTAACCAACGGCTAATTATAAGTTTCCACAGATATAAGAAAAAGTTACTAGTTATATGAAACAGTCGAATAAGGAAAAAGACAGCACATTTGGTTTAAAATACAAACTAAGTTACAATAAATACTTACGCAAAGAAATAACTACTCAACCAGTGTTTAAGACGCTTGGTTGAGGTATTAAATAAATCTAAATCTACTTCATCTTTTTTTTATTGCGGCCTATTCTCTCTCGTTAAGAGTCACTGTGTCCCAGCAGTGGGAACGTTAATTGCATCATGCATATGTTGTTATTGTATTCATAATGAGGCCATAGCAAGTGAATTCGCCGTAACAGGGGGCTGGTGTACCGTGAGGTTCGAAATGTCAAATAATAAGTATGGTTTGTTTTAGGGTTCCGTACCCAAAGGGTAAAACGGGGCTTTGTCGACTGTCTGTCTGCATGTCACTAGGGTGTATCTCAAAAACCGCGACAGATAGAGAAGACTCAGTTAAAAAAATTGAAGCGAACTGACAAGACAATGTTAAATCCTTGATATTTTTTAGTTATTATTCAAGTTAACTTTTATTTAACATGCCCATGTGCTTTTAAGGAAATAAACGTTTTGAATTTGAATTTAACAGGTACTAGATCTGATATAACTACTTGATGCAATAATACCACGTCTCATGAATGCAAAACGGTTCGTTTGCTTTTTACGACTCTAGTAAGTATGTAAAATAAAGCAGTGTAGACGCAACGACGAAGCAACGGGCCCGTGTTGATTTTTCCGTTTTCTTATAGTAGTCATACTATTTTGTAATGTGCACGATGCGCTTTCATTTGAGACCCCACTCGAGTATATTTGCAGATTTTCGGCTTTTCTTCCCCACATTTACCATCATAACTTTAAAACGAGTCAACCGACTTTCATCATACATGTCTAAGAACACTCGCACAAAACACGCTTTTCATACAAAAAAAAACTAAATTTAAATCGCTTCATCCGTTCGGGAGCTATGATGACACATACAGACAGACAGACTCGTCAACACTTATAACACCCCTCTTTTTTCGTCGGGGTTAATACAAAAAATGTATTATATCAATAAGGAAGGTAGAATTTGGTAGAATAATTATTATTGACAGTGACATCTGGTGCGATGGGTAGCAACTTGGCATCATAGATAATAAATAAATCCGAAACCAAAAGAGCTAAACCTCGTGTGGCCTTCTAGCACCATGGACGTAAGTCGGGGTAAAATTTTGTGGCAATTAAGTGCCAGAGGGCGTTAGAGTGGAAAAGAAAAATTCCAAATGATATGACATCAAACGTCAAAATTGACAGTTCAGTTCGATTGGCATTTTTCAAGTGCTTAATAAACGTTAAAATATAATTAAAATTCTGACGTGGACGCTGGTAAACTGCGACAAACCAAACGCAGTAGCCATTAATAAGGAACTGAACTGAACTATAATTAAAATGAAAAGCGGAAACGATAAAATTGTCAGTACGTTTCAATTCAGTTTACAATTGTCTATCGCATAGTTCTAATTTAATGGTTTGTCCGTATGACACATCGTCCAATATTTAACCCCAGGCTGCAGGGAAATTTAAGTTTTACAGTCCTTGTAATAATTACTATTTTACAACAGCAAAGTCATTATAATATGTCATTAAAACATATTAATTCAGGTTTAACGACATCCAAAATGCCGCCATAAATTTATGCCATTTTATGTCTGGATAGGCAATTGCAAGTTTAATGAAATTAGTAATTTGTATTTAATTTTGAAGGCTTTTGGGGTGGTTTGTTTAATTGTCTGTATTTTATTTATACTTAGAACCGAGTTAGTCAATACATTTTTCATCTCTTTAAACTTTGAAATACCTTAAATGCAAAAAAATAGGTTCTAATTTAAATTCAGGAAAATGCTATTTTACTGTTCATCCGACCCAGTAAAAATGTTTTGATTAACCATTCCATAAGGGAAGGGAATCAAGTAGTTAGGTATATTTGGCTGTACAATTATTATTATTAGGATAGTAAAATGTTATTAATTTAATAAAAAATATAAATTCCTAGATCCACAAAGCACCATCGAGCAGTAAGCTCTTCTAGGCTTGTTTAAATTAAATTCATTACGGTAAATTAAATATTTGTAAACAACATTCTAACAATTTCCGCAAAAAAAACGTAATAATAAACGAAACAGCATTTTAAAATTACTTTAACGTTCTTGAATGTGCCGTTTTTCTAACAATTTCCACAAAATAAAATAAATGAAAGGGATAAACACAAAGTAGTACATAATGTGTTTTACTCCAAAAGATGAATAGCCAAGGTCCCTGCTAATAGTGATAAGAACCGCCCAAATGTTTATTTTCTCCTTCAGTGTCGCCACAATCTGCCACTTTGCTACCGAGAGGGTAAATTCCCGTTTTCGTGGAAATAAAAACCCATGCTGAGGTTTGAGAGCATAGCATCCATTCTTACGAATGTGAAGAGTCTCATTTGAACATAAGGGTATTGGATGCGAACGGGGTAGGGAGGTAGTCAGTGCTGGGGCAAATGGGGTACATAACTAAAATTAATTAAATACAGAAACTGAAAATATATGTATTGTGTAGGTACAGGATTTTTATACAATCGAAATTTATATAAACCGCTACTCCAGAACTTTAATGGTCTCCATCAGTTTCTTACTAAATTTAATATGCAAAAAATAATAGTAAAAATAATAAATATGTTTATGTAGTCATAATGCCTATTGTTGCTTGAATTCCTAATAAATAAGGTAGCTATAACTTTTTAAATTATCATGGTTTTTAACAATATTATGATTTAAAACGGGTAACATACCATCATTTGACGGTTTTTGAGTTTTCCGATATTTCGACGCTGTTGCAAGCGCCATGATCACGGAAACAACTCACGGCGCAGAAATTGTTGTTCCTATAGACTATGATTGTTTTTTTTGAAAACATACAGTATTTATAGACTTAGTATTAAGCTATACTTATATGTTTAAAAGCCGTGTTGGCTAAGTGGGAGGACACTCGACTTTCATTCCGAAGGTCGTGGGTTCAAACAACGCCACGCACCTCTGGATTTTTCTTCTTGAGAAATTTATGTGCGCTTTAAACACGTGCTTTAACGGTGAAGGCAAACATCGTGAGGAAACCGGCATGTTCTGAGAACTTTAAAAGAGTTTGAAGGACATGTGACATTCACCAACCCGCACTTGGCCAGCGTGGTGAATTAAGACCTAATCTCTCTCGTCAAGAGAGAAGTCCCTGTGTGTATATGTTTAAAAAAAAATGAATATTTCAGGAACTACGAATGACTGCTTTAGTGGGCGAGGGTCCGCTTGCGGCGCAAGAGGTAGCGGGTTCGATTCCCGCCGAGGGTGAAAGTGTTTGTATGTTCTGCAAGCACGATCTCCTTGGTCTGGGTGTTTAATATATGACTATTATATTAAGTATATCAGATATCTAGTACCCGTAACACAAGTTTAGAGCTTACCACGGGGCAAGATTTTGTTGTGTGAAATGTCTGGAAATATTATTATTATTTTTTTTTTTTTATAGCCTTAAATACAATAATGTAGTATGTATTTTGATTCCTACATGAATGACGTAAACCACAAAAATATTTTAGCGCCTCTTCAATCGAAAATCTATCAAAACAAATCCTATCTCTAAATCCACCTTAACTATCCACCTTGTGTGCTTAAGTACCTAGTAAGTAAATAGCTTAATATCGTACGTACAGAACCTTATACAATGTAAAAATTTTGAATTAAGAACGTTCTTATCCGCTCATTAAAGTTTAATATTAAAATTTGATGATAAGATTAGTACAAGTAATTAAAACAATTTTATAAATCCAGGTGCCGAACTGTTTAGAATAAGTAAAAATGTTGTAATCTCCTTGTAAATGAACTGTTTGTTGTTGATTATGATAAATAAATAAATATTTCCGGACTACTCACACAGCATAAATTAAATATATTTGAACCTAAGTCCGTCCCTGTAACCATTGAGTAGGGACTTATGTTTGTGTGTAAGTGAGGTGTCTACAGTTGTAAGGATCGAGAGTCATTGGATAGAACCACATATACAACATCACACGATGCTGAAAGACCGAAGGGTGTTTACAGTCGGCTCTAAGGTTTCCAAATAGCACCTTTTGTGCTCCAACTAATTTATATACAAATAAATTCTATTTTTATTATTTTTTTATAACATTAAACCCCCTGTTCCATAAATTATTTAATTAAAAAGAATCAATATTATGCCTAATAAAAATACACAAAAATAAATCAATTTATTTATTTTCATGAAATTATCATAGAGATCCTCTGGCTACGTGAGGTATAGTTTAGAAAGCATATGTATGAAATAGGTTTAAAAATCTATGTATAATTATATCTATGGATGTATTGTCTTTTATATCAGATGACTTATACCCGTAACGACGAAAGACCTTGGGTCTTTCATGCCCCATCTTAGACCACATCGTCACTTTACATCAGGTGAGAATGTGGTCAAATTAAGGCTTATTAAGCATAAGAAAAAAAATTAGGTTCATTTGTGTAACATTTCTTTTAAAAACCCTAATTTTACTTCTGTTTGTATATATTGTTTAAAACTACTATGTAAATATGACAGAGTAAAATATGAGATTAGTGGCATTTTTTTTTAAATGTTTGATAAGCCTCCATTTTACCACAATCTCACCTGATGTTAAGTGACGATGTGGCTTCTCCGGGCCACAATACGAAACACGAAAAAATAGCTTCACGCACTGGCCCAGCCCGGAGGGTGGTGACAAGCCGCGGCCGAAGCCTACCATCAGAGACTGTTCTTAGCACCACCCGGAGGTCACGTGTAAGGATTCAGAGGGTTACGGACGTGAACAGAAAAACCTCCAATGATTACTATTAAAAAGCATATTTAAAAACTCGAGTTTCACACTTAACAGAAAGCTTTCTAATGCCATAACAGATATAGCCTTAACCCTTGTCCGAACAACCCCTTACAAGGACCTATTGGCCATTCCGGACTCCGGAATCCGGATACAACCACTTCGTATCCGTAACATACGTGAGAAATGTCAGATCTAATATTATAAAGCTGAAATTTATTTGGCTGAGCATAAATCAAAATGACGGGGATAATGTTTGGTAGGGTTTGTATTTATAGCATATACAAAATAAAAAGAGATGTAAGATCTGATTTATTACAAGTAGTAGGTAAACACGAATTATGTATGCGAAAGTACTGAATTTCAGCTTAATTTGAAACCGGACGGAAGTTGTAAAATATTGTACATTCATTTTTGTTTCTCTATAATTGAAGTCACATATTTGTACTGTATTTGTATAATTTCAATTTTAACAAATAACATTAAATAGTTTTAAGATTTAACGCGCACGGAAACATTGTTAACAACCATCACAGGTTGGCAGGTAGAAAATGCCTAGGCATTAAGCCCACCTTTTTGTACACAATTCAACGTTGTGCAAATAAAGTGTTTTAAATAAAAAATAAATAAAAAATAAACGAGATAATTACACTAATCACGATATTTGTAGATCGAAAATGTTGTTATTTACGAAGGAAGAGCGATGTATTTCCTACACAAGTGTCTCTTGACTCCTTCGGAAGCTCCGGAAACTAACATGTAGAAGGTTTACCGTAAATATTTTTTTATTTTTTAGTTATATACAATTTATTAAATTAAGTCTGTAAGCACAAACAATTCGCTATCTTCTCATTTTTTATTCGGTTCTTAGAGAAATGCCCCAAGCATAACTCTACCCGTATAGCCCGTAACGATAACTATTAAGTGTATAACTTATAAAATTACGATGAATTATGATGGGCTCCGTCTGAACTATGTATATAAAATTTTTCGGTAATAATAAATAAAAGTCCTAATTTTTTTATTCTTCTACTGTATTATTTGATTTTTATTGGTAATTTTTAGTTTTTAATGTGATATGGATTGAAATTATCTGAAATAAATGAATATAATAATAATAAACACGGTATTATCTATACAGTATTCCAACTTCATAACGGTCGAAACGCGTGTTACGTGCCTCGATCGAGGCACGGCAGTTGCGAGTGTCACGCAGTGACTAACGGTCAGTGAGTTGTTTTTTTTAACTAATAACCACATTTTTCTATATAAGTTTAAGATCCTATAAAATATGACGAGTAGAATATATTATGCTATTCATTTAATAATAAAGCATTTCGTATATCCCAGTCGAGGCGAAACATTTTTCGCTAGCAAACTTTAAAGCCGGTTTTGTTTTATTAAATCTACTAATAAAAAAATGCGTTCATATAGCATGCATATAACTTTAGGCAATTATCCAACACTCGGCCGAGCATGAATACTGTATAGACAAAATTACCGTGATATAAATGTTTTATTTTCCAGAGGGCAGAATTCGGCAGGCAGTCTCAACGGCCATCTATTCCAATTGTCGTTATCTCAGCCCGCAGGACGCCACTTTTTCTTTATTTCCTCGTTTCTTCCGTGTTGTGGATAAAGTTGGAATATAGGAAATTATATAACCATTTAATATTATTTAGGCATTATGTTGAAACTCATAAAAAAGGATATTTTCTTCATATATCATGAGTTTGCTTGTTTGTTTAAACGCGGTAATCTCAGTAACTAGTCCGTTTGTATTATTATTTCAATGTTAGACTTATTTATTGAGGAAGGCTAATAGGTTAAACCGCGGGAAAATACGATGTTCCCGCAGGAAAATCCATAGAACACGGGCAACGTAATGGCGTGAAAAGAGCTATTCGCAAATAAAGCTGCACTTGCAGTTCTCCGCGCAGAGCTAGAAACAATTAAATACAAAAAATACAAAATCTTTATTCATAACTTAATTTAACAAATTAAAAACAGTGTTTGAGGTTCCCTTTTAAGTAAAAAATACCTGTGTTAGGGAACCTCGCTCTTCCAAGTACATAACAATTAAGTAGATTAAGTTATACTATTATTACTATTACTTTAGTGTATAAATAATATAAAGAATAACAATTGATACCTTAAACGACGATGACATTAAACTTTCATTTTTGTAATCCATTAAAATTTTAACTAAGAAAAATAAACAATACTTTAGTAGGTACCCGACCCAAATTGAAATTGGTGAAAGTTCTCAAAAAGGAATATAAATTGTACCTAAAAGCCACCGTCCATAATACTTGCAATTTTTTCTCTCCATCCACGGTTGTCTGGAAGAAATTGCTTTTAGCAATAAGACCGCCCATTACGCATTCTAGGTTTAGTTTAAATTTCTTATTGTATTGTTTCTTTGTTTGGTGTGTAATACTTTATTACTTTTCTTTTCTATTCAATTCTCACTTTGTCAGCAACATACATATTTTATTATATTTCATAGTTCGACAGTTTCCGATACAGATGTGACGCAGGGCCACATTTATTGAGTTTTTTCATACTTTAGATTGCGCTCACATATCTCTGTTTACTCAATTCTGTTTGTAGTTTTTGTAGATCATTCAATTATTGGGTACAAGAGTTTTCTGAAAAACAATGACGGTTTCCCTCTGAACTGAAAAAGGAAATCTGGGTTGACTGTGGAATACATTTGGGTCGATTTGCGATAAATAATACTATAATGCCATAGGGTGAGTTTGAACTATTTTAGGTTGAGGTGAGAAATGGGATGCAACGTCATGGGTAGAATATGGAGCAACCCCTTGTTTACATATCTATTTTAGAATACGTACCGTTACATGCAGCAACAAGCTACTTAAATGTATGTTAATAATTATGCACTTATGTTTGTCGTGTGTGAAGCAACTCTGTCACTACAAGGGTCAACAGAAAACCAGCGCTGAGTAGGTAATCAAATGTATCTACTTAGCTTAAGCTAAGTTGACTCTTTTTGGTCATAATAATTTTGCTTAGAGGTGATTAAAGTCCTCTTATTTTTTATAATTAATCTTAATCTTATCTCTAATTCAAGTTTAGCCTCATATCAGTTGATTTAATTATTTGAACCCCTGGAAGAAGCAAAAAAAGTTAAATAAAATCTTTAATAACCGTCTTATTCTTAGTGATGATTGTTATAATTGAGAAAGATTTGACTTTAGTAATAAATACCACTTAATGTAGACAATTAAAAAGAATATTTATGATTGACTCAAAGAAATTTGTTCTACAGATTTACACTTAAAACATATTTTTTCGGCAAATTCTACATCTAACACCGCATCTTCACTTTACAATAGTTGAAATTGTAGTCAAATGAACGGCATAATGATTTCATAAAAGAAATTGATTCCATTTAAAGGGGTTCCGACATTTATGTAACGAGCCTGACCTACTAGACCGCCATTAAAAAAACGTAATTTTGTACTTTTTAAACCGAAATATATTGAAAACCGTAAACTTTATTTATTAATATTTTTTTTGGTAATCTTTTACACTATTATTTCACATGGATTGAATGAGTGGCCGCAAAATATGCTTTTTCAAAATGGCGGATGAGTGATCTTATAAAATCTAAATTTTAAATTTAAGAAAAACCCCCGACTTTTAAGGAAGTTAATGCACTTGGGGCCTTAATTTCCTTAAAAGTAAAACACCATAATATTTTGTAATGTGCACGCGATGCGCTTTCATTGGATACCCCACTCGAGTATTATTAGCCGATTTTCGGGTTTCCTTCCCCACTCTAACCCCCATAACAAAAACAGCACAACCTATTTTCATGAAACATGTCTAAGAACAATCACGCAATCACGCCAGACTCACCTTTCATACAAAAAAAATAATAATCGTGCCATTCGTTCGGGAGGATGTCCCAGACAGACAGACAGAAACACAGGCAGACACACAGACAGACACGTCAAACTTATAACACCCTTCTTTTTTGGTCGGGTGTAAAAATGTTGAAATCCCTTTGATAGGAATCGTTGCAAAAGTATTAACGAGTTATCTTCAATAAATAATCCATATTTTGTAGACTGTTTGATGGCAGTTGATTTTTGTTAAATTTTATTTATTCACTCTAAAAATATTGATTAACCCACAACGCAACTACTTTTATACGACTCAGTTATATTTTGATAGAACATACATCATGTCCGTTACGCATGCTCACTTCCGCCGGAAGCGGCTCGGCTAAGGCTTCCGCCTTTCAGCTCTACGGTTATATAGTCTGTGGTCACGGCATACCATGCAAGCAAATGTTGCTAGCAGCCATTATGGTTTTGTGATTTTAATTAGAGTTTAATAGAGTCCTGATGGTGTTTGTACCCCGCATTATATTACACAAATATTTTACAAAATAGCTGCCTGTAGGTACCAAATTTTGATTATTATGAGAAAGATTATATACTACACCTATATAGGGGTCCGTGTACAGATTATACAAATTTTGCCAAAAAGACAAACAAAAATTAGAAGAACAATATATATGTACCTATGTATATGTATTTGTAAGTGAAAAAACATGCAGTCAGAGCGGTCGCCCATACAAATACTGACCTGGTACAACGTTGCTAAACTTTATAAAAAAATATTTTGTTGTATAAAGAGCTTTTTGTGTTTTATTTTTGTTATTTGAATTATAAACATCTGATAGAAATAAACATTAAAAATGTTTATTTCATAAGGTACTTTTATACATGGGGGAACATTCATGGGGAATGAAATCGGTAAACAAGAACCTCCCCGGCGCACATTTCTTTTTTGGTCAACTTGAATTAATCACCCTGTATATAAGTTTTGAACCTCTTTGAGAGGAAACGTCTATCTCAATGTTCAAAAGTCAGCCAATGTTATGGTAAAGGTATGTATAAAGGCCCTATTTAACTTCTTTACATGCCCCTTAAAATTCAACTCGCCCTTCAAGTAAAGGGAACAAGCACTTGTAAGTTATATCTGGGTAGAATTTCACAGGAGTGCTCATGTTCGAGAGCGAGTTGCGAGTTTGCAGGGGCAGTGGTCTCTACAGTCTAGAGAGGCTAGATACAAACCAGCAACTAATAGTCGCCTTCCGATTGCGGAGAGCTAAAATAGTTAACAGCGGTTATACATAATTTTAAATAAAAAGTCTTTAAATGTCTACAAAAAACCGAAGACTTAAATAGCTCGACAATAACCTAAGGTAAGGGTTTTATATTGATAGTGCCTAATTTATTTTCTGCCAGGATAACTGGTAGGAAATGCTTCTAGCATTATGCCCTCCTCAGTACATTGTCTTTTTTGTGCACAAAGTATAAATAAATAATAGATTTTGATTCAGATTTATTTATTTCACCTTATTATAACAATGGTTGCTACACTAGGTAAGTCATTTAATACATTCTTTCTTGGTTAAATTATCCATAAACAAATTACAAAAAATCAGATGTCAATTAATTAAATACATTTTCCAAATAAATGAGTTCAACGTAAATATGTTAATATGTAATAAGGGATTATTATAATTTATTTAAAAAAATAAGTCGGTCACAAACAAGTAAGTAAATGAACAATTGTTGCAGGACAAACCACATAGCCTTCCAGCCCTGTGGTAAGCATTATTATTATTAATGCTTTTTATTATTATTATTATTAAGAATACTTTATTGCACAATAAAAATACAGAGTTGTACAAAAGGTGGGCTTAATGCCAAGGCATTTTGTACCAACCATTACAGGTATTGAGATGTAATTTGGCGTGCTAGTACAAAAGCATCAAGCTTGTGATACTGGGGTACTTCTGATAACTACCTCTACTGATGTCTATCTGCTATCTGCGTCTACGTAGCGGGAGAGTCTGCCTCGCGGTGGATGCTACCCATGTTTTACTATAGCTCTTTGTACAGTACGCGTCTCTAACTGGTAGCCCTCTTGCAGTAGTAGTTTCTATGCAAAAGGGGGTACCAGTTAGCGAAGTATAATGTACAACTACGCCCCATTTTTTTTAAATAGTGGGGATGAATTGTGTGTTGGCCGGGGTGGGGGCAAGTGTAATAATCCCGTCTGCATACAACAAGTAGAAGCTTGGTTAAGTCAATCGTCAAAATAAAAAGCTATTTTAAACGCAGAAACAACAGCGCGACATTTAGTTGCTCGTCTGATTTCTCTAATAATAATATATTATTATCTTGGAGAAATTGCAACTTGAACTGACCCGAAACTTCTTCCTGAGAGAGGACTCATTAATAATTTGTACTTTTTATGTGAGATATAACAAAATATGTTATGGGCCTTCTCAATCTCCGGGTAAAATAGCCAATAATTATAAAATTAAAGTAAGCTGACAACTGTCAGTGATTGACTGAAAGAGGTTGCTCAAATTTTTAATCATTGGTTATTTTACTCAAATATGGTGAAACAGGCCCTAAGAATATAAAGGCTTCAAACGGGTAACATACCATGGTTTGATTATTTGAATGTATTTAGAGTTTTTTTTTTGTTTTTTACTTGAAAAAAAAACAAAATTTTTCATACAAATTTGGTCATATTTAAACTTTATAAGATTCGTTCTAGTCCAGTTGTAGTCGAAATGTTAAGTTGAGTAAAAGTTGAGTATGCTCGCACTTAGCCAACACGGCTTCTACAATTAGGTAAACTCTAATGTGCGTAAACATAAAACAATAATTTAAACAAAATTTACTGGTATTTGAATCCGTATTTGAAATTTCCTAACTCATTACCGAGCTGTGTAAGCTGATAATTATGTTTTCAACGGAAAATAACAACATTTAAACTGAAAGTTAGTAAATTAATCTGCCCGTTAAATTAAATATTAAAGTAAAATTCTGAACGAATATTTTTTCGTCATTTTATTTATTTTCACCTGTTTTGATGATTATTAATCAAGTCTCACGTTTTATTTAAATCAGAAACAAATTACAAAATGAAAATAATATAATTTGTAATTGTGAGATAGATTCATACTACACCTAGGATTTCGTACACAGTTTATACACATAGATTAATAAAAAAATTAAACTAAGTAAACATTTTTGGAGTTTACCCCTTAAGAACCGATTTGAGTTATAAGGCCCGGTACGGAAATTTTATGAGGCACGAAAAGTTGAGGCGTTACGTAGAAAGAGACAAACATTTATATCTGTAGGATTGAACGTGTAAAAGAATGAGATAGAATACATTACACAGCGTATCTCATTCTCGGGTCTCCTCTTTGCGCGATACTTCGTAGTCTGTATTTTATTTATATTGTTTTGTAACATACTTTATGTAATACGCTTTATTGAAGTAATATAAATAATCCGAATAATTACAGATATAATGTTTGTTTCTCTTATCATTTTAGCAGATGCGTTCATTCACCCTTTTTTTCTATTCGATATTTATATCACAATTATCGTTCGTAATGAGTAAACTCCAATCGTGCGTCGTAGCTGACACACACACACTTTTGAAGTGAAACTTCTATAGGATCGTAGTGATTTCGAACCGGATGCAAAAAGATGAAACGGAAATGGTAAGAGACACAAATACATTATTTAAATTTCTTTGCGCGATATTTCGTAGTTGAGACTACGAAGTATCGCGCAAAGAGGTACTGCTGTATTTTATTTATATTATTTTGTAACATACTTTATGTAATACGCTTTATTGAAGTAATATAAATAATCCGAATAATTACAGATATATGTTTGTTTCTCTTATCATTTTAGTAGATGCGTTCATTTACCCTTTTTTCTATTCGATATATATCATAATTATAGTTCGTAAGTAGTAGACTCCAATCGTGCGTCGTAGCTGACACACACACACTTTTTTTTTATTCTTCTTATTCATTCGTCGATTTACTGAAGTTTCACTTCTATCGTGTGTGAATCGCACACACACCTTTTTTTATATTTATTTATAAGCTCCTATATTTGATATCAATATTTGTTTTTTTTATGAGATATAACACGACGAAGTCTTAGTAATAGTATTCCGTGTTACTCTTACGGTACGAAACCATAAAAATCATGCACACGTTTTTCAAACATAGTTGTCATGCTTTACCTCCAATCTTCAGATAAACTTTTAGCCAAATTGACCACACTGCATCCAAGTAGTCATTTCGAGCTCAAGGCAAAAATCTAAAGTAGTCAAAATTTATTCTAGACATCAGCCCCCTCTCTTGTCGAGAGAGATTAGGCCTTAATATATCTGCAATTCTAGGCTATTGAAAGCTGGGTTGTTCTATTCGCTTCTCAACTCAGTGTAAAGAATTGAAGCGAACTGTTATTTCCTAGATTATTCTTAGTTTTTATTTAAATTAGCTTTTAGTTGACCTGTCCATGTATGCATAAGCGTCTAAGGAAATAAACGTTTAGACTTTGACTTTGGCTATAGCAGACAGCTCAAGGCTATAAACACCACCAAAAATATACAACGCAAGGCGATAAAACTTACACTAGATTTTATTGGAACACTTGCGAACTCGGGCATGCTTAAAAAGCCATAACGTTTATCTGAGGCTCTACTGCATAATTTTTAACAGCGATCTGTTGAACTATTATGGTAATGGCAAAACCGCTTTGACTGCACTTTTGAAACAATTTTCGTTATTGCAAATGGAATTGGGAAACAACAAAAGATGCTTTCTTCTTAGAGTTCCGTAGCAAAATGGCAAAAACCGAAAAATGTATATACATTATAGATAATTCATGTCTGTCTGTCAGCCGTATGTGACAGTCACTTTTTCGGAAACAATGAGAACTATATTGTTGAAACTTGGTAAGTAGATGATTCTGTTAGCCGTATTATTATTTTTACAAAAAATTACAAGATAATCTATATTTTTTGGGGTTCCCCATACTGAAAACTGAAACTCAAAATATATTAGTTTCATTAAATCCATATAATATATGGGGTATCTATGGATAGTTCAGCAAAAATTAATTGACGTTTCTGACAAAAAAAAATCTAAACTGAATAATATGTGCGAGTGATCTTCAAAATTGGTAAATTGGTGGTTCTGCAACTTCCCCCTGTGACTTCTAAAATAAGAGAATGATAATCCTGAATAAAAATATATGATGTACATTACCTTGAAAACTACCAACGAAAATTGGTTAGAACGAGATCTAGTACGTAGTTTTCTTTAAAACATTACAGAGAATTGTGCATAGTATAGAGTAAAACAATGGCCTTATCACTGAAAGCGTTCTCTTCCAGCAACCTTTTAACAATTTATCAATATACTATAGTTTTATGTTTTTTTTTTCAAATGTAACAGTAATCATAATAGTCTCATGACACATTTTAGCCTATATTCTGAACTTTTTTAGTTTTTTACAGAAGGGTTCTTAGTTTAGACAGGTTTCTGAGGCCAATGCGGAACGATGGGATAAAACAGGATCTTTTACAAAAAACAAGACCGAGTAGGTAAGTCATAAAAAAGTCAACTGGCATAGTGCTACTTCCATCAAATTGTATATTCACAACGTTTTTTAGGGTTCCTCAACACGACGTTAAAACTCGGCATTGTCCTGTAGTAGGTATAGGCATCGAAGATCGGAAACAAATTAATTTAGAACTTGAAAGGCAAAAGTAGTGCATATAGCCATATAAGGAATGATATGGTAATATGAACCTGTAACGGTAGGTACCTACCTACTTACGTCACCCATGTAATAATAATAACAAGTATAATAAGGGATTTAATATTTTAATAAATACAGTATTCTATCAGCATCCGTGAGTAATTCGTCCGCACCTCTCGTCCGTCTTTCGTGTTCCTAACATATCCTATCCATCCAAAGGTTGCCTGGAAGAGATCGCTTTAAGCGATAAGGCCACCGATTGTACAACGTATGTGGCTATTGATTGTTATTTTTGAGTTAATCTGTAAGCATTGGTGTGCAATAAAGATATTATCTATCTATCTATCTCTCGCGTCATTACAGTCCTTTCGCCATTCATCGTCCATTCGCATAATAATTGTAAGATAATAAAAACATTGGTTGTTCACGGATGGACGCATAGACAACTATAGACAAACCCCATAACAAATTACAATACTTGGAATAAATATATATAATTTAATTACTTTAATCCTAGCGTAAAAACTAGTTCAGAACCTGATTGATCTTTTACTAACTCAATAATTTCCGTTGTAAATATAAATACATAGCAACTACCTTTTTGGTCTAGACTATTATAAAGCTGCGGAGTTTACTTGAAATTGAACATGCTAATCTCAGAAACAACTAAGCCTTTTTCAAATAGTATTTCCTTTAAGATGTCACGCCCTCCTGTATATTTCATAAATTACAGGCAAAACCGTGGCTTGAAAAACAAGTTAAGTTCATAAATTGATTATAATTATTATGCCTTATCATGCATTATAATTAGTACTTAGCATTCTTATTTACATTTAACGTGAAAAGGGTAATAAGTAAATGAAAGATACGGAACACTTATCAGAACGATAACTTACACTTGACTTTTTCCTAAAGTTCAACCGTAAAATGAGTCGTATTTTTGTAGTAAAATAAGGTTTGAAAGGTTTTTAAGGGTTTCCTAAATTAAGAACTTAAAAATGCAAGAATCTATCCGTTAAATCTGCAACAATTATTTGCAAAAGCAACCACATTTTTGGTACAGTAAGATTCTAGAGTAGTCAAAATAATCTGAAAAACAAAATAATATTGATATAAGCAGTTAAAATCAATTGATTCTATTTTTAACCAACCTTAACGGTTAATATTTATTTATTTATTTATTTATTTGCTCACATGTACATTTATACAGATATAGGTCAATTGTTACATCTTAAGTCGATATGTACAGTACATGCACCCCGGAGGGGCACTTCAAATTGGGTTTGCGTCAAAATACATTAAAAAGAAAAACAATTTTAAACAATATTCTTATGTCATTCAAACTAATCAAATCATCAATGTTAATATAAAAAAAATATTAATTAAAATTAAATGATAAATATAAATAACAATATGACAATGATAAATATAATAACATAATTTAACAAGCAATGATAGCAAACTTGACGTATTTGTTTTTAAGCTACCAACTTTGCAGGTGCTATATTGACAAACATGCTGGGTTATTTTCTACAGTATTTCGTTTATTTTTAACCCACACGTTTTTTGAGTGAACATAATATTGTGTGCGCCAAGTATTAAAATATCTCTCTTCTATAATTTCACATTTATCTAAGTTGACAAGGTGTTCAAAATGATTTGTGCAAACGAAGCCTTCAAATTTATCGTCTAGTTATCATCCAGGATACGGCAATCGAGTAGGACGTCCACCAACAATCCATAAGTGTCAATACGGACGAGGATGTATGACAAAGATCTAGAAGGTACCTATTCACTCTCAAATTTCACTCGCAATTTGTTAATTTTTCTTCTTCTTCTTTTATTATATGGCGTCCGTGACTGGCTTGTTAATTTTTATTTTATTGTATGTTTGTCGGTAACTCTGTGTTTTTGTTTATGTCAACTTCAACTATCACTTCACTTTACTTCTGCAGGCGTCACGGAAGACCAGCGCTATACCAACCTTCTTAGGTAGTTATAGCAAATGCTGACCTTTTTCGAACCACCGTTTTTTATTTTTTCTTATTTCTTAAAAGTTTGTTTGATTATAATTAATATTTAATTTTAAGTGTCTGCAGTTTGCACTATTTTCTTTAATATATCAGGAAATAATACTAGTCCGTATTAAAAAAATCTTTCGGTTTCAAATAGAACATTCATCGAGGACGGCTGTAGGGTCTTAAAAAAATACTTAGAACAGGCAACATCGTATTTTATTATGCCATATTCCCTTAATTAATGTTGTATCTAAAATTTATTTTATTTTTCACAAATTTTTAGACTTGCTGCAAACAGTATGTATTCGTTATTGAGTAACGGGTACTCAGTCCAGTATCGAGTAACGATTCGATAGTAACGAGTACTCATTGTTAAAGTAACGAATTCATAAGGGTACGCTAGTTCTCATTACTTTTACACCTCTAGAAATTGATATTTTTAAGTTTGTGATCGGACTAATATTTCTGGGTTATCGGTGAAATAGATGAAAAATGCAAACTATAATTATAAAATTATCTAGACAAATAATGGACAAAAGGCTTCGAACATTTTTGTATGGAGCCTGGCATACCTACTAGTCCGCCATTTTGAAAAAAACGTGATTCGGCGGCCAGTGATGAAACTCATGTCATCCGACAGAGTCGATTACAAACCAAAAGTGTTCTATTCAAGATTCCTAAGTGATACGGTTTCTGAGATATTAGGGTCAGAAAAAAAAAGTAAAGTAGAACATAGCTCAGGGGACAGATTTTTTCTATAGTTTTTAGACCCAAATTTCAAAATGGCGGTAAAAAGGTATGCCAAAGATGTTCGATGCTCTTTTATGGTTCTGTACCCAAATAGTAAAACGGGAAACCTATTACTAAGACTTCGTCGTCTGTCTGTCTGTCACCAGTCTGTATATCGAGAACCGTGATAGAGAGTTGAAATTTTGAGGGATGGTGTATTTATGTTGCCGCTATATGAACAAATACTAAAAACACATAATAAATAAATAAGTGGGCTCAAACACAAAAAAAAAACAAAAAAAAATTTACAAGATTAAGCAACGATACTCGAGACCCGTTATTTTATAGGTGATCAATCAACTGCATCTTTTACTAAAATATTTTTTTTTCCATTATTTTTGTCAAAAAAACTTGTTTTTATTGCAAAAAGTGCAAAAAGTAGAAAGTGTACACAGAATCAAAGTTGTAGTATGAGTCTAACTCCTACTTAATAAATTTATTTTATAATTATCATTATTCTGCAGGAGACTTAATTAGAAAAGGACAACATAATATAAAAAGTCAGAATTTCTGTAAGTTACGTTAAGATGTAATAATTAAAGAAACATTAAAACATATGAAAAAAACTTGTTTATCATTAAATTTAATTATTTAAGTAAATTAATTAACGTTCCATTTGTTCACAAGTTTAGCGATGAGACTGGGAATCCGGGTAAGGCTAACTTTACTAATTCCGAAATTAGCTACAAGACTTTGGGCCTGTTTCACAATGTCAAAGTCAAAGTCAACACATGTCTGTAAAATATAAAATGATAAGATTGTTAAGTATGACTGTTAATTCACCTTGGGTTCCTTGTACAGCTTATTCAATTCAATTCAATTTATTTAATATATACACATTAAAAAAAAACACAAAAAAAGTAAAAAAAAATATTTTCCAGTCTGCAACGTCGTCTAACTTTATAAAAATCACGTTTGTTGTATGAGAGTCCCCTTATGAACAGAATGAACATTGCAATGGGTAATTTATTCTGCACAGCTCATGGCCGTTCAGAATCTTATAAATATAAAAATCAATCGCAAAATGTGTTGCTAAGCGCATAACGCCTGGACCAATTTAGCCAATTTTTTTTTAAATGTTCGTTGGAGTCCAATGATGGTTTTTACGGAGAAAAATTCGATTAATTGCCGGGAAAATAATTTTGAATAATTACCCGTGCGAACCCGGGGCGGGCCGCTAGTAAATTATAAAAAAATATATCCCAACAGGTACCTAAGTTATAGTTTACTTTTAAATGACCCTAATAATTTTACTTTGTGGTACATTCTTGTACCTATGACCACAATTGGTTGTATTTCATAGATTTTTACTGTCCTATTATTTTTCGACAACTATGTAGATTTCGTTGCACAAAGACATCGAGTGTACTTGTATCTCTTTTCTGCAAAGGCAAAGGGGTATCCTTTGTCCTTGTCCGGAAATTGGTGTGCTTAGCCGGCATGATGACCTGCCATGACAGACTTTGCAATTTACCCGAAGTTGACCTATTTAAAACGTCTCTGGCATAATCCAAAGAAGCTGCAACTCAGGATAGGTCGTTTAATTGTATAATTCTAAACTTATGTTTTTTTTGTATTGAAATATTTTTTTATTTGTATATTTGATCGTATTAATTTGAATAATGTGTATCTATATTAATATAGATATTTTAATCGAGAATTAATATTTGTGTGATTGTTTATCTTCGATTTGAATTAAATTAATTACATTGTCGCTGTTGATAAGTACAACTTACTGTAAAGACAAAGTAATTATATTCATTCATCATCATCACCCTATTAACCTTCCCACTGCTGGGACACAGGGACTTCTATCTTGACGATAGAGATTAGACCCTAATTCACCACGCTGGCCAAATGCCGGTTATTGAATGTCACATGTCCTTTCTAACTTTTTTTAAATGTTATCAGAACACACAGGCCACACGATGTTTGCCGTCACCGTTTATTATATTCATTAAATAAAAAAAAAATATCAAAAGTTGAATGGCCAAGGATTCTATACCATATACCTTGTAAGCAAAATAAGTAGGTACATCCCTTATTTCACGAAAGCCTTAAAATCTCGTCTCCCAAGAGTGTATGTCTAATTATTTACGACGATAAATTATCGTTATTTATATACTCGAGCCTGGGATTTGAACACTTACTTGATTAGTTTCATTTTGTTTATTACGCTTTATTCGGCCATTTTCTTGAAAAATTGAAGAGGAGGGTGGGATAATTTGGTGTGTCATGAAATTTTTCTTTATTACTCGCTTTTCATGCCGCAGCGTTGCCCGTTTTTAATGGCTTTTACCGCGGGAACAAAGTTGTTTCCCGGTATAAAGTAGCCTGAAGCCGTGTTGGCTAAGTGGGAGGACACTCGACTTTCATTCCGAAGGTCGTGGGTTCAAACCCCGCCACGCCCCTCTGGATTTTTCTTCTTGAGAAATTTATGTGCGCTCAAATCAGACCAGTAGTTCTTGATTAGCGTGTTCAAACAAACAATAAAAAAACTTGTCAGCTTTTTGATATAAATGTAAGTATAGATAATTATAAAATTTGTGATACTTGATTTTATGTATTTCGTAAATCATGTTCTTATTTATGAATTTGAAATAATGCTTTTGTGTAGATCATATTAAGTTTTTAAAAAGTATATTCAATAGATTCGTTTTTTACCCTTGGGTTCGCTAGACTTATAAAGATATTCTCATGCGATACAAAGTAATTTTTTTAAATTACTTATAATGGTGAGGGCACTGATTGTTACTTGTAATTCTTTACACTAAAGCTTCTTCTATTTAATAACTTGATCTTAACAATTAACTCATTTTAATAATTACTTGCAATCCAGTCAACATTTAACATTGAAATATTATACATTACACACAGTATTAAAAAATGAAATGAAGAATTATTGTAGAAAATTATAATATGATATATATCTTGCCGTTGTCAAGGAAAATGGCAAAAACATTAATTTTGTACCTCTATTTTATTTATTTAATTCTTTATGACACAACAAAAATGTACAAAAGGTGGTCTTAATGCCAAGGCATTCTCTACCTGCCAACCGTTACAGGTAATGAGATGTAAGCTGGCGATCTTCTACAAAACCCTTTGAGCTTGAATAAATCAAAATAATTCGAATCGACGTGCACTTTTGAAATCGTTGGCAAACATCGTGAGAAAACCGGTTGTTCTGATAACTCTAAAGAGTTCGAAGGACATTTAAATAATACACACCATCATAATCATCATCACCCTATTAATGTTCCCACTACTGCGACAGAGGGACTTCTCTCTTGACGAGAGAGATGAGACCTTAATTCACCACGCTGGCGAAGTGCGGGTTGGTGAATGTCACATGTCTTTCAAACTCTTCAAATTCTCAAAACATGCCGTTTTGCCTTCACCTTTAAAGCACGTGTTTAAAAAGTGCACATAATTTTGTAAATATCCAGAGGCTTGAAGCCTCGACCTCCGGAATGAAAGTCGAGTGTACTCCCACTAAGCCAACACGGCTTATCATCATCATCATCATCATCACCCTATTAACGTTCCCACTGCTGGGACACAGAGACTTCTCTCTTGACGAGAGAGATTAGGCCTTAATTCACCACGCTGGCCAAGTGCGGGTTGGTGAATGTCACATGTCCTTCAAACTCTTTTAAAGTTCTCAGAACATGCCGGTTTCCTCACGATGTTTGCCTTCACCGTTAAAGCACGTGTTTAAAGCGCACATAAATCTCTCAAGAAGAAAAATCCAGAGGTGCGTGGCGGGGTTTGAACCCACGACCTTCGGAATGAAAGTCGAGTGTCCTCCCACTTAGCCAACACGGCTTTTTGCTTACACAGCTTATCACAAAATAATAAATCCACACGGAATATAAAAAAATGATAAAAATGTTTGAATGTAGGAGAGAGACTGGAGAGCAACCGCCAATCAGTAGGCATTGTCACAAAAACTGGTCGCGTGCCTAATTGCCCCTCTGTCCTCTGCGAATTCAGTTGCTTTTCATAGCTCGAGTCGAATGTAAAAGAGGTTTCCGTTAGTTGGGAACAATTTTTAACCCTCGACGCAAAAAGAGGGGTGATGGTTGACTAAGATTTGTAATCAAACAATGGAGCTAAAAGAAAAAAAAATGTAAAAATGATTAATTAACAGAAATATTACGGTACATACAGATTAACCAGCGATCTCCGACACCTACGCAAAGCCTGTATCGTGGAGATCAATATTGAAATTGTCAGATGAGACCAAACTTAACTTAAAACAATACTTAAAAAGTGAATTTTGTATCTTGTAAAATCCAATAATGACGTGTTTGTCTGTGGAATCATAGGTCCAGAACTGATAAAGCGATTTAAATTTGTTGTTTTTTGTATAAAAGGTGAGTTTCGCGAAAGTGTTCTTAGACATGTTTGATGAAAATAGGTTGATCCGTTTCAAAGTTATGAGGTTAAAGTGGGGAAGAAAAACCAAAAATCTGAAGATATACTTACTCGAGTGGGGTCTTAAATGAAAGCGCATGACTTGCGCAATAAACAAAAAAAAAATATATAATAATAATAATTAAAAATAGTATGACTTTTTACTAGCTAACTTTAGGGCAACAATGTTTTAAAATCATATTTTTATAATAATTTTATCTTTTTGTTAATTCATCACCGAGGTGAGTGAGATTTTTGAAAGTCGGTGGAAAAGGTAGAACTGTACTGTAATAAGTACACAGAATCAAAAATATATCGCAGCCACAATTACAAGCTGGAAACCACTTATTTGCATACAGAATCGTAATTAGTTAAGTCATGAAAGTAGGAATGTTAATTAAACTATTCAAAACTTCAAGAGCTAAAAATTAAATATATCGAACCTGCTTTTAATTACCGTGTTCGATGAATATCAGATATTCAATGGTTTAATAAAAAAAAATAGTAACTACAGCGAAACATTATTGGGAAAAGTAATTTATATTAATAGTCTCAGGCCCAGGTTTTGTTGAGTTATGCATAGCAACACATTTTGAGATTCATTTTTAACCCCCGACCAAAAAAGAGGGTTGTTATAAGTTTGACGTGTATGTCTGTCTGTCTGGGACATCATAGCTCCCGAACGGATGGAGCGATTTTTTTGGTTTTTTTTTGGATAAGGTGAGTTTGGCCCGGGTGTTCTTAGATTATGTTTCATGAAAATCGTTTGAGCCGTTTAAAAGTTTTGGTGGTGAGAGTGGGGTAGGAAAACTGAAAATCTGCAAATATACTCGAGTGGGGTGTCAAAAAGAGCGCATCGCGTGCCCTAACTACAAAATATTATGCTGTTTTACTTTTAAGGAAGTTAAGGCATTGGAATCTTGGGTTTTTCTTAAATTTAAAATTTTTATATATACATCATAATTATTATCGAAATGAAATCACACTATAGTTTATTTTTTATATCCAGCGAACACAGATACAGAAACACCGCTTTAAGATTCATAAAAATAAAACACTTTGTTTTAAAAACCAAGGAAAGTGTATTAAGAACTTATGTTTTATATAAAAAGGAATGAACGTTCGCGTACTCCGCTAACTGCATAAACGGAGCACTCGGCCGGAAGTAAATATTTTAAATGACATAAAAATTTCATATTTTGCCGCTAATTAGCCGAGTGGAGTTCCAACATGCCTTTTCAAATAACGGTACAGCAGTGAGTTAATGTTGTGTGATGAGAATTTATTGACGCATAACATGGCAGACTGTGTAAAAGACAAATTTTAACAAAAAAACAACCATCACCAGACACTGCCTTTAAGAGATTATTTATTATTATTAAAATAACAGTCAAATTAAAAAAGCAAGTTTTTTAAAACATTCCACTAATAATTTAAAATATAAAATACGTTTAATAACGGGTTTGCTCTCGATTTCTCTACGATCCGAACATTAGACTTTAACATGGTGCCAATGGGACCACTCAGTAAGCATTACCCATTCGAATAAAGCAAGAATTTTCAATATCGTTTCACAACTTACGGAGATATAACAAACATACAAAAAAAAATGTGGTATATTATTTGTATATCAATAGCCTCCACTTATATATACATTACTACTAATATTTTCGTTTTAATTAATTCAAAATTAAATCATTTAAAAGGTCCCGAATTCCGTTTACTGCATAAACGGAGCACTTGGCCGGAAGTTAATGACATCAAAATTTAATATTTTGCCGCTAATTAGCCAAGTGGAGTTCCAACATGGCATTTTTATTTTAACGGCACGGGAGTGAGTTAATGTCGTTTAATTTATTTTGACCGAAAATTGCGGCGAGGTCTGCTAACTTATAAAAGTGTAAATAGTCAGACGTAGAGACTGATTGACAGACAAACAATTTTTAGTAGTAGCAGGCCCTGTATTTAAGATCTAGTCTGTTTATCTGTTTTACCCTTTGGGTACGGACCAAGCGAAATACTGCTATAATATTATATTGCTAACAACGCGAGAACTACTGGACTGATTTCTCACAGATTCAAATGGGACCATTTAAAAGCAACAGCTTTAATTTAAACAAGAATCATGTAAATCCAGAGAAAATAAGTTTGACGTTATATATACAAAACTTAAAGGGGCAGAATTAGAAGCCTTTTTCTTTCAAAAATATAATAATGTAACTCTTTATTACACGCCAAAATAAAACATAATAAAGAGACTTAAAGCCAAATACAAAATGCGTAGTGGGCAAAAACCACCAAATCCCCCAATTTTAATATTTTTACTGTTAGTTTTAATTCCTTCAGTTCAATATACGCATACCAAAAACTAAGTTACTGTATAATATCTTCTTCTTCTTTATAATATTCGCGGAAACGAAAATAAAACCGCCGTACCGATTGTTCAAGGCAACATCTCTGGGAAGCAATGCTCGTTAAGATAAGGTCCTCGCAAAATTGAACTTTATTTAATAACAATAATGAACATTTTACATTGGCAAGAGCTTAAAATATTTTTGTTTTCTTTTAAACATTGAAATTTGGATAATGAATAGGCTTATCTGCAGTCAAGCTGGAAAATACATGAAATCTTGTATTCCCGTGAGAGCACCTATTTTTTGGGCACCTAAGCATTGAGCACCAATGTTTGCTAAAGGAATTTTAGAGGGTTAGTTATCGGGCTCGATAAGTATATGACGGCGCGACGTCCTGGTTCTTCATTGTAGTACATTTGTACCGAGTGGAAGTAGCATTAGAATCCACCTATAATGTCCGATGGCGTGAGCGGGCGCTCGCGCCACTCGATCGCGCGATGTTTACCTGCGGCCGGTACCGGTCGGTGTCAGCCGACCGGTCTAACAGCCAATCGGGTGGCCGCAGGTGGAGGGGTTGTTTACAAGTTGCACTGCTATTTAAAGTACAGCAGACGCATTCTGTAAAAAATCGAATCCGAACTCGAAATCACTCAAGTGACCGAGCTCACTTAGAACGCTCGTCACTGAGGCGCTACAGGCTCTATCGAGTTTTACAGAATACAAAACTTGAAACTCACCGCGGATTCAGCTTAGTAAGGATCGAAATGAGTTTACAGAATGCGTCTACTGTTCCAATAGTCCGGGAGACATTCTTTCTTTGGCTTCTGCTCTGTGCAAACGCTCTCGGAATTACTAGTTGACTTTATCTATATCTTTGTTAAACTGAGCCTCAGATTATTTGTGTTAAAATCACTATATGTCAAACCTTTCACCTACATATAAATTATACACGGTGTAACACAGTCGACGGATCAACGAAAGCTGGGAGATAATTTACCTAAATTCCTATAGATTTAACCAAGATAAATTATTCCTGATTTTATATAGTTTTGGAGGTATCCAACTTTTTTAGTTCTTTACTTTATCACCGACGTGGTTCCCAAAAAGTGATATTTAAAAAAAAATGTTATTTTACACAAAGATGCAAGCAGAAAGCTGAGAAGCGGCGAATGCTTACACTAAAATATATTTAAAACTTAAGACTTTAATACAAGTACCATAAGAAAAAAACTATTAAAATTGTAATTTTTAAGAATTTTATTCAAACTTTAAGACGAAATTACCGACCTAAAAAAAATCACGGTTGATTTATTCCCTTAACTATTTGAAAAACTGTATATTAAACTGCCGACGGGATACTAACGAAAGTGAAACATCAAAAGTAGTCTTTCCACATTTCTGAGCCCCAGTTTGTTAACTCCAGGTAATTTAGACATAGACATCTTTTATTTGCTACAAAGTCATACAAGAAAACACAAATACACAACTAAGCGGTAAATTAATACATACAAAACACATTAATTATACAAACAATAATACACAAATTACTTAAGAATGCTCTGTAGCAAAAGGGATAAAGCTCAGCATAGTGCGAATGCGATAGATTAGTTTTATAAAAATTATAATTTTGGAAATTATAAATAAAGAATTTCTTTTTCTTTGAAGTTTTTAAAGAAAAATCTTAAATTTAGTTTATTTAGTCACCTACCTACGCCACTTCGTGTGTTAGACCATTTTTAAAACAAATATGTTTAAATAAATAATAAATAAATAAATATTTCCGGACTACTCACACAGCATCACCTAACCCCAAACTAAACAGAGCTTGTACTATGGGTGTTAGGTGACTGATATACTACATAGTTTTTTTTTTTTTTGTAAATACATACATAAGATACTCCTACGCCTCAGGCGGCCGTTCGCCCACCATGCCACAGAGGTCGTCAAAATTTTATTCACAAAAGGAGTTTACAAAGGTCCTTTTTATCTACTTTACCTAATTAAATTAGTTAGCAGTTAACTGCATATTACCTGCTTACTTAATACCTACCTGAGATAAACCTTTCAGGGTAGAAATAGTGACACCTCGTTTTAAGTATAATACTTATATTTCGATCAGAAGGTTCAAACCTCTTGCTCTTACAGGTTTATATACATACTAGTCGACCCGACAGACGTTGTCCTGTCCCACGTCTCAAAAAACAATATCCAGTTGACTGTATTGTGAATCTAAACCATACCCAGATCCCCTTGAACACACACAAAAAATTTCATCAAAATTGGTCCAGTCGTTTGAGAGAAGTTCAGTGACATACACACTCACAGAAGAATTATATATATAAAGATTTGCAGCCAAAACATTTATAGATCCACATAAAATAATGCTTTATTTTGAGTTAATTCTTAATCTACGGAAACTTAATGGACGGATATTTCGCCTTTTGAAACGAAAATCATCCGTTCCTTTTTTTCATAGCATAAAGATTCTAAACTTATAAGAACACTAGAGACGACCTCTGACCTTGCCTCGATTTGTGGATATAATCTTGCAGAAATAAGACATATACATGTGTAAGAAGCTACCAGTCAAGGTCTCGTCAACATCGGCCGTTAATATTAGCTGGAAACATACAAACAAAAACTTCAAAAAATAATAATATCCTAATGAATTTACCTTATGTTTTCAAAAGTATGTATTCTAATATTACAAATGGCACTCTAATTAAAACGAATTATTTGTGTAGGAGACTGTTTGATTCTTTAACCTTAGCTGTTTATAGACTGTCTATAGACTGTGCTATAGATCAGATCCCAGATTAAAGCTACAAGTAATATCCAACTCTGGAATAATTCAACGTAAGTTATATGAAGCCGACTGAAGTGCAGTCTAAGTTTAAAACAAAGAAGAATAAAGTAAACCTCATTGGTTTATCTGAAGCCAATCAGTGTCTGTAGTGATGTGTATTTACAAATTTCCGGCTTTTCATCCGACTAATACAAGAATACCCGTAGGATCCAAGAATACCCAAGACCCACGAATAGATGTATTCGGAATACCTAGGTAACACAAATGCAAGTACTTCGCGTGTCTCAACCCCGACCAAGCGTCGAGGCTGGTGCCGCTAACTTCAGACCACCGCGTCCATTGTTCCAGCCGGATGGCTCCAAAAATTATCGAATAATATTTACATTACGTTGCTGCGTTTGCATTGCACGTTCGATTTGGCTTTGTGTATAAGGAGACGATAGATATCGGAACAAGCGATACAGTCGCGCATCACTTCGACTTCATAATACAGGCAAAAGTTGGCACGTCTGGCTTCAATACAAATCGTGATACTTTCGTTATCTATGTAGATGTTTGTCTGTGGTACGACTTATGAACAAATGTTTTCGAAATAATTAGGCAAATCTATAGCTTATGGGACAAGAAGAGTTTTATACAATGTATTTTATAATGGTTGCCTATCACTATAATTACTATTCCCCGCATTAATAAAAATATATATTTGATTTTACTATCGACGGGCTACGAATAACACCAATGCAATATTACATTATGTGCAATTCTACGCAATTATGATTTTTGTATGCTAGATAAGCCTTCATTTGACCACAATCTCACCTGATGTTAAGTGACGATGTGGTCTAAGATGGAGCATGAAGACCTAGCAGGTAGATGGCTTCTCCGGGCTACATTACGAAATACGAAAAAATCGTTTCACGCACTGGCCCAGCCCGGAGGGTGGTGATAAGCCACGGCCGAAGCCTACCACCAGAGACTGATCTTAGCACCACCCGGAGGTAACGTGTAAGGATTCAGAGGGTTAAAACCTACGGACGTGAACAGACAAACCTCCAAAACAAGAAGAATAAGAGTTTTCTATTGTTAGCATTAACATTATATGAGGTTTAAGATTATTTATTTCTTATAAGAAAATTATTTCACTTACATGAGAAAACAATATTAACACTTAAAATTATCATATTATATATATATAATATGATAATTTTAAGTGTTACATATATAAAATTAAAATCCGTTCATTTCTATGTAATTATTACGGATACATCATCAGGAATTTTTGTATGAAAAGCCAGTAAATATAGCATTACTTAGATAGGAGAGTTTCCAACACTTAATTTAACTGTGAAGACAAACATCATGAGGAACCCGGCTTGATCTGAAAACTTTTGTGAAATTTAGTAACCTGTACTTGGGCCAGCGTGGTGAATAATGGCCTAATCACTCTCGTCAAAAAAGACGTCTTTGTGTCTCAGCAAAGAGAACGTATACATAATATGTAATGGTGAGGTAAAATAGGGGTGCTTATGTAATGGTGGTCTAAAGATTTATGTAAAGGCCGGATTTTTTTCAGAATGGCCGGACAGGGCCGCTCATTTTCACCTCTAGATCCAGTTCATTGCATTATCAGACAAATTGACGTGGTCTTCCATATCTGAGTGCTTTTAATTGAAATCATTCGGCTCAAGACATAAGCGATGTATTTTTAATTTTAATGTTATTCTGGAGATAACAATTAAAGGGCAGATTAATTGAGTATTGACTCACACTACCAGTGAAACTTCAGGCTCGATATAGTATGCATACAATGTAAATTTTGCAAGTTCCCGACTTCCAATGAAGTAAATTACTGCCTCAGTGGTGAGCGAAGGTCCAGTTGCGGCGCAAGAGGTAGCGAGTTATATTCCCGCCGAGGGGTCAAGTGTTTGTTCTGCAACTTAGGTCATATTGTTACAGAAGACCTTAAAGATGACGCCGACATTGAAAGGGAGCGCAGAGCGCTGGCAGTTCGCGGTAACATGCTCGCACGCAGGTTCGCTCGCTGCTCGAGAGAAGTAAAAATCACATTATTTAAGGCTTACCGCCAGTCGTTCTACTCGAGCAGCCTCTGGACAAACCACACCCGACGGTCTGCCAACGCTTTGCGAGTCCAACATAACAACATCTTTAGGATGCTGATGAGGCTGCCTCGCTTTTGCAGTGAGTCAGGGATGTTTGCCGAATCTCGCACAGACGGTTTCCATGCTATATGTTTTAATTTTAATTTTAAGACTAATAATGACATTTTAATTTCAATAGTAATAATGTAATTTTTTAAGATTAATGATTCCGAGATATAATATCTTTAATAAAATTTTTCTTGTAACATTTTATTTCTTTATTGTTATTTGAATTGTATGTGTGTGTATGGATTTTAATCTGAAATAAATTGAATTGATTTGAATTTTCTTTTTTCTTTTCGTAAGGCACACCGAAATTAGAGGCATACTGTAAAAGACAAAAATAATTTGCAAATAATATTTATGTAAGTTGCTTTTAAAAAATATGTTTCATATATAATGTGAAAACTTAGAACCTGAAAATATTTCGGAAATAAAAGGTTTTATTACATATGGATGTCTAGTTCCCGTAACACAAGCTTAGAGCTTACCACGGAGCTTAATGTTGTTGTCTGGATTATTCAGAAATTTTTTAAGTGTTTCGACTAGACAGGTCAATCGCAGTTGCGCATCTGTACTTAAAATGACAGAGACATAAACCATTGTTATAGTCACCCAGGCACACTTTCCTGGTTTACATTTTTTCACCTACTTGTACAGACGGAGAGTTATACTTAATTGGCTTGGGGTAATTAACCCAGTCGCATTAAGTACACATAGTAGACTCATATTCTGAGGTATATATTCATGAGATAGATAGATGTAATGATTTAATTATTAATTAGCTTACAATATTTTACTTTTAAAACGAATGCAAAAATGTTAATTTGTTCGTCCAAATAAATGTGCATTATCACTTTTTTAGTTTCTCATAAATAAAACAGGCACAATATAAAACGTTTTCATAATAAGGAGTTTTTTTTAATGTTAAATTCTATAATATTATACTAATTTCATAATACTTAGAAGCATACTCAAAATTCGTACAGTCATGTAGAAAATTCCTTCGCCTAAAACTTGCACTAAGCGATTCAATGCGTCATCTTATGCGCATAAGTGATCTATATTTTGATCCATTTAACGCGGTACAGGTGCTGGCAAAAACTGACCACAGGTTGTCGTTCGGGCGAGAATAGGTAATATTTTTTTACAACAAGCTATAACATTAAAGATTTTTAATAAGTGATAAACTCACTTTTTAAGATGTGCCTTTATCATTTTCTGCATAAAAATTTAATATAACAAGCAACTTCTGTATGCCAATGCATTTTAAATGATATCCTTATAAAAATATATTTAATACTTTTGCGAAACATTAAGATAAAATTTCTACAAATTATTCCAATAATTTTCACACAAATGGCCATTATTAGTTTCAAACTATCATAATTCTTCACTATGGAGCTTTAACAAACTAAAGACAAACTTTAATTTGTAAACTGTAAGTTCTATAAGCCAAGTTATTAAGCTAAATTGATTCGTTTTTCTTTAAACCATGACAAACGTTGATAAAATATCAAGGCGTCTGAATCCTTACACCAGACCTTCGGGTGGTGCTAAGAACAGTCTCTGGTGGAAGGCTTCGGCCGCGGCTTGTCACCACCCTCCGGGCTGGGCCAGTGCGTGAAGCGATTTTTTCGTGTTTCGTTATATGTGGTCCGGAGAAGCCATCTACCTTCTAGGTCATGCCCATCAACATCATTTATCCATTGATTATCCGAGAGATAGACTGGGAATTATTCAATTAACATGTCGTTAACTGTTTATCATTAATTAATGGAAAATTGTCGTTGGACGTGAGAAAAAGTTGACAAGGTGTTTCAAATTTGGTATATAATGGAAGGGGTTCGAAAGATGGGCTCTTGACTAGTATTCATTCATAAATCATAAAATTTATTCAATTCACAATTTTTACATTGTATCTGAATGTCTATAATATAATAAAATACATAAAAACAATTCTTATTACTTAATTATTTCTATGGTCCTCGATATTGTCATAAAATCATTATTAAAAAATATTTTATTATATTATAAATTATTGGAACGAAGTTCCTTACGGCAGGCTCGGAGGAGATAGGGATTTAACTGCGCGACCGAACTAAAAAAAAAGTGATAGTAAAACCGTAAGAAAAAGTCCGTGGAATAAAACCGTTAAATGAGACGTGCGCAGGCGCGACAGTCGTATACACAAGCGAGTATTGTATAATACCTTTCTCTTTCACCTTTCTTTGCGTTCTCTCATCCCTTCTCTCTCTATTACCACTCCACCCCGCCAATGCATAGTATATAGGTACTCATGAATTCATGGACAAGCACGTGGTGAATACTCACATTATAGATACATTTTACTCGTGAGTAGCCACGTTTTTTTTACAAATTGTGTCGATTCCACAATAGCCGAAGGAACTTCGTCCCTACCAGGTGTCCCACGACACCACATCTTTTTAATTACTTTTTTTTATTGTTTTATTCTCGAAATAAATCTGTAAATCCAATTACTTGTGAGTGACAAAACAGCCTTAAATAATTATTTTTATTGCTTACGTTGAGAGGTATTCGTAAAAGTAAAAAAAGTGCCTAAAAATTGTTGTGTATCATAGTAATAATACTAATCACCTATAAACACTGGATAAGGATATTATTTAACTATTTAATGTCTTCCAGTGGTTTAAAAAAATTAAATATACTGATATGAGACTAAACTTGAACAATAGATTAGATGAGGCTAAACAAAAGGAGGCGTGTTAAAAATAGTTATTGATAGTTCCTTCTACTGGGTATTAATTTAGTAAAATGAAAATGTATCGCAGCGTAGGACGTCCACCAACTAGATGGACGGACGATCTGGTGAAGGCTGCGGGCTCACGGTGGATGCAGGCCGCTGCCAGCCGAAACTACTGGAAATCTTTGAGGGAGGCCTATGTCCAGCAGTGGACGTCTTACGGCTGAGATGATGATGATGATGATATAATTTTTATTAAGGGTTAAGCATTTTTTTCTAAAACTTATGAAAATACATACTTAATTACTATTAAAAAAGTAACTACCGTTTTCCCCGCGGCTTCACTTAATACTCGAATAGACATTACATTCTAATCCTGTTTGTAATTACCAAGTCTAATTAAATTGATAGATCGATTACTTTTAATAACAACGTCTTGTGTGGCCAAATCAAAACACGATCAAAACTGGTTCAGCTATCTCAGATCAAAAGATGTTCAGCGATTAGAAATGGTCAGTTTGTATTAACTTTACATTATTAACTTAGGAAATTTACTTTGTAAATGAACTTATGATTTTAACCGAAATAAAAAAGGTGTTATTTTTTTATTGACGATAGAAATTTGATGTCAACACAAAGATCTTGAAGGTAACTATTCAGTCTTGACTTGAAGATACTCAGGTTGTTGGGTATCAGGAAGTATAGCAGCAGGAGTCTTCCTTAATTTTGTTTGAGTGTGTTCAAAGTTGTCCTTTTTTTAATTCGATAATATAAATAGTCAGTAGTTTGTGCAATTTTAAAGGTGCGCTAAATCCTGCCCTTGTCCCACACTATTGTGGGGTCGGCACAACATGTGTTTTTCTTCCATTTCCCTCTATCACCCGTCATCTCAACACTCACTCCTTTCTTACACATATCTTCTTTCACACAGTGCATCCATCTTTTCTATGGCCTCCCTCTTCCCACATATCCATCCACATTTATATCTAACGCTCTTCCCGTAACATGACTTTCGTTCCTTCGGGAGCATTCGCGTGTAATGTACTCGTAACATTATAGATTCGACTTTGAGCATTACATTAAAGGCTTTGAGCACGAATTCTAGGTTAACTTTTTATTTTCTTCGTAGCTGCGCCCCCGGCTTCGCACGGGTTCTTATACAAAATTGTTTTCCCGGCAATTATTCGAATTTTTATTATTAAAAACCATCCTATCTTATCCAACGAACATTTAAAAAAATATACTGGCCAAATTGTTCCAGGCGTTATTGAGTTATGCGCTTAGCAACACATTTTGCGATTCATTTCTATATATAAGAAGAAGATTGTATTGTTTCTTTGTTTTATGGGTGTAATAAAGAAATTTATATCTATGTGCTAGCTGACCACAGCAAACGTAGTATTTGTAAATGAAAAATAGATAGTAGCCGATTCTCAGACCTACTGAATACGTATATAAAATTTGGTGAAAATCGGTAAAGCCGTTACGGAGGAGCACGGTAACTAACATTGTGACATGGAAATTTTATATATAAGACTAGCTGACCCCAGCAAACGTTGTTTTGCAAAATGGAAAATAGATAGTAGCCGATTCTCAGACCTACTGAATCCGCATATAAAATATGGTAAGAATCGGTAAAGCCGTCTCGGAGTAGTACGGTTAATTCCATTGTGACATGGAAATTTTATATATAAGATATTTTGTCTAGCTATTGTTACTTAGAGGCTCAGATCCCTCGTGAATATTACAAGTCTAGAACTTAGTACGAGGTGTCGAAACTAATGGCTGGAGAAATAATTAGAACTCGCTAGCATTTTAGTAAGACCTTTTTTGAAAGTTAATCATTTTATTATTTATTGTATTCTTATATTATAAATTTTAATAACATACTATAGCTTAAAACGTTTAATAACACATATGCTGTGTATTACTCCGGGAGAATCCACAAAGTTTGAAGGATAGCAAGCCACCATATACAAAAAAAGTTTAAAAGTAAATTGGAAAACTGATTAAACCATTCTCAAGATAAACATATACAATTTCAATCTTCAAAGTTATTTCAATAAAGAAAACTTAAATTCAATCACCTAACTTTGTTATTTTTGTGAAACTCAACAATGTTTTTGGTTAAATGTTTATTTTTAATGTTTCATAAATTATGAGCAACAGAGATTGGTTTTGAAGGAGTACAATGAATTTGAAGTTTTTAGTGGTTTTATTGGGTAGTTTTATTTATGTGGGCAGAAAACTTTATTAATAAGACGATGCATGTAGTTCGGTTTCTAATACAATCAATAATTAAGTACCAGTGTTTTTTTAATTTAGGTCGATATCGCATATAATTAATTAAAACATATTTCTGACTGCCTCAGTGGCGCGGTGGGTGATCGACCACTTGCGGTATAGAAATAGTGGGTTCGATTCCCGCCGAAGATTAAAGTGTTTGTTTGTTTGGCAAGCAATTTATCCTCCTATATGACTATATTACTCAGTCACATCTGATAAATAATGCACTTGACATAACTTACCAATTAACTAATTGACACCTTGTATCGTATAACTAACCATAGCTTATTTAAGGGCCCCTTATACCGCAAATTCTGTTTTTAAAATCAATATGAATCAGTCAAAAATTGACGTAAAATTCTGAAAAAAATATATGTTTCAGTTGAGGATCTTACAGAGTGCAATTCGCTTACATTTACACAATAAGATGAACTTCGCTCGATAGAAAAAAATACCAAAGTTGCCTCTTTTTAAAAAACATTTTCAGTACTGTGCCTAAAATAATAAATTTATTGACCTTATTTTTACACCAATCTTTAGATAAATCAATTTTCTAGTGAAAATCGCTGAGGTGCGTGTTGTAGTGTTATTTTCCTATTTATTATGCCTAAATACCTACAAACCCGCGAGCGGCGCGACGCCCGCGGGCTTCGTCAGTCGCGCGGTGGCGCTTACCGACGACGGACCTGTGCCAGTGCTCTGCCCGCCCGACGAGCGACGTGCGACGTGAAAAAAAAAGGTGTATGTGCGATTCACGCACGACAGAAGTGAAACTACAACAATTAATAAAAACCGTAATTGGTTTTACAAGTACAAGGACAACTGCGCGACATTGCCGTCGCGACGGCAATGTCTATTTGGTATTTGGGCCGGGGAAAAGGAACCAGTACATATCGAAAGAATCGAAAAAGATGATGAATTTTGGAAATCAAAGATGGAATCAAAATTATCACACTTTTACCACCTGTCCAATGTCTCTAACACTCGTGGTATACGGAATCTGACACTTGAATGCGAATCCACCGAATCCGAAAATAAAGAAAAAGAGATTTTTGAAGTGAAACTTCTATAGAATCGTAGTGATTTCAAACCGGATGCAAAAAGATGAAACGGAAATGGTAAGAGACACAAATACAATGCTTTATTTAATTTCTTTGCGCGATACTTCGTAGTTGAGACTACGAAGTATCGCGCAAAGAGCTATTGCTGTATTTTATTTATATTATTTTGTAACATACTTTATGTAATACGCTTTATTGAAGTAATATAAATAATCGCAGTTAAAACTATAAGGCAACTAAGTGATATACGATGCGCCAAGGCAGTGTACCATGCGTATTTTCACTCGTTGATGACGTATGGTATACTGGCTTGGGGAAATGCGTCACAATCAAACAGGGTCTTCTTGTTGCAGAAGCGAGCGATTAGGTTTATATTGCAAATCAATAAAATGGAATCTTGTAGGTCTAGATTTAAGGAATTAGGAATTATGACATTTGCTTGTGAATATATTTTTCAGAATTTAATTTATGCTAAACTATATGTAGACAATTATGAAAAAAAAAGTGACTTACATAATTACAATACACGCATTAAAGAAAATGTTAATATGCCTAACATTAGACTAGCTAAGTTGGGAAACAGTTTTATAAGCTTATGCATAAAATTTTATAATAAATTACCACTTGACTACCGGAATCTAGAGTTTAAGGAATACAGTATAAGAATAAGAATGTTTTTATTATCTAGCTAGGTCTTATTATAATATTGACGAGGCTTTAGCTGATAATTTCAATTTATAAGAATAGTTGTAAACTTAATATGTGAACATTATTTAAGTGAAATTGTACTAATTTGACCTTTCCCAGTGTACTTTTGTATCAAAAAGGAATAAATGAATTTGAATTGAATTGAATTGAATCCGAATAATTACAGATATATGTTTGTTTCTCTTATAATTTTAGCAGATGCGTTCATTTACCCTTTTTTTCTATTCGATATATATCATAATTATAGTTCGTAAGTAGTAGACTCCAATCGTGCGTCATAGCTGACACACACACACTTTTTTTTTATTCTTCTTATTCTTTCGTCGATTTACTGAAGTTTCACTTCTATCGTGTGTGAATCGCACACACACCTTTTTTTTTTTATCGCAAAACATTATTAATTTGCAATCAGGAATAAGAATAAGAACAATTTATTGTATAAATTGTGTGTCATGTACATGAAGATCTTAAATAAAATCGAGTCAACATTTTGATCCACTTCGGACATACAATATAGTAATAATTTAACACAATAGTTAAATTATAACAAAAATTACAAAAAGAAAAACAAACAAAAATCCTACAGAACCTACATACTAAAAACACTTCGAACAAAGTACCTTATATTTACCTAGTTCTCAAAGTATTCCTTTAGGTTATAGTGAACACTATTTACAAGCCAGTTTCTAAGTTTAGTCTTGAATGAATTTCCGATAAGTTATTTTATTTCAAATGGCAATTATCAGGACCTAGCACTAGAACTCTAAATTACAATGAAATTTAAGCATTTTATTCCTCATATAAAATGTATTTTTTTTATAAATGAGAATATATATTGTACATAACAATTATGTTTGTTTCATTTTGTTGTTTGTATTATTTACCACAAATTCTTCAATCATAATTATCACCTCACTAATTCAAAAAGTTTAGTAAGAAAAATTATGTTTACATTCAATACCTACATACCTACTACAATAAACTTTCATTTCAATCAAATAAAAGAATATAGTCAATAAAATAATCAATATACTAAAAAAATACAGTCAATAAAATTAAAATCACCGTAGCTACTGCATTATGCTGTATTGTGGCGTTCTTGCTGCCGACAAAGTTCGCCGGAGTTCATATCAAGTCGGCTCCCGCGTAACGCGTATGCAAGTCGACTGGGCGAGTAAAATGCCTAAATCTTCGAAACAAGGTGGCCTTAACTTTGACTTTGTGAAATAAGCCCTAAACCAAACAGACAGTCTGAAACATATTCTAATCTTTTGATAATTATTGTCATATACAAAGGCATAAGTACCAAGTTCTTTACATAATTCCCTAAACCGCGGCGACCCGTAAAAGTTAACCCAGAAAAATCTCATCACTTTATTCGCATTTAAAATGTTGAAAGTAACTAACCATTGCTTGTTTTACTCTGACTTTGAGAAAAAGGCCTAAACCAAACCAACAGTGTGAAACATACTCCACTCTTTTGATCGTTATTCTCATTGACAAAGACATAAGTACTAGTCCATTTCATAATTCCCTAAACCGCGGCGACCCGTAAAAGTTAACCCAGAAAAATCTCATCACTTTATTCGCATTTAAAATGTTGAAAGTAACTAACCATTGCTTGTTTTACTCTGACTTTGAGAAAAAGGCCTAAACCAAACCAACAGCGTGAAACATACTCCAATCTTTTGATCGTTATTCTCATAGTCAAAGACATAAGTACTAGGCCATTTCTTTATTCCCTAAACCGCAGCGACCCGTAAAAGTTACCCCAGAAAAATCTCGCCACTTTATTCTCATATAAAATGTTGAAAGGACCAAAATTACTTTGTTTTACGTCCGGTGCTAGGGTTGCCCTCGTTAGGTCGAAACTTCTCCCTAATTGTGTCAGTTGTACTTATTTAAACTGTTATAACCTTTGTAGTTTTGATAGATGACAGTTTATTAACTAGAGGTAGTGTTGTATAGGAACTTTTAATTACTTTAATAACGGACCCTATTAAGCTGTTTTTAACAAGCTGTTTGTAACTATTAGCGAAAATGTTTTTTAGCTAAGAAATGCATGTCCCGTGACGCGGTCGCGTATGAGGTGTATGGCGCGGTAGGAAAACTTCCGCTTGTGGTGAAAGAGGTAGCGGGTTCGATTACTGAGGTATCAAAAATAACGAGTACCGTAACGATACGAAAGTAACGATTACTAATTTATATAGTAACGAATACGTTCGGGTACCTACGCTTTTAATCAATTTTTTATACCTCTATTAGTTCTAAGTTGTGGTGTTGCCAACATCACGGGCCCTGGCTGAAAACCAGCGCTTTGTCATAGTCCTCCTACGGGTTCTATGGCAGGTATGCTGAGCAAGAGACCCTTTAATACAAATATTAATTTTCACGTAGTTATGTATATTTAATTATAAGTTTTAGTAATTTGTTTTTAAAATTAACAAACATGTCTAAGAACACACGCGCGAAACTCACTTTTCATATAAAAAAAAAACTTTTTTTTTTTTTTTTTTTTTTTTTTTATTATTGATAAGCCTTCATTTGACCACAATCTCACCTGATGTAAAGTGAAGATGTGGTCTAAGATGGAGCATGAAGGCCTAGAAGATGGCTTCTCCGGACCACATTACGAAACACGAAAAAATCGCTTCACGCACTGGCCCAGCCCGGAGGGTGGTGACAAGCCGCGGCCGAAGCCTACCACCAGAGACTGTTCTTAGCACCACCCGGAGGTCACGTGTAAGGATTCAGAGGGTTACCTCTTACGGACGTGAACAGCCAAAACCTCCAAAACTAAATTAAATTCGCTTCTTCCGTTTGGGAGTTATGATGTCCCAGACAGACAGACAGACCCACAGACAGACAGACACGTCAAACTTATAACACCCCTCTTTTTTGTCAAGGGTTAATTAAAAACAAATTACTTTTGTGTAATTATACATATTTTTCTTTCTTTCTTTCTAAGAACAATTACAATAGCTCGTTATAATGTGCTGTTACCAATATTTACCAGGAAACAGTATAAAAACGTACCGAGTTTGTGAAACTTTGTTTTCGTAAACATGTTGGGAACTTTCCGTTGCTTTCAAATTGCCTTGTGGCTATTAGAATTATGGACATTTCCAATATTTCGTTACAAATTTCCTACATTAAAAATACTCTGTTTTAGAAGTTTTTGTGGCAATATCCTGCTACGCTTAAAAATACTTTTGAAACTATATTTGGTAATATTGTTTACTATAAAGTAATAAAACAGTGATGTTTGTATATTGTATTGACCTATAAGGGCAAGCTTGACAAAATTCGAGTTAACTAAGCAATGGTTAGTTATATCAATAATATACGAGGTTAGTTATATCAATAGCTATCTATGGAGCTATGGAGGTTTTGCCTGTTCACGTGGTAACTCTCTGAATCCTTACACGTGACCTCCGGGTGGTGCTAAGAACAGTCTCTGGTAGGCTTCGACCGCGGCTTGTCACCACCCTCCGGGCTGGGCCATTGCGTGAAGCGATTTTTTCGTGTTTTGTAATTTTAGTAATTTTTGGTCCGGAGAAGCCATCTCTCTTCTAGGTCTTCATGTTCCATCTTAGACCACATCGTCAGTTTACATCAGTTGAGTTTGTGTCAAATGAAGGCTTATCCAGCATAAAAAAAAATAAAAAAATGAACTTGCTTTGTCACATGTGACTGAGCGAAATAGCTCTATATCTGAACCACTGTCTTATTTCCCTTGGAGGTGGTAAAACAGGCCCTAAGTATGTCAGAGGTCTACTAAGTTCAAAACTTAAACTAAGAACTATAAGCACTGAATTTGACGATAAAAATTGTTTGCCAACTCAATGTAGTTGGAGTGATTGAAAATGAAGGTAGATATGAATATAATTTGACCTCATGCGATGACGGGTCGATTCTACCTACTCCATAATAGATTTTGGTTTACCAAACAATATAAAAATAAAGTATTAAAGATAAGGTACCAACTTACCCATCATTGAATAAAACTAAAACTTTTAACGTAAATCTTGATTTATTTCTCTTTAAATCTATTTTGATGGGAGTTCCATCAAAGTTTAGCTACATTTCGATAGTATAAGATAAGGTGCATAAAGATAACATTAAATAAATATTCTTATTTTTATCCAGCCATAGAAGTTCATAAATTAATTCATTATTTAAAGTGAATATTTTAATATTATGTACACATACTTAATAAACAAGATGACTACATAAAAAATGGTATACTGTCTAATCCGTCTGTAAGCAAGTTAAAAAATACTGGACACCTTTTTTTTTGCTTTATAAATATAATAAGAAAGCTGCTTTATCAATATAATAAGCAAACTTTAGTTCACAATTAACGGCTTGATTTTTAGTTTCAAAGAAAAATAAATAGTACAAATAATTTTTTTTGTCATCTACCCCATTGCGTACTCCTAAGTCGCAGTAAATTCAGACTATTTAAAATAACAACTCAATTCTTAATTAACACTTAGGTTTACAGAGGTGTTGACTTTTTTTGTTAATCACCTAAATAAGCTTCCTAATCTTGAACCTTTTTAGCAACTTTTGTAAATTTAGTCAAAATAAAGACCTTATTCATGAATAGCCACTTCCTTAATCGTAATGATGCACAATAAGCCCTAATTTAAAATTAGTATAATTTTGAAAATGTTATTGCCTTTTATGTTATAATTACAAAGCGACCCCACTTTTAGGTTGAAACTAATATTCCAAATTTTTGAAGAAAAAATTAAGACGAAGTAACGTAGCTTGTTATTTATATATATATTCTTTACGGCTCTTGAAGTTTATTTTATACTTGTATAACTAACATAAGGCGCATCATCAAAATGAAAGATCGAAGTGTGCCGATCAAATGAATTAGCTTTTGCAGGCCATAAGTACTTAGAACAGAAACTCTTTGGGTCCGAAGAATTATTATTAAACGTTACGAAGATAATTATGAACCACTTTCACGTCCACAAGCTATAAAAACTGAAGGTTCACATTGGATACAAACTAAGAACTAAAATAGCTAGGGCTACTAAAATAATATATCATCATCATCACCCTATTAACGTTCCCACTGCTGGGACACAGGGACTTCTCTCGTGGCGAGAGAGATTAGGCCTTAATTCACCACGCTGGCCAAGTGCGGGTTGTGAATGTCACATGTCCTTCAAACTCTTTAAAGTTCTCAGAACATGCCGGTTTTCTCACGATGTTTGCCTTCACCGTTAAATAATATATAACATTCTTTATTATGAACAATAATATGACTAATAAAAAAACCGTTAAATCATGGTACTTATGTTACCAATTTTCAGTCATAATAAAATAAAGTAGTAGATTTATTAGTACCATTTAAAGAAAGTCATTTGTATTTCCGTCCTTAATTACCTGTTCGCCTGTTCATTGTTATGCATGGCAACTTTAATTGATTTCTTTCCTATGATTCAGCGGCTGCTACATGTTTCCGTGCACCCTATATCTCCAATGCACTCCATTTCCCGCAAACCGTGGAAATTCTGGGTACAAGACTGCTACCATTAGGGATTTTATTACACCTTGTGGCAGAGACGTACTGAAGGACACATTTTGTTTTTAGCTTTATTATCAATAACGACGCGTTACTATTACGTTTCGTATAACCCCGCAGGGCTAGAAATGACCCGAATTCGCGCCGACGAAGTTCCCTTCTCCTGATGAAAGAATTCTGTTTACTATAAAGCCAAAAACTTTGAAAGATTATAAATTCTTGTTCTTTTAACAGGTTCTAATCTATCTGAGTACCAAGTTTCATTTAAATCAGTTCAGTAGTTTTTGCGAGAAAGAGGGAAAGACAGACAGTCGGAGTAACCTTCGCATTTATAACATTCGTATGGATTCGTTTCATTTTATTGAAACCGGGTATTAATATTCGATTATTATAAGAAATAAAATATATCCCTATTCAATTATTAGTCCTTGTCCTTAATACATCCCTTTGACCGATAACTTACATACCCCACGGGTTGATCGATTCTGCAATCAGTGTTAGTCGAAATAAAGCTTTTATTTCTTTAAAATTCAGTTCTTTTGTTTCATTTAATTAATTTTACTTTGTAGGTTGATTTGAACGTCTGCCATTATCATATTTGTTGATTTACAAAGTTACTAAATTTTACTTTGCCTGTGATTTTAAAAGGAAGTTTTTCTTGATTAACCTAGCAAGCCGAATTAAGATAAATTGTGTAAACACTAATAGGGTACTACTATAGATGACTTAAAAATAATAATTATATTTCATTTTTAGATTAGATATTTAAAAAAGCGTACTCGTGTACAAATGTGATGTTACAAATCGCAAGAAAGCGTTATGTATTATATCCTAGTATTGTTAATTTAAGATATTTTGGACTAAGTTGTAATTTTTGTATGATTGTGGTTAAAAATAAACGTATTTCTTTCTTTGTTTGTTTCTTTCTTTATAATGCGTTGTTTTATTTAGTTTTGATTTACTTATATTGACATAAGGAGGTGGGCGATGAGGTCGCTACGCAGTTTTTAACTTATGCGCCCTCATCATTTCTTTTTTGTAACTTGTATATTTGTGTACCTTAATAGTAAATAAATAGCTTTGAATATTTGAATTTTTCGTTTGCTAAAAAAAAAGAAAAAACACGAGTACGATTTTTTTAATAATCTAAATGACCTACTAATTAATTTTATCCATCACAAGCTCCGAAACTTTGATGCTTTACATTTCGGAACTTTTGGAAGCGAAAACAGCATACTTACCTATTTTTTATTATCCTCTTTTTTGTCTGTCTGTGTGTCTGTCTGGGACATCATAGCTCCCGAACGGATGGAGCGATTTTAATTTAGTTTTTTTTTTGTATGAAAGGTGAGTCTGGCGCGAGTGTTCTTAGACATCTAATTGGTTGTCCCGTTTAAAAGTTATGGGGGTTGGAGTGGGGAAGGAAAACCAAAAATCTGCAAATATACTCGAGTGGGGTATCAAAGCATCGCATGTACATAACACAATATTATGGTGTTTTACTTTTAAGGAAATTAAGGCATTGGACTCGGGGGTTTTTCTTAATTTTCAATTTAGATTTGTAAGATTTGTAGTCACAATGTCTGCACAGATATCTTTTATTTTCAAATTTGCGGCGCGCATATGTTAATGATAAAATGAAATGAAATTAATTTTATTTGAGACACTATACATGTAACTAAAAGTAGAAATAATTAATAAAGTCACACAAAGTATATATATACTAAAAAAATAAAAAAATCAAACTTTAGAGACAATATATATGTCTCTAAAGTTTAATAGTAAATATAAAATAGTGTTTCATGACACAGAAAACTCCGTTTATTACATTTATAAAGCGATTGCATCCAGATATTGTCAAACAAAAACAACACTAATTCGATCAGCAAGCGAATGATTAACAAGGCATCCATTTTCATTATTGATATAACAATTAACGGTAAATTTCAATTAGTGTCAGATCCGTATGGGAATACATGATATATTAAGCAATAAGGCCATCAATTACAATTAAATAAATTCGTAAATATTGATAGACAACCTGAAACACCTAGGCTTGTGGTAGGCTATAGGGAACGTGCAGCAACTATAGGTGGCAGCACTAATGCGAAAGACGGAAAGTCAAATGTTAGGCCGATATGGTAAAACTTTCAAATTGATGGCACCAGCTGGCATCACCGTCAATGGGTATGTTCGATTGACTGATAGAGCGAAACTTGTAAATCGTTCTAATTGATGGCATCAGTTAGCAGCACTGTCGATTTGCACGTTCCGTATAAACTTAAATCTCATATAAGAGGAAGAAAAATGTCAATTTTATGTCAAATTGAAAGGTAGGCGGTAAAACGAGGGAGGCCCGACCTGATCGCGCTTATCGCCAATGGTGAAATCGGGGCTTAGTCTGGGTGATCTGTGTATTACTGTAGTTAGAGTGGTGAAACTATATGTATGTGTGTCTAGTATAGTAACATAAGCTTAGTAAAGCTTCCTTACGGACTGCTTCTCGATTGAACTTTTGTCTTTCCTTGTTTTAAATTCTTCCTCTTAAATGATTTATCGTTCAGTACGATCCGTAACCTTGATTGTTAGCAAAATCTGACTTATTATCTATATACATACATATACATAGAGCAATTAAACTTCAGGGAGTTCTAGTTTAGATTTATTGTAAAAAATAAATGTAGGTCGTCTGTAAGACATGATAAATAACGAAAATATGTAACTTTTGCAAAAAAATTCAATGAAAACCATTTTATTTTCTATCAATCAAAAATATCTTATGTTGGTATCTCGTAGTATCCGTAAAAGCTTTCCACTTGAATAAATACGTAGCCTGTATTGACCAGTGATATTTATTTCTCGTATTTGGTAAACTTGCAGTCGGGTTATTTGCGAACAGAACTAACATCAGAGAGTTTATAACTTTTTCTAGAAACTTCTGAAAAAGCAACATATTATTTTTTTGTATGAAAGGTGACTTTTGTGCAAGTTTTTTTAGTCATGCTTGATGAAAATCGGTGAGCCGTATAAAAGTGAGGAAGAAAAAACCATCTGCAAATATACTCGAGTGGGGTCTCTAATGAAAGCGCACATTGTATCTATTATAATTTTTTTTAAACATAGGTTCTGAAATCGGGTTTTCTTTATTAAATTTAGATTATTTACGTGTTTAAATAAGCTCGCACTTCACGATTTCACATCAGCCTACCATCATCAACATCAGTGGACACGTTCCCTTAAATTTTGTAATTTAATCAGAGCACGAGATTTCTTCAGGCGTGAAAGAAAATAATTAATCAACAGAGTAGGGAGAAAGTTTAAGAGTTTCCGCTTCGGATCAAGCAGTTGTTTTTGATAAATAATTTACTTTTTACAAAAAGGTTTCCTGGACTCCTCGCAGTGATATAGACAAGTACAACGTATTTTCACTTCTCTTGTATAAAGTTTATTTTAGGTATGTTTAAGTAACAATATTAGATGATTTTGAATTAATTGTGCTAGGAATCGGACTTTCGAACCTTTATTATATAACGTGTTTTATGCATAATTTCATCGACGAAAAACCATACAAGTTCATACCATCAGACCCCTCAGAATCCTCAGAATCCCCTCACAATGATGGCATTTCGAATTTGTTTTTTTCATAATTTTAAAATATTATTTATCTACATTCATTAAAGTTCCCTTTCTATTAAAGCTGTTGAAATGTGCTCGAAAAATCAACAACCTATGATTTAAACGAAAAATTTGTTAAAATATTGTGTTTTTTCTTTCATTATTGTGCTCCACCTAAATATCCGGGTCATTAACCGGGAAATTAGTTCGCAATAGGTTGTGCTAACAAGATAAATTGAAAATTATTATAGTCAGACAGAAATATGAAAATTTACCGTTTTAATTTTTCAGACAGCAAAAGTATTACGAGTAGGTATGTTAGTTTGTTTTCTTTGATGTCAAAAAGGGTTCTTGAATGGAGACCGGAGATTGGAAAACACTGCGTCGGACGTCCACCAACAAGATAAAGTGAAAGCTTTGAAACTGCTTCTGCGGAGATAATGAATGATAGTATTTATTATGTTCCATTTTCATTTGGCTAGTGGATATTTTTTTCGAAATCGTCATCTCCGCGTATAATCACATTATGGTTATAGTATAATTATAGCTATTTCTCTCAGTCACGTGTGACAAAGCGAAAAAGCCCTGGACATAAGTAACCTTGTAAGTAACCACACGTATTCTTGACGTAACTAACCAATGCTTATTTTACTAGGATTATACTTCATGCCCTATCTTAGACCACATCGTCACTTTACATCAGGTGAGATTGTGGTCAAATGAGGACTTATCTTACATAAAAAAAAATATGAGAAATAATCCTAATCATTTATCTATACTAATATTATAAAGCTGAAGAGTTTGTTTGTTTGTTTGATTGTTTGTTTGTTTGTTTGTTTGTTTGAACGCGCTAATCTCCGAAACTACTGGTTCGAATTGAATAATTCTTTTTGTTTTGGATAGTCCAGTTATCGAGGAAGGCTATAGGCTATATAACATCACGCTACGACCAATAGGAGCAAAGATATAGTGGTAAATGTGTAAAAAACGGGAGAAATTGTTCATCTTTGAAGCCTTTCGTTGCGTGCGCCGTGAAAACGGTTCAAGATACACAAAAAATATGTATTAAAGAATAATAGCTCTTTTAATGATCTAAAAAACAGTCCGCGATAGTATATGTCTATCTTTTAAGATTAACTCACAAAAACCGTTTTTATGGTACCTAATTTGGTCGAAATAATTTGTTTAAGTTGTATCAACATAATAATATTAATCTTTATTCAAATAAATATGTTGTTGGTTAAGAGTACTTCATCCATTATAACGCGGGTAGCACCGCAGGGCACAGCTAGTTGATAATATAATAAGTCAAAATATGGTTGTTAACGTGGTTCCTCAATGCCAAAACTTGTTCAAAATATAATGTCATAATTATTCTTAAATGCTAAAATCTGAAATACATTAATAATTATAGCAACAAGAAATATAAATAATGTCAATTTATCATAATTATTTTTAACAATGGTTACGAATGTCAAAAATGTATTATTGTTAATTATTATAATAAAGCTAATAATAAATAATATAACGAGTAAGTAGAGTTAGTAAAAACTCAAAAAACCGTCTTATCACGGCTTCTACGTTGATGACGTTAGAAATCATAACATTGTTAAAAAAAGTAACAATTTGTTAAAAGATAAGTTATATTTAAAAAAAAATCACCATCATTTAAAACAATTTAAAAACTTAAACCTTAATGATTTTTGAATAAGAAATAAACCTTAAAAGGTAAAGCTATTTTAATCACTTGATTGGCGCGTTTGTGTAAAGGGGCGCTTTACCCAGAGGTGCTGGTTTGAATCCTATGTGCGAAGGTAACGGATGTGTCTTAATCTTTTTCTGCATAACAATAAAAAAGTTAAAGGCAGTTCATAAATAAAATACATTTTCCCAAACGTCTTCAAATCTTTGTTAAACCAAGTAGAACATCAAAAGAAGTGAAATCCCTTAGGAAGTTCACTTCAAGATTACATCAGTAATGCCCCAACTTTTATTGAGTTCATGAAAACAACAGGAAGGCGGGATGTTATGGGTTTTGTGGAAATGTTTGCGTCCATGTTTGTTTTGAATTCCGATTTTTGTTCATTAACCCCCGACCAAAAAGAGGGGTGTTATAAGTTTGACGTGTCTGTCTGTCTGTGCCATCATAGCTCCCGATCGGATGAAGCGATTTCAATTTAGTTTTTTTTTTGTATGAAAGGTGAGTTTAGCCGGGGTGTTTTTGGATATGTTTCATGAAAATCGGTTGAGCCGTTCAAAAGTTATGGGAGTGAGACCACTCTCACTCCCATCACTCTCACTCGTGGGTAAGGAAAACCGAAAATCTGCAAATATACTCGAGTGGGGTATCAAATGAAAGAGCATCGCGTGCCCTAACTACTAAATATTATGGTGTTTTACATAAAAGGAAATTAAAACATTGGAATCGGGGGTTTTTCTTAAATTTTAAATTTAGATTTATATATTTATTGTTCTAAACCGAATTTGTTGTAAACTATACTAGACTCCTCAATTGTCAAAAACCTATACGAATCAAAACCTTCAAGTAACTGAATGACATGGGCAGGTCGTGTTGAATCACTGGTAAAAAGGCGTGTTGGCTAAGTGGGAACACGACTTTAATTTAAAAATTTTATTTTATTTTAAAGCGCACTCTGGATTTTTCTTCTAGAAAAAATTATGTGCGCTTTAAACACGTGCTTTAACGATGAAAGCAAACATCGTGAGGAAACGGGCATGTTCTGAGTAATTTGAAGAATTTCAAAGACATGTGTCATTCACCAACCCGCACTTGGCCAGGAATTGAGTAAATGCCCTCCGGGCTGGGCCAGTGCGTGAAGCGATTTTTTCGTGTTTCGTAATGTGGTCCGGAGAAGCCATCTACCTTCTAGGTCTTCATGTCCCATCTTTGACCACAATCTCACCTGATGTAAAGTGACGATGTGGTCTAAGATGGGGCATGAAGACCTAGAAGGTAGATGGCTTCTCCGGACCACATTAAGAAACACGAAAAAATCGCTTCACGCACTGGCTCAGCCCGGAGGGTGGTGACAAGCCGAAGCCTACCACCAGAGACTGTTCTTAGCACCACCCGGTGGTCACGTGTAAGGATTCAGAGGGTTACCACTTACGGACGTGAACATAAAAAAACCTCCAAAATGATGTTTGTATAAATAAATAAATATTTCCGGACTACTCACACAGCATCATCTAACCCCAAACTAAGCAGAGCTTGTACTATGGGTGTTAGGTGACTGATACACTACATAGATAACTATTGTTTTTTGTAAATATATAAATAGTTGAAGTTTGATAATAATCATAATAATTTATTCAATGTTAATAGTTATTTTACAGTTTTTGACCAATTATAACTATCTTACATACTAGACTTTGATATTTATAACTAACAAAATAGAGCAAAGAAAGCAAAGAACAAAGGAAAATTAAATAATTACAACAAATTAAAACTTAAAAAATAGCGTACTGTCTTATGAATATAATTATAACTATCATTAAAAATATCCACATGTATCTACACCCGTAGTACAAGCTCTGCTTAATTTGGGGTTAGGTGATGCTGTGTGATTAGTCTTAGATTAGTAGAAATATAGTTTCACAAGCCTCCACTCCGGAGCTTTGATGTTCTTTGCACTTTCTTATTAAATTGGTAAACCAAAAAATAGGTATCCAGTATTTATGGACGGGCTACGGACTAAACAGAATACACTGTTTTATGTAGTCATCATGCCTATATCTGCCCTATATTTTTGCTGCTCTAAATAAAACTTCGCACAGTTTCTTGGAATAGCTGATACAGGAGTGCGCGATAGGTTAAACCCATGGCTTCAGTTAATTCCTTCTTAATTCTTTCCTATTCCATTCTCTTTGATAAGGGCGGGTTATTCTGGTGATCCAATTATAAGTTATCTTTGGAATGCCTGTTCCTTTGTTTTTTGTTGCTTTTTTTGACTCGCACAGTTTTATATTTGACTCAATAGGTTAGTGAGAACTTACGTCTCGGTTTTTATAATAGCACTAGTTTAAACCTAACTCGTATCTTGGGTTTTTGTTGCTATATTAGTATTTAAGGGCCCCTAAACTATTTAGAGAGGCCTCGAACTAATTACTTAGACTTCATAAGTATCTCAAGAAACGAACTGGATATAATTTTGAGGGATGAAACCACATGACAAACAAATATTTAATTCTTCCCATACAACAAAATATCGTAAATTCCTCACTGTTAAACAATGTTTTAAGTTAAAATGATAAAATTCACAATGTCATTACGTACGCATTACAAGCATTAGATCAATTAGTATAAGCAGTGAAGACACTTGTTTTCTTATGTTGGTATTTAGATTCCGAAGTTGTTCGAATTTTTGTAATTCAATAATAGGATTTCTAATTCGGCTCTGGGGCCCCCTTGAGGTTGGGGGCCCCGGACACCTCGTCTAGCCCTCCGTTAGCTATGACACTGCTTATAGGGTAGTTTGTAATAAACCAAAAAACTTTAAATGACTTTTAACTTTAAAAAATTAGGACATGATTGCTACAAATTAACTTTTAGTGTAAGTATGTAGTTTCAAAAGTGTATCAAATTGCCAAATATATAACAACCTGTATCATCTGTGAAATCGTAGGCTCTTGTGGACTGGGCCCGCTCGCACCGGCTCCTCGGGCCCGGTTGACATACTGTAAGTTTTTAAATTAGTTAACTGGCCCCGCTTATTAAATTTGTCAGCTCTTATTGCTTGAAAGCTGCTTGTATGGATATATATGTACAAGTTGTTCCTGAGATCAGCACGTTCAAACAAACAAAAACTCTCTTCGGCTTTTAATATTAGTAAAGATTCAACACGCGAGCTGTCAGTGCAGATAGCAGTTCCTCCAACCTAAAACCAGAATAATTACCACCTGTGAAATAGTGAACTTAACCTATATTAGATAAAATTTCGTTGGCATTCGTTTGTCCCTGTCATTCACTATAACATTTGTGTATGTTAGAAAGAGACAAAATTCATGCTAACTTAGAAAGGTTCGCTATCTATTTTGCATAAGAAGGTCAGTGTCTTATCTTTGTAATAATACTTGCTTTAATAAACTATAATATTCAATCTAAATTATAATTTTTAATAACAAAATGCCTTAAAAGAAATGAAGTAAATTAGTTATAATCACCTTGTCACCCTTCGGGCTGGGCCAGTGCGTGAAACGATTTTCTTGTATTTCGTAATGTGGTCCGGAGAAGCCATCTACCTTCTAGGTCTTCATGCCCCATCTTAGACCACATCGTCACTTTACATCAGGTGAGATTGTGGTCAAATGAAGGCTTATCTAGCATAAAAAAAGTCCCACATTTTCTTTTATCACATTCGAAGTCGAATGCTCTCAGAATAGGTCCTATAGATAACACGGCCTCACGTTGAAAAGGGTTCGAGCCTTGATTAGCAATGTTGCAAAGGATATGTATCCATTTTATTCCCTTTATTTTTGTCGTACCGGGATTAGGAAAGTAATTACTTATTTGCTACGTTTGTCTAGCTGAGTGGAAATCTAATTAATCTTGAATTAGGTAACTTAACTTACTTACTTTTGATCATTTGATGTACCAAAATGATGGTTGTAGAACGATTTAGTTACGCGCGTGTAAGATTTTAATTTAACCTTCAAGCGGTCGCGCGGCCGTTTTGTAACAGGGCGGCGGCAGTAGCGCGTAATTTAAAATATCTGTCAGGGATTCACGAAATAATTGTAAATTGAGCGAACTCATCTGTGATGTTCGATTCCAATTATACGAGAGTTCTTGAGAGAATAAAATATTAATTAAAAATAATTTCTATTTTTCATATTATTTTTTATATAAATAAGTTATATAAGTATATAAGTTTTTTTTTTTATTTATTTTATAAGTTAATTATGTTTGATATTGTTATGTTTAATATTGTACACCCTTGCCTCTTTTCTATTTTAAGTAAACTACTTTCCATCCTAAGGTTATGGAGGTTTTGTCTGTTCACGTCCGTAAGTGGTAACCCTCTGAATCCTTACACGTGACCTCCGGGTGGTGCTAAGAACAGTCTCTGGTGGTAGGCTTCGGCCGCGGCTTGTCACCACCCTCCGGGCTGGGCCAGTGCGTGAAGCGATTTTTTCGTGTTTCGTAATGTGGCCCGGAGAAGCCACCTTCTAGGTCTTCATGTCCCATCTTAGACCACATCGTCACTTTACATCAGGTGAGATTGTGGTCAAATGAAGGCTTATCGATCGTAAAAAAAAAAAAAAAAGGTTGCCTGGAAGAGATCGCTTTTTAGCGAAAAGGCCGCCCATTTTACCATTTGTTTTTTTATTTTGTTTTACGTGTTTATGTTCCTGTGTTGTGTACAATAAAGCGTTTTTTTTTATTGTATTGCATTGTGATTATATATGACACAATTTGTTGAAAAAAACTTTAATACAGATAAGTCAAAATAATAACACAATAATTATGACCATCACGATGACACGGTCATCTGTAACCGTCGCCGTAAGGTGCGCAGAGAGCATAATGTTATAAAATTTATCAAAGCGGTCAAGCTTTGATAAATTTTAATCGCATACTGAAACTTCGAGAAAACATTATGGTCCAACTGGTTAACTGTTGAACATGTTTGTGACCCTGCACACGAATATCGCGATTCCGTTACTATTGGTGCTATAAGTATTACCAATATTCGCTAATATATTTAACTAATATTATTATAATAATAATATTCTACATAATTATTTAACTATAACTAGATATGCACGATTCTAGAGTTGCTCTTACAGCTATAAATAATAATGTGGTCCGCGCATTTCGCGTAACTGCTATAAATACCAATACTCGATAATCACCACGCTGCGGCGAACAGTCTAAACTTTTATTTAAACGATTTGTTTCGCGTTGCATGTACGCTAAACATCGTCTGTGCCCGAATACTTAGCGTTGCAACGAAGTACTCGGCCACACACATCGCGTTGAAACGAATATTCGCCGTAGGCCACTGATATAGCCTCACCATAATCAGAAGAATATAATGTTAATTTATTAATTCAAATCAACTATCGTTTTTTGCCAGCGTTATCAAAAGTTTTTAGTGGACTTTAGTTTTTCTTAAACTTTCTTATTTCAGGTGTATAATATTTGCATTTCTAAACTAAATTTTTACAGGACTCATCAAAAAGTTAATACTTTCGTGAAGTTTTGTTATAAAGCTTCCTAGCTTCAGTGGCGAGATGATGAGATGTGAAGTCAAAGGAGTGCCAGTCAGTTAAATAGCTGTCAGTCAGTTTAATAACTGTACCTAAGTCAGTTAAATTTCTAATCATATATTAATGGTTTTAAGTCGAGTATTTATTGAGCTTAAAGCTGTAAAATGAGCCAAATAATCAGTATTTTTATACCTTACATCATCATCATCGCCACCGTATTAACGTTCCCACTGCTGGGACACAAAGACTTCTCTCTTGACGAGAGAGATTAGGCTTTAATTCACGACGCTGGCCAAGTGCGGGTTGGTGGATGTTACATACCTTCAAACTCTATAAAGTTCTCAGAACATGCTAGTTTCCTGTCGATGTTTGCCTTCACCGTAAAAGGAGGTGTTTAAAAACGCACACATTTTTGAAAAAAAAATCCATTGTTGCTTTGGCTTGAACCCACGACTTTCGGAATGAAAGTCAAGTGTGCTCCCACTTCGTCAACACAGTTTGTGTATAATTAGGTTACGTTAACAGTGAATGCAACTCAGTTTTGCTAAGTAAAATTCGTTCTAAAATTTTAACTAGATGTCGCTAGTAAAAACGGTCCAAGGCTAGATCGCGCTATCGAAGCGTTTGACGAACTTGGTTGGGTCTCTATGTTAATAAGAAATTAATTAGCTTGCTTCTACTGACTGGTCGTTTCATTACGAATTCCATACAGAATCGTACTTATTCAGTTTGTTTTGTATTGGTGTACAGTGTTTTTGTATTGTTTTTAACCCCCGACCAAAAAAGAGGGGTGTTATAAGTTTGACGTGTCTGTCTGTCTGTCTGTCTGTCTGTGGCATCATAGCTCCCGAACGGATTCAGCGATTTCAATTTAGTTTTTTTTGTATGAAAGGTGAGTTTTGCCCGGGTGTTCTTAGACATGTTTCATGACAATCGGTTGAGCCGTTTAAAAGTTATGGGGGTGGGAGTGGGGAAGGAAAACAGAAAATCTGCAAATATACTAGTGTGGGGTATCAAATGAAAACGCATCGCGTCCACATTACATAATATTATGTTGTTTTACATTTAAGGAAATTAAGGCATTGGAATCGGGGGTTTTTCTTAAATTTTAAATTTATGCTTTATGTATTAAACTATTTCTGTATATACATCGATTTATTCGGTTTTATGCAGTACATTTAAGTCATATATTTTTAGAACGTCCATAACGATCAAAACTCACGACACACCTTGTATAAGTCGCTAGATTTTTTCGTTTTTCTTTATTATTTGTGTTAATCATAAGCAAGATAATTGCCCTAAGAAGGCCAATTGTTGTATAAAATTAATTAAGAAAAACCATTTCTTTACGTTTCATAGAAACTCATGTTAAGCTACGAATAAGGAAATTAAAGCAAAATTAATTTATCTTCACAAAGTAATTGTCAAATACTTGCCGTAAATGGAAATTAATTTTATCAAACCTTGTCGAACTCCAATTTGCGCAAGATCCTACATACCTTTGTAACCTAATTATATTAAGATGGCTTCAAAAAAGCCATGTTTTTTATTTAGTTTCTACTAAACTCTCTACAAATAAATTAATTCTGGCGATAATTTGAAAAACAAAAGGGCGTATCTAAATGCACGCGATGCCTTGAGGGTCTATTTGGAACTTTGAACTCTATGTTTCCTAATAGTTGAGGTGAATCAATATCGCTTCGTGCAATTTTGCTTAATAATACCACATCTGCAATTTTACGTCTCTCAGTTAGAGGTAAAATGTAAGCTATATTATTGTTAAGTTTTATCAAAATCCATCCAGTAATTTTTACATCAAACACATACACTTACTTATGTACTTAACTTTTGCATTTATAATATTACTAGCTGTGCCCCGCGGTGTTACCCGCGTTATAATGGATTTTCCCGCGGAATGACGTTTTCCCGCGGTAAAAAGTTGCCTATGTTAATTTTCAGGCTCTAGAGATTCTGTGTACCAAATTTCATTTAAATCGGTTCAGTAGTTTTTACGTGAAAGAGTAACAAACATCCATACTTACAAACTTTCGCCTTTATAATAGTAGTAGGATTAGGATAACAAATCGACAGATGGGCCAATGCCATTACAGCCTGGATCCCGGAAGGTAGTCGCAGACGAGTTACCACTAAATAGCTGGCGGGACGACCTAGACACCGGGCCCACTGGTGCCAGGAATCCATGGATGAGGACGAGTGGGAACGATAATAAAAATATAAAAATCGTCTAACAGCAGTAAAACTGAGTTCTTGGGCGGAATAAATATCAAAATAACCCTGTATCTAAACGAACACCAAACCAAATCAAACTATTATCACTCATTAAAAACAAAAAAGTGCAGAACGTCTGAACCAGATTCCCCAGCAATAAGCCCGCCCATTACACAATTATGACGTCAATTATTCCCAAACAAGCGTCAATAACCAAAAACATTGATCAACCAATCAACATAGCGAGCAGATCCAAACAAATAACTACCTTCGGGCAATAACAATAAAATCCTGATTGCTAATTCCGTATACTCCTTGCATCAGCATCCAAATCCACTTATTTTGAACCTTAAGTTACTGTGATAAAGTGAGGATTAAGACCTAATAGCCGTCTTGAGTCCATTCATTCGTTGAATCTTCCAGCTCTGGAACCTTGTCGTTTTGCAACGAACTTGCTCGCTGTTCGAGCTCAGTGAGCCAGTAAATGCGATTTAATCCGACAAAGTTGTATTTGATAGCCGGCATTTGTTTTAATTCAAGACACGTTTTCACAGCGGGAAGGTATTTTAACAAGCAAAAAGTTTGAGGACACGCGACTGACTGGGGTTAAGGTAACAACCCACTAGACTGTCGCGGCAAATCCGAAATGACGTACAAGTGGCGTGTCTGTTGAAGCGCTGCTCGGAGCTGCTAAGTACACCTTAGGAACTTCGCGAGTACTATAGCTATAGACAGAAGATTATGTACGACTACTTAAGCCAAGTTTTAAGGTAAGGTATCAAGATTTAAAATAATTTAGTTTGAGTGGTGTACGTTACTGGTTATTTTGATGCATTATTATAGGAGCTATAATATACAAAGCTGGCCTGGTATACAAAGCGATTAGCAATAAGGCCTCCCATTCGTAATTAATTAATGGGGTGTCTACATATTGGCATAATCGTCCCCCTGCAATATCAGATACTCACACGGTTTCTGAGATAGGTATTTAGGTCTATTTATTTATTTATTTTTATTTATTTATTTAAGGCAACACCAACAGCACATATAACAAAAAAAAATTTAGTAGACATTGTTAATACTTGTTAATAACTAATAATGTTAATAATGTAATGTTAATAACTATGGAATATGTGCCTATAATAGGTCTAAATTTTATTTTATTTAAGAGATTTAGTTCCATAACACTTAGTGTTTGTATGCATTTAGTCTGCCGACTATACCTGGGCGCAAAATTGCGTTTATTTAAAATAACCAAGAGAAGATTTTTTGTACTTTTAGACCAAAATATTTCAAGAATCGTACAGTGAACAGCAAAATAAAGTGATGAATTAGGGTCCCAATATCATATAAACAAATAAGGTTAAATGCTACGGACTATTACAGTTGTTTTAGAAGTAAAGGAACAAATAACGTGTTCTAAGAAAGTGATCACATTTAGTTCGATGCACGGTGTTATTACGATCATTTTCGTTTGACTAATAAAAAAATCATTTGAAATTAACACTTTGGTATATTTTTTACACCTGGCACGTCAAACTAGAAGATATTTTGAAACGTTGATTTGATCACTTACTTTTGCTGTTGACTGTACCTACATATTAGAGATTTGGTTTTGTAAAACATTTTATTTATAGAAAGCCGCCAAATATTTTTTTTTCAAAATGCCGTCTAGTAGGTATGCCAAGCACAAAAAAATGTCGTAAACCAAAAAACTACAAACTAAGTTGTTGTAGTTTTTTTATGATTGTGGTTAAAAATAAACATTTTTCTTTCTTTCTATCTTTTCTTTAATATAATTTATGATTCCCTTGTAGGTAATTACTATTTATTAAGGTTACTAGTATTACAAGGTGAAGCGTATAGTCTACAGTCTACATTATCTCATTATACGGACCAAAGCTTATTGCAAATAAACACCAACCTTTATTACCACCTGCAGAATAAAAATATGATTGATGGTTAAACGGTGAAAGATGTATTTGCTCAACCAGTGCATTCCAGATAACGTGTTAATGATGAAAGAAGGACACTAGAAATCTATGATAGCTACTTTAATCGTCACTTAGCTCGGATTAGAAAAGTAATAAACAGACCAATGCTCGAATGTCAAAATGGCGTTTAACTGAATAACATCTTTTTCACTTTATAATATATTTAACTCGACACTGGCAAATTGTCGCTTCAAGCGCAAAGTCCAATTACAAGAAACTGAACTGAACTGACCAATGCTCTGTCGTTGATGTTGTAGTCAACTTAATAGAAATTCTTTATTTATATAATTAATTACTAGCGGCCCGCCCCGGCATCGCGCGGGTATAAAATTTTCGCGGAAATTATTCGAATTTTTCTCGCCGTAAAAACCATCCTATCTCTCAAGTTGGATCGAACTGCACATGGTGTGCGAATTTTATTATAATCGGTTAAGTGGTTTAGGAGTCCATTGAGGACAAACATTGTGACACGAGATTTATATATATTAAGATTATTTATAATACAACATACATTATTCTTAATTTTTGATTATATGCAAAGATATTATATACTAAACAACATCATAGTTCCGGAGCGGGGCAGTACAAATAGGGCCCCCCCCCCTACTCCGAAATCGTTACGTTACGCGAAACTTCAATGTAATATCTTGATTTTTCGTTTGCAAGCAAAAATTAACTAGTTTAGGGTACTACTTATTAATTGTTTAAATAACGGACTAATAATACATTTTTATTAACCGATTTTCAACGACAAAAGGATGTTCTCTCGAGTATGTTTTTTTTTCATCTATACCCGTTAATGTTTGCTGTTTGTATTTTATTTGTGGTGTACAATAAATAGTTATCTATATATCTATCTATTAATAAAATCTACTTGCTTTATTATGAAAGGATCTGCGTGTGGTCTTATTCCCTTTTAAGGAGAGATCTGGCAGGAAGGGCCGAGTAATTTAAGCTTGAAAAAATACATTAGTTATGTCCTCAGGATAAGTTCATTAATCTTCGTCACCCCGACTTTAAGGATAGCCGACTGCAGCTAATTGTAAAATTTTATTCGCGAAGATCAAGTACCAACATAATTGTAGCGTAATAACTAGTCTTGAAGTATAGTGTAATCCATAACTAGGTAAATATAAATAAAAAATGTCGCCGGAAAATGCACACGGCAACATCTAGCCCCGTGATAAGCTTGTGTTACGGTACTATAAATCTAATATAATCATCACCCCACTAACGTTCCCACCGCTGGGACACATTGACTTCTCTCTTGGCGAGAGAGATTAGGCCTTAATTGACCACGCCGGCCAAGTGCGGGTTGGTGAATGTCACATGTCCTTCAAACTCTTTTAAGTTCTCAGAACAGGCCAGTTTCCTCACGATGTTTGCCTTGACCGTTAAAGCACTTGTTTAAAGAGCACAGAAATTTTTCAAGAAAAATCCAGAGTTGCGTGGCGGGGCTTAAACCCACGACCTTCGACGAATGAAAGTCGAGTGTCCTCCCACTTAGCCAACACGGCATTTAAATCGGCGGCGGATATCTAATTTACTAAATATAAAATACATACATTTATAGATATTTTTTGTTATACATATTAAACACAATTGCTTGAAGAACATACAAACACTGAACCCTAAGAGGAAATCGAACCCGCCCTTTCGCCCACCGCGCCACTGAGACAGTCATTTGTCATAAATATGATATTTAATATTTCCAGACATTTTACGTTTTGCAATATTTAAAACCTTACGTTGGCTAAGTGAAACGTGGCCTCAACTTGTTAAAACCATATCTCCTCCATATCAATCAATCCCTACAATAATTGGAAACAAAAATTCGATAAGAGCTTCAAGCCGAAACCATCGAAAATGCACTGGAAAATTGGGTTGGGTACCTACTGCAAAGCCCGTCATTGTAGTTAAACGAATGATATTGAGTTCAAATCGTAAATTAAAAATTCAACCTTTATAGTAATCGCAGATGACTAGTTCTGGACTGATTCCAGTTGTATGATTGACCTTACCTCAATCAATAAAGTAATATAATAATAATAATAAAATGTATTTATTTCAAAAGAAAGGTTTACAGTGGTTGCACTAGATAAATAATTAGAAATTGAGAAATAAACTTACTGTCTAATAACTCTTCAATTACGTGATATGGCCATTTATAATCATTTTTGTTTCTTTATTTTTGATAAGTACCGTCATATTTCAAATAATTTAAAACCGTTATTGAAAACAGATCTTTCTGTTGAAATAACAAATAAATCGAAATAATAGAAATGTTTTTTATTGTAGTAAAGCAGAAATAAAAAAAAATCAGTACTTTTTTTTAATTTAAAAGTCTAAATGGTATCTACTGTACTTTAACAAAAGCAAGTTATAATAATATCTTGCTTTTTTTTTTCAAAAATAACGTTTACCTTTGGTAGTCTAAATCACAACAACCTATTTTATGGTCCCTAAGACTTTTAAATGTTTTAACGGATCTAAATGAAGTTTTCAACAATAGTTTAAATAATTCAAGAGTTTACATGTATTCACACCTGTGCGAAGTCAGGCTTCACACAAAACCAAACTTCGTTTCATCAACACCCTATTAACGTTCCCACAGCTGGGCCATAATTCACCACGCTGCGCTGGCCAAGTGCGGGTTGGTGAATGTCACATGTCTTTCAAACTCTTCAAAGTGCTCAGAACTTGCCAGTTTCCTCACGATGTTTGCCTTCACCGTTAAAGCACGTGCTTAAAGCACACATAATTTTTCTAGAATAAAAATCCAGAGGTGCGCGGCGAGTTTTGAACCCACGACCTTCAGAATGCAAGTCTAGTATGCTCTACTTAGCCAACATAGCTTTTTTGGCTATCAAACTTCGTATGACATTCCCAAACTCAATACTTTAAAGACTTTTGGCATAACTTTTTATTCATTTACAATACAGAAAGTTTAATATTTATGTTACACAAAACTGATTTCCATACAAAGGATATATTTTGAATAATGGCTTCCGAAAATTCTCTTAAAAGCAGATATTGATTGTAACTTTTATTTTTTGTTGAAAGTTCGAAGTTTTTACCCGACTACGGCGAAGGAAAAAGGAGATTATGTTTTTGACCTGTATGTATGAGTGTGGCTAGTTATCATAATTAGATAAATGAGTTTTTTTACGCCAGTTAAGCCTTCCGACCACAATCTCACCTGATGTAAACTGAGGATGTGATCTAAGATAATGTCGTTGGAAGCATCTTGATTGTCCGCATAATCTATATATAAATATAATATATATACATGACGTCACGTTAAAATGTCTACAGCTCTCTCTAGTGTACGGCATGCGCCGCATTAGTTCCGCCTTCCGCATACAAACCACCAACTTTTTTATTTTTTTGTTAGAAAGGCCTCATTTGACCACAGTCTCACCTGATGTAACCTTTTTAGCTGTTTAAGATAATCAATATAAGATTTTTTTTTTTAATATTAAGTGCGTTATATTATAATACTTCAAGGTCCAGGAAATACAATTGAATTTGCATAAAAAAGTTGTGTTAGCCGACTTTTATTTTAATACGTTTTATAGAAAAAGCAAGCCATTTTATTTGACATCTTTTTATTTGTGTAGGATTGCAATTAAAACAACAAGGTCCGCCATGTTGGATTAAAATGACGTCACATAGCAAACAATGTATTGTCATCTAAACTAAAACGGAATACAGAATTTAAGCGCAATCGGCTGAAACTATCTGCTTTTAAATTTAGTTATAAGGTAATATTCGACCCAAATAAATGAGCGTAACGTGATGTATTTTGAAATTAAACGTCAGAATATAATATTGTATATACTGATGTGTTTTGAGAATAAAAAAAGATTATCAAATATATATACCTATTTGGTACACTTCTATTGGCGCTGAACGGAATTTACGTATTTCGTCTTAGTCTCGAATCTTGTTGAAGCCGACTGGTAATCCTAAATGTCAGCTAAATATTAATAAAATGGCGCCTGACCTTGAAACATGTAGACTTATCTATATGGCAAAATTCAAAACATTTTTTATTTTAATGTCAATGTCATTTTTTTTACTAGTAACGCTTTTGAAAATACACGGGGGGGGGGGAGACGCAAAATGACGTTCAACTGAGTAACGTTACTCAGTTGAATTATTATTAAATACTTATTGTATTTAATAATAATTCAACTGAGTAACATTTTTTTCACTTAATAATTTTATTCTTGACACTCAAACTGACGCTTCAAGGGCAGAGTCCATTAATAAGAAATTGAATTGAATTGAAGAACACTAAAATAAAGCAACAAAACAAATATTACGATATAAATCAATTCAACCATTACAACGGCATTTACTCACGTAAGTTCAGAAGACATTATAAAAATAATAGCACGAGACAATAAGTATATTCTATAAAAACAAGAAGTCTATTCTACCTAAACAGCGTTTCGTTTCTTTTCTTTTTCGTTACTGTTCTGTGTTTGTCGTTCGTTAGGTTTTGTCATTAGGTCTCCTCTGTAAACCGGCGAAATTCCATATAAAGGTGTATTTGAACATGCTGAGGATAGACCTTTTGGCACAAGGCATTCTATAATTTATGTTGAAGTACTATTTCGTATTAAATAATTATGTAATTTAATTTTATATTTAGTTGTTAAATGTGTGTGTTGTACAAATATACGTGTTCACTCTCTCTCTCTCTCTTCTTCTTTATCTAGACAAGACAACAATCGCCGCGCTAAGCCTGGTTAGAGATTCTCTGGCCGGTGCCAGGTAATTTTACATATTCAGTTTGTCGACACTACTCAAAACTCACTTAAACCTAAGGACACTGAACTGTAACTACTGTATATATGCTACTATATATACTACTGTATGTATATATGTATATGCCACTACTCGGCAGCTCAATTATTATGTTACATATCATATTGAACGTCTTGTCTGTGTATTTTGCTGTATTTCCTTTGTGTGATTATAATAATTATTAGAACTTTTATTTTAATTTTTTTTGTTAAAAGCGTCCGTAATTATCTATATTCTATATATATAAATAAAAATGAATTGTTGTTCGTTAGTCTGATTAAAACTCGAGAACGGCTGGGACGATTGAGCTGATTTTGGTTTTAAAATGTTTGTCGTAGTCCAGGGTAGGTCTAAACAGTGAGCAAATAAGAAAAAAATGCCGGGTACTTTTTTTACCCGTGCGACGCCGGGGCGGGCCGCTAGTAAAACTATATAAATCACGGATAACATTACCTGTAGACTGGTATACATCAAGAAGACACTTCGATCCGAGAACCCGGCATTACTCGGATTTGTAACCTAACTAACGGTTGTAAATTTATGTTTGACTTTCGAACTTGTAGCTCACGGAATATTCAGTTATTCTAGGAAAATAATAGCTTCATATGCTGAATAATAATAGCTTAATAATAATATTATTATACTGAATATTATTATACTGAATAATAGCTTTTGATTCAGTGGTTTCTGGTGTCGGGTTTAATTACCGCTAGGATTCCAATTCTAATTCTTGGTTGGGGGGACTAAGGACTGCACTGACATCTCGCTTTGGAGTGTATTGTGCATTAGTTACCTGTCCATGTAGGCTATGTGCTTCTAAGGAAATAAACGTTTTGACCTTTATTACCTCCATTTATTTATTTTCATTTTTATTTTCATTTATTTATTTATTTATTTTCATTTATTTATTTATTTAAGTATACTAACACGATTACGAAACCAATTACATTAGTACACATAATAACAATATAATGATACACACATCGTTTTTAAAAATAAGTAGGCCATGCCTAGCTAGGCCCTGAACCAGCCCAATTCCTTGATGTCCTGCTAAGATTATATTAATGTCTGGAGAAAGTTTTTAAATAGTAGGATTTTTTTATATTTGTAACTATAATAACTTTATGTTTGCTTCATATTTGACTGGCGGCCGCCCCAAAGTGGATTTAGTTATATTCACCTATTATCATGTGTTTGTTTTCAATAAATCTGATATACAACCATAAAAAATTCATCTGCCATAATAGGCATGATAATTATTTAAAAAAAATAAGCTTATCTGTTTAGCCCGTCCAAAATTACTGGATTCCGCTGCAGCATCAAAGTTCCCGAGCTTATGTCATTCAGTTCAGGAGATTTTGTCTGTTCACGTCCGTAAGTGGTAACCCTCTGAATCCTTACACGTGACCTCCGGTGCTAAGAACAGTCTCTGGTGGTAGGCTTCGGCCGCGGCTTGTCACCACCCTCCGGGCTGGGCCAGTGCGTGAAGCGATTTTTTCGTGTTTCGTAATATGGCCCGGAGAAGCCTAGAAGATGGCTTCTCCGGGCCATATTACGAAACACGAAAAAATCGCTTCCTTCGGCCTTCATGCTCCATCTTAGACCACATCTTCACTTTACATCAGGTGAGATTGTGGTCAAATGAAGGCTTATCAATAATAAAAAAAAAAAGTACATTTGGCTCGATAGCATCTCATCACGGGACTCTTCAAACACTGTATCGTTTAGATTTTTCGTATGCCTCAGTGGTGCGGTGGGCGATGGTCCGCTTTCGATTAAGAGGTAGCGGTGGGTTCGATTTCCGCCTAGGTGTCAAGTGTTTGTTTGTTCTGCAAGCACCACATATCCATCTTATATACAATACCTAGCCCAGCAAACGTTGTTTTGCAAAATGAAAAATAGATAATCCTATTCTCAGACCTACTAAATATGCATATAAAATTTCATAATAATCGGTTAAGCCGTTTGAGAGAAGTTCAGTGACATACACACTCACAGATATATAAAGATGTCATTTCAGGCTGTCATTATTGATTATAATTTTATTATATTATAGATTTCCGGTAAGCTTCACAATACAAAGGTTTCCCCAACTAGCCCTTTACAAAGAACCACCTGTGAACGAATATCTACTAAAGCAATATCGACAAAGGCTCTCTATATCTAGTCCAATTAATTAATGTCTACTGTATAGTGCTGGAGTTATATTAACAAATAAACAAATGCTAAATAGTTTTAGCGTGCTGTTTTAAATATTTGAACCAATGTTAATTTTTTTTTACTGCTTTACCCTACTTTATTAAACTAAGAACTCAATTATGATATAGTTTATATTCAAAAAGTTCTTTTAGGTTTTAAAACACAAATAAAATAAAATAATAATACTAAATAATTTGTAACAACCATTTTTTTATTATTGTTTAGTTAGTGTTAGAACTTTGGCAGTATCTAATATAAACAATGGATTTCTCTCTTGGTGGATGCACGTTGAAGCGTATAAAAAATATCAATAAGTAATTTTTTTTTACCTTTGTCCCTTTTAGAACTACCATGTTAACTAAGAAGATCAAGAAAAATCTAATAACGTAGCAATCGTATTTAGCATGCTAAGAAATGTAATTAGCAGTTCATTCTATTCACATATTCGCAACATCACATCACTAGTGTACCTTAATCGAGACATTGTTTTTGCAATTAACAGTCCCGAAGACACAATGCCCGTTTGGGACATTTCGGGACATTTCAGCACATTTCGGGTTAATTGGTTTATTTCGGAACTATACCGGTTTTGTATGAAAACTGTTATCTTTGACAGTAATAATCGCTTTGACCATGAGCCTCGGTTAATAATTTGATTATCTATTCTGTTTATCTGTAGATATCGACATGTAGAGTTTAAATTTTGACATATCTAAGTGTTCCAATATTCGAGAGAGTATCTCCGGACTCATCACACAGCATCACCTAACCCCAAACTCCAAACTAAGCAGAGCTTGTACTATGGGTGTTAGGTTACTAATATACTATACTAATAGCCATCTACCTTCTAGGTCTTCATGCCCTTCTTGTACAGTGACGTGTAACTCTCATGTAAAGTGACGATGTGGTCTAAAATTGGGCATGAAGACCTAGAAGGTTCCTCCGTCTCGTCTCTAGAACGACACATACAAACTTAAAAACATTCTTTGCGCACTCGCGTAAAAAGTAGGTACCTAAGACTTCGTTTTTTTATTCTAGTTGTTTAACAAAACGTATGTTGTTATTAAGATCACGTCACATAAATAAAGAATTATATATCTTTTCTTATCAATGACATCGATTTTAATAAATTGAGTAATTTACATACTTTAACAGTCTTCAAACAAACCGTGGGATTGGGTCTTATTCGATTACATGAATTAATTATTTAGAGTACCAAATACTCTAAATCATGGACTTAATAAATTTCATTATCATGGCCATTTTTAGAATGCGTTTGTAAGATCTGTCATCACTTTGTCATTTGGTCTTATTAAAATAATTTTCTATTGATGGGAACTTATACTTATAATTAACAAACTGAGCGTTCCGACTTTATTCCAATGCAAAAACCTTTTCCTTGAATCAAACTACCTATTGCAAAAACCCGTATATAGATACGTTAATTAGTTTTTGTGTTTATCGCGAACTTATAAATGTTGTTAAAGTTGTTGCAAATGTAACCCATGTATTTTTATTAACCCCCGACCAAAGAAGAGGGGTGTTATAAGTTTGACGTGTCTGTCTGTCTGTCTGGGACATCATAGCTCCCGAACGGATGGAGCTATTTCAATTTAGTTTTTTTTTTTGTATGTAAGGTGAGTTTGGCGCGAGTGTTCTTGTGACATGTTTCATGAAAATCGGTTGAGCCGTTAGAAAGTTAAGGGGGTGAAGTGGGGAAGGAAAACCGAAAATCTGCATATATACTCGAGTGGGGTATCAAATTGAAGCGCATCGCGTGCACATTACTGAATATTATGGTGTTTTACTTTTAAGGTAGTTAAGGCATTTGGTTTGGGGATTTTACTTAAATTTTAAATTTAGATTTATTACTTCTTTTGTTTTTATGCACTGTTTTCTGTACCTGGTTAAAACTGATTGTAACAGGTCTCCTGCAATACAGGCTTGCCTCGTGCGGGGACCACTGCTAAGTGAAATTGTAACGTGTGCATTGGTAAATATTTTTGTATTTTCTTGTATAGAGACATATAGAAGAGGCGGCGCACGTTAATTTGTAATTAGTATAGATAATATGCGTTTCATTTTATGGAAATGTAACCTGTCTAGCTATTATTGTTATTTAGATACAACCTGTTGACAGTCGGACAGACAGACAGGTAGACAACGCACTCCTCGTACTAGGATCACATTTTACCTTTTGGGTACGGAACCATCAAGCAGATAAGTTAGAGTACGAACAATTTTGCATAGAAAAATCTACAGAATTCAAATGTTTACATTTTGCATTTACATCGGAATAAAATGTAAAAAATAAATATTGGTTACCGTGAAAGACTGGAACAAGTTGCCTGCATCTGTCTTTCCTTTAAATAAAAGTAAATAAAATAAATATTTTCAGACAATTCACACAACAACATCTAGCCCCGTGGTAAGCTCTAAGCTTGTGTTACGGGCACTAGATATCTGATATACTTAATATAATATACATACATATATAGATATTTTTATTATACATATCAGACACCCAGACCAAGAAGATCATGCTTGCAGAACATACAAACACTTTCACCCTCGGCGGGAATCGAACCCGCTACCTCTTGCGCCGCAAGCGGACCCTCGCCCACCGCGCCACGAAAGCAGTCTTTAGATTACAACCTTCGTATATTCAAAGAAAGAGTAAACAGGTACCTTCTGGTCTACATATCCTATCTTAGACCACACCTTCACATAACATCAGGTGACATTGTGATCAATGAAGGCTGGCTTATCTAGCATTAAAAAAACTATTTATATCACCTGTATTACATCCGTTAGTGGTTGGCAGTTCAAGGCTAAAAATAAGCACTACCTATCAGTTAATAAAAAAAAACGGGCTTTAATGAAGAGCTTACTTTTAATATATTATATACAAAAAAATGAACTTATTGTTACTAAATTTATGCATAATCGCACTTAAATAAAAAAAAAAATATATAATTCCGGACAATTTACACAACAACATCTAGCCCCGTGGTAAGCTCTAAGCTTGTGTTACGGGCACTAGATATCTGATATACTTAATATAATATACATACATATATAGATATTTTTATTTTACATATTAAACACCCAGACCAAGGAGAAAAGTACTTAGATTATATGTTAATACACCCCACTACATTATCTTTCACTTCTATTCTATATTAACTATAATTTTGTTTATGTATACAATAAATCATATTAAAAACGTTGAATTTAGAGAATAAGGGCCCTTGTCCGGTTTTAAGGACACAAACACAACAAAATAAAAACAAAATCAAGTTCGATTCAACTGTAACTCAGGCGCAGGTGGTTTCTCAAGATGGCGGCGATTAACATCCGATAACGAGGAGTTTTAATTTAGATTTTGGACTGTCAATGGTTTTATTTTAAATTAGCTGTTCGACCTTTTTAACCTTCCTATATTGATATTAAATACGATGAGATTTTCAATTCACTATCACGCGAGTTTAACTTTTGGGTTAGATTTTGAATAGAAATTTGACTAAGCCCCGGTTCCATCCTTGGCTATAAACACCATCAGATCAGGCTAATCTCGTTTTATCGCCTTACTGATATCAAATTGTCATTTTTCAATAGTTGAACTTGGTTCAATAAAACTCGATTTGTGGCCTTAAATGGTTAATTGGGTCTTAATATGTGCACGCCTGCTTCCAGGCTGAATACGTTGACATATTTAAAATCTGACATGAATTATATCATGTTTTCTCACAAATAAATAATTTCATTGCATTTCGAATGCCGTCCTTCGCAGCAATGTCGAAATACACTTGAAGAAAAGATTTTGTTTTTTGAAGTTGCTCTTGCGAAAGGCCTTTGTATCGAAAACCGCTATTCGATATTATATTCGATTGACGGGCCTGCGAACAACGCTGTCGTGAAATACTGTTTATATTTTGGAACACATTGAAAGTCACGGTATCAAAATTCTTCTTGACCAAGAATCAAGAAGACGACTTTCTTGACTTTTTGAATGATTTAGACATAGACATAGATACTAGATACATTTAAAATGTTCCTATTATAGAGGAGATAACTGTATTTTCACTATTCCGCAAACAAAGTGCCCATTTAGATATAACCTAAATTATTTAACTGCATTGCGAGTAAAATCAAATTCCTATTTAATTGCAGTAGTAATTCACTGGTCCAATTATTTAGATGAATAACTACTGACTCAGGCTAGTTATGGGTTTAGAAAGCAAAACAGAGTCGTACTAAGGTACATCTGATAAAAAGGGGTAGGAATCAGACACTGGAATTTCTTCTAGAAAAGGCATAAAAAATTTGTTTTGTTTTGCTTATAAAAACGCGAAAGTTTGTGAGAATGATAGTATGTAAGTGTGTTTGTGGCTTTTTCACGAAAAAACTGCTGGATAGATTGTGAAGAAACTGCAAAATAATATAGCTTACATATAAAAATAACACATAGGCTACTATTTACGCGGTAAAATACCGCCTGTCTGTTTGTTTATCTCCTATTTCTCTGCAGTATTGGCAGATTCTTAACCTTATAATTAGTAACTTGAGTTTTACAGTGGTAATTTGTATTTTTTTTGCAAGGAGCCCCGGAAAATTCATCAACGTGATCATCATTAAGTGTCAGACAAGTACAAAAGTGATCTGGCGCGGATCCCGCGACGTATCAAATTTTGTATGGGTTGGGCTGCCTAAAACACAATTTGACAATTTTTAATGCAGTATCCAATTTGAGAGTATCAAATTGGATACTGCATACTGCATATTTCACATTTTTCTTACATAGCATAGTGACATGAAAACAAATTAATGTCCAAAAAATTTTAAGTAGAAATAAAAATTACAAGAATTGTGTCATAATCATTTTAAATGTAAGCCTAAACGGAGCTGGCATATTCATTGCATGAATCTAAGCTCCTAATAATTGACTCCTATAAACTATTTATACTAATATTAAAAAGGTGACGTGAAAAGTTGAAGAATTTCTTCGTCTCAAAAACTTCTGGTCCAATTTGAAAAATTCTTTGAGTGTTTGATAGCCCAATTATCATAGAAGGCCTTCCACCCTACATTTTATCGCGAGAAAATAAAAAAAACCACTGGCAATGCCGTAGCCTGAAAAGATAATTTAGATACATAAAATATACAATACGTGGTCTGATACATTCTCAAAGCGGGTATTGGTCAGGCCGCAAGCAATTTTGTTATTAAAAATAATATGCTATTGTTTTCAGATAATATTGTTTTTAGATATAGGAGGAATATTGCTATTGTTTTTAGATAAAAGAGGATTATTGCTATTGCTGTTTTCCCCCAAAACCAGTCCTCGCTCCACCCCTGCTTATCCGAATATGCTGTTTATAATTGGCTCAAACACTGAATCACGGACAATAGAAATTGGTTCTGCCATTTCCTTATTTCCTATCTGGTAAACTTCTATGGATAAGATGGATTTGGTATGAAACAAAGCGAGATCTACTTAATTTTAACTAAATAGTAAGTTGCATCATTAGCCACCTGGTGGCATTAAATTAAAATAATAGATATGTATACCTATTGAAAATAGTGAGAAGCTATGAGCTTGATATATAAACATTTTTATATATTTTATATGGCATGTTTGGAAGAAATTGCTTTAAACAATAGGACTGCCTGTTAAGCATAACAAGGTTTAAATGTTACCTTCCTATTAATAAATTTATATTTTTGTTGGATGTCTGCTTAGCTAGTCAATATTTTTAACCCCCGACCAAAAAAGAGGGGTGTTATAAGTTTGACTTGTCTGTCTGTCTGTCTGTGACATCTTAGCTCCCGAACGGATGGAGCGATTTCAAAAGTTCCTCAGTTTTTTTTTGTATGAAAGGTGAGTTTGGCCCGGTTGTTCTTAGACATGTTTTATGAAAATCGGTTGAGCCGTTTAAAAGTTATGGGGGTGAAAGTGGGGAAGGACAACAGAAAATCTGCAAATATACTAGTGTGGGGTATCAAATATAAGCGCATCGCGTCCACATTACATAATATTATGTTGTTTTACATTTAACGAAATAAAGGCATTGAAATCGGGGGTTTTTCTTAAATTTTAAATTTAAATTTATTACACTTCTTATTAGAATCGGGAGTTTTTCTTAAATTTTTAATTCAGATTTATTATACTCATTATTAGTCTAGACTAGAATTAATAGACTAGGTTATTGTTTATATAACAAAACACGTTAGTAACATTGAAGAATAAAGGTATTTTTATATTTTAAATACTATTTTATTTTAATTAACATTACTACCACAACTATAATAAATAAAGATTTCAGCGTTTATATATAATCTAGCCGAAACCCCGAAAGTTCCGAGATAGCGCGGGATCTCCAATTTACGATCACAATTAAGGATTGCATTCCCTAATGATACCTTAACTTAATGAATTAACATTATACGCGTGTTCATTTTGAAGACTAGTTTAACTCACGTAAACTGTGACCAAAGTGAACTGTGGGGTTTTCAAATGAGTAGTGTAATTCGCGTTAGTTTTGAATGTATTATACGAGTGTGTTCCAAATCTTATATAAATAAATAAATATTTCCGGACAATCCACACAACAACATCTAGCCCCGTGGTAAGCTCTTAGCTTGTGTTACCGGTACTAGACATCTGATATACTTAATATAATATACATACGTACATAGATATTTTTATTATACATATTATGCACCCAGACCAAGGAGAAAGTGCTTGCAGAACAAACAAACACTTGACCCCTCGGCGGCAATCGAACCCGCTACCTCTTGCGCCACAAGCGGACTCTCGCCCACCGCGCCACTGAGGCAGTCATGTAGGTAAAGTTGTAAAGAGACATAACATAATAATATTAGTTGCAAGAAAAAATAAAAAATAATGGCGCGCGGCTCTTGTGAATGCATCTTATGATTTTCATTTTCTGATGTTTCTGTCAGCATTAAAAATTTAAATTTAAAATTTAAGCAAAAATGCCTTAATTTCCTTAGAAGCAAAACACCATTGTGTATTGTGCACGCGATGCGCTGTCATTTGATACCCCACTCAAGTATAATTGCAGATTTTCGCCACTCCACCCCCATATTAAACGGCACTACCGATTTTCATGAAATACGTCTAAGAATACTCTCATACTCTCTACTATAAACTCACTTTTCATACTAAAAAAACTTAATTAAAAACGCTCTATCCGTTCGGGAGCTATGATGTCCCAGACAGGCAGACAGACACACATACACGCAGACAGTCAGACACGTCAAACTTATAATACCCCTCTTTTTTGGTCGGGGGTTTAAAAGGCTTCAACTATGAAAGAATTGAGCCTCGGTAATCTATATAAATAAAAATGAATTGTTGTTCGTTAGTCTGATTAAAACTCGAGAACGGCTGAACGGATTTATCTTATCATAGTCTTGAAATGTTCGTGGAGGTCTAGGGAAGGTTTAAAAGGCGAGAAAAAATCGAATAATTGCCGGGAAAAAAAATAGAATAAAAACCCGTGCGTAGCCGGGGCCGGCCACTAGTTATTAATAAAAATCTATAGAAAATAGAGTTATAGTAAATTAATCACATAGTAATAAACAAGTGAATGTGATTCATTGAACATTAAAAATCGGATTACTAGGGACTACTAGATTGCTCAAAATGTATTACTTATGTGGAATTAATTAATAAAATAAGTAAATCATAAAAATCTTAAATAAAATCCTTTTAGGATGATTATTATACATTTAAGAGTACGAAGGTATGAAGGTGTTTATTGTCTCGACGCAAAGCGCTCAATAGCATCAACAACTAGGAATTTATGACCCATCCGTTGCCACTAGCAACAAACGGTTATTTTTCTTGTTTGTCGCTTGTGGTAACAACTGGGAATAAGAATAATGTTTAATGAAGGGGAATAAGGAGGATTAGACTGTCTGAGAGACGAAGGGTTTTACTTTGTAAAATAAAAAACAATAACCCCATTTTATATTCACCTTTTCACACCATTTTAATTTTTACCATTCACCATTTTATCTCAATTAAAAAAACATTAAAAACTGCCTTCTGCTGTGTACTATGTCCCTGATAAATAATAAATAATTCGGGACCATATACTCAACAGCCGTGTTGGCTAAGTGGGAGGACACTCGACTTTCATTCCGAAGGTCGTGGGTTCAAACCCCGCCACGCACCTCTGGATTTTCTTCTTGAGTAATTTATGTGCGCTTTAAACACAATGCTTTAACGGTGAAGGAAACATCGTGAGGAAACCGGCATGTTCTGAGAACTTTGAACAGTTTGAAGGACATGTGACATTCACCAACCCGCACTGGGCCAGCGTGGTGAATTAAGACCTAATCTCTTCTCGTCAAGAGCGAAGTCCCTGTGTCCCAGCAGTGGGAACGTTAATAGGGTGATGATGATGATATACTCAACAAAATCTCACCCCGTGATAAGCTCTAGACTTGTGTTACGGGTAGCTACTATACATCTGATATGAATACCTAAATTGATGTTAAAGAATAAAAATTTATTAGATAGATACATTCCACATCTTGTGTCCATCGACAATTACTATTATTGGTACTAAGTATTTGAGTGTCTTTTTTTTTTTTTTTTTTTATTATTGATAAGCCTTCATTTGACCACAATCTCACCTGATGTAAAGTGATGATGTGGTCTAAGATGGAGCATGAAGGCCTAGAAGATGGCTTCTCCGGACCACATTACGAAACACGAAAAAATCGCTTCACGCACTGGCCCAGCCCGGAAGGTGGTGACAAGCCGCGGCCGAAGCCTCCCACCAGAGACTGTTCTTAGCACCACCCGGAGGTCACGTGTAAGGATTCAGAGGGTTACCACTTACGGACGTGAACAGACAAAACCTCCAAAATAAATATCATTTTACCGTAAAATAACTTGTTACACTTGTTTATGAACAAACCCAATCGTCTTCGTTACCAACAAAAGTGTTATTTTATCTGTGGTAATATTAATACGTTCATTACAGCCTGATAAGGACATTGCCGACTAAACACTCGCGTCCGAGAGACGAGGTTTTTATTGGGTTCGGTACATTTTATAAAACTATATATTGAAAGTAATATAGTTACTTTTTTTTTAAATTGTGCTTTGCACATCGTATCGTTTATGGTTGACCAGAGGTATTAATAGAGTTCCGTACAGCTTCAAAATTTAAAAAAATATTGTATGGAGATACATTTCATAAACTTGCATGGATTTAAATACGCTATAAAAAACATGAATAATTTCTCCCTAATTGATCTGAGTTGGCGTTTCGTCATCAATTCTTTTGATTAAAAGTTAAAACCATTTTACGTCAAAGTTTGTGCTACGGATATAATAGACATACCTAAAAAGTTTTTTTGAAGTGAAACTTCTTTAGAATCTTGATTTCGAACCGGATGCAACGGAAAAAAACGACAGGTAAGCCAATCTTAAACGCTAATAAGGTTAAGCAACGTTGCGCGACGCCAGTACTTGGATGGGTGACCGCCCGAATAAAATCTTTTTGCACAGTATTTTCTTTTGTTTTCTTTTTTATTCATCTCATTCTTTTGTCGATTTACTGAAGTTTTACTTCGATCGTGTGTGAATCGCACACAATTTTTTTTTAGTAGATATATCCTCTGTAATAGACACTTTTAATTAAAATCTTCGTTATAACAAAAGTGTTTCTTTCTGATACTTACAACATTGATACATTCATTATTGCCTGATTAGGGCATCACTAAACACTCGCGTCCGTTGAGAGTGTAGTTTTAATTGGGTTCTGTTTAACTTACAAATAATATAAAATATGTTATTCTTTATATATATACTAATATTATAAAGCTAAAGAGTCTGTTTGTTTGAAAGCGCTAATCTCAGGGACTACTGTCCGATTTTAATAAAAAAATAATTATTAGAAAGCATATTTATTAAGGAAGGCTATATTCTAAGGAGTATTTTAAATAAAAGGAATCAACGTGGTCCAAGATCAGGCTGCAGCCCATTTAATGGTCAAAATCTCTTTTGGCCAGTTTCGTTTCTTGACTACGTAATTACTAAACGGAAATTAACATAAGGATAAACTAAACAGCCCTGCACTCCCACTGCTGGGACCTGTGTCCCAGAGAGACGTCCCTGTGGAAATCCCTCTTAAAGAAAGAGAGAGAGGCCTTAATTCACAACGCTGCGAATATCTCATGTTTTACAAACTCTTCAAAGTTCTCAGCACATGCCGGATTCCTCACGATGTTTGTCTTTACATCAAATCCAAAAAAATCCAGAGGTGCATTGCGGGGTTTATACCACGACCTTCGGAATAAAATCTGCTATCAAGTGCGCTCCCAATTGGCCTTAAAAAAATGTTGTGTCTAATCCCTTTAAAGTTTAATTGAATCCAACAATGTGGAGCCCCATGGCTAAAATCAAATAGGAAAAATAATGTTACATTAATATTACATATTCCAAAATATCTAATAATCAGCTTATACTTCTATTTCATGCACAACACGCTCGAGCATAAATCGCTTCAACTTCGCAAAGCTCAGTACTTAAAGTTCAGCTCAAATATCAACAACGTGAAGTTTGTGCATAACAACAACACGAAGTTCACTTCACTCCATGTCAACAGCCAACTTCAAGTCGTTCAATATTCGATAGACTACTTGTTTATTTACCTACAACGTTGAAGCGAAAATTGAATATTATATTAAAGCTATGACATAGCTGGACTGGCTAGAATATAAAAATTAAAAGAAAAATGTGTTGCTAAGCTCATTACTCAACGACGACTGAAATAATTTTGCCAATTATTTACATAGGTAATGTTTTTTTAATAAAATCAATTTTAACATCCAGTGTAAAAAAAAGATTAAATATAGCTTGTATATAACTGAACAAAAGGTATGCCACTCTTGCCGAGAGCTAAGCATTAGCCAATGAGATCCTTTGTCGAGGCCGAGACCAGACGAGAAGCCGCCAACGAAAGCGAGACTAGAACACATGTAATGACACTAGCTCTCGCCTTGTCTCGGTCTGTCTCGGCGAGTATGTTCAACCGCCATTAAATTGCACCAACGTGCAAGCAGCAGCTTTCATTTAAAAAAAAAACATGAAAATCTTGTGTTCATATTATTATAGTCCCCCATTTGCATAAAATTGCTTCCACAATTGATATTTAACTTTAGAACCCTGTCATTTGACACTGAAGTCATCATAAAAACTCACGAAGACTAATTGAAAACACAAACAAAAATCGCTTTTGTAGCAATAAAATCATAATTCTCAAGTCAATCACTCAAGTCTGTCATATTAAAAATATTTTTTACGGCACAAAACAAAGGCCTATCATTTGCACTAATTGAAAACAGAACCCTAAAAAGGCACAAACCGGTGAGACCGCGGCGCCACTTCATTCACAAAATGGACGCCGAAAGAAAAAAAAGAATGAATGAAGCTCATTACAAACGAAACTCCGCCTTTTCTGTTAACATTTTAGATATACAATCGCATGTTGAATCTTACACGGGAGCAACATGTTAAGAATTCCGAACGTACACGCAAGTTTTTAATCAACCTTTTTGTGGTTGATTTAAAGTTTGAATTGAAAGGCTCGAATGATCCCTTATTTTATTTGCGGTAAGGTTTAAAATAAAGAAGGCGTTTAAAGGTGTCCGTACCGTTTTGACAAGGTTTCTTGATAATCGGTTGAATTTCAATGTTGTTGGATTACAGTATCTGCCTTAAAAGTAGTGGAATTACATTGATATGATGCTGTCTCTATTTTTCTGTTGGGTTGGACCATTGACTTGTTATGTGGCTAGTTTTGTAGCCATACTTTTCTGCTTTATATATATATTATTCAGACATAACTAGCAGTACCGCACGCTGTAACCCGCGTTAAAATGGATTTTATCGAGGAATCACATGTTTCCCGGGGTAAATAGCAATGCCTTTTTCAGGCTCTTAAGAATACACGAAACACAATTATTTTCTGTGTACAGTAAAAAAAAAAACGCCAACATTGCCACCAAGGGTATGTTTGGCCAAAGATCAATTTATAAGCAAATCTTTTACGTTATAAGATATCTGAATATTATGGTTACATTTATTGACTTTGGCAGAAAAAAGGTTAAATGGTCAGCAACACTGTCTATGTAATAAGTGTGTCGCAACCTTCACTCAGGAAATAGTTGGAACACGTCGAGTACGTTTTGTATTATTGTTCTTTTTATTGAAGTTTAGAAAAGCAGCGATACACTAGAGGAATCCCTAAAGAATAGAGTCATAGACTAAAAAAAAGATTGTTCGTCATTTAAATTACTTTAAAAAGGTATACCAATATTTTTTTTATTCTTCTTGCAAACGAAAAATCAAGACGAAACATTGCATTAAATTTTCGCGTGACGTAATGCGTATTTTTAAATTGATAAAACAAAATATTGGTGTTCAGTATTTTTGGACAGTTGGACTAAGCAGAATACCTATTTTTTATGTAGTCATCATGCCCATTACCTACTATGCATTGATATCTTATAAAGACGAGTCAGCATAATTTACCAGTAAAGTTTGTAAATAATTGTTATTTTTAAGTTAATAAGTAAGCATTGGTGTGCAATAATGAAATTATCTATCTATCTCCTTATTCATACTTTTACAATTCTTTTAGCATTCATTAAGCATCACCTGCGCTCAAAATCACGGAATACATAATGAATAATCCGAGCGCTAGCATTAAATTCTGGGGCGGTATTTGAGTCAGCCTGTAAACTGGACCAATATCCCAACACGGTGCAGACCAAGCAGCCTGGACAACGACCGAGCCTGGAACGAGGGTTATAAATTCTCAATTGGAATTGCCTGCGATTTTGTTTTTTAATGATACATGTTTGAGGCAATTTGTAATCTTTATATGTTGTTGTTTAGGGTTTAAACAACAACATATAAAGATCAAAACTCACAAAATTGTTATATAAAGAATGTTCTTGTGTGATGTGTTGTTTTTATTCTGTCTGTTGAGGATTTTTTGACGTATAATTATGATGTGTATATTTGATTATTGTGACTGAATAAATGAATTGAATTATTAAGTTAATTATTGTACGGAAGGTGGCTTAATGCAAAGGATTTCTACCTGCCAACCTTGTTTAATATTCACACAGCAAACGAATAGGTTATTTTAACATTAACATGTCTATGTCACCGGAAAATAATATGAATTGTAAATCTAAAGGCTTGCAATTCGTACTCTTAGTAGTTGATAAAATGACGGATATTTTGTATTATATAACATTAAAATTTAAGGTAAATGATCAATTTAAGGGTTTAAAATAAGGTTTAGAAGTATTATCAGTTTATAAATGGATTTAATGTATTATTTCTATTATTCGTTTATTCCAGATTATTACCACTGATTAGTTTTATTATTATTATTAAAGCCGTGTTGGCATAGGGAGGACACTTGACTTTCATTCCGAAGGTCGTGGGTTCAAACCCCGCCACGCACCTCTGAATTTTTCTTCTTGAGAAATTTATGTGCGCTTACAACACGTGCTTTAACGGTGAAGGCAAACATCGTGAGGAAACCGGCATGTTCTGAGAACTTTAAAGAGTTTGAAGGACATGTGACATTCACCAACCCGCACTTGGCCAGCGTGGTGAATTAAGGCCTAATCTCTCTCGCCAAGAGAGAAGTCCCTGTGTCCCAACAGTGGGAACGATAATAGGGTGATGATGATGATGAGTTTTATTATTCGTTTATTTCAGATTGTAATCAGTGGGCGCTGATTGGTTGAATTATAGAACGAAATGTAGGATAAGTTATCTTTGTAAAAATCATACTTATATTTAAAAACATCACGCGGGCAAGCAGGCCGCGGTAACGGCCGCAGAAAGCTTAATTAAAAAATTTACTATGTCAAAGTTTAATTTATATATAAAATATATGAGAATAATAAACACTGTATACAATAACACTTCAGTGTATTATTATATTACAGTGCCATATTAACGTAAAATAATAAACTTAGCAGCGAATGGTATGTAATGAATGTATAAATTAATAGATTCAGGCGTTACAATACTATTTATTTAACACAACATTGCGATAAAACACATAAATATAAATAATAACATAAAAATGTTTAAAAATTGTGAATCAATGGGCGGCCTTATCGTTTATAGCGATCTCTTTCAGGCAGGCGTTACTTTATAAATAAATAAATATTTCCGGACTACTCACACAGCATCACCTGACCCCCAAACTAAGCAGAGCTTGTACTATGGGTGTTCGATTAGACTCATAAACTACATTGATACATTTTTTTATCCATTCTAAATGGTATGTTAATGTTTAATTTTCATTTAAGTAAGAGAATTAAACATTTACCAAAAAAAAAGTACATTAAATTAGAAACAAAATATTTTTATCCATTGGTTCTCACCAGTTTCAAATCAGCCACCACACTTACTTATCTAATAAAGCAGTGTACATTAATGAGTGCTTACCCGTTCGACCCAAGATTTTTCTACCCAATAGGTATTTTGCTCCGTTCAACCCAAAACAATAGATTCAAGTTACCCGTTCTACCCACACCTACTTATTCCTAATTTCTATTGTTTGAATTCAAATAAATGTCATAGTGAAATACTAAAGAAGCAGGGTCATTCATTACATTAGACAAAAAATCGCCACGGCGTTGCCCGTGTTTTTGGATTATCTCGTGGGATCATATATCCAAAATCAACAACTACTAATAAATTGAAAATTAACTAAAAAAACATTGTCCAGCGGACAAAATTGTGAATCTAAACCATTCCCAGATCCCCTTGATCACACACAAAAAAATTCATCAAAATCGGTCCAGTAGTTTGAGAGAAGTTCAGTGACATACACACTCACAGAAGTTTTATATATATAAAGATATACAAATTACGGTGTCTGTACTATTTAGAATACACTGTGACTCAGATTTTTGCTTTGGGTAGAACGGGGCATATGTTTTGGGTTGAAGGGGTAAAAATATTATTGGGTAGAAAAATCATGGGTTGAACGGGTAAGCACTCACATTAATTAGTGGAAGTGTAAATGTTAATTGGACCGACTCTGTGGCCGTTTACAAGCACCATTTCGACGGAATGGAAGTTTACAACTGTTCAAAAATAGAGTACACTGTATATTGTTTAAGAGTAGTCTAATAGTATATCAGATATCTAGTACCCGTACCACAAGCTTAGAGCTTGCCACGGGGCTAGATGTTGTTGCGTGAATTGTCTGGAAATATTTATTTATTGTACATCGGCGCGAATACGAAATTCCTTAGTTATAGTACTAATTAAATTACACTGCATACAACATTGTCGGGGACAATTCACAAGCTGCTAAGAACAGTCTCTGGTGGTAGGCTTCGGCCGCGGCTTGTCACCACCCTCCGGGCTGGGCCAGTGCGTGAAACGAATTCTTCGTGTTTCGTAATGTGGCCCGGAGAAGCTATCTACCTTCTAGGTCTTCATGCTCCATCTTAGACCACATCGTCACTTTACATCAGGTGAGATTGTAGTCAAATGAAGGCTTAACGACAATAAAAAAAAACATGTTACTTATAACTAAACAAGTTACGTAAAATGGCATTAGATCGAAACATAATTTGAAATTTTAATAACTTTATTTAGTTTAAACGAGTGATGAAATGCTCCTATTGCCGGCCGTACAAGATTTCAATGATTTTTGGAGTCTTGTCCCAAAAGTTTACCTTACGAAGTCTCAGCTTCACGGGACCTAATCTGAGACTTCGTTGTCTGTCTAGTTGTCCGTCTATCACCAGGCCGTATCTCGAGAACCGTGAAAAATTTTGAGGGATGATTGTTATTTTGTTGCTTTGACAAAAAAACATTAAAATAAATATAAAAGAGCACACACAAAAAAAAAATAAAAAAAGTTAAGTAACTTTGTGCGCTGTCAGTTGGGTGACCGCTGACGGCGAACTTAACTTTGCACTTTTTTAAATTTAAGTTTTTTTTTTTATTACTAAATGTTATGAAACGCTCGGTGTATGAGTCTATCTTATATTTATGAATCCAATTATAATGTTATATGCTAATAATGTATTCAACTACGTAAATTCCGGTCTAATTCAGGCACTGCAAGCGATGAATATTAAATAAGAACGTAACCAAAATGCAACTAACTTAGTTTGGGAGCACGAATTCAGTGTTGCCAAATATTTGCAATTATAACACCCGACCCCAAGGACTTTACTTACGGCGATGCAAATTTAAGCGGTCAGGAGTTTAGTACTGTATACTGATGACTATGGTGATAATATAATAATATTATATTACTTAATAATATTTTCCGCCAAAAAGCCAAAAGCCTTGTTGGCTATGTGGGAGGACACTCGACTTTTATTCCGAAGAACAGGTTCGAACCCCGCCATGCACCTCTGGAATTTTCTTCTTGAGAAATGTATAGCTTTAAGGGAGAAGAAAAACATCGTGAGGAAACCGGCATGTTTTGAGAACTTGCAAAAAAAAGTTTTAATGACAAGTGACATCCACCACTTTTTTTTTTTTTTTTTTATATTATTGATAAGATGATAAGTCTTTATTTGACCACAATCTCACCTTATGAAAAGTGACGATGTGGTCTAAGATGGAGCATGAAGGCCTAGAAGATGGCTTCTCCGGACCACATTACGAAACACGAAAAAATCGCTTCACGCACTGGCCCAGCCCGGCACTTGGGAGTTGGGAATTAAAGCCTAATCTCTCTCGCCAATAAAGAAGTCCGTTTGTCCCAGCAGTGGGAACGTTAATAGGGTGATGATGATGACTTAATCATATTTGCGGGGCGGTATTACAGGTGCATCAAGAACACTTTTAGTAGACTTTATTCATCAGGTGTTTCCAGGTGTATTAAGGCCACTTTTTTAGTACACTTTATTCACCCGGCTGTTTCCGGGTGATACGATGAAACGGGTCACACGAATAGGTGATACAGCACGAAGAACAAAAGGACGTCGGCCGACAAGTTCTCAAATGAAGACCACTGATCAAAATGATTAAATACTAAGCTGTGTTAAAGCTTGTTAAAATCCTTCTGTTTCCTAGAAAATTGATAAATTAACGAATTTTGTTATTTTGCGGTGACATATATATTTTTTAATTATATTAAATTATTTCGGTTATCTAGGCAATGCCAAGTTAATAAACCATCGTATTAAGTTTTCTATAGCTTATTATATATCCTTCCGTTAAGATACAAAATCTATCTAAGATGGAATTTAAGGTAAAATAATATTCGATTTCGTTTTTAAGACTTCTATGTCATACAATCCCGTAGAGAAACCCCGAAACCTTACTAAGTAACAAATTTTAATTACATTCAAAACCTTACGCCGAAATTCCTTAATTTTATTGAGCAACATAAACATATATTAAAATACCAAAGAACAAAATTACTTTGTGAACAATAAAATTAAAATACAAAGTAATACAATATTTACAGATCAAACAGACCGACAGATTCTTTTAAACTATATTTAGCACACATGATTTGTAAGTGCAATTTATCTTTTGACACTAATTAAGGCCCATGGGCATTTATTGATGTACAACATGTTATTTTAATCAAGTAGCAAGGATGATTGCATGTTGATGAATATAATAACAGTGTGTTTTTTTAGAATCAGGGGTAGGTAAACTTGATAGAAATCCTAGATTTTGATTATACTCATATTTTTCAATTAAATGTTAACAAAAAAATATGTTGATAAATATGAGATATAGACTTAAATACTACATGTACAGTTTAAACCCATTTTGCAATAAAAAAACAAAAAAATAAGTAATTTTTAATTTTTCAATTTAAAAAGATGCAGTGAGAGCTGTTGCTTATCCAAGTACTGATCTGGCGCAGCGTTGCTTAGGTTTATAAAATCACGTAATCATGTAAATTGAGAGCGTCCTTATATATTTATTTATTATGTGTTTTGAGTATTTTTGTTTTAGCGGCAACAGAAATACCTACATCATACCTCAAAACTTAAACTCTCTATCTGTCATGGTTCTTGAGATACCTACAGTTTAAAAATTACAGATTAAAAAACACCCCATTTAGTAAAATAAATATGGATTATTGTTTAAAACGTTTTTCGACGATGATTTATTTTTAAAATCTCTATAGTTTTAGTTGTTTATACTTTAATTAAACGACGGTGACAGATATATATATATTTTTTGCAAAAAAAAAACTAACACCCATTTTTTAGCCTGGTGCAAGGTTAAGTCAAAGCTTTTCCGAATACCTCCAATAGACATGACAACTACATAAAAAACATTATTTCCACACCACAGATTTTCCGTGTTTTTTGGGTTTTCCTGAGGGAAACACTGCTCTAATAAATCTAAACTTAAAATTTTAGAAAAACCCCCGATTCCAATGCCATGATTTCCTTAAAAGTAAAACACCATAATATTTTGTAATGTGGACGCGATGCGCTTTCATTTGATACCCCACTCGAGTATATTTGCAGATTTTCGGTATTCCTTTCCCACTCTCACCTCAATAACTTTCAAACGACACAACCGATTCTCGTGAAAAATACCTAAGAACACTCGAACCAAACTCACCTTTAATACAAAATAAAAGGTAAATTGAAATCGCTCCATCCATTCCGGAGCTATGATGTCCCAGACAGACGGACACATAGACAGACACGTCAAACTTATAACACCTTTATTTTTTGGTCGGGTGTTAAAAGCTTTAAGCCCTATGTAAATCAGGTAAAGAAAATATTTTCAAAATCGGACTGAGTAACGAGCTGAGAAAGTGCCAAGATAGAGAGTTTCAAGGATTTGAAGTGCTTTTGACATATAGGTACAAAACTTCAATACACTCTCTTGATTCTTCGTTTGTAAGAAAAGCAAAATAAAACTATTGGTGTTTATTTTAAAAAATAATGTAGGCTAATAACGAACCAATTATTTTTTTTACACGTTGGGATATGACATAAAAAATAATTTTTAGTTCTACATTAAAACTTAATCTTCAAACTATATTTAGGAGTATTTTATGATACCTAGACTCTTACTTAGCCACTTTTCTGACATAATCTTTAATATCAGTGATAAATGTTACCTAGTTCTTTTAATAAAAAAAACAAAAAGTTTAACAAAACTGTCATAAATAACGATTCGCAAAAAAACAATATTATAGATACGGCGGTGTAATTTGCCTAAACGGTGTAATTAGCGACTTTAAACGAATGATTAATCGTTGTTTAATCGTTACTTTTAACAACCTGCTTCTTAACGGTGTGTTTTTGTACCGATTTTCATATATAAAAGAGAAATGTTAAGTATAACTTTCACAGAGTTTAGGGGTTTAAGCAGAGTAGGGAATAAAGTGTTATATAAATAAAGTGAATAAATAAAGTGGGAATAAAGTGTTATCTTTCGATATTGTAATAAATCTAAATAGCATTGATAACCATGATAATTTCAAAAGTTAATTATTGTTATGTACAAAAATCTATCAAAAATGTACACATTTCGGCGATCCATTTTTTTAAAGATTCTAAAGTTTATACAAACAAAGCTAGACACAGAAGCTAGTATGCAAATAAATTTGATACGAACAATAACTTCTGTCCCCTGAGGCTCGAAAATAATGGTTTTATTTAATACAGACATAAAATTGCAAACACCTTGAAAACAGGCATAAATCATAGAATAAGGATCACCGCACACTAGACACATCAGTGTCTCGCAACGAACTGTTTACCTCGCGGCGTTTGTCTCTTTTTTATGGAGACATTTGCCGCAAATTTGACATTATCTGGGCGTTAATTTGCCTTAGTTATCAGTACCATATCACACAAACAGTTAACATATACGTCAATTTTGTATACTTACCTATGTACCGTCTCATCCATCTATGCGTTATGTATGACATAATATGAAATAGATTATAATATACACTATAGACAAACAAATACAGATCATTTTTATTTTACATATTAAACACCAACGCAAAGAGAAAGTGCTTGCAGACCTGATAGAAACACTTGACTACTCTCTGGAAATCGAACCCGCTGCCTCTTAAGCAAACGGACCTTTCCCCACGGCGCCACTGAGGCAGTCATTACCTTTCTACTTTTGTTAAAAATCACCGTTATTTTACTGTGCGACGGCCTTTAAGCACTTTCAATAGTTTATTTGGTAATCAGTAGGATTTATGCAAAATGAATTTTAAATGAGTTGTGGCTTACAGTCCCATAGCTGGGAAATATTTATTCTGCTCTAAAAGCGAACCTTTGGTTTTAATATGTATTAAGGAAACGTTAAAATGGAAAAATCATATTTATAAGAGTTAATTATTTTTGGTCAGAAATATTTTTGAAGTTGGCATTTTAATGTTCCACAATGTTTTTTTTTGGAAGGTCGCGTATCTATGTATATGAATAAATATAAGTTAGGTATGCGTCTGTACATAATAAATGGTAAGATCCAAGCTTGTATTACGGGTGCTAGACATCTTAAGCATACCTATAAATATATACTATCTGAACCCAGCAAACGTTGTTTTGCAAAATGAAAAATAGATAGTAGCTGATTCTCAGACCTACTGAACACGCATATAAAATTTTGTAAAAATCGTGTAAGGATAACTATTAATTAAGTGCAGAATTTATAATGAATCCATTGTACTAAGTTATTTTATTCCGATAATGAATCATTTTAAATAGATGAAAAACTATATCATTTAAAAGATTTTGTTGCAATAAAATATTATTTATTTATTTTTATTATTATTTATTTATTATTTATTACAATTCAATAAAACATCTTTACAGGTTATTTTTTGGGCCCTAATGCGATGTTAAATTTATATTTATTACAAACACAACAAAACAGATTTTAATAATAATTCAAATAGATTAGTATCATAATAATAACAATAAATCATTGAAAATATGAATAAATAATAACCAATATAAAACAACGATAATTAAAAATCAATTCAGAAATTCATAATTAATGCAAACAATAATTTTAAATACATAACTAGTGGTAGGTACATTTAATTTCAATAACCACCTGTGCCATTTGTAAAAGTTTCGGCAGGCTATTAAAAAATATATCCACATTGTTCATGGAGAGTAGGTTAATTAAATAAATAGCGAGTGACAAGGGGGCATGCTTCAGCAGCTTGGTCCTGCATGTTGGGACCTCTAGCATGGCGGGGCGGCGACGCAGGCCTACATAGTTGTCGGGGGCGCACAGGCGAAGAGCTGCTAGAGCGGCCGGGTCGTGCAGCTCCCCGCGCAGCACACGCACCGCGTACTTCACGAGGGCCACGTCTCTCCGCACGGACAGTCTGCTGTACCCCACCATACCCATGACAAACAGGCTCGGGTACATCAGAGGGTAATATGGATACACTCCGTATTCTTTGAGATAGAGAAACCGAGTAAATTTATTTTGAATTTAATATATATAATGTAACCATAAATATTCAGAATTTATGTTATTATTTATACAATAGTTAATTAATTTTAAATGTATCGCTTAATTTATTAAAACTAAGTGAATGGCTAGCTGTAGTACCGAGTCGTTTCCGGTTGTCAAACCTAACCTAACTTTAACGACTCGCGACTTCAGCACGACATTCTGTTTTCTGCGCGTCGTAGCGACTAGACCTCTAAAAGTGAAAAGTGTTGTAGTGGTGTGCTGATGGAGACTGTTTTAAGGTTAGACACTAATTTGTAATAAACTGTGTAAAAGTGATTCATATAATTTTTGAGTGGTCTTACGTAATTTTACTTAGTAACCTATAAATACCCCTCTAACAATCGGTAAAGCCGTTTCGGAGGAGAACGGTATCTAAAATTGTGACATGGAAATTTTATATATTAGAAGATATATTAAATTGACGCCCAGACCAAGGAGAAATTTGCTTGCAGAAGACACTGGACCCCTCGGCGGGAATCTAAAATCCTTATATCATCAGCTCTCTAACAGTGAAGCAAAAAAAAATTGCCTGAACAAACTTATTGTCATACAGTAAATGTAAATGTTAGATTTATTGCATAAATAGGATATTTACCATGATTCATTGAGTTTTGAGTAGCACGATATTTCGGCGCTGTTTGATCATGTTTGACGCATGAAATATCGTGAAACTCAAATATAAATTTCGATAAATTTAAATGGTGATAATTATCATAGTTTTAGAAGTTGTTGCACACCTGCGGCAATCAATTACAAGTATGTCAACAATGTACACACACACACACACACACATATCCCACACACATCAAATGTCCCCAGTGTGCGAGGGTATTTTTGAAGAAAATAGGCAATGCATAATAAGCCACATACATCAAGGAATATAAGTTGTTGGCCTGATCGAAGTCGGTCGGACACACACACACACAGTTTAAAAAGTAATTATAAATCTAAATTTAAAATTTAAGAAAACCTTCTGATTCCAATATTTTAATTTCCTTAAAAGAAAAACACCATAATATTTTGTAAGGTGCACGCGATGCGCTTTCATTTGATACCCCACTCGAGTATATTTGCAGATTTTCGGTTTTCCTTCCCATTCTAAACCCCATAACTTTTAAACGGCACAAAAAAACATATATAGGAAAACTCGCGTCAGACTCACCTTTCATACAAAAAAAAACTAAATTTAAATCGCTGAATCCGTTCGGGAGCTAGGATGTCCCAGACAGACAGACACGTCAAACTTATAACACCCCTCTTTTTTGGTCGCGGGTTAAAAAATATAAAACATCATGAAATACGACCATTACTAGACAAAGGCCTCCTCCCAAATGCAAGGACTATAACTACCATTACCAACATAGAAGGCTGGTCCAATGCTGGTAGGTTTATGACGAATTTAGTGATGGCGATTACAAAAGGGGTTATTTTAATATTACAAACACACTCCAATTAAAATAATGAGTATTTAAAAATATTTGTTGAATTGGAAATTGCAATTGAAATTTGTTGAAATGTTTGCTTCATCACATTTTAATAGCAATACTGTTTATTTAGGCATTCAAGTAATTAAAGTTTACTAATTAAGCCCTCCAATACTTACTAATTACAAAATGTTGGACATATCATTATTTTTGACAATTCGACGCAATATTTACTGAAATGTTTGAGCGTAGAGAATACATTTCAGTAAAATAGTGTGTGCTCGAAAGCTTTCATGGCAGAGTTTAAATTTAGAACGCCGATATTACTATCAGCCGTAAATTGTAGCTATGTGTAGATGTTGCAATACGTATAGAATTGTAAGTGTAGTAAATTAATCATATCAAATCAAAAAGTTTATTTGTATCAAAAAAAAACAATATACTAATTCAAAAAAAGCAAATATTAAAGAATGGGAAATGGTGTTTACAATATATTTTAATACTGATTTGATTTGAGTTCTGTCTATTTCACCGATACTCTATGTAACAAGATCTGTTCGAGAACTTCGTCAAGATCTTTACCTCAATACTTCACTTTTATGGTTTTTATCTCCCCAATTTTATGTGATTCGGTAGAAGGTTCGAAATGCATTGGCTTAGATTGAGTTCGCGTTACCAAGGGATCGTATTAAAAATGCGAAGTCTATAATCTCATTCTTTGGGATATCGTTGATTGAAAAATGCCTGGGGAAATTGGTATTCTTTATATTATTATGCCGCTTTGGCGCGGCGTTGGAGGTAGCTGGTTCGACTCCCGCCGAGTGGTCATGTGTATATTATGCAAGCACTTTTTCCTTGGTCTGGGTGTTTAATATGTATAGTAAAGAAAATCTATGAATTAATGTCGATTATTATTAAGTATATCGGGTGTCTAGTACCCGAAACACAAGCTTGGAGCTTACCACGGGGCTAGATGTTGATGTGTGGATTGTCCAGCAATTTTTTTTATTTTTTTTATTTTAATCAAAACTTGCGTAAGTATTATTTTTTGGAAGTAGGTTGTCCTCCCAAATAGGTAAACAAAAGTAATCAAGCTGAGAATCAAGCAATAATAAACCTTATTACTTCGGTAACAAGTTAAATTCTTAAAAAGAAAAGTATCATGATTTACCGCCTGAGTTTATTTCGAGTTTGATAGCAAAAGTTTTTAACGATATCACATTTTTAAGTAATCGTGAACCGCAAAACAATATTTAGAAATTCTATATGATTGCTTACTGATATATATGATTTTACTTTTAAATTACTTACTCTTAATCTTGGACAGGTTTGACTTTTGTCAAACCTGTCAAAGTACGACTTAATCTTTCAGGTCAGGATTATTTTATTTTATTTTATAACTAGCTGAGACCTGCGGTGTTACCCGCGTTTAAATAGATTGTCCCGCGGAATTACATATTTTCCCGCGATAAAAAGTATCCTATGTTACTTCTAATACCTTCAAGAGTATATGTTCAAAGTTTCATGATGATCGGTTAAGTAGTTTTTGCGTGAAAGCGTAACAAACAAACTTACATTCACATTTATAATATTACTAGTAGTGCCCCGCGGTGTTACCCGCGTTTTAATTAATTTGCCCGCGGAATGTACTCTTTCCCGCGGTTTAAAGTAGCCTATGTCCTTTCTGAGGCTCTAGAGATTCTGTGTAAAAATGTGTAAATTTCATTCAAATCGGTTCAGTAGTTTTCGCGTGAAAGCGTAACAAACAAACTTACATTCACATTTATAAACAATTCACATTTATTAGGGATAGGGATTATATTATATTAGGATTATGGGTAAACTAACAGCTAGGTAACTAAATACTAAACTATACTAATTATAAGTTTCCACAGATATAAGAAAAAGATACTAGTTAAATTAGGGTTTTTCTTAAATTTTAAATTTAGATTTATGTGCTAATGTTATTTTAACTGTCTGTTGCCATTTTATATTGTACTCGATGTGATGCCCTGTTATTACGAGAACACATCGCATTTAATCCTTTTAGTCATGTTTATTTTATGTTTGTATCTTGTGTTAACTTGTGTTGGGTGTCCTTTCTTAATAAATAAATAAATAAATAAATAAATAAATACAACAGTCGAATAAGGAAAAATACAGCACATTTGGTTTAAAATACAAACTAAGTTACATTAGATACATTAGTCCAATGTTGTGCTGTGTTTTTAACCCCCGACCGAAAAAGAGGGATGTTATACGATTGACGTGTCTGACTGCCTTTGGCATCATAACCCTCGAATAGATGAAGCGACTTCTAAGGGCAAATACCATGAATTGACCTGTTTGATGAAAATCGGTTGAGCCGTTTAATAGTAACGGCGGTGAAAGTGAGGAAGAAAAACCGATTGTGTGCAAATATACTCCGATGGGTTAACAAACGAAAGCGCATCGAGTGAACATTACAAAATAATACGATTTTATACTTTTTTTTAATTCATCATCATCATCACCCTATTAACGTTCCCTCTGCTGGGACACAGGGTCTTCTCTCTTGACGAGAGAGATTAGGCCTTAATTCACCACGCTGGCCAAGTGCGGGTTGGTGAATGTCACATGTCTTTCAAACTCTTTTAAAGTTCTCAGAACATGCCGGTTTCCTCACGATGTTTGCCTTCACCGTTAAAGCACGTGTTTAAAGCGCACATAAATTTCTCAAGAAGAAAAATCCAGAGGTGCGTGGCGGGGTTTGAACCCACGACCTTCGGAATGAAAGTCGAGTGTCCTCCCACTTAGCCAACACGGCTAATTTTTTTAATTAAGATTAGTATTTTAGTATTGTCGTGTGTAGCAACTCATTCGTGGTGCAGCGACACCGGGAGAAATTACTTGTCTGGTTGGCGCACTAAAATCATCGTGAACGGGGATACGCGATGTTATTGACTATATTAGAGGAAAGTTTGGTAACGCGTTGCACGCTACAAGATTCTGAAGTGACATAATTGTAGACGTAAGGATTCAGAGGGTTACCACTTACAGACGTGAACAGACAAAACCTCCAAAAAACCTCGCCCGAATACTTCGCGATGCAACGATGTACCCGGCCACACACATCACGTTAACACGATTATTCTCCGTAGGCCGCTAAAAGTAAGGAAATAAGGATCTTACGCTTGTATTGATAAAAACAGCTATATCTAGCTAATCTACACTCTGTGGCTCGGTGGGCGAACGTCCGCTTGAGGCGCAGGAGGTTGCGGGTTCGATTCCCGCCGGGGGACCAGATTTTGTACGATCTACAATTTCTGGTTTCGGGTCTGGGTGTTTTCTATGTATCATATGTATGTATTTACAAAAAAAAATGTATCTATGTAGTATATCAGTCACATAACACCCATAGTACAAGCTCTGCTTAGTTTGGGATTAGGTGATGCTGTGTGAGTAGTCCGGAAATATTTATATTAATATCTATTTTTTTAAATTAAATATTTATATGACTGAATTAGCTGAAACACTTGCTGACTACAGCGGCTCAATAAGCTTTAAATGCTATTGTGGCGATAAACAAAGGTTTTAATTGAACTGTAATTAAACAGATTTAGCACTAATTTAGGTATATGTTCACTAATATAGGTATTGTTTCACGATACCTAAATTAGACGTTTTCGTGTTTTAGTAATGTGGCCCGGAGAAGCCTTCATGGTCTTTATGCTCCATCTTAGACCACATCGTCACTTATCATTAGGTGAGATTGTAGTCAAATGAAGGCTTTTCTAACATACAAAACCGTTAACGTTCTTTATCAAACGCTCCAACCACTCCATAAGTCTGATATTTAATTTATCTGATTATATTATCTTTTAGAAAACATTTCTCTAATATCATTTTATAAACATACACATAATTTCAAATGGTTTTGGCAATTTGGGCAAACTGTTGATTCTCAACCCTACTTTAAGACCTTTGTATACAGTTCTCACAATAAATATTGTCATTCTCTTGTTCTTAAAAAATTATTGGTCTAATGCTGGTTGATGGTAGATTAGCAAACGAACCATAATTGGTAATAACTACGCCTCGTGATCAACAGTATCTACTAACATACAACATTGTAGCATTGTGGAAGCATTTTAACAGTCAATAGGCATATCCGTATATTTACCTGCTAACTTACCGATTGCTGTTTCAGCATTTAAACACAACTCTATTTATACACTCACGTTTACACATGCAAGGTAAACTAGTGATGTGCCGCTAGTGATGCCTACTCATTACGTAGTTAATTACATGCGATGGATTTTTCTATGCCATGCGTAAGCGATTGCAGGTTTGGGATGAATGAATTTTGTTAGTATCTTAGATACTAATCAAATTATAACTAAGCACACATAACAAATTTAAATTTTGTTATAGTGACTGTGTTAATAGGAGATTTCGGCTGGGTTTTTTTGTGAGTTCGAGTACTTTTCTATGTCCTATATTTATGCAATTTATATTGGGCCACATATGATTTTATAATTGTTTTAATATTCCTTCCTCTCGAATTCTATCAAATATTTTGACCTATTCTTAGGCACACAAAAAAATAAATGAATATTTCCGGACAATCAACACAACATCATGTAGCCCCGTGGTAAGCTCTAAGCCTTAGCTACGGGTACTAGACATCTGACAAACTGAATATATTTAATAGACATAATACATACATATTTATATTTTTATATACAATAAATTAAACATCCAAAACAAGGAGAAAGTGCTTGCAGAACATACAAACACTTGACCGTTAAATCGAACCCGCTACTCGGTTGTATAATAGCTTGACTTTTATTTTACAAGATACCTTTAAAGCTTGTAAAGTATCCCTAAAGAAGTCTTACTAATGGATTTCCATAATGTTTGCATTAGTGTTAAGTAAAACTATTCGCGAATAATATTTCCTTCCTTACAAAGATTAATTTCTTGCTGTTTCAGACAGCGCCTAAAACAAACTCAGCTTTCACGCACGTTTACACATGCAAAGTAAACTAGTGATGTGCCGCTAGTGATGTCTAGTCATCACGTAACTAATTACATGCGATTGATTTTGCTACGCCGTGCGGAAGCGATTGTAGGTTTGGGACGCAACGGGCGCAATTGCAAGTTTAAATAATCATCATCATAGACAAAGGCCTAAAACCTTCTTAAAAATATAAGGGGATTAATGAATTATTCTTGGTTTAAACATTAAATGGGGCTGTCAATGGCAACAAATGTTTGTAATAACTACAAAATTGTAAAAACGGATACAGCTGTGTTGTTCTATTCGTTTCTCAACTCAGTGTACAAAAATTAAGCTAACTGTCAAGACAATTTCCTTGGTATTTATATTTATTATATAAAAAAGGTTTAGTTTAATTAACTTTAAGTTGACTTGTCCATGTATGCCGTGTGCTTCGAAGGAAACAAACTTTTTTATTTTGACCTTGACTACACCTATTTGTCTCTCATTAATTAATGTGACATCGTATATCATTTTATATAGCTATTATAAAGTTACATAGAGAAAACTAACCGTTTTATTAAATTTAACCGCTGACCTACTTGCTGTTTCAGCCAGCTTTACCTCACAAACACACAAAGGTATAGACACAAACTCAGCTTACACTACGTTTACACATGTAAAGTAAACTAGTGATGTCTAGTCACCACGTAACTAATTACATGCGATTGATTTTGCTACGGCGTGCGGAAGCGATTGTAGGTTTAGGATGCAATGGGTGTTGTCATTTTAAATGTTGTTAGAATTATAATTAGCTAAATACTATATTGTGGTAGATTTTGCTGTCGTATTTGAAGTCGTGCGCAATTACTAAATTATAAATGATATAATTATATACAACCTTCAGAACGAAAGTCGTGGGTGAAAGTGTTTGTATTTTCTGCAAGAATTTACTCCTTGGTCTGGGTGTTTATTATGTATAATAAATAAAATCTATATATGTACGTACGCCTATTATATTAAGTATATCAGAGGTCTAGTACCCGTAACACAAGCTTAGGGCTTACCACGGGGCTAGATGTTGTTGTATGGATTGTCCGGAAATATTTATTATTATTATTATGCCTATCAATTTTAAATAAGTTTATATCTACGTGTAAGTACCAATACTTCGATTTGATTCCAATGTCCTTTTTATAGGGATGTTCAGCAGCTCATATGTAATTGTACATTTCAGCTCCTACATAAGAATAAATATATAATCATGTTTATTATTGCGTAGTCGCGTAATTGACATATGCGTGCGAAATTCAAATTGAATCGGGAACCGGAAACTGTGTCACATTCAACTCGCGAGATCTGATTACGAACAACAGACAATTACACGGATAATTAAATTAACATTTGAATTAATTATTACAAAAATTGCGGATCTTGCACTAAGCGATTCTCGCCCACCTTTATTATTCGCATGGCAATCGCTCCATCATCATCACCCTATTAACTTTCACCTTCACTCAAAACATACCGGTTTCCTCACGATGTTTGCCTTCACCGTTAAAGCACAACATGCGCACATACATTTTTCAAGAAGAAACATCCATTGGGGGGTTTGAACCCACGACCTTCTGAATGAAAGTCGAGTGTTCTCCCACTATTTCCTAATAACTACAACATGAGAGTGTTCAAGACAAGAGTGAATTGAACCCACATCTATTTGATCCATCTTCGTCCACATCGACACTTACCATCAGGTGAAATTATGGACAAACATAGAAACATATATCATAAAAAAAAATATATTAGGGATGATGAAACTATATAAAGGTTTGTTTTAAAATATCTCATTATGTCGTCAGCATTACAATCCAAGTCATGCATACCCATACAGCCATGCATGCGTGAAAACGGGGGCATGCGTTGTTCCTCGAGAACTAGCAGGTCATCACCTTCATCATTATCATTATCAACATCATCATTCTACATGAAGTATATGTATGAGACATATGATATAGAGTATACATGCGATCCATTTTCAGAAATGAGAAGAAAATACTGAAGGAAAGCGAAAGTCGGCCCTCCGCTACTAAATCATACCTTCTATCAAGATACTTTTCATTAATAAACGGCTTTATGAAATAAATGAATATAAATAAATTTTCCGGACAATCCACACAACATCTAGCCCGTGGTAAGCTCAAAGCTTGTGTTACGGGTACTAGGCATCTGATATACTTAATATAATAGACTTACATACTCGTATATAGATATTTTTTTATTTTACATATTAAACACTCAGACCAAGGAGTAAGTGCTTACAGAACATACACAAACATGACATAAACAATTTAATTATGATTAATTAATTTACGACGGTGAACTTCAAATCCTAAATCATATTATTTTGTAATATGCACGTGATGCGCTTTCATTAGATATTTGGTTTTTCTTCCTCACTTTAAAACGGATTAACCTACGTTCATCAAACATACATATGAAAACTGGCGCGAAACTCACCTATTATTTAAAAAAACCAGAGATAGACACGTCAATCTTATAACACTAACGGGGGTTAAAAATGCACAACAATCACCGCGCCGTAAATAAAACAAATCACCTAAAATTACTCACCGAAAATCTATGACAGATTCAGTAATTCTATTACTATCTCTTTTTGTCTCCGGAAATTTGAACTTGATAATGACAGTCTGATGTAGTTGACTAAGTTAAGTGTATGGTATGTGTGCTGTTGGCTAGCCTTGATTAATTAATTACTAAGAAAGGACTTCTCGCTGTCACCCTTCTGAATAAAATCTACCAAAAGTGTACTTAATGCACCTGGGTGATTAAACCCAGGTGAATTGCGTATACCAATCCTTTGTATCTTTTTGCTAAATAAAAAAACGAGTTCAGTTCAGTTCAGTTTCTTGTAATTGGACTTTGCGCTTGAAGCTACAATTTGCCAGTGTCGAGTTAAATAAAATTATAAAGTGAAAAAGATGTTACTCAGTTGAACGCCATTTTGCGTCTCAAACAAGTTCTGTGGGTAAAACATTTATTTCGCATGTAAACGTCAAACGTCAAAACTCGAAGGTTCTTGTTTCTCTGTGCAAAAATAACCGTTTACGTCAATATTCATAGTAGTATGGTTTACAGTATTTTAGAAAGCTAGAATTGCATGCCATAAAGTATTTTTCAACAAGTAACATCAATCAACGAAATATTCACGCATTTCAAACATTGGCCGTGTTTCTAGTTAACTTTGATTTATGACTAGTTTTACAACAAAGCGGGGTTAAATTTAACCCGGACAGAAATACCGAACATGGAATATACGTAATAGGGTTGGGGGTAATGAATGTACGGAATACGGAAGGTATACGGAATACCGATTTAATTTTGTTTTAAAATTGTGCAAACATAATTTTTTAAAGTTATATTCTTTATAAATAACAAATGCATTGAATATCAATAATTTTATCCAATTATTATTGAATGACCATGGTTTTTGTCACTATGTGTATGTAATTTTTCTTTTCTTTTTTAGCTGTAATCTGATACTTTGTAAATTTTTATCTGTTCTGTGCTTTTTTTATTGAATTTTCTTTTCAGTTTTTCATGTGTTTATTGTACATATATAACTGTGTCTGCTTATAGAATAGAATAGAAAAAACTTTATTGTACACCACACAGATTAATAATAAACGTTACAAAAACCTTAACAGAAAGAAGAAGAAAAAGTAGGAAGGGCGGCCTTATCGCTATGAGCAATCTCTTCCAGGCAACCTTGGGATAAACCTGCTTATGTGTAATGAATATTGTTTTCTATTATATTCAATTCTAGTTTGTCAATTTGATACTTCTATAGACACTTATATACAAAGTTATTGAAAAATTTAGCTTGTAGAATCGATAGCCGTTGGGGCTGAAAGGTTCTCAAACGGAGACATCTGATTGGGAAATTTGGACTCAATTAATTGGATAACCTATTGTAAAAACCGCATACAAATCCGTTCAGTTGTTTTGAGTTTATCCCGAACATAAATACAGACAGACTCGACGGGGACTCGACTTGAATTTATATTAAGTATACATCGCTCATTTGCGACAAGAATGGTTTATAACATTTATGTATCGTTTTGGAATAACAGTATATAAAAATCCGCCGTATCGCGCTCTACTTGCTACAAAAACGCGATATTCCTAGCCCCAAAATTGACAAAGATATGGGGGAAAAAGTCGACAAGATGCGTTCTAGCTCCCTCCTTTACAACTATGAAGTTCGTTTCAACATCGGTATATGTCATTGGAGTCTCTGCGCTCGACGAATGAGGAGCTGTTCAATTGCATCAAAAACGTGACACAGTCAGTGTGTCACGTTTTTAATGGAAAGGTAAGTGCATTCATTTAGTTATTCATTTGTTACTAAAGCGTGATATCATGGTTTGAACCACTTTAGCTGTAAAGTAATATTTTACTGTATACATTTTTAGGCTACCTTGTCACGGTTTTCTCGCAAAAAAATTATACTTTTTCGGAATAAAAGGATATGTACCGTTTTAGATGATGAATGAAATCTCTAGAGGTTTAGTTTTGTATGAATTATTACCACGTATCTCGTTGTTGTCGTAAAGTGTGTATACATTTTGTCGTGATAGCGGAAGTTGTTGCATTACAGATGATGACACATATTTAAACCACCACCTTATTCTTTCAGATGGAGTCACAATCGCGATCGAAAAAGATTTTGGGTATACTCCGAAAAGAAATAGTTGATGCAATAGACAGTATAACTACAGACAGATTAGATCCACCTCAGGATACCGAAATAATACCCACTACTACTACTGACTCGACAACCACAGTGGGGTTTTATTTCTTCTTATCTTTAGATAGACTCAGAAGGAAACACGATACAACCGAAACGAACCAGCAACAATGCTAAATGTTTTTTAAAACACGCTGGCAATAAATAATCGGCCAATAACTACAGCATTAAGCAGAACTTATGGAACTGGTTACTAAAAACCCCATTCCTCATATTATAAATCTTTTTTTCTTCCTCGGTGGCGCGGTGGGCGAATGTCCGCTTGCAAAGCAAGTGGTAGCGGGTTCGATTCCCGCCGAGGGTAAAATTGTTTGTATGTTCTACAAGCACTTTTCTCCTGGGTGTTTAATAATCGTTTACCGCCCATTACGCATTCTAGGTTAAGTTTAAATTTCATATTGTATTGTTCATCTGGTGTGTAATAAAGAATTATATTCTATTATTTAATATGTATAGTAAAAGTATCTATTTAAGTATGTATATTATATTATGTACCTATATCAGATGTCTAGTACCCATAACACAAGCTTAGAGCTTACCACGGGGCTAAATGTTGTTGTGTAGATTGTCCAGAAATATTTATTTATTTATTTTTTCGAATCTCTATAAGCGCATCATCATAGATTTGTTAAATTGAATGTTTATTAGTATTTTTAACCCCTGACCCGAAACAGGGGTGTTATAAGTTTGACGTGTCTGTCTGTCTATCTGTCTGTATGTCTGTCTGGGACATCATAGCTCCCGAACGGATGGACCGATTTTAATTTACTTTGTTTTTGTATGAAAGGTGAGCTTTGCCCGTTGGTTCTTAGACATGTTTCATGAAAATCGGTGGAGCCGTTTAAAAGTTATGGGTGTGGGAGTGTGCTCGAGTGGGGTATCAAATGAAAGAACATCGCGTGCACATTACTAAATATTATGGTCTTTTACCTTAAAGGGGGATTTTCTTAAATTTTAAATTTAGATTTATGCCCACTTTTTTTTTTATTTGATAACACACTGGCTGTCAAAATATTGATTTGATACTTTCTATAATAATGTTTAGTATACTAATAAGTGCAAATGTGAAGTGCCATTGTTAATATTATAGTAGAACTAATTAAAAATAACTGTGATTGTTTTTGCTTAGATGTTTTGATTATCTAATAGTAAGTAAACGATGATTACAATTATTGACAGACATCATTGTTCGTATTAGGTAAGAAGTGTGCCATGGTAAAGCAAGACTTAATTATAGTCAAGACTGTTAAAATGAGTACAAAAGTATTATGTGTAATTGAATTTATGGTCGAGACTGATTAAAATAGTACAATAAGTACGAGTATAACGGTGTTTTAGTAATTTTTTTTTGTATAATTTAATATATTTTGACTGCAAAAACGTGTTTTAAATTTGTAATATTGCAATATTTCGTAAGTTTAACAAAAAATATTAGCATATAAAACGTGATACGCCAGTATATCTAATAAAAATATATATATATTGCTGCAAAAACGTAACAAGTGCTGCCATTTTCGATAAAAAACATGATATTATTATGAAAATGAATGAGATACCAGCTCCGCATCGTTTTTTTCGAAAAAAGAATTGTTGGTGCACATTAATCGTCAATAAAAAGTTTAGAAAGTTCATTAGGAACGAAAATATACAGATTTGAAAACTTCAAAGTCGTTTTCTGAAAAATCACGTTTTCTGACTTGTCACGTTCTTGTCGCAGATGAGCGACATGCTTTCCTACTATGTCCCATTCGATACCGTAGTTAGTAGGAAAATGACTGACCATTCCCATTTTGCGCTAAATTTGAAAATTACTAAGATTATTGTTACCTAAATTCAACACACATACACAATTACACACATACACAATTACACACACACACACATTATGTTTTGACTTCCGTATCCGTACATTCATACATCATTTCCAACATCCCACCCCTATTTATTAATCTGGGGGTCAGCGCCCCGTTCAGTAAATATTTATGATAACTTTCCATGATTAAGACCACGGAATTCTGTGAATTTTATTTAAAATTAAAATGGACAAGACTGGAGACTACTCACGTTAGGAATTAATGCTAACATACTTGGATTATTTACTTAAATTAAAGATCAACATTGAGGTGAATGTTAGAAATGATCATGAATCTAGGGGTTTAATGCCTTAACTGCCTTAATATTTAGTAATGTGCACGCGATGCGCTTTCATTTGAAACCCCACTCGAGTATATTTGCAGATTTTCAGTTTTCCTTCCTCACATTCACCCCCATAACCTTTAAACGGCACAACCGATTTTTATGAAACATGTCTTGTCTAAAAACACCCGCGCTAAGCTCATCTTTTATACAAAAAAAAACTAAATTGAAATCGCTCCATCCGTTCGGGAGCTATGATGTCCCAGACAGACAGACAGACACGCAGACACGTCAAACTTATAACACCCCTCTTTTTTGGTCGGGGGATAAAAATAGAGATATTTCAAATGGCTAGCACAGGATGCCGGCCGGTACTCTAAGACCCTTTTTTTATGCTTGATAGGCTTTCATTTGACCACAATCTCACCTGATGTTAAGTGACGATGTGGTCTTAGAAGGCTTTTCCGGACCACATTACGAAACACGAAATAATAGTTTCACGAACTGGCCCAGCCCGGAGGGTGGTGACAAGCCGCGGCCGAAGCCTACCACCAGAGACTGTTCTTAGCACCACCCGGAGGTCATTGTAAGGATTCAGAGGGTTCCCCCTATCTTGATTTTATTATTTTAAACTAGCGGCCCGCCCCGGCGTTGCACAAGTAAAAAAAGTTCCCGGCAATTTTTCCTTATTTGCTCACCGTTTAGACCTACCCTGGACTACGACAAACATTTTAAAACCAAAATCAGCTCAATCGGCCCATCCGTTCTCGAGTTTTAATCAGACTAACGAACAATTCATTTTTATTTATATAGATTAGAACAAAAAAAATTATTCAATCTTCATAATAATTATTTATTAGTTATTAACCTGAAAAATCTCCATTTCAAAGTACAACGAGTTTGTCCATGATCGAGATACTATAACAATAGTTATAAATAAACTAACAAGAATCCTTAACCTATAGTTACCTATTCATAGCAGTAACCTACACTAACCATGCTCTCCTTGCTACGGTTCAAATCACACCAAAATGTTACATGAGCTATTGTTAAACCAACAATAGGATGTGGATTGGCGTTTGTAAATTTTCAATTAAACGTACTTCAACAATGCGAAGATGGATAGATATCTGCCTATATTTCATGCCTGGCCTGGACATATTTAGTAGGAAGACTTATAATAATCTAAATTTACTATTAAAAAAAACCCCGATTCCAGAAGCTCAGTTCCATTCAAAGTAAAAAGTCATACTATTTTGTAATGTGCAAGTGATGCGCTTTCATTTGAGACCCCACACGAGTATATTTGCAGATTTTCGGTTTTCCTTCCCACTTTTACCCTCATAACTTTTAAACGGGTCATCCAATTTTCATCAATTATATATTTTTTAAATCATGTAGTTTATCTTTCATTTTTGTTAAGTTTTAAGTTTTCGAGGAATGGTAATGTCATTCTATACAAACCCCTAAGGGTTTTCAGAATGTATTTTTTTTATAATATCTGTTAATGTAAACTTTTTTTAATAAATAATAAGAAATAAATAAATAATAATCAAACATGTCTAAGAACACTCAAAGGACACGTCAAACATATAATACCCCTCTTTTTTGGTCGGGGGTTAAAAATTAATTGCCCAAATTGGTCCAGGCATTGTTGAGTTATGCGCTTACCAACTTATTTTGCAAATCATTTTTATAATACAGATTAGGTTCCTCAGTAGTCCACTATGGAGATATATTATTTTCTGCTGAGTATATTTATTTATATTTAATATTTTATTTATATTTAGATTTATAATTTTTGTTATGATGATATGCCTTCATTTGACCACAATCTCACCAGATGTAAAGTGACGATGTGGTCTAAGATGGAGCATAAAGAACATTCATTAGACTAATAAAAATTTAATTGAAATAGTCTTCATAATAATTTAAAAATGACTTTGGTATAACTTATACATCTGGCTTGTCACACTTGAAGATATTTTAAAACGTTGATCACCTACTTTTGCTGTTGACTGTACTAACATGACAAAAATAATGATAACAACAATAATTTCTAGAAAGATCTCAGGAATCGAGGTTAGATGTTTCCGCGTGGTAGCTACATGATATCAGCTAAAATTTCTAGAAAGATCTCAGGATCCGAGTTTTGATATCTCCGTGATAGCTACATAATGGAACCCATTTCGTAGCATCCATCCATCATACGATCACACATAAGCATCGCCTAAATGTAACGCATTATCCAGATAGAATAGGGATGCGGATCTCAATCTTCTGCCGGTGAGATTCACGACAGGTATAGGAATTTAATGTTTTTAACCGACTTATGGCAACGAGTATTATTCTCCGTGGTTTCATTATTGGGACAAATAATGGCAATACAAGAAAAAGGCTAAAATTGTATTATGAGATACTTTTTATGCTATAAGCCTTCATTTGACCACAATCTCACCTGATGTGAAGTGACGATGTTGTCTAAGATGGGGCATGAAGACCTAGAAGGTAGATGGCTACTCCGGGCCACATTACGAAACACGAAAAATCGCTTCACGCAATGGCCCAGCCCGGAGGGTGGTAATAAGCCGCGGCCGAAGCCTACCACCAGAGACTGTTCTTAGCACCACCCGGAGGTCACATGTAAGGATTCAGAGGGCTACCACTTACGGACGTGAACAGAAAAAACCTAGACACCTACTACAAGAAAGTGCCTTTAATTTTAGTATGAGATACATACTTACATAAATGAGGATGATTATTATTTTTTCTCCTACGAGTAAATACTACACGACAATCTTTTTGTAACTTTAACGTACAAGAACAGACAATAAATAAATTAAAAAAATCTTGACTGTGTAATATCTTTTACGGTAATGGACGGACATAGAGGAAAATACATTATTAATGCTAGAGCCCTGGATAAATATATGTTTCTTGGGTATACTTTCATTAGTGCAAGAACTTGGTTAATATGGTTTAAAAAAAAACTTACATAAATGAGGAAAGCCGTGTTGGCTAAGTGGGAGCACACTCGGCTTTCATTCCGAAGGTCGTGGGTTCAAACCTCGCCGCCCACCTCTGGATTTATCTGCTAAAAAAATGATGTTTACTTTAAACACGTGCTTTTACGGTGAAGGCAAACATCGTGAGGAATCCGTCATGTTCTGAGAATTTTGAAGAGTTTGAAAGACATGTGACATTCATCTACCTTCACTTGGCCGGCATGGTGAATTAAGACCTAATCTCTCTCCTCAAGATTATAAATTAAATTATTATAAATTATCTTATCGAGAAAATACTACACGACAAGCCGATCACTGTTGCCCCACCGCGATGTTTGTGAGTAGGGCGCTTATTTTATTAAATCAAAGAAAGAAAAAATACATATTTCCGGACAATACACACGACAACATCTAACCGCGTGGTAAGCTCTTAGATTGTATAACGGGCGTTGGGTTAAATGCGCTTTCGTTCGCTCTTGAATCACTCTTCCTATTGCTGAAAACCTAATTATCATTCCATTCAGCAGTTTTTGAGTTTATCGCGAACATGATTATAGACAAAGAACAAGTGTAATCTTGAAGGCTTGAGGCATTGAAGGCACTGACATTATTAAGATTAACAATGGGATATTTACCATGAATTTACGGTTTTTGAGTTTCCCGATGTATGCGCCTTTGTATGCGCCTTGACCACGGTAGAACTGTACCCCCAAGTTGGATAACAGTTTTAATGACACACAAAGCAGTCTAACCTCAATCTCTGTCTTATTAACCCATATATGCCCAAAAGCACGAAAACGACCCAAACTTTCTCCTCCCGCTTGGATGCCACTTAAATAAAAATTATTAATAATAAATAGTGTTTAACGCCTTCTATGTATTCTATGATGAAATAGCTAATCACCCGATGCAGTTCACATGTCGACACAGCTCAATTTCTGTTGATTATTTGCAGTGCAAGATGTGACTTGATTTTTATCGCGAAATTTATGCACCGGCTCCGACAAAAATGTAAGTAATTATTTATTTACAAGGAATTTAGTATGTATTTTTGAATTATTAGTAAAGTAAATATGTAATATATGTACACAAGTAATAAGTTTTGTATAAAATATGTTTTTCACCAAGATAATATAACGAATACTTTGATGGGTTCACTACCGACCCTCTGGGCAGATATGATACAGAATTTTCCCTTTTTTCTCAGGTCACGTCGAATACTGTCTACTAATGAAATAGTAGATGTCCTGGAGAGTATGGGTGACGATGAAGGTCTTCAAAACATTGAAGTATATTTAGACCCGCCTTGTGATGGAGCGATATCAGATGGTGACTCGGGAGATGAAAACTGTGGAGATGTTGAAAGGTTGAACCGACATCAGCTACTTGCCCCAGCCGAGTTAATCTGTGTTGTAAGATTATTAGACCCAAGATATTCAAGAGTGCGAGGTCCCTGATTCTGTTTCAACTGCTCTACCCCCAGCAGGTCAGTCATCAACTAGACTTTCACGAATCCAACCAGCAACTCTAGAAGTACCTACTGGTCCTGTCATATTATCCACATCGACGCAACCACGAAGTGCCGGATCTCAACTACCAAGAAAATTGATCAAGCGGGATTTACGTCAGTTAGCTGAGGAGTGGACAGTTCCTCTACCACGAGCAGTACATACATTATCAGAAGCAAGTGAGCCCATTGACTTTTTTGAACTATTTTTCGATCAGGAGTTAGTAAAACACATCGTGAGACATTCGGTTATGTATGCTGTAAGCAAAGATTCGAACACGGGGTTCACTCTATCTTCTGATGAAATTTACTGCTTCATAGGGATACTTATTCTTAGTGGTTACGCCCCCCTGCCGAGACCACGAATGTTTTGGGAGCTAAACGAGGACACTCACAATGTTCTAGTCGCCAAATCCATGCGACACAAATCATGGACTGGCTAGATCAATGGGAGCCAACATCGATACCCTGGAGTTTCGAAGGTCGATTGCAAGAACTTTGCTATTGAAGTATGGGACTGACAAAACTCGACCTGGGCACCCTGTGAAATTTATGACGAACGTACCTTTAGCCGTGAGGAGACACGCAGCTAATCATATGATTATGGTTACCCAGAACAGAAAACGGTGTGCTGTTTGCAAGAATAAAACAGTTAAAATGTGCGGTACATGTTCTGTTATAATCTTCATGACAAATGCTTTGCAAAATTCCATGCCTAACCTGATGTTACATGGTTTTTTATTTGGTGATGGCCTGATGCCTAAGCTATACTGTTGATTTTATTTGTTTTTTTGTTCCTAATTACTTACCATAAGTAAAAACATAATATTATGTCGTCTAAAAATATCATACTGCGTTTAATTTACCCATACATTTTTTACTGTTGTCGAACCGTTATTTGCCCGCGGGGTCGATAGCGACCCTTCAAAAAAAAGGCATTTCCAGAAAAAAAAACTAAAAAAAAAAAAATATGGGTCTAATTATATTCCATTAGGAACCACATATGCAAAAATTAGGAAAATCAGAGACTTAAATCTTTCTGGGCATATATGGGTTAAGAACTGTCGCACCACTAGTGTTGGGACACACCATCACGACACACATAACGGTATTCAAAGCTTCACAACAGGATTCCAATTTCCAGATAGTTGAAACCCATCTCCTCGACACGGGCAGTATGGCCTAGTGTGGAGACTAACTATAATTATTAAGTACAAATTGTATGTATTGTTAGAAGTAGGTTACATTTAGTTTAATCCCCGTAAGTATAACCATGTTCTACGCAACGAATTCAAGGGTTAATTGAATTCGTAGCTAAATCTTCAAAACTTGGTAAACTAAAAAATAGAGTAACTGATGGTATTTTTTTCATCTTCTAGGTTGAAGTTCCTGTGTTTGATAATCTCAATAACCTACTGTACCATTTAAGAAACTAAGTAATAAACAAAAGACAAATTTACAGTCAACAGCAAAAGTATCTGATCAAAATTAACTTTTCGAAATATCTTCTAATGTGACGTGCCAGATGTAACAAGTTTTACCAAACTTTCAATTTTAAATTAAGTTTTATTTGGTTAATAGAAAATGGTTATACTTACGGGGATTAAACTAAATGTAACCTACTTATGAGACATTATTTGTTCCTTAACTCCCAACAAACTATTGAATCCGTAACTTTTGTCTTAGTTTACTGTATATATTATTTTGGGACTCTATTTCATATTTACAATAGTCCGTAACTTTTGTCTTAGTTTACTGGATATATTATTTTGGGACTTGATTTCATATTTACAATAGTCCGTAACTTTTGTCTTAGTTTACTGTAGATATATATTATTTTGGGACTTGATTTTATATTTACAATAGTCCGTAACTTTTGTCTTAGTTTACTGTAGATATATATTATTTTGGGACTTGATTTCATATTTACAATAGTCCGTACCTTTTGTCTTAGTTTAATTTAAATATTATATTTGGACAAAATAACATATTTACAAATAGTCTGTAACTTTTGTCTTAGTTTAATGTATAAGTTATTTTGGGACAATATTTCATATTAACAATCGTCCGTAAGTTTTGACTTTGGGACCCTATTTCATCTGTATTTTTGCTGTTAACTGTACAACAGTAATGGTTCTTTTCAAAAACCACCATCTTATATTCAAAAGATAAGTTCTAAAGTTTCACTTAAACCTTTCAAGCATGCAGTATCTTCCCCAAGGATTAATTTTGGATAAGTTTCCCAATTGTAACTGTTTATTCATTCAAACGTCTCTGAAATACAAAACTTGGCTGAGTCGATAACAGATTTAGAAAGTTCGTTTCAATTGATAATTTTGTTCTGAAGTTACTTGCCCTCAAAAGTGGTATTATGTATTGCTTATTTATTCCCTTGGCTTGGAACAAAATTATATTCATTTAGTATTTGTTTTCAGCAGTAAGAAAGCGCCGCTATTAATAAATATTAATAATATTCACACCGGACAATCCACAAAACAACATCTAGCCCCGTGGTAAGCTTAGCTCTTAGCATGTGTTACGGGTACTAGACATTTAATAATTAATATAATAGACATACATACATATATTTATATTTTTTATTATACATTGAACACTTCGGAAAAAGACCAAGGAGAAAGTGCAGAATATACAAAGATGTGACCCCTCGGAGGTTTTCAAGTTACTTTAATTACGGTTTATGAGAGAGCTATGTTTAATGTTTCATCATAATCATCATTCTATTAACGTTCCCACTACTGGGACACGGGGACTTTTCCTGGCGAGAGAGAGATTAGGCCTTAATTCACCACGCAGACCAAGTGGGGGTTGGCACAAACATGTCCTTCAAACTCTATAAAGTTCTCAGAACATGCCGTTTACCTCACGATGTTTGTCTTCACCGTTAAAGCACGTGTTATAAAGCGCACATACATTTTTCATGAAGAAAACTCCAGAGGTTTTATTAAATTAATTATATATTTTTTAATTTAATTTCATGTTTCGTAATTTTTCTATGAAGTCATTAAGCACGCGTTTAAGTATTAAAAAAGTGCCGCTATTCAAATCAATCTATCAATAATTTATTGAAACCAAAGAAAGTATTACATAATTAACAAGTACTGGTGATGATTATGATTAGTAGGTAGTTACCCCTATGGATAAGTTGCGATTACACCCCTTCAGACACACTCCGCTCAACAATAACAGTCTTCAACAACGGCATTTGTACATCTTGTAGGTTCTACACAGATAAATGTTACGTACCCGTATGCGAGCAGGCTTATTTATAAACGGACGCAACTGCAATTCTGTAAGGCTTGCGCTAAACCAACGCATCAGTAACGTGGCAAGTGTCTGCCACACGGGGAACTATTTGCGGACCTTATGGAGAGGCGCTATATGAAGAATAATTACTCTTTTAAATTTAACCGCCAAAAATCAAAAAGGTTTAATAAAATTATGTTTATTATATAAACATACTATCCAAGTCCTAATACTGGTGAAAGTATACAAAAGAAAGCTTAACTCGGCGCCAAACAACCCCGGATCGAAGAGCACAATCTAATTCGAATAAAATAACTATTAAACACATTGTTACAAAAACATGGTTCCAGTTCATGATTACTAAGGTAGGTAGGTAGGTGAAATTTTAAAAGAAAGTTGTTTTTATCTTTTAGTGGCTCTAATTAATTCACTGACTAGATATCTGGCAATTCATTTACCAAAAAACGTTATCGTAAATTTCAAACCATCGAATGAACAATGCTTGTAACCTGTTTTCGCTTCCTTAGGATTCCTTAAAACAACATGTTGTTGTTTGCTGGGGTCAGCTAGTTTTTTTATATAAAAATTGACAAATTCAAATGTCCATTTTTATATAAAAAACTAGCTGACCCCAGCAAACAACAACATGTTGTTTTGCTAAATAATAAAAATAGATAGTAGCCGATTCACAAACCTACTGAATACGCATATAAAATTTGGTAAAAATTGGTAAAGCCGTTTCGGAGAAGTACTGTAACTAACATTGTGACATAAAAATCTTATATATAGTTCATAGTTATTTTATTGATAATAACATGTTACATGTCACAAATTCTTAAATAATATAATTAATTATAAAAATAAAACATTTAAACTTCTCGTGTCATAGTGTTCGTTCCCGTACTCCTCCGAAAAGGCTGGACCGATTCTCATGAAATTTTGTGAGCATATTGAGTAGGTCTGAGAATCGGCCAACATCTATTTTTCATTTTGCAAAACAACGTTGGCTGGGGTCAGCTAGTTTTATATACTTATTAGATAGAAGATATCATTTTTTTCAAAAGCGTAATACCTACTTATAAAAAAGTCAGGCGTAACCACACACATTAATAGAATTTATACGTTGAATTAAAAACCTCCTCCTTTTTGGTCGGTTAAAAAGAAGATAATAATGTCTACTTAAACCATCTTCATATTCGTAGTTTTCCATTAAGAAGATAAAATGGAAGCGACTTAGGTACCTACAATTTTATAAATAACCCGCGTGTTTTACTGGTACAGACAGGGCACAAAGCTAGAAGCGCGTCGTTACATAAATTGTGTGCGAGCGCGGCTTACGTTCTCGCTGTCTGCATCTAGCTGAACACCCTCTGTGCGGCCGCGCTCTTTGACACGGAGTTCATTGAATTCTTATAACAAAGTGAAAATGCCGAATTCATTTTTGGTTTACCTGTGATTTCCAAAAGTATGAAAAAGTGCAAAGTACAGTCAGTACAGTTTCTTGTAATTGGACTTGCGCTTGAAGCGACAATTTTCCAGTGTCGAGTTAAATAAAATTATAAAGTGAAATAGATGTTACTCAGTTGAACGCCATTTTTCAAGCGTATTTATACAGTCAATTTGGGTAATTTTGATTGATTAGGGTAACATTGACTCTCAAGTATTTTTTTTTCCGAGAAACCAGCATTTTTTTGTATATTTTTGATAAGTGATAAATAACCAACTTCGTAAACACACTATAAAACACATATAAAAGAAAATATGTCATACAAACTTGAAAAAAAAGTTTTTTCAAAGTTTGCTCGCGTATTTTGTGTTCCCGGCCAGTGAATAATAAACCAATGTTACCCGGAAGATCAAATAAATCATTTAGAACCAAAATTCTATGACTGGTTTACCCTATTTCAATGTTACCCATGTGGAGGGGGTAACTTTGACACAGAAGATAAATCTAAATTTTAACTTTAAGAAAACCCCCGTTTCCAATGCCTTAATTTCCTTAAATGTAAGATAACATAATATTATGTAATGTGGACGCGATGTGCTTTCATTTGATACCCCACACTAGTATATTTGCAGATTTTTGGTTTTCCTTCCCCACTCTCACCCCATAACTTTTAAACGGCTGAACCGATTTTCATGAAACATGTCTAAGAACCACCAGGCCAAATTCACCTTTCATACAAAAAAAAACTAAATTGAAATCGCTCCATCCGTTCGGTAGCTATGATGTCGCAGACAGACAGACAGGCACGTAAATCTTATAACACCCCTTTTTTTTGGTCGGGGGTTAAAAAGTATGATTATCTCAACTTCTTTAGAACAATGAATTGTACAACTTAATCAATATATATGGGTACCACTCCACTCACTATTAAAATGCAGTCTTATTTACGACGAAAGACGTCTGCTAATAATATGGAAAAAAGTAAATGTTGAGCTGTCAAAGTTTGACAAAGTTGTCCCAATTGACTGTATGGGTTCCGTTTTTTTATCATTTGGCTACGGATCCCTAATAAAACAGGATACATGTTGATTTGATGAGTTTTCACAAACTCAAATCTCAAAACTCGCTCGTGAGCTTGTTTGTTCGCACGTGAGGTCGTTTGTCAGTTAGGTCTCTTTTGGCCTTTTGGCACTACACAAAACCGCTTGCTGCCGGAGCTACTCTTAAAATTAAATTAAATTAAAATTAAAGAGCCCTTGGGCGATTGATACCGTGGTTTAAACAGCTCGCGGTATGAAACGACTAAAGAGCCGAATATTTTAGAACATGGTAAATATGGGACTTAATACAAATTCATCATCATCATCATCAACACCCTATTAACGTTCCCACTGCTGGGAAACAGAGTCTTAATTCACCCCGCTGGCCAAGTGCGGGCTGGTGAATGTCTCTTCTTTCCCGTGGTTCACCTATTTTGTCCACCTGGTGGACCACGGGTAAACATATTCTTCCGTGGTCCACCTGATAATCGCGTAAATTATTTTTATTGAAATATATTGCCTATTGTCCACCTCTTTTCATTGGCTAGATTAAATCTATGCAACATTGATCCCGACAAATTAAAAAGTACACCGAATGGCATTTTTTTTTAATTCATTTATTGAAATAATTTACTTCAATTAAAATGATGATTACTTAAAACTAAAATTGCTCTATCAACGTAGTTTCTCCAATGCGAAATTGATTGGAATTTCACCATTTAGTAACTGTAATTGTATCCCCATAATATCATCGTCGTTCATCATCATTTCAGCCGTAGGACGTCCACTGCTGGACATAGGCCTCCCTCAATGACTTCCAGTGACTTCGTTCGGTAGCAGCTTGCAACCACCGCGAGCCTGCTACCTTTACCAGATCGTCCGTCCATCTAGTTGGTGGACGTCCTACTCTACGTTTGCCGATCCGTGGTCTCCACTCGAGAACTTTCCGGCCCCAACGGCCATCTGTTCTGCGTGCCACATGGCCTGCCCATTGCCACTTTAGCGAGCTAATTCGCTTGGCTATGTCGGTGACCCGCGTTCTTCTACGTATCTCCTCATTCCTGATTCGATCACGTAGAGGAACCCCGAGCATAGCCCTTTCCATAGCTCGCTGTGCAACTCTGAGCCTGTTCATGAGGCCTATGGTGAAGCACCACGTTTCGGAGCCATATGTCATCACTGGCAACACACACTGGTTAAATACCTTCGTCTTCAAGCACTGAGGTATATTGGATGCAAAGACGTTTCGCAGTTTCCCGAACGCTGCCCATCCGAGCTGGATTCGGCGATTGACCTCTTTCTCGAAGTTGGACCTACCTAGTTGGACTGTCTGTCCTAGGTATACATATGCGTCAACAACTTCGAGCATCGAATTCTCAACCATAACTGGGGTGGGGCACCACATGGACATTCGACATGACCTTCGTCTTGTCCATGTTCATCCTGAGGCCCACCCGTTGGGAGACTCGATTGAGGCCTTCTAGCATTGTACTAAGTTCCTCCGTCGACTTTGCCATGACCACGATATCGTCGGCGAATCGCAGGTGAGTGATGTATTCGCCATTGATGTTGATGCCTAGTCCTTTCCATTCTAGGAGTTTGAAAGCGTCCTCTAAATAATCATCGTCGTTATCTATATATATCTTTCTTCTCTTCGATGTTGTCTTGAAACTTGATGTTTCTAGTTTTGTTAAACCTTTTAATAGATTTATTACCGTTGCATTTCTTTTATTTACTGCTTTATTCAATTTCGAATGATAAGACTCTGCAGTGTTATTGGTGCGGTGTCTTTCACCAAATACGCACAAAATTTCACTGAATTTATCAGACAGCCAAAAACTTTCAACGTACTTTAAGAAGAGTAACATTTTTTTTAAAATTTTAAGATTAATTGTCAACGATAAAGAAACAATATGTTGTAAGTTCTTGAAAAAGAGGTGCACTTGTAAACATTCAATTACAGTGAAGCACGTCAACGAAAGACCAAAAAGATTGTGTGCTCAAAGGTGGACCACGGTTAAATAATAATTTCCTATGGTTCACCTTAGTTCACCTGGTGGACCACGGAAGAATATGTTTACCCGTGGTCCACCAGGTGGACAAAATAGGTGAACCACAGGAAAGAAGGGGTGAATGTCACATGTCTTTCGAACTCTTAATTAGGAACACAGAATTCACGGGACTAGATGATATTGTTGTATGGGTTGTCCAGCAATGTTAATCTATTTAGTCTATTTCATTCTACGTCCCACAAAAACTCTATTTCCAGAACACAATGCCAATAAAAACAGTGGAAGTGGCGGCCGCCCGTTTGTTCCGTTAGCCTGTGTGGCGGCGCCACTTTGAATACCAAATTGAATTAAAACCCAAACCAAACAACACACCGCTGGCAGAGTACGAGTACTCTGAAAACTTTATGAAATTTAAAAACAGTGTACTTTCATTTTCGACAGCGATAGCCTTCCGAAAAGATAATAATAAATAATAATGTTTATTTGGAACATGGTTACAGATTTGCACAAAAAATAGGGAACGATAATACACGCAGTATTTGATAACTGTGTCGCGAGTATTAACGCCCACCTCCAGATACAGGGCTTGTAGATATCTAGATGACATGAACGGAATCTTAAATAATGACATAACATTATCATATAATATACATATTATGTATGTAAAAAAACATTTTTAAACAAATATTCACAAACAAGGGATAGCAACAAAAATGAAGATAAACAAATTGACACAAAATTGAAACAAATTGAGATGGATCATTGTATCTTATTGTATCTTATGTATAAATAAATATTTCCGGACAATACACACAAACTAAGTTTTAAGCTTGTTACGGGTAATAGGTATAATACATATCAGATGTCTAATCGGACATATATTATATTTATAATTCATTACAAAACTTAAGAATTTGGGTGCATTTCTTTCGATTTTCGACTATTAGATTTGAGTTGTATTAAATTTTGTTTTAACCTTTTAGAAAACATAATTGTGTTAACGTATGTTATGAAATTTTAATTGAGATCATATTCCTACAAGGAGCTGGCTCTTTAAAGTTGTCTATGCTTTGATTTATGCTAAAATGGTTATTATATAAAAGATAAAGATAAAAGATATTTATTTTTTCTACCATACAATAATACAAACAAAAAAAAACTTGTAAATATACACAAAAATGTAAATATTATTTCGTGGGTTCAAACCCCACCACGCACTTCTGGATTATTCTTCTTATAAATTGTATGTGCGCTTTAAAACACGTGCTATAACGGTGAAGGCAAAACATCGTGAGGAAACCGGCATGTTTTGAGAACTTTAAAGAGTTTGAAGAACGTGTGTTATTCACCAACCCGCACTTGCACAGCGTGGTGAATTAAGGCCTAGTCTCTCTCGTCAAGAGAGAAGTCCCTGTGTCCCGACAGTGGGAACGTTAATAGGGTGATGATGATGATGATACATTTCAGATAGCAGCGTAAACCGCCGACACGACACAACTCAAAACTCCGTCTGCCTCACCCCTAATCAACTCATCAAACTTACAAAAATAGCCCGCGTAAATGTCAATTATTAAGCCGTAATTAGTCACGTGTCATTCACACTGTCCCTTCACGTTTTTACCTTTTTATTAAGGGGATGACATAATACTTGACATCATAATGCGAGGTAGCTTTGTTCTGTACAATTTAATTTCAGAGTGACATTGGCTTTTGAATACATCAAGTTAGCTAGTTTTGCGAATCTATATAAATAAAAATGAATTGTTGTTCGTTAGTCTGATTAAAACTCGAGAACGGCTGGGCCGATTGAGCTGATTTTGGTTTTAAAATGTTTGTCGTAGTCCAGGGTAGGTCTAAACGGTGAGCAAATAAGGTAAAATTGCTGGGAACTTTTTTACGTGTGCGACGCCGGGGCGGGCCGCTAGTCTTTATTTAAAATCTTCTGTACGTGTGTTAGTCATTGAACTCCTCCTAAACGACTAGATCGATTTTGATGAAAATTTTTGTGTGTGTTAAAGTGGGTTCGAGAATGGTTTCGATTCACAATACGGTCAACTAGGTGCGAAGCGTGGGTGGACCGCTAGTTATATAATATATATATATATCACCTACTCAGGTGTGCCGATCTGTGCGAGTCTGAGGCTTAATGATTTTTAGGTGAATGTAGGAAGGAAAAACCGAAAATCTGCAAATACACTCAAGTGGGGTCTCAAATGAAAGCACATCACATGCACATTCCAAAATATAATTACTTTATAAATCTAAATTTAAAATTTAAGAAAAACCCCCGATTCCAATGCCTTAATTTCCTTAAACGTAAAACAACATAATATTATGTAATGTGGACGCGATGCGATTTCATTTGATACCCCACACTATTATATTTGCAGATTTTCGGTTTTCCTTACCCACTCTCACCCCCATAACTTTTAAACGGCAGAACCGATTTTCATGAAACATGTCATACAAAAAAAACTAAATTGAAATCGCCCCATCCGTTCGGGAGCTATGGTGCTACAGACAGACAGACAGACACAGACAGACAGACAGACACGTCAAACTTATAACACCCCTCTTTTTTGGTCGGGGGTTAAAAAGGAAATAAAGTTTTGTAAACATGAATGTTTTAATGTTTTAAATTTAGATTCAAAGCAACCAGGTCTTCTTAACCTATTTCATTAACGTGTACTTCACTAATCCTTTCATAGCTATCTTCCTCTCAGAAACTCTGTTGGCAACAACTGTAGCAAACTCCGTATTTCCGCCTCATAAATTTAAAATTACACTAACATTTTACGCATCATAAAATTAATTTTAATACCTAACATTGTTGTCAACTAAATATAAACAGTTTACACAAAATTCGAAGCTTACTTTTTATAGCGTTATAAAATTAATGTTAAATGAAACCTTTATCAAAGGCATATTTTTGGTTTACGCTTTGATAGCATGGTGTGAATATTAAATTAGTTTAATTTGACGGATCCGATTAAATAAGAGCTAAAGGTCAGAACTCATTGCGGCACGCATTCATATACGGTTAAACGAGGTAGATAATAATAATCTACTGTAATAGGCTTAACTACGGTGAATCTTACTATGAATCTATTAAAAACTATTAAAAAAAAATACTACAGTAACTAGACATTACAGAACCAATGGCGCCCTAACATAACCTCATTAATACAAAGCATTAATGCTAACATTTTATTGCACACCAATACAAAACAATATTGAAAAAAAAATCATATAAAAGGAAGAATTACAAAGGGCGGCCATTAAATTAATATACCAATTACTATAGTCAATATTATTTTTATATACCTACTAAATATTAATTGCTTGTTTGATCTTAAACCCTAAAAACTACAATTACCAGATTCATAAGTTTTTAGAGAATTGACAATATTTTCCTACCGTTTTAGTTAAAGTATAAGAAACCTTTAAGTTCTTACAAATTGATAAAAATCAATTTTTGTATTACTTTGTTGAAATTTTTTATACACAAATTTATTAAGTAATTCATTTATTCATCTACCTTAGGAACTAATTAGTACACTTGGTTTCGTTAGAGTTCGTACATGTTAATTATCATTTAGAATATCATTAGAATATATATCATTAAGAAACCTTTGTTTCCTTTAAAAATAAAAGTATAGATTATTTAGATATTCGTACATTTGCCAACTCTGTCCCATAGCGTCTCATTTTTAATCCTAAGATTAGTAGTCCAAGCTTCTACAGCAACATAAGAACCAGTCTTACCACAGCAACCACAGAACAAATCGATTTGCCGTAAAAAAAAAGTAAAGATGCTTATTTGCTTGCACACAGTAATTATTCATTCGTAACATGAGCAGGGTACGAAGAGAGGGTAAATAAAAATAGACGCCGTATTTACTAAGCTTTATAATTATTTTGCCATCGCGGGGAAACGCTTTTTGCTAGATTATCTTTTGTAAGTTTTTTGAGATTCTTTATACTTTTATGTACAGGGTTTAGAAATGTTAAGGAAAAGACGTAGGCACGTCTTAAACTCCAGTAGACATTTGGTTTAAAGAAGCTTTATTTCTCAAAAAAACTTAGAAAAGTTTAGAATGAGATACATAAATGTTTAACATTGTTAATTTATAATTTCTCTAAGCATTAGTAGGTAAGTTACTATCTTATATTGATCCCTTAGATAAAACCAATTAATTGTTTACAATATGTTGTACCGTGTCTGAGTGTTTTAAGTATAACCTATGTATGGATTGTAAATGAAAATAGAAATATATGTATTCAGTATTACCTCTATAATCAACAAGCACGTGAGTCCAGCTTTGTTTGGGATATGATAGTTCTGTGTTGTTCCAAAATAGATTATTTTATTGTAGTTTATACTTAGAAGTTATTTATAGTTTAAATAAAATTGCTGGACTATTATACACAGCAACAAATAGCAATAGTTACAAGACATCTACTATATACTAACTTGGTGATCCTAGTTTTGTTATTATTACAACACCAGCGAGCACAAACAAGTAGGTAATTTTATTTATTTAGGCCCCTATACATTCGTGATTGAACAATAAGGTCGTAATGTTAAAGCGATCTGTAATTAATGACATTCATAATTCCATGCTTGATTTAATTTATTTACGTTTTTTATTTTTGACGGTTCTTAGTAAAACCAAACAATGGAAATAGATGATTTTGTATCTATCTTGAATTCGATTCCGACATCCATATTACAATTCCTTAATACTTTAATAAAAAAAGTCACGTTGAACGCAGTGAATCATCAGCTTTAGAAGCCAGCAGGTGCCTTCTATTTGGAAAGTTAGGTAAGGTCATAAAAACCAACGTTCGGCTTAACTTTGTAAGGAAAAGGTACCTCACTCAAAATGTTGGTTAAACATGCCATACTACACGGGTACATGCAACCTACATGAAGTATTTAATAAGAAGTGAAAATAGCATGTAACTGCATTTCTAATTTTAAAATTAGGATAAAAAACAGTTAAAGCCGTGTTGCTCTATTCACTTCTCAACTCAGTATAAAACATTGAAGCGAACTGTCAAGACAATGTTATTTCCTTGATATTTTTTGTATCAATAATTAATTTTTATTAATTTTAAGCTGACCTGTCCATGTAAGCCCTGTGCTTCGAAATAAATGAATTGACTTTGACTTTAGAAAAAATATGATATTTAACAGTTCGACATTAGTCGTTGTTTAGGTAGATGTTGTTAAGTGGATTGTCAGGAAATATTAATTTACTAACTAATTTATTTAAAATCCATATTTACGAGCGAAGCCTGAAATATACCAAACTAGCTGTGCCCCGCGGTGTTACCCGCGTTATAATGGATTTTCCCGCGGAATGACGTTTTCCCGCGGTAAAAAGTAGCCCATGTTATTTTTCAGGCTCTAGAGATTCTGTGTACCAAATTTCATTTAAATCGGTTCAGTAGTTTTCGCGTGAAAGAGTAACAAACATCCATACATCCATACTTACAAACTTTCGCCTTTATAATAGTAGTAGGATTTGACACGGACATTTTTGTGGTCCCATTAAAGGACAAATGCTACTTTTTACCGTCATACGGGCGTAGTCGCGGACGGAAGTTAATAAAACAGTTCTACATAAAATCTAAAAGTGGCTTTACAAGAAAAACGTCTGCTTTCCGTCAAGTCTATTTCGACTTCATTATTGACATTGGTTTACTCACAAATCCAGTTTTAATTACTAACTGACAAATAAAAGCGGTGGTAGTGAGCAGATGCTTTTAACGAGACGAATTAAAATACCAGGGAATTTTTAATTGTACATTTTTGGAACGCATAAGTTTTGTTACCTAAGTAGGTAACTAGAGTCTCTTAATTACCTATTTTAATGTAATCTGGGCAAAAGAAAAGGATGCTAATGTTAGGATGTTTTTCAAGCACTTTATACCTTTTTTTTATTCTCGATAAGCCTTCATTTGACCACAATCTCACCTGATGTAAAGTGACGATGTGGTCTAAGATGGGACATGAAGACCTGGAAGGTAGATGGCTTCTCCGGACCACATTACGAAACACGAAAAAATCGCTTTACGCACTGGCCCAGCCCGGAGGGTGGTGACAAGCCGCGGCCGAAGCCTACCACCAGATACCACTTATACATTAAAAAAACCTTGTACTTAGCTTGGAATCTAACCCGGATTTTACAAAAATAAACTTGAGAGGTGTCAAGGGACACCCGGATGGAACGAAGTTCCTTTCGATTAATGAGTGAAGGAATTGTAATATATTTTTTTTCAAATGTATTCTATATAAATAAAAATGAATTGTTGTTCGTTAGTCTGATTAAAACTCGAGAACGGCTGAACGGATTTAGCTTATCTTAGTCTTGAAATGTTCGTGGAGGTCTAAAGAAGATAAAGGCGAGATAAAATCGAATAATTGCCGGGAACTTTTTTTACCCGTGCGACGCCGGGGCGGGCGGGCCGCTAGTTTGAACTAAAAATAACTTACAAATAAAACTGAATTTTACCCAAAAATAAATTTTGGAAACACAAAAAGCATTGACCCCGACGTGATTTGAACTCGCAACCTTATATGATCTAGAGCCAGACGCGCTACCGTTGCGCCACGGAGTCGATGACGAGAAGCGCGAAATTAAGCAACAGCTTATCAAAAGATGTTGTGATTCAAAAAGATTCGTGTCGCGTGTCGTCGTGTCGTATGTCGTGACAAGTTTTCGTAAGATTTTTTTCCGTCTAGCTCCCTTTCACAACGCACGCTAAGGAACTTCGTTCCAAAAACACTTTTTTAGATATCGATTGTGTAGGTCATTAGCATAAAATTTTACTACGAAACATGATGTCTCAAATAAAACGCTTTGTTTTCAAATCCTGAAATTTATTTTTCTATGTGCATAAAAAACTACCATACCAATGCCATAATATGTAAATCGGTGTCTGTAACGTGTTCTGATACCAGCAAACAGCAGCTAATAACCATTTTACGTAATAAATATAGTTATATACCTATTGTTTTTTTTTTTTATTAGTAAGTTGTTCATCGTTAACACTTCATAAGTTTGAGGGTAAAAATTAAGCATCTTTATTTTATATAAAACATCCTGTTTCGTACTTAAAAAAAAGACGATAGAAGTGAAACTTCAGTAAATCGACAAAAGAATGAAATGAATAAAAAAAAAACAATAAAAAAATACTGTGCAAAAAGATTTTGTTCGGGCGGTCACCCATCCAAGTACTGGTGTCGCGCAACGTTGCTTAACCTTGTTAGCGTTTAAGATTGGCTTACCTGACGTTTTTTCCGTTGCACCCGGTTTGAAATCACAACGATTCTATAGAACTTTCACTTCAAAACAGAAGAAAAAATGTTGTGCTTATTCACAATCGATATCGAAATAAAATTGTGATTTTTTATTTATCAAAACGTCTGGGTTTGATTCCAAGCACAGTACAAGTTTTTTTTTGTATGTGTGAATGGAATTTTATATTTTCCTAAAATCGATGAAATGGTTCCTAAGAACAAATCTTCCTATGTCTTATATAATATTTTCAGACCTTGCCACACTGACCGCAACTTTTGTTACTCTGTGTATATCATGAATTATTAATTATTAAAAAAAATAAAAAAATAAATAAAAATAAAATAAATAGTGTCCCTATTTAAACCAAACAAACCAAAGTGTTTAAAATTCAGTACCTAGTGAGTATAAAGTAATTTACTGAATCTCAAAATACCTATTACAATATGGCGACTTTCAAAAGCGACAATAGGTATAGATTACATTAATTAAAAAAAATATGGTGACTTTAACATTGTGTTTAAAGTGCACAGTAATTACAAGTTAAGCACTAAATTATATTTTAATCTAGGTAGTCTTTAGCTCTTTACTATATTCTTAGCTTGGCCCGGTGTAAGAAATTAGGTCTTATCAACTCAGTCTAAGAAATTGAAGCGAACTGTGAGGACAATGTTATTCACGGATATTTTCTTTACCTCAATTAACTTTAAGTTGACCACCTGTCCTTATAATGCTCTGTGCTTCTAAATAAATAAACGTTTTGAATTTGACTTTAACAAACTTCACGCACGCACACTACACTATAATAAGTATTGAAAACAATATTAAATAAATATAAGCCCTCTAATACATATTCAGTACGTAGGTACCTACGAGATAACATGAAACATTATTATCTGTAAATAACCTTTACAACATAATATCGATATCGATATAACGTCGGTTAATAACGATAGAGCAGAACATCTCTATTTTTTATTTTTTTGCCGCTCGGCTTTTTCCGTAGGGTGGCGACGGGAGACGAAATTCGAATTTTAACGCCAGTCGAGCTTCGGCTCTCGTGGCGTGTGGACGTGCAAATCCATAATACTTTGTCGGATTTTCGCTCGCGTATTTACGATTTACGTTGTGGTGAAGTTAGTGAATTGAAATAAAATTTATGGTGATAGTGTTGTGTTAAGTGTATTGTGCTTTGGATTTATGCGCAATTGGATTATAAAAAAGGTTAGTTTTGGATATAAGTTTTAGATGTTTTATTTAGCTTTAATCGGGATAAGGACAAGGGTAGGAAGATGATGAATTGGAATAAATCCTTTAGGGACCTAGAATCGTCGATTAGGCTAGAATATCCAATAGATGTCATTAGAAACAGGTGAAAAAATTCGTAGAAACGGATACACCAAAATCACACACGAATTTTTTCACCTGTTTCTCGCTAACTCTTTTTTGCCGTGAAAGTGCCTTTGCGAAGGCATTTCAAGTGCCTCTAAGTAAAGCACAAAACAATAATCTATTGACGCTCTGAAATTTAGCCGTGGAATAAGATTTTAATTTTTACCAAAATACCTACCGACCTATTAGTTACGCGATGAAGATTATACTTACCAATCATGAACATTATATTTCATAGTTCATTTATTTGAGTAAAAAAATTACATAGAAATATAGTTAGACAATTTAGTACTCACATAATACGTTAATCTCCTTATCTTGTTAACGGCAGATAAGAAACACTATTTTAGAACGAGCTTTCCAATACAATTAAAGCTTTTATACAGACTGAGAACTCAACAACTTGTATACAGAATCTTCCTTTTCTTCTAAAAGAAGAATTCTATATTCTATTTCTATAATCTACCAAAGATTCTATTTAAGCTACCAAAGGTGTCAGAGTTCCAATTATGTTCTGTTCTCTAGCTCTATGGGAGTAAATTAATTTTTATTTTTAATTTTAACGTTAACTCACGGCCTTAACCAAGTCACCCGTGCACCTTGCAAAGAATTTTTAATAAAATACTGTCGCACATTTGGTGCCTTCAAAAGAAAGTCCAATATGAAAAACTCACGCACATTTCTTAAAAAAAAAACTCAAGTTAATCCCACTCGGATTTATGTCGCAAACATAAAAAAGGTCTGCAAACTCGCAAATCACCTTTACACACTGTAACCCCGTCACCCCAAAAATTTCCCTTAGAACAAAGGTGTTGACGCCCATGTCCTGTAAAAACACCCCTATATCCCTAACGGACCCTTTTGGGGGTTATTTTTCACTGGTGTTGTGATAACCGATGATGTAGGTTCGACTTTTTGATTGTGAATAATGATTTAGTTGTGGTGTTTGCTGCTGCGATGCGCAGTGCTGTGTGTTTTACGTGCCCTGTTTCGCGTTTCTGAGGCATGAAACAGACGCTATTTTACTTGGCTTGCTGTTTAGGTATTAGTTTCAAACGTAGTGCTTAACTAGAGGGCTTAATAGCTTAAATAGGCTCAGAGTCGCTCCAAGAACTATGCCAGGGCTATGCTTGTGGTTTCTTTACGGCATACAATAACAGAAATTAGGAGATACACCGATATTGCCAAACGTAATCCGTTTGGCTCGTTGAAGTGGCTTTGGGCAGGCTAACAACGTAGAACAGGTGGTCGTTTTTATTCTGTACGTTAGAAAACATTATTTTGTTGATTTTTTATATTTGTCCACAATCTCACTTGATTGTAATTGTCGATGTGGACGAAGATGGATCACATTGATTGTAGAAAAATTAACAGCTAAGATTTACCCTAAAAGCTAATCTAGTAGCAACAGAAGGCTAATTAAAGATTGTAATGTCTTATTATATAAAATTTCCATGTTACGATGTTAGTTACCGTACTCCTCCGAAACGGCATAGCCTATTATTATGAAATTAGGTGTATATTCAGTAGGTCTGAGAAGCGGCTACTATCTATTTTTCATATTGCAAAACAACGTATGCTGGGGTCAGTAACATTATAGATTCGACTACTCGAACGCTTGTCGAAGTCATCATCATCACCCTATTAACGTTCCTACGTTCCCACTCCTGCTGGTTGTCGAATGTCACTTGTCCTTTAAACTCTAAAGTTTTCTCACGATGTTTGCCTTCACCATTAAAGGACGTGTTTAAAGCACACATAATTTTTTCTAGAAGAAAAAGCCAGATATGTGTGGCGGGGTTCGAACCCACGACCTTCGGAATGAAAGTAGAGGGTGCTCCCACTAGCTAACCCGGCTTTAAGTAGGATGTATTGTAATGTAATGCTCAAAGTTAACTACTATAATGTAACAATAGAAGCGAGCACCTTTTCATTATGTGAGTTTGACGACCTCTGCTAGCTCGGTGGGCGAAAGCCCGCCTGAGGCGCAGGAGGTTGCGGGTTCGATTCCCGCCGCGGGACCAGATTTTGTACGATCTGCAATTTCTGGTTTCGGGTCTGGGTATTTCTATGTATAATATGTATGTACTTACAAAAAAAAATGTATCTAAGTAGTATATCAGTCACCTAACACCCATAGTACAAGCTCTGCTTAGTTTGGGGTTAGGTGATGCTGTGTGAGTAGTCCGGAAATATTTATTATTTATTATTATTTTTATTATTTATTATATAAAGATACTAAAGTCAAAGTCAAAACGTTTATTTCCTTAGAAGCCTATGCTTACAGGTCAACTTAAAGCTAATTTAAATAAAAAACTAAGAATAATCAAGGAAATAACATTGTCTTGACAGTTCGCTTCTATTTTTTACACTGAGTTGAGAAGCGAATAGAACAACTCAGCTTCCATCTCTTATGTTGTTATTATAACAATATTGGTGTACAACATGGTTATATCACTTAAACATGAAACATAACTTAAAAGAATATCTCTTGTGTATTAACATGCCATTTTTAACCCCCGACCAAAACAGAGGGGGTTAAAGTTTAACGTGTCTGTCTGGGACATCATAGCTCCCGAACGGATGGAACTATTTCAATTAAATGTTTTTTTGTATGAAAGGCGAGTTTGGCTTGAGTGTTCTTAGACATGTTTCTTGAAAATCGGTTGTGCCGTTTAAAAGTTAAAACCTACGTTTAAAAGTTTAAAAGTTATGGGTGACAGTGGGGAAAGAAAAGCGAAAATCTGCAAATATACTCGAGTAGGGTATCAAATGAAAGCGCATAGCGTGCATATTACAAAATATTATGGTGTTTTAATTTTAAGGAAATTAAGGCATTAAATTAAGGGTTTTTCTTAAATTTTAAATGTAGATATATATTTAGACAGGTTATTATATATAACGTAATTGACAGAAACGTGTAACCTTAACCAAACGTAGCAAGCGTAAAAAGTTTTCAGCTTAAATTTTGGGTTCAATTTAAATTGAGTTAATATTCTCTTTGATCTTGTAAATTGGGTTTTAGCAGGTACTTATTGCGAAGAGTTAAGTAGACTTTCGTAATTCTACATACTTACCTACCCGATCTACTTATTCGATCCTGTAGAACAGTGGTTTCTTCATCATCATTTCAGCCATTAGACGCCCACTGCTGGACATAAGCCTCCCGACTCAAACACGACCAATCATTCCGATCGGTCGCCACTTGCATCCACCGTGAGCCAGCAAGTTTGACTAGGTCATCTGTCCATCTTGTTGGTGGGCGACCGACGCTGCGCTTGAGTACAATATATATCTGAATGGAATAAATGTTCTGAATGGAATGTTTCCAAGTGTACAATATGTATCTGAATGGAATAAATGTTCTGAATGGAATGTTTCCAAGTGTACAATATGTATCTGAATGGAATAAATGATTTCTTACTCTTACTCTTGCCGATCCGCGGCCTGCATTCCAGTGGTTCCTTACCTGTTGTTAATTATACCCCAGGGGTTAAACTTTTATTTCCGGAAGTTCTGAAATTTTAACAGTTAATGTTTTTTAGAGCGAAAATTTGTCAGATAGAGGAAATTTCCAGGACAGCGCACAGTAAGAATCACTTTAAAAGACGAATTGTCATTTAACCTTAAAACATTTTGGAAAAAAGTAAGAGCTGAATATCCCATCATAGATTTCTTTACAGACAGACAGAAGAACAGAAATGATCTTTAAAAAAAACAGTCATAAATAAATGAAGGTCACAGACCTATGAAGGTAAGGAACCCTCAATAATACAAATACTAAATACTATATACTGGATGGATACTTATGTATGGCAAATAGTCCTGTCTTAAAACGTTTTGGTTTGAGTTTGTTTGTTTTTAACCCCCCAACCAAAAAAGAGGGGTGTTATAAGTTTGACGTGTCTGTCTGTCTGTCTGTCGGTGTGTCTGTCTGTGGCATCATAGCTCCTGAACGGATGGAGCGATTTCAATTTAGTTTTTTTTTGTATGAAAGGTGAGACATGTTTTATGGAAATCGGTTGAGCCGTTAAATGGTAAAAAAGTTATGTGGGTGGGAGTGGGGAAGGAAAACAGAAAATCTGCAAATATACTAGTGTGCGGTATCAAATGAAAGCGCATCGCGTCCACATTACATAATATTATGTTGTTTTACATTTAAGGAAATGAAAGCATTGGAATCGGGGGTTTTTCTTAAATTTTAAATTTAGATTTATGTTCACATTTTCTTCAAAGACGATAACAAACTTTATGACAAAATAAACGTTTACGATAAAACGATCTCGTCAAAGTTGTCCACACCATGAAACGCGACAACTAGAGTAGATTACAAAACAAAGTTGTATTCATATCTTTTCTTGCAAACTATAAATCAAGTCAATAAATAAATAAATAGTAAAAAAAATAAATAATAATAATATATAATAATATTTAATAGTATAATTAAATTGTATTGAAGAATCTCGAGACGTCGCTTTCACGATTTGTACTAAATTTGGCACAGCCCACTCCGGGACATGCTGCTCAATATCTTTGGATTTTTCTTATTTAATTGTTAGAGCAAGATATCATCATCATCATCATCATCTCAGCCGTAGGACGTCCACTGCTGCACATTTGCCTCCATCAAAGATCTCCAGTAAGTTCGGCTGACAGCGGCCTGCATCCACCGTGAATCGTAAATCCTTACACGTGACCTCCGGGTGGTGCTAAGAACAGTCTCTGATGGTAGGCTTCGGCCGCGGCTTGTCACCACCCTCCGGGCTGGGCCAGTGCGTGAAGCGATTTTTTCGTGTTTCGTAATGTGGCCCGGAGAAGCCACCTACATTCTAGGTCTTCATGTCCCATCTTAGACCACATCGTCACTTTACATCAGGTGAGATTGTGGTCAAATGAAGGCTTATCAAATATAAATAAAAAAAAAAGATATAGTTCTCCAGTATTTTTGTACGGGCTTACGGACGGGACGTAAGTACTAAATATAATACCATATACATAAGTACCTCTAGATATCATGCCTATTATCGAGTATTTTCATGACCACAGCACTATACTGCAATGTTATGATCTGGATTAATAAAATTAAACTTTAATTAGTAGAAATAAGGTCGTAATCTGCACTTATTAGATAAGATAACATAATGGTTAAACTTTATGACTGTTAGGGCCTGTTTCACCATCTGTGTATAGTTAATAGTTATAATGAGCTATTAAAGCTTCGCGCTGACCCAAGAAAAAACTGTTTTGCGACGTTATAATTTTACATAGAAAACAACGATTATTATTGTTTTGGTCGAAACAGAACACCACAAAATCCTGAAACCCACAAATATTAAGTAAAAATATGATATTTCACTCCTTGCTCGCCCACGCTAAAAACAGCCTTCAGATAAAATTAGCATTGCGACAGGGACTGGTCATTAAAATAACAAGTGTCTGAATTATTCACGTAAAATGTAAGATAGAGGGGAAATTGAGTGGAAGCCATTTCAAGCTTCCAAGATGGCGATAGTTTTCAAAATGGCGGATTAGTTATAAGTTGCATATGAATTTAAAGTTGTTTTAAGGTTTTTGCGAAATTCACAGGCAACTTTCTAATTAGTTTATACGGTTTACATTATTTTAAGCGACTTTTGAAGATGGGGATTGGGGATGTTGATATTTTTTTTTAACACCTACGTTTGGGTAGGTACTTTCGAATTGGTTTTCTTGAGTAGCTATAATTAATGTTTTTGGTAATTAATACAAAGATACGTATTACGCCAGTTGTATTTTTTTAAATTTGACTTTAATCGACATATGTAATAAGTAAGTAATTAAGTACTGTTTCGACACTTTAATGATAATCTGTATTTTAAAAGCCTAAATATAGGTAGGTAATTAGCTTTTTACTTTTATAAATACTGGGAGTTGAGTAATTACACTGATCATTTCAAAAACACGACTCGATAATAGTAGTTGATAACCTTCGGTAGCTTGTTCGATTCTCGCCGAAGGACACTTGGGTTTCTTTTTAACCCACGACCAAAAAAGAGGGGTGTTATAAGTTTGACGTGTGTTTTTTTTTGTATGAAAGGTGAGTTTGGTGCGAATGTTCTTAGACATGTTTTATGAAAATCGGTTGTGCCGTTTAAAAGTTGCCGTGAGAGTGGGCAAGGAAAACCGAAAATTTGCAAATATACTCGATCAAATGAAAGCGCATCGCGTGCACATTACAAAATATAATGGGGTTTAACTTTTAAGGAAATTAATGAATTGGAATCAGGGGTTTTGGTTAAATTTTAAATTAAGAGTTATCTCTATTCATTCAGTAGTAATATATTATGTCCACTTCTGATTACAAGATTTATCATCATAAACCTGACTTATCATCTAAGACGATTAGGTAGCGGATTCGATTCCCGCGCCAGTACAAAACCGTCATAGATAGTCATAGATACCAACAGATGTTCGTTTGTTCTTACTAATACAAAGATGTATATCGATATATACATATACATTAGGTTTAAAGTAAAAGTAAAGTAAATTTATAAGAATAGTCCTGTTTATTAAAGAGTCCGGATAAGGAACAACCTTTTAATTTCACGCGCCACGGTCTACAAAATTTCTCGTAAAATTTAGAAAATCACATCCGACAGAGAACCAAAGTTACCGACATAGCTCATAGGATTAGCAAGGTGAAGTGGCAGTGGGCCGGCCATATCGTACGAAGAACTGATAACCGTTGGGGTAAACGTGTTCTGGAGTGGAGACCGCGACTCGGCAAACGTGGTGTAGGACGCCCTCCGGCCAGGTGGGATGAGGACCTGCGAAAGACTGCAGGCAGATGCTGGATGCGTCAAGCCGAGGACAGGGCGCTATGGCGCTCATTAGGGGAGGTCTATGTCCAGCAGTGGACTAAAATAGGCTGATGATGTGCCCTAAAAAAAGTAATATTTTTTACACCAAAGCTGTTAAGTAAAAATAAAAACCTACGTTTTTACGTAGGTTTTTATTTTTACTTAAATGGAAGAAAGAACTAGGTATTTTGTAGCAGATGCCCTATAGGTATTGTAAACTAGAATTTTTCAATATTTTACAAAAAAGTATCGAAGACCGCGGATTTTCGGATATAGATTTTTTACATTTGTTATACGTGGCCCCACCATCTCTCGCGCAGGATTATCCACAATTTCTGGGAAACTCTGTATAGTTCTATTTAAAAACTGAAAAGTCTTTTCTAAAAGACTATTTCTATAAAAAAATTCTAAATTTCACAGATTTCAGAATTTTTGAATTTTGCAACCCAACCAACTAATAATAAGCTTAAAGATTTTTTCAGAACGGGTAAGTAGTGTTTTTGAGATAAGCGCTTTTAGTCAATAAAACAGACAAACTCTTCTTAAAATATTAGTTTAGATTGAAACCGGGAAACAGTTGGCTTGGCACAATAAATATAATATTAAATCTTCTTCATCTAAAAAATACAATACTCGTAATATTTTCTTTTGCAAGTAACGCTACGCACGTTCTTGATTATAGTTTTAGTCATAATAATAATAATAGCTTCGCGGCCGGTGATTCTCCGTTTGATACTTTGCACAGTAGGAGTTTTATATTTTTAACCCCCGACCAAAAAAAAGGGGTGTTATAAGTTTGACGTGTCTGTCTGTCTGTCCGTGGCATCATAGCTCCCGATCGGATGGAGCGATTTCAATTTAGTTTTTTTTGTATAAAAGGTAAGTTTGGCCCGAGTGTTATTAGACATGTTTAATGAAAATCGGCTGAGCCGTTCAAAAGTAATGGAGGTGAGAGTGGGAAAGGAAAACCGATTGGGGGTTTTTCTTAAATTTTCAATTTAGATTTTATCTTTAATACAAGAAAAAATTAAGACACAAGATTAAGATAAGATAAGGAGATGCAGGTTCGAATCCTCTGTGCGAAGGTTACGGATGGGTCTTAATCTTAACTATGTAATCTATTGTAAAAAATATTCGATGTTCGATGAAGGGTTCGATTTCTGCTGAGGAGCCAAGTGTTGGCATGTTCTGCAAGCACTTTCTCCTTGGTCTGGGTGCTTAATATGTATAATAAAAAATATCCAATATATATATAAATATGTTTGTCTATTATATTAGGTATATCAGATGTCTAGTACCCGTAACAAAACCCGCAATTTAATCTATACTAATATTATAAAGCTGAAGAGTTTGTTTGTTTGTTTGTTTGTTTGAACGCGCTAATCTCCGAAACTACTGGTTCGAATTGAATAATTCTTTTTGTGTTGGATAGTCCAGTTATCGAGGAAGGCTATAGGCTATATAACATCACGCTACGACCAATAGGAGCAAAGATATAGTGGTAAATGTGTAAAAAACGGGAGAAATTGTTCATCTTTGAAGCCTTCCGTTGCGTGCGCCGTGAAAACGGTTCAAGATACACAAAAAATATGTATTAAAGAATAATAGCTCTTTTAATGATCTAAAAAACAGTCCGCGATAGTATATGTCTATCTTTTAAGATTAACTCACAAAAACCGTTTTTATGGTACCTAATTTGGTCGAAATAATTTGTTTAAGTTGTATCAACATAATAATATTAATCTTTATTCAAATAAATATGTTGTTGGTTAAGAGTTCTTCATCCATTATAACGCGGGTAGCACCGCAGGGCACAGCTAGTTTTAAATAAATGCTTCAGTCCACACACTCCTTAATGCTTACCATCTGTTATATATCTATTCTAACATTTTCCTACCTATTTACTAATAAACATCGCTTAAAACAACCTACATATTATCATTTACATCCTCACTTACCTAAGTATTTCTGCTGCAATCTTACATAAATGCAACGATATTAGTATTCCAATTGTATTTATGTTGATATTACGAAGCAAATGTATCGATGGTGGAGACAGCTTTCGTAATCTGAGGTAACTTGATAAGGTTTCAGCGTGGGAACCTAGTTATCTGAGGTGGGAAACCAGCCTAAGATTGCTTTTTAAAGATATAGACTATATTTGCATTCGATTTCCTTTTTAACCGACTGCGCGACGCAGAGTGGTAATGTCAATGATTTAGAATAAGTGATAAACCTCACTTTTTAGGTTGAACTATGTTGTTTTTTCCCTGAGGTGCCGGTTCGAATCCTTTTCTGCATCAAAATATTGGACAGGTAATGTGTTTATCAGTCTATGTTTGTATTTAACTTTGTAGCACTATACAGATCAACCTTTTATGATTTTACAACAGATTTTTAACCCCCGACCAAAAAAGAGGGGTGATATAAGTTTAACGTGTCTGTCTGTCTGTCTGGGACACCATAGCTCCCGAACGAATGGAGCGATTTCAATTTAGTTTTTTTTAATGAAAGGTGAGTTTGGCCCGGGTGTTCTTAGACATGTTTTATGAAAATTGGTTGAGCCGTTTAAAAATTATGGTGGTGAGAGTAGGGAAGGAAAACCGAAAATCTGCAAATATACTAGTGTGGGGTATCAAATGAAAGCGCATCGCGTCCACATTACATAATATTTATGTTGTTTTACATTTAAGGAAATTAAGGCATTGGAATTGGGGTTTTTTCTTAAATTTGAAATTTATATTTATTATGATACATACGTAGATCGAATACTCTAGCGAGTGGCACTAAAGTAATGACGTTAGTGAAAATTCAATATGGCGACTTTGATGACGACTGGACGCCATTTTGTAAATATAAAAAGAAACATTTACGTTCAGTTGCATTTAGCCTTGAGGTTTTAAGTTTGTTCTGCTCAAGGTAAGACCAGACTAGGTACACTACACCTAATGTGGCCAGCCTTACAGCTGATATTATCATAATGTCAATTCGCAGTGCCGCGCGGAATAATGAGGGGCTAAGTGGCGGGAATATTTAATGTGGCTCTACCTTTTCTATTATATCCGGGAAAACAGGGACTTCCGGTTCTACAGTAGTAAGATAATGTTGTGGTTTTTGTTTTGGTTACTGGTTGAGAATTGCGTAGCTAGTTTAAAGATACTTTAGGAAAGGTAAGTAGGTATTTTATGATTAGGTTTTTTTATGATGACTGCCTCGGTGGTGCGGTGGCCGAATGTCCACTTGCAGGGCAAGAGGTAGCGGGTTTGATTCCTGCCGAGGGTAAAAATTGTTGTATATTCTGCAAGCACTTTTCTCCTTGGTCTGGGTGTTTAATATTTATAATAAAAAATATCTATATCATGAAGGTATATTATATGAAGTATATCAGATATTTATTACCCGTAAGCCCGTAACACAAGCTTAGAGTTTACCACGAGGCTAGATGTTGTGTAGATTTTTCCGGAAATATTTATTTACTTATGTATTTTATTTTTACAATTTTAAGAAAACTTACAGCTAGGCAAACTATAGTGGCAATTCAGACTTGCCTAAAGTTAAATCTTAGACTAAAATGACTTTACAGTTATACATCATCATTTTAGACTTGTGACGTCATCTTAGTTAAGTTTACGCATGTTCTGAATTGCCTCTTATATTAACAGATAAATATAAAAAGATTATGTCTTGGATGATGGATGTTTGGAGGTTTTGTCTGTTCACGTCCGTAAGTGGTAACCCTCTGAATCCTTACTTGTGACTCCAGGTGTTGCTAAAAAGTCTCTGGTGGTAGGCTTCGGCCGCGGCTTGTCACCACCCTCCGGGCTGGGACAGTGCGTGATGCGATTTTTTCGTGTTTAGTAATGTAGTCCGGTGAAGCCATCAATCTTCTTGGTCTTCATGTCCCATCTAAGACCACATCGTCACTTTACATCAGGTGAGATTGTGGTCAAACGAAGGCTTATCGGGCATAAAAAAATGTTTTAACAAAGAAGGCCAATTAAGTTTCCGTTTTTATGATTGTCACAGTCATTCAGTGTGTTTTTGTATAGGTACCTACCTATATATATGTAAGTGCGCCCTGTAAGACCTGACGCTACTCTATGCTGTAAGTCGAATCTATAATGCTACATTCTCAAAGTTGAATCTACAAGTCACATATTACAAGCGAGTGCTCGAATTTTTATAATACCGATTGCTAGCAGAAATTTGGCAATACAAGGTTCGCACAATTCCAATAGCAAAATATTACTTGTGAAAAGTATATTTTATTCACGGATTATTTGTATTTGTTAAATTACATTTGACGCAATAATTGTTATTTGCACTGAACATTAATATGTACTGTAAACAACATTAAATACACAAAATGCACCGAGCTGTAAGTCAAACAAAGGCCTAAAGGCCAAGACAAACTATGACACATTCAGTACTTCCATTACTGTCCCTTTTGTCTCTGGAAATTTGAACTTGATTAGGTCTTCTCGCTCCCACCTTTCTTGTTTCTTTTTCACCCCCGACAAAAAAAGAGGGGTTTATAAGTTTGTCCTGTCTGTCTGTCGGTCTGGGACATCATAGCTCCCAAACGGATAAAGCGATTTCAATTAAGTTAGTTAGCTTTTTGTATGAAAGGTGAGTTTTGCGCGAGTGTTCTTGACCATGTTTGATGAAAATCTGTTGACCCGTTTAAAAGTTATGAGGGTAAAAGAGAGAAGGAAAACCGAAAATCTGCAAATATACTCGAGTGGGGTCTCAAATGAAAGCGCATCACGTGCACTTTTAAGGGGAATAATGTTCTGAAATCGGTTTTTTTTTAAATTGTAAATTTAGATTATTGCTTACAAATAAATCGAGTTTTGTGGTGTTAGCATAAGTACATACCTACCTAGGAGTATGATAAAAGTCTACGCTGTCAAATAAAAAAAAATATAATGTTGATTTTAAAAGATTTCACAACAGTAATAAGTTTCCAACATAATATATTAAGACCTCATTACTAAAAATGAAATGAAACGGTTTTGACATTTCAATTTAATATAAAACGCAAAGAACAATGCAGCTTTCACATACATCCGTTTCCGAATGCTAGTTCCGACAAAACTTATTCAATAATGTTTGGTTTGCCGTTATAGTACATTTAAAATATTTCTGGTACATTTAACGGGAAATGTCGAGTAACCCGAAACCGAAGGGATAAAAGGTCCCTAAAAATCCATTTTGGGATTTTTCAACCCTATTGTATAGTGAAAGGAGGAAGGCGAGTGGAAAAGGTTGTATTTCAATGATATTCTTTTATTTATGGTATTGGTTAAGTTATTCGATCTACTATTGGATAAAGGGTATTGAATGTTGAGTGATCATGATCATTAATATCAACAACGGTGGAAGCAAAATAAAAAAAAAAGTTGTATTGATTAAATTGAATTAACTAAGACGGGATTTTATATTGCTGTAAACTAATTTTTTGGTAGTTGTGTCACAATATACGACAATATACGAAAATTATTTAAGTTAGGGCCGAATCTTAATCAAATAAAATTACTGCAAACAGTCGAAGTGTTAAACGTCCACTGTCAATGTCAGTAAAAATAAATTTCATATAGAAGTAGGATAACTAGGGTTCCATGTACAATATACGCACACACACACACATATTGCAATATAAAAAAAACTATAATTATAAATTGAAAGTGTCAAAAGATGCAGTTAGAGCGGTAACCCTTCCAAGTACTGGCCTCGCGCTACGTCACCTAACTTTATAGAAATCACGCTTGTTGTATGAGAGCAAAAAAAAAAGGTGTGTGTGCGATTCACATACGGTAGAAGTGAAACTTCAGTAAATCGACAAAAGAATGAGATGAAAAAAAAAAAATACTGTGCAAAAAGATTTTGTTCGGGCGGCCCATCCAAGTACTGGCGTTCCGGAAAGTTGCTTAACCTTGTTAGCGTTTAAGATTGGCTTACCTGACGTATTTCCGTTGCATCCGGTCTGAAATCACAACGATTCTAAAGAAGTTTCACTTCAAAAATTACTTAATATATACTTCTTATATATAATATATATTTTTATTGTTTTTTTGTATTTCTTGCTATAGCGGTAACAGAAAATACATCATCCCTCAAAAATCTCATTTTATCACGGTTCTTAAGATACAGCCTGGTGACAGACAGACAGACTACGAAGTCTTAGTAATAAGGTCCCGTTTTACCCTTTAGTACGGAACCCTAAAAACAAATAAAACTCTATAAAGCAATTTCAGTGGCCATCTTAAGTTCAAAATGGCTACACGTCAGCCAGCTGTTTGATGAGATAAATCCCTTATACGACGTGATAACTAATAATTATGAAGTCCAGTTAAAATAACCTCCACGCCAAACTTAAGTATGCCTCCAGGTATAATATACTTTAAGGAAGTCAGTAGGTAATCATATGTTTAAGGTACTGCGCAAACGTAAACACAGTTTAACCCCCGACCAAAAAAGAGGGGTGTTATAAGTTTGACGTGACTGTCTGTCTAAGGCATCGTAGCTCTCTAACGGATGAAGCGATTTCAATTTAGTTTTTTTTTGTATGAACGGTGTGTTTTACGCGTGCGTTCTTAGACATGTTTCATTAAAATCTGTTGTGCCGTTCAAAAGTTATGGGAGTGAAAGTGGGGGACGAAACCGAAAATCTGCAAATATACTCGAAAGGGGTATCAAATGAAAACGCATCCCGTACAGATCACTAAATAATATGATATATTACTTTTAAGGAAACTAAGGCTTAGGCATCGGGGGTTTTTCTTAAATATTAAATTTACTTAGATTATTGTTATTAAGGTTTATATTCGAATTTGTTTTTTTATGGTTCAAAATTAAAAAATAACGCATTTTGTATATCCCAGTGGAGACGAAATATTTTTCGGTCATAAATTTATAAGACCGATTTGTTATTAAGTTTCAAATCAAAATATATTTTTTTATATTTCCGGATATATTAACAACAAACAACTTACTACTTGGCTAAATGTTGTTGTGTGGATTGTCCGGATTTACGCATTTTTTATTGAGAACCTTTTAAATCATTTACAAAGTAATTAATTTAAATATATAACAAAGAAGTGGATTTTTTTAAAATGGGTTAGTATATAAATCAAATATGAATTAGTAGCTTATATCAAGTTGTTTCTGACACAAGACACAAAAGTGTCCACGTTTGTACCCAGCCTTAATTGGCAAATGTGTTTAAATTTCTCTAAATTATATGCCGGTGGTGTCAAACGACATATAATGGAAAAGTGCCAAAATTATGTAGTAATTGACAGGTTTGACAGTTATGACAAGCCTCATTGGCGCAGTGATCAAAGTTGCGACTTAACGAGTTCGATTTCCGTTGAGGGACCAGTGTCCCTTGGTCTGGTATTACACTAATGAAACAATTTTTAGTTAACAGTGATCTTGAAATTCGCATTTAAATTTCCTGTCATTCGTACTATTTTAACACCCGGCCAAGAAAGAGGGGTGTTATAAGTTTGATGTGTATGTCTGTCTGTCTGGGACATCATAGCTCCCGAACGGATGAAGCGATTTCAATTTAGTTTTTTTTTATGTATGAAATGTGAGTTTGGCGCGGGTGTTCTTAGACATGTTTCATGAAAATCGGTTGTGCCGTTTAAAAGTTATGGGGGTTAGAGTGGGAAAGGAAAACCGAATATCAGCAAATATACTCGAGTGGGGTCTCAACTGCATTTCATGCCAAAAAATTCAGTCAGTTTGTGTATGAGTTTACGTAAGGCAATAATCGTTAGTTGTTCAATTAATTAAAAGTTCTTGTGTTAAGTAAATACATTTCAACAGCCTTCGATGATTCAATTTACTAGGAAATTGATAAATTTACGTTGACATGTGGAGACGACCTCTGTGTCTCGGTGGGCGAAAGTCAGCTTGAGGCGCAGTAGGTTGCGGGTTCGATACAATTTCTGGTTTCGGGTCTGGGGTGTTTGATAGTATTATAGTATGTATTTACAAAATTTTTCCTTTTTCATCCAATATATCTCAGTGCCTGAGTGACGTATGGCTCCGAGACGTGGTGCTTCACCATAGGCCTCATGAATAGGCTCAGAGTTGCGCAACGAGCTATGCAAAGGGCTATGCTCGGGGTTTCTCTACGTGATCGAATCAGAAATGAGGAGATACGTAGAAGAACGCGGGTCACCGACATAGCGAATTAGCTCGCTAAAGTGGCAATGGGCAGGCCATGTAGCGCGCAGAACAAATGGCTGTTGGGGCCGGAAAGTTCTTGAATGGAGACCACGAATCGGCAAAAAGTAGGACGTCCACCAACTAGATGGACGGACGACCTGGTGAAGGTAGCGGGCTCGCGGTGGTTACAAGCTGCTACCGACCGAAGTCACTGGAAGTCTTTGAGGGAGGCCTATGTCCATCAGTGGAAGTCCTACGGCTGAAATGAATGAATTATGTATTTACAAAAAAATGTATATGATATAATGTAGTATGTCAGTCACCTTAACACCCATAGTTTAAATTCTGCTTAGTTTTTTGTAGGTATTAAAATTTTGGAAGTCTTATTTAAAAGTAACTATCTTAATATATATAAATCTCGTGTCACAATGTTTGTCCTCAATGAACTCCTAAACCACTTAACCGATTATAATAAAATTCGCACACCATGTGCAGTTCGATCCAACTTGAAAGATAGGATGGTTTTTACGGCGAGAAAATTTCGAATAATTTCCGGGAAAATTTTATACCCGTGCGACGCCGGGGCGGGACGCTAGTTTATTATAAATTTTACATTTACAAAAAAAAATGCTTGTTATTATATAAGTGAGCTATCTTTTAATAACATGAGCATTATCAGTCCTGGTCAACCAGAATTATTGGACACATTGATTGGTTTTAGTGGTATCTTGACCCTATCGACATTGCTACAATTCGGTCCACTTTCCCTCTGTTGTAAGAAGGCACAATTAACCGAGAACTATCTTAATTGGTAACACAACGCCTCCTTGAAGGCGCGAACGTAGTAATTTTCCAGACGGCTCAGTGATAACTGTTAGGCAGATACGAAACTTATTTTATTTTGACTTTTGTCAAATAAGTCAAAAAGATGATCTTTGAAATCTCGTAGGGAAATGGATATGAAATGAAATAAAATGAAATACATTTATTTTGGTAGAAACAAATAACAGCACAGTAGACACTAAACAAACAGACACAAGAAAAAAAATCATAAAAAATCACAAACAGAAAATTAGCTGGCAGGCTGTGCTGCCATGTACCAAAAAAGGCAGTCTCAGTTTAATGCCACTCCGCTCCCCGGGAGAGGGATCGAAGCAACGCTGGTTTTCAGACTGCTCCTGATTGGATGACATCACAGTCAAATGGGGTAAAACTAAACTAATAGCTATTAAGAAAATCTGTTTTTTACTCCAGACGCAAAAATACGAGTCTGTCTGTCTATCTGTCTGTGGCATTAGCTCCCGAACGGATGAAAGGACTTATTTGTATGAAGGGTAAGTTATGCGCCATTGTTCTTAGACCTGTTATGACGGGGTGGAAGTGGGAAAAACACCGAATATCTGCAAATATGAGTATATTCTTAATGTAACACACTCACTCTAGTTGGGTCTCAAATGGAAGCGCATCACGTGCAAATTACATAATAGTATGATTTTTTACTTTTAAAGCGACCAAAGTTCTGGAATCGTTTTTTTTTAAATTTTAGATTATTAAAGAGGTGATGTTTATTAGGTACTTTACTGGTTTGTTAATCAGCAGATGCAAATGCCATAACTTTATGTAATTGTACTTACAAGAAACATAAAATGAATTGACAATATCGCGCAAGAAATTTCCGACAAAGCGCTGTTGTAAAATTAGAATATCATAACCAATAAACCCATCAATATATTTGACATGCAAATTTATTCAGCGACGAAGCTTTCATACATTAATATGTAAGCAATAAATTTGTGTTTCACATCTATGTCGAACGTCGCTGCACATAAATTGTACTGCAAAATACTATAGGCATTGTCTAGTTTCGGATGCCTTAATTGCTGAGATTCATTAAACGAAAGTGGAACTTAGATATAATAAATTGCCTTAAGTAGTAGTGAAAAGTTTCTCTACGGGATTTAATAGACATAAATGGTACGGATAACGATGGTAGATACATAGATAGCTCTTTATTGTATGTTACAAAATTATATATCAACTAGTAGTGCTCTGCGGTGTTACCCGCGTTTAAATGGATTTGCCCTCGGTAAAAAGTAGCTTATGTCCTTTCTCATTGAAATTAGTGTACCAAATTTAATTTAAATCGGTTCTAATTTAAACATAATACGACTTGAAATTCCTTTTATCGTTGAAAGTTTGTGAATTAGAAACCAATTGGTATTTTTATTTAGGTCATATATGAATACTAATTCGATGAGGCAACTAATCAAATCAGCGAAATATATTTGAACATAATCTTTGAAGTAATGTGGAATCCATTAGGATCTATTGACCTAACTCATTTAAAGGTAAATTTAGTACCTATTGTGAGGTTTTTAAATAATTTCAAAGAATAATTTAGGTGAACCACAAATTTTCTCGCTCAAAAGGATATAAATATTTTTTTTGAAGTGAAACTTCTTTAGAATCGTTGTGATTTGAAACCGGATGCAACGGAAATGGAAATAATATTGGCTTACCTGTCGGGTAAGCCAATCTTAAACGCTAACAAGGTTAAGCAACTTTGCGCGACGCCAGGACTTGGATGGGTGACCGCCCGAACAAAATCTTTTTGCATAGTATTTTTTTCTTTGTCGATTTACTGAAGTTTAACTTCTATCGTGTGTGAATCGCACACACACCTTTTTTTTATTTATATTGGTGGACGAAGGTAAATATATTAAGTATATCAGATTTCTAGTACCTGTAACACAAGCTTAGAGCTTACCACGGGGCTAGATGTTGTTGTGTAGATTGTCCGTATAAAAAAAAGAAACCACCTGAGGCGCAATAGGTTGCGGGTTCGATTCCCGCCGGAGGACCTGGGTGTATACTATGTATTATACTCGTATATGTATGTATTTACTCAAATAAATGTATCTATGTGATTATATCAGTCCCCTAACATTCATAGTATTAGTTCTGCTAAGTTTTGGGTTAGTTGATGCTGTGTGAGTATTAGTCTGTAAATATTAATTTAACATTTTAATACATTGAAATTCTTATTCGATCCCGTAGAGAAATCTCAGGTAGCATACAGTAGTAAGATATCTCTCTTTCTCAGTTATTTTAATTTAAGTGCTGGTCAATCCAGATTTTTGACTTTTACTTGTTCGACGGGGCACTAATAAATTTCTCCGAGTAAAGTTAGACAATGGTTAAAATAAAGAGCCTATTCACTCAGTCACATGTAACAAAGCGAGATGGATCTTGACATGACTTACCATTGACTCGTATTACTGACATAACTAAAATGGTTACGCCGGTTCTTAATTTTTAACCCCCGACCAAAAAAGAGGGGTGTTCTAAGTTTGACGTGTCTGTCTATCTGTCTGTGTGTCTGGACATCATAGCTCCCGAACGGATGGAGCGATTTCAATTTAGTTTGTATAAAAGGTGAGTTTGGCGCGAGTGTTCTTAGACATAGTTTCATGAAAATCGGTTGTGCCGCTTAAAAGTTATGGGGGTGAGAGTGGGGAAAGAAATCCGGAAATCTGCAAATATTCTCGAGTGGGGTATCAAATATAAGCGCATCGCGTGCACATTACAAAATATTATGGTGTTTTAATTAAGGATGTTTAGGCATTGGAATCGGGGGTTTTCTTAAATTTTAAATTTAGATTTATCTTAATATTTAGAAATCTTGTGTCACAATGTTTGTCCTCAATGGACTCCTAAACCACTTAACCGATTATAATAAAATTAGCACACCATGTGCAGTTCGTTCCAACTTGAGAGATAGGATGATTTTTACGACGAGAAAAATTCGAATAATTTCCGGGAAAATTTTATACCCGTGCGGCGCCGGGGCGGGCCGCTAGTTTATTATATAAATCAATAATTTTCCAGGCATGGGATTAGTCGAACATTGGTTGACCAGTGTCACGTATTTATTATCTGTCGTTGGCAATACAGTGCGCGGAGATTCTCCCGCGCACTGTCTGAGAGTTGTCTGTGGACACCCGATACAGGCACACGCATTTTTGATCTCTTCACAACACGTGAATCTTAGTGATATAATATAGGAAATGTTGCAAGGCGGGCTATCTAATATATTTTCAGTTCGCGTCGAAAGGTTGGAATCTCGCCGTAATGTGAGCTTCGGTTCATTTATAGTGCGGGTTTTAACACAACATCTGTCGACGTTCCTGAATGTGCAGTTTTGGACGCAAGGGGTCAAGTTTCGACGGTTCATCGGTCGCCTACACTGCAAGGCGACACCGCCGTAACAGATGATCCACGATACGGACACTCTAGTTTAAAAGATTTATATTTTTATGTATTGTAGTCTGTAAGGTATATGTTTATATGGACAAGAGATGCCTGAATTGAATAGTTTATTATTATAACCCATAAAACTGATCTCATCTCAATTTTATACCTGTGTTTACTATAAGAACGGGCCCTCGGGACTGATATTTTGAGTGCTGTGAAAACTCCTTTCCAAATCACCACTGGATTGAGAGAGAGAGAGAGAGAATACATTTATTGACACAATACACACATAACCAGTAAAATACAGTTAAATAAAATAACATATTTACATAAAACTACAATTTTAATTTTAAGTTTGAACTCTGTCCAGCCCCCACCGCTATTTACAGGTACATTATTTTTGGTAATTCTGGTGTGTTGTCAGTATCCTTTATGCCTTTAGTTAAAATTTCTACACTTTTGGAGCTCCGGCTTCCAATGGGAAAAATAAACATTGAACCAGCGTTATACCTTACACCTTGCTCTAATAATCTAGGTTTACTCTACGTGTTTCTTACCACCTAGCCCTTAATGCACCATAACCATTGCTTTAACTCGGATTTTGTGAAATAAGCCCAGTAATAAAAAAGGTTATTGTCTTATAACCTCATTGGAAAGTCTCCCATAGACCTTCGAAGTTTAAGTGAAACTACTGTGGTATTTGAATTAGGAATGCGCACGTCATTGGTCGGCCCGTTGTCACTGTCAACATGTTCAGTGGAAACCCTTTTTGGAATTCTTTCAGGATTCCACGAAAAAGGTTTCATGTAACTATTGCTTGTCTATGGTGAACTAATTTTTTATTCTGTTCGTAGGTTGTATGTTTTACGTGATCGCTTGTAGAGGTTTTTTAATACATATTATTTACATTGTTATTTCTAGTGTATTTTAAGCATTGACTGTTTCTTATCTTAAGGGCGTTGAAATAATGGTCGTTTTTTGGGGTGACGTATCCAAATGCCATGAATTGTCATGACTGTCTGTCTGTAAGTCTGTTAGTCCGTATGTCACAGCCACTTTTCCCGAAACTATAAGATAAGATAAGATAATCATTTATTTGCTCAAAACATAGGTAACATTTTGGTCTCATAAAAAATAAAAATAAGTTCGGCTATGTTTTTGCCTGAAAGTAGGCGTACAAATATTAAAAAGCATGCAAGAAATTTAATAATTAAACATAACAAGTCAAGTGAAAATTAAAACGGAAGTTAAATATAAATAAATTAATGGAATTACAATAAAATTATTAAGTGTCAAATTTGTCAGTAAGATATTCTTCAAGAGTATAATAAGCTTTATCTGTCAGTAATTGTTTCACTCGTTTTGTAAAAATACACAGACTATCAACTTCTTTTATATTTTTTGGTAGCTTATTGTATAACAACAATGATTTTCAAAATGGCTTTCAACTGAAAGACATCTTTTTCACTTTATAATTTTATTTAACTCGACGACACTGGCAAATTGTTGCTTCAAGCGCAAATTCCAATTACAAGAAACTGAACTGAACTGATAACATCAATACTGTTGCAACTACTGTTGACTACTTGTGGCGTGGTGGGCGAGGGTCCGCTTGGGGCGCAAGAGGTAGCGGGTTCGATTCCCGCCGAGGGGTAAAGTGTTTGTATGTTCTGCAATCGATTTCTCCTTGGTCTGGGTATTTAAATATGTATCATATAAATATCTATAAATGTATGTCTATTATATTTAGGTCCAAACCCAAAAATGGGTTTCCAATTCATTAATTGGAAAGAGACAATAAATAATTTAATGCATGATTCATAATTTAATTTATATACAATGTCATAATTAGAAATAAGCAAAAAATATTAAAATATTTCCGGACTACTCAGACAGCATCACCTAACCCCAAACTAAGCAAAGCTTGTACTATGGGTGTTCGGTGACTGATATACTAAATACATAGATACATTTTTTTTGTAAATACATACATAATATGATACATAGAAAACACCCAGACCCGAAACCAGAAATATTATTAGAATTTTATTGCAAACATTTTTTTATAAGTTTGAATATTGAAATAAATGGCTTTATTATTATTATTATATTAAGTATATCAGATGTTTGTACCAGTAACACAAGCTTAGAGCTTACCACGGGGTTAGATGTTGTTGTGTGGATTGTCCGGAAATATTTGTTTATCTTTTATTTGAACTTGGTATGTAGATGCATTCTGTCAGTCGCATTATGATGTGAACCCAAAAATATCAATATCAAATATCAATATAATCGATAATTGTATGTGTGTGATTGGAGTTACAAATAAACGTCAAAAATAGGAAAATACAACACATTTTGGGGCTCCAGATACTTGGAACTGGTACTCAACATTTTTTTATCATACTTTTGCGTCTGGGATATCTATGGATAGGTCAGAATGGTATTGTATTTTTTTATAAACTAAATAAATGGCTCAAAATACACTTCCAAAATATCCTCTGTAAAAAGCGAATTAAAATTAAAAATTAAAGTGATTAAACCACGGACTCTTGTCTTTTAGATTATCTTGACAAGAAAAAACAAATTAAAAATAATAATATCTATTTAACGCTGACTGTACCTACTAATTGTACTTGTACAAGTACTTGAATGATCTATAACTTTCGTGGTCGGTTAAAACCCTTAATAAATTAAAACTCCAACAATCATAAAGACGTACGTGACCAGACCATTAAATAGTTTCTGTTATATATTTTCGTACACAATAATGTATAGTTAACCACTGTTTAGTTAAACTACTGTTGGTAACACCCATTTGTTATGATGTAGGGTGATGACTACACGGCTTGATCGTTCTGTTCAACTAGAACTTTAAATATACTGGCTTTGGCGTGTTTTATAAATACTGGCATTTTCACCATCATCATCACCATATTAACGTGCCCACTGCTGGGACAAAGGGACTTCTCCCCTGACGAGAGAGATTAAGCCTTAATTCACCACGCGCTGGCCAAGTGCGGGTTGGTGAATGTCACATGTCCTTCAAACTCTTAAAAGTTATTAGAACATGCCGGTTTTCTCACGCTGTTTGCCTGCACAGTTAAAGCACGTGTTGTTAAGCACTCGTACGTTTTTCAAACGAAAAATCCGCGTGCGTGGCGGGATTTCAACCCACAAACTTCGGAATGAAAGTCAAGTTCGCTCCCACTTAGCCAACACCGCTTCTTACTTAGGTAAGTATATTTTTAAGATGTTTTGCAAATAGTAAACTTACACTATTAGTCGGACCGTTATTTTAAACCTTGTGTACATGTTGCCCTAATGTTCGGACATTAGATATTACTCACATGTGTGTAAAACCGACGCCATTTTGAACTTCAGTCATAATATGTCACAATTTTAGGACTATAAACTAGTATTACTTTCTAATTTCCCTATACTAAATAGTCTATGACAAGAAACAAAAATATTTAAGCATATGGGATACATTTTTATTTTACCAATATAAAAAGCGAGATCAGGCACACAGGTATATTACACATATTTAAGACCGGAGGAGACCAAATTGTAAACTTTATTAATTAAGTCACAGAAATTGCAAAATTTTTCAGAATCTAAGCCCCAATTTTACCATCTAATGCTACAAAACGAGTTTTATTGAACCTGATGGTTGAACCATTGAAAATTGTCAATTAAATGCTAATTTGATCTCAGTTAGACGGTAAAACGAGCTAAGCCTGATCTAAATGCGTTTGTAGCCAATGGTGGAATCGGGGCTTAGTATAATAACTCTCGGTTTATAGAAAAAAAAACAATTAAGTATCACATGTTAAATATTACTACTAGAAGTGACTAAATTTTTATAAATGTTCTACTTAGGGATTTATTTTACAGAAATAATGTTTGTTTAGATAAACTGAAAGTTTTAACTGGGAATATTGGTTATAGATCGTATGTTATGGATTTAACGGTTCTTTAGCTTGTCGATATTTCGAAGCCGTTGCAAGCGCCATGATAACGGCATATTAAACTTCAGTTAAGCCATTTTAATTTTAAATACTGAGAGATTGTAAAACCGATCCCGAAATACAAGATACAAAATCATTTATTTCCATTGTTTGATTTTACAAATCTTAGAAACATCAATAATAAATTACAAAAATCATGAGAAAATTAAACATAGGTTAGTTAAAAAATTTATCGTATCTGGTCGCTTCGTTTTTTTTACACTAGAGCAAAGAAGCGAAACTCTCGATCATTTTTAACTGACTTTCAATGAAAAACAATGAATGAATGAGTGCGTGAAACGATATTTTCATGTTACGTAATGTGGCCCGGAGAAGCTACCTACCTTCTAGGTCTTCATGCTCCTTCTAGACCACATCGTCACTTGACATCAGGTGAGATTGTGGTCAAATGAAGGCTTATCTAAAAAAAAAGTAATAGGAGCCTATTATTCCTCGATCTGTAACCTGACAATTTAGAATAAGAATAAGACACATTTATTTCGGACCACAGTAAATATAAAAAACATACATACTTAATAGGTACATAATAATTTGTTAATTGACAATTTGTTAGTCTTTGTTTTAAATATGTTGTTGTTGTTGTTGTGCAATTAAATAATCAATTTCACAGTAACCTTTAGGCTTCAGAATTCAAACTATTATAAAATTAGGGCTTGGTCATTTATGTTATTTATCAAGGAATCATCCCTTTGACCCTTTGTAATCCCAAAACTCCCTTATAGAGATCGTCCATAAATATCTTTGGACTAAGTAAGCGAGCTCATTCAATACGACCATTCAACGATTCAAGACATGAACCGATTCTTGCCTTCTGCTTATAAATACCTACGAATAAGTATATACACAGCCTTGGACAAAAGTATAAATAATCCTAAAATTTACTGACTTTTTCGTGTTTAAGGTGGAAAATATTACTAATTTGTTTTCTTAGTATATTAACATAAAATTTTATAAATCACTAATATTTTGTTGGCCCACCACCCATCATTGATCACAGCAGCGTTTCTTTGGGGCATGCTGCTTGTATATAGCTGTACACTTTACTGCCATGTTCGTGTTTTTGTTTTTTTTGAAAAAACAACGTATTTTCTCGCGGTAAGATCTAGCCAATAGCCTTCCTCTATAAATGTGCTTTCTAACACTGAAATAAATTTTCGAATCAGACCAGTAGTTTTTGTAATTAGCGCGTTTCAACAAAGAAGCTCTTTAGCTTTATAATATTATCGTCCTCTGTGATGTATCCGATGTGTAAAGGCGAACCTGTAGCTCTACCATGAGTTGCTACTAAGGACTGTTGGAGATTACAACATGTTGTTATCCCAATCTCTCTCTCTCTCTCTCTCTCTCTCTCTAATCTCCAACAGTCGTAAGTGGCAACTCGTGGTAGAGCTACAGAGCTACTGGAATGTTCTAATTTTGTCTATTATGTGACCGATTGTGACTGTTTTTAATAATATAAGTATAGATGGAATAGGAAAGAACAAATTAATTTAGTATACATAAACACAGACCCAACATTTGCAATAGACATAAAAAAAAATCTTATTTTGTGTCTTACAAAACTTCAATAAAAACATTCCTTAAATTATAACAAAAATCTACCGGAATTTTACCAATTTTGTTTATTAAGAGCCGAACATTGACACAATCTGAAAATATGAAATATGTACTGATATTTTAGATTTAAGATTCCTGACTTTTTCCAACCGTAATTAGTATAAGAAGTATATTCATAAAACAGCTGTCCACCCGCGGGATTGCTCGCGTAGTAAGAAATTTGCACGCGATAAAAAGTTGCCTTATCTTTTACTGGGAAAAAATCTATTTCCATGCCTAAATTGACTTAAATCGGGCTTTGCTCGCAATAATTGTAATTTCCTGCGAAAAGCGGTATTTCACTGCGGTATAAATTATATTTTTTACCCTGACCAAAAAAGAGGGGTGTTATATGTTTGACGTGTCTGTCTGTCTGGGACATCATAGCTCCCGAACGGATGGAGAAAACTGTTATGCTCGTGACAAATTTTATCCAACCTGTCAAATTATAACACCATTTTTTGCCTCATGAGCTCAAGTTATGCTTAATGTATCATTAAAAGATTAAATGAATCAAGTCCCACGCTTAAGTTTTTCAACGAGTTCTAGTCGCTTCTTTTCTACCCTATTTCTAAGAAAAAAACATCAACCACCTACCAAGAACAATCTACACGCAATTAGTTACTGGTATTTTTGTTGTTCAATGCATTACCTACTGCCATGAAAACAATTGAAGATCCTATAGTATTTAAAAAAAAATTAAAGGAAATTTTGTTGAAAGGGTGTGTTACTACTCAGTTGATGACTTTTTTTCTTATGACATTATCTTTAACTAATTTTTTATTTATTGATTGTATTGACATTTTTAATTTTGATTTAATTGTATTTGTTATTATTATATAATTTCAGCTTTATTATTTTTTGTTTTTATTTTTCATTTTTATTTTTGATTTATATTGTTTTGTTTTGATGTTACTTTGTTTAATTTTTCTTTTATAAGTGGACTTATTTATTGATTTATTATTATTACTTTTTGTCATTTTTGGTATTATTGTAATTTTCAAATACAATGTAAATATTGTGGAATGAAATTAATTTATGAATTATGAATTTTACCGCGATGAAAATGGTTAAGTGTAGCCTATGTGTTATTTTGATACGTAATCTATATTATTGTGAAGTTTCATCAAAATCCATCCAGTAACTTTTGTGTGAAAGAGCAACAAACACACTTTTATCCACACAAACTTTCGCGTTAATAATATAAGTAGGTTGTATCATCATCATCACACTATTAACGTTCCCACTGCTGGAAATTATTATAATTGGTTTTTAAATAAAAATGTATGTATTAATTTAACCGTAGTAACTAAGTTTTTTTTAATGTCCCAAAAGTTTGAAATAGAATTCAATTCAATCTAAACCTATGAAAGTATAAATTAGGTACTTAACGGAATATATTAAGAATCCAAAGTATTCAAGATGTTCCTTAATGTCTCTAGGGCAGATTTATTGAGCGGCCCAATGAAGCCCCAAAAAGGGTCTACAATTGGACACTAACCCTTTATAAAGCTACGGCATTGGTCACTTCAATTCTAAAAGTAATTTTATTTGGTCGTCCCATTTCAAGTTATCTTGCTCAAACTGCGTTGATATCCGGAATTATGCCATCATCATAATTATTTTAATAATCTACAATTAAAAAAAAAAAAATTATACATAAGTAATTAGCGCGATAGGATCGCTTCCGTAACGCGTTAAGAATGTCATTAAGTTAACGCCTGACGCTGCGTTAAGCTGGAGCCGTTTATAATATATAAATACTAGTAGTGCCCCGCGGTAATACCCGAGTTTTAATTAATTTGCCCGCGGAATGTCCTTTCTGAGGCTCTAGAGATTCTGTGTACCAAATTTCGTTTAAATCGGTTCAGTAGTTTTTGCGTGAAAGCGTAACAAACAAACTTACATTCGCATTTATAATATTATATAATTAGGGATTAGGCTAGGATTAGGATTTCCGGACAATCCACCCAACATCTAGCCCCGTGGTAAGCTCTGAGCTTGTGTTAAGGGTACTAGACATCTGATACAATTAATATAGTGGAGGACCACATACATTTTTTATTTTTTTTTGTTATACATATTAAACACCCAGACCAAGAAGCAAGTGCTTGCACATACAAACACTTGAGGGTTCGAACCTGCGACCTCTTGCGCCGCAAGCAGACCTACCCTATTCCCTACCCTCCGGGCTGAGCCAGTGCGTGAAGCGATTTTTTCGTGTGACCTTCTAGGTCTTCGTTCCCCATCTTAGACCACATCGTCACTTTACATCAGGTGAGATTATGGGCAAATGAAGGCTAATCCAGCATAAAAAAGCCCACCGCGCCACTGAGGCAGTCCGTTTTACCGCGTAACTCAGCGATAGCCCTTAAACGCGATAGTAGCGTTTATTAGCCCTACTACGAGCTACAACATACAACATACGACTGGAGATTACAACATGTTAACAACATGTTGTAACCCATGCATTTGACAGATTTTTCACAACTAAAATTTCATCTTTGACGACCTCTGTAGCTCGGTGGGCGAACGTCCGCCTGAGGCGCAGGAGGTTGCGGGTTCGATTCCCGCCGGGGGACCAGATTTTGTACGATCTACATTTCCTGGTTTCAAGTCTGGGTGTTTTCTATGTATCATATGTATGTATTTACAAAAAAAAAATGTATCTATGTAGTATATCAGTCACCTAACACCCATAGTACAAGCTCTGCTTAGTTTGGGGTTAGGTGATGCTGTGGGAGTAGTCCGGAAAATATCTATATCTTTCAAAGTTATGAAAAGTTAATCTACAACAGTAGTAAGTGGCAACTCGTGATAGGGCTACATGAAGCATGTTTACGATACGTGCGACCGCATCACTACAAAAACAAATACCCGACGAATAGAGAACCTCCTTGTTTCGTTGAAAGTCGGTTAAAAAGCCCCTGCAGGCGGGGTCACTAACAGTCAACATACGGTCAGACACATATCTGTCAAATTATAACACCTTTTTTGCCGTGGCTTAAAATGAGCACAAGTTATACTTAAGGTATCATTAAAAGATTGAGCGAATCAAGTCCCACGCTTAAGTTTTTCAACGAGTTGTAGTCGCTTACCCTATTTCTAGGAAAAAAACATCTACCATCTACCAAGAACAATCTTGGCTACTTGATTCTTGCTAAGTAATTGGTGGTTAGACTACGAAAACTGCAGACATGGTGATGCAAAAATCGTTATAATTACATTAATAAGAGCCACATTGCCTATTATGCTTCAATTCATAAATATTATAAAATTTAAATCCTTTTTGGCCTTAAGACATTAATTATAAGTTATTTTGTAGATAAATACTAAGAGCTGTGGATCTTGTTTGTTAAATAAATAAATAAAGAAAACTTGAAGTAAGTTAGTACATTATTTGACTTTTAGCTTTTGTGAATTTAAATGTAGTTAATCTAGGTACATATTTTCCAAGGCAAATTACATTTCAATTCACAAAAGTTAAATATAATTATCGCTATACCTATTAAGAACTTAAAAGTTTCTTAGAATTCTAATAATCCCGAAGTTACACTTGTTAAAATTGACCTTCAAATTATTGGTGTTCTTTTAGAGAAACTAAAACTATTGAAGGAATTTAGTACCTAAATATTGTTTTCCGTTTTTTTTGTTTACAGTTATTTAATTATTGAAAGTCCTTGCTCTGCCATATATGTTTATATATATTTTTTCATATAAAACCTTATTAAAATTGTTTAAAATACACAACCATTATCCATATTTTATCCAAATAATTTCAACGATTAAAGACATGAAGAGCTCTCAGACAAAAGTTCTCATTAATTATTAAAAAAAGTATCAATCGTCGCTCCGCAAACCTGTTCTCTTAACCGAAACATCTGATCTTGGGAATGACAAAGTCACATTGTTACGTTTCAATTCACACAAGTTATTGAAGACAATTGGAGTGCACTCCAGTATAATTGCTGATTTATGAACCAGATGGCCGGTCGCCAGTGCAACTAATTGGGATAAGTGGTGTCAATGTTTGCAGACACGATTTCTGGGTTGAACGGAACGAGAATGTAGTGTTTGTAGGCAAATGTAAAGAGTCTAAATAATGTAACCAAATATCGTAAATCAAATTCGATCATAACGTACATTATTGGACCAGGATTTTGTGTTTTATCTCAAGTTCTGTTAACAACAAATTTTTGTTAGATATCGTTCGTCTTCTTGTACCTATTTTTATATTATAGAGGTAAAACAATATTTTTTGGATATAGGTATCTAGGTTTTAATATTCTCAAGAAGAAATTATTAAAGATTATTTTAATTGTACATGCGATAACAAAAATAAAAACTGGATTAAAACACGTAAATATTTCGACTTCTTAAAGTATTTCAATATATTATTTATCAGACTAACTTATAGAACTAGTATAGTTAGTAAGTAGATTACGTTACGTAGGTACTAACCTAGTTATTATTCATTCATAACCATCTTACTAACCGATAAAAATATAAAAATAGTATTGTAAGTAACTACAAAACAAGCCGATTACTTAAACATACCTAAAACCACAAAATGGCCGAACTCCCAACTCTCAGCGGGCTGACCGCAAACCCCTCATTTCTTTGATTACTATTATTAGGGTTCCACAGGCCGCGAGGGGCAGTTTTCGACACATTGTTGGCTTCAAATTATCACCAGTTTTTTCCTTGACTGAACATAAACGCATAAAGACTGCGAATCGACGCTTCGAGCCACAAAAAGATTAACAAAATATTTGTATAAATCACATCATCACCATCCCTATTTACGTTCCCACTGCTGGGACACAGGGGACTTCTCTCTTGGCGAGAGAGATTATTCCTTACACCACGCTGGCCAAGTGCGGGTTGGTGAATGTCACCTTCAAACTCTTTGAAGTTCTCAGATTGCCGGTTTCCTCAAAATGTTTCCCTTAAACGTTAAAACATGTGTTTTCTAAGCGCACACATACATTTTTCAATTAGAAAATTCTAGAGGTGCAAGTCGGGGTTTGATGAACGACCTTCGGAATGAAAGTCGAGTGATCTCCCACAAGCCAACTCGGCTTTTTATATATCACGTTTGCAGGAAAATATCAGTTGAAATTCAAAATACACTTGATTTTTACAACTTTTGTAGCTTTGTAATATTGTATGTGACAGAATATTTCTACTATTGAAAAGATAAAAATATAACAACAGTGTACAGTGTTTTTTTTTTATGGAAAATGGACGTTTGTTTGTCATCAATTTCACCGAATGAAAAATATCTATGTATGGAACACAAATATGTAGAAGGTATATTTTGTCGCAAATATACTCAGGTTGTAGTTATCAGGAAATACAGCAAGTAGGTATATTAATTTAAGTACATGCTGTAAGTAGTCTTATTTATCTATATTAAATGCACAGTTTTTTTAAGTTTTCGATTGCTATGGATTTAATCTGTATTGCTTAAAATCACGTCTTAAATGAGTTACTATTTACCATAAAAATCTTGTGGGTTTTCCCTAAGAGTACACCACCGCTGACTTTTTTAACCCCCCACCAAAATAGCGGGTTGTTATCAGTTTGTTGTGTCTGTCTGTCTGTGGCATCATTGCTCCCAAACGGGTGAAAAAAGTTTTTTTTTAACGAATGCTGACTTTTGCGCGAGTGTCCTTAGACATTTAACAAAAATAGGTTGGGTCATTGGTAAGTTATGGGTGTGATTGTGAGGAAGAACCGAATATCTGCAAATATACTCGAGAGGCGTATCAAATGAAAGCGCATCACGTGCACATTACAAAATAATATGATTTTTGACTGCCTATTTAAGTATGTATAAAGAAATAATTTTCACAGTTACCTTATATCGATAGGAAAACCCTATCAAAGTCAGCATGAAGAAGCAGTAATTATAATTGAATAAATAATAAATGCTTCAGGGCAGTTAGCTAGAAAATACAGACTTAGGTATGTGCAAATGACATTGACTGACAGCGGCCCTAGGCATCTAGGTATCTAGCTTATAAAATATCAATTCAATTCAACCTGGGAGTAGCATTAAATATAAATAAAATTGCAAAATAAATCGTTTGAGTTATTCTATGAAATTATGAAATACTAGCAACGCCCTGCAATGTCACCCGCGTTAAAATGGATTTCGGAATGACATATTTTCCCGTAGTAAAAAGAAGCCTATATCCTATTCCAAGTTATAATTTTACACCATTTCAAATTTGAGCCGTTTTGCCGTGAAAGACGGACAAACAAACAGACACTCATACGTTATACTTATGTTTGTTCTTGTGTCTGTTTGTTTATGCTGTCTACTGTGCTGTTGTTTGTTTATTTACCAAAATAAATGTATTTCATTTCACTTACGCATACACTTTCTCATATATTAATCACATTATTATGGTTTGAAGACAACACGTCAAACTTATAACAGCCCTCTTTTTGGTCGGCGGTCAGAAAGATATTAGTCGAAATCAAAACCTCTAAATTAAAAATGCATACTTTAGTCATCGTGTTGGTATTATCATTTTAACTGTAAGATGTCCACTGTTGTACACCAAAAAACATGGATTCCCATTTGTTTCATGTGTAATCGGCCTACAATGACAATGAACCTGTGGCCATAACCAAGTTATCGTTCTTAGTTGGTGGACGTCTCCATACACGCCAAGTCGTAGCATATAATGCTACATTAAAAACCCTGTGTAATCTATGTACTATCATATATACTTAAATCAATATTTTTCACTTGAAATGACCTGCCCACTACCTCAGACTCAGTGGCGCGGTGTCAGAGGGTCCGCTTGCTGCGCAAGAGGCAGCGGGTTCGATTCCCGCCGATGGTTAAACTGTTTTTATGCAAGCAATTTCTCCTTGGAAATATTTATTTATTTTACCACTTTACCGCGCGTATCCGTTTTGCTATGATGCCCTCATTTATGTACATATCTCCTTGGCTTATGATGAATTTCATTACAGGTAAAAGCTAGGCCGCTCGGGAACATTAAAAAAGGATTCGTCTTCAGTTGGCATGTACAGTCGACCAAGAAAGTGGTAAGAGTTTTTATTTAGTTTGTAAGTAAAAGCAGTTTTATACTAGTATGTAAGATTCACTTCTATGGACTAACTAGCTTAGCACGATCTGTGTTGCCCGTGATTTTGGGGTTTGCCGCGGGTACAACGTATTTTCTCGCGGTAAAATGTATCTAATATGAAAAAAATATTTCAATAATACCAGTGCTTCCTGAGATTAGCGCGTCCAAACAAACTCATCCGCTTTTTATATTAGTATAGATAGTAGGCTTAGAACCGTTAACATAATCATGATTTGAAGTTTTTGACAATTGTGGTTGTCAATTTCGTAATTAAATAGAAAAATTGACTCTCACCTCATTAAGACGATAAAACGTTATGTTTTAAGTTTTCCCACAGCCCTTAAATAATTTATGCCGTGATCATGGCCCTTGTAACTGCAAAATATTTAATAATTTTGCAGTTACAAGGGAACTATTTTTATGCGTTAATTTTGGCTTTACCACTAGTTAAATCTGTGATGATAATAATAATATGTAATTTTAATTTTTATGTAATCTTATATAAAAAATAAATTTTGACGAGTTTCAAATGAAATAAAGAGAATAATAATATAACTCGTTATTACAAAAAAATACAAAAATATTTATTGACAATTTCACAAGTTCAAATTATAACTAGGTCTGGGAGCTCTTCTGGTAAGTTATAATAACCTGTATTAGAAGAGTCCCCTCTTTTCTCTGACGCCGTTATAGACTGGTATGAGAACATTATTATATGTAAGTATGTTATAGATATTACAGTTATTATTATACATATCAATATTACAATATTACAAGAACAAAAAACATAATACAACACAATGCTTTGATTTTATTTCTTCTCTTTAGAATTTTAAGTTGAATAAAATAATTATATAGATTTAACAATATTATGACCTAAACTAAAATATCAGAAAAGTGACAAACAGTAAAATAAATTTCAACACAAATTTATACAAACTACTAAAAACCATTTTAATTTCAAAAAGGTTTCTCTAATGTTAATAAAGTTAAAGTTAAGGTAAAAAGCTTTAATTGAACAAATATTAAACAGAATTTAGCACCACTTCAGGTTTATGAATAACGTTTTTTATCAAATGTTTCATTAACCTATTGTAAGCTAAATTAAAAGTAACATTTTTATGCAAATGGGTGCAAATAAAAGTAAAATGTGTGTAAAACTTGATATAGAACTGGCTAATTTAATCAATCTAAACAAAAAACAAATAAATCTAAATTTAAAATTTAAGAAAAACCCCCGATTCCAATGCCTTAATTTCCTTAAATGTAAAACAACATAATATTATGTAATGTGGACGCGATACGTTTTCATTTGATACCCCACACTAGTATATTTGCAGATTTTCGGTTTTGTTTCCCCACTCTCACCCCCATAACTTTTAAACGGCCCAACCGATTTTCATGAAACATGTCTAAGAACACTCGCGCAAGACTCACCTTTCATACAAAAAAAACTAAATTGAAATCGCTTCATCCGTTCGGGAGCTATGGTGACACAGACAGACAGACAGACAGACACACAGACAGACAGACAGACAGACAGACAGACAGACACGTCAAACTTATAACACCCCTCTTTTTTGGTCGGGGGTTAATAATATAAATGAAAATAGAGGTATCCTTTGCAATATTAATTTATCCAAAAAATTTGAAAAGTTTTCTATTTTATTCCGTCAAATCTCTGTAACGGCTGGACCGTTTTGACGCGTTGTATAATTACCTAATCTTTATATATATAATTCTTCTGTGAGTGTGTATGTCACTGAACTTCTCTCAAGCGACTGGACCGATTTTGATGAAATGTTTTGTGTGTGTTCAAGTGGATCTGGGAATGGTTATATTCACAATACGGTCAACTGGATATTGTTTTTTGAGACGTGGGACAGGACAACGTCTGTCGGGTCGACTAGTTATTAAACACCAAGATAAAAAAATACAATAGGGACTTTAAGCTGAATACAAAATGCGTACAAAATGATAGGCCTTATACAATTTCTTCCAGACAACCTTAGGATGGAGAGAAAATGCACAAAAATTAACTTCATAATTAAATAGATGGATTAGAGCGCTTGTTGTATAACTCAAAATCCGCCAAATCTTGGTAACCTGTTTTAAGTCTTCATTTGGCGTCGACTGTACAGTCCGAACAAATAAAACAAAAAAACATGTTTGAAGAATCAGAAATATTTTCTCATGATTCCGTTAATAAGGTAAATAATGACTTTTGAAAACAAATAATTGTTGTAATTGGAGGAACAAATACCATGTTTGGAGTATTGCTTTGTTCACACGTTTGTATTGCGGCTGTTTTTTCGGCTTTTGTTAAACGTTAACTTGTTTTTTTTTCGGTTCTTGTAAAACGTGAACGAATGTAAACAGAAACCTCGGAAGCTTTTGTTATTTTTAGATATTCATGTTTTTGAACTAAGTTTTGGAAGTATGTACAATAGAGGGGAGGGCTAAGTACTTGATTTAGGAATTGTTAGTTATTTCGATTAAGTCTAATTAATTTTAATAGGTACCTAGGATGATGATCTACACTACAACATCTAGCCCCGTGGTAAGGTCTAAGCTTGTTACGGGTTCTAGATAAATGATATACTTCATAATAATAGACATACTATAGAGATATTTTTTACTAAACACATTAAATACAAACAAAGGTGAGATTGTCGGTTTATTAGTCAAATTAAGGCTTATCTAGCATAAAAAAATGAGTCAATCCCATACTTATCAAAATTATTTTCTTATGTAGAGAAGCGTAATAAACAACACAGCCTTAATTAATACCAATCGCCTATGTTTTAAAAAATATATATACCTACTGAGGCCGTAATTATAATATTCGTTCATGTTAACTTTAATCTGTCATTTCGAAGCAATCGTTAAGATATTATAGAAATTAAACTCTTGCTTCTGACAAGTAAGCTGTCATTCCAACTTTTTGCAATCCTTTAATTACTAGGTATCGCTTTTGCACTTAAAAAGCAGTGTTGGCTAAGTGGGAGCACACTCGACTCTCATTCCGAAGGTCGTGGGTTCAAACCCCGCCACGCATCTCTGGATTTTTCTTCTTGATAATTGTATGTGGGCTTTAAAATACACGTGCTTTAACGGTGAAGGCAAACATCGTGAGGAAACCGACATGTTCTAATAACTTTAAAAAAAGCTTGAAGGACATGTGACATTCACCAACCCGCACTTGGCCAGCGTGGTATATTAAGACCTAATCTCTCACGAAAAGAGAGAAGTCCCTATGTCCCAGCAGTGGGAACGTTAATAGGGTGATGATGATGACTTTTGCACTCGATTGTACTGAAGCCAATCGAATAGCAACTTCGGTGCTGACTGTACTTTATAAGTAAATTCAGTCGCGGAATTATCTTGTCCAAAATGTCACGAGGTTCTGAAACTTAAATCGCTTCTTTTCGCTTTAACCTAGTCATTTGGTTTAGACTTGGTGTAAAAGGATTGAAGGTCTTTGGTAACTTAAAAATAAATATATTATTATGTTATTTATGTACGAGTATATTGTATACTCTGGTGCAGTTCCCACGGACGAACACATATTTGTGTCGGTTTTGTTAGAAGTAAAATTTTAACCCCCGACCAAAAAATAGGGGTGTTATGTTTAAAGTTTAAAGTTTGACGTGTCTGTCTGTGACATCATAGCTCCCGAATGGATGAAGCGATTTCAATTTAGTTTTTTTGTATGAAAGGTGAGTTTGGCCCGTGTGTTCTAAGACATGTTTCATGAAAATCGGTCGATCCGTTTAAAAGTTATGGGGCTGAGAGTGGGGAAGGAAAACCGAAAATCTGCAAATATACTCGAGTGGGATATCAAATGAAAGAGCATCGCGTGCACATTACAAAATATTATGGTGTTTTATCTTTTAAGGAAATTAAGGCATTGGAATCGGTGGGTTTTCTAAACTTTTAAATTTAGATTCATAAATTGGCCTTTTTTATTAATGTGAACTAGTATTAGTATTATTAAGCTGACGAGTTTGTTTTTACGTGCTAATCTCGGGAACTACTGGTCCGATTTAAAATTAATTTGGTAATGTAATTCTCTAGATACATGTTATTTTTTCCACGGGAAGATCCATTATAACGCGTTAACACTGCGGGGCACTACTAGTTAATTATAAAGGTACCTACTATAATTTTGACAAGGTCTTTCGTTTGAACCCTCGTTATTTTTCACGAATGATAAAATAAGATAATAATTCATTATTGCACACAAAAAATAAAAGATAAATGATTCATAAACAAATGCTGAAAACTTAAGACTAAGTGCTGGTAAGAATGTTGCTTTTTACCGCAAATCCAGCCAGTAAAAAGCCGTGTTGGCTAAGTGGGAGGACACTCGACTTTCATTCCGAAGGTCGTGGGTTCAAACCCCGCCACGCACCTCTGGATTTTTCTTCTTGAGAAATTTATGTGCGCTTTAAACACGTGCTTTAACGGTGAAGGCAAACATCGTGAGGAAACCGGCATGTTCTGAGAACTATAAAAGAGTTTGAAGGACATGTGACATTCACCAACCCGCACTTGGCCAGCGTGGTGAATTAAGGCCTAATCTCTCTCTACAAGAGAGAAGTCCCTGTGTCCCAGCAGTGGGAACGTTAATAGGGTGATGATGACCGCAAATCCAGTTGGCTCCGAAGATCCCGGTCCAGAGAAACTAAACTAGGAGATTGGCTACGTTTCCTTGTATCACAACAGAAGTATTAAACCACTTGCCAACCCGCTTGCCAAGCGTAGCGAGTGTTGCCATGCACATCTTGATTGAGTGTGGCCTATGTCCCGAATAGGATCCACACAGCAACATCCCCTTGTTAAGCACTAGGCTCGTGTAAAGCCCTTGTTAAGTACATTTCAAGTAGTACCCACTTAGCTATCTAAATAATTGTATAGGAAATCAAACAACAATACGATCAGGTAAAATAGCCCGAACTAAATTAAGGATCACGGAGCGCTTTATCCAGTAATGCGCCAGGAGTTAAATTGAATTTATCATGTCTTGAATAATCCCTTTGGAAATTCCAAACATCTTGCCAAGAATGGGCTTAAGATGTCTATTAATAGACGGTAAAGTTCTAATAAATTTATTTTGTTATTCCACTTTGATTCCTTGTTAACCCCGACCAAAAACGAGGGGTGTTATAAGTTTGACGTGTCTGTCTGTCTGTCTGTGTGTCATCATAGGTCCCAAACGGATGGAGCGATTTCAATTTAGTTTTTTTTTTGTATGAAAGGTGAGTTTTGCGCGAGTGTTCTTAGACATTTGATGAAAATCGGTTGTCCCGTTTAAAAGTTATAGGCATTGGAATCGAAGGTTTTTCTTAAATTTTAAATTTAGGTTTATGTTTCTTGTGTAGCATGTTGCAAAGTTATTATTCGTTTAGTTTAAAGCTAATTCAAACATTTTTTTTTTTGATACTTAGATGTTTACGCTTGTACACTAGTGTATAGTATTTTTTCCATCCTAAAGTTGCCTTTAAGATATCGCTCTAAAGCGATATGGCTGCATTTCATCTTACGTGGATTTCTCTACTATTGTTTTGTATTGTTTTGTTTTTAGTGCACAATATACATATAAATAGCATTTGTATTTTCAAGCGATGAAAATTGGGAACTGTAGAAAGTTACCGATATACACTCAGTGTAGTGTAAATTTTTCTCAGTGTAGTGAAGCTTTATAATAAACAAAACATTTAAATACGTTCTCTTTACTCATCACAAAAAAAGAGAGAAATGTCGTACAAAATCTATAAATCTATGGGCAGCCATATCGCTGATAGTCTCTAGCCTTGAACGAACACAAATAATCCACGAATGAGAATGTACAATTTTCAACTGTGCGAAGAAGTAGTTTATTTTATTTAGAATTCATTACTGATACAATAAATATGTTACACGTAACGAGAATAATCAACCCTAACAACCTTTTAAGTATTTCCTGAACTATTTTGCATAACGCTATCCAACTCAATATCGACATCTACAAATGAGCCGCTCGCACGCAAATCGTAATTTGCTGACCCTACCTTTTGTAGTGAGTATTCGTCCAGTCGTTTGTTTTCTATTATTTTTTCCTTTTGTAGTTTTATCGGAAAGTAGGTACCTATTTATTAGTACTTTGTATGTATTTTTTGCGCTATGCTCGAGGTTTCTCTGGGAAAGAATCAGATATGATAAATAAAAAAAAATTAAGGGTTACGTTTATTGCTATTAATTATTGATGATAATTAATAATTGACACAAAAACTTTGACATTTTACGGACAAAACTGAAGCAATCAATCATTAATCATATTTATTTATTCATTAAACGAAATCTACAGCTGGCATTTATCTTAAAAAATTACTTAGAATTAATGTGTTAAGGACAAAAACGGATTTACATTTTATAAAACTTAAATAAAGAGACTGTCACTACAGAAAGAAGATAAATTTTACAATATTAAAAAATTACATTTAAATTATAAACAATAAAGTTTTTTAAACAAAATCTAAAATTACATAATCTACCTTCTAGGTCTTTATGTCCCATCTTAGACCACATCGTCACTTTACATCAGGTGAGATTGTGGTCAAATGAAACTTATCGAGCATAAAAAAAAAAAAAACTGCCTTAATAATTCCACAACTGTATAACGAAACAATAACAAACAATTATATTAAGAATTTTGTCTTCTTATTATATTCTTTATAAAAATGCAACATTATTGCATAAAGCCATTCAACTTTATGTTAATTTTACCTTAACAACACATTAAACCCGCTCTCGGTAACATTAGAGTTAAATTAGATTACGTGCAATTTTGTAAATTGTGCTTATGCATACCAAGTAGGTGAGTTTTTATCAATTTTAATACAGATTTTTAACCACCGACAAAAAAGTGGGGTGGTATAAGTTTGATGTGTCTGTCTGTATGTTTGTCTGGGGCATCATAGCTACCAAACAGATGAAGCGATTTCTAATTTAGTTTTCTTTTTGTATGAAAGGTGAGTTTCGCGCGAGTGTTCTAAGACATGTTTGATGAAAATCGGTTGACCCGTTTAAAGTTATGAGGTTAAAAGCGGGGAAAGAAATCCGAAAATCTGCAAATAAACTCGAATAGGGTTTCAAATGAAAGCGCATCACGTGCACATTACAAAATAGTATGTCTTTTTACTTATATGGGAACTAAGGTTCGTTAAAATCGCGGTTTCCATATTTACGGAGATAAAATTGCTTGAAAAACTTGGTAATTCGAACCGTATCGCCTAAAGCATACTCAAGGGTAGCTCTTAAAAACGAATTTGTATAGAGACGAAATTGTTTATATCAATGTTAGTCATCTTACTATGCCGTTTTTACCCTTTATTTACGGAACCCTAAGAAGCTCAAAAGTATCTTTATATCTTATTTTATAAAGGCATTGTTTCGATCTTTCCACCGCTACGGAATAGTTTGAAACGGGCGTTCAGTTTCGACGTTTCAACTATTTATCAGGAAGTATTCTGTCTGCATAGTTTTTGGCTGCAGAACGGATTAGAGCGATTACGTAACTTGTTGCAAACTGTATTGGTTTCAAAAGTAAGAGTTTCATTTATTTATATCCGTGGGTGTTGCAAGTTATGACTTAAGGATTCGAAACGTGATGCTATCCTATAGACTTATTATCCATAGACTCAAGTGTCGTTTATCGCGCCATGGAGAGGACCATGCTCGGGGTTTCTCAGCGAGATTGAAACAATAATCCTCTCCTTGGTCTGGGTGTTTAATATAGTAAAGTAAAGTAAACATTTCTTTATTGATATAAACAAATGTTTAAACAAAGATGTAGACCCATAGGCTCCCGAACTACTGTTTTGCTGCTTGGGAATAGCCCGAACTAAATTAAGGATCACGGAGCGCTTTATCCAGTAATGCGCCAGGAGTTAAATTGAATTTATCATGTCTTGAATAATCCCTTTGGAAATTCCAAACATCTTGCCAAGAATGGGCTTAAGATGTCTATTAATAGACGGTAAAGTTCTAATAAATTTATTTTGTTATTCCACTTTGATTCCTTGTTAACCCCCGACCAAAAACGAGGGGTGTTATAAGTTTGACGTGTCTGTCTGTCTGTCTGTGTGTCATCATAGCTCCCGAACGGATGGAGCGATTTCAATTTAGTTTTTTTTTGTATGAAAGGTGAGTTTTGCGCGAGTGTTCTTAGACATTTGATGAAAATCGGTTTAAAAGTTATAGGCATTGGAAACGAAGGTTTTTCTTAAATTTTAAATTTAGGTTTATGTTTCTTGTGTAGCATGTTGCAAAGTTATTATTCGTTTAGTTTAAAGCTAATTCAAACATTTTTTTTTTTTTTTTGATACTTAGATGTTTACGCTTGTACACTAGTGTATAGTATTTTTTCCATCCTAAAGTTGCCTTTAAGATATCGCTCTAAAGCGATAAGGCTGCATTTCATCGTATGTGGATTTCGCTACTATTTTTTTGTTTTAGTGTACAATTAAGTGTTTTTGTATTGTTTAAAAAAATACAACCGAGCAGGTCATTTTCACAGAAGTGTGATCCACAATAGCATTTGTATTTTCAAGCGATGAAAATTGGGAACTGTAGAAAGTTACCGATATACACTCAGTGTAGTGTAAATTTTTCTCAGTGTAGTGAAGCTTTATAATAAACAAAACATTAAAATACGTTCTCTTTACTCATCACAAAAAAAGAGAGAAATGTCGTACAAAATCTATAAATCTATGGGCAGCCATATCGCTGATAGTCTCTAGCCTTGAATGAACACAAATAATCCACGAATGAGAATGTACAATTTTCAACTGTGCGAAGAAGTAGTTTATTTTATTTAGAATTCATTACTGATACAATCAATATGTTACACGTAACGAGAATAATCAACCCTAACAACCTTTTAAGTATTTCCTGAACTATTTTGCATAACGCTATCCAACTCAATATCGACATCTACAAATGAGCCGCTCGCACGCAAATCGTAATTTGCTGACCCTACCTTTTGTAGTGAGTATTCGTACAGTCGTTTGTTTTCTATTATTTTTTCCTTTTGTAGTTTTATCGGAAAGTAGGTATGTATTTATTAGTACTTTGTATGTATTTTTTGCGCTATGCTCGAGGTTTCTCTGGTATAGAATCAGAAAAGATGAATAAAAAAAAATTAAGGGTTCCGTTTATTGCGAGACACTTAAAAGACAGAGATTGTCTAGGTCTATTAATTATTGATGATGATTAATAATTGACACAAAAACTTTGAGATTTTACGGACAAAACTGAAGCAATCAATCAATAATCATAAATCTACAGCTGGCATTTATCTTAAAAAATACTTAGAATTAATGTGTTAAGGACAAAAACGGATTTACATTTTATAAAACTTAAATAAAGAGACTGCCACTACAGAAAGAAGATAAATTTTACACTATTAAAAAATTACATTTAAATTATAAACAATAAAGTTTTTAAACAAAATCTAAAATTACTGCGTTAATAATTCCACAACTGTATAACGAAACAATAACAAACAAGTATACTAAGAATTTTGTCTTCTTATTATTTTCTTTATAAAAATGCAACATTATTGCATAAAGCCGTTTAACTCTATGTTAATTTTACCTTAACAACACATTAAACCCGCTCTCGGTAACATTAGAGTTAAATTAGATTACGTGCAATTTTGTAAATTGTGCTTATGCATACCAAGTAGGTGAATTTTTATCAATTTTAATACAGATTTTTAACCCCCGTCAAAAAAGAGGGGTGTTATAAGTTTGACATGTCTGTATGTGGGTGTGTTTGTATGTTTGTCTGGGGCATCATAGCTCCCAAACAGATGAAGCGATTTCTAATTTAGTTTTCTTTTTGTATGAAAGGTGAGTTTCGCGCGAGTGTTCTAAGACATTTTTGATGAAAATCGGTTGACCCGTTTAAAGCAGGGAAAGAAATCCGAAAATCTACAAATAAACTTGAGTAGGGTTTCAAATGAAAGCGCATCACGTGCACATTACAAAATAGTATGACTTTTTACTTATATGGGAACTAAGGTTCGTTAAAATCGCGGTTTCCATATTTACGGAGATAAAATTGCTTGAAAAACTTGGTAATTCGAACCGTATCGCCTAAAGCATACTCAAGGGTAGCTCTTAAAAACGAATTTGTATAGAGACGAAATTGTTTATATCAATGTTAGTCATCTTACTATGCCGTTTTTACCCTTTATTTACGGAACCCTAAGAAGCTCAAAAGTATCTTTATATCTTATTTTATAAAGGCATTGTTTCGATCTTTCCACCGCTACGGAATAGTTTGAAACGGGCGTTCAGTTTCGACGTTTCAACTATTTATCAGGAAGTATTCTGTCTGCATAGTTTTTGGCTGCAGAACGGATTAGAGCGATTACGTAACTTGTTGCAAACTGTATTGGTTTCAAAAGTAAGAGTTTCATTTATTTATATCCGTGGGTGTTGCAAGTTATGACTTAAGGATTCGAAACGTGATGCTATCCTATAGACTTATTATCCATAGACTCAAGTGTCGTTTATCGCGCCATGGAGAGGACCATGCTCGGGGTTTCTCAGCGAGATTGAAACAATAATCCTCTCCTTGGTCTGGGTGTTTAATATAGTAAAGTAAAGTAAACATTTCTTTATTGATATAAACAAATGTTTAAACAAAGATGTAGACCCATAGGCTCCCGAACTAGTAAAAAACTGTATTTCAGGAGCCAATGGCTTCCCCAATATGCATAGTAAATTTATCTATATATGTGCCTATTATATTAAGTATATCAGATATCTAGTACCCGTAACACAAGCTCAGAGCTTACCACGGGGCTAGATGTTATTGTGTTAATTGTCTGGAAATATTTATATATTTATAACATTATAATAAATTTATAATAATATTTACAATTATAATTATAAACAATTATAAAATATTATTATTTTTTAAGTAGTGAACGACTGAATAAGCCTAAGAAGCATTATAATGATGGTGAAATGCAACCTACTTAGCTAATCACGCATTTATACCACAGAAACCTGGGCATTTGGCAAATATCCTGATTTGTGTGAGTTATAGTAGCGTGAGAACTGAACATGAAATAGCTGCAGCATGATGAATGTACCGATACACATCTGGATAATAACTTTGCCTACGAAATTACTATTTTCTAACCGAAATTAACCTATTTTGTTTCTGAGTAAAATATGGCTGAAAGCGTCTAAATAAATCTTATTAATAAAGACGTATAGGGTAATGCGTCGCCACTACTCAAAGGAAAGCGCAGGGGATTTTTGGAAAAAAAATCCAACAAAACCTTTCTCAGGGGAGGGGATGCTCGCAGGGGATTCTGGAGTAAGCCTAATGTTAAAACGAGTAAAAGCCTCGTCTATTTCCTTACTTTTTCTGTCATTTTATAAACTAGCGGCCTGCCCACGGCTTCACGTGGTAATTATTCAAATATCATATTAAATTTTTCCGTAAAAATCATCCTTGGAGTACTACAAGCATTTAGAAAAATAATTAGCCAAATTGGTCCAGGCGTTGTTTAGTTTTGCGCTTACCCAACACATTTTGCGATTTGTTTTTATATTATAGATCTCAATTTAGTTCTCATCTGAAAACCAGCCTTCTACCTAATGGTGGATCTGGATATATGCTTGTTAAAATCTGCAAATATACTAGTGTGGGGTATCAAATAAAAGCGCATCGCGTCCATATTACATAATATTATGTTGTGTTACATTTAAGGAAATTAAGACACTGGAATCGGGGGTTATTCTTAAATTTTAAATTTAGATTTATTACAGTTATATTTTCACTAACGTCATGTCTTTAGTGACACTCGCCTTGCTAAGAGAAATAGAATGACGTGTGAATCATAGAAATCGGCCCAGGCGATTGGTCTGTCTAGTTGGACTGAGGAACATAACATACATAGACTGTAACAAACATAACCGATATTATACAAATATATATAAAAAATATTAAAAAAAACCTACGGCTTTTATTTTTTTTGTGACGCCACAGCAGCTGAGGTCCCATGGCTGAAACGAAGATAAATAAATAAATAAATATTTCCGGACAATCCACACAACAACATCTAGCCCCTCTCTTAGGTTGTGTTACGGGTACTTGACATCTGATATACTTAATATAATATACATACATACATAGATATTTTTACTATACATATTAAACACCCAGACCAAGGAGAAAGTGCTTGCAGAACATACAAACACTTGACCCCTCGGCGGGAATCGAACCCGCTACCTCTTGCGCCGCAAGCGGACTCTCGCCCACCGCGCCACTGAGGCAGATAAAGGTAGCCATAAGTCAGTGTCCCTATATAGTATATAAACAAACAATTCACACAGCAACATCTAGCCCCGTGGTAAGCTCTATATATACATAGTCTCCATAGATATTCTACCTTTTAGCTTCCGACTTTAAAACTACAAATAAAAGCATCCAACTCGTAAATGTTTCACAACCTCGTTAACTTTTATCCACAACTCAGTTAGTAGCAATCAACTTGCAATCTCAAAAGGATTAGCCGCTACGTTGCGGATTAACAGAGGACTTTGTAAAGTTAATGTTTCTAGCTCTAAAGTAAGCTGTTGTTATGCGTATCATGTTGGCTTGACTTAAACTGTGAGCGTGTGAGGACATAGTTATGATTGAGGGCAGCGAACGGCATGTGGACGTCCTACGACCGAAAACAATAGTCAATAATGATTATTCGTTTCGGCTGTAGAAGACAGTAAGTAATAATCAACTTTCTATCTCAAAAGGTTTTGTCGCTATAAATAAATATTTCCGGACAACCATACAACAACATCTAGCCCCGTGGTAAGCTCTAAGCTTGTGTTACGGGTACTAGATATCTGATATACTTAATACAGGAGGTAATAATTTTGGAGGTTTTGTCTGTTCACGTCCATAAGTGGTAACCCTCTGAATCCTTACACGTGACCTCCGGGTGGTGCTAAGAACAGTCCCTGGTGGAAGGCTTCGGCCGCGGCTTGTCACCACCCCTCCGGGCTGGGCCAGTGCGTGAAGCGATTTTTTCGTGTTTCGTAATGTGGCCCGGAGAAGCCATCTACCTTCTTGGTCTTTATGTTACGTCTTAGACCACATCGTCCCTTTACATCAGGTGAGATTGTGGTAAAATGAAGGCTCATCCAGCATTAAAAAAAAATACAAGATACATACATATATAGATATTTTTACTATGCATATAAAACACCCAGACCTAGGAGAAAGCGTTTGCAAGACATACTTGACCCCTCGGCGGGAATCGAACCCTACCTCTTGCACCGTAAACGCACAGTCGCTTTGTAAAGCAAATTTCAAATTTCTCTAAAGTAAGCTAATGTGATGCGTATAATATGGGCCATAATTGACTATTATACGCTAGAGTCTAGCGTATAATGCGGTATGTGCGTATCTAGCGGCTAGACCAATAAACAGAACAGCATAGAACAAGTAGGAGCCTTTACGATAAAGACCTCCTCATCTATAATAAGTTTCCAAAGAGTTTGCCATTTCTCGCGACTCTTGTCAGTTGCTTTTTACACTACCGAATAAAAAAAGTTTTTTTTTCTTTATGTCTTGTAGAAAGCGCTGTAGCTATTTTAACGTAACGTGATAACACGTTGCCTATAACCAACGGACAATCAAGAGGTTTCCAATGACACTTAATTTGTCTAATTATGATGAGTAGTTTAAAGCTATGAGGGAACAAGATGAATCCATCCATAGCCATATACATATAATATACATTTTTTCGAGCCTGTGGTGTAAATATTAAATATTTCATACGTCCTGTAATCATCAAAAAATCATAATTTTCCGATGTACTTCGCCGTAGTTGGGTAAAAACTGTGGAGACTTAATGATGAAGTGTAAGAATGGAGTGAGTGAGATGATAGATGGTATAGCGAAATATAAATATCTTCTGCGAAATATAGGTCTTGAACCGACACCACAATGATGTGTATAATAATGTCTATGGATCCACTGAGAAACTCGATAACGATTCACTGCTAACGACAGCGAAGATTATTAAAGGCACTTTGTAACTCTAAACTGCTAGCAATAGTGTTTTTCCTTTCAAAGGGCGACTCTTGATAAAACTATGATTTTATTAGTAAAATCGAGGTGAGTAACTGTTAAAGTGTTTCAGTTTTCATTTTTACTTGGTTTTAGATGATTAAACTTAATTTAGTTGATATCTTAGGTTGTATTTATGTTCAATATGTTTGTTTCTTTGTATTTTATAAAATGGTAATAAATGATCTCGTATCTTGCTTATGCTACAAAATGCGTACATAGTAGAAAAACATTTAACAATCCCCGCAAAGCCGTACAGCAAACTTCCTATAAATATTTTTAAATCTCATAATATCGCGAAGCAGGTGATTTAAACTTTATCCAAGCTTATCCTTATCTTATAAATGCCTTCGTACCTATTATAGCGCGTTATCTGGACCTTATCTGGCTGATAGCGCAGGAAACGCAGATGGAGTGATAAGCAAGGACTTGTTTGGATAAGTCCCTTGCACTGTGGTGGCGTTTGACAGAGTAGTGTGATATCAATATTGAGAGCAGATGCGAACTGTAAGTATGACCTTAAGCTCGCAAATCTGCTACATGTGATCGGTCCTGCCGTGTTTATCGACTTCCGGAACATATAGTCACTGCACCTAATTTATTTACATTTAAATATTAGTTAAAATGATGGTTGATTGAGCTTGCGCTGATTATTTGAGGTCATACATAGAATTCAATTAATAAATTAAAAACAGAAATATGTATTAAATTTAATGACTGTAGTTTACTATTTCAACTACAACTTTTTAAAGTTTATTATTACTTTTGACAATTAATTCATTATGTGCACAAGAGATAAATTTATTAAATTGTAATGAATTTAGATTATTTTAAATTATACCTAAGTATTATGTTTAACCCCCGACCAAATCAGAGGGGTGTTATAAGTTTGACGTGTGAATGAAAGCGCATCGCATGCACATTACTAAATATTATGGTGTTTTCCTTTTGGAAATTAAGGCATTGGAATCGGGGGTTTTTTCTTATATTTTAAAGTGATTTATTTTAAGTTAGTATCGCATCAATATTTGACAAGTAATTATGAATTATACAAAATAAAATGACTATTTGACTATCATGTTGGCCGAGCTTAGGCCAATGCGAGCGCAGGCAAATTAATACAAGACGCCAGCCAACCGCGTAATGGCGCTGACAAACAAGTGCACACTATTGGCCGAGTGCCTTTGATTTATGCAGAAAAGCCGACAGCAGAGTGCCGCGAGTGGTGAGCGATCGCAAATTGAGACAAGCTACGCAAAATGTTTTCTATACACGTTGGCTTTATTCGGCTATTAGGCGAGCGACACCGAGCTATGGCAAAACAATGCAAGTATAGTGTCTATACGCTGGTGTTGGCCTTTACTCGGTATCGCTCGGCCAACATGAATAGGCTTTGGATATCATAATCCAAATACTTTTTTTTTTAGTGACTAATCAATTAGACTTTTTTGTTATACAAACATCTGCAAATTGAGTACATGTCCGAACAGTTACGAAAGCCAGATTCCACACCGAATTTAAATAAATTTCTTATTAAAATCACAATTATCATGCATCATTTCCATCTCTTGTTTTGCGCGACTGCCGCGCGGCGTACGCTACCCACGATTTCAGATGTATTTATAACCATATTATATATTATATATTTATACCTTTTTATAACCATGGTATCCTTAAGAACCCAAGGTCACTCCGAGAAGCCTGCGAAGACCCCAGGAATCTTCTGCGCTTTTGGTCGGAGTTGGGCTGGTTACACTAGCGCCCCACTCCACGCACAACAGACCACCTTTGAGTCTTAGTGCAGAAAAACAGGGCCCCCTAACTAACTAACTAACCATGGTTGCTATACTTACGTAAGTCATTTGAAATATATAAAATTATATGATAGTTCTCTCTCTGACTTAATCTACTTATTAAACATGCAATTAACTGCACTTTGCATACCTACACGACCACAAATGGGTCGTTTTCATACCAAAATGTCCCGCGTTGTAGACGCTCCCGCGTCAACGTCACAGTTAGATCGCAAATAATGGAAGAAGGATATTTATAAAACAATGGCTATAAAATACCTAATAACCTTAGATGTCCTGTAGGGATTTGTTAATTTTTACTACTCTTGGTTATTAAGATAAAGATTCAAATATCATCGTGGAAACAGTCAGTTATTTTGAGAAGGATGTAATTTAGTTCAACGTTGTTATTTCGTCGTTTTTAGCATAAACTGCCATCTGATAAATATTACTCAATAACATGGTTTGTTCTTTTAAGTTATGTATGTGGTGTAAATTTACTTTAAGTCGTATTTTTATAACAACTGTTTTAATAAAATGTTTCCTTAAAAAATGATTTAAGAGATATTTTTTTTATGATTTTCATAGTTCCATCTTTTATTTGATTAAATAATCAAACTATTTACTATTTTATCGCATTAGTGTTCAAAAAATAACCTTTCATTTATGTTTGTTGTTAATAAATAAACATTTTTAGCAAAATATGCAATCGGTGCATTTTTAACCTTAAACATGTGCCTATACCTCTAAATTAGCATTACAACGTTGTGCTGTCGCTATCATTATAAACTTAGATAAAGATTTGTTAAAAATACATAGAACTTAAAAATCTTAATTATCATAATAATCGCCTGGTATTCACCCTAGTGCATAAATATATATATATATATATATTTTAATACAATTTCACCTGATGTTAAGTGACAATGTGGTCTAAGATGCAGCATGAAGACCTAGAAGGTAGATGGCTTCTCCGGGCCACATTACGAAACACAAAAAAATCGTTTCACGCACTGGCCCAGCCAGAGGGTTAACACTTACAAACGTGAACAGACAAAACCGCCAAAAATAAAAAATATATAGGTATATAAATAAAGCATAAAGTACATTTAGCAGACTTTATTCACCCAGCTGTTATCGAGTGCATTAAGCCCACTATTTTAGTACATTTTATTCACCCAGGTGTAAATTGGTGATTTAAGTACACACACTTTAAGTATTTTCTTTAAAAACCTCAGCCATATTACTTTAATACAAAAATATTTTCCCTCAAACGTTTCTTTTACAATCTTCAAATTGGACCCAACTCACCCAAATAACTTTTTCACCTAAAGTTAACCACTCAGCGAAACAGCGGATCAAAGCTTGGAAAGTTCAATTTATAAGAAAATTACATATTTGTATCCCAAGTAAGTTATTTCACGCTGGCTACGGTCACGGGAAATACTGCAAAATCCAAAAGGTATATTGGTAACTTTTATTCTTTCGATATTGAATATAAGCGGGGCTGTTTGAAATATTTATACTTAAGTAAAAAAATGTTTTTTTTTTTTTTATGATCGATTCATTGACCACAACCTTACCTGATGTAAAGTGACGATGTGGTCTAAGATGAGACATGAAGACCTAGAAGGTGGCTTCTCCGGGCCACATTACGAAACACGAAAAAATCGCTTCACGCACTGGCTCAGCCCGGAGGGTGGTGACAAGCCACGGCCGAAGCCTACCACCAGAGACTGTTCTAAGCACCACCCGGAGGTCACGTGTAAGGATTCAGAGGGTTACCACTTACGGACGTGAACAGACAAAACCTCCATGTTGCTGGATAATCCTCACAACAACATCTAGCCCCGTGGTAAACTTTAAGCTTGTGCTACGGGTACTAGACATCGGATATCTGATATATGTACTTATTATAATGGACATACTATATAACCTAATCTAAATTGCTTTTTAACCCCCGACCAAAAAGAGGGGTGTTATAAGTTTGACGTGTCTGTCTGTCTGGGACATCATAGCTCCGGAAAGATAGAACGGATGGATCGATTTCAATTTAGTTTTTTTTTGTATGAAAGGTTAGTTTGGCCCGGTTGTTTTTAGACATGTTTTATGAAAGTCGGTTGAGCCGTTTAAAAGTTATGGGGGTGAGAGTGGGGAAGGAAAACCGAAAATCTGCAAATATACTAGTGTGGGGTATCAAATGAAAGCGCATAGCGTCCACTTTACATAATACATAATTATTATGTTGTTTTACATTTAAGGAAATAAAGACATTGGAATCAAGGGTTTTTCTTAAATTTTAAATTTAGATTTATTATAACTATACATATTAAACACCCATACTATTTTTATAATGCTGAAGAGTTTGTTTGAACGCGCTTCTTCTTCATCTTGAGAAGTACTGGTCCGTTTTGAAAAATTATTTCAGTGTTTTAGATTTTCCGCGGGAACTACCTATTTTCCCGAGGTAAATATATATATATATATAGCCGATAAATCGATAAATGAATAGCTCATTTATCGATTAAGGCCGATAAATCGATAAATAAATAGCTCATTTATCGATTAAGGCTATATATATAATATATATATATATATTTACCTCGGGAAAATAGGTAGTTCCCGCGGAAAATCTGAAAAACGGACAACGCTCTGACGTTTAAAGGTATTATAATAAATTGTAGTATTATAACATGTTGATTCTATTGATTGCGGTTTGGTTTCAAAAAGTGAGTTTGCCATTCATTACGAAAACTGAATTTACTCAAAATTATATAATACCAAATAACCCCCGTATTCCTTCCCGTGTTTTAGCTAATTAAATTTTAGCCAGTTATACAAGTTTTTATTAACAGAGAGTGAATACGTTTTTCTTCTTATATTTGTGATTTTGATTTAAAAATAACATTGCAAAAAGTCTAATGGTTGCAACTTGAACTCCCGCCCTTCACAGCCTTCATTCCAGCATTGCTTACTCTAACCAACTGAGCTATCAAATTGTCGTTCCTCGCCTCGAAATTGCTACATTCAAAAGCATCTTCCGCGCAAATTTCCCGCAAGGAATTTCTGTTAATAGCCTGAATACCTATTTATTCTACTAAAACCCTTTCTTGGCCTTGAAGAAGTCTAACGTGAAACTCTGCTATCAATCATTCTCACGACAGGCTTGCCTCATCATTTCGCTTCGCTGACGCAGCGTAGTGCGTTCTGAACGGTTGACGAAAGAAGTGATTTGGGATAAGGGTTTTTTTGAGATAGGTTTAAGTGAATATGGTTTTCACATTTGACTGACCGTAATGATCATTTTTTAGATTTTGTTTTACTTATAGTTATTATAGGTGTTATATAATATTTTGTAGGATGTCCAATTTACTACCGAAAGACATATTTTTTTTATTTGTATAAAGAGTTTCCTGAAAGATTGTATTAATTGTGATTATCACAACTGTTATTTGCCACTGAACTCAACTGTGCTGTATTGCTGATGTGTCAATAAATCCCTTGGGCAGCCTTTGCCTGTAAAACTGGTTCTTTAATCTCAAGATAGCTGTTATTTTTCTTCACAGTATTTTCCGATTTTGATTTAATGCAAAACCCTATCCGAACCGAAGATCGAACCACCATCTCATTCATTGGAAGCGAACGATAAACCAACTGAGCTAATTTGTATTTAAAACGAGCGCTGAAATTCAACTCCATTACCTATCGCGTGATCTGCTATTGTATTGTGTACTAGGATGTAGACCCTTGAAGAAGTATTTCGCGTGAAACTGAGAGCTTCATCAATCATTCAAGATGTGCTCGTACCATTTCTTTGCCGCTGACAAGCGTAGTGTATCCTGGTTGACGAAGGAAGTGATTTGGGATTAGGTTTTTAGAACAGATTTTCAGATTTAGGTACTACATATGTTTTGAGACGACAAGAAAGTGCTGTCAAGCCTTGAGTGAACCACCTAATATGCAATCTTTTTTCTTTTCTTTTGTTCCATTACAAGTAGTGTTTTTTTATTAAACTTTTACCACATTAAGTCCATGTCTTTTTAATTAACTTAACGTTAATGAGCTTACAATTATTATTTCGCACTTATGATTTATGTAGAAGACAATCGTTAGTACCTTTACTTATTTATTTTAATGAAAACAAATATAATTTAATAAAATTAGTAGTGTTAGTTAGAGTTAGTTTTATCATTGTAGTGTGTTGTGTTGTGATACCGAGCAAATGTTTACGGAAAGGCTCGGCTAGTTTTTTTTTTTTTGTATTGATGATAGATACTCTTGTCTACTACCTATCTTACCTGATGGTAAGTGTCGATGCGGACGAGAATGTTATGGTTCTCAAAGACCTATAAGGTACCAATTCACTCTTGACTTGAAGATACTCAGGTTCTATGTATCAAGAAATACAGTAGCAGGGAGCGCATTTCAAATCTTTGCGGTGCGAATTATGAAGATGGATGAGAATTGCTTAGTACGGATGGAATATCTACCAAATAAGGATGGTAATTCGCCGCGTGTCTGCTTGTCTTGAAGTGGAATGAGGTCATGAAGCAATAATAAGCAAGGAAAGATCTATACGGAACTAATTACATAAGTTTAGTTTAATGTTATTGATAGTCTTTGCGTTTGTGGTGTAAGTAAATGTACCTATTTATGTTTGTAGAGATGTATTCACTGTTTCTCATATATTAATTATATCTTAAACCTTGGTTATTTTACAAGTAACTACGTTGCTTACCATTTTATCTGAAAATAACCGCCCACTTTCCCGTTATTTCGACACCAAAGGCTGGATATCCTCGAATTTTCTACGGATTTCCGGAAATCTCGACAGAATAACTCCGCCTCCCACAGCCGTCTTAAATAAAACTTAGGGACTTATCTTAGGTGATATTGTTCTGCTGAGCAGAATACTGTGGTGTTTCTAAAGGGTTGCTACTTTCACTGACATCTTTCGACAGGTTTTTTGTCGTATACCAGCCCTCAAAGTGCATCAGGTACTCATCAAGAGTCCAGGGGGTAGCCGCCCCCGTAGTTGAAGCCGGGTAAAGAGCCTGGGCTCGAAGCCCCTCCCTGCGCCCTTAATCGAGGGACAGAAGACAGCTGACGACCGATTTTAGTATCTATAAATCACCTGACTATATTTTTTTCTAAAAAAATTATTTCATATCAATCTATCAAGAAAATAAACAAAACCATTATTGAATAATCTGAAATTCTGGTTACTGAAGTTTCAAGTTTCGAGAATTTCAACTAGGTTTAGTTGAATTTCACGAAAACTGGAAACGGGCGGAAGGTTAAGTAGGAATTCTCGATAAATCTCAAATAGCGAATTTTTGTCTCAGATGAGAGTCTTAATTTTTTTGTGAATGTCAAATCATATAAATATTGCGAAACGTTTTTGCACTTTAACAAATAAAAATGTTTATGTTTTTGTCTTGCAAAATGTGTATATACTGAACAACGAACCCTAGTTAATCTAATTTTTATCAAACTTTAAGCCCTTTTTAAGTGACATAGGCTCAGTTATGCAACCGTCGCAATCTGTGCCGCGGCTTCAGAACCGTCTTGTCCGATTCCTGCTCCAATTTGGCGTCGGTAGGTGGGTAATCCTAGACTTAGTGGCCCAACTTAGGGGGTTCAACAGCGAACATTCTTACTTGTTGTAAATTCTAATTTTTAGAATCGTTCAATTCCAAGGCTTTGCTCGGATCTGTTTGAAGTTTGTTAGTAGGCTCACGTATAGTATTGGATATTGGGCTCATGTGCTCGATAATCGAGAGAAAGCATAAGAAAATTTGCTTTAAAGTGGGTTGCATTAAGATAATACTTAAGATAAGTCTTTTTTCTTTTAATATTTGTAAATGTCTATTTACTAGAAATGCTTTAAAAACCAGCTAAATTAAAATATAATACTCAAAAATAACCATAATACTCTGCTTTGTTTTTTATTCAGATGATGCCGTGTGAATAGTTCGATGTTATTTATTTTATTTATAGCTCGCTTCTGGCAATCAAGTTTAACTATATAAACCCTTTTCTTTCAAAAAGCAACTTCATTTTCATTTTGAAATAAAAGTCCTAGTTCAGCAACATATACAAACTTTTTGCTATGCATTTACCTGTTGCACCAAAGAGGTTGTCGTGTTCTCGATAAATATAACCTTTATAACACGATAGTTATTCCACCTCCTCACGGCCATAAAAGCAGTACTCGACTCATACAACTCATGCATCCCGCTCTAATCCTCCGGGATACGCACGTAGATACATAAATCCGAGTTTCGGACGTGGTGTGAATCTCAGATAAAGATAAGGACTGGTTGGAGTTTTAAGTTGACAGTTGGCCTCTGTGTCGCAGTTTCAAGATGACAGTTGCTTGAGTCCTGAAGGTTTGTAATCATTGTTATAGCTGCGTGCTCTCAACAAAGGCCTCTTCCATTAAAATAGAAAAAAACCTTTTACTTCTTGTAAAACAAGTGTTTGTACATTATGTTCTGCTAACTTTCTCCTTGGTCTGTGTGTTTATTATACTTACATATAAGTATACCAAATTAAAAATATCTATGTATATTATAATAAGTATATCAGATGTCCAGCTTAACGCTTACCACGGGGCTAGATGTTGTTGTGTGAAATGTCCAACTACCAACAAACACCGATGTGAGACCAGATTTAAAGCCTTATAAAAGCAGTACTCGACTTAAAAGCCTAAAAACTTTGGCTGACAGCCTATGTCTAGGCAAAAGGCCAACCATGACTCAGTGACTTGCCGTTTCTGTGTGAGGCACTCTAGATGATCATCTGTTGCATTTCGATATGTCATAATGGATACCGTTGGGGAATAAGCGCCATCTGCGCAGCTAATCTTGAACTAATAACAATTTTGCTGATCTTATCAGAGTATAAACTGAAGTGGTTTTAGATTTGTTTTTACTTGGATTTTATTATCTACTCAATGCAGTTTTGAAGTCCATAATAAAACGCAAGCATAAGCGACCATATTTTCCTTCCCACTTCTGGGATACAGGGACTTTCTCGACTTTCTCGAGATTCGGCCTAAATTCACAACGATGGCCAAGAGTGTGTTGGAACATTCCCTTTGAACTCGTTAAAGTTCTCAGAACCTACCGGTTTCTTCAAAATAAATAAATTAAATTAAATTAGTTAAATTTCTCAAGAAGAAAAATCCAGAGGTGCGCGGCGGGGTTCGCACCAACGACCTGCTGAATAAAAGTCAATTATGCTCCCTCTTAGTCAACACGGATTTACTACAAACTACAATTGTGCAAAAAAGTGGCGAGGTGCGATTTCCAATAAAAAACATGTTACATTCTTTGCTAAAAACAGCTTTAGAGTAAAGTACCGTACACTACATCAACAGGACTTAAGAGTTATCCAGTTTCTAAAAGTTCAGCTCTTGAGAAAACCCATATATATCCCGGATAAGACTAGCCTTACAAATATCTTGTCGACCACGTCAGTGGCGCAGTGGGTTTAAGTCCTCTTCCAGTTCAAGTAGGTGGTTCGATTGTCGCTTAGTCCCAACACATACATTCGTTTTGGTTAGGTACCGTAAACAGCAAAAGTAAGTGATCAAAATCATCATTTACAATTCAATTTCTTATAATTGGACTTGCGCTTGAATCGTCAGTTTGCCAGTGTCAAGTTAAATCAAATTATAAAGTGAAAAAGATGTTACTCAGTTGAACGTCATTTTGCGTCATCATCATTTTGTGATTGAATTTTTTTTTTGTGAATTGTTATCATCATTTAAAAACATCTTCAAGTGTGACGTGCCAGATTTGACAAGTTCTACCAAAGTTTCAATTTCAAATGACGTTTTAAGTGGTTAAAATAGGTAGGTATCTGTGTCCCAGTCTGTGATCATAATGACACCGATTATCGAAATAAATATGATCACTTATCATTATTTGTTCCTTTATTTCTACCAACTACAATAAGTAAGTAACTTTTGACTTAAGTAATTGACTGTTTATAGTGTTATGGGGCCTTATTTCTTCAGTTTCTTTTCCTGTTGACTATACATAGATCGCAAACACAACGCAACGAAAGCAAAACCACAACGGTAATATTTTTTTAGTGCGGAGCGTTCATAATACATACGTGTTTAAGAAAATGTTTTGTTATTATTTAATCAATAAGCAAAAAGGGTACACACGCTATTGTCTGCAGTGTTGTAATATTTAAAATAAAAAACACCACGTTAAGCAGCTTGTGGGACCTTCATTTTCGAAGGCAGTTGTCAAATCTAGGTATGTGTGTATCTATCTAGGTTTCTTTTTACTATCTTTATAAAATAATTTACATATTTACAAGAATTCCTAATAATAATGAATACATGTCAGATCTTTAATGTTAAATGTTTTCTCAAATTATATGTTATGTCAAATTATAATTAATTTTAAATACATTTAATTGACTTGTTAAGTAAACTTTATTCCGCTCTCTGGTCGCTTATTCAAATTTCAAATTCAAATAAATACCGTTTTCAGCATTAAGTAGAATGATAAAAGAGGCTGGTTTTTGCATAATTTGAACCATGCGAATGCGGGACGGGTCGCTATAATATAAACAAAAAAAATCACAAACTTCAAACTTTGGCAAGTGCAACTCTTTGCCAAAGTGTTAGTATTCTAGATCAACTGGACTTAGTAGTAATCCAGTTTCTAAAAGTTCTGCTTTTGAGAAACCCGTTAGATCCTGGATCAGACAGCCTTACAAATATCTTGTTGACTGCTCTATCGGCGCCGAGGGTTTGTAGTTCAAGTAGTTGGCATTGACATTATTTATATGACGTGTACTTAGTTATAAATTAGATAATTTTAATTGTTAATGTATTCCAGATTTTGACATTAGTTATTACTTATTATATTTTGAAAAAGTTGTGGCATTGGGCAACCACGCTAAAACCCATATTGTGACTTATAATGTATATTATCAATAAATGACTATTATGACTATTATTATTATTATTATGACTATTGGTTCGACTCTCGCTGAGGGATCGATGAGTATTTATGTAGCTCTTGTTCCTTGTTGAACAAGAAATAATGTTAATGAATTTTAATTAAAAAAATATTTTGTTAAATTTTTCAGCGCCACGTTCGTGCCAGGTTTTTTATATTGGAAATTTTTAGCTATTTTGGTACAGTACACATTTTTACAATTATTATCTTTGATAGAGGACTATAAATCACAAAATAAAACTATACATATCTATTGCCTACTGATTGCAAAAAATGCTAAGACTTGCTTTAATAACTGCCAAAAACGAGGCGTAACTATTACCAAGTATAATATAAATACTTTATATCTAATACAGCTTAATGCCAAAATCAAGGCCCGGTACAGGGTGTAAAAGGATAGTTAACCTGCTCCATCTTGCTGCAACTTAAATGTCCGCCGCAGTGCCAAGTCTCGGAGCTAAAGTACCTACTATTCTTATATCATCCAGCCAAATGGTCTAAAGGTCACTGGCTTTTGGACTAGTTAGTCAAGAAATCCTTTAAAAGTAGGTATATTCTCACCTTGTTGAAATGTTGCATTATTTTAACCTAATACTTATCTGAGACCTTTGCCCAGCAGTGGGACAACAATGGCTATAGAAAAAAAAACTTGAAGGTGTATAATATCTCGTTTTTGGTACCAGAATAAATAGAACACCCTCTAAGTTATAATTGGGTCGTTGCACTACTCGCCAGTACCATTTTTAGGCTTCCTTAGCCAACTGACAAAAAATCCTTATGAACTCGTCATGTCTGTCTGTCTGTCTTTTATACTAGCTGACCCCAGCACACGTTGTTTTGCAAAATCAAAAATAGACATTAGCCGATACTCAGACCTACTAGTAAAAACTTGGTTTCGGAGGAATACGGTAACTAACATTGTGACATGGAAATTTTATATATTAGATTTTCTAAACCTAATAGTTGGAGGAAAGGCACTTTAATTTGTGGGGTGGGGCCTTATTATAAAATAAAATAATGATAGAACTAAAAAACATATCTGATTTCACCAAGCAAACTTCCAATAAAGGTTGGTTTGAACGAGATCTAGTTAGCATTTTTTATTAAACGTCATTATTCGTAAACCGCACATTACCTTTTATGTACATATATAGTTAGGAAACGGTGAGCGAGGTCAGTACTTGCAAGGGTAACCCATCTGATAGCAACTTTTTGATTTTTTTTTCTTAGATTTTCTTTTATTCACATTAAGTGTATGAACTTTTGAAATACATGAAACCCTTGATGTATGAGTTCAGTAAGGATTCTGATCAAATATACAGTCGTGGTCAACTAATTAGGGACATGCAAGATAGTGAAGAACAATAACCGGTTATGTACGTACAAATATAAAACCCTATTGATTTCTCAGTAACTATTATTTGCATAATTATATATGCTTTAAGTTTTTTTATATGCTTTAAATGGCTGTAAATAAAAGAATAAGTAAATAGAAAAAAGTATTTAATATCAAAGGTTGACCATGTATTAAATTTTAAGGTATAATTCTGTAGCTGGACATTTAATTAAGGACAGTAAACTATAATGAAAAATAGAGTTAAACAAAACTAATAATCTGCAGTATTACATTATTATTATTATTATTATTATTATTATTACATGGTGGGAGCGCTTGTGGCGCCATCTACTGTTACGGTGGTGGTGTTGAACCGGAAAACAAATTAAAGCGGAAAATCGTCTCTCTCTTTCATATATTAGGTCCTTACATATGAAATTGGCGTTTTGTATGGGAGGAACAAAAAGTCGAATATTTTTTAATATAATATATTTAATTAATCAAAGTATGAACCATTATTTTCTATGCACTTTTGCCATCTTATAGGTAGTTCATTGATCCCTTTACTAAAAAAACCAGTCGGACGGGAATCAATAAAATCTTTGAAGGCGATTTGGACTGCCCCATCGGAGTTGAATTTTTTCCCTTGCAAGAAGTTATCCAAATTTCGAAAAAAATGGTAATCTGTTGGAGCAAGGTCCGGGGAGTACGGAGGATGTCTTAGACTTTCCAATTGAAGCTCTTCTAATTTAGTAGCCGTCCGTTGCGCAGTGTGTGGTCTAGCGTTGTCGTGAAGCAGCAGTGGCGTGGAGCGATTGACCAGCCTAGGTTGTTTAGCCGCTAGCTTTTCCATCATGGTTTGCAATTGCTGACAATAGACATCAGCCGTAATAGTCTGGCCAGATTTGAGAAAACTGTAATGAACAATACCGGCACTAGTCCACCAAACGCTTACAAGTAACTTTTTTGGGGTTAATTTTCGCTTGGGGCAGGATTTGGCTGGCTGGCCAGGATCCAACCATTGCGCTGAGCGCTTCCGATTATCGTAAAGAACCCATTTTTCATCACAGGTAATGATTCGGTTTAAAATACCTTCATTATTGTGCCGGTTTAGTAATGTAACGCAGCAGTCGACGCGCGTTTGCCGGTTTGCTTCAGTCAATTCGTGAGGTACCCACCTTTCAAGCTTTTTAATCTTCCCAATTTGCTTCAAGTGAATTAAAACAGTTTTATCACTAACACCGCAGCCTGCAGCTAACTCGGACGTGGTTTGCGATGGATCCGCTTCCACAATAGCCTTCAACTCTTCATTATCAACTTGAGTCTCAGGCCGTCCACGGGGCTTGTTCTGCAAGTCGAAATTTCCAGAACGAAAACGTTGGAACCAAAAACGAACTGTGTTTTCTTTTGCAACACGACCGCCATACACATCATTCACCCTTCGAGTTGTTTCCGCAGCACTAGTGCCACGGCGGAACTCGTACTCGTAAATAATGCGATATTTTAAGTTTTCCATTTTGTAAAATGAGTGACGCAAACAGAAAAAAACAGAAGAAAAAAAACAAATGAATGACGATCATCGAAGCACAAATACATGAGTCTATAGCTGTACAAATTTGAATTTGGAATTCCTTACCAAAGAGGAGAAATTTGTGATTAAAGTGGCCAGTACGAAAAACGCCAATTTCATATGTAAGGACCTAATATAATATCTTTAACAGCTCCATTTTATTACGTGTAAAATCAGTACCCAGTAGCAAAACCTTTGTTAGTAATTACCGCTTGACACCGATGTGGCATAGACATTATCAGTTTCTGGCATGTTTCGACAGGAATGTTTGCCCATGCCTCACAAAAAGCTTCATTAAGTTCATCTAAAGTTGTGGTACGATAAGTGGCTACTTTTTTCTTGATTTCGTACCAAAGGTGCTCGATTGGGTTAATTTTGACTGAACGGGCGGTATGTTTCGGGTCGTTATCATGCTGAAACGTCCATATAATAGGGAGATGCTCCTCAGCATAGGGAAGCATCGTTTCCTCTAATATTGCCTTGTATTGATGTTGGTCTAAGTTACCCTGAACTTTCCTCACAGGTCCCACTCCACGTCCAGAAAATGAACCCCACATTTTAATGTTTCCACCGCCATGTTTCACCTGCTTTTTTGTGAATCTTGGATTCATTTCCGCTTTTACTGGACGCCGTACGTATTGCCTTCCATCTGAAGAAATCAAATTAACCTTGGTCTCATCAGAGAATAATACATGTTGCCATTGGGCGTAGGTCCAATGTCCATATTTACGTGCAAACGCCAAACGAGCATTTCTATGTTCTTTCTTCAACAACGGTACTTTGCGAGCCACTCTTCCGAACAACCCTGCTTCTACCAGACGTCGTCGAACGGTTCTCGCTGAGACACCAGCTCTTTCGTCTGTCCCAAACACTTCGTGTTTAATTAAAATAGAGCCTAGAAACTTTCTTAGCTAACCTGGTTATCATTCTATCTTCTTGCGGAGTTGTTTTTCTCGATCTTTTTGTTCTGGGCACATTTAAATCTGTGTTATTGCGTCTGACATGTTGCACTGCATTGTATACCATAGTTTTTGAACAATTTAAATGTTCTGCTATCCTTCGGTATGGCCAACCATGCTCGACAACAAACTTCATGATAATTTTTCGTAGTGTTGGATCGCAACTTTTATTTTTACCCATTTTTCTTCAAAATATTTTTCAAAACTTAAAATAAATATCAGTATTGCCGCCAAAACAACCACGAAACAATAAGAGAAGAAGTAAAAAAGTATTGAGATTCAAATTTTGGAAATAGAACGCAATATCTCAGTGTCCCTAATTAAATGGCCAGCCAGCATTATTTGAACAAATAGCACTACGATAATCTATCAGCTATACTGTAAAGAGGTTTAATGTTTAAGAAGTTGTTATTGTTTGTATAATCGGGCACATAAATTACTAATTATACTTACATGTAAGAGATATGAAATATGCTTTAGACTCGTTGGAAAATAAAAAATAAATTCACAATTCGGTTTAACCAAAGAGTGTCCCTAATTAGTTGACCACGACTGTATGTATTTTCAAAAAAACTTTCTCTTGTAAAATCTATCTTTATAGTAGATCTATGCAGGTGTATAGCTAAAAACTAAAATGATAAATATGACCTGATCATAATAAAGTGTGTAATACATACATAGATATGACACTCCGGACAATCTAGAAACCACTCAGTAATTGGTGGGCGGAGAGCAAACAAAGGTGGAATTAATCCAATTTTGAGGATATTTCGCCTCCGCAAATTGCTTCCAAGGAAGATGACTGTTTTCTTAGTTGATTGGCTACAGGTATCTTAAATCTAATGGAATAAGAAATTAGTACGAACTAGGTATATATTTTAGTAAAAAAATACTGTAGTAACATAATATTGCAAAAGGGGAGATACTAATAAATCTGCCTTAATTTCCTTGAAATTAAAACGCCATAATAATTTGTAATGTACACGCGATGCGCTTTCATTTGATACCCCATACAAGTATATTTTCTGATTTTCGGTTTTCCCTCCCCACTCTCACCCCCATAACTTTTAAACGGCACTACCGATTTTCATGAAACATGTCTAAGAACCCCCGCGCCAAACTCACCTTTCATATAACAAAAACTAAATTGAAATCGCTCCATCCGTTCGGGAGCTATGATGTCCCAGACAGACAGACAGACAGACAGACACAAAAACAAGGCCTTAAATTAAATATTCTCCTTAGACGGGACCTAGAAAATAGTTAAAATTTTCTTTGAATAACGAATTTTTACTCACATAGTTAACTATTATGCCCATATGAATTTCATGAAGTTGTAATGTCCCAACGGGGCTCATGTAAGGGTATATATAAAACTTAACCCCATTTGTAACCACATGAATCAACGAATAAATGAATATGATTATGTTAATTTTAATTGTAAGTAGTATATTGTATTTTTTTACGGTTATACCGCAATATTTTTTTCTATTTCTATTAAGTTAAGGAAACGCTCGTGAAACAGAAACAAGTATAAAGAGAAGTTGAAACACTAGCACTACAGTTAGAAAACTATTGTTATACAAAATACCCTAGACATACCCCTAAATGGAATAGACCTTTGGTTTCAGGAGACATACGAAACGACAAACTTATAATATTTATTTTTTATGAAGGAAATATTATTCGTGAATAGTTTTATTAGACACTATTGAAACCATTATGGATATCCATTAGTAAGACTTTTATAATGATCCAGAATCAAGGTTGGAGGGATCTTTCTTATACAATAAACGGATATCTTTACAACAAAGAAAGAAAATTAGATAAATTGGAGTATATGTCTGCCTCATTGGCGCGGTGGCGGGTTCGATTTCCGCCGAGGGGTCATATTTATGTTTGTATGTTCTGCAAGCACTTTCTTCTAGGCCTGGGTGTTTAAAATACAATACAATACAATACTCTTTATTGAAACACAAAAATATAATACAACAGAACAATGCTTAAGAACTAAAATACAATAAATAATAGTGTAACAATGGGCGGCCTTATCACTAAAAGTGATCTCTTCCAGACAACCTTTGTTGTTGTTGTTTGTTGTGTTTAATAAAACTATGTGTGTTATATTAAGTTTATCAGAGGGCTAGTACCGTAACACAAGCTTAGAGCATACCACTGGGCTAGATGTGTGGATTGTACAAAAATATTTATTTTTATATCCTATTTTCTTATCTCTAGTATTCCACCACCACTCCGCATTCTACCAACACAAACATTTAACTCAATAACGTACATTTTACAACCATTAAGATTCACGGGATACCTTTTCGGAATTTTGGACTGGATTCAAGACGATTTATAAAATAAATTGAGCCTATTCTCCCATAGCGGGTATTATTGCAACGCGCCGTTATAAACTCGTTTTAATTTAACGGAATATATTCGCATTAAATAAATAAATAAAAATTAATATTTCCAGACAATTCACACAACAACATCTAGCCCGTGGTAAGCTCTAAGCTTGTGTTACGGGTACTAGATATCTGATATACTTAATATAATAGTCATACATATATAGATATTTTTTATTATAAATATTAAACACCCAGACCAAGGAGAAAGTGCTTGCAGAACATACAATCACTTGACCCTCGGCGGGAATCGAACCCGCTACCTCTTGCGCCGCAAGCGGACCCTCGCCCACCGCACCACTGAGGCAGTAAAAATTTTAATAAAATTTTATTTTAATTTAACGGAATATATTCGCATTAGATAAATAGATTTCACGATTTGTAATTTTTTCTCTCCATCCACGGTTGACTGGAAGATATTGTTTTAAGCAATAAGACCGCCAATTACGCATTCTAGGTTTAGTTTTTATTTTGTTATTGTATTGTGTAATAATTTTCTATCAATAATAAATATAAGCCGTGTTGGCTAAGTGGGAGGACACTCGACTTTCATTCCGAAGGTCGTGGGTTCAAACCCCGCCACGCACCTCTGGATTTTTCTTCTTGAGAAATTTATGTGCGCTTTAAACACGTGCTTTAACGGTGAAGGCAAACATCGTGAGGAAACCGGCATGTTCTGAGAACTTTAAAAGAGTTTGAAGGACATGTGACATTCACCAACCCGCACTTGGCCAGCGTGGTGAATTAAGGCCTAATCTCTCTCGTCAAGAGAGAAGTCCCTGTGTCCCAGCAGTGGGAACGTTAATAGGGTGATGATGATGATGATGAATAAATATATATCTTTCGAGACGAACGAACATGGGATATATTCGCATTAGAGATAAAGTATGTTTCACGACGGACAAACATGTGTCTTCGTTAAACTAATGTGTTTCAGCTTTATACACTCGATGGCATAAGGGAAAGATTCTAGGATACGATATGAAACTCAGAGAAATATCTCTATTTCTTTCTCTTTCATTTCAAATCATTTCGTTTTACTTTGCCCAATTTGAAAGGAGATGCCTATTAAATATTATAGAACTTATATTACGTAAATTATTTTTACTGTAAAATCAAACATCACTATTAATAAATAATGACGATTGTCTTTAATATATATATAATTATAAGAATCTACAAATAATGAAAGCATAAATCAACCGACTTCGAGTGTAACAAAATTGGGTTAATAGATCATAAGGCCAGTTTTGCGGGACCGATTGTAATAAAATTTAAAAAAGATAACATTATAATATCCTACTACTATTATAAAGGCGAAAGTTTGTAAGTATGGATGTATGGATGTTTGTTACTCTTTCACGCGAAAACTACTGAACCGATTTAAATGAAATTTGGTACACAGAATCCTTAGAGCCTGAAAAATAACATAGGCTACTTTTTACCGCGGGAAAACGTCATTCCGCGGGAAAATACATTATAACGCGGGTAACACCGCGGGGCACAGCTAGTTTATAATAATATTGAGTTTTTTGTTTCCCGATATTTCGGCACAGTTACATGCGCCATGATCACAGTCAAACAGGAAACTCAAAACTCTAAATCATGATAAATATCCCGTTATAAAGCAAAAAAACACAGTCAAAATTAGTCAATAGAGAACATAGTCTAAGTTAAACATAAGTGACATACTAAAAAAAAACAATAAGAATCTGTTAAGTAAGTCTTTAAAATATAACAGAACAGGCAGCGAAAGCTACTTTATTTTACATACCGATTTAATAAATATATCCATACAATTTCCTACATAATTAATTTTCTTAATTCATTATTTTAACAAAACAAACAGTTTAAATATAAATCTTCCGAGTTTCGCATCCATAAACCATTCATGCACCATTGACAAGCTGCCAAACACTATTTCGTACAATTCTAGTTTCTTTGGCTTAACAGATAATGATAAAAGACCAGACCGGAGGCAAGCTATGAGGTTTTGGCACGGTTTCCTTGGCAATCGGATTGCTGAAAAGGGTTTCCGGATTTCCCATCTATATGATAATCATTCCTACTTTTCAGTTTATTAACCTGGTGTATAAAATGGAGTGTGATTGAAGGGTGTTTGAAGCGATTCTTAAAATGCGGACTTTGTTTGTTTTTTATCCGACTGTGCAACGCAAAAAAGGTAATGTGTTTAACAGTCTATGTAAGTATGCAAGTATAGTATGGCCACTGAGAGATTGCGTTTTTGACACTTGTCCATTTGCCATGACTAGTGATGTACCTCAGATATCATTTAGTAACGTTATTAATAAGATTTACTTACGTTGTAACATTGCATTTATTAGGCATATTTTTTAAACATACCATGATTTGACGGTTTTTAGGTCATAATATTGTTAAAATTTAAACCATGATAATTAAATTATAAACCGTTAAAAAGTTATATATTTATTAAAGTTAGTAAATTGAACGACAGTTCGAAGTTACACCGCCGCCCATTCGATCACGACCAGACACAATCTAAGAAGCCAGACTAGATTGGATTCTACTTAGGTCCTTACTATTATTTAAGATTTAGTGTGCCTGTAAGTAATGTTTTAAACCTACATTTTAGTTTAACACTATGGAATAAAATAAGTTTTTTTTAAATACGAGTTTATAAACCATGCACGATGATTCATCTCCCATCTCTAGATAGGTCGGCATGCGCATTAAGTATTACAATGACAGCTATCGTCTGTACTATTAAGAAATTCAGGACTTGATAGGCGTGATTTTAATGACAGCTGTCAGGAACGCAATCTAAGAGCGGCCAGACTATAGTATACTTAGTACGGCGAGTGACACTAAAGACATGACGTTAGTGAAAATTCAACATGGCGACTCCAAGATGCCATTTAAATATAATAAATGTCAATAAACTATGTCTTATGAGGTATTGTTGGATAGGCATTTAAAAATCGTTTTTAGTTTTCTTGCGTCACATTTTAATCCGAGTTTCGGATAAGGAGCTAGATTAATTTAAACTTGTGTTACAACCATTCTCACAATTAACTCATTTTACACTATTTTTTTTCTCAATTTTTACAGTCTATAAAATTCACTGTAAAATTTATGTTCACTATAACATGACTGTAAAAAAAAACCCTAAAAAAAGTTAATAATTAGGCTAGTTATTTTCGTAATTAATTCGTCCAGTTTTAGCAGACGTCGGACACATTAAGAGAATCTATTAGACCGGCTTTAATCCTGTTTTGGATGTCTCTTAAGCCCGACTTAGTCACCCTCACGAAAACAGGCAGAAGTACGAGAAAAGCTTTAATTCTTAAAATGAAGTTTAACAGAATAGTGTGTGAAAGAACTATGTAGCTATATAGGTACAAAGTGGGAAAAATATATAGAAGGTGCAGTGTTAAAACCCGACAAAAGCAAATAAAAAATAAATATAAATAAATAAATATTTCTTGGGTGTTAGGTGACTGATATACTACTACATAGATACATTTTTTTTATTGTAAATACATACATATGAAATAAATCGTAAATACGTTTTAATAGCCTACTAGAATCAGAATTTTTTGCTCTTTCTAGTGATCTTTACAGTTAACGTACACTGATTTTGAACACTTTTATCGGAGTTTATCACTGACGTCCATAGACAGTCAGACAGTCATAGACAGATAGTCCAGGACATAGGCCTCCGTCAATGGCAATGAGATGGAATGGGTTTGCCAACTCGCAACGCTCGGCAGGAGGGTTTGCGAGCTAATTTGTACTACTTTCCTAAATCTTTTGAGTAGCCCGTTTTACAAAATTATCCATGAAAAAAAAACTGTATACAAAGATTTAAAAAGAAGATATATTTATTTGTTTATAATTAAACTAATTATGTGTCGTTTTTGATCATCCGGTACTTGTAGTCGATATGCTTCATGACTTCACGTCAAAATAGCTACAGCGCCCTCTAGGGGACATAAAGATAAAGAATTAGAAAAAATAACTTTGCCTTGTGGGGTACGTAATGAAAGACTTATAACAATCCAGAACTCCAAAATAAGTCAAATAGACCCAAAATAGCGTTCAACTAAGTATCATCTTTTCATTCTTAGATAAAATCTTATGATATTATTTTATTCAACTTGACGCTGGCAAAATGATGCTTCAATAACTATAAGAAAGTGAATTGAATAAGATAAATAAAAAGAAAGTTTAAAAACTAAAGTGCGAACAAACACAAGCTCTAAAAGATACGAAACGAGTCTAAAAGATACAAACGAGATGATAGTCTCCGCTGAAATTTCACTTACCTACAAGTAGTATATTTTAATGTAGGTAGTTTTACTTAAATACCACATCACGCAATTCCTAGTTTAATTTGGAGTATTTAGTCGTTTCGCACCGAGAGCCGTTCATACCACGGTATGAATCCACCAAAGTTATTTTGAATGCATCGTTTCGCACCGCAATGATTGTAGCCGTTTAAAAAATGGGTAGATTCGGAGCACGAGTAAAAGTACTTACTGTACAATGTACAGAAATGAAAAAAGTAGTTATAGAAAAAAACTTATTGGATTAAGTACTTAATTATATTATTTTTTCTTGTTTCAGGTAAGACATTTCTGAATGACGGCTTTTTCAATTCTGCTATTATATAGGATTTTATCCAACCCAGAAAGAATTATCAATTTTCAAATGCAGCCCTTTTGCTGTACGACACCGCACACATATCTACAGTAAGTTCCAATTTCTTGTCGTATTAACCTAACCATATTATATTATGTTTTTTTTTAATTTATAGTGTTATTTATGGGCTTTGCGGTGCATACGGTGCCAGTGTATCTCGCACCCGTCCCTCACGCATAAGGTATATATACTGTCTATGCAGGCCCCTTCTCAGGCGCTAGCCATATTATAAGTAGCAACTTCTGACAGGCGTCCCGAGACGTATGCATTTTTATTAACCCCCGACCAAAAAAGAGGGGTGTTATAAGTATGACGTGTCTGTCTGTCTGGGACAGTGAGGAAGGAAAACCGAAAATTTGCAGATATACTCGAGTGCGGTATCAAGTGAAAGCGCATCGCGTGCACATGACTAAATATTATGGTATATTTTACCTTTAAGGAAATAAATGCATTGGAATCGGGGGTTTTCCTTAAAGTTTAAATTTAGATTTATTTAAATATACGCATTTCAAGTGCTCAGTACTATTTACTAGGTGGTAAATAGTACTGAGCACTTACTGGTTACTCAAGGTGATCATGGAAGAACAGCGCTGTGGTTTGACTCGCTCAATCACAGCATAATGCTGATTGATCACTTTTTTGTTACATTTATTATTGTTTTTTGTTTATTTTAAGGTATATTTTGTTTTGATTCTGTGACAAATAAACATTTCTTTTTTTCTCTCTTTCTCTTTCTTTCTTACTTCATTAGAAAAATTATTTACACTTAACGCCACGATACAAACAAACAACCTACCTATCCATCTTTAGGTACTCTTTTTTTTATTGTTTTATGTGGTTAGAGTGTTACTGGACTGTAGTTTACTATTCTGCTCTCTTGCTTATGAGGTCAGTATTGTGATCGCTTTTTTCTCGGTTCTTCCTCAAATCATGTATAATTATAAAAAGTCAATCATTTATTTCAGGCATCTCAGGCCCATATAAACATATACCTTACAGACTAGCATACATACAAATATAATTCTGATATACTAAAATATCATCTTGTCTGCTGACACGATCACACATCATCGGCAAACATAAGAGAGCTTTTGGTAAGTTTGCTATATTTAAATATTTTGTTGCCCCATTTGCGTCCCTGATTTTTCGAACCGCTCCCCAAAACTTGTCCACGCTCAAAATTCATCATCATCAATCATCAATTATAATTCACTGCTTATCCTTGCAGCTGTTAAGAACCGAAGGAGTTTCTTTTACCGAAGGAGGACGACCTCTGTGGCTCAGTGGTTGAAGGTCCGCCAGAGGCGCAAGAGGTTGCGGGTTCGATTCCCGCCGGAGGACATGATAATGTACTATCAACAATATCTGTTTTCGGGTCTGGGTATTTCTATGTATCATATGTATGTATTTACAAAAAAAAAATGTATCTATGTAGTATATCAGTCACCTAACACCCGTAGTACAAGCTCTGCTTAGTTTGGGGTTAGATGATGCTGTGTGATTTAGTCCAGAAAAATAAATATATTTTTAAAATATATATTGATGCTTAACTAAGTCCTGACATCAGCTTACGCAAAAAACTTCGCTCACTTTTAAAAATAAACAAGAAAAAAGAAACAAAAACTATTGCCTTCGCATCGCCAGTTTATATAATAGGAAGTGATTTTAGTTTTGCAACCATTGCGCTGTTTAGATAGCAACTTGCTTTTGAAATAAAACAGCCGCTGATCTGCTAAGAGATAATAAAACTATTAAAACTTCAACGGGGAACATAATATCATGATTTTTAGTGATTTTTGTGTTTGATAAACTGAGGCTTATTATACTGCCGTGATCATGATGCTTGAAACAGCGTTGAAATATCGGAAAAAAATCATATATCTTTAAATAAAAAATCATCAAACCATTGTATGTTACTCGTACCCTTTTCAATAATTTGAGAAGTTAGTAATTAAACTATTTTCTTTTCTCACTTAAAACAGTCTCACACCAACTCGTATTTTATGTTTGTGTAACTTTCAAAATTTTACATTGTTACCGGTTCTTGGTGATTCTTTCTTGCAAAAGCGTAAAAATATCGGACCCTCAAAAATCAGCTAATCTTATCTTAATGTTACTCGTACCCTCGTTCTCGTTTCTAGTCTTAATATTGTTAAAACCCATAATAAATGAATAAAATAGTAAAAAAAACTATTTAATTTATATAAAAAAAAACATTTTCAAATAGGTCACTCGTATTTTTTTGTGTATGCTACTTTAAAAAGGTTATATATAGTGTTAAAGGTTCTTGCTTATTCTTTATTTTATTTGATACTATGGTATTATAATACTAAATATGAATCTCTAAGAGAAATTGACACTATAGACAAAAAAATTGTAACAGAACTATAGATATATCTAATTCCTGTGACATATTAATTCGAACAAAGAACAGAATAGTACATACCTACCTACTTGTCACTATAGACAAAGATATATCTAATTCCTACCTACCTAATACAGACAATAGAATTGTAACAGAGCTATTTATATCTAATTCCTGTGACATATTTATTCGAAATTGCACAAAGAACAGAATAGTTTCCTCAATAAACCTACACTAGGCCCACTTATGACCAGTCCTACCAATAACCGGACCCAGATAACCCCTAGCTTAACGTTAATAAACGTGACAACAGACATACAAACATCCCTGTCACATTTACCTTGATTAAGGTTTTTGCGTTCGTGACAGTAAGTATTAATGAAAAACCGGGTCAACAGTGTATAGAGGCAAGGAACGGAACTAAAAGACGGTGCTTTTGCATTTTGACCGAGCTAAATACGGAAGAGGGTAAGAAGCATTTATTATTTTTAAGAAAAGTCTACTAAAAGTGTACTTAATGCACCTGGGTGAATTGAAACTGTAAATGTTTGAATTTACTTAAAATATGAAACGAATTGTTATTAGCTTTATTAGTAAATCACTCAAAATGTTTGCATGCTTAACCCTGAGTAGAGTATAATTGAAACTAGCTATTTTTAAGACCTTTGTTATCTGTAATATGCTGATGCAAATAAATAACTTTATTATTTTATACTTTTTAAAATCGACAGACGATTTCTGAGATATATGGGATTAAAAGCAATGAAAAATCGCTCCACCACATCTTGAAAAACGTGATTCTACGGCCAGTGATAAAATGCATGTTAATTGACTATATTATTAAGATTTCTTTATCCGTAATTCAAACCCGCTGAGCCGCTGTTATAGTCTGCAGACATACGAGTGAAAAAAAAAACTACAAACTATGGTACTAAATTCGTACTTCCGGTTAGTATCTTCATCCAAAGATAATTTCGTCAATTTCCTTCGTCTTTAATTTCTCCAACCATATATCTCATTGTATAAAGTAAACAATATGTTCTCAACCATGAAGTTGGTGCCATTTTTGTAGAAAATACCTTTAAAACAGTTTTTGACCAACTAACAGCATTTTTAATCACAAAACTATTAATATTTCTGGAAACGTGATATAACGGCACACAATACCGATGCACTAAAAACTATCTGACACTTTTACGATAGAACAATAAAGATACAAAAACTAAAGGGTCATAAAAAAGTGTTATATACGAACATCTGTTTTATTTGCTCCTTGTAGCGTGAGGCTGCCATTCGCCGTACCAAATTTAATTGATTTTCAAGAGGTTCAAGGTTAAGGCGTGAATAAAAATTGATAAATATATCCGGACAATCCACTCAACATTATCTAGAAAGAAAGAAAGAAAGAAAAATATTTATTATTACACAATACAATTACTAAAACAAAAACAACAAACTTAATCTTATAACAACTTAAATATAGGTTAAACCTTAAAACTATTTAAAATTTGTGTAATAAAGGGTCCCTGGCTCAGCATAATGCATCTGCCACAGGGCCCGTTAGGAGCACTATGACAGAGCGCTGGTTTTCAGCCAGGGCCCGTGAGAGTGGCAACACCACAACTTAAAATTAAAACAAATATCCACAGTAGTATCATGGTACAGTATCCATAAAGGAGTGATTAAGGGATCAGAGAAGAGTGATAAGTTGGAGTGTTCAATGATAAGTTCCTTATGTGCATATCTAGCTAGGTTCAGTTTTAATTTCTTATTATATTGTTTATCTGGTGTGTAATAAAGGATTTTCTATTCTAATCTAGCTGGTTTAATTACATAAGTATATGTCTGCAGCAACAGTCTGAAAGTAAGGTACCGGGTGGGTTCTATTAATACATAGTGCAAATGGACCTTCACCCACTACTCAAATGAAGCTGTAGAAAACTAGTACATACTCAATTAGTACATACATATTAATGTAGTATTAAGCATAATATTAATAACATAATATAGCCAAATAACAATAAGCTATGTAATGTAAGGTAAGTAAACAGTAAATTAAATGTAGAATAAGTAATGTAAAGAAAATAATTAAATAACACATTAAAAATTAAAAATAGTACTTCGTCTTAATTTTTTCGTCTTTTAGTCTTAATCTAGCCCCGTGTTAAAGCTCAATGCAGCTTGTGTTACGGGTACTAGACATCTGATATACTTAATATAGTATATATAAACAAACACCCAGGCTAAGGATCTTTATATCTAGGAATATATGATCTTTTTTTTTTGTATTATTGATAATAAGCCTTCATTTACCACAATTTCACCTGATGTAAAGTGACGATGTGGTCTAAGGATGGAGCATGAAGGCCTAGAAGATGGCTTCTCCGGACCACATTACGAGCACGAAAAAATCGCTTCACGCACTGGCCCAGCCCGGAGGGTGGTGACAAGCCGCGGCCGAAGCCTACCACCAGAGACTGTTCTTAACACCACCCGGAGGTCACGTGTAAGGATTCGGAGGGTTACCACCTACGGACGTGAACAGACAAAACCTCCTGATCTCTGACATATGTGATTCCTGAGGGCTAATAATTTTCACATATATTTATAATATCCTCCGTCCTCCGCGGTGTTATTCACCTTATAATATATTTTTTATCAAATTTGTTAATATTTCTGTCTTGAAAGCGAGACGGATGGACAGAGCTACTTTCACATTAATAACATTGGTTTAAGCGATTTTATTACATATTCAATAAAATTAATTGTTAAAAAATTATTTACATTATATCGGAATATTTACGAAAGTACCTAATAATGAATTTCAAAACGAAAACTGTTAAAAGTTTTTACTTATTTTAAGAAATAAAAAGCCATTTGGCAACAAAAACTAATTCTCCAGAAACTGTCATAACATTTGTGACACATTGTTCTGCTCAAAAATTGTTTCCAATTGGTTTTAAAACCACTCAACAAACAAAACCACAGAATAATACGACCTTTTAAAAATACAATTCCAAATACAAAACTCGTACAGAAGTTTTAAACTTCGAGGCATTCAAATAAAGAACACGGTTCGAATGTAAAGTGAAATTGAAAATATCCGTTTGTCTCGTTTAATATCCGGGTGCTATAGTTAACGCGAGGTGACCCCGTTTTCCGGATTTATATGAAAGACGTCGCAAAAATAAATTAGAATTATAAATTAGGCTTCTGGTTCTGTGACCTTCTAATCCATTTTAAAGATTATTTTCTTCGAGTTAAATACATAAATATTTTCGGTAAATCCATAAAACATCAACTAGCCCTATGGTAAGCTTGTGTTACGGGTACAAGATATCTGATATACTTAATATAATAGACGTACATATATAATTATTTTTAATTTTTAATATTAAACACCCAAACCAAAAACAAAGTGCTTTCAGAACATACCAACATGACCCGTCGTCGGCGGGAATCAAATTCTTGCGGCGCAAGCTGGTTTTGCCCGACGCGCTTCTGAGACAGTCAAGTTAAACAAAGTATGTATTTATGTAATAACTAGCTGACCCGTTCCGGCTTAGCACGTATGCGAAAATATACCTCTTGAATCACGCTACCTATTGCTGAAAACCGCATACAGACCCGTTCAGTAGTTTTTGAGTTAAACCCGAACATAAAGACAGACAGACACAGCGATTGCCTTTAATTTATTATAAGTCAAGATCTAAATCTTGTGATTAGCCACTAACGATCTAAAGGAAATCGCGTAGTTTTTAAATTTTTGTTTATGAGGTTTTTTTACAGCACATACATCGGGGAAGGTCAAAATAATACCTGAAAAAAAGTAAATAAAAATTAATTCGCCAACAAAAACAAACAAATTCGCTAGAGAGCATCAAACCATTTGTTTCATAGTCGTTCTGTTCAATTTTACATACAATTGGTTTAAAATCCACTCAGAAAACAAAACCGCAGACAATACGACCTTTTAAAAATACAATTCCAAATACAAAACTCGTACAGAAGTTTTAAACTTCGAGGCATTCAAATAAAGAACACGGTTCGAATGTAAATGTGAAATTGAAAAATATCCGTTGTCTCGTTTAATATCCGGTTGCTATCTCACCGCGAGTTGACCCGGTTTTCCGGACTTATAAGATAGGCGTCGCAAGAAATAAATTAGATTTATGTATTCATTTAAGTACTCCGGTTGTGGGTTGTTTTAGTTTCTTATGCATATAATTTTTTTATATAGGTCAAACATAGTAAATGATTTTTTACTACAGTTGAAAAATACAGGGTGGAAAAATCGAATGCCACATGGATGGCAACTACCTTAAATATTGTAAATAGCACATTTTGTGAAAGGGAGACTTTCCTTTGTTTTTAAAAACAATAAATACTACATTTAAGGATTTATGAACAATCGCTTGCCTCAGTCGGGACTCGAACCGGTCTAATGTGACAAAAAATAATGTGCTGTATTTTATGATGCAGATTGAAAGAGTTACTGATAAGGTTCATTTTTCTCTAAATAACAAATACAATCAGAATAACGGAAGGCCATGAAAATTGTAAACGAAAAATTAAAGCACAAAATAAACCAATAATCATTTTATAACCTTACTAAAACCTTGCTAACTAAAGTAGTAGTTCAAACTGAGCCCGTTTCGGCGACTGCATAAATTTAATCTTTTGAGGAATTGACTTTTTGTAGCCTGTAGCCTTTACCAAATCGTCCGTCCATCTAGTTGGTATACATCCTACGCTTACATAACTCAGTTTTTATAAATTGTCGAGTATACGAGTAGTGAGGCAAAAAAGTGAGACAAAATGTCCATTATCATTTTAATTATAAAATAAGATGCTTTAAATAATTCACGTTACTAATTACTCAGATTATATATATCCGGTCACTGGCACTCTGAGCCGGATATCCGGATCAGTATTCACGAAAACTAGTTAATTTTAATCCGGCTTGCGAGTTGAATTTCTGTTTGACCCATTACGGAAGAACAAATAGTATGCGAGGTGAGTTTAATGTTGCTTGCATTTGTCTTTTTCCGGGCTTATTTTTGCATTTCTTAAATTTTTGTTGAGTCTAAAACTGTATAAGAGTTCTAGCATAAAAAATAACAAGTTTTAGTTATTGAGTTGTTTAGTTAAAAATTAAATAGATCTTATTACCTGAATGTGTTTAACAGTGTATTTATTTATTTATGTTCCTTTGTCCCACTATTCAGACCAAACGCGAGGGCCGATTTCTATGAATCACAAGTCAATCGATTCCACTGTACGGCGAGTGTCACCAAAGACATGGACGTTACTAAAACCTTCATTTTTTTTTGTTTTTCTAAATGGCAACTACTAGACGCCATTATGTAAAATTAAAAAAAGTCAACAATGGTGTCATCGTTTAAAAAGTATTTAATAATTTTTTTTTATTTCTTTTAACATTATTCGATCCGGCTGAGCGTTAGGGATCTATTGTGAGTTCAAAGTTGCGTAGCAACCAACAATAACAACATAATACCCTACTGTAAAAAATCCCAAAAAAGTTAAGTCGCAGTCGACCAGCTGAAGACCAAATATCCAACCTTCTCCAATCAATCTGTAAAATATAAGAGTAGAAATTTGTGTCAATCAAATTTCTTCAAATGTTAGTTATCGCCGAATGAGATGACAACATTATATAATATTAATTCCTTAGTTTGTTTGAACCCCCGACAAAAAAAGAGGGGTGTTATAAGTTTGACGTGTCTGTGTGTGGAATCATAGCGCCCGAACGGATGAAGCGATTGCCATTTAGTTTTTTTTGTATTAAAGGTGATTTTAGCACAAGTACTCTGTTTGATGAAAATCGGTTGAGCCGTTAAAAAGTTATGAGGGATGAAAGAGGGGAAGAAAATCCGAAAATCTGCAAAAATATTCGAGTGGGTTCTCAAATGAAAACGCATTACGTGCACATTACAAACTAATATGACTTTTTACTTTTAATGGAACTAAAGTTCCGGAATCTTAAATAATTAATTTAATTTGTTCTTTAATTTTAAATTTAGATTACTTTTATTTTCTTACGTTATGGATACAAACTCAAAAGCGTAGTGGGCTTACAACTTTGACTACAGCCAAAATATCGTTTATGATAATGTTGCATAGGCTTAATTCCGTGTATTGCTATATATACAAGGATACTAAAGAGTCCGATATTATTTATTTAGGTAAAGCCCGGAATGTTTATTCAAGGTGAATATTTAGCCCATGATAATATATCCCTTAATGTTAACGTATGAGCATTACGGCGACTAAACATACTCACATTTCGCCCGTAACATTTCCAAGAAATCCGGACATCCGGGTCATTACGTAGTCCCGCAAAATTAATGAATGATTAAGGGTAGTTTTCAATTCCAGAAAGTTCCCTTTAAATATTTATCATCCCGGAAATGTCCGAAAACTAAGAAGTCCGGGAAATGTTTGACCTATTTTTATCGCTAAGCAATGTTTTTATCCGCAAATTTTATCTTTTAAGATTTTTCCTTTAATTTATAAATGCCTTGAAAGATAAATAGTCAATGAAAGCTTGTTTCAAGGAAATCGTTATATTTTTGTTTCGTGAAATATTTCAAGAAATACGGATAAAGATTGGGAGTTATTATAGTTGATTAAATGTGTTAATGTTTTTCTCTTCAGTAATATTAAGAGACTCGTGTTGGCTAAGTGGAAAGACACTCGACTTTTATTCCGAAGGTCGTGGGTTAAAACCGACCACGCACCTCTAGATTTTTCTTTAGAAAATAATGTGAATCTTAAAAACGAGCTTTGACGTCACCATCGTGAGGAAATTGGCATGTTCTGAGAAATTGACTGAGTTTGAAGGGCATGTAACATTCACCTAATCGCACTTTGCCTTGAATTAAGGCCTAATCTCTCTCGTCCAGAGTCCCTGTGTCCCAGCAGTGGGAACGTAAAGAGGGGTGTTAATGATAATGAATATTTAGAGGTACTTCTAATGGTCTAAGAGCCAGCGCCTACCAGACCTACGCTAAAGTATAAAAACTGAATTTTTTTTCTCGTGTTCTCACTGGTGTAGGGAACAATGTTTGGGGGTTACGTACCTGGAGTAACGGTGCCTTCAGTTGGTATCAGGCAATGAAGGCGTGCAGTACCTGAGCTCTCTCACGTCATATTATAAAAGCTGAGATTTATACCCAATATTCTAATGACCATTTAAAGTCATTATTCTAAAAGCCATTATTATTATTTTAAGTCATTATTAAGAGGGGTGTTAATGATTATGAATATTTAGAGGTATTTCTAACTGTAGTGTGTCGGTACGTTATTTATCTAGTTGACTTTGTTATTAATAGATCTGACCTTTTCTTTTCATTTCGATATATTGACTACATTTCAGTATTACTAATGTTTTTTTATTATATCATTCTCAATCAACTTTTTGACAGTTAAGTCAAAAAACTGACTAAGTAATATGTAATTAATAAAATGTACCGTTTTTAAATTGGTCAAACCGTGAAACAGCATTTTCGGTAGGTTCCAAATGTAGAAAGATTTCGACTTGTGCATGATCGAATCCTGCTTGCGAAGGTAACGGATAATTCTTAATCTTTCTCTTCGTAAATTAAAATCAGCTTTTTTACAGTTTTCAACAAAGAGAGACTAACACTTTAATAAAAAAAAATCTCACTTTATTCAAATAGTTCTCCACTCAAGCTGAATCCGAATAAATCCTTTATAAACAAATGCAAAAGAAATTGGCAATTTATCGGATTTCGCTTAAAAGGCAAAAATCGGCAGTATCCGTAAATCGGAATGAAGAATTAATTTGCCGTATTTATCCGTTACGCTCCTGTTTGCTTCCGTTGGAAAATAGGAAGCCCCGACTCTGCTACAAGATAACAAGAATGCTTCGTTAATTTTCGAATATTGTAACTTTCGAACTTATTGAAAGCTATGAGTGCGTTGCGGTGTTAAAACGCGATTTTCCGTCGGAATGACATTTTACCGCGTTTAAAAATTCATTTTATTCGGTTCAGTAGTTTTTGCGTGAAAGAGAAGGCGGACAGGCAAAGTTACATTCCCATTTATGATATTAGTATGTATAACGAGATGTGGAGCTGAAGCCGCGTTGATTATGTCGTGTTTTCAGTTTCAAACTCCAAACTTTTAGATAACCATTGTCACATTTTGTGTTCGCGCGCAAATCTAATCTTAATATAATATATATAAATCTCGTGTCACAATGTTTGTCCTCAATGGACTCCTAAACCACTTAACCGATTATGATAAAATTCGCACACCATGTGCAGTTCGATCCAACTTGAGAGATAGGATAGTTTAAATCTCAAATTATAGTCGCAATTTTAATTTATTGCTAATTATTTGTCTGTTATTGAGCATATTAATTAGGTCTGAGAATCGGCCAACATCTATTTTTCATTTTGCAAAACAACGTTTGCTGGGGTCAGCTAGTACTATTATAAATAGATTGCGAATCTCCCATTTATCGGGGAAGGCTACTACTGACTTCTTACTGCCTTTAAAAACGTTCCCGCGGAAATATCCAAAATCCATATGTAAAGCCGTGGTCTGTAACACTAGTAGGAGATAATACTGCAGATTTCTGGCGCCAAAGTGCTTAACATAAACGATTAGCGATAAATCCGCCCTTTGTACTTCTTCCTCTTATCTGAATTTTGTAACTATTGCTTTGTTTTAGTGTACAATAAAGTGTTTTGTATTTGTAAACAGTAATCGTAATTCGGCGTTATACTCTTTCGTTGATATATCAACGCAACGAAAACGAATCGATACGATTAAGTTATAACTACAAAATGTGTTGGTAAGCGCATAACTCAAAAAATGCCTCCTAAATGCAAATGAAAAGTTAACAAGAAAAAATTATGGAATTCTGATTAGTATTTAGTTTTATAGCGATTTATGAGTTTTGTATCAGCAATAGGAATTCATTCCCAAATTTACGAAACGCAAAGAATTACAAATTATTTGAATATCTTTACCTTTTATCAAGGGCGCCAAGTTCAGACTGTACAAACCCTTTTAGTTAAAGAAAACAATCCATTATATCAATTTGACCTTTAAAGTAAGGGTGTACAAGTACAAGTAAAAATTCATTCATTAAATTTTAAGGGACCTAATTATTTTTTAACAAATCTTACTGTAGTATTTGTGTGTAGATATATAGAAATAAGCTATTTTATAACACATCCAAAAACAATACAACAAAAAAATAAATAATAAATCGGACTTATTGCTTAAAGCAATATCTTCCAGACAACTGTGGATTTGTGACTGTAAATTCATTCATTATCTTCATTAATTCACGTGACCAGCTCTTTCCAAAATAACCTTAATTATATATACCCTACTTCAATAAGAGCGCATAAACTCCACTCTATATAAATAAATAAAATAAATAAATATTTCCGGACTACTCACACAGCATCACCTAACCCCAAACTAAGCAGAGCTTGTACTATTTGTGTTTGATATACTACATAGATACATTTTTTTTGTAAATACTTACATACATATGATACATAGAAAAATAAAAATATAGTTATGGTATGTATGTATAACAAAAAATAAAAAAAATATCACCGGACAACTTGTATACGGTCGAATTAAGAACCTTTCTCTTTTTTGAAGGTTTAAAATAATACGAATCGGAATCGTAAGTTCATAAATTTCCCAGTAAATTGATAAACTTACGGAAATATTCAACGGCTATTGGAGTATACGTATTATTTTTCGTAATCATTTCAGGTGATTGATTAATTTATGACGTCTCTCCATAAAATATTCAGTGAACGCTGAAGTTTTATATAAAATATCTCTCATATACATTTTTCAGTATAACGTAAATATTTCAATAAATATGAGATGAATAAGCACTTGCCATCCACCAATCAAATAACAGCATATTATTTTACGGGTGCCGTTATAATTAGTCCATATAACTTTTTTTAAGTATCGTTTTTAACAATATTATGACTAAAAACACCATGATTTGACGGTTGAATTTTCCGATATTTCGAATATTTTAATTTTATTGTCATTGTCATTACATTTTAAGTAAGCCACGCCCAGTCCTGGCACCGTCAGTTGATCAATTAACTAAAAGTTCTTGCGTTAAATACATTGCAACAAAGTACTAGAAAATTGATCAACTTTTACGTTAATCAATTAACTAGGAAGTTGATCAACTTATACGATTCGTATTATTTTCGGCTGACGGTATAAACCTATACTAATTGTATCTATTTGTAGATATAATATATTTTCGTAATGTGGCCCGGAAGCCATCTACCTTCTAGGTCTTCATGTCCCATCTTAGACCACATCGTCACTTTACATCTGGTGAGATTGTGGTCAAATGAAGTTTTATCGACGATAAATAAATAATAATAAATGATGTTGTTGGGTGAATTGTCTGGAAATATTTATTTATTATTTTATCTTGAATCAGAATCTCAGAGTCGGGGCACCCTATAAGGCGGAGCTATCGTAACTTACGTCATAATAACTTTCCTCCGCAGAAATGGACGTTTGCGTTGCAGTACGTTGCTTCTTTATTAACACTGTCCCTCCCTTAAATGTAGGACTGAAGATAAATAAATTCAGTAGGTATTAGATAAACCTATAGACTTATAGACCTAAGTTCCGTAAACAGTTTTAAAAAATCTTAATATAAAATTTAAGAAAAACCCCTTATTCCAATGACAGACAGACACGTTAAACTTATAACACCCCTCTTTTTTGGTCGGGGGTTAAAAAGAAGAAACCATTTGTATAAATAATTAAGATTGACTAAACTAGCCATAGAGAATATATTCATATAGATTTAACCGTAAATTATTTTTTGTAATATCTATTTAAAGAAACATCTACACTTCTATACTAATATTATAAAGCTGAAGAGTTTGTTTGAACGCGTTAACCTCAAAAACTACTGGTCCTATTTGATAAATTCAGTAAGGTAGCCTTTTTAACCCCCGACCAAAAAAGAGGGGAGTTATAAGTTTGACGTGTCTGTCTGTCTGTGTGTCTGTCTGGGACATCATAGCTCTCGAACGGATGGAGCGATCTCAATTTAGTTTTTTTTTGTATGAACGGGGAGTTTGGCTCAAGTGTTCTTAGACATGTTTCATGAAAATCGGTTGTGCAGTTTTAAAGTTATGGGGGTGAGAGTGGGGAAGCACCTGGGCTTGGATCCAAATTCTAAGTATTACCTAAAATGATTGTATTTATGCTAGAATCAGCAGGTAGGACGTCCACCAAAATTACGGACGAACAAGCAAATATAATAAAATAAATCACATTTAATCATTAAACACTCGTTAAACTGCCAACATTTCCCGTCCACTGTAATTTTAAAAATAAACACAAAGCCAACGAAAGCTGAATAAAAATCCGTCAGAAATAATACTTTGCCAAAGAAAACAGGGAAAATGATCAACAAACGGTGCCTTCCTAAATTAATAAGGTAAACGACCTACGCCCTGAAAGGACGAGAAATAAAGTCCTTCTTATTTCCTCTTACGCTCGTAGTCAGCCGCGGATACGACTTTTTTTTTCGACTTCCTACTCGGCTTGTATGTGCAGGGAGTTTTAATGGTGCCGAAAAATTGTGAGAATTTTGTAAATAAATTTAATTTATAATCTACTAGTAGTGCCCCACGGTGTTACCCGCGTTATAATGGTATTTCCCGCTTGAAATGTCCTTCAAACTCTTTAAAGTTCGCATAACATACCAGTTTCCTCAAGATGTTTGCATTCACAGCACATATATTTATCAACAAGCAAAATCCAGTGGTGCATCGCGTGGTTTGAACCCGCGACTTTTGGAAAGTGTGCCACAAAGCCAACACGACTTTCGAAAGTAGTAATGAAGAAAGACTCATCCAGTCATTAAAAACTATTGTCTAAAATTTTATTAAATATTAGTAATATTATATTTCAACCGGTTTTTAGATGAGGGTGCAATTTCCCCTTTATTACATTCGCCACAAAGGTTTTACGGCCATTGGACAAACACAAAGCATATTTTGTTCAGAAATTGCAATAAAACTATGAAAAGCTTTGCAGTTTGTAATTGGCAATATCAGATTGTGGCGGCAGTCATTTTAATATGCATTTCCATTTCACTGTAGCTCTGTTTATTTTTAACTAGTTGTACACGCACCAGCGTTGCCCGTGTCTTTGTATTTTGCCGCGAGAACAAGGTATTTGCCCGCGGTAAGTAACCTATAGCGTTCCTCGATAAATGGGCTATCAAACACTGAAAGAATTTTTCAAATCGGACCAGTAGTTTCTGAGATTAGTGCGTTCAAACAAACAAACTGTTCCGCCTTATAATATGAGCTTAGATTAAAAGACTAAATATATATTTGGGTTGGCCTCGGTCTGTCTTGAAACGCAATTTGCCTACTGTTGAACTTTATCTAGAGCTTAAAGTTTGTTGCTTTGCTTTCTGCTTATGGGGTCGAATACTCAAATCTACCAAGATACTAATTGACTGGAGAAAAGAAAGAAAGAAAGAAGAAATGTTTATTTTGTCACAAAAATCAAAATCCATAAATACCTAAAAGTAAACAATAAAAATAATTAATGTGACGAAAAGGTTTCTTTAGTTTTATTAGGTTATTATTTCTTATTAATATTATTATTATATTATTTCTTAGGTTAATTCAGCATGATCATTCATGGAGCTGAATGAATCTAGAACATTTTGCCTTTATCACATTTTGCACTACATCTCAAATCTGAAAACTATAAATAAAAATAAATAAATATATAAATAAATATATTTCCGGACAATCCACACAACAACATCTAGCCCCATGGTAAGCTCTTAGCTTGTGTTACAGGTACTAGACATCTGATATACTTAATATAATATACATACATACATAGATATTTTTTATTATACATATTAAACACCCAGACCAAGGAGAAAGTGCTTGCAGAACATACAAACACTTTCACCCTCGGCGGGAATCGAACCCGCTACCTCTTGCGCCGCAAGCGGACCCTCGCCCACCGCGCCACTGAAGCAGTCAGGCACTATATTTTTGAACATTAATTTAAAAAAAATCCTAAAACAATTAGCTGATACTGTTGTAGTCAAAAATATATATATTATTTTTTTAACTTACTGCAATGCGTTTTGGCAAGCTTCCGATATGAAATTTCCCACTGCAACATATTTTAAACTAAGTATATATTACTATACATACATACATATATACGCTATCTTTCGATACCTATATTCATTCTTCGCTAGACAACAGGTAATTTCTTAAAACATTTATAATTAAACCACTATCCTCATTTCGGAATCCAACTCTTTATACCAAAACTTGCTTAATGACTTTCCAACGAGTCACGAAGCACAATTCTATGGTAATGCTCACTTAAACTCTAGTGAAGAAGGAAATAAAAAGCGCTATTTAATAACATTACCGAACTCCATTTCATCCGGGTGGAATATAAACATCAGGGTATTTGCGCCACAGAAATTTACTTCGAGATTACTATTGTAAATTTTAAATGAATGCAATTTTTTTTTTCTAATTATTCCTCATCACCCTATTAACGTTCCCACTGCTGGGACACAGGGACTTCTCTCTTGACTAGAGAGATTAGGCCTTAATTCACCACGCTCGTGAATTAAGTTGGTGGTGCTAATCTCTCTCGCCTATAGAGAAGTCCCTGTGTCCCAGCAGTGGCAACGTTAATAGGGTGATGATGATGATGATGATGGAGACCTGAATTACTAGCCCATCAATCAGTAATAACTTCCTTTGTAGACTAAATGTCTTTTATATGTTTCTACAAATAACTTTTGTACGACTCAAGTAAAATATGCAAATTACAGCCACATCAAGCCAATGAATCAAAGCACGTCAAATGTTTTTGTACGACATTGCGTTCTAACATCATTTCTTGTTACCCGGTCGTGAAATTATAATACCCGGGTTTTGTTACCCGGTTATGCCCGGCCCGTTTCACGGTTTCACGGAAATTTCTTTTAAATATTGGCTAGTAATTTTGTATCCGGTTTTTCTATCCGGAAATATTTTAAATATTATTGGCAGTTGTAATATAATATATCGTCCGCTATGAAAAATATCTTTAGATATTGTTTAAAACGTAGTTGCATAAAGAGCAAGTTTTATTAGTACAACTAGGGGTCCGGCCCCGCTTCGCACCTAGTTCACCGTATTGTGAATTTAAACCATTCTCGAAACCACTTAAACACACACAAAAAAAAAAAAAAATATCGGTCCAGCCCGTTAGGAGGAGTTCAATGACTAACACACGTACAGAAGATATACCTCAATAATGATTTGCACCAGTGCAAAGTCGTTAGGTTGGCTATATGTTTGGATATATATAAAATAAAAAAAAGGATTGTCCGGTAATTACTGCCTACTAATATTATAATCGCAAAAGTTTGTATGGATGTAAGTAAGTGTGCTTGTTGCTCTATAACGAAAAAAGTACTGAATGAATGTTGATGAAACTTCTCAATAATATAGCTTACATATCAGAATGGCTTCTTTTTACCGCGCTAAAATACCTCATTTCGCGGGCAAATGAATAAAAGTGTTCAAATTTGGCTCGGCCATAGCCGTTTTCCCCGTAAAGGACAAAATTTACTTTTCTAAAATCTATTACTTCGCGAGCAAAGCCGCGTTAAATATAAATTCAATCTGATTCTCTGATTACCTGATTACATCATTATATCAATTTCTGGGAAACATACCCTTACTACTAAATATAATGGCTAAACACCGCATCACGTAATTCTAGACGCCAAGTAACACAATCAAAGCTATTCACCTGAAATTGTACTTAATGAGGTCAACGCATAGTGAAGATTAAATAGCTAGGTCAAATTTAATTCTGTTTATTAGAAATACTAAGACGCACTTAGCTTACCAAGGCAAGGACTTCCTCATTTTACTTTTTAATAAAATTTGTTCACGCCTATTTAACTTGATATTTAGACGACCTCTGTGGCTCGGTGGGCGAAGGTCTGCTTGAGACGCAAGACGTTGCGTTTTCTATTCCCGCCGGGGGACCAGATTTTGTACTATCTACAATTTCTGGTTTCGGGTCTGGGTGTTTTCTATGTATCATTATGTATGTATTTACAAAAAAAAATTTATCTATGTAGTTTATCAGTCACCTAGCACCCATAGTACAAGCTCTGCTTATTTTGGTGATGCTGTGTGATTATGATTAGTCCGGAGATATTTATTTATTTTTATGAAAGAATAATACACAACTTGAAAATTAGTTTTATATCTGAAAATTTTAATAGATCCTGATAGGGTTTGTTAGCCATTAAATTATTACAGAACCGGCCAGTACTTTTATAACAAATTAAAAAAAGAGATTCGCGTAGCTTTTTTTAAATGTTTTTTTTCAAGGGCGTGTTGATTTTTTTTGTTTTATTAAATAATCCTTATTAAAATAATGATCACTGAGTAGTCTATTGATATTTCGAAATATTTTACGTTTGTTATGCAATTTTTTTATAAAAGCCATGTTGGCTAAGGAGGGCCAAAGGTCGTGATTTTCTATATTTTTTATTCACATCTAGATTTTTCTTTTCGAAAAAATTATGTGAATCATGAAGAACATTCACCGACCCGCACTTCGCCAGCGTGGTGAATTAAGGCCTAACCTCTCTCTTCAAAAGAGAAGTCCCTGTATCCCAGCTGTGGGACCGTAAATGGCTTATGCTATACAATCTTAATATCTAAGAATGAAAAGAACACAGCTGCGTCGACATAGCTAGCTCATTCCGAATCATTACACCTTTTCATGCGCTCGTTCATTGAGTAGCTTGCATTGTGTCATCCTGAATTGTGCGGGTCACTGAACTCTGCAACTTGGGGATAATTTCCGTGTTCTTTGTATAAAACTACAAGGTTCGTTTGCTATTAAATAAACGACGAACGCAATAAATTGTTCTTGTGTTTGTGTTATAGTAAAAAACATACCTAGTTTTTTAACCGACTACGCAACGCAAAGGAGTGGTAATGTGTTTAACAGTCTATGTATGTATGTACGTATGTTCCTTTGTCCCACTACCTCTATACAGACCAAACGCCTGGGGAGATTTCTATGATTCACACGTCAATCGATTCCTCTTAATACGATGAGTGTCACTTGAACACAAAGGCATGACGTTAGTGAAAATTCAACTTAGCAACAAAACAAAATGGCGTCAACTACTGGGCGCCATTTTGTCAAAATTAAACAAACGGAAGTCAACAAACTATGTGTCTAAGTTTTTTAAAACCAAACTATGGAAATAAATGATTTTGTATCTTGTATGTTGTGTCGTGTGGGGTATAGTTGAATAGGTATTTAAAAATCATATTTAATTTATTTTCAGCATTTTTCGATCCGAATAACCATTAAGTATCTATGTCGATATAAAATTGCTCAACAACCATTCGCACTAGGCTTATAAACATTAAAAAAGCCATAAAAGTTAAAATCCATTCGTATTATATTTTATCTTAATTTCATCTTGTTTACTTCGGATTTAATCGAGTGACTATTTCTTGTGGTCTCTATTATGCTAAAAGCTACATGAAACACTGGTGTTTGTTCGAACACTTCGAAACTTAAAAATTGCCTCAGTTACCTTAAAAGTCAATTAGTTTCATATTTTAATAATATTCAACTACCTAAATTCTAACTAACTGCAACTAAGTGGGGGTACTGGGATTTGCACTGACAGAGTGTTTTGTGCATTATCCCCCTGCCTTACAAGGCTTAAAAATAGACGAGTTTGTTTAGTAGGAGCACGCTCCACTTTCATTATCTCTCTCTCTCTCTCTCCTCACCTCTGGATTTTTCTATTTGAAAAATGTATGTGCGCTTTTAAACACGTGATGTAACGGTGAAGGCAAACGTCCTGAGGAAAACGGCATGTTCTGATAACTTTAAACAGTTGAAAGGATATATGTGACATTCACAATCGCGCACTTGGCCAGAGGGTGAATTAAGGCCTACGTCAAGTGATTTTATTTATTTAGTGCAACTTTATTTTCTTTCTTTTATAACTTAAATGATATAGAAGAGCGAGACCCTCTTACACAAGTTATTATGCTTAAATGAGGGAGGAACATCTGAAATCACACTATGTAAAATATCTAAATTTAAAATATAAGAAAAACCCCCGATTCCAATGCTTTAATTTCCTTATATGTAAAACACCATAATATTTAATAGTTAGGGCACGCGATGCTCTTATATTTGATTCCGCACTCGAGTATATTTGCAGATTTTCGGTTTTCCTTCCCCACTCTCACCCCCATAACTTTTGAACGGCTCAACCGATTTTCATGAAACATGTCTAAGAACACCCGGGCCAAACTCACCTTTCATACAATAAAAACTAAATTGAAATCGCTCTATCCGATCGGGAGCTATGATGACACAGACAGACAGACAGACAGACACATCAAACTTATAACACCCCTCGTTTTTGGTCGGGGGTTAATTATTTATAGAAATAAAGATTATTTCATTTTCTTTATTTTATTAAGAGAGAAGTCCCTCTGCCCCAGTAGTGGGAACGTAAATAGGGTAATGATAATGATAATGATAATAACCATGCCCCAACCAGCCCAACTCCCTGATGTAGCGTAGCCTACCTCGGCGCCGAAACTACCCGTTTTCTTTTGACGGATTGAAATAAAAGCAAGAATGTTTTCCTGAACTTATACAGAATTACAGAATCCTGAATCTCGTAATCTCAAGTTCCGTGATTTCTATGCTCCCATTGGGTTTATATAAAGGCCATAGCTATTGGTGGATGAATGTGGCTTTTCAAAGAATCAAAGCAACTAGTAATTCCTACAGAAAGTTTGCTTTAAACATTAAAACCAACGCTTTGATAGCTACTTTTGCTTTTGCTTTAGAATAAGTCGTTTGATTAATTAAAGTTTTATTAAAAAGTAAACTAGTTAACAGCGTATTTATGTAAATAATAGATGAATATATATAAATAAAAAATGAATTGTTGTTCGTTAGTCTAATTAAAACTCGAGAACGGCTGGGACGATTGAGCTGATTTTGGTTTTAAAATGTTGTCGTAGTCCAGGGTAGGTCTAAACGGTGAGCAAATAAGGAAAAATTGCCGGGAACTATTTTTACCCGTGCGACGCCGGGGTGGGCCGCTAGTAAATATATAATATAGGTATTTTATTATACATAATTTAACTCCTATACCTAGGAGAAAGTCCTTGCAGAATATACAAACACTTGACCTCGCGACGGGAATCGAACCTGTTACTTCTTGCGCCGCAAGCGAACCTTCACCCACCGCGCCACTGAGGAAGTTTTTATAATATAAAAATAAATCTTTTCACACATATAAGTTATTTGGTAAATTATAATGAGATAGCAACCACTTACATAATATCATGCCTATGTTCTTCTATAAATAACCTAAAATGAAGTAATGAGTTTTATTTTAGAAAAAAAAAAACAATTTATAGTTCATACTTTAAATTGAAATAGATTCTAAAAGGAAAATTATTGAGAGAAATCTAAAAAATATTTTTAAATACTTATTCAACGGTACCCCATATGACATAGTTTTATCTTTATTTACTTCATTTTTACAAATGGCGTCCAGTAGTCGCCATATTGAATTCATAAAAATCTGCATAACCCTTTTTTCTGTATAGTGCTTCAAAGGACATACAAACATACATAGACTGTTAAACACATTACAACTCCTTTGCGCCGCGCAGTCGGTTAAAAAGCCAGTGCTGTTATATGATATTACGTGATAAGTAGTTAAATCGAAAGTAAAGGACTGTAGCACTTTTCATTAAAAGAAAACAGGAATTGAGTCGATGAATGACAATTTTCTCATTTGATGAAATAAAATCTTTTTCTCATTTAAGAAATCGTTTATTCTTGTGCTGTTTCCGTGAAATCTGCAAAACATTTGATTTTCCTTTCGATGTTTGATTGAATTCTGTAAAAGTTTATTGTTTTTATAAGATTGAATCGTTAAAGACTTGACGGTGTACTATTTTTTTACTTGAGAGTTCTTTTTAACAATTAAATGGTTGGTTTGTTGGTTGTGTTGTTTGTTTGTTGCTTCTAAAAATAGCATCTTGAAGAATGTTACAAAATATAAGAAAATACCTTTAATTAGAATTTTACATAATCTAGTCTTATGTATATTTCATTATTTTGTTTATTTCCAAGTACAACATTTATAATAAGAACGCGCCGGCGCCGTTACTCGTGACGGCGAAACGTGAGAGTTTTTAATCTTGTCTCTATGAATAAACGTACCTCTTCATAGTTTCTGGTAACCTGGTACCTGATATCATATTTGCTGTTCTAATCTGATAAATTCATGGTTTTATTTATACCAGTTTGTAAATTATATGAATTATCACCATTACAAGTAATAAGTCCGATAATGATATGTTAGAATAAGTTGAAGCAATTCATCTGATTCGATTTTCTTTCGTCGCGAATCAACAATTATCCGTTGAATCTATGTATGTATATGGGTGCTAATGTAAGTATAGTATAACTGAAGATATGACCAAAACGTTATAGAATATTAGATATTAGAAATATTAGAGTGGATTGTCTAACTATATGTTATAAGTTCGACGTATATATGTCTCTTTACGGTGGATCTTATGACCATGCTTAGCTAATTAGTGTTGTTAATTTGGGTTTGTGTGTTTGGGTGTGTGTGTTGCCAGTGATGACATACGGATCCGAAACGTGGTGCTTCACTATTGGTCTCATAAACAGGCTCAGAGTCGCTCAAAGAGCTATGGAGAGGGCTATGCTCGGGGTTTCTCTACGGGATCGAATCAGAAATGAGGAGATTCGTAGAAGAACGCGGGTCACCGACATAGCCAAACGGATTAGTTCTTTGAAGTGGCAGTGGGCAGGCCACATAGCACGAAGAACAGATGGTCGTTGGGGCCGAAAGGTTCTCGAATGGAGACCACGGATCGGCAAGCGCAGCGTAGGACGTCCACCAACTAGATGGACGGACGATCTGGTGAAGGCTGCGGGCTCACGGTGGATGCAGGCCGCTGCCAGCCGAAACCACTGGAGATCTTTGAGGGAGGCCTATGTCCAGCAGTGGACGTCTTACGGCTGAGATGATGATGATGATGAATTTGGGTTTCAATTCGTAAGCGTATTATATCTAAACTAGCTATTCGTATCACCTAGTTCTTGGCAATCTTGAAATCTATATAAGTAGCAAATAAAACATAGGTAAGAATATAATATGTATGGAAACAATTTATTTTTATATCAAACTAGCGGCCCGCCCCGGCGTCGCACGGGTATAAAATTTTCCCGGAAATTATTCGAATTTTTCTCGCCGTAAAAACCATACTATCTCTCAAGTTGGATCGAACTGCACATGGTGTGCGAATTTTATTATAATTGGTTAAGTGGTTTAGGAGTCCATTGAGGACAAACATTGTGACACGAGATTTATATATATTAAGATTATATTTTTAATTGTACTTCATACTAACATAATTTTTAAATTAATTACAAAACAAATTAAAGTTTGTCTTAATTTGAATTTCTGCTTTCGTGTCGTGTGCTTGAGTGTTACGGTTTCGCCTCTCAGGCCAAATTAAGTTACCCTGGGAAAATTCCCATTCTGTTGTTGCTTTTGATACTGGAATTGAAGCCTTAAAGAAAATTATTTTGAAGATTCACTGAGTCTTTCTTGTCTTTTAAATGTTGTAATTTTTGAAGAACTAAGTCTGAATTGTTTTACAAAATGTTGTGCCATTTTTTAAAACAATTAAGACTTAGTTAGCTTGCCTTTACTTTTGCTTTTATTGTACAACTCGGGACTCCAGGCATCACTGGCTAAGATCCACCTTAAATATCGGTCCAGGAGCTGTTTTCTAAAATTATGCAAAGCTATTTGAGACATGATTACTCGTTTAAGTGCTTTATGTTCATCGTTAAATGACAATAATAAAAATACAAGAATCACCATCCTAACTAATGTAGATATTCCATCAACTCGTACCAAGCGATTCTCATCCACCTACTTAGTTCGCACTGCAAGGATATGGAATTCGCTCCCTGCTGCTGTGTTTCCTGATACCTACAATCTGAGTATCTTCAAGTCAAGAGTGAATAGGTACCTTCTAGATCTTTGTGATCCATCCTCGTCCACATCGATACGTACCATCAGGTGAGATTGTGGACAAACAATGATCTATCATCAATAAAAAAGAAGGTTTCTTAAATTTGCTAAAATTTTACTAAGACCTAAAGTGAAATTTTATTTTTTTATTTTTAAATGTAAAATTCTAGTCTTGTACTTAGATGTACCTAGCTGTTACACTGTTGTGATATTTCCTCTAAGAAAAATTTTGTAGAAGGCTTTGTTACCTCTAGAACAATACCCAATTGAATCTAACCGTGTCAACGTGAACGTAGGTCGTAACTCGGAACGTAAACGTGAACGTAACGTTTAATGACTTGGATCTTTCTGGAACATTCGCGCTCCGATTTCCGGATATCCGGTGTAAGGCTTTTTTTTTCCTTCCATCTTCCTCTGTCACTCGTCATCTCAACACTCACTACTTTCTTACACATGTCATCCTTTACACAGTCCATCCATCTTTTCTTTGGCCTACCTCTTCCTACATATCCATCAACACACATATCTAACACTCTTTTCGTCACATGACATTCATCCCTTCTGCGTTGCGCAGTCGTGTAATAAATAAATACTGCGTTAGCCATCGCAAATAAGTCTACTAACGAATAATTATGTTAATTATAACTAATTATGATGCTGCTGGGAGAATCCTTGTAGCGTAGAATCGAAGATATGGCGTTGCTGATTGGATTTTCCGGGATTATTTATTTAAAATAATATCTATCTATAATATCTATCTGTTATGTTGCTTCGTGGATATATCCCATAGCATAGCTTAAGTAGAAATCTTCAGTACCTCTAGAACAATACCCAATTGAATCTAACCGCGGCAACGTGAACGTAGGTCGTAACTCTGAACGTAAACGTGAACGTTACATTTAATGACTTGGATCTTTCTGGAACATTCGCGCTCCGATTTCCGGATATCCGGTGTAAGGCTTTAAACATAAGGTGGCGATTGGCGCTGATTTATACGGACAAATATTTATATGTAAGTTTAAAATATAAACTTCTTTTATAGATGTTGAGCCATAAATATGCAAACGTGCATAAAAAAGGCATCAAGATAGGTAACAAGAATCAATAAAAGTGTTTCAGCATAAAAATGAAACAAAATATGTTAGCACATAAAAATAATTAACACTTTTATTCAATTATGTCCTTGTGTTTAGGAATCTTGTATTTGAATTAATCTTTTAAGCATATCAAAAGGTTTTGGACAAACCTGAACTAACCTTAGAAACAACGGGTCCGATTAGAATAAAAAATATTACAGTGTAGCGGAAATAAGGTATGTACATGTACGAAGTAAGCTGTAACTCAATCTTTAAGACTAATAGATAAGATTACACTAAAATATATTTTTAATTATTTTCCCAGCAAAATCCACAGAACACGTCGTAAATAATAAAGTCAATAAATATAATATATAAATGTTGTCTCTAACTTTAAAACACCGTAACCTTTCAGAGCCTTTTAACGTCCAAACTACGTGTGTATGAAACCGGAAGCAAGTTCCAAGGATACAGTTATTGAGGCTTTTAACTGGAAATAGGGGCGTTTCCGGTTTGAATTTCACGTAATTATTCTAAAGTATGCACCGCGTTTGTGAGGAAAGATTTCTTTCACGATAAAAATAAATTGCTTTGTGGGATTTGGCGCCATTTATAAATGTTTCTTTTAATTCTGTAATATATCATGCAAACGGTATTTTACTTTCATAATTATGGAGATAATTTATAGTGTCTTTGTGAAATATTTTTACCGCGAAATATTTACAATTAGGTCGCAAAACATCGTGTTAAAAGTTAAAAAGTTATTTGTAATTGTTCTAGATAATTACACATTGTCTGGGAATCGATCATGCTATATCTGGTACCTGAGGAAAGATATCCTCTTTTTCGCTGAGTCGCTGAGGTCGTTATAAATTACTTTCATTTTACTACAAATGTAAACTTTTAATTGGACTATCTGTGTTGAGACATGTTCTTTTATTTTTAACTGTTAATCTGTTTGACTATCTGTATATATTTTTTTTAAATTCTTAAAATAATTAAATAAATGAGTACTATTTTATATTAAGTAATTTTCAAATCATATTATGTTACCCTTTTAATTTCTAGCACATACAATAAGAACAGAAGGTTATCAAAACAATATTCACAATAAAGATATTCTATAATTGGGTAGACCCCCGAAATTTTCTCTATAACAATGCCCAAACTTCTTAAAGATACGATAAGTACCATTAAAGATACAATAATTATCTGAAAATGAGTCTCTAGCGGAAATCTTTTGTGCTTGTTTCGAGTGTAAGGGCCTTTCGGCCTCTTAATAGAATAGGCCCTTTTACGAGCCATACAACTTGATGGTAATAGTTTGTTAGCTTCGTTAGATGTGTTTTCAGAGGCTTATTTCGTTTTGATAGTGACTCGGATGCAGAATCAGCTTTATTTTTCATGGTTATAAACTTGAAGAAGGTGAATCTTTATCATTAATTATAAGTGATAAACCTCACTTTTTAGGTTAAACTATTTTAAATTATATGCACAAAAAGATCTGCATCTGTAACCAAATCCAATGTTAATGAATGTTGCATAGCATGTGTGCGAAGGTGGCGGATGTATCCAAATCTTTTTCTCTCATAAAAAATTAAAAGATTGAAAAGTTGAGAGCAATTCTCAAAACCATGATACCTATTACGAATTCGAAATATATCGAAAAAATTAGAAAAATGTCTCCTTGAGGATATCTCGAAAACGCTTTCGATATTTATAACACTTCCGCACATGTCTTAAGACTGCCTCAGTGGCGCGGTGGGCGAGAGTCCGCTTGTGGCGCAAGAGGTAGCGGGTTCGATTCCCGTCGAGGGGTCAAGTGTTTGTATGTTCTGCAAGCACTTTCTCCTTGGTCTGGGTGTTTAATATGTATAATAAAAAATATCTATGTACGTATGTATATTATATTAAGTATATTAGATGTCTAGTACCCGTAACACAAGCTAAGATCTTACCACGGGGCTAGATGTTGTTGTGTGGATTGTCAGGAAATATTTATTTATTTATTATGTCAACTTAGGTACTCGACAGAGTTTCTTGAACCTGAATGTTGTGATTTTTGTTATTTCGTTACATTTGTACTAAAATAAATAAATAAATAAAAAAATAAAAATCATTTATTCACATAGAGTTTGAAAAACATAACATTTTTGGAACTCTGTCACCTGTGGTAGCTAAAGCTGTGTTACAGATGAACAGTAACTTCCTATTTAGTATATGTTGTATACAGTAATAGAGTTGCAGAGTCTAGGACATAGACATATGAACTATCTTATGAACTATCAATTGGATCTTAGAACTAGATTAAATAATATGTGGGCTTCTAAAGCTAAATCTAATATGAGCAAACTATAAATGAATACTTTAATTAAAATAATATATAATACATACATAGATATATATTTAATATTTACACACTAGTTTGGGTTATCATAGAATTAATAATACGTAATATTAAAATTATAATAATATAAATTATAAAATATTACTGTATTATGGTCAGAACAGAGGGTAGTAGTGTCTCTGCCTTTTAAGCCACCCTCCGAGCTGGGCCATTGCGTGAAGCGATTTTTTCGTGTCGTAATGTGGTCTGGAGAAGCCATCTACCTTCTAGGTCTTCATGCTCCATATGGTCTAAGCACATCGTCACTTTACATCAGGTGAGATTGTGGTCAAATCCAGCATAAAAAAAAGCAATTTGTGTTCTGCTCTGCTCTGATATGGTGAACATGCAAGCCAAAACAAGAGGCGTTTATCGTAACAGTACGCAAAATCAACTTCATTTCAATGCTTTGAAAACAAAATAGTGAACATCTTTGATGAGTGAACGAATTTAGTGATATAATTTGTCATAACAAAATTCAGTTTACCGTTTATATGAAGCTGCGCTGTTTTTGTTCGATATGACATTCATAATCACGAATACGTGATATTGCTAAAAATTTCCCCTTTTCGACATAATTATCGCAAATCTGAGAATTGCCCTCCTGGTCGACTTACTGACGTGTGTGCAATGCTGATGTTTCGCGCAAATGTTTAGAACAAATTATGTAATGCACACTTTTTGGTGGAATCGAAAGTACCTACTTACGTCAACCCTTAATTACTCGAGTCTAAATACTTACTTAACTACTCGTGTAGTTTTATACCCCACGTTGAAATTTAGACGAAATAGGTACATTAGATTAATGAGATTAATTAACTGATTAACAGCCTTTAAAATAGATTGTGTTACTATCAATAATCCACTCTTATTTTCACTGGATTTCGTACGTGTCTCGGTAATATAAATAATATAACTCATTATTATACACCAGAATATCACAATACAAAAACCTAAATACAAAATGCGGAATGGGCGGCCTTATCCTGGGGTCGGTATAACATGATATCATCTACATATACCTACTTATTATACATATACATATTGATGAAATTTATGACATAATCTTATAGATCTTCGGTTTTTTGTTTTTGGGTATATGTAGCATCCACATTAAATACCCCTGGTCACTCTCTTAGGTTTCTCAAGGGTTTTCAGTTACCAGGTACCGTTTAAGTCAATTGCTCAAACAGATATGTTCGCATTTAAATAATAAATCTCCATAAATTTTAGGAAGCTACAGTGAAAACTAGTGCTGTATACTTCGGGTTAAGATACATACAATCAAATCAAATAAATGTCATCACAGTTCTAAACCTACAAAACACCTACCTACAGTCTCTGGTGGGAAGCTTCGGCCGCGGCTTGTCACCACCCTCCGGGCTGGGCCAGTGCGTGAAGCGATTTTTTCGTGTTTCGTAATGTGGCCCGGAGAAGCCATTTATTTATTTATTTATAAATATTAATTAATTAACACGGTTAGATACCAATTATATTAATTAATTTAAATAATAGCTTAGTACATCAAATCATAAATATCACAATCAAATAATTATTATAAAAGAGAAAAATTATATAATACTAGATACATTTAATAAGTCAATTATTAAGTGTATATTAATTATTAGTCAATAATTTAGCCATCTACTTCTAGGTCTTCATGTCCCATCTTAGACCACATCGTCACTTTATATCAGGTAAGATTGTGGTCAAATGAAGGTTTATCGAGCATAAAAAAAAAAAAAAAAAAAAACTCAAAAATCCTATATAATTCAAGAACGGTTAATTTGAGAGTTCAAGTAAAGCCGATTCAAGTCCTTTCACATTTCTATCTCCATTTTAAAATTCCTTTTACATTACAGGATCCCTTTAATAAAAACAAGAATTCCGTATAAAAGTAGTGAAGGCTCTTTCAAACGAGGTTTGTTGCGGTTTGCTGTTGCGTCTTTTATGAAGCTCTCTGATTTTAGCGCTCTTTGTGAATAATAAACTATGTTTTTTGTAATCTGAGATGCCTCTTCAATTTTAGCTACAGCGAACGAAATGAGCTTTTGTTTTTGTTATTAAATTCACAGTCAAAGTGGAGTGCTCAGCAAACTTTGCGTCCTTTGTAGTGGATTTGTTGTTCCGCACACATGAAGTGACAGAAAAATTATAAGTCAATTTTGATACGAGGATTTTATATTAGCTTTTAAATACTGAGTACTTTTAAATATAGCTTGTTTGTATACTTGTATCATTCCATTTATTTTGGTTAGATTTCCATTATAAATGGACAATTCCCTTAATAAATTCAAACATATTTTCCGTGTAACACAAAGCCTCTTTGTTCTTGTTAATAATAAAGCAAGGACATCACTGAAACCGTAAAATGTATTGTAAAAATACAAATTGTATAATTGCTGAAAGTTCCAGCTTTCCTTAAAATCCTTTCTCTGTACCTATTGCTGAAAATCCTATAAAGATCCTTAAGTAGATTTCCAGATTATTATTATCCAGTATTAGGCTTGAATCGGCTTGACTTGAACTCTCAAATTACCGGTTCTTGAATTATATAGGATTTTTGAGATTTTGTAGGTTTAGAACTGTGTTGACATTTATTTGATTTGATTGTATGTATCTCAACCCGAAGTATACAGCACTAGTTTTCACTGCAGCTTCCTAAAATTATGGAGCTTTATTATTTAAATGCGAACATATCTGTTTGAGCAATTGACTTACACGGTACCTGGTAACTGAAAACCCTTGAGAAACCTAAGAGAGTGACCAGGGGTATTTAATAACAAAGGGACAGACGTTAAGTTTAATTTATAATAAGTAAGTATAATGTAGATGATGCGAAACGAAAAAAAAAGACTGGGCGATTCATACCGTGGTGAGAACAGCTCGCGGTATGCAAAGATCCATCGAAATCGTTTGCTAGAAGCCCCAAGCAATGCCTTCAACTTTATAAATAATGGAAAATCTGCTCAACTGACTTTAAATAATGACTTCTGTATATATTTTTAAAACCGTTTGGTGTTATCTTCAATCGTAATTAAACTTACAAGTCAACGTCAACGTATTTATGATACTTATACAATTAATATATTAATTTAACGTTAGTATTATTATAACATTGTGATCAGCTACTAGTTAGCTTCAAATAGAGTTAAAATGCCGTTTGCCGTGAGTGTGAAAGCCGTGTTGGCTAAGACACTCGACTTTCATTCCGAAGGTCGTGAGTTCAAACCTCGCCACGCACCTCTGTATTTTTACTTATTGAGAAATTTATGTGCGCTTTAAATACGTGCTTTAACGGTGAAGGCAAACATCGTGAGGAAACCAGCATGTTCTGAGAACTTTAAAGAGTTTGAAGGACATGTGACATTCACCAACCCGCACTTGGTCAGCGTGGTGAATTAAGGCCTAAACTTTCTCGCCAAGTGAGAAGTTCGATAAAATAATTTTTAATAAAATAATCTGTTCTGAAAAAAAATTACTGTGTCTGTTACAAGTACTTTACTAGAAAACATAAACATACACGGATGGTGCTAATATAAAATAAAATTGTTTTGCCAATAGGTACGAAATCTAAAATCTAAATCTTTTTACTAGTGTTATAATTTTATAAATGGTTGCAACTCAACATAACTAAGATTTTGAAATACATCGCTGGTTTTCTGTAAATGCCTATATACTATGAAAACCAACCTATGTTTTATGAATCAATCTCGTAAACTAATCAATATTTTAACTAGCAATTAATCTCCTATTTGCTTACATTGAAAGCAACTCAATCGTGTATTTGTAAACTACATCTACAGATGAAAGGATTACTCAGCGAACAAACAGACAAACATATCAGCAGTTATTTTACTACGTGTTTGTTAGACGTTTGTTCTTGTATAAATAATTATTATGCTTTGTTGTGGTTAAAGTGCATAATTTGACGAGGAAAATAGTTTTCGGTGCGTTTTTGAACTGACTGTGAAAGTGCGTTAAATTATTAGATTCATTTAACACGACTTTGATTGTGCACTTTGTTTTTTCCTCAGGAATATAATATTTTTCCGCATTAAAGAAATTTAAATTGCATTGAAAAGAATTAACTGATAGGTATTTTAATCGTTATAGAAATGTCTGCGGAATTAGAAATGACATAAAAATTTGCATTCGTATAGGATATGATAATTAACAAAAAAAAATTACTGTTGTTTAGATTAAATTAAAAAAATATATATTTTCTTTTTCTTTGCAAACGAAAAACAATACATTTCTGTTTTCTTGTGATTCTGGCTAAAGTTCGCAGTCACAAGCTAATACGGATATTTGATACTCGACATATAATATGTATCTGTGCACATTCTTATTAAATTGACAAAGAAAAAAAAATGTGTGGCCAGTATTTTTGGAGGGGCTTACAGACTGACTCAACGCGGTATACCAATTTTTAATAAAGTCATCGTGCCTATTACAGCTTGCTAAGATTGTACTACATGTAGTTTTGTGGATAAAATACTTTATACAATTAATTTGTGCACTTTTAAAACATTAAGCTTAGCAAACACATATTAGCACCAACCAAGTATTAGCAGAACATACAATTATACAATTTAAATCCCCTCTTAATTCAAGTAATCTAAATTCGCTGACTAACCTGAAATTGCTTGAAATCAGTGTGAAAAATCTCAGTAAATTGCTTCTACTATCCACACGTTTCCATTTAAAAGTACAATCATTGATAAAATCAAATTAAAGGCGCTGCTCTTGCAAGCGCTTTTCATACAAACTTTCGTGCATTGAAAAGAAAGTTCAGTGAATGTGAATAGTGCTTCTTTATAAATACAACAAGCACGGTTATATGAATACAGTATTCCAACTCGGCCGAGTTTTGGAAATAAATACCTACTGCCGCGTTACAACTGAAACACATTACAACTGCTTTGTTGAGTTTGAGTTTCCGTCTAGTTTTGTGATTATAAATATAAATTTTGATTAGCTAATAAAATACTTTGTAATAAATATGCATCCAAAATATTTCGCCTCCACTGGGACCTCTTTTTTATTAATTATTTAGAAATCCTTTTTTATTTAAAGGCAAATTTTAAACCATAAAAAGTCCGCGTTCAATTATAAAGCTATGGCGACCGTTCGTCACTGCGGCACAGTCGCGACTTCCTGTATCCCTCCTACCTTCGATAGAGGTGCGTAGGTAGCTCGCGTTTCTTCCGTTTTATGCAGTTGGAATACTGTATAGATAGTATTACGAGCGACTCTGAGCCTACGTATAAGGCCGAAAGTGACACACCACGATACGGAATCAAAATTCAAAAAACTTTAATTTTGTCATTCACATGAACCGAATTATGCAACGTTTCGTAATAAAAGTTTCATATAAAATGAGCGAATTGCAATGTTTGAAATTGTGTGGTGAACTCGTAACTAGACTACCTCTATAATAACAAAATATTAAATGGTTTTAAATGAATACTGTGTTTATTATTTGTTTCCATAAACAAGCTTAACAAAATTGTGTACTTATATTTACATAATAAATTAATTAATTTAATAATAATTAATATTGTAGCTTATTACCACCTATTACTATATTACTATGACTAGGTATATGGTATTTTTTAGTTTCTCGATTTCGATGTTACTTACTAACTTTATATTAAAAAACTAGATGAAAAGGCAGTCGTTGTTATAGATACATTAATAAACAATACTTTCGAAGAAAATGCTTGATTTTTCCCGACTCCTTCAACAATTATCATCGTAATTCATCTAATTCGTGCACTTTTCTAACACATCATACATAAAAACCTACTTGTTGAATTACTCTACTTATCACTGAAAACTGAATTATGATCCGTTGCTTTAGATTTGTTTACGAACATTAGGACATACTGACGCGACGGCGGGCTTTTAATGTATTATATGTATAGATTGTCTAACTTTACTCGGAAATGGCGAAATAAGCCCTCATTTAATATTTTTTTTTTTTTTTAATTTATTTATCGCTTACAAAAATAAAACATTTTTATTTAACACATAAATAGCACAAAAAAACCACTAAGGTTTAAACCCGTGCTATTTGAAAACTGAGACGCAGGTTCTCACTAACCTATTTAGTTACACAGATTATTTTGAAATTAGGGAGCTATCTAAACTAACATTAATTGTACATTATTTCTTTCTTTATTTGTACCTGAATAGTCAGATCAAGTATTACTGATGAAGAATTGTTTCAATTTATATTTAATGTTTTGCCGCGTAATTTTATGTCGAAGTTCAGAGGGCATGTTGTTAATCAGACGCGAATTGAGCAGGCATTTAACAAAATATTATCAAAATCAAATAAAATTTTGTTTTTTTTTTTGACAAAATTAATTAAGCCCCGTGTGGGAATACAAATTAAGGTGTCAGCTAAGTATTTTCCCTTTTTTTCTTCATCATCATCATCTAATAACGTTCCCACTGCTGGGACACAGGGACTTGTTGGACAGGGCGGGTTGGTGAATGTCACATGTTCTTAAAAAACTGTTTAAATTTTTGTTACATGCCGGTTACCTCACGATGTTTGCCTTCACCGTTAAAGCACGTGCTCAAAGCGCACATACATATCTCAAGAAGAAAAATCCAGAGGTGCGTGGTTGGGTTTGAACCCACGACCTTCGGAATTAAAGTCGAGTGTCCTCCCACTTAGCCAACTCGCTTTTTTTTACTTTTTCCCTTTTCTTACTTATCCATAAAAAAGTGGCCACCTGACTACTTGCTTAAAAAGCGCGCTCTGTACATTTGCTCAATTTTCGAACAGTAAGTTTGTGGTTGCTGGTGGTCGGTTATATTCGCAGTATTATTACGTAGTTTTATTGTAAAATAACGGCTGTTCGTAAAGTCTAATACTATTAAGAGGTTATTTTGATTGTTTTGTTGATTTAATCTTTTATTAATCTTTCTTGGTCTGGGCGTCTAATATGTATAATAAAAAATATCTATATATGTATGACTATTATATTAAGTATATCAGATATCTAGTACCCGTAACACAAGCTTAGAGCTTTCTACGGGGCTAGATGTTGTTGTGTGAAATGTCTGGAAATATTTATTTATTTATTTAATATCGTTCGTTTGTTTTATTGAAACCTAGTCATTATAATATAACCTACATTAGGAAAAAGGCCTTAACAAAAACTGATATAACTTTAGTTTCGTTCAATCAGCGTTATGTCTACGTTAATCTATTTGCATTTAAATTGTTTTTTTATCTAACTTTTCCTCGCGTGTGAAAAGTCTGAAGAAAAAGTACCTGACTGCAATTTTTATTTTTTGTATCTTAAGTTCTTGACATATACGTAAAAAATGTATTCTGCAATTATACATTTGATTTGATTTTGCTGCAAAATTACCGTTTAATACCTTGACCTTTACTTTGACCCTTAAATTCATCTTAAATTTATTGAAGAAGCTTGGAATAAAGGAGGGTTGTTTGCTAGTACGGGGAAAACAAGACACCTCTTCAACAATTTGGCTGGAATGTAGCCTTACCATGAGTTGCCTTGTAAAGTTACAACATGTTGTAATCCCATAAATTTGACAGATTTTTCCAAACAAATATTTAACATTATTCTTCAAATGTATGAATTACAACATATTGTAAATTACAGCAGATATAATCTTAATTTACAATTTAAATAACCCCCGATTTCAGAACCTTAGTTCCCTTAAAAGTAAATAGTCATACTATTTTGTAATGTGCACCTGATGCGCTTTCATCGACTCCACTCGAGTATATAATACATAGTCCTTCCCCGCTTTTACCATCATAACATTTAAACGGTCAACTCACCTTTTATTCAAAAAAGATTCATCCGTTTGGGAGCCATGATGTACTAGACCGACATACAGGCAGACAGATAGACAGATATACACACAGACAGATAGACACGTCAAACTTATAACACCCCTCTTTTTGTCGGGGGTTAAAAATAGCAACTTTTAGAAGGCAACATTAATAAGATGGCCGTTGTCAAAAAATCTAATGAAAATTACTGTGTAAGACGAATGAGTAACAGTTAGACTGCCTGTAGCTATACGTTGATGATAACGAACTCGAGATTTCTTCCATTCAACTGAAATTTACAGCTTTTTTAAATGCCTCGTGAGAAGGGTTGCTACTGAAGGGTATATATCACACAGTCACCTTGAAAAGGCATAAAATTGTGGTTAAAAACCTAGAAAGGGGCAAATGCCTACTTTGTACGCATTTGCCCCTTTCTAGGGGCTTACAGGGGCTGTATTTATATTTATACTCGCATTTATAAGGGTTAAAATATGTCTGCGGCGGATGTTAGCTCTAAAATTGCCTTCAGTGCTTTGGCATAAGGATTCTTTTATACGAGCACTGTTGCATCAATATTTTTGATTTTTCAAAAATTTAAATATCTAGTTGCGGGGTTTAACTCACGAAAGTTTAAAACTTAATAATACTGATACTCTGAAGAAATTAAGACAAAGTAATAATAATAATATATATATATCGTTTATTTCAAAAGGCCTTAACAGTAACAGTACATTGTTTAGTTTAGACCTAGTTTCTTATTCTTAGTTTCAACCCCTCACTCTAACTAAGTTCGAGACTTGTAATGTAGACGCGAGGGCTCTCTACCTCGGCAATAGCTTAGGTTCTTATCTATTTATAGAGTGCACTTTTTTAAGTTACTTTTAAACATAGTAAAGAAATATAATTAAAGAAAAAAAATAGTAAAAAGGACAAAGAAAAATGGAAAATACAATTTTAAACATGTTTAAAATTTATATTAATGTTTTTAAGTAACGTATCTTCGCAAAAATACAAAAGAAAAAACATAAAGTTAATTTATACTGCTATACTAATAGGTCCAAATGCTACAGCTAATCTCTTGTGCTATCAAAAAGTCTGCCAATTTGAAAAAAAAATACATGATTATAATTAGTAAATACTTGATAGCAAAAAGTGTTTTGGAATCAATCCTCTGATGTGCAGGGTTTCTGAGAGAAGCCGATGTTTTCGTATTACACATCGCAAAAGCTCATTCTAATCAGTTTGTTGGTTGATTTATCACATAGAAACCAGGTTCCAATATGCGAATTCTGTTTTGGTAGGATGTATCTCCGAAACAGTATTATAGACGCGAAAGTTTGTGAGTTTGTTGGTCTTTCATTCAAAAACTACTGAAGGCATTTAGAAGAAACTACACAATTATGTAGCTTACCAGGTCATAACAACACGTAGGCCTATTTTTACCGCGGTAAAATACGATGCGAAAATCTGCGAGAGAAACCCCATTTTGGATAAAATTTTATGCTGGATAACTGATTTATTATATATGTACCTTTAAGCATAGCTGCTTAAAGGTATTTGCTGCGATAAAATATTTCATTTGGCTGGAGTGGTTACTCAGCATAATTTTACATTTTAACTATAACCCCCTTATGCGAAATACTCAACTGAACATAATATTGGATAACATTTCGTTAGAATTGTTACTTTATTTTTTAACCCCCAAACGAAAAGGTGGAATGTTATAAGTTTTATAATTAGCCTAAAGCCTTTCTCAACAAATAAGCTATCTCATAGTAAAATAGTTATTCAAATCGGATGAGTACTTCCGGAGGTTTCCGCGTTTAAACAAACTAACAAAGTCTTCAGCGTTATAATATTAGATATGTATGTAGATAAAGTTTTCCAATATCTGTTTTCTGAACAAATGATGCCAAGTCTTGCACATTCGCTGAATATTAATTCATGTAAAAGCAGTTTCATATTGCACAAGTTTGAATTAAATCCTAGGTTTAGATTTTGGATAGTATTTCACTAACTGTTTTCATTAACAGATGTAATTTCGGTTTTGCTGAATCCTAGTTTCAATATATCTATGTTTAATTCTAATATGCAGGGATACTGATAGGCTTCGTACTCACCCGGAGACAACAGCTCTACTTCGAAAAAGTGTAATTTGTATGGCACCTAACCTAAACTATATAATTAATTACCTAAAAGCTATCGAGACCTATATGTTAACAACTTTATGAGCAAACTTAAAATTATGTTGACTAATAAATGTTATTATAAGAAAGACGAATATATACCTCTAAATGATACTATTGCTAATATTAGATTTTTTTTGTTTTAATGATTTTTATGTAATCTAATTAAATGTAATTTTTAATACTTAATTATTAATGATAAAATGTAAGTGTGTAGTCTTTTTGTAATTTAAACTTTGCACACCAACTGGTGAAACATGTTGAAACTGTATAAAATAACAGACAATATCCTGTATACACATGTTTTATTGCAAATAAATTATTATATTATATTCTATGTATTTATATCTACAGTAAGCGCTCCTGCACACGATAGCACCGCGCTTCCGCCGCACCCCTCCACTGTACAGACGCGCCGCCACCGCGCCTCCGCCGCTTTTCTCTCCGCATCGATGCTTACTCATCTATTAATAACTAGCAATGTAACAGCCGTGTTGGCTAAGTGGGTGCAACAGTTTTATTTTAACATTTCTCGATCCGACTTACCATTTTAGGAGCTATGTCGATTTAAAAAGTCGCGTAAAAACCATTCTTAATTAAAAGGCTTATAGACAGTAAACATTCCCAAAAAAGATAAGTAGTAGTAAGTTTATATTTTTCTTAATTTCTGCTTGTTGGTGTGGTGTGTATGTGGCTTTACGTATGCTTCTTTATCTTTTTCTGCATAAATAAAAATTACATCAGAAAAGAGACATCTCTGACTTCTGAGAATAAAAAGAAAACTCTGTGTAAAGTCATTTTAACTTCAGCTTATTATAAATAGAAAGTTTCAAAAGTCTTCAGTATTTCTTAGAACTATATAGCCCTCAGCAATTTTTACGAGAACTCAATATTTTTAAGGTAAAAAACCCTCCAGTAAAGCTGTCAACCAACTTGGCTTCTTGGAACGCATTCTGTCCATGACGTAAAATGGAAATAGCGTTGTATTTTTTTTTGGTTGGTACATTCAAGATAAGAGATACCTATATATACACTTCATATACTTATTATATTAACTTATATTGTTAATTTGTAACAAATTATAAATATAATAAAGTAGTAATTTTTCATAGCTTTAAAATAGCCTATTAAAAATGGCTTTAAACCTTGGGCGTGCTTTAAACCTCACGAAGAACCGTTGTTTATTTATTTGTTTAGTAGGACCAACAAGAAAATACACTAAAATAGCTTAAAATAAAGGTACAGAATATTTATGTTCTAGCGCTTGCTTAATTAAAGGTGGCCACAGCAACTTCATTATGTGTGCAATATTTATATACATATAATTGTTGTATATACATTTGGATTTCGCTATGAAGTCTATTAAATTAATATAACAATGTGTTCAATATAAACAGGAGGATTTGGAGGTTTTGTCTGTACACGTCCGTAAGTGGTAACCCTCTGAATCCCTACACGTGACCTCCGGGTGGTGCTAAGAACAGTCTCTGGTGGTAGGCTTCGGCCGCGGCTTGTCACCACCCTCCGGGCTGGGCCAGTGCGTGAAGCGATTTTTTCGTGTTTCGTAAAATGTGGTCCGGAGAAGCCATCTTCTAGGCCTTCATGCTCCATCTTAGACCACATCGTCACTTTACATCAGGTGAGATTGTGGTCAAATGAAAGCTTATCAATAATAAAAAAAAAAAAAAAAAACTCAACTATTTTACAATGTAAATAAACCGGTTTATAGAGTTTGTATATTTATACTAGCTGTCTGTCTGCGTTATTTACAGTTACAATACCACCGTTGACCGATGTTACATAATTCAGAATTTATATAAAAAAAAAAAAATAACTGGACATAGAGAATATGATTGTTAAGTAAGTATATATTTGTCCAACTGTTGGCGAAATGACGTCATAGATCTAGGTCTGCCAAATGTATATTTATAGTAATGTTGCAGATAAACTCGAAGCAGCTTGGAGTTACTCAACATTCATATCCTGCCTCCAATCGTGCCCACGTCTCCCCTATAGATCATTATTGATGACGTCATTAGTCAGTTTGACCCCCGTCCCGAGCGGAACACTCGCCCGAGTTAGGGATCCGTAATGTTTGGAATGAAAGATGGAACTATCCAAAGATATTCATAGAAATATGTTTGCCTGGTACGAGCCATTCACAACTAGCTTCATAAATACCATATTTTTTAACAACATGCAAAAGCCGCGTGGCTTAGTGGGAGCACCCCGACTTTCATTCCGAAGGTCGTGGGTTCAAACCTCGCCGCGCACCTCTGTATTTTTGAAAACATTTATTTTTTATTTAAAATCTAAATTTAATATTTAGGAAAAACCCCCGATTCCAATGCCTTCGTTTCCTTAAATGTAAAACAACATAATTATTATGTAATGTGGACGCGATGCGGTTTCATTTGATACCCTACACTAGTATATTTTCAGATTTTCTGTTTTCCTTCCCCACTATCACCCCCATAACTTTTAAACGGCTCAACCGATTTTCATGAAACATGTCTCAGAACACCCGGGCCAAACTCACCTTTCATACAAAAAAAACTAAATTGAAATCGCTCCATTCGTTCGGGAGCTATGATGCCACAGACAGACAGACAGACACACACACAGACAGACAGACAGACAGACACGTCAAACTTATAACACCCTTCTTTTTTGGTCGGGGGTTAAAAAACCTGCTTTAACGGTGAAGGCAAACATCGTGAGGAAACCGCCATGTTCTGAGAACTTCAAAGAGTTTGAAGAACATGTGACATTCACCAACCTGCAATTCACCAGCGTTGTGAGTTAAGGCCTAATGTCTCTCGCCGAGCGAGACGTCCCTGTGTCCCAGCAGTGGGAACTATTAACGTTCCACGATGAGTGTTGATGATGATGATTTATAAGCATGCCAGTGAAAATCATGTCTTACTGTAGCTTAAGAAAAACTTAAGACATTTTGGGAAAGCGTTCAATCAGGCCATCAGCCCGACTGTACATTATTACAATGACAGTCAATTTTTCCTACTTCACCTTTCACCGGAAGCTTCGAAAAGGAACTAAATCTATTTCGGTACGTTTGACGTTTTGATATAAAGATAAAAGAACGCGTAATTTTTTATACTTATATTCGTAGAGGGTTCTGCGACGGGAATTTCTAAAAACACTGCGATACCCTGTAATGAGATAACTGAATAAAAAATAAAATCAGTGACTTTCTTACTTTATCTTCGAGTTTGCTTGATTCGGAATCGAGTTGAAATCAATTTCAAGTCGAAATCAGAATTGTAGACGTTGTTCTGATTGAAAAATAGGAGAAGATATTTGGACGGATATTTTTTTATTAATGTAAGTCCTTTCTGAGCAGCTATTTATAAATGTATAAGAAAAATAGTGGAAACCTTTTTATTTCATAAATTTACTATTCATTTTAACTAAGTATTATGTATGTTTAAATATAAAAATAAAATATAAATAAAAAATAAATATAAATATTTCCGGACAATCCACACAACAACATCTAGCCCTGTGGTAAGCTCTTACCTTGTGTTACGGGTACTAGACATCTGATATACTTAATATAATATACATACATACATAGATATTTTTTATTATACATATTAAACACCCAGACCAAGGAGAAAGTGCTTGCAGAACATACAAACACCCGCCGAGGGGGCGGGAATCGAACCCGCTACCTCTTGCGCCGCAAGCGGACTCTCGCCCACCGCGCCACTGAGGCAGTTTAAATGTTTGGAGAAACAATTAAAGATTTATCTATTATATTCTAAAAATACTGTTAAACCGAAAAGGAAACCAAATATTATTACAAACCTTTCCTTCGGAACACATTTCTCTCCCCAAATATTTGCGTTTTCAACGGATTAACAGACGAAAATCCGTGCTTTAATAAGTTTGCTATCCAATGGGTTTCTTTGAATACGACTTAACCTTGAAAATACGTTGAATTTAACTCGATATACATTTTTTTATCCTACATATATTATCAATGCGAAAGTTGAGGACTGTTGTATGATTGTTGTTCATTCACCCAAAAACTAGTAAATGGGTTTACGTGACTTTAACAATAATATATGATATGCAAGCTGCATATCAGAATAACGCATTGGCTTTCTGCTCAATACCACTTTTCACGGGAAAATCAATAATTACGAGCAAAAAAAAAACGTATCTATGTAGTAAATCAGTCACCTCAACACCCATAGTACAAGCTCTGCTTAGTTTGGGGTTAGGTGATGCTGTGTGAGTAGTCCGGAAATATTTACTTATTATTAAAAAAAAAAAGCCTGATTTGTATCAAATTTGGCATACATAGCTATAGTACCAGTAAAAGACTTACTACCGACCAAGTACATGTATGTGCGCTTTAAAACACATGCTATAACGGTGAAGGCATATATCTTGAGGAATCCGACATGTTCTTGAGAATTTTAAAGAGTTTGTCATTCACCAAGTTGCACTTGGCCAGCAGGTGAATTAAGGCATAATCACTCGCCAAGAGAGAAGTCCCTGTATCCCAGAAGTGGGAACGTTAATAGGGTGGTGATGACATTCGCTCTTTCGGCCATATTACTCTTTGAATTTAACCTACTACTATACGATTGTAGCGAGCACTACGCACCCTACGAAGGCGAATTTAACCCTTAAATAGTTTTCTTACAACAAAACTATAGAATAAATAATCTGGTACAAAATATACCTTAGTTTTTCACTATCGTTTTCTTCATATTTCAGTAGAGAAATTCTTAGTATACTTAGCACGTTGAGCCGCTCCGAGTTTATTCAGAAGGCTTCAACTGAGATTCACACGTCATCTTATCTTTGACAACAAAGGTTGAAGATATCTTGGTTGTTCCAGATATCTTGCGTTCTTCATCCAAAGTTAGTATTAAATATATAAATTTATTGTTATATAGTACTTCTCATAAAAGTAAAATAAAAAATTAAATAAAAATGTTGTTGATGTTGTTGCAAATGTAACCTAAGTAATTTTATTATTTGTCCTATATTATCACTGCTTTTGTTTTTATGCACTGTTGCATAAAAACAAACAAACTTGTCTATACATGGTTAAAACTGATTGTAACAGGTCTTCCGAAATACAGGCTAATCGGTGAAATTGTAATGTTTGTATTGGTAAATAAATATTTTAAATTTTTTTTTTGAAGTTAATATTGCTGGGCCACCAAATATCAACATTTAATCCCGTGGTAAGCTTTGAGCATGTTTAAGGATTTTATACAGCTGGAAATATACGATGAGATGATTTTTAATCAGCTTCGAGAATTAATGATAATTCGTCTAACTTACTGTGAGGTGTTTAAAAATAACTAATTTTTATCGTATATGACAGTTGAAAAGAGCTTGTAGTCTTAAAATTCAAAATGTTTTATAATAATACTCGGCGCGTATCATCACGAAGTTCCTCTCTCTTCAGCCCTTTTTTATGTAATCTTTTAAATAAATATATATTTGACGTGTTTAAAATGAAATAAAGAGAATAATAATAATAGTTAACCATTTATTTCAGGTATCTAAGGCCCATATAAACATATAGCTTACAGACTAACATACATAAAAATATAATCTTATAAACTCAAGTTCCGCATAATGAAGTACATTTTTGGCATTTATGGCATATATTTTGTTGTTATTGTTGTAATATCATATTGCGGAGGACACTATCTACGTATGTACGTACATACAAATAGTAAGTTGATAATATATTTAGTATATCTGATGTCTAGTACCCGTAACACAAGCTTAGAGCTTACCACGGGGCTAGATGTTGTTGTGTGTATTGTTCAGCAATATTTATCTATATACACTTGGGTTAAGTTGAGCTACCAATAACTGTCAAATACGTGCAAAACTTAACCCTCGTCTACGCTCAAACTGCGCTCGCATTGGCGCATTAAGCCCCCCGTACGCTCAAAGTAAAACATAAATAACGACTTCCGTTAATTGCGTAATAATCGTGTAATAAAAATTATCTTCCTACAAAAGCTTTGAAAACGTACAATCAACAATAACATGAATCTCAATAAAACGAATTTCTGCTCCACAAAAGGTAACAAATTAGTTTCTTTGCAGCAAAATTTACTTAACACCAAATTCTTTTGAACGGTTTTCCGTTACGGGACAAAAACGGATCATTAATTAAAAATAAGCGTAAAAATGAAAGCTTAATAGCCCGTTAGCTTTCGCATTTCACCATTGAAATGTAAGGGAGTTGTGAACGAGCGATATAATCTGCTTTTTCAATTATCATGGTTATTAACAATAGGATGAGAACTCGATTTTTTTTTATATTATGACGCTGTTGCTGTTACGATATTTTCGTTGCTAAACGGATAACTTAGTATTATTTTATCGAGCAACAATAGTTACAGATATCTAGTTAGTAACACGAGCTAGAGGCTTATAAAAAAATATTACACATTTATTTTTTCTTGCAATTGAAAACTCATAACGTTACAGTGCATTGAATTATTGTGACGTATTTTTTTTTAAATTATTTATTAGCCTTTATTTGACCACAATCTCACCTGATGTTAAGTGACGATGTGGTCTAAGATGGAGCATGAAGGCCTAGAAGATGGCTTCTCCGGACCATATTACGAAACACGAAAAAATCGCTTCACGCACTGGCCCAGCCCGGAGGGTGGTGACAAGCCGCTTACGGACGTGCACAGACAAAACCTCCAAAACGATGTTCCATAATCACTTTTTACTATTTTATAAAGGGTCCAGTATTTTTAAACAGGTTTATGTTGGTTGTCTTTTAACCCACGATCAAAAAGGAGGGGTGCTATAAGTTTGACGTGTCTGTCTGTCTGTCAGTCTGTCTGTCTGTTGTTCAATTTAGTTTTTGTATGAAAGGTGAGTTTGGCATGAGTGTTTTTAGACATGTTTCATGGAAATCGGTTGTGCCGTTTAAAAGTTATGGGGGTGCAAGTGGGGAAGAAAAACCAAAAATCTGCAAATACCTCTATTACTCGAGTGGGGTATCAAATTTAAACGCATCACGGGCACATTAATAAATATTATGGTGTTTTACTTTTAAGGAAATAAAAGCATTGGAATCGAGTGTATTTCAAATTTTAAATTTAGATTTATTTCTTTAATTTTGAGATACATACAATATATTATAACACTAGAGTATCCAGCAGCATTATTTATTTATATATGTCTTAAAACAAATTTAAAACACTCAGACATTCATTAAAATCTACAAAATTCTAACATCCATGCAACCTCGCAAACTCAGCAGTCCATTGAATATGAAAATTCATGCCAGCACCTATTCACAGCACCCTTCCGCCACCCTTCCGCACTTGAGACAAATAGGTGACTGAAATGGAACCGTGGTTTTTAGAGTTCCGTATTAAAGGGTAAAATGGGACCTTATTGCTGAGACTTCGTCGTCTGTCTTTCTGTCACCAGGATGTATATCCAGAACTTCAAAGAAGTGCTTCGTAACATGGCCCGGAGAAGCCATCTGCTAAGAACAGTCTCTGGTGGTAGGCTTCGGCCGCGGCTTGTCACCACCCTCCGGGCTGGGCCATTGCGTGAAGCGATTTTTTCGTGTTTCGTAATGTGGTCCGGAGAAGCCATCTACCTTCTAGGTCTTCATGTCCCATCTTAGACCACATCGTCACATTACATCAGGTGAGATTGTGATCAAATGAAGGCTTATAAAAAAAACAACTAAAAACACATTAAATAAAAAAATAAGTGGGCTCCCATACAAAAAAAGACAGATTTTTATGAAGTTAAGTGACGTTGTGCGAACCCAGTACTTAGACGCGTATGTATGGTTATACCGCTCTGGCTGTATCTATTTGCACTTGTAACTTTGTTTTCAATATTTTTAAAATCATAATTTTGTTGTTATTTATTGCAAAACATAAAAACTTTACACGGAACTCTGTGACGGTGAAGTAAGAGTCTTTCTTAATTAATAGCTAAAATCAACTTTAGATGGAATAACTCAATTGTGGTATAAGAGGTTTCTTGTCAATAGCCGTGGATTAACCAGTGTTAATATGATTGTACCTTTTTCTCTGACATGGGTGTATTTTTTTAAATAAGTATATAACATATTCTTCGGCTATAACATTTTTTATCAACTTGATATTGAACTTATTTATTTTTTATTTAACCTACATTGTCTCACAGCTGGGCAACAACGGTTAAGCATCTAAATTAAACTTAATTTTCTAACTGACTCACAATTATATTGTACGCGGTTCACTTGAAAAAGCTTTTAACCATATTTGTAACCTTTAACTCTTCATAGAAACTGACTAACAAAAGAGAATTAGGTTAAATAGTAATACTTTCTTTGGTTTTTAATAAATTATTGATTGATCGATAGAAAACATTCTGACAGGAGACCAACGGAGACAACAGATTGAAATTTAAAACCGCACTATTAAGTCCGTATAGTCCGAGTTTCTTCAAAAAATTATAAAATGCAACTTCATAGACGTCCATTGAATATGAAATTTTACGCCATCGCCCATTCAAGGCACTTTGCACACTCGCCGCAAATAGTGCGAGCAAGGACCCAAATGGAACGTTGGTTTCTGAGGGTTAAAAATACAACGTCGTAAGCAGTATGCTGTTTACGGAGTCTATGCAAATAACCTAGTTTAAGTTTAAATAAAAAAATATTCGATCATTAAAACTTTAAGAGTGACTGAATTGAAAGTAAGTACCTATTTTTGTGTATTTGCTACTACTTAGAACTTCATCTTAAATCTTTCTTCAATTTTGCATCCATGCATATGTATATAGTTTTGAGTATGGATACGGATATTAGATTAAAACATTTTGTTTCAGTATTGGAGTGATTTTATAGAAATGTTTGTATGTTTAGTTTCCATCCGTTTGAAGTTTGGAAACGTAGCTTATTAGGTAATAATAGAGAATTATTTTACATGTATTTGGCTGTTATTTACCGAAATAAATGCATATCTATCTTTGTAGAATGGATAGAAAATTCTAAGTATTCTCATTAGAGATCTAGTAACAAACTTCCTAACCAAATAAAAAAAATACAACTGCCCAAGTCCGTGTTCCTTTACAAAAATTCTAATATGCAACTTGATAGACGTCCATTGAATATGAAATTTCACGCCAGCGCCCATTCAGGGCACCCTTTCACACTCGGCGCAATAGCGCGAAAGGACTCAAATGTACGTTGGTTTATGAGGGTTAAAATTGTTACGTCATAAAGCAGTGTGCTTATGTATACAGTAAATCTATCGAAATTCAAATCAGTCTAGTCTAACTAGACCCCAGTTTTGGATGACGTATTATAAAGTCAAAGTCAAAACGTTTATTTCCTTAGACGCTTATGCATACATGGACAGGTCAACTTAAAGCTAATTTAAATAAAATCTAAGAAAATCAAGGAAATAACATTGTCTAGACAGTTCGCTTCAATTTTATAAACTGAGTTGAGAAGCGAATAGAACAACCCAGCTTTCATCTCTTATGTTGTTATATATATTCTACTATACCTAAATGGTATAGTAGTTCAGTGATTATTGACGAAAAGAGCTACATATATTGCAAAAGGTTGCCATATCGTATAGAGGCTGAAAATGTATGCAGGTTACACATATAAGAAAGAAGTTATATAGTAAATAGCTTTAATTTAAAAAAATAACATTCAAATCCGTTCACGGAGAAAATGTTCTAAAGTAAAATTGTTTTAAGGTAACATTAAAATAATATTTGTTTCCATAAGTTTCGTATATTGTACTGTGCTTTTTTTTTCATTTTGAAGATAATTTGCTTAAAATTTAAGTAAAATAATAAATACTTCCGGACAATGCACACAACAACATCTAGCCCCGTGGTAAGCTCTGAGCTTGTTTTACGGGTACTAGACATCTGATATACTTAATAGACAAACATATAGAAAAAGCTTTCAACTTGTGTTTTAAACCTTTCGGTTTAAGCAAGTGATCACTTGTTTATGAACACTATCCTCCATGCCCTAACTCTAGCCCGTAAAACTCAAAACACGAAGTGTAGTAAACAGAGAGTTAAATATTTGGAGTTGTAACCCCAAGTATTGGGACAACTTCGCAGTAGTTAAAAGCAGAAGTTATGGGACGGTCTCACAGGACCATAGTTAATAAAATAACTTGGGGTTACCAATACCGATATACTCGTAGATCTCAGCCAATCTCGACTGCTTCAGTGGCGCAGTGGGCGAGGGTCCGCTTGCGGCGCAAGAGGTAGCGGGTTCGATTCCCGCCAAGGGTGAAAGTGTTTGTATGTTCTGCAAGCACTTTCTCCTTGGTCTGGGTGTTTAATATTTATAATAAAAAATATCTATATATGTATGACTATTATATTAAGTATATCAGATATCTAGTACCCGTAACACAAGCTTAGAGCTTACCACGGGGCTTGATGTTGTTGTGTGAATTGTCTGGAAATATATATTTATTTATTTAATTTATATTTAAGTTACACATTAAATAATGTGTGATTTTATTTGTTTTTTTTTTTATTTTTTTTTATGGGATCTATGTTTGTCCACAATCTTACCTAATGGAAAGTATGAATTGAAACGGCGGCATTCCTTTTTGAAGCATTTTATTTAGATCGAAGTGGTTATCTCGTTACGATCCATTTTGCATAATAGCGATATCTTTCATGGACTATCGCAAACAAAAGTTTGGTAAGTAACTTAACACTTACCAAAATATCATCGCTTGTAAAGGGTTTCCGGTATTCCGTACTCGCATGCCTGCGAGTCCCGCCATTTTGTTTAAAACGTGATTTGGCGGTCGGTTATGAAACGCGTCATGCGTTCGAAAATCGAAAGAGTAATTACTAACAAACAAAAAGTGTTAAAAAATCAAACCTCTAAAATGTTGGAGCTTCTGAGATATTTGGGTTTAAAAACTTCTACATAACTACATATATATTATGTTTTATTTTTTGTGTTCTGTTTTGTGTAAACATATAAATAATGTCAACGCATAAAATTCCCGGCATACAACATATTTAACAAAGCATCCACGTAATTGAAACTGCAACGTAAATAATGTCCTGAAAGCCCCGGAACGGCTGTGCACAAAACAGGTCTTTATTAAAATCGTATTATGCCATTAAATTGCATGTCTGCTCGTTTGTCGCATTCCTAATGAGGTGTTCCGTCATTGCATTGGGTTCTACATTAAAACCTTCGCATTGAAGTCCTTTTTCTCCTTGTCTTGTGGCCTTAATGAACTAGAAACTTTTTGGAGTGAAAACTTTTTACGCGTCTATTTTTCATATTTTGCATGTCCATGCGCGTGTGAAATTTCAAAAACTTACACGTCCGGGCAAAAAATATATTCAAATCATTTTTTTACGCAACTGCTGTAGATTTTATTTCATACTGTAGTATTGATTGATTAGAGTTGCCGAAAGCTTCACTAAATGATACTTGACTATGGATATACACAATTCTAAAACCATCGAGAATGGCAACAATACAATGACAAAAAATATATTTTATTTAAATGCTAGCCAGTGATCTTTTGTTTTGGTGAACAAAGGCGGCTGTCGGCTTGTTTTCAAAGTGCTTAAAAAAGGTTTATAATAGTGATTGTATCATGCGTGATACCTCATAATCCTTAGGATTAAAACTACAGCGATAATTATAAATATATTTAAGTAATGCTTTTGTGTAGGGTTTGTGTGATTTCTGGAAAAAGGGTCACTCAAACAGGTCTCTGCTTACATTTTTTATATAATTAATAATTGGAGGTTTTGTCTGTTCACGTCCGTGAGTGTTAATCCTCTGAATCCTTACACGTGACCTCCGGGTGGTGCTAAGAACAGTCTCTGGTGCTAGGCTTCGGCCGCGGCTTGTCACCACCCTCCGGGCGTGAAGCGATTTTTTCGGGTTCCGTTATGTGGTCCGGAGAAGCCATCTACCTTCTAGGTCTTCATGTCCCATCTTAGACCACATCGTCACTTTACATCAGGTGAGATTGTGGTCAAATGAAGCCTTATACAGCATAAAAAAATAATTAATAATGTTAATAACAGTTAGTGATTACTTGTAATGAAGCAACCACATTGCTACGCGCTGAGCAGTCAGAAGCCGTGCTGGCTAAGTGGGAGCACACTCCACTATCATTTCGAAGGTCGTAGCTTCAAACCCCGCCACTCACCTCTGGATTTTTCTTCTTGAATAATGTATGTGAACTTTAAAACGCGTGCTTTAACGGTTAATTCAAACATCTTGAGGAAACCGGTAGGTTCTGAGAACTTTTAAGAGTTTGAAGGACATGTGACGTTCACCAACCGGCACTAGGCCAGCGTGGTGAATTAAGGCCTTATATCTCCAAGAGAGAAGTCCCAGTGTCCCCTCAGTGCTAACTATAATAGGGTGATGATGAGCCGTCGGCGCCGATGGTTAGCGTTTTTTTTTTATTTTTTAATGCTGGATAAGCCTTCATATGACCACAATCTCACCTGATGTAAAGTGACGATGTGGTCTAAGATGGGACATGAAGACCTAGAAGGTATGGCTTCTCCGGACCACATTACGAAACACGAAAAAATAGCTTCACGCACTGGCCCAGCCCGGAGGGTGGTGACAAGCCGCGTGACACTAAAATCAGCATATATTCCATATAAATATTATAATTTGCAGTTTGAATTATGCTGTGTGGGTAAATTCCTGTCAAAACTAAGAAGGAATGCAAAGGCACGGAAAGCATTTTTTGTCTTACGGAGACAGTTTTGGAATGTTATTACGAATATTAACCTGCAAAAGGTGGGTCAAAGAATAATACAAGTCGAATAGGTCTAGAAGTTCACCGGGCTTACATTATTTGTTGTGAACAGAATCGAAAGAAACAAAATACTATTTTGTATTAAAGAAAGAAAGAAATATGTTTATTTTTAACCACAATCATACAAAAACTACAACAACTTAATATAACTTAAACTAATACAGATTACATTGGTAATGATTGAGATTAAAAAACTAGGATTAAAGCTTTTAAAATTATCATGGTTTTAACTATATTATTACACGAAACGGATAACATACCTATCATGGTTTGTTAAATATAGTTAAATAGCGGTAAACGAAAAAAAAACGTCCAATCATGATTTTTGCGACGGTAACTATTACCCTCGGTAAGAAACTAAATGGGTGTTTAATATGTATAATAAAAACATCTATATATGTATGTATGTATATTATACTAAGTGTATCAGATATCTAGTGCCCGTAACACAAGCTCAGAGCTTACCACGGGGCTAGAATATTTATTTATTAATTATTTATAACTTGATATGTAATACGCGTTAAAAATTAGCTACCTATCTTACTATGTCTGGCAGAAACTAACGCACTATATAATCTTAATTGTACCTACGTAGGTACGCGTCTTTTCTTTTCACTTATATTAAAATGTATAATATCAATCAATCAGTCTTACACTATTGTGATTTTTACTTTTTTTAACACCCACATCGACAATGTATCTTTAGACAAAAGACACAACTAAAAGGTAGTTGCAATATTAAATTCATAAAATATTCAAAATTCCAAATAAATCAAACACATTCTGCTATAACTTCGCAATCAACCCGAAAAGCCCAAACATATCAAGTAAATTCAAAATGGCCGCCTTTACCCATACGGAATCCATATTGAAATTTGACATGTATGACATTTAGTCCCGAAAGAGTCTAGTTCGGTCACGTTCGGAGTTTTGGATCGCGAATCTGACGTTTGAGTGACAGCTCTAAAGTAAAACTGTCAGTGTAAGTATTGACAGCTTAAAATTTGGTTCGATTAGTTTAATAAGTTTGTAAGTTCAGGGACGCTTAGAGCTATGCAATGTTGGAGGTTTCGCTACTGGATTGAATTATCATTCGAAAAATTATGTTTTGTCCCGTAACGCGTTCGTTATGTGATGGTGCATTTTGGTCAGCGCAATCTAGAGCGGACACGTTTTTCATCTTCCATTCATCAAAGACACATTAGAGCTAGGTGATTGGGCAGTAAAATAACATAATATGATGCCGCTGTTTGGCGTTCCATAAAGTTAATTTCACATTCTTGTTTAATAAGGTATAGCAAAATAAGATCTTACTTTTGCAAGCACTTTCTCATTGGTCTGGGTGTTTAATATGTATAAAAATATTAATACGTTTGTCTAATATAATAAGTATATCAGATGTCTAGTACCCGTATCACAAGCTTCGAGCTTACTACGGGGTTAGATGTTGTTGTGTGGATTGTCCGAAAATATTTATTTTTAATGTGACGAAAATAACTACACCTACACCTCATTAAATTTATTAAATGTTTGTACGTTGTTTTGCAAAATAAAAAATAGATGTTGGGCGATTCTCAGACCTACTCAATATGCTCACAAAATTTCATGAGAATCGGTCAAGCCTTTTCGGAGGAGTATGGCAACGAAAACTGTGACACGAGAATTTTATATATTAGATGTATCTATCATATGCATTCAAGCAACATCAAATATTTGTAAAAACCAAACCGCACTTCAATAACAATATGAATTCAAATTTTTGCTTTGCAATCAGCAAATTCAATTTGAAAATTCTACCGCATTTTCCATTGATTAATTAACTGGTGTTCTGCTTTAGTATATAACAGTTAAGGCTGTAGGAAATCCACTGCAGGGTTCACAGGAGTTCTTCATCGAATTCCCCCAATTTCATGAAGTGCTTGCTAGTACTCGCCATGCTTGGCAGGCGAGCGCAGTAGTAAGTATTATGGTCCAAAAAAAAATCTACCCATCAATACAATAACCCTTATTGAAGACAACATTACAATTATTCACAAAAAATAAATCTATATTTAATATTTAAGAAAAACCCCATTTGATACCCCAGACAGATAGCCAGACACACAGACAGTCACGTCAAACTTATGACACCCCTCTTTTTGGTCAGGGGTTAAAAATTGTGAACAATGGGCATCCACGCAACTTTGGGATGGGAAAGCACTAATTGGACGATAGTAACAAATTTATATAGAGAAACTATTATTAATTTATACATATATAACAGTAATAAAAGATTTTAGCTATATACCTACAAAATCTTGTTAGTTGCTCCCTTGGCCGAATAATATAGTTATAGATTTAAACTATTTAATGATGATGATTTTAAGATACAAACTTCAGAAACCAATTTAACTCTTGAGATTTGATAATTTATAATTTATTTGTAATATTTTTTTACTCAGTCGTTTGACATAACATTTTGTATCGATAACTTGTTATCGGGTGGTGGACCGTTCCGTTACGTAACACGTAATGGCGTCAATATGTCTGGCATCCCTTTCTCTCACGCATACGGCAGGCGGTATGACATTAATCAAGTTATCTCTTTTGTTGTCTTCCCGAGACTTACATGTTTTAAATACCTAAATGAAACCAAATGTTTAGTTCTAGTTTTAGGTTAAGATTTCAAAGTAATGCCTGAATCAATCAAGTACATATTTTATTTCAAAATGGCGAAATGTATTTATCAACAACCTTTTTTTTCATCAAACCTTACAATTTGCAAAAAATATACACTTACCTGTTTGAAGGTATCATAATAATACATTTAAATACCATTGTCCGAATCAATTTTGTTGAATAAAAGCTACAAAAAATTCTATATAACTTATTCGCCATGGACTGTTACCTTAAGGTCGCCATCCATCACACCTCCCATCAATACCATAAAGGCATACGTCCACAGAACCTTCTATTCCATTGTGTTCGTACAATAGACTGATTCAACAAATACTCGAGAGGGATTATAGTGCTACCGAAATATCTGTCTACGATTTAATAAGGAATTCCTCATATTATAATAATAATATTAGTTGTCTACTAATGTTTAACTGCCTCAGTGGCGCAGTGGGGCAAAGGTCCGCTTGCAAGAACTTTCTCCTTGGTCTAAGTGTTAAATATGTATTATAAAAATATAAATCTATGTTTGTATGTTTATTATATTAAGTATATACCATCATACATATTATGTGATTAAGTGATTAAGTGATTATTAGTGATTGAGTAAATCAAATCTACACGCTACTGTACGTATATAAATATATTGTTCTCATGTTAGCGAATAATTGTACATTCGTGATGAGAAATAATAGATTTTTTAGTTTGGACCTCCATTGCAGGCTTTTTATTGTAACTGTGCCGAAATATCGGGAAACTCAAAAGACAATCAATCATGGTAAATATCCGGTTATAAATCTAAATAGTATTGTAAAAACCTTTCTTAATAGGATTGAGTAGTTTCAAAAGTTATATATTAAAAGATAAAATTTCGATTTTTTTTCACTTTCTACTATTCATTCTGAATTTAAGGGATTAAAACATGTAATGTCTAACAGTCGTAAGTGGCAACTTGAAACAGTGAAACAGTATGTTTGAAACAGTGTCGAAATATCGGGAAACTCGATAAACCGCAAATCAAATCACTCGCTATAAGTCTATTGTGAAATATTATTGTTGGAGAATCCCAAAAAAGACTGGCGCATATCGTATAGTTAATAAATATATATCATTTTATTACACTGTATTTCCCAACACGAGTATAGACGATAGTAACCGCGTTCATAAATAAAACACCTATAATAGAATATGACCTACTTACCATTTAACAAACATCCATATTGATGGCTCTCAATACAATTCGTGATTATTAAATTTTTACGTGTTTCGTGAAAGGTTTTACGATTTTAATATGTTTAGTCTTAGAATGCGGGTTCTATAAAATAAGTAATTCAAGTATATCAGTCACCTAACACCCATAGTACAAGCTCTGCTCAGTTTGGGGTTAGATGATGCTGTGTGAGTAGTCCGGAAATATTTATTATTATTCTCTTTATTGTCGCATAGTGTTAAGAATATTGTTGTTGTTTGTGTTAAAATTGTGTGCGAAATAAAGCATTATTATTATTATTTTTGTTTAGCCACCATGAGTATTTTGTAGGTATACTTAAAATAGGCTTGTTTTTGTTCAAAATATTAAATAATTTGCAAAATAATAAATTAAAAGTTTTTTACGTGTTGTCCAGTTATTCAGTTACTTTCAATCATCTCTATACATTTTTCGGTGTACTGATTCTGGTGATGATATTTTTATTTGATAGGGTATCAAATAAAATATAACATTTTGTTCTTATTGTATGGAATTTCACTTATTATTTATTTTTAATTTCTTCTTTTTTCTATTTTTTTTAATGCCGAAATCAATTATGTTTAACTTTATAAACCTAGTGATTTTGCTCTATAAATAAATAAACTTCTTCAAAGCAGAAAACTAATATTAGTTAAAGTAAGATACAACAAAGTAGGCTGCACTGTACTGAATTGTAGTTCCCGAAACTATTGAAATACAAAGCTCCTCAAATTGAGCCGTTGGCTTTGGCTCATTGATGTGTACTAGCTGTTTCCTGCGATTTAGTCTGTCGAATCAAGAACACTACAAAACCGTTATAAGATAGATTAGTAGAAAGAAAATACGTTATTACACACCAAACAAAGAAACAATACAATAAGAAATTCAAACTAAACCTAGAATGCGTTATGGGCGGTCTTATTGCTTTAAGCAATTTCTTCCAGACAACCGTTTTTGGAGGTTTTGTCTGTTGGTAGTCTCTGATGGTAGGCTTCGGCCGTGGCTTGTCACCACCCTCCGGGCTGGGCCAGAGCGTGAAGCGATTTTTTCGTGTTTCGTAATGTGGTCCGGAGAAGCCATCTACCTTCTCACCAACACAACTCAGGTAACCATGGAAGACCAGCACTGTGGACCCGTTCTGCCGCAGCTTATGCTGAATGGTTACCTTTTTTGTAGCAATATAGTTATAACCTAATGTTAAAATTTATGTTTTTGTTGTATTTTATTGTGATTGTGACAAAATAAATGATTCTTATTCTTACATGAAGACCTAGAAGAAGGTCTTCATGTCCCATCTTAGACCACATCGTCACTTTACATCGGTGAGATTGTGGTTAAATGAAGTCTTATCGAGCATTAAAAAAAACCGTGGATATACGGTGGTTTATTTAATATAAATTCTTACTATCTAATGCTCAAGCTAAAACTAACAAGGTTATATCCCCATTAAACAAGCTATTTTTTAAAAGTAGCTCTTTCGATAAATGGGTTATGGAACACTGAAGCATTACTCGAGTATATTTGCAGATTTTCGGTTTTCCTTCCCCACTATCACCCCCATAACTTTTAAACGGCTCAACCGATTTCCATGAAACGTGTCTAAGAATATCCGCTCCATCCGTTCGAGAGCTATGATGTCCCAGACAGACAGACAACCACACAGACAAATAGACACGTAAAACTTATAACACCCCTCTTTTTTGATCGAGCGTTAAATATACCTTAAATATTTTTGTGTGCACACCGCGCTGCACTCGGTATTATGTACATAGGCGCCTACTTACCGAGTTACTTGGGTTTTTCGTCAGTATATTCTGTACATTACTTTCAAAAAATTGTATTAGTTCTACAATATTAATTTTATTTTATCATGGATGACGGGTTTCAAATGAATCCGACCTTTTCTTTGCATTTATCCATTTCTTTCTTTGGAACGTGAAATAAACAGCTTTTTCAGTTTTAGTAGCAAGTAATCTTGGTGGTTTTATTTATAAACCTTATTTATGTAAACTTTTCACTACTTAAAATACAATGTTTTGTAAACTTTTAATAATTTTGTTTAACCTAACGTGTTTTTGAGTTACACTACCACCTAACAGCGGCCATGGTGACCGCTTACTTTTTTCAAGATTTATATAAAAATATTAACATAAATTAAAGATGGATAATCCATCTTTATTATTTTTTTATTATAAATACTTAAAAAAACTTGGAAATTTAACACTTAAACTATTAATAATCAATACAAACATATTATTAACTGAAACATTCAAGTACAAAATAGCATTATAAAAATCTGAGATCTGACAAGTAACTATAAGTAAAACCTCATAAAATCTTTTTTTTTTGGAACTTTAATATCTAACCTACTATATAAAACTATTAATGGCACAAGCAAATAACTTTTTTTACAAAATTACAATGGGTAAAATGTCATGTGGGGTATCGTTGAATAGGTATTTAAAATCATTTTAGTTTTCTTTCAACAATTTAAGTAACAAGTGAGATCTCCTAGCACATGTTTATTATATACTTAAAAGGATACTCAATACAACTGAATTGTAAACATTATTTCAGTAACTTAATAATAAAGTTACTGAAATAAAACATTTTTCATTTTTAATAACACGGTGAATAAACATTTTTAATCCTTATTGTAAATTGTACGGGTGACGCGGCGTAACCGGAGCGGGCGAGTGAACTGAGCGAGTAGCGTTGTTCCGTGACGTCATACATTTCGTCGGTGGCCTGATTTTTAGTGACATAAATTTAAATTTTAAATTTATGCCTTTATTTCCTTTAATGTAAAACAACATTATATTATGTAATGTGGACGCGATGCTCTTTCATTTGATACCCCACACTAGTATATTTGCAGATTTTCTGTTTTCCTTCCCCACTCTCACCCCCATTACTTTTAAATGGCTCAACCGATTTTCATGAAACATGTCTATGAACACCCGGGCCAAACTCACCTTTCATACAAAAAAAACTGAATTGAAATCGCTCCATCTGTTCGGGAGCTATGATGGAACAGACAGACAGACAGACACGTCAAACTTATAACACCTTTCTTTTTTGGTCGGGGGTTAAAAAATGAGGGTAAAAAATATCATGAGTATTCTTTATTATAGGAAACATTGCCAGTAGCCAAAAGTTATGGTTGTTGGAGCCAAAATTTAAATGGAGACATTTCCGCATGTGTATAACTTCCACGATAAACAGTTTTATTAACCCCCGACGCAAAAAGAGGGGTGTTATGAAGTTTGATGTCTGTCTGTCTGTCAGTCTGTGGCACCATAGCTCCCGAAAGGTGAAGCGATTTTAATTTAGTTTTTTTGTGTCGTATGTTTAATGAAAATCGGTTGACCCGTTTAAAAGTTATGAGGGGTGATAGATAGTGTGGAAGAAAAACCGAATATCTTCAAATATACTCGAGTGGGGTCTCAAATTCAAGCAAATTACGGGCACTTTATAAAATATACTATATTAAGACTATATTAAGCGAAATAATGTTTAGTTATCGGTTTTTTTTATATTTTAAATTTAGATTATTTACTACTTAATTTAAGCCTTTTTAACGTACATTTATTGTATTTGTGTATATAATCTGATTCCCGAAAACGGCTCCAACGAGATAATAATATCCTTATTTGTGGAACTAAATATGCAGAGGGCTTTTGAATTAATAGTCTGAATTAGCAAGGTTTCAATTTTGGGAAAAGCTCTATCTATTTCAAAAATACCGAGTATATTTCCTGATAAATGTATACTAATTTAAAATCTCTTGTTTCAGGTATGTTACTGGGAAATACTAATTTCACACAGCTATACTGAATTTGAAAATGAGTAATCTCTCATCAGAGAGAAACCAACGAAGTTGTCTATGAAATTATTAATAAGGTACGTATTTAACGAATTACCATTATTTAAACGTAAGAATATAGGTACAACACATAAGTACCTACCCCTATTTACGTTATCACTGCTGGGACACAGGGACTTAAATAAAATAAATAAATATAAATATTTCCGGACAATCCACACAATAACATCTAGCCCCGTGGTAAGCTCTCAGCTTGTGTTACGGGCACTAGACATCTGATATACTTAATATAATAGGCGTACATATATAAATATATTTTTATTATACATATTAAACACCCAGACCAAGGAGAAAGTGCTTGCAGAACATACAAACACTTTCACCCTCGGCGGGAATCGAACCCGCTACCTCTTGCGCCGCAATCGGACTCTCGCCCACCGCGCCACTGAAGCAGTCAAACTTCACTCTTGTCTTGTCTCTTGACTAGAGAGATTAGGCCTTAATTCACCACGCTGCAGTGCTGGCCTAATGGGTGTTGGTGAATGTCGCATGTCCTTCAAACTGTTCGAAGTTCTCACAACAAGTTTTCCTCACGATGTTTGCCTTCATCGTTAAAGCATCGTTTAAAGCGCACTGTCATTTTTCTTCAAGAAAAATCCAGATTTTCGCGGCGTTGTTTGAAGCGTTGACCTTCGGTATGACAGTTGAGTGTGCTCCTACTTAGTAATAGTAGATTTAACAACTATAATATCCAATATATAAAATGTCCATGTCACAGTGTTAGTAACCGTACTCCTCCGAAACGGCTTAACAACCGATTGATATGAAATTTTATATGCGTATTCAGTAGGTCTGAGAATCGGCTTCTATATATTTTTTATTTTGCAATACGTTTGCTAGGGTCAGCTAGTTTTTTATATATTTTATGCAGAAACAGATTAAGACACATCCGTAACTTTCGCACGCAAGATTCGATCCTGTACTTCCGTGAAAGCACCCAGATTTTTAAATAGTTAAACCTAGAGTTAAGTTTATCACTTAGTAAAAATCATTAAGATTTATTTTAGTTCTGTTTATTGACGCAATTTCTTTTTTGTTACTTCCTTAGGTACCATTTTGTTTCATTGAAACATCGTTTAGTTCATATAACTAGTTTCAACATCTTCTTGACCTTTTTGTATTCAGCTCATCCTGATAAAGAAATTTACCTTTATTTAGGCACATTATTCAATATCAGTGAATGTTTGTTAAAGGCGACAAAACACTGGTTACTTAAATATACATAAATATTTCCGGACAATTCACACAACAATATCTAGCCCCGTGGTAAGCTCTAAACTTGTGTACTAGACATCTGGATATACTGAATATAATAGACATACATTTATAGATAAAATTTTAGTATACATATTACCCACCCAGACCAAGGAGAAAGTGCTTGCAGAACATACAAACACTTGACTACTCGGCGGGAATCGAACCCGATACCTCTTGCGCCACAAGCGGCCTTCGCCCACCGCGCCACTGAGGCAGGTTCTTGAACTTTTAAAGCAAAAAAATGCCTTTGATTCGTGAGTCTGCTTTGTCAAAGATAAAAAAAGATTAAATATACATACAAAGGTTATCTCAAGAAAAAGTTAATATTAAGTGGATCAATAAAAAAAAATAAGCCGTGTATCGACATTATTTTATACATTTTGCCTATTGAATTTCAAAACATTTTATCACAGAGCGTAAAATTTCAAGAAACCTAATTATATTTTCTAAACAATTTCAGTAAAGGTATAAAACCATCTAGCGTAAAACTTTCACAGACTTATTGCTATTCAGCCCACGTCGTCCTTGTTACAAACGGGTCAAAGATACCCAGTCTTTCTTCCACTTAGCCGAAATAATTAAATTACAGTACTTCTATTCTGTTTGCTAACAGGTTTTTTGGGCGCTTGACTACAGAAGGTCGTGTATTCGAATCGATTTTTATCCTCAATTTCTGCGAATACGTGCTAGATTTTAACAAAGTTTGGTCAAATAATCATTTTGAGGTAGGTGCCATTACTTATTTCTGTTTTGTTATTTACACGTCTTATACTGTTTAATAAAACAACTTCCCTTAGTAAAATTGGTTTATATTTCATTAGCTACGCATATTTACCAAGAAAGGTATCATAATCATTTATTATAAGAAAAATCTATCCGAATCGTTCCTAGGAATTTTATTCAAGAATAACCAGTAATGATTTTACAATTTCCATTTTTATGAAAACTTACATAATATAGTTCCGCCTTTTTCTCCTACTTCTCGGCTTTTGACCTACTATTATATGTTTACTTCCTGTAGTTACAAATGACCAATTCTCCCCACAATAATGTATCATCGACGAAGTAATAACAGTCAGTAGATAAAACGTGACCAAATGATTTATTGAAAGCTCATCTTTATGTCTTTAAAATATTTCCGGACAATCCACACAACAAAATTTAGCCCCTTGGTAAGCTTTAAGCTTGTGTTAGTGTCAAAACAAACGTACCACAAGCAACACGGAAACTACAACGCAATCACATCGCAACGACAACGCTCCGACATCGCAACGACAACGCTCCGACATCGCAACTACAACACACCGATAACAGAAATGTAGGTCTCGTCAAAATTTGCATCGCAACGTTGTAGTTGCGTCGTTTTGTCGAATGGTAGTCAGCAGTGTAGGATGCCCCTTAAGAAGTTTATCAAAAGCGTATGCAAGAACCACAAAATGTTACACGAAAACCGAATAAAGTATATTTCGAGCCGAAATATGAAGTATTTCTTAACAATAGACTGCAATCCTCTTCCGAAATCGGGGACGGATTCACTCCCTATCAATTTTCCGATACCGGGTGTAACAGAATAAGTGTACCCTCTGTAATTTACAGTGCTGTCTGTGAAAGGGTTTGTGAGGAAATAATGGCTTGGCTTCGTGGCTTTGGTCAGGTTATAAAAATGTCTGAAGTTCGTCTATTATTTTAGGTAGATGGGTGGCTAGATCAGGCCATGTTGGGATATGGATATCAGTATGATAAAGTGTTGTATAATCGACGATAGGTCTATGTTATGAATGCAATGTATATCTAAGTCTAATTTCTTGCGCGGAAAAGATTCTACAGAGTTAGCTCGATGTAGTGTATGCTATAAAATTAATGGTTTTCTTCTGTCTTTAAACATTCTATGTATAAAATGATGTATTAAAGTGAGTAGATAAATATAAATTGTATTCAATGGGGCACTATACTTAATTCACCGAGGTGCATTAAGTACGCTTAGTATTAGTGTTGGATTTTTAACAGGTTATTTACAATGATTGATTGTCTTTCGTGGTTCCAAAATTGAGGGACGCAAAATCGTGAAGCGTGCCATATTTTTGGGACACTCTAAATAGTGTTGATATCCATGATAGTTTCAAAAGTTATAACACTTAGTAGACTTTATTCACCGATTCAATTTAAATATGTATGTATGTATATTAAAACGAGCTATATGGCCTGCCCACTGTCACTTCAAAGAGCTAATCCGTTTGGCTATGTCGGTGACCCGCATCCGCACATAGCACGTAGAACAAATGGCCGTTGGGGCCAAAAGGTTCTCAAATGGAGGCCGCGGACTGGTAAGCGCAGCATCGCACGACCACCAACAAGATGGACGGATGACTTGGTCAAACTTGCTGGCTCACGGTGGATGCAAGTGGCGACCGATCGGAACGATTTGTCGTCTTTGAGGGAGGCTTATGTCCAGCAGTGGACGTCTAATAGCTGAAATGATGATGATTAAAACGAGACCTTTTTTTTTTTAATCGGTCTCTTACATTACACCTTTTCCAACAAAAACGCGCTTCGCAAATCAAAGACAGATAAGATTGCATTTTATTTCAAAGGCGCAAGATTTTATTTCGTTTGACGAGCGTCTTTGTAAGAGGAGTATTTTAGATCCATTTTCATTGAACTATTTACATAATGCTTTGTTTAAGAACCTTTGTGAAAGGGTGAGGTGCTTTCATTATTTTTGAATCTCTATTTATAAATCTCATTATAAATTCTTTTATATGAGCAAGATGTAGCGGCTTCGATTTCCGCCGAGGGGTCAAGTGTTTGTATGTTCTGCAAGCACTTTCTCTGTATCTGCATTTTTTGTTTTACGCATTTTACTCATTACTTTTCTTTAGTCTCTTAATTCATTAATGTTATAGGTATTAATAAAATATATTAAGCAGTGTATAAAAATTCAACACATCGGGGTTGCCTGTCGTAGCGCGTATCTAATTAAAAATATAGTTTTTTTTTGCAAATTAGTTGTTAAATCGTTGAAAAAGAAATCCGGTAGCATATAGTATCCGGTATTCATCAAAGTATCAACGAACAATATAAAGGCACCTACAATTTTATATGTACACAAAACTGAAAAATATCTAGCTCAGCGTAAAGGGCCCTCAAATCCTAACCCTTGATATATTGATTTACAAGTACTGACACGGCTTGAATAGAAATCGGTGTTTCCGCGTACAGGGCTATAAATGCCTTGTTATGGTTACGAATCGATAGGTAACACGAATACGGTTAGCAACGTAAATATACGACTTCGAAAATTCAATAATTGAGGTAGGAGTGTTGTAGGTTGACAAAGTTTGTGTTGCGAGTTCGGTGCAAATCATGATCACTGACTGTACATACACGCCATGGAATTGCCCGTGTTTTTGGATTCTCCCGCGGAAACAATGTATTTTCTCGCGATAAAAAGTAGACTCTAACCTTCCTCGATAAATGGGCTTTGTCACACAAGATTTTTTGTATTCGGACCAGTTGAAGTTCAGTAATTCCTGTGATTTATTTATTTATTTATTAATATTAATTAACACGGTTTGATGCCAATTACATTAATATGAAATAAGTGCGTACACAGAAACAATCAAATTCTTTAGCTTAATAATATTAGTAAAGAGTAATAAAATTATATTAATAAAACCCTCAATGGATTGCGTTTTCTACATTACGTCCTACTAATATTCATCATCATCATTATCTTGCCCTCCCACATCACGTGGGGTCGGCACAACATGTTTTCTGCTTCCATTTCCCTCTATCACCCGTCATCTCAACACTCACCTCTTTCTTACACATATCATCTTTCACACAGTCCATCCATCTTTTTCTCGGCCTACCTCTTCTAACATATCCATCTACATTCATATCTAACGCTCTTCTCGTCACATGACTTTCATCTCTTTTCTAACATGTCCATACCACGCTAATCTATTACCTCTCAACTTATCCGAAACTGGTGCTACTTTCAAACTGCCTGTTACATACTCATCTTATAACATACTACTAATATTATAATCGTGAAAGTTTGCGAGGATGTAAATGTGTTTGTTGCTCTTTCCCAAGACTACTGAATGGATTTTGATGAAACGACACAGTAATATAGCTTTTAGTTATTTATTCATTTATACCAGTATACTTCTTTTTACTGCAGTGAAATACAGCACATTTCGCAGGAATATCAATTATTGCCAGCCAAACCCGGTTTGAATGATATTTGGCACGGATTAAACTGATTTCCCGGTAAAGGACAAAAGGTACTTACTAACGCGGGGAAATCTATTATCACGCGGCAAAGTCGCGAGCGAATAGCTAGTTTTCCATAAACCCTCTAGCACCAGACTAAAATACCGACAGATAATATACTAAAGTATTAATTTTAGTCACCTTTCCTACTTTTTATCCAACGCCCGCCAAAATAGTCATGTCCGCCTAAAAAGCAAATGTCTCCTAACAAACTAGCCTGCACCGTCAAGCCTAGCCCATCAAGCCGTCAAGCTGAAGCGTCAAGCCAGGGCTGCAGCCGTCAGCTTTTAATTAAGTCCCCAAATGTCGCCAATCCCCGCTGTAAAAACGAGTGCCCGTGCCAAGTTTCGCACTAAAAAAATAACTCAAAACTCCTGGAAATAAGCCGGCGTTTGACGAGAAGTAATATCTACCTGATGCAATGATAGATAGGCAATCTTCCAATGCCGTCGTTTTGCACACGAGGTAGAGGAAGAGGAAGGTTTTATGTCAATCAGAAAAATAATTAGATTCAGTAATATTTATGATTTAATGTATTTATTGACTATTCTAAGTTCACCATTTTATTTGCCTCTGGAATAAATGATTTTTGAATTGAATTGACACGTACATTCACCAACCCGCACTTGGCCAGCGTGTTGAATTGAGGCTTAATCTCTCTTATCAAGATAGAAGTCACTGTATCCCAGCAGTGGGAACGTCAATATTGAAACAAAATACCCGAAACGCTGCGTGGTTTTAGCACGTTCATGTCAAACCTTGCTTTGATGGTATAAAAACCAGTCCTGGCAAAAGTATGAGTGTCGATTTGAAGAACTGCTCTCGCTCATAGCATGTTTATTTATAGCATGCGAGTAATGCACATTTTCTAACTGCTTGTTCCTTTATGCTACTGTAACGTGAATTCAATAGCGGTTGCTTTTATTATGGAGTTTTATGATGTGCACAGAGCTTCGACCGTGTGTTGAAGAGCTGATATTATATTATGAGAGCGAATACTTTGTATGGATGCAGTAAATTGATATTTGATATTGTTATGTTGATAGACAGGCGTGTGCTATTTTTGGGTTACGGCAATAATGAAATTTGCTTTTCTATGCAATTTAAACTTTTTTTTAAATTGATTATAATATTTCAATGTGATTCAAATAAGTTGGGCTAAGGTTCGCTTGCGGTGCAACAGGTTTGATTCCCGCTGAGGCGCCAAGTTTTATTGTATTCTGCAAGCTCTCCTTGGTCTGGGTGTTAATTGATATATCTTTATATAAATGTATGACTATTAGATAAAGTAGGTATAATAAATAGATTTCTTGTACTCATAATACTAGCTTAGACCTTATCACGAGTCCGGAAAAAAATAATAAAAAAAATACTACTTAAGTAATTTGAAGATATCTAGTTTAATATTGTTTCTGATGCACTAATGGCTCGTGCAGCATGTTCAGTGGTTGCCGCTAGTATTATTTATAATTAGAATATCCATAGGCAAAATATAAATACAAATATGCATAATTATCTTATCAATAAAGTTAAGAGTTTCACAAAATAGTTGAGAATGCGCCAGGATCAGGACTTTATCACGGAAAAACTGTTCAGAATTACGATTTTAAATGTAATACTAAACAAATGTATTATATATATAATTCCTACACAAATGTATCTTAAGTGAGCACTTATACAATGACTCCATCTCGTCCAATTCAGAATCAATAATTACCAACTAGAAACTAACTAACTTTATATCTAATTTCAAGTTTTTCGCAAAAACTCCCCGAGTTCTAAACGACGGCAACACTGCTAGTGTTGGAGCAAATAGTATTAACGTCCATGATATACTTATATGAATTAGCAGAAATAAAATTGAGGTCTACACAATAATTTATTCGTTTAGAGGCATAAGCTTTTTTAAAATAAATAATTCAAAGTTCATTGACAAATTATTTCGTCTAATTATTATTTTCAAATTACTTTCGAATCATAATGTTAAGGAAGTGACAAATTAGTTCCGGCTCACGAGTTGTTACCAGATTTATTTGATTGACATGTCACGTTAAAATATCACGACGAAATTAATTACGCTCTAATTAATAAGTACAAATAAGGCGCAAGGACTTGCGGATCCCATTGGGCAACACACTTAAGACTTGGAGCTATAATTTGTATATTAAATTTAAGCTCCAAGTTTGAATATGCGTCATATTATAACATAGAAATGTCTATTTTGTGTATTTTAATAAATAAATATGTATTGCTGGTCTATGTACATCATAAAACATATTGGTATGGAAGCCATCAATCCATCTATAACACACCGTAAACTATGGAGGGGGTGAAGTGCGCAAATTTTAGAATAGTTTATATAAAACATTATATATTTCACATTGCAAATAAAATTAGCAACTAAAAGAAAGAAATGGAAAGATAAAATTGAGGCCTTTGCCCCGAAGTGGGACGGAGCGGTTAACTAATAATAATAAAATAAAATACCTACATCAACATGAAATAGCATTAGCATGCGAATGAAATAATGAATTCGCAGTTGGCACAACACTCCACTCGCCTTAATTATTTTTTTGCTCAACTCCGGACATCTGAACCTCTTGATTGGGTTGGAAATAGGAGTTGCTACTTTAGGAAAAAAGATTTGGCAGTGACTGATAGTTTTTAGTTATTTATCTTTTAGCTTTTGTTTTTGTTGTTGTAGGTTTATGTATCTTTATCTGTGGTTACTTTTTCGAAAGATATAGCATTATATTTACATACATAAGTGAAAATCTATTTTTAACCGAAACCGAGTGGTGTTATAAGTTTGTCGTGTCTGTCTGTCTGTGGCATCATAAAGGATAAAGCGATAAAAGTTGTGGGTTGAAAGTGAGGAAGAATAACCAAATGTGTGCATTATATTCGAGTGTTGTATCAAATAAAAGCTAATCGCGTTTACAGTACAAAATAACATGATTTTTTACTTTTAATGGAATAAACATTTAGAAATTGTTTTTTTACATTTTTAATATATCGTGTATTTATTTTATGTACCTAAACTACTTCATATCCAACTTTTATTCATCTTGTGAATCACAACGATTTGCAAGGAACATTTTCCTCTATTGCTAGTTGTCGAGGGAAAGGCAAAGATTTTTATTTTCCTATACGCATATTTATTGATCATGCCTTTCGGGTAAAACGAAAACAGTTATTATGAGACTTAAGACGCTAAAGATTTATTTATTTATTTATTTGACTCACAAAACACATTACAACATTTACGACTAAACTAGGTATTTATAGCTCAACCTCTATGTTGCAACATAACAATATGTATGTGAACAATGGTTAACAAACATGAATAAAGACTGAAGAAGATTATTTAGGGGGGCGTGTGTGATGGAACGATCACTGAAGAGGAGAGATTCTTTAATCTTGCACATAAACTGAGATAGATTATAGGTACTATCTAGATTTTGAAGCAAGGTGCAAGTGACTACTTTTTAACCGACTTTAAACGAAACAAAAAGGTTCTCAATTCGACACGTAGGTACGTTTTTGATCGGTCAGAATTTAAATCTAAATGAATTATTGAGTAGGTACTACATATATATGTATGTATACAATTTATACTAACAATTTCATGCATTGATCATTGTATGTAAAATACTTATTCTATGTTTTATAAAATTGATAACTACATTTCCATCATCATTGAGCTTCACTCAATGTAACCATTGAATAAACAAACAAACCTAACCTTAACAAACGTAATAAAATATGTCAACGGTCCATCTGTATTGATATAGACATTAGATACATTTGTTTTCATAAATTTATTTTTCTCTTTCGCATATCTTGAATATTCTCGGAAACGCGATAAATATGAGCTAATGAACGAAAGCTGACGCTTTTTCAATATTAATTATTCTATACTCCTATTAATTATAATTATAAACCTCGTATGAAACTGAGACACATTTTCTTTTTAAAGTATTATAAGACTAGCTGTCCACCCACGACTTTGCCTGCGTAATAATAGGTTTCACGCTGTAATAAAAAAGTAGTTTTTATTTTAATGGGAAAATACTATGTAAAAAGTAGCATACTTATGTGTTATTCTAAAATGTAAGCTATATCATTATTCATTTTCATAAAAATCCCATCAGTAGTTTTGCGTGAACGAGCAACGAATACACTTATATTTATTTATTTATTTAAATAAATCACATGCAACTTACAAAAAAAAAAAATATCCGACTACCTTGATTTTGGAAAGAAACCCCGAACATAGCCCTGTCTATAGCTCGAAAATCTACTTTCTGCCTATATCCAAGCTAAAATTTTTGGTTTTTCGTGTAGGTACTTATATAAATTCTAACTCGATCTCGGAAAGAAACCGCTCGATAGCTCGATAACGAGAGCCTATTAAGCTAATGCGTTAGGCATTTCTGTCTAGTTACGAGTAAGTACAATAAATATGATAATTCCAAACTCGATCTCGGTAAGAAACATCGAGGGCCCTCTCCATAACTATTCAACTTTCAGCCTTATACCAAGCCTTTCTATTTTACCTGAAGCATCATGTTTCTGAAGCATAGATAAAACCACTTAAAGATCATTTTTATCCGAGAGAACGCAAAATAAGTAAACCGAAACGAAGCGGCATCGCCGTTTTATGAAACGCCATTTTCTTCCCTCTGGATATTGGCTGGAGATTATTTTTATTTGAAGTGTTCCTTCTTCTTAGCTTTTAACGCTGCTGATTTATTCCGAGCTACATTTAAGATCTTTCATGAATTTAATATGTGCCGATAGATTTGATTTTATTTGCTTTTATGTTTCTTTTGCCGGTCTTTTGGTTGGATTGATGTTAAGTTATGATATTTACGTGAAAATAGCTTCTTGAAATATTTGTTTTTATTTGCAGAAGTGTTTTGATATATTTATAGAACATATAAATAAACAGACGTGGTGTTTATTGCGGTAAGTATCATCTATCGTCATTATGATGGCGAGATACAACGTAATTTATTATCGAAGATTAATTTAACAAATCTTAGAAAAACTCGCGATTAGAAACTTTAGCTCGCTTTTCTTTGGATATTGTACAATAATTATCGGTTAGTTTTGTAGTAAGTTTTATAAATTGAAACACAGACTTAAACTGTAATGAAATTACACTGGCAAGACAATATGTCCATTACTGACTTATCTTCAACGATTTAAATTTTATTACATATTATTATATAATAAACTAGCTGACTCGGCGAACTTTGTTCCGCCTTAGACGCCATAAATGAGCAGATTTTTGATTATTTTAAATCTATTGTTTATCTATTAATAAAATAAGATTGTCAGAAGAATCCGTTTTAAACGTAAAAAAATGACGTTTTTTCATCCTCTTTGACTATATTTGCGCATTCAGTCAATTTTATGTCAAATGTCTTAAGGTTAGGTACATTAAAAAAGTTAAAAATTGTATATGGTGGTTAAGTAATTATTTAAAATTACTTAACCACCATATAAAATTTCTAATTTTCCGCGCAATTTCCTTAATTTTATCTTTCATAAGAACCTTCTCCTGATAATAACGAACAGAACAAAAAAAGAATTAGCGAAATCGGTCCAGCCGTTCAGGCGTGATGCCGTGACCAAGGGAAATAGGGATTCATTTTTTTATATATATATAGAAAAGATAAATAAATAATTTTTTTGTTTTGACAGTCGACCGGTTGACATTTATTTTCAAAGTCAAAATCCTAAATTATGTAACCGACACTTTTACTGATATTTTAATATTGAGAGAGCTTATCCCGCCACGGCGTTGCTCGTGTATCGTGTGACGTTATTTTCGCGAGAACAACTTATTTCCCTCGGTAAAAAGCCTATAGCCTTCCTCGATAATTGGTCTATCTAACACTGAAAAAATTATACAAATTGGACCAGTAGTCGCGTTCAAACAAACAATCAAATAAGCTCTTCAGCTATATACTAATTAACATCTATACAGAATATAAATAAATATATCCGGACTAATCACACAGAAACACCTAACCCCAAACTAAGCAGAGCTGGTACTCTAGGTGTTAGGTGACTGATAACTACTAAATATTTTCTTTTTTTTTGTATATACATACATATCATACATTAAAAACACCCAGACCCGAAACCAGAAATTGTAGATCGTACAATACCTATGGATGCGGCGGGAATAGAACCCGCAACGTAGGAGGTTGCGGGTTCTATTCCCCCCGCTCGCCTCAGGCGGACTTCACCCACCGACATTAAATTGTTTATTTGCGAGGATACATAATAATTAATAATACATGTCAGATCTTAAATAATAGTTTATGTTATTGTATTCAACCTGCAAACAGGCGTGCAAATATTTTGTCGAATTTATGCTAAAGACGTCATCATAAAAAATTAGGTATAGTATATCATCATAATTCAAATACTCATTCACATTATAGAAACATTTGTCAAGCAACCAACATAATCTGTTCTTAAAAATACGAGCCAGAGAGGTGGACAATATGCCTTAACAATATAGACAACTTGCGCTACAATTATTATAAATCTAAATTTAAAATTTAAGAAAAACCCCCGATTCCAATGCCATAATTTCCTTAAACGTAAACCAACATAATATTATGTAATGTGGACGCGATGCGATTTCATTTGATACCCCACACTAGTATATATGCAGAATTTTGGTTTTCCTTACCCACTCTCACCCCCATAACTTTTAAACGGCACAACCGATTTTCATAAAACATGTCTAAGAACACTCGCGCCAGACTCACCTTTCATACAAAAAAAAAACTAAAATGAAATCGCTCCATCCGTTCGGGAGCTATGTTGCCACAGACAGACAGACAGACAGACAGACACGTCAAACTTATAACACCCCTCTTTTTTGGTCGGGGGTTAAAAATTGTGCCCACTGTGCCGTCAAAAGGCCAATATAAAACTGTGACCATCCCTCACTCTCACTCTTTCGTGATAATTAGATAATCCTTACTAGAAACCCGAACCGTAATCCCGTTAAAGGACTGGTGACAAATGACGTCATCAATCCGGAAGTAGATCTGATAATGTCCCGGATGTTGGGATGAAGACGGATGTAGGTGCTTGAGTGCCGCTGAATAAGGCTCTATGAGGTGGGAGATATGTTACAAGTATTCAGTTATAAGTGGAAAACTTTCGCTGTGTTTTTGTTTTAATATACTTAGTCATAAAAAAAGGAAGTTATAAAAAAAAAGGTTAATTTTTATTTCATTTTCTTTGATATGCCTTCATTTGACCACTATCTCACCTGATGTAAAGTGACGATGTGACGGTAATAGTGATTTGTATTGCTTATATACGAGTACTAACGGAAACAAAGTACAACTTCTTACTTCCTGGCTTGTTATACACTCTCCGAGTAAAATTAGTTGAAGGGAGATATGGTTTCAGGTTGTAATTGAATCGACTGCATCTGACTGCTGTTGATTTATTACTAATGAATATATCTTATCTAGCTTAGGACATAGTTATATTAGACAATAGTTATATAGAGCTATCAAGTCAACTGACAACTGTAAATGACATATTTATTATTATTTTTAGTCATCTACCCTGTTAAGTTAAAAACCTAGCCAAGGGAAATTTCCCTTAATCTAATTTTTATTCAAGATCTGAAATAGATTCTCTCACTGGGCAAGTACTCCCATTATATTTGTACAGTCATCAGCAGAATAAGCTGATGAAGGGTAAAAAATAATGTATACAGTAAAGTCAAAATTTACTGACTATTGTAATTTTTTTTATAAATATGTAACGGCACAAATGATGAATCAGAAGTAAGTGATTAGATTTAGTTCGACCCTCTGTGTTATTATGATTATTTTCTTTTGACTAATAAAAATTTCATTTGTAATTGACACTTTGGTATAGCTCGTTACATCTGGCAAGTCATTAATAGTCATTAATAATAGTTATTTATAGTAATTTATTGATAATATAATTATACGTCACAATAACATCTGGTTTTTGGTTCTAATTTTGTTAACAACAAATAAATCATTAAACATTCAAATAAAAATGTAAACGGATGATACCTATAATCAAATTCAATTAATAAATATGTCATATTACAAATACTTAGTCATTAACAAATATAAAACATTCAAACTAGAAGATGTTTTGGAACGTTGATTTTTATCACTTACTTTTGCTGTTGGCTGTACTGACGCGTAGATACCTTTATTTTTCATAGTTGTTTACGATAGAACTATAAAAAATAAAAGCATCTCTATGGACGTAAAGGATGTTGTGTAAACAGTGTTGCCCGCGCAAAAACAACACTGAGAACATGTGACGGAAAACCAGTGTTGCCGTGTGCCAACTGGCGATTTTCCATACTGTACTGGATTTAAATTGCATCCATTTTGTTTTATCAAAGATTTAAAGTTATGACAAACTGCCATGCGGGATAAATGTTGATATATGCTTGACGTCAGACAATAAGTTCATCTTTAGTACTCCTACGATCCCACTGCTGGGAGAAATAAAGGGACTTTTCACTTGACGAGAGAGATTAGGCCACAATTCATCACGCCAACCTAGTGCTCATTGGTGAATGTCATATGTCCTTCAAACTCTTTTAAGTTCTCAGAACATTAGCCATACCACGAGTTGCCACTAACGACTGTTGTAGACATGTTGTAATCCTATAAATTTGGCAGATAGGACTAAAGGTCGGTATCCTTCACCGTTAATGCACGTGTTTAAAACGCACATATTTTTTTTAGAATAAAACTTCAGATATGCACGGGTTTCGAGCTCACGCCCTACGGAATTAAAGTCGAGTGTTATCCCACTAGCCGACATGACTTTTTTTTAAGAAAGGAAAACAACTTTGAAAATTAGTGGCGTGTAGATGGTACCAATCGACATTACGCTATCTATCACGCATAGCTATTATTTTACGCCTTATACGCTCATAAAGGTAAGAAGTATCTTAGAAGGATACATTCTAGTGCTATTACTAGCGGTAATTCAACCCGGTACCTTTGCCACTGAGCAGTCAAAATAAAACATTTTAAGTGGAATATAGAAACGTCGGTAATACAATACATATCACCAGGATTGCCAAATAAATTGAATCATAATTTATAGGTCAATCAAAATCAAACAAAAAGCTAACTCTTAAAACAATCTTTCTAAAATCCACAACCCCATTGATACCCCGAAAGCCTTAAAATAATTCAATGGCTCTTGAAAATTTAAATATTATACCCCATTGCGGTCAGAAAATGGGGAAGATAGTCGTAAATCGTCTTACACAGCAAATACCTTAAATTTCGCTTTTGGAAACTGCAAGTGATTTATGGGCACATTATACCCGTGAAGGTGATATTATGATAAATATACCCTTTTTTTATTTCAATGAAAGATGCATCTTTTAAAGTGAATTTTTAATAGTGAATACTATTTATTTCGTGGTGTTATTTTCTACTTCATAAGAATGGAATTAATGTATTTTAGTTTATAATATATGTAGATAAATATAAATAATAATACCTAGAAAGTTTCGACAACAGTGAACTATTGCAGTTTTTGCAATAAATAGAGAGTTTGGCTGTCGTGTCGGGTTTGTAGCAATTTTAGCGACAAAGGCGCGTATAATAATCAAATATACATATTTTAATATTTCTACAATGTTAACTGAAAACTTAAAATTGTATGTATAATTATGAAATATGAAATTATAATATTACTCTATTGATGAAAGGGATTAAATAAATATATTTCCTAATGTAATGATTGAACTTTAAGCTTCATGGAACCACTTTATATCATGGAATCTTAAGCTCGCAATACATGTAGGTCGAGCCTAGGCCAACGCGCGCGTAGGAAAATTCAAACGAGGCAATTGCTACTTCCAACACGTTCGGGAAGCCAATGCAATTATGACTACCTGAGTAACTCCAAGTCAAGAGTGAATAGGTACCTTCTAGATCTTTGTGATCTATCCTCGTACACATCAACACTACCATCAGGTGAGATTATGGACAAGCAAAGAATTATCGTCTATAACATGTGTGGACACTGTTGGCCTTTGTTGCCATACAACGATAATAATGTTATAACAACAAAATTCCACAAGATATTAAAAATCTTCCTCTGAATATATTTGTTAAGAAATTAAAATTATGGTTAGTTGTGAAACAATTTTATGCTATTTCAGAACTATTACCAACATAATGTAAATATTTAAGAATTGAAATATGTTATTATAATTAATGAGGTGAATTTGATAATACATATATTTATTTTTTATTTTGTACATATTTGAATGCCGAATGATCGGTCGAAGTTTGTGGTTCTAGTAAAAACAATAAGATCTTGTAAACCCACCATACTTTTCGCAAATAAAGAATTTAATTTAATTTTGGTTTTGTGCAGAAAAACCGACAGTGCTCCGAAGTGCGACACTTGGTCTTGAGAAATGTATGCACGTGAGGTCTTAACTTTACTTGTCAAACTAGATGAGCGACAACCAAGCGATGGTAAGACAATGCAAATAAACTGTCTATACGCTGGTACCAATACCAACATGTATAGCCTTCAGTCGGTAACTTGGCCAACATGTATAGCAGGCTTTACCATATAAAATGTGTATACATTTTATTTATATAAACGGATTCTAAAGAAGTGGACCGTAAGCCGTGGTATAACAGTGGTATAGGGTTGACAGAAACTAACGCTTGCGGTGTAGATGTGAATCTGATATTGAGTTGACCAAGTATAGTTTATAATTTGGTTTCTAATTATGCCTAATATTTATAATATAATTTTATAATATACATATAACATTATGGTTTGAATAAAAATATTGTGTAATTATAATAAATATGGTTAATGCTTGAAATATGGTATACCTATATGGTATATTAAGGATGTTTAATATGGTGTCAGGTTATTCATACAACTCTAAATACATATTTCTTAAATTCAGATTTGACATGCAAACTCAATTATGAATGTATAGGTTTAGGTGTTATATTACTAAAAATATAAATATGTAGGTGAAAGGTTTGACATAGTGATTTAAACAGATTATATCATTGAATAGTAATTCATTACGGGATTAAACGAACAATATCAATCACACAAATAATCTGAGGCTCAGTTTAACAAAGATATAGATAAAGTCAACTAGTAATTCCGAGAGCGTTTGCACAGAGCAGAAGCCAAAGAAATAATGTCTCCCGGACTATTGGAACTGTACTTTAAATAGCGTTGCAACTCGTAAACAACCCCTCCACCTGCGGGCACCCGATAGGCTGTTAGACCGGTCGGCTGACACCGACCGCTACTGGCCGTCGCGCGATCGAGTGGCGTGAGCGCCCGCTCACGCCATCGGACATTTTAAGTTGATTCTATGCTACTACAAACGTACTATAATGAAGAACCAGGACGTCAAGCCGTCAAATATATCAGGTGAGATTGTGGTCAAAAAAAGTCATATGTCATGTATTTCGTACTTCCTCAAATACAATGTCAATATTTAGTAACGTTTATTTCTTATATCATTTTATTATATTGAGTATTTCAGTGATTAATAATAGTAGAAACATTTCTAATTTGAAATTTCTTTGTGATATTTCCTCGCCCACGCCATCAGGTGAGATTTAACAATAAGCCATTTCTAGTGAGTGAATTTTAGTTAATTATTCATCTTGGAAAGAACATTTATAATTAACTACGTATGCATATTCTAGGATGAGTGCTTTTATCCACAATGTCATAGTTTACAACTTAATTTATTTTCTCTTTGTACGAACAAATATTATATTTTGCCTTGAAACTTTGAAATTTTAGTTTGTATGAGTAATTACTACGATTTCATAACTTTGATAGAAAGCGTTGAAAAAAGAATAGAGCTCCGAAAATTTGTTTTTAAATGGCTGACTTACTCAGTAATTTGTATCATATACAAATCAGTCTTTCAAACTACATAATATCCAACTAATCTCTATATTTATATATACCAACATTGTTTTTGAGGTCCTTAAAATAGCTTTTAACATAAACTTCGCATCTATACCGCATTACCCAAATATCAAAACAACCGACTTAGGCGTCCACATCCTAGATATTTGAATCTGAATTGTAAAAGCATTTTTGTATTGGTTTATTTCGCAGTACGTCTGAAATATCCGCGTATGAAACTGTGCCATGCGAGTTCTGTATCTACGTGACTCTTTTAGTATTGCAAAAGACAGTTTTGAGTTCAGATATTGTATGCATTCCGATGCTAAAATGGAATGAAGTTTCCTATTTTCTTTTTGTCGACATTGCTACTGCCTTGAGAAGACATATGTTTTACTGAGGAAGCCTTTTGAGAATTTTATTTGTAAAAGAATCTAAGCGCGGTTTTGAGCTAACTGAAACGTAAAATCTTTTATAATAAAATAAAGTCGCTTTCGCTACATATTCGCTTTGATATTTCATTAGATTCAGGCATTACTTTGCGGAAATCCATTCTAAATACTTCTTATTTGACTTGCTTTGGCTGGATTCTGCATTTTTTGATGGGTGTGCATGTTCATCTTCCGGTAAGCCTGTGCTTATGTGTGGGCGGGCGGGCGTTGCACTTGCACGATAATTTTGTAGAATCTTTCCAGGGAGAACTTGGTGCGGAGTGCGGGTAGTACTAAATATTTGGTGCCTTTGAGGTATTTGCTTTGATCTTTGACACCACTTAACGAACTTTATTTCTGTTTTCTGCATTAGATACGATGATCCAAGAAAGCGGGTTAATTGTTATAAGCAATCACATTATGTATCTAGTGCTTTTTTCAGAAGAATTGTATGGCTTAAGACATTTTTTGCAGTTCATTTAAGTTTTTGAGTTATAGTATAGAACCCATTTTTCATACTAGAAGACCGTTGAAATTTGAAAAAAAATCACTTTTTTATAAATGTTTGTACCATATTTATTTTGTGAGCAGCGAATAAATATACTCATACTTGTATTCTTGCAATTAAAATATTCTCAGACAATCTCAGCACTAAAATAGCAAATACGGCTCCAACAATGAAAATTTTCACTTACAACCGCAATACGAGAAATTTCTACGCTTTCTACTAAAAATAATAATAAAACAGTAGAAACCCGCTTTTCCTGTTTCATGGCCCTTTCATAGTGCAGAGCTAACTGCGCGTAGAAATGTTATCTACAAATGCTACCTAGACAATTTCGTACCTGGATACCGTGAATGTGGCAATTTGGAACAGTGTTCGCTATTCTGTTGAAATGTTGTATGGTTTAGCCGAATATTCGGGCAAGTATATGTTTTCATCGTGAATTTATTTTAATTTTAATCTATCTAACAGTCTATTTACACTCACTGCTGAGTAAAGGCCTCCTCTTCATCACGCCAATTTCTAATTTTGTTTTAAATTATGAAAATATTATAAGAAATACTTGAAGAAATATTTTTAAACTAGCATCCCTTTTTTGTGTTGGCTTGTAATAAGTAAGTTTACTATATAATAAATATGGCAGAAACTATTACACAAAATAAATAGTCATTCTTCTAAGCTATTTTTAAGTCAAACGCTAATTAATTTTACAATTTTAAATAAAAGTAATTAGATACAAAAACAGACGAAGCGTTGTATTTTTAAAATTTTATGCAGAAAAAATTAAGAGACATCCGTATCTTCGCGCACAGGATACGAACCTGCATCTCCAGGAATGCGCCCTGACGTGCTAGACCAATTACACCAACGCGTCATCACGTGATAGGTCGAATTTTTTCTGCACTTTGTATTATCGAGTGAAGCCCCGAGTACGAATTATGGATTACGGATGTGTCTTAATTTTTTTTGTATAAAATTTAAAAATAGTTTAACCTGCAAAGTGAGGTTTATCACTTATTAAAAACATAAAAAATTTGTAGCGTTGTATGTTCATTATTGACTACCTACCTACTTGTCTTTTAAAATACTTTTAAACAAAGGTAGCCCAGTCAAGAAAGGTATTTAATTTCGGTTTCCATGATAATTATATTTCTACTTTATTATCTAATAAAAAAATATAAGTCTTTTAATTCAGACATAACAGTTAACAATGATCTTAACCTATTGACTCTTTCGATTCAGTGACACTGACAACCTGGTATGTACGGCATTACACATAGGTACAAATAAATGGACAAACCGCGGTGTCAAAAACGCGTAATATAAACTAGTAAATTCGAACAAGCCAAGCTACTAAGCCGAAAATCCAGTAACATCTAGAACATCCCTAGTCCACGGTTGGAAATATCTAGAAAAGTTTCTTCGAGTGTTAAATTGGAGATCGCGTAGTCGGGTTATACTAAGTTCAGTTATAGACGTTCGCTGAATGTGTCTATTAGTTTGTCAGCACTGTAGCTGAATGGTGTAACGAGGAAAGAGACAAAATATTATACAAGGTGTCTGATAAGAAAGTTTATATTTAATGGATCGATTTAAAATAAGTTAGCCGTGTATCGAAAATATGTTTATTGATTATTAAAATACACTATTTGGGATTTTATTTCTTGAAGCTATGTAGTCAAAGTATTGTATCCCCCGACCAAAAAAAGGGGTGTTATAAGTTCTACGTGTCTGATTGTCTGTTTGTGGCCCCATGGCTTGCGAATGGATGAAGCGTTATCAATTTAGTTTAATTTTTTGTATTAAATGTGAATTATGCGCGAGTGTTCTTAGAAATATTTGATGAAAATCTGTTGAGCCGTTTAAAAGATGTGGGTGAGAGTGGGTAAGGATAACCGAATGTGTGCGTATTTACTCGAGTGGGCAGAGTGACTTGTTACTTTTAAGAAAACTAAAGATTTCGAATCGTTTTTTTTATTTTAAATTTTGATAATACTTAACGACCTCAGTGGCTCGGTGGGCGAAAGTCCGCCTATGGCACATGAGTTCGGTCCCTGCCGGGGGACCAGATTTTTTGAAATCTTCAATCTATGTAGTATATGAGTCACAAAACACCCATAGTACAAGCTCTATTTAGTTTGGGGTTAGGTGTTGCTGTGTGATTAGTCCGGAAATGTTTATTTATCTAACGTTAACCTGCTCATTTTCATTTTCTCGTTCTAAAATACGTTTTATAAAGCTTGAGTTTACATTATTCCCTCAACTCAAAATTATATTAAATACACCTTGCTAAAAATATCCTACAATTTCTTGCAAGTTAAGCCAATTAAAACGCCAAGTTAATTTTAAACTCAATTTTAAACTCTCAACAATCTTGTTATACAACACCTTGACGGCCAGATATTTGTCTTTGGTGAATTATTCAACGGATAAGAATCCAATGGAAGTTAGTGAATTCTGAATAAGTTACTCGTAACTGCATCTTGGATACTACAGTTCGTCATTATCATCAAGTTTATTTTTAGTGAAAATTGTAAATAAATAGTTGAATTAAATCGTTACTAAATTGTATTAATAGATGACTCAAAAATAGTAAATAAAGAAAAATAAAAAGTAAATAGAATAGATCTTTTTTTTTTATTTATTTAGATTGAAAAAAAAAATACATGTATTTGTTCAAAACATCTTTACAAAAAATACGTTTCGTCCCTTGATAAAACCAATATAGTCTTTATCGATAAATAGACTTTATAAATAATTATCTAAACATCTCCCAGTAGTATATTTGGTTCCAAACGTATTCGAAGGGATTTCAACAAAATAGCAGCTAATGTTTTTAAAATATATCTATCTATATAAATAAAAATGAATTGTTGTTCGTTAGTCTGATTAAAACTCGAGAACGGATGGGCCGATTGAGCTGATTTTGTTTTTAAAATGTTTGTCGTAGTCCAGGGTAGGTCTAAACGGTGAGCAAATAAGGAAAAATTGCCGGGAACTTTTTTTACCCGTGCGACGCCGGGGCGGGCCGCTAGTTATAAATAAATTGGGTTTCTTTTAACAACAGTTTAGCCAGAAGGCAGTCTAGCCACGAGGTCACCGATAGAAGAAGTTTGCTCAGAAAAAGCCTATTAAACTCGGGTCTTAATATTGGTCGGGTTGTATGTATTCGGAAAAACCGACTTCGGACAGAGTTCCACTCCTTAGCGGTATGCACTATAAAATAATTCGAGAAGTATTTCGTGCGTGTTGATGGTAGATCCACTAAGTGAACATGAAAACCAGCCGCACGTCTTAGCCACCGGTGATAGAAAGAATCTATCGATTAAAAACCTTACTAAATTGCATTGAATCTGTGTCCAAAATATATTCCTTTGAGACAGATCTGGTCTGCAATTGTGTCTGTGAATTGAAATGCTACAACAATGTACCACAATACTCTAAGGCGGATAGTTAGCTAGGGTTTGAAACGTAGTGATGTTTAGAAGCTAAGATCGAGTGAGTGAATAATTATTTACGATCCCACTGCTGGGACACAGGGACTTCTGGTTTTCTTAATAGAGTAAATTACTTTAAAAGTAATAATAAAAATATTCCGTCATTATAATTACTTAAAATTGTACCTATTTTTACTTTTCGTACGAAATCGCATTTTAGAGTGTTGTTGTTTCTATTATGATGTGTGTACGATAAAGTGTTTATGTATTGGGTGGTACTTTTTAAACGCTAGAGTGCATTGAAGTTTCGCGTGACGTAATGTTTTCGAGCAAAATTTACTAAATAAATACGTCACAAGCCACTCCGAAACTTAATGTTTTATAAACAGTGTGTATTAAAAGACTGACCAATAGATATATTTTTTCTCAGTTCTCAGAATCGTTCCGATAAAATGCATAAAAAGAACAAGAACGTTTATTTATTTTATGAAAAAACTGTGTACGGTATGCGTCGCAACTGGTATACAAACCACCAATGCAAGGTGGTTACCAGTTAGTGATGCTTACTGTTTTACACTGGTGGATTTTAAATTGTTTCAACAGTTTGCCCAATCATACAATAATAATAACTTGACAAAATTTTAACAAAATACTTAAAAAAATATCGGAAAACTCAAAAGCCGTCAAATCATGGTATGTTACCCGTTTTAAATCATAATAAAATACTTCAATTTCAAAAAAGTTCAAATAATTTTCACATCTCTAGCAATAGCCGACACGTCCGCCAGAATCCATCCTTGACTACCTCCCTGTCCCGACAATTGAACATTCTCTCATTCAATTCTATTCTGTCCTCACTTAGTCCGTCCCCTTTGTGACGCGCTCTCAATGCTCGGTTATGTAAGTGCTTGGAAATCGATTACAAATTCTGCGATAAGTGTTTCCTCCTCGAGATATTTTCTACTCGTATCATATTTTTGGAGATGTTTTTATTAAATACCGATATCACTTTTATTTTTTTTAATGCTAGATAAGCCTTCATTTGATCACAATCTCACCTGATGTTAAGTGACGATGTGGTCTAAGATGGAGCATGAAGACTTAGAAGGTAGATGGCTTCTCCGGGACATATTACGTAACACGAAAAAATCGTTTCTCGTTCTTAGCACCACCCGGAGGTGTGTGGGATTCAGAGGGTTAACACTTACGGACGTGACGAACAAAACCTCCTCATAATAAAACGCGAGAGTTTGTGCTGTTATAAGTAAGTGTAAGTGTGAAATGAAATGAAATGAAATTAGTTTATTCCTTGAAATATGGTATACATAGGTGTCAGGTTATTAGTTCTACATACTTTGACAATTTAGATTTGACATGCTATGTCAATTATGATTAATGGATAAATCTACTTAAATTTAAAATTTAAGAAATACCCCCGATTCCTACGAAATACAAAAAAATCGCACACATGGTTACATTATGGATTGTGATGTAATTGAAATCACTTTATCTTAACGAATAAAGCGATTTTTTTTTGTATGTAAGGTGAGTTTCACGCAAGTGTTCTTAGAATGTTTGATGAAAATCGGTTGACCTGTTTAAAAGTTATGAAGGTCAAAGTGGGGAAGGACTACGAACAATCTGCAAAATATGACTTTTTACTTTTAAGGGAACTAAAGTTCCGAATCGGAAGTTTTTTAAATTGTAATTTTAGATTATTATTGTTAGTTTGACACCTCTACTCAAAATATAAGTTACGACTAACGATAGTTTTGTTTTCACCAACGGTTACGTAACGCCTATAACATTGGAAGCCCTTAGGTTAGAGGGTGATTATCAAGTTACTGTTTTGAAGCCACTGGTCAAACGGGCTTTGAAACCTAACATAACAAAACGAAAATAACAAAACAATGCATCTACCAATTAAAAAAAAAACATTTGGTCATAAATTATTTATTGTATACAGAAACAAATACAAATCTTAGTAGGTCAAGTACAAAAGCGAGCTTAACCCTATTAGAGTTTTCTTACAGCAAAACTTATGGTATGGTAGAAAAGCTGTAGCAAATAATCATCATCATCACCCTATTAACGTTCCCACTGCTGGGACACAGGGACTTCTCTCTTGACGAGAGAGATTAGGCCTTAATTCACCACGCTGGCCAAGTGCGGGTTGGTGAATGTCACATGTCCTTCAAACTCTTTTAGAGTTCTCAGAACATGCCGGTTTCCTCACGATGTTTGCCTTCACCGTTAAAGCACGCAAACACACGCACGCGTTAGCAAATAATAATGTTCCAAAATCACAGAAACTTTTAAATTAATGCGGAATTCTGTAGAGCTTCCAATTTTGAAATCGTCGCAGTTTCAGAAACCACAGACTAGATTGACAGACGAGACAAGCCGCAGCACAGACTAGTGTAATAAACCCAGAACATAGTTCGGTTTAGTCTACTAAATTGTCTATGGTTACGCTTGGAGTTTGGTGGTTGTCGGGTTAGGCTGCGGGCTCGATTCTCGCTCTGGATGCGATTATTATGATATATTAAAATCCTATTCATCCAAAGGTTGCTTGTAAGAAATCCCATTTAACGATAAGGCCGCTGATTGTACAATTAATAATGTAGCTATTTATTACTATTTAGATTTATAACGGGATATTTACCATGATTGATTGTCTTTCGAGTTTCCCGATATTTTGGCACAGTTACATGCGCCATGATCACGGCTGAACTGAAGCTGCAGCGATTGGAGTAACAGTTTTATTGGCAGACAAATCAATATACCCTCTTTCTTACTCTTTTATTTCGAGTCGATGCATCACTAGAATCACATCACTAAACAGTATTGATAACCATCATATTTTCAAATGTTATATGCCTATTTATTGTTATTTTTTAAGTTAGTCTGTAAGTATTGGTGTGCTATAAATCAATAATCTATTTATCTATCTATGAATTTTGGTTTCTAAGCTAACGGTTTTTCAATATCATACGTAACTTATAGATTTGTAACGACTTAAAAAAGGTATGAATTCGATTAAGCGGCAATGTACTGTCCATTATACAAATAGAAATAGGTATATTTACGCCAAAAAACAAAAACAATACTGAGCAATTATAATATTAATTTTATTAATAGCACTTAGAACAGATCGCTGTTGAGCCGTAAAGATGTCGACAGGAACCCGTGAATCGGTAAGCAGGACGTCCACCAACTAGATGGGGGGATGACTTATGAAGGATACCTGAGGTCCAACCTCTTAATTAGTCAAATCTCTTGAAAATAAATATTAAGTGGGAGAAACTGCAATGAGTAGAGCCAGCATAAATAAGGAATCTATGCTTATTTGAATAATAAAATGATCAATTGAAAAATTGGAATTTATTATTAAAGTATTTGTCTCAAAATGACATTCAAATTTGCGCTCCCATCGGCCCACTCCTGGCTTTTAATGCGCGTTGCGTATTTGAAATTCAAATTTAAATTTGACCTCGCGGTCTCGTTAAAAGATTCGACTGTGGCCTTTGACGTGCCTTTTTTTTTTTTTTTTTTTTTTTAATTGTTTAATGTGGCTATTGTGTCACTGCGGCCTGAGAGGCCTATTGTGATCGCCACTTGTCATCGGTTCCCCTCAAAGTCGTAGCGTTACAGTTCGCCACTTATCCTTGCGGCTGTTAGGAACCGAAGGATTTTCTTTGGGGGGAGGTTTCGTAGTTCATCTGGACATAGCAGATGCTTGCCCAGGTCTGTACTACGTTTCTGCATCAGCGCTCCACATTCTCCTAGCAGATGGAGTGGCGTTTCATCTGCCTCCTCGCAGAATCTGCAGGTTTCTGTTTCGCATAGTCCTAACCTGTACATGTGCTTATTAAGGCGGCAGTGTCCGGTTAGGACTCTTGTTAAGATGCGCAGGTTGTTTTTGCTTAGCACTATGACTTGGTTTGTGGACCGTTTGTCAAAGGCTTTCATAGTTGATTTAGAGTGACCCATGCCAGGAGAATCACTCCAGATCTTTATGGATTCCTCGTAGCATAAGTCAAGCAGTGTTTTTTGGGCCAGGCTTTTCGGTACGCCGCAGAACGGCTCGGGTCCTAGTTGAAAGCCCATTGAACCAGAACGCGCGAGTTCGTCGGTTGTGGTTTTTCTCCTTAGCTTGCTTAGCCTAGAGTTCCACCAAGTGACCTTTCGCTTAGTAGTCTTAGACTTTAACGGACAACTTTCTTCATAGGCCATACGTATGCCTTTTGAAAGGGTAGTTGTCGCAATCTCAAGACTTTCACGAGTTCTTATACTTTTCGGGCAGCATTCGAGCATTTGCCTGAGCTTGCTATTGAAAGCTTCCCAGTCTGTTGCCCTAGTATCCCTGTAAGTAATAGTTTGAGTAGCCAAAGAAGTCATTATCTCAAAGCAGATGTGCTTGTGGTCCGACATAGAGATTTCGCCACTGACGTGCCAGTTGTTTATGTGCCTAGCTAAGTTGGCGGTGGCGAACGTTATGTCTAGAACCTCCTGTCTAACCCTAGTTACAAATGTAGGTTCACACCCTACATTAAGTATAGTTAGATTGTTTGTAAGAAGAAAGTCAAAAAGTAACTCACCTCTAGCGTTGATGTCTGTACTTCCCCAAGCGGTGTGGTGTGCGTTTGCGTCACAACCGACCAGGACCTCGGCGTTGTGCTGGGCGGCGTAGGCGACCACCCGCGCCAGGTCTTCTGCTGGGTCGCTTCTCTCTCCGGGCAGGTAGGCAGAGCACATAATGACCCTCGCTCCACCCTTTGAGGTTGACAAACGCCGCTACTAGATCATCATTACATAGTTCTGTAATTGGTAAAAAATCAACATTATTATTGAAAATCATGCATGCCCTGGGTCTGATGCCATTGCCATTAACTAGTAACTTACCAGCGGCATCGAGTCCCAGAACCTGAGTATTGGCTACCCAAGGCTCCTGGATTAAGGCGAGGTCAAGTTGTCCTTCCAGCAAGCAACACTCCATTACCGCGGTTGCTGCCACAGCATGGTGGAGGTTGGCCTGGAGGATCCTCGCCCTCCCCGCCTGGGTAGCCGTTACTGGTTTCCCCGCTGGTAACGAGGCTTAGACTTCACGAGCTTCGGGCGCGCACCGCGCCCTCGGCTGTCTTCAGTCTGCCTCGCACCTTGGGAGTCCCTGCCACGCGGTTTCGATGGACCAGGCCTGCTTTGGGGTGTTGCGTTTGAGGGCCCTGCCACGACAGGTCGCGGCTTCGACTCTCTTTTGCTTGGCCCCGAGGTGCCTTGTCCACGAGACGTTGATGGTTTGGGAGCGGCTGTGGGCTTGTTTTCGGAGCCGCCCTTTATCTTAAAGGCTATCTTTTTGAAGCCTAAGACAGCCTGAAAGTTGGCGGCTTTAAGGGCTTCCGCAGACTGGTCATCAAGGGCAAAAGTCACCACATGACCATTCCCTTCAGCCCTGCTGTGAAGCACCTTCCAAACTTCTGTACGAAGTCCCGCGTTCTGTAGCCTCAGTAACTGGACGGCCTCGTCGATTGACGCTGCCTCGATACTGGGCACAAACGTGACCGCAACCACAGGCTTAGGCAACTCGCTCTCCGGGATAATAGAGAGTTCTGCCTCGGCCCATGGTTTGATCTTGGGAACTTCGTTTTCAAGCCATGTAAGGCTCTCTTGATTCTCGCACGAAACCAGTATCCACCCTGGTTTGTGCGTGAAACTGGCAAACCTTGGTCCCATGCCACTGCTTGCTGTTTTAAGTATCGCCAAGGTCAGGGAGCGATGTACCTGCTTCATCTGTTCGTCGCTCATGGAGGCGTTGTTGCGGATTCCCACCCGCTTCGCCTCCGCGACATCTTTGAAGCTAGGTACCACATCCATGTCCCGGGTTACTTCTAGCCTAGGGGCCTTTTTAGGCTGCTCCTTAGGAGATTCCTCCTCTGATCTTTGTCGTTTGTTTGTTTTTGGATCAGGGGGAACATTGTGCACCGGGATTTCGGTCCAAGGCTTTACTGCCATTGCTCGTGCCTCGTCAATGCTGACGTTGGCAGCGAGCAGCCTTCGGAACCGCTTCCGTGCTGCACCACTTAGTTTAGCGCGTCTGGTTGGGGACGTTTCCATACCAGAGGCCGCAGCTACACAACCGCCGCCGACCTCCGTAGGTTCATCACCCGCACAGGGCGCTAGGCGAACAGGCTCCGGAGAGGCCAATAGGACCTCCTCCAGCCTGCTGCAGACTTCACCCGAAATGGGTGAAGATGGTTCTCCCGAAGGAGAAGAAGATTTGTTGGGTGAATTTAAATTTTCCATACAAATCCCACGAGAAGCTAGGGAACTAAAACTACCCGCCAGCAGAGCCCCGCATGCACACGGGTGGGCTGATTACTGCACCGATTCGCCCTTTTTTCGGAGAGCCGCCGTTAGCAACTGATCATCCCATCAGCTACGCATCCATTGGCACGGTACGGATGACACCTTGGATTGGGGTTTAATTTCGGGTTTGCTCCCTCTACGCACAGCAAACACGGCGTAGCGTGCCAGTAAAACTATCCAACATCTGCTTGACGCTCGATGGTGAACCCGCCGGGATCTGGCACCCCTCCACGGCAGTATTCGTCTGGTGTTTTCAGTTACGTCTATTTCATAGGGAACTAGACCAATAACAGGGGACAACCACGAGAAGGATAACACACCAGGCTTGCCTTAGGGATCGACGACTGTTGCGCTACACTCCCCTAAGACCATTTGCACCTTACGATTCTAAGAAGAGAAAAGTAAGGTAGGACTGTCTCTATCCTATGCAAGCAGCTAAAAAGCAAGCAAGCTAGGCGAAGCAACTATTAAAGCATAGAAACAGCCCCCCCCCCAAAAACACGACGTGCCTTTACATATGTATGGAGATAATGGAGAAATATTGGTTCTAATTTATCATATATTGACCCAGCCTCAGTTGCACGGTGGGTCAGGCCCGCTTGCGGCGCAACAGGTAGCTGGTTTGATTCCTGCAAAGGGGTCAATTATTTGTATGTTCTGTAAGCGATTTCTCCTAGGTCTGGGGTGTTTAATACGTATTATTAAAAACATCTACATAATGTCTGTATGTATTTTATATTAAGTACTTTTTTTTTTGCTGCAAAAACGCCTGTAGTCCTCGATAAACAGGCTATCTAATAGTGAAAGAATCATTCAAATCGGACGAGTAATTCCTGAGATTCGCGCGTACAAACTAGTTTTTTGTTTCTTTAGCTTAATAACATTTCCATGTCACAATGTTAGTTACCGTACTCCTCCGAAACGGCTTTACCGAATTTTACCAAATTTTATATGCGTATTCAGTAGGTCTGAGAATCGGCTACTATCTATTTTTCATTTGCAAAACAACGTTTGCTGGGGTCAGCTAGTATTAGTATGAATATAAGATGTCTTAATCGTAACACAAGCTCAGACCTTACCACGAGAATTGATATTGTTGTATGTTTTGTCCGGAAATTTTATTTATTTATTTAATATTAAAGCACGCCCGGAAATACGCAGCAGTTAAAACACGAGACCAATAAAGTTCCTTACTTCCTTAATCCTTAAATTAATAAATTCGAGGGTCAGAGAATTTTTGAAGACATTTTTGGCGCGAGTTAAAATATTAAGTTATAGAAATTCAGCTCACGCGAATTTTAAGGATATAAAACTAGGCGAAGTACAATTTCCACTGCATTAATTCATGAATGTTTAAGGTTTTCAGTGTATAAAATCTCATGTTCTTCAAAAAGAAGTTTTAAAATGTTTTTTTTTGCACACATAAATTAAATATATAAAATTACAAACTCAAATAAATAAACTAGCTTTCCACCTGTGGCTTTGTTCGCGTAATAATAGATTTTTCCAGGTAAGAAGTGGCTATTATTCTTTTTTGGGACAACTGCTATATCCGTGTCTAATTTGATACGTATCTTATGGCTGCGCTCGCGGTAATAGATTCTCCCGCAAAATAAGGTATTGTACCGTGGTAAAAATGAGCCTGTGTTTTATTCTTATATAAGCTATATTACTGTGAAGTTTCATTATAATCCCTTCAGTAGATTTTGTGGAAACTGCAACAAACACCCTTGCACAGACGTTTAATAGGATATTTCCGGATAATCCGCACAGCAACATCTAGCCCGTGTTTGAGAGAGAGAGAGAGAGAGAGAGAGAAAACATTTATTGACACAACACACACATATACAGTAAAATACAGTTAAATACAATTAAAGAAATTGTTTAACACAAAGCTTATGTTACGGAAACTAGACATCTGCTAAACTTAATATATAATATATACACATACATGTATATGTTCCCTAGGATCTTCCAGACAACCATCGTTGATTTTCAACGACTTCTGTTGACAATAGGAACTGTTTCTGTAGAAACCATTATAATCTTTGTTTTCGAACAAACATTGTTTATCCATAGATTTTGACGATAGACGCCAATTCCTTATTGTTTTCATAATAAAACAGTGTTTATTGTAGCCAGCAATACTTGATGAAAATGCAAGCACAATCATTTGAATATTGAATACTACATTAGAATACTACTATAGTGAAATAATAAAATCTTTCTGAAAGATAAATGTTATTAAAATAAAATAAAACGGTTCGATTGAAGAACACACCGCGAATAAATACTTAAATTTAGCGAGTTAAATACATTTAATGGAATCTTCCATTACTGAGGTAGTCGTCTTCGCACTTTATGCCCTTTCATTTTCTACCTGCTATGTTTTCTCAGTTTCTTTGAAACAATGCCCTGTAGAGGTACATAAGTTCACCTGTCCATGGATGCCCTGTGCCTCTTAGGAAATAAACGTTTCGACTTTGATTTATATACCTACCCTGATGCTCCAGGCTAAGCTTTGACGTTTATATCCGTAAGTAATCACTTGCTACATACTGGATGTATACCTTGGTATTGTAATATTATAGATAGGCTTGTGAAAATTGTTAATTTATTTATTAATTACATAATTTTACTACCTGATTATGAATTTTTCAACGGAACGGAAAAATTAATCATCATCAGCACCCTATTAACGTTCCCACTGCTGGGGCACAGGGACTTCGGTCTTCGCTCTGGCCAAGTGCGGGTTGGTGAATGTCACAATAACCTTCAAACTCTTTAAAGTTCTCCGAACATGCCGGTTTCCTCACAATGTTTTGCCTTCACCGTTAAAACGCACATAAATGTCTCAAGGAGAAAAATCCAGAGGTGCGTGGTGTTTGAACCCACGATCTTCGGAATGTCAGTCGTGTCTTCCCACTTAGCCAACACGGCTTTTTTACGGCAGAATTAAGCATTAGCCTTCTATAATCACCTTATCTTTTCCTGAAAATTTTAGTTGTTTGAGAGAATATAAGCTTGAAGCTTCGGGTAGTTGCGCGATCAAAGCGTCTGCAGAGCGGAAGTGTCTGCCGCGCGGCGGACGCTTCTCATACTTTACATTAGCTATTTGCCACAAAGCGGGACATTTCAGGCAAAAATGTCCCGCCTTGCTGACGTCGCTTTCCGCTTCCCACGTTGGCGACGCGCTGGTATGTCAAAAGCATAAACGAACCAATATCGGAAACGATTTCGTTTTACACTTTGTAGAGAAAATTTCATGATTGTGCAGCAATTTTTTTTATTTATCGCACAATAAAACTCCAATTCGCAATTCCAACAGAAAAGCTACATTGATTACCCGCCTAATGTGTAAAGTAAGCGTTTTTTGTGTAAAAATAAATAAAATGTACATTTTCGTGGAAATTACAATCAAAACTAGCAAGACTCAAAGGCGGTTTACCATATCAAAGTTGAAACGGTTGCAATCAGCTGCGGCGGTGGAATTCTGAATATCAGGTGAATACGTGGACGGTAATGTTATGTAACCTTTCACGTGTTATGTAGGACTGTGGTCTCTGTACTTTGCTTTTTAGGTTAGGATGCTGTCTGTTAGAAAAAATAATTGATATATTTAACTAGCAGACCCCAGCTAACGTTGTTTTGCAAAATAAAAAATAGATGTTGGCCGATTCTCAGACCAGATAGAGCTGTGTTGTTCTAATCGCATCTTAACTTAGTATAAAAAATCTAGATAACTGGTTCCCCATTTATTCACGAGATCGGGTTAAAGAGATAGAGGACAAAAAGTGGAACCTCAAAAACGTAAAAATCCAAAAGCAGCTTGCGGCTTGTCTCATCAAAGTGGCCTCGATGTTTTAATGCCCCTCATTATAATAACAGTAGCATAATGTACCATCACCTTATCTCTCTTCATCCGTATTAAGATATAGGTAATCATGTTACGAAACTAACATGAAACTATAATATATTCATTAAGTCAGCTTCGCGAACTTCAAATTATGACATTGACATTAAATGGTGTGAAAACGGTAACGTTATGTGTAATAAGTCGTTTCAGACCTGTTGTGACCCGTCCCGGCTAATCGCGGATTAAGTCTGCGTTAACACGTTAGTTTGACCTGATTCGGGATGATAGGGATGGGACAATGTCAACAGTCCTGTTTATTATGAGACTCTCGAGAAATACTTAGGTATATTAATCTTTGAGTACTGTTATTATATGTTTATTTTTAATTTGTTATTCCATTTTAATCTGTGTTCTCTATTTAATTATTTTGTAAATTTTTATCTGTATTGTCTTTCTTTAATTACCAATGTATTGTGTGTTCTATTTTTATTTACCTATGATCTGTGTTGTGGTGACAAATAAATGTTTTATCTATCTATCTATCTATCTACTTGAATTTCTGTTGGAGTTATCACAACACAAAATATGAATCTTATGAATATAATAGTTGATAATTTAGCTGTCGATGACGACCTCTGTGGCTCCGTGGGCTACGGTCCACCTGAGACTCAAGAGGTTGCGGGTTCGATGCCCGCCGCGGACCAGATTTTGTACGATCTACAATTTCTGGTTTCGGGTGTGGGTGTTTTCTATTTATCATTAGTATGTATTTACAAAAAAATATATATCTATGAAGTTTATCAGTCTCCTAACACCCATAGCCAACACAAGCCCTGCTAAGTTTGGGGTTAGGTAATGCTTTGTGATTAGTCTGGAATTATTACATAAAATTAAAAAAAAGCCTTGATCTTTAATCTTAAGACTGGTATATCAAAGAAGTAGTATACATATATACTCGTAGTTGAAGTCCAGTGGCAAGTGGGTTAGAGGTGGGTTTCTTCATGTTTGGGCCTTACTACTCAGCAGTCAAGTCGTGTTTCGACGACCATTATTTATCTCTGCATTTATCTTCTTACATATTTGTTATTTAAACGATTTAATCCGAGATTGACAGCTTCTTATCTCTTAGCCTTGTCCGCGAAGAAACCTCCATTTTTGAGGCTAGAATAAAATATTCTAAGCTTTGAGAATATCAGTTTTTAAAACATTTATCCATCTCGGCTTACAATAAAACATAATGCCTGTATTTTAAAATATGTAACGACAAGGTCGTACACAAATTCGATCCATGGTTAAGAATAATAACTTAATTTCAAAATGCCTAGCTAATCAATACTACATAATCTTGCATAATACGAATACGTATACGAAAAAGGATATTTGTATGTAATGTTGCAAGACCGAGATGGGGACTTATTTTCCCTACACTATTTATAACAACATTATAACTCCTTTATAAGGCTTGCGCGGTCACGCTTCAACTAAAACATTCGCTAACTAAACTAAATTTAATTTAAAGGCGAGTTTAGTTGACGGCTAATTAAACATTGAAATTTCGTTAGTTCGCTTACCCACTGACTGAGTAACGAAAAAGTTTCTCAAAAAGTATTATTATTATTTTTAAAAAGAAAGAAAAACATTGATTACCGTACTCCACAAAATTGTATTAACATAATTCGAAGCAAAATCCTAGAATCCTTTATATACTTGCATTGCTTTTGAAGGACCTATTAAATGATAACTCGTACGATGGGGAATAAAATGATAATATTCCCTTTGCAGATAAAGCTTAAAGAGAGATTTTCAAGAGCTCTTAGAAAACCGCCGAGTGCATATGCATAGTGCACTTTACAAGGGAATTGAACCTGCTTACTTACTAAACAGATTCCTCCATCCGTCCCCCTAGAATAGGCTGATTAAAAATGATGGCTATTAAAAATTAATTTTTGTGTCTGTTATCCCGCCCAAAGAGAAAAGTCACCTATTTTACGGTATATAAAAAAATGCCAAAATATAGAGAATCAAAGTTACGGAGTCCCCACTCCGGCTCGTGACGTTTAAATTTAGTTTAAATCTCACGAAAGCGATACGTCATGATAATTTTAATTCACTGTACCGTCTTGAGTTCTCGTTTGTAAGTAAAAATAAAAAATTAAGTGTAGATCTTTTTTTAAGAAAACCCAATTAACATACGTATCATATTTCGTTACCATGGTGTATAATTTTTGTGTATCTTGAGTACGCTTACTGTACACGGATTTGAAATTTATATATAGATACTAGCTGACTCCCGCAAACGTTGTTTTGCAAAATGAAAAATAGACGTTGGCCGATTCTCAGACTTACTGAATATGCTCACAAAATTTCATGAGAATCGGTCAAGCCGTTTCGGAGGAGTAGGGCAAGGAAAACTGTGATACGAGAATTTTATATATTAGACTAGCAGACCCCAGCAAACGTTGTTTTGCAAAATAAAAAATAGATGTTGGCCGATTCTCAGACCTACTCAATATGCTCACAAAATTTCATGAGAATCGGTCAAGCCGTTTATGTTCATATCTTTTCGAATTGGTAACGGTCCCAGTCTACAAAAGAAAACTTATTAAAATAAATGCATAAAGGTATATTAAACATTCTTTATTTTTATTTAATAATCTAATTGACGGTTATTTTTGTTCCGTTCCCATTGCTGCGATTAGGGACTTCTCTCTTGATATTAGGCCACGCTGGCCAAGAGCGGGTAAGTGAACGTCACTTGTCCTTCATACTCTCTAAAGTTAACAGAATATTCCGGTTTCCTCACGATGTTTGCCTTCACCATTAACGCGTGATAAATCGCACATATATTTATTAAGAAGATTAATCTAGAGGTTCGCGGCGGGGTATTAAGCACCACGATCTTCAGAATTAAAGTCGAGTGTTCTCCCACTTAGCCAACAGGGCTGTTATCTTATCTCTAATCTAATATTACATTTAATAATAGTAATATCCACCGCCCACGTAACAATCCCTGGTAACAGTAATGTATGGATGTACTTCAAAGACTTGTTACGCGTGGCTTCGCTTACCCTTGGAATTCAAACAGGCCAATACACGCATTGGTGATTTAGATATTAATAGCTCAGATGTAAGGATATCTATTTACTTTGTGGTTGCTAGGACAAGGGAAGGGAATTATGTTACAATCTGATAAATATAACTGTTTATTACCTTTTTATTTTTAAACCTCCACGCGACCAAGAAAGTGAGGTGTTATAAGTTTGACGTATCTGTCTGTCTGTCTGTCTGGGACAACATAGCTCCCGAAATCCCGAAAGAAATCTGAAAATCGACAAATATACTCGAGTGGGGTATGAAATGAAAGCGCATCGCGTGCACAATACTAAATATAATGGCGTTTAACTTAAAAAGAAAGTAAGGCATTGGAATCGAGGGTTTTTCTTAAATGTTAAATTTTGATGTATTGATTTATTTGATTCATGATTTTTGATGGAGTTGAGTTCGAGAATGAAACAAGTGTTGGTTGTTGGTGGTTGCAACATCGTCGAAATATCGGAAAACTCAAAAACCGTCAAATTATAGTATACTAGTCGACCCGACAGACGTTGTCCTGTCCCACGTCTCAAAAAACAATATCCAGTTGACCGTATTGTGAATCTAAACCATTCCCGGATCCCCTTGAACACACACAAAACATTTCATCAAAATCGGTCCAGTCGTTTGAGAGAAGTTCAGTGACATACACACTCACAGAAGAATTATATATATAAAGATTACCCGTTTTAAGTCATAATACTATTAAATATGTTTATCACGGAAATATGTAGAGAGAGTGTAGATATATAGTATACTTTTCTTTATTACGTACCTCGTACTTATTCAAAGCTTGTACCGTATTATGTGAGCGCCACCAGTTCTCGTAGCACTGCTACGCTGTAGCACGTGCTACGACAAAATACTACGTCTACGAAGTTATAAGATGGAAATTCATAGTTTGTTTTTAAACAGAGGAAGTTTTATGACTGGAATAATGACGATGATACTTTTTTAATTAGGTGCTTAAATTGGAAATTATCTGAGTAAAATTCCCTTAATTTATACATATTGATTGTGTGACCTGCCGTTTGCCATTTTAACCAGTCAGCTATGTGTTACCTGCTCTTCTATGTATCTGCTTATTTCTGACTAGCGGCACGCCCCGGCTTTGCACGGGTAAACCAAAATATAACCTTCTTCGGTCATAGGAATACAACAATTCCACTTATGTAAATGGATCACATACCTACTCAGTTACAACATAATTTCGCCGGAAGTCTGAAAAATTCACAGTTAAAATGTGTAGCGTAACTGTATTTTTTTAAAGCTAGAATTCTATTAATATGCCATTCGAAAGAACAGAAAAAGCTAAAAAAACTGTATACTCAACTTATTTTACGTGTTTTGGTGGCTACCCCAATTGAACCTGCAACCGATGATATGTACAATATCTATGCTATATGCTAGGGTTTAGTTCTGAAATTTAACTTTTTGAATGGGATTAGTTACCTGTTAACGAATTATTAACTACTAACTAAGCGACAAAATATTATCAAGCGACAATTTTTTTTATTTCCGCACACGACCATTCAGTAGGGAGCCGACAGATTATTTCGTGATCTTAACCCCTCCCGTACCTCCGTGCCCGAGTGACGCCTGCCACTCCACAACGCATAGTTTAGTTAGCCGCCGAGCGGTTATTTAAAGAAAAATTAACTCGTGATATCTTTTGAATGGAATGTCAGAATCTAATAATTCAAAAAGTTATATAAAGGTTTTAAAGCCATCTTACATAAAAAATATATGTTTTATTATTTATTTTGTTAAGGATTAATACCAAGATACAAATAAAGAGCCCTTTCAAACAGTGGTACATATTTTAATTTTTTAATATAAAAAATCGCTTATTCTCACAAAACTATAATAGTTAGAGATATGATGGAACGACGTTTTTTGTAGATAATGATAAGTTCTACAAAGTTGTAATACATCACTTTGTTATATATTCAATAGTTTTCGCAGCATTCGCGATTCAAGAAAGATTTTAGGTTATTTTTTTTCACCATGGGTTACATTATCGGAGTTTGGTGAGGAATCATATTATTTTTGAAAACTAAATATAGCCTATGTCACTCAGGGATAGTGAAGCTTACGAATGGTGAAAGATTTTTTAAATCGGTGCAGTAGTTTCAGAGCCTATTCGAGACAAACAAACAAACAAAAAATCAAACCTTTCCTTTTTATAATATTATTATATATTATATTATATTATATATAGTATATTATAGTATAGATTAAAGAAACCCCAAGCAATGCTATCTTAATCCGGGATTAAAATTAGGAATTCAACATAATTTTATTTCCTTGAAAATGGAATGGTCACAAGAGCAAATAAGCTTACTAGAACCTGTAGAATAACAGCAAACAAATAAATTATGGATCTGGTTGCTTTACTTAAGAGTTTTCTTACCCTGAGGTACTCACTTATAAGGTGAAGCACCACTTTCGGAACGAAAATAATCACTAGCAACACACACTGGTTGAAAAATTCTACAGATTTCACCCAACCATTGTTGCGACTAATCTTAAAGACAATCATACAGATTTAGTGTAACCATGTCAACGCACACGTCTCGGCGGCCGTCTCCGCCTAAGTTCAGGCAACTTTGCCCAACTTTGCCCAACTTGCGCGAACTTGGGCAGAGTTGGAGTACTGTCAAGAACAGGGCTGGAATGATAAACGGAACTGGGTAAACAGATAGGGTTTGTGTATGTTAATTAAATTCGTGATTTGTGATTTTGTCACCATGTTGTAGATTGCTCTTTGTGCGTTGGTGGGTAAAGTTGTTAATCATTTACATACAGTTGAAGTACCACCGCGTCTGTCTTCATGTTGGCCATGATATCTAGAACTTTTGATCTGTTTTTTTCCTCTTGTAGGCCCATTAGTAGTGTGATTGTGCAAAATACAATACAATACAATAAAAAACACTTTATTGCACACACAGGAAAACAAAATACAACAACACGTAGGAAACAAAATGTACAATGGGCGGCCTTATCGCTAAAAAGCTATCTCTTCCAGGCAACCTTTGGATGGAAAAATAACTTTAATAAGATAAAATTAGTAGGCAGGGGTGTACAATATTAAATAAAATAATTTAGATTATAATTACTCCTTATGACAAATATAAATATATGCGTACATAAATAAAATAAAATGTCTGTATAAACATTTTTATATACTTTTACCGTTATGAGATAAAGGCTTCCAAATAATTTTTTTTCATAAAAGTTTATCTTATTTGGAATACTTATCAGGACGCCGATTTCGCAATCGCACATAGTGCTGGGACATGAATATATTTAAGCGGTTTTCAGCAATAGATAAGTGATTCAACAGAGTAGTTTCTATACAGAAAATTTACTTTAATTACTTTGCCCTACTACTGTACTAATAAATGTATGCCTAAAAAGTTCCAATATTTTCACAAAAAATTGTGTACAATATTTTTAAATAATTTTAATGACAAACTTATTATCTTCCCTATTATAGCCATAACCCATCAATAGTAAGTAGTCATTAGCTTATCTTGCTGATGGAGGACTGACGGCGGTGTTTCTTTAGACCTTCTTAGCCACACTCAAAGAAAATCTTCGAAAGATTACTTCTCACCAGATCTCCTGCCAAGCTTTAAATTCGGGATAATGCTTCCCAATATATTTTACCTTCATCTCCGGCTCTCGATATTGGGAGCACGGCTCGTTGCAAGCATGGCTCGCTAGGTGGCTCTTTGTGTACCCTCTGTGGCGGTAAACAATCTCCTGTGAGCGTGATATTTCGGCATAGTAACTGAGGTTCTACGTACATGGGCCATGTACGTAGACAACAATATTTATTTTCATACAAACTTCACACAGTTAGGTACACTGTATCCTGCATGAGTGTCCATATTTCGGCTGTGAATCTTTTTGAATTCAAATGCAAAACGGTTATTTCCTTAGAAGCGAAAAGCGTAGATGGACAAGTCAACTTACAGTTAAATAATCTTAAATTGTAAAATAAACTATAAAAAATATCAGGGAAATAACACTGTCTTGACAGTTCGCATAATTTTTTTACAATGAGTTATATTTGAGAAACAAATAGGACAACACAATTTTAATCAGTTAACTTTTTTTTGTTATTACAGTTTTGGTGTTCTTATAATACCTTAAATAAAACATACCTTATATATTTTATCTTCTAAGGCTAAAATATTGTAATTTTTTTGGAAAATAAACTTTATTTTATTTTTATTTTTTTTATTTTAACATTTACTAAAAAATGCTTGTCATATCAAGAAGCTATTGTAGCATATTAAATAAATAATAATAAATAATAATAATAAATATTTCCGGACAATCCACACAACAACATCTAGCCCCGTGGTAAGCTCTTAGCTTGTGTTACGGGTACTAGACATCTGATATACTTAATATAATATACATACATATTTTTTATTATACATATTAAACACCCAGACCAAGGAGAAAGTGCTTGCAGAACATACAAACACTTGACCCCTCGGCGGGAATCGAACCGAACGTATATTAGTTATATTATTTATGTAGTTTATTTATTAGAACCTGTCAACGTGTAACTAAGCGGTATCTGTCCTGTTTTTACTCTGGTCGAATACATTATAATACAGATATTTGAAAAAATTGTGGTTTCATGAAAAATAATCCGGGTGCTTTGCAAGTTGGCAATGTCATAGATTTTGATGTGCTCTTTTAAAAATCAAACTCGCCACCTCGTATTTTTGTCACTCGCGCCGCCATATTTGTAATTTTTTTGTTCATGAGCAGTTTTTTGGTAAATCTCCTTCCCGACTCTTTTAACGATAAAACCCTACCAAAATACTGTACAAAAAAGCGAGATATTAAAATTTGTAAATAATATTGAATTTTGTCTGTGTTTTTCTTCTGTATTGCTAAGTAAACAATAATTTTAAGCTAGTTTATTATAAACTTAATTTATTCGAAACAATCAATCAAAACTGAAACCACTTGTTTTTCTTCATTGTTTAAACAATAGCGAAAACTTTATAATTAGTCAGGCGTAAATTGAATCTATACAACAGTCAAAGTACAACAAAAACTTAAAGTTCTTGCAAAATACTTGGTAAATAAATTATGAAATGTGGGAATTATTCTCGCAACGATACTTCTTTGCGAGATTCAGCAGTTTTAATACTATATTTTACGAAGTTAATTGCCCAATGCATTAAATATTGTCAGACAATACATACAACACACCTAGGAATGTTGTGAGATTGGGTATTTTCTCTGTATATGATATGTATTTACAAAAAAAAATGTATCTACGTAGTATATCAGTCACAGTATGCTTAGTTTGGGGTTAGGTGATGCTGTGTGATTAGTCAGGAAATATTATTATTATTATTATATTATATTATATTATTAGTTTTAAGCTTGTCTTAATGTTAAAGCCGTTATGACTAAGCACACTCGACTTTCATTCCGAAAGTCGTGGGTTCTAATCCCCGCATCACACTTTCATTCTTGAAAAATGTATGTGCGCTTTAAACACGTTCTTTAACGGTGAATTTAAACATAGTTAGGAAACTGGCAGGTTCTGAGAACGAAGAGTTTTAAGGACATGTGATATTCACCAACCTGCTCTTGGCGAGCGTGGTGAATTAAGACCTATTCTCTCTCGACAATAGTAAAAGTCCCTGTATGCCAGCCGTGGGAACGTAAAAAGTATGTTTTTTTGCCTGCAAGCCTGCACTAAGCAATATTTTGCGTGCTAACTCATTCAGTAAGGTGATAAAACACAGGTAGGAAGTATTTATTTGAAATCCGGAAACATTCATTTTGCATTTCAACTAGCGTTTTATCGGTCGCTTTGCCCTTGTTTTATGGGTTTTACTTCGAGATAGAAATAGAAAAACATTTATTTTGGAAGCACAACAGCACAGTACAATAATCTGAATTAAAAAAAAACGATTTAATAACCTTAGTTTACTAAAAAGTAAAAAATCATATTATATTGTGTAACGTGCACGTGATGAGCTTTCATTTAAGACCCCCAGATAAGTACATAACACAAATTAAAACACTACTAATTATTTTATTAAAGTTATTTTTCCATCCAAAGGTTGCCTGGAAGAGATCGCTTTTTAGCGATAAGGCCGCCCATTGTACATTTTGTTTCCTACGTGTTGTTGTATTTTGTTTCCCTGTGTGTGCAATAAAGTGTTTTGTATTGTATTGTAAAACAGGACATTTCAAAAACAGTTCTAAAACGAAATTTTAACATAAATTATATCATAAAAGCAGTCTTAGATAAAAGGTTAATCGGATGTGCAAAAAGGGTTAATCTCAGCTGTGTGTTGTAGCCTGAACTTGACACAGACATTGCTCTGAAACCGCTGAAAGACTTATTTTTCTAAAAAAACATCAATTATTTTTTCCATTGTACCAGAGAAATGGCTGCTAACATTACACGAACAAGGAAATAAACAAACAAAGCACTAGCCTTCTACTATTAACATACATCATCATCATCATTTCAGCCATTAGACGCCCACTGCTGGACATAAGCCTCCCTCAAAAACGACTAATCATTCCGATCGGTCGCCAATTGCATCCACCGTGAGCCAGCAAGTTTGACCAAGTCATCTGTCCATCTTGTTGGTGATCGTCCGAAGCCAAGCTCACCAATCCGCGGCCTACATTCGAGAACTTTTCGGCCCCAACGGCCATCTGTTCTACGTGCTATGTGGCCTGCCCACTGCCACTTCAAAGAGCTAATCCGTTTGGCTATGTCGGTGACCCTCGTTCTTCTACGGATCTCCTCATTTCTGATTCGATCCCGTAGAGAAACCCCGAGCATTTAGCCCTTTCCATTTCCTTTATTATTAACATACATTTAGCATAAATTAATATGCGTTACTATAGGAATAATTTGTACCTATCTACCTCTAAACTACATATACATACAACAGCGTACAAGCCACCCTAACCGAAACCATAGACGTGGTTTTCGCCAGACCGGAAATGGAAAATCTTGGGAGACTCGTCAGAATCATGGCGGAATAATAGCGGACATGACGTCACCTTGTGGCAGACAGGCACAGAGCAAAGTAGATTTGAGGAGAATTTATGGCTTATAACGCTGTTAAAGAGAATAAGGGTGGGCTTCCAGAGCTGTGCTACTTATTTGCGTTTTGTTATCTCTGTGGCTCGGTGGGTGGAATGTTCCCCTGAGGCGAAGAAGGCTGCTAGTTTGATTCCCGCCGGGGACCAGATTAAGTACGATTAACGAATTTATGGTTTCGGGTCTGGGTGTTTTCTATGTATCATAAGCATTTATAAAAAAAAAGTATCTATGTAGTATATCAGTCACCTAACACCCATAGTACAAGCTCTGCTTAGTTTGAGATTTGGTGATGCTGTGTGAGTAGTCGGGAAATATTTATTTATTTATAGTAGTATTCAAAACACTTTTGGTCCTTCAGAGATTGAAACTTGAATGGTTCTAGTGGGTTTATGATCTAACCCCTTTATTTTATTGACTAGCGGACTGTGCCTGACCGATAAAACGGTAAGTAAGCTTGACTAGATTTGTTTGGGGTAAGATACCTAATTGATAATTAACCTGCACAGTTGATAGACTGATAAAATGTTCAGTTCACAGCTTGAGTTGAGATTACAATACAAGTTAGACATACTGTTTATATTTTAATATAAAATAAAATGGCCGCTGCTACAAAATGGCAGCTTATAAAATTGTTTACTCGACTGTTTGCTATTTTCTCAATAATAAGCTAGTCATTTTATATTGCGACGAAAATACGTTATTTCGACGTGCACTTGTGTTATAAAGAGTCATCGCTTAGCTACCTCTGTCTTGAGTGGAAACGTAGCCTTAATCTAAGTTGACACGTTCTTTAAGAAAATATAAAGAGTGTTATGAAAACGTATGCTGAGAAATCTAATATTTCTTCGTGATTTATATGTGTTGCTGGCATTTTGAGTAACTTGTATCTTATTTGGAAGTTGGATCGTTGGAAGTTATGACTATAACAAATTTATATATGAGAATAAATTAAATAGTGTATTGATAATACCCAAAATGTACAGGTTTAGCGACTCGTGATTTTGTCTCTTTATGAATTGACATATCTCATCACCGTTACTGCTATTCTGGTACCTGACTATATATATAAATAATCACCTGGGTAAACCAGGGTGAAAAAAGACAAACATAAAGTACTTAATGCATCCGTAACTACACTTTATTCACCTGGGGCAATTCACGCCACCTGGGTGAATTTAGTATACTTGCCTAAAAAATTACATGTAATGCATATATTTCTACATAGAAATTTTAATACACTTATAAAGTAACAACGCCTTGAACAAGACAAGAGTTTGGAGATCATTAAACATTGATTCTTGGTTTTGGACTTTTCGTCCCTTTCGCCACTGAAAAATTACGTAATAATTACTTAAATATTTTGCAAGTTACTTGAAATAAATATTAAAAAACATGGAAATTTAAAAACATGTGTTTATAAACACACTTTCACAAAGTCGGTTACAAATCTAGCGAAGCCTTGAGTACCTACAGTACTCAAAATTTCAGCTCTCTTTTGGGATTGGGCTGCACGGTATGATAAGTCAGTGCCTGTCTGATTAAGCTTTTTTCACATATAAAAATATGAAATTAAACTTAGGTGCTATCTTTGGCTCTTTTATGTGGAAAATTTAATTCAATATTATGTTGGAGACGATTTAGGTCAAGTAGAATATATTGCATTTGTGACAGAGTGCGGTTGAAAATCGTTTGTAAGTTTTGAAATCTAAAATAGCTTTATGTACTTGCTTTGTCTACCAAATTTAAGTGTCATGTTAAAGTTGTCGCAAAATTACTATCATAGAACTCGCTGTTCCAACTGACATTGTCCTATGAAAAGCTTAATAAATATTTATGCTTTTTCAGTTTCTTAAATTTTTTGTGCACGTGTTAAGTTTTTATGTGTACCTAAATTCATTGTCCTTACCATAATTGACACATAACGTATACTCAACGGCCAATTCCTCAATCGTCTGATAGTATCTATCTATCTGATGGATAATATCGATATAACTTCAGATACAACCTTACTTAATAAATAAATAGCTCTCATTCTTCCATCCCTGCGAGTTCTTTAAAGAGTTTTTGAACTGAAATCTTCTATGTCACCGGTGAACTGCGAAAGTAGGCATTTTATGTGGCAACTGGTTTGAATGGCCGAAAGTATTGGTTGAAGTTTGTCTGTGGCAATTTTATGTAACGATTCTTACGAATTTGGTTAGGGCTGGGTAACTTATGTTGTATTAGTAGTCTGTGTCTTATTGGCACGATTTGTAAGCCGGTAGGTTATGTTACTAGACTTTTTGTATAGTTTTTTTTATTTGTTCTAGTAGCTATTGGAACTTTTGTAACTTCACAGAGTTCGATCCCGGTAAACCTAAGTTTTAGCTGCCGGTGCCGGTGCCAGCCGAAATTCCTGTTTTTTTTTTATATGGAGGGCCAAAGTCCGTTCTAGGTTGCCCTATAGCTGAAATAATGGTGATGATGATAATTTAGGGATAATCTTCAAGTCTAGTACTTAAACGTTACTCATTATTTAAGTTTCGATCACATAGATTTTGCCTTAGCTCTGCCTACAGCAGGGGTCGGCAAGTAGTTTTAGGTTCGGTCCGGATATTGCTCGAAAATTTTTAAAAGGTCCAGAAAAAAAAACAACTGATAATAATTAAGTACAGCTTTTTATTACCTAAAATTAGTGAGAAAAATTGCAACGGCGGTCTTGAGCCAGGTTTTTATAGTTTGGTTCTCGTGAAGAACAGCTAATTCGAAGAGTGTCTTTTATTCTGGAACCATATTTGTATTTCAAAAAAATCATTTTTGAAAAAGATGTTTTGCATATGTATGTCGAGCCAAACATAGTGGCCAAATTGATAGCAAGTTTTTTGCAATTTTCATATTTTTCTGGGATATGTTTGACCCAAAATTCTTCAGTTGACAGCTTTTTATATATTTGCAAAGACACATCTTCTTGCAGATCAATTATTTCCATTTGAAGTGATGGCTCGACGGCGCGGCGGCGCGATGTTTTTGATCGATGTCGATGTTGTAAAACAGATTAATTAGATTAGGTAGGTACTAACTTAGATTGGTTCAAAAATATTACGTATTTATACCTACATTACAATATTTGGCGGTCCGAGGTTCAACCTTTCGCGGTCCGCAAACGGACCGCGGTCCGCCTGTTGCTGACCGTTGGCCTACAGGTTGGCAGGTAGAATAAATTGCCACTAAGCCCACCTTTAAGTACGAAGTTTTTGTTCAAATAAAGTATTTTATATAATAAATAAATATAGAGGGCTCGAACGCGAATAATCTACAAATACATCTGAAACCAACAAACACCAATTGGTCTCAAATATTCCATCAACTCTACGAAGAGACAAACATATTTACTTATTTCCTTATAAACATTCGATATATTGTATTGCGGCCGTTCGTTGCCCCATAAAACGGTTACGCCGTTATTCTGTCGTTACGTTACTTCCGGTTATTGGTTTTTCGACAATAATCCGAATATTTGGCGGGAAAATTCAATCAGATCGGATCAGATAAAAATATATGGTGGCACGCGTTTCGGAATATTTTATGACAGAATTTAAATTTATAAATATTAGGAACTAGTTGTCCTACGCGGTGTTTCATTGGATTAAAATCCGCGAATCCAATGTCTAAGACTTTAATGCGGAATGACATTTTTCAATGACAAAAAGTAACCTATGTCCTTTCTCAGGCTCAAGAGAATCTGATTTCAATTTTCATTATAATCGGTTCAGCAGTTTATGCGTGAAAGAGAAACAGCCAACCAGGGTTATAGATTTTATTATAAGCTGTATTTTAATGTAAATAAATAATTTAAAATACCATATTAGCTCCTTAATCGTCCGTCTGCCATAGAATGTATTAACTGAATTGTATACTATTATTTTAAAAGCGAAAGGAGCTTAAATATTTGTGGAACTTGAACCCGGAGATCTCCGACACTTCTAAACACAATACATTACGAAAGAAATAATTTATATCTATGTTCAAAAAAAAATAAAGACGAGGACAATAAATAAACTCTGTCTATAACCTTTTTATTGTCTTTTCTTATTGTCAAAATTACACAATCTTATTATTACTATTTAAATATGCAGTGTCCCAGAATATAGCATTAATTCTCGTGATTTTGAAAAACATCAGTAATTAATAAGCAATCTCCATTAAAAAAAAAAACAAAACTTAAACGCAAACAAAATAGTAGCTTTGTAATAATTCTTCTTAATTGATCACTTACCAGAATCACGAACCAAAAAGCCTTGTTGGCTAAGTAACCCACGACTTTCTGAAGGTCGTGGACCCCGCCGAAACCATCTCGTATGATATTTCTCCTTGAAAAATGATGTGCGTTTTAAAAAACGTGCTGTAACGGTAAAATCAAACATCGTGAGGAAACCGGCATGTTCTGAGAACACGGAAGAGCTGGAAGGATATGTGACTTTCACCAATCTGCAGTTGGTCGGCGTGGTGGTTTTAAGGCCGTCCGAGAGAAGTCCGTGTGTCCCAGCGGTGGGATTGTCAAAAGGGGTGTTTATGCTCATAGTATTAAACTCTTTCCCCTGTTCATTCTACCATAATCATCATCATCCTGCCCTTGTCCCACACTATGTGGGTCGGTACAACATGTGTTTTTCTTCCATTTCCCTCTGTCACCCGTCATCTCAACACTAACTCCTTTCTTACGGAGTACATATCTTCTTTCATACAGTCCATCCATCTTTTCTTTGGCCTCTGCCAAGCTGAAAAGCTGCCAAGTAATTTTAAACTTTAAAGCATAAACTCTCAGTCTAGTTTTAAACCAACAAAATTTAGGTTTTGTTTTGTTTTCTCAAAGTATATTAAAGCTTTTGCCATGTTATTAAGGTTTATTTTGCTGAAACAAAAGCTTAAACAAGAATGTGTCATTTGAGTTGTTTGTGTTTGTGCTTATTCTTGACTTTCGTGACATTGTTTTACAGTTGAATCAATGAAATTACGTTGTAAGCGACGCGACAAGCGTAGCGTTTTTACGACAGTTTTTCAGTAAACAATAATATATATATTAATCCAATATTATGCAATAAATATACATTGAATGTTAAGCGAATGTTTTAAATATAGACATAAGCGAAGCATAGACCGCAAGTTACCAATAAACGAAGGTATTTATAGTGCTTTCTATAGCTATCCATAGTTTATTGTTTCGGTGATAAACAATACCACCTGTTGGCCTGTTTTGTATGTAGATTCTCTTGAATTGACCATTTGGCTTGCCAATTCGCGGACCCGTTTCCCGCTCCGCTTATCACCATATTACATAGCTAAATAATACGCTTCAGTGGGTCATTCAACGTCTTGAATAACCTTTATAATGTTTTTTAATAAAATATAATATTACGAGATTTCTTTGGAAGTCTTAATTAAGCTAGACATATAGACCATTGCTATTACACGTGTGTTATAGCAATGGCTACCATTTTGTTTTGATAAGGGTTATCGAAATAATTGTTTATGATATTAGGAATATTACGAATTTTATATATTACTTAAATAATTATTGCTAAGTACGTGTTTATTAGTTTTACTGCTTCAGTGGCGCGGTGGGCGAGGGTCCGCTTGCGGCGCAAGAGGTAGCGGGTTCGATTCCCGCCGAGGGTGAAAGTGTTTGTATGTTCTGCAAGCACTTTCTCCTTGGTCTGGGTGTTTAATTTGTATAATAAAAAATATCTATATATGTATGACTATTATATTAAGTATATCAGATATCTAGGACCCGTAATACAAGCTTAGAGCTTACCACGGGGCTAGATATTGTTGTGTGAATTGTCTAGAAATATTTGTCTGGAAAATATATTTAACTGCTGCTTGGGGGAACTCACAGAATTCGCCTCCTTCAGAAAACTTACAGAAATATATGGGAATATATTTGTGTATAATGGAAATATTACCACTATGTAAACGTATGTCTAACTCAATGTATGTCCGATTATTTCATGCAATTCCCCTTTCAAGGCTGTAATGATTTTCATGACATTTTTATTGCAGCTGTGCTGGCTAAGTCGGAGCACACTCGAATATCATTTCGAAGGTCGTGGGTTCAAACCTCGCCTCACACCTGTGGATTTTTTTTATAGAAAAATGATGTTTACTGTTTCTCAGCAGTGGGAACTTAAATAGGGTGTTGATCTTTCTATCTCGTCTTAGCTACATATTACATAAAAATATGTCTAAGGAGATATAAACTTTCCCCCTTTTTAAAGTTGGTTCAAAGTTAAAATAAAAAAATATATATATATTTCTGGACTAATCACACAGCATCACCCAACCACAAATTAACCAGACTTGTACTAGGGGTGTTAGGTGACTGATATACTACCATAGATACATTTTTTGTAAATACACAGGTACATAAGATACATAGAAAACACCCAGACCAGAAACCAGAAATTGTAGAACGTACAAAATCTGGCCCCCAGCGGGAATCGAACCCGCAACCTCTTGCGCCTCAGGCGGACTTACGCCCACCGAGCTACAGAGGTCGTCAAAGTAGGTCTAATGAAATATCGTTGCCCCAAAAGTATCGACATAAATCTCACGAACGCCCACAATCGAATATTCAAAACCAAGGGAAGGTAATTGAATGCTTTTTCTTTAAACCATTACACGTATATTCAGGTCATGTCGGAAATCAGGGCGAGTCTTTCTAAATTATGTTGGTCGATAATTCGATTAATGCTATATTTAGGACGGATTTTTCCATTGTCAGTTAGGCTCTGTGATGTATTATTTTAGGTTATTTAGTAGACTGGGCCCGCAAAACCCGGCCCTGCGGGGCTGGTTGACATAATGCATTTGAATTAATCATCATTCTCTTGCCCCTATCCCACATTACGTGGGGTCGGCACAACATGTTTTTTCCTTCCATTTTCCTCTGTCACTCGTCATCTCAACACTCACTCCTATCTTACACATGTCATTTTTCACACAGTCCATCCATTTTTTCATTTGAATGAATGAATGTATTCATTGTTTCTAAAACTTAGTTCTATTGAGGTATCCGACATTTTTACAAAGGTGAACTTATAATATTAAATACAATTTGATAGATGGTACCTTCAGTTTGTCCCTGTTTTTTTATTTTAATTATTACATTTAAGTAATTATTACTTTTCATCAGTCGACTGGGCCCATTACAAATTTTAACAGAAATATATTCTAAAATATAAAAAAAATTCGCGTCAAGGTCTTCTAAACGACGCTCTTCGAAGTTCGATACGGCCTTATATACAGAGCTATGCCATTCAAGTCTCTGTTTCGCGAGCTCTTCCCAATTATAACATGAAATGTTACATGCCATGAGGTGGCGTTTTAGGACGTGCTTATAGCGCAGGAACTCGCCGCCAGGGGTACGTTTACATACGTAGTATATCAGTCACTTAACACCCATACTACAAGCTCTGCTTAGTTTAGGGTTAGGTGATCCTGTGTGATTAGTCCGGGAATATTTATTTATTTTTAATTCATTTATTTTTTTAATAAAAACAGTAGTTCCTGAGATTACTGCGTTCGAAAAACCAATCAAATTAACTCAACAGCTTTATACCTCTAATATAATATTAGTTTTAATATAGATATCTGAATAATTAATAAACACATAAATAAAATTGAATATTGTTTGCCACTAATCATAATTACCGTTAAGCGTATTTGTCGGTGCGTTTACAAGCGTGCTATAAATGTAAAATGCCATCACTGGATATTCCAATTTATTGAATTCGTGGTAAAACCGTATATTTAGACTATTATGCGGCTTTGTTTTGTAGAATTTAGTTGATTGAGTTATGATTGGTTTGCGTGCGTAGAATTTAGTTAATAGCTTCGTATTAAATTCTATACTTCTGTATTAATTTCATGAATGGATGTGAGTTCTAATATATATATATTTTACCTCATTATCATCATCAGTCTGTGTAATAAAACATATGTATTTTTAAGAGTTTTTGTCTGTTCACGTCCGTGAGTGTTAACCCTCTGAATTACACGTGACCTCCGGGTGGTGCTAAGAACAGTCTCTGGTGGTAGGCTTCGGCCGCGGCTTGTCACCACCCTCCGGGCTGGGCCAGTGCGTGAAGCGATTTTTCGTGTTTCGTAATGTGGTCCGGTACCTTCCACTTTCAAGGTCTTCATGTCCCATCTATAACCACATCGTCACTTTACAACAGGTGAGATAGTGGTCGAATGAAGGCTCATCAAGCATTAAAAAAAATAAAGAATAGCCGTCATTTCGAATACCAAAAATAATTAACACGTTCTATGAAGGCTTGTGACATATAAATTCAGTACAAATAGTGTGAATGCGTCTTGATATTTAGTTTACAAAAACTCCAATTTGGAATTTAGATAGTAAACGAAATATCAAGACGCATTCGCACTATTTGTACTGAATTCATATGTCACAAGCCTTCATAGAACTTTTTTTTTATTATTATTTTTTAATAAAAAATCGTAAAATATTGTATTTACTATTTTTGAACTGGCTAACAGTCAAATCAGACCAGATAAGCGCGTTCAAGCAAAATATCAAACAATCATTTCAGTTTTATACTATAATATTTTCATGTATTTAAGCGTAGCTAAAGACTATCTTAATTAATTCCTTATAAGGTTTGATCTCTGAAATTGAAATATATATCTCACTTAGCCTGTATCTAATTATACCTTAGAGAGATATTAGAAAGTACTTGCCTAAATTATTTGTCTCAGCATACCTAAATTTCAAAACTGATCTTAATTTGAACACAGATAATTAGATATAAGTTAAGTCTTATGATTTTTTTAGCTATTAGCGACCTTTGCTTAATTAAGTTACTTATTATTGTAATCATTTTATAAGAAGATTGTCTGTTTGTTATACATATTGTTGGCAATTGTATGACTGACTTCAGTTTTTTAAATTTCGAGGTTATGTACATATGTTATATATTTATACCTTTATATTTATAATTAAATCTATTGAATATCTCGTTTCATTAGAATATTATACGTAGTGCGGGAGATATTCATGCTTATGTGACTGGCCCGTTATTTTTGGAACTGAGTGTAGTTACCCGTGTAAAGTCAAGCACCAACGCAACGTGCATAGAACACATTTTGCGTAGCTTGTCACAATTTGTGGTCACTCGACACTAGCCTGTTGGTTTTTCTGCACAAATCAAAGGCGCTAACTCGGCCAACAGTGTCCACGTGTTTGTCAGCGCGCGTCAGTTTGTCATCGATCAACTTGCCGAACGTGTAGGCAGCAACACTTACTGTGTATTAATTTGCCTGGCGCGTTGGTATAAGCTCGTCCAACATGTATTGCAGTAATTAATATACATCTATACTAATATTATAAAGCTGAAGAGTTTGTTTGTTTGTTTGTTTGAACGCGCTAATCTCCGAAACTACTGGTTCGAATTGAATAATTCTTTTTGTGTTGGATAGTCCAGTTATCGAGGAAGGCTATAGGGTATATAACATCACACTACGACCAATAGGAGCAAAGATATAGTGGTAAATGTGTAAAAAACGGGAGAAATTGTTCATCTTTGAAGCCTTCCGTTGCGTGAGCCGTGAAAACGGTTCAAGATACACAAAAAATATGTATTAAAGAATAATAGCTCTTTGAATGATCTAAAAAACATTCCGCAATAGTATATGTCTATCTTTTAAGATTAACTCACAAAAACCGTTTTTATGGTACCTAATTTGGTCGAAATAATTTGTTTAAGTTGTATCAACATAATAAAATTAATCATTATTCAAATAAATATGTTGTTGTTTAAGAGTACTTCATCCATTATAACGCGGGTAGCACCGCGGGGCACAACTAGTACATAAGTCAAGTTAATTATCTGAGTAATTCCAGTTAATTGATTATCATTATTATATAACTTTATTACCTATATTGAGGATGTTGTTTTCTGTTGCCAATAAAACTGTTCTAACAATAAATTATACTAAAGGGGCTTTATTTGAATTTATAAAGTTAAACCACTTTTCCCCGGGGTTTGCACTGTACCGGTGACCGCTCTGACTGCACTTTTTATTAAATCTTTTTGACAACATTTTTGTGGTTTGTTTTATTACAAAAAGTGTTAGCTGTCGAATTGGACTAAATAATTTTCCCTAATAAACATTTCATAACGAAAGGTTCAAAACAATATTTATTCATACATTTCTTTCGTTTTTCTTAGTGATCAATAGAGCAAGACAATAAATTTAAAATGTTTGCTTTTATTACAATATTACTAGAAATAAATAACGTATATAAACAACAACTTGTAGGCTGGTTTGGTGAGCGATAACCTTAATTCTAGGCTCACCTTTACCCTCTCGATCGTCGATATTCGTCAGACTGAGTAAAATTTAAAAAAAAAACCTTTTTAAATAAATTTCGAAATTCATCTTATACATAACCGAAAAGAAACAAATAGCGATAAATCGTAAATACTGCAATTAAATATATATTTAAACAATAAATTAACTTTTTCGATTATAAAATTATAACAGTGACATATCGGAAAGACGCAATAAATAAAAATAAAAATAAAATTCATTTATTTCGGACAATATTACAAATTAATAATTACAATAAGATGAGGTCCATATCATATTAGTAAGAATAAGAAAGAATAAGAATAAACTTTATTTACTTACTTATTTAACATTTAGTAACTTAACTTAATTAACCTACTTAAAGTAAGCTTAACTAACCCAGCCACTAACAATAGGCACTCGTCTTTGTCTTACAAGTCAGGTTATTAAATTTAAATTGAGTATGTAATGTAATTGTAATTGAATGTACAAATTTAATTTACGAGAAGCAAATATGACGGTACCTATCAAGATTAAAATCTATACTACCCGCGCTAGATTTAACTGTGTTACGGCGTAGTATGACTCTCGTCCCATAGAGATACGGCTCATATTAGCGTGACTCACGCTGCACCGGTCAGTGCAACAGCGGTCGAAACTGGTCTATTATATTATATTAGTAACAATTAACTTATACTATATTAGTCACAATAAAATTAATATAGCTAAATACAAGCACAATAACAGAGATAGGTATTTCATTTTACACACTGCAATCGAACAACCAATAAAATAGGATAAATCCTATTGATGAAATATTATCCAAATGCAATGCAATGTACAGCAAGGCATACAAGCTCATACAAAGAGCGCTAACTAACTTACGGCGGTGCCGGTCGGGCCCGTAACGATGCGATGAGTGAGAACCTTTATTCACACCGACCTAGATTCACAATCGCATAACCTTTGTTTATGCAGGTGGCGTCAGCGGCGCAACGACAAAATCACTTCCGGTTCTACAATTCCGGGCTTTCTTCTTAAAACGTATTCCCATGAACTAAAAGGTTTTATATAACAGCGATATTTATCCAAGAACGGTAAGAAACCCAGACAGAATTGTCTTATCCAGAACTCCAAAGACGGCACTATACCAGAAAAGCTGGCTGGCAATGTGTGGACGCATTTTTAATAATATCCCTATTGATATTAAAGAATTGCCAATAAACAAATTTGTACCAAAAATTAAGAAATGGCTTATTGACAAATCTTATTACAATGTAAAAGATCATTTAAATACTAGACATCAGACATAATATTAAATTGTAATTTAAATTAACTACCTAAACATTTGACATTCTATTATTTATATAATTAATTTTTTTTTCCTTAATTACAATTGACATTGCATGTCAAATCTGAATTGACGAAGTATGTAGAACTGTATAAATAACCTGACACCTATGTAAACCATATTTCAAGCAATAAATAAATTTCATTTCATTTAACAAGACGCTTTTGAAATTTGTTTAGTATAAGCATCCTGAATTTTAAACGCGTACAAGGATTTGAAACTACAATTCAGATTTTACGCGCGGCGTTTATAGCCGAATTTCTTCTAGCCGCGTGGCACACTTGACTAAGCTTGTGTTACAGGTACAATAATAAATAATCACATCTGATATACTTAATATAATACACATACATACATTATATACAGTAGCATTGAAGCTCCAATTAAGCACACATTTGCCGAGCTTATACGTCATCGTATGACCGATGCTGTTGAATCTTGGCATAGAATCAATTTAATTCTAAGAATAACATAGCAGACTATTACAGTGCCCTACAATTCCCGAATGGCTAATGGAACTTGAAGCTTATATCGAAATTGTTTTGTCTTTTTAACCCCCGACCAACTGTCTGTCTGTCTGTCTGTCTGGGACATCACGAACGGATGAGGCGATTTCAATTTAGTTTTTTTTTGTATGAAAGGTGAGTTTGGCCCCGTGGTTCTTATAAAAAGCTTTCATAAACATCGGTTGTGCCGTTTAAAAATTATTTATTTATTTAATTAGAACGGCTAACAATAACCACTTACACTAGTTAATTAATACTAAAATGCAATTACATTATTAAAATTAAAATAAATTAACCAAAAAAAATTATAATAATAATACATAATATAAATTAATTAAAAATAAAAACAATACACATCACAGATCAATCTCACAAAATGACAAACAATTTTTAATAAATAGCTTCCAATTATCATCAAATATGTCAACATGTGGATAGATAGCTATCATCTTGTTGAGAGAGTTCAGATTATGGGGGTGAGAGTGGGGAAGGAAAACCGAAAATCTGCAAATATACTAGTGTGGGGTATCAAATGAAAGCGCATCGCGTCCACATTACATAATATTATGTTGTTTTACATTTAAGGAAATAAAGGGTTTTTCTTAAATTTTAAATTTAGATTTATACAAAAATGTATAGAAATAAAAGTCCAACAGTTTGTTTATTCATATTATTAAGTTTTAATACTTTTATAAATAAAAATAAAACTAGTTGCCCGTAATTAGACGCTTTAGTCCTGGGAAAACGGCTACGTCCATGACAAACTTGACTCATTAGGTTTTAACTCGTAATTATTGTATTTTCCAGCTAAAAGCTGTATTTAACCGCCGTAAAAAGTATCTTAGGTGGTATTATGTTAAGTAAGCTATATTATTGTGCAGTTTCATCATAATCTATCTAGTTTTTGCGTAAAAAAGCAAAACACATCTCCTCACAAACTATCGCGTATATAATATAAGTTGGTGCCATATTTATGTTACAATATTATTATTATGACCCGGTATCATCCCACTGCTGGGCAAAGGCCTCCCCCAATTCTCTCCAGGCATCTCTTTCCATAGCAACCGTCATCCAGATCCATGTAACAATAATAGATTATAATATATAAACAATATTAGATTTGATAATTAAGTACTTTGAATTAAAATTATTTGTGTTCTTTGTTCCTGGATTGTAGGCAGTATACATCCAAAAGTCAGTGGTATATTATGTAAATAAATAAAATATTTATTCCAAACAACATCTAGCCCCGTGGTAAGCGCTAATCTTGTGTTACGGGTACTAAACATCTGATAGATATACTTAATAATAATAGACAATATCTTAATGATTTTTAATAAGTGATAAACCTAACATTAGGTTAAACTATTTTATATTTTATAAAAATGGTTAATTTTTTTTTTTTTAAAATAGTCATATTTATATAGATACTAGCTGAGTCCAGAAAACGTTGTTTTGCAAAATGAAAAATAGATAGTAGCCGAATCTCAGACCTACTGAATAATTTAATATGAACGCATGAAACATTTGGTAAAAATCGTTAAAGCCGTTTCGGAGGAGTACGGTAACTAACATTGTGACATGGAAATTTTATATATAAGGTTCACCTATTTCAGTGTTAGTTACCGTACTCCTCAGATTAAGGTACCGTACCTACTCCCAAGGAAGAAAAACCTTCAGAACATACAATTTATTATTTATCTATATCTATCTAATAGAGGGAGCCACATCAAAGAGCTAGCGAGCTATTATACAACAGAACCAGGTGCGGAATATGACCATTGGTCGCGGGTTCGAGTCTCCAATATCAGGCACATCGCAGTGATCGCATCGACTACTTCCGTATCCGGCCAACGAGACTCGTTAGATCACAGGCGAACGGACCAGTCACTTGTTCAATCATATCATATATTTAAGCAATCCTATTAACGTTCCCACTGCTGGGACACAGGGACTTTGATCTTGACGAGAGAGATTAGGCCTTAATTCACCACGCTGGCCAAGTGCGGGTTGGTGAATGTCACATGTCCTTCAAACTCGTTAAAGTTCTCGGAACATGCCGGTGACCTCACGATGTTTTGCGTTCATCGTTAAAGTACGAAATGAAATGTTTTATTTGCAAGAATACAGAATTATTAATTATTAATACATGTCGGATCTTAAAAAGTAAAAAGTTAATGTATTCAGCCTACAAGTAGGCGTGCAAATGTTAATTCGAAATATAAAATATAATATAATTAAATTTTTCATTACATGTCATAATTTAAATATTCATTTACGCTATAAAAACACTTTTTGAGCAACCAACTACATAATTTTGTCTTAAAAATATATCCATTTAATTCCTTATATTGTGCTGGTAGTTTATTATAAATTAAAATACACATATTATAAACATTTCTCCTATTTATAAATATCCTTATTACATTGTGGTTAACAACATAAATTTGCAGAAAAATCCAGAGGTTCGCCGCGCGTGGTTTGAACCTACGACCTACGGAATGAGAATCGAGAGTCATCCCGCTTAGCCAACACGGCAGCTTAAATCAACCTTACCTTAGACCATTCATAAAAAAGAGAGTTATTTTCATGTAAAGTTAGTTTGTTAGTAAAAATGCTTACGATATATTTTCTTTTTCAGGTACAAGGATCATGCCATTCGTCGTATTGAGACAGATTCAGTTTGTACCAATATTTGTTTTAGCATCGTCTCGTTTTGTTAAGCAGCTTTGTTCCTATTCAGAGGACCCATTATTAAGCACGATTTGGATCCATATCTCTTAAATGGGGACATAGTTTTATTAAAATAGAAAATGAAATACTTCACTCGAGTATATTTGCAGATTTTCGGTTTTCCTTCCCCACTCTCACCCCCTTTTAACGGCTCAACCGATTTTCATAAAACATGTCTAAGAACACCCGCGCCAAGCTCACCTTTCATACAAAAAAACTAAATTGAAATCGCTCCATCCGTTCGGGAGCTATGATATCCCAATCAGACAGACAGACAGACACGTCAAACTTATAACACCCCTCTTTTTTGGTCGGGGGCTAAAAAGAAAGGTAGGTCACGTTCAAATGTAACAGATCTTGAAATTTTGTGGAATATGGCGGCGGGCCGGTCGACGATTGTGAGCCCGTTCATGAAGTGAAGTGTGGCGCGTTCGTTGCCCGCAAAAATGTGCTTCGCCGCTATCTTCAGGCGGCTCGAAATGCGTTTGAATCATTTTTATTAAAAAAAAAGTTTTCTAACAATAAAGGTAAGTACATAAAATGTTAAATTAAAAATATTTAATATCTAATTATTTATGAGCAGCATGCGCGTCGTTAACAACTATCAATGTATCTTAAATACCTATATAGTATATACCGATACCTTACATGACATAGTCTGTTCACTTTACAAAAATTTTTTTACAAAATGGCGTCCAGTAGTTGTTAATACGTTGAATGTTCACTAACGTCAAGACTTAAGTGATACTCGCCGATAAAAAAAATGTCACTACATTAAATCGCGAAGCGTGGAAGGCCTTTTCCCTGCAATAGGATACTATGAGATAAATAATACCTAACATATAATAAACGAGTCACCAAATGTCCATAATACAAGTATTTAGATAATTCTAAAAGGGTACTTACTTATTAAAGTGAACCTGCCATTTACAGTTCTCTACGCCTACTCTTAAACTTTACAACGTCGTTTGAGATAGCCAAAGGAAAATGGGCTTTGTAACTATGAGGATAAGAATGATTGAGTGTCAGCAGTAACCTCCAACGTTCGATGTTCATAACGACTTTCAGGTTTAAAGCGAACGTTACATTTTAGTAGTATTGCAATAAATTATTGGCAATAAAATCTAGAACAACGTAATGTTTTGGAAAATAGTCTGATATATTATGTTATATATTTCTGGACTACTTGCACAACATTATAAGAATGAGGCACATTTATTTCGGACCACAGTAAATATAAAAACGTACATAATACATTAAAAAAAACAAAGAAATATATACAATGTAAACAAACACAGACAGTAAATTAAATATTCATTAGAATTCTAAAAAAAAAACTTTAATAAAATTAGAAAAATTAGAAAAAGCGCTGGTCTTTAGTGACGCCTGCAGAAGTGAGTCATAGGTGAAGATATGATATTAAATCTTTATTCTATGACTTAAAACGGGGAACCATCATATGACGGTTTTTGAGTTTTCTTATATTTCGACGCTGTTGCAAGTGCCATGATCACGGCAATAACTGAATTGTCTTTGTCATTGCGATTTCGGCAGACGGTTACCCATAAACGAACCGGTCTACCCTCTTTCTGAGTATTTTATTGCGAGTTTGACTAACACTTGTATTCCCTCACTTGTTTCATTCTCGAACGCAACTCGATCACGACGCACTACAATAACCATAAATTGCAAGTGTTGTGTATTGTTGTTTTAAGTCATATTGTTAAAAACCATGATTATTATAATAGTTATCTATATATATATATCTTTATCCTAATCTCATTTAATTAGATCTTGTTCTAAGGTACGCGTAGATCGATTCTCTTAAGTGAGCGTAAACTGGTTTGCCACGAAACGCGCGTAACGCCGCCAGTCTGTCTGGCTTCCCTTTCTGTCTTATCTCCTCTTCTTTTAATCTAACACAGTTCTAGGCGTATTTGAATAACAATTCATCCTTAAACATGTTAAATAATATTAATTCCATGAAGTTTTAAAGTGGTATTTAACAAAATACGTAAAAGATACCTATTTATGATATTTTGTTCGACTACCATTTCAAAATTTTATGGTAATTGTCAATTGAGAATACTCTCAAGTGAGCTGTTGTGTATGTTCTTTTTAGATTATAATGAATAAATATTTTTAAACTGCAAAAGCCTGAGATTAGCGCGTTCAAGCAAAAAATCGAACAAACAGACTTCTCAACTTTTTATTACATATATACATACATTCATAAAAAATATACTTATTCCAGTACAGATAAAGATTACAAAATTCAATATTAAGATTAACAGATTTTTTAGATACATATTACTTAGTCAAATACACTGAAAAACAGGCCTAGAAACTAATTCACCGGCGGTAATCGAACTCGTTAACGAACGATAGCTAGCCTACTCATTCTCATCTGCGAACATAATGTCTGTAATAATTACAAACCCAATAACATTGTTTGAACATGGTTATTCCAGGAACTTTTAATGAAATAAAAACATCACTTTACCGAGAGAAATTCTTTTATTTAAACGGTAAACGTGGGCGAACCCATTTTTTGAATGCTTGTCTAAACTAAGCCTATTTCGTTCAATTATAATATAAAATTGAAAATGTATTAATACGACGGTATTTTTAATAAAATAATGTTCTCTCGGTAAAGTGATGTGTTAAGTATATAAAATTATTGGAACGAAGTTCGTTACAGCAAGCTTGTAGGAGATAGGGATTTTGCTGCGCGACCGAACTGAAAAAAAAGTGATAATAAAACCGTAAGAAAAAGTCCGTGGAATAAAACCGTTGAATAAGACGTGCGCAGGTGCGACAGTCTACACAATTTTAATTTATATTTAAATTAGTATACACAAGCGAAAAAAAATGTGTGTGTATGTTCGTGTATGTTAATATTTGTTTTTAAATACTAAATTTCCTAAATACTTTCCGGTACTTAAAAAAACAGATAAATTTAAGAGAAAAATCAAGAAAACCTACATAAAATTGAGCACGACTTTTTTTTACAAATTGTTTCGATTCTACATTAGCCGAAGGAACTTTGTTCCTACCGTTTCCCACGACGGCACATTTTTTTTTTAAATAAGTAAAATTATATAAAATATTTTAAATTTATACAATTTTTCATATAAAATTGAATAATATTTATATACTTTTTTTATTTTATATTATAATTGAAGTTAAAATAAAGTTCGAGTGGGGTATCAAATGAAAGCGCATCGCATGCACATTGCACATTACAAAATATTATGATGTTCTACCGATTTTCATGAAACATGTCTAAGAATACTCGCGCCAGACCTTTCATACAAAAAAAAACTAAATTAAAATCGCTCCATCCGTTCGGGAGCTCAACACCCCTCTTTTTTGGTCGGGGTTAAAAATCGTAATCTATCCTTGATCCCAAAAAAAAACGACAACTTTTTACCCAGACATTACGCAGGCGAACCCACTAAATCAAGTACCTACATTACTAAAACCATTAATGAAGCCACAATGTAATATTACCACATAATTAACCACAGTTTATTCATAGCTAAAATTTAAACATTATCAATCAACGTAATACCACATTTTACAAACTATTTGGTATTTGCTTTAATTGAAAATAACCGCAAATACGAATAAATGCAAACGGAATTCATCAAACTTTATCAGCAATGTATCAGCCGTTGATATAAGGGTACGTTCATGCAGAGACGGGATGTGACGATACGGACCGTTGGTTTTGCGCTGCGACACGCGAGGCCGCGTGATCCATCGCGACGTCGCGTACGAGACGAATGAAGAAGTCGATGTTAGCGCAACGCTGTCGCACCTCGCGGCGCATATATTATTATGTACAATGCACGGGCGTGACTCTTTTCGTTGTCAGTGCAACATGGGTATTGAGAGTACTTTTGGTCGTGGTTCGAACCGTTCCATTATTAAAATACATTAGGCGCTTCACACCGCAACAATAATTGTAGTTTGAAAGGACCCATTCTAAAAGAGACTTGGGTGATTCATGTAGCACGCGGCGCATATATTATTATTATGTACAATGCACGGGCGTGACTCTTTTCATTGTCAGTGCAACATGGGTATTGAGAGTACTTTTGGTCGTGGTTCGAACCGTTCCATTATTAAAATACATTAGGCGCTTCACACCGCAACAATAATTGTAGTTTGAAAGGACCCATTCTAAAAGAGACTTGGGTGATTCATGTAGCACGCGGCGCATATATTATTATTATGTACAATGCACGGGCGTGACTCTTTTCGTTGTCTGTACAACATGGGTATTGAGAGTACTTTTGCTCGTGGTTCGAACCGTTCCATTATTAAAATACATTAGGCGCTTCACACCGCAACGCAACAATCATTGTAGTTTGAAACGACCCATTCTAAAATAGACTTGGGTGATTCATACCGTGGTAAAAGTAGCCCGCGGTATAAAACGACTAAAGGCCCCACTATAGACCCTGTGAATAGGCTCAGAGTCAATCAAATATCTATGGAGAGGGCTTTGCTCGGGGTTATTTTGGAAATCGAATAAGGAATGAGGAGATACGTAGAAGTACGCGGGTCACCGACATAGCTAAACAGTTCTGTCCATATCATTTATGTAATACTTTCTTTGGTTTTTAATAATTTATTGATTGAAATTGCGTTAGTTTTGAGAGTGAAATACAACAAAGCATTTAGTTGGGTGACTGCCCTAACCGATCCCCGATCACTCCGAGAACTTTTCGCTCCCAACGGCTGATCCCACTTTAAGGAACATAATATTAGTTGAATATCAAGATGAGTGCTCCACAAACACGATCCTATCTCATCTTGACCACTTTTTAAACGAATCTCCTATTGGTTGTGTATGAAATATCGAGGGCAAACGGCCGTACCTAAATCACCCATCGGTGTTCGATATGAAATGTCAACACGGGTCCTTTTATCTAGTGAGTTATGGCCCAGAATCGGGTCACTGCTTTCAACTGGAATTTAGGATTCTGTGATCTTGCATTTTAGGAATAACATGAGGTTTTAGTCTTTGGCTAAGTGGGAGCGCACTCGACTGTCATTCCGGTCGTGGATTCTAACCCCGAAAGGCACCTCTGATTTATTCTTCTTAAAAATATATGTGCGCTTTAAAACACGTGCTTTAATGGTGAAGGCAAATTATACGAATCATCAGCAGGCGAAATCGCTACCAGCAATAAGGCCTCCGATTGAACTTGTATATTCTTGTCTACTTTGTTGTGTACAACAAAGTGTAAATTGATTGATTTATTGCCAAGTGGTCTGATGATGGTTTTGCAGCTGACTATACGGAAAAAAAATTAAGGCATATATTTATCTGATTCGATTTTGTTTCGTGAAAAATCAACAATATCCTAAGTCATGGATAAGCACTGCAAAATGGACCTTAGCATAAGGGGGAAGTATTGAGTACAACCCACGCTGGTATTCCGTAAGGACCGTTTCTTTTTTTTTCATTAAGTTGCTGCCTTCCTGATTAGATAGATAGGTATTATTATGTGTCGTATTACTTAAGTAAACAAGTCTGCACGCCTTTGTGCGACTTTTTTGTGCTTAGATATTTTGGCACAGGCTCCTCAACTAGATTTCTTTAACCTGCGCCAACTAAAACTCCCATTCCAACAAATTAGATATTCATGTCTTTATCACCAGAAAAATCTATCAGCATTCAATTGACATATTTAAAAGTTGGAAACTCACTTCCAAACAGATTTGCCAACAGCCAACAGCCCTTAGAAGTTGGAAGTTCGGAAACTGGATGATAGTCCCTTCATACCACGTTCTGTGTCAAATTGCTTTTGATGATTGAAAGCTTTTGGAACATTGCAACATAAGAATATTTATTTTAGAAAAGACACTGTTGGTAGATACGACTGTTGTGACTGTTGTTTTTAATTTCTTCTTCTTCTTCTTCTTTTCCGTTACGCTCTTGACAGAGCGGTCGTGGTCGTCATGTGTCGGCGGTGTGGGCAGATGATATTCGCCTCACGACAGCGCGCCACTTTTCTCTGTTGGAGGTCATCCTGCTGCAATCGTTTAACAGTCCCCCTACGGTAGTTTTTATTTGGTCTGTCCATCGTATGGGAGACCTTCCACGCGGCCTTGTGCCCTCTACCTTTCCTTGAACAACAAGACGTTCGATGGACTGATTGTCGCGTCGAGAGACGTGTCCGAAGAACGTAAGTATGCGAGACTGTACTACTGAAAATAGACGCTGCCCAATGCCGAGTTCTTGGAGAATAGAAATGTTGGTGCGAAACTCTGTCCATGATATTCCAAGCATTTTTCTCCAACACCACATCTCTAAGGCATCTATTTTCTTCTTTTCCACTTCTCGCAATGTCCACGTCTCTGCAGCGTATAGGAATATGGGGAAAATAAGGGTTTGCACAAGTCTGGTCTTAGTAGCTCTAGTAATGTTTCTGTTCCTCCATATTTTCCTCATTTTGTCCATTGCTGTTCTCGTAATGGCCTTACGTCGTTTTATCTCATCCATACATCCACCATTATTCGTGATTAAAGTTCCGAGATATATGTATGATGAGACCACGCTACAGTTCGCAATGTGTGTCACTTCCGGCGAATTGTTTTTAGCGCGGTCCACGATCATCACTTTGGTCTTGTTACGGTTTATCTTTAATCCGAAATCGAGGCTCACTCGCTCCATCTTAAGCAATAGGTCTTTTAAAAGCTGCTCGCTTGTAGCAAACAGGGTGGTGTCATCGGCATAACGCAGGTTTGAAATTTTATATCCTCCAATGGGTGCACCATCGGTCCAGTCCTCTAAGGTGATCCGCATTATTAGCTCCGTATAGGTGTTGAACAGTAGAGGCGAGATAATGCACCCTTGACGGAGTCCAGCACTTTGATGAAAGTCACTCGACAAGACGTCATCAGTGCGCACTGATGCTGTGCCTTCTTCGTACAGCCGTCCTAGTAAATGTACAAGATGTTTCGGCGTACCCATGTCAAGTAACGTTTTTAATTTAGTAAAACCTTAAAATTATGTAATTTGCATGCCCTAGACTAAGACAATACATGTATGGTGCTTATTATATTGACAAACAAGCCCTGTATGTAACCCATGTGTGCAAATAAATTATCTGTATTCTGTTTGTGACGGGTTTATAAAGACCAACACTAAGCTAACTGATATAAAAATATTTTTTACAAGTATGAGATGGTCTTATTTGTAGGTACATACTAGACTATACCTAGACTTCCGTGTACATTTTATACACATAATTGATATAAAAATGAAAAAAAAGTAAAAACATTTTTAAATGCTGCCATGAGCCAAAACAGATGTCTAATTTTAATGTCGCATCGCTCCCAGGCGATACATAGAAATCTTATTTTAGAAACAAGTTGGACAGTAGTCTGTAAGTTAAACTGTTTTATTTAAAATTGTATACAAATAAAATAAGCGTACGTAGACATCGAACCTGCAACCCCGCTAAACGCATCGACTTGCTGCTGTTACACCAACACGCCATGACGTTAATCGTTTAATTTCCTCTTCACTTGCATTATCAGGTTAAAGCCTCTACTATACAGATATTATTTGCAATACTAAGGAAATACCCAGAATACAAAGGTTTACCCATTCAAACACACAAACTGTGTTGATGCAACAAGAGGAGGTTTGGAGGTTTTGTCTGTTGACGTCCGTATGTGGTAACCCTCTGAATCCTTACACGTGACCTCCGGGTGGTGCTAAGAACAGTCTCTGGTGGGAGGCTTCGGCCACGGCTTGTCACCACCCTCCGGGCTGGGCCAGTGTGTGATTTTTAGTGGTCCGGAGAAGCCATCTACCTTCTAGGTCTTCATGCTCCATCTTAGACCACATCGTCACTTTACATCAGGTGAGATTGTGGTCAAATGAAGGCTTAAAAAAAAACAGGACAATTCAAGGCAATAGGTAGCATCACAAAGGCCAAAAGGGCTTTGCGATTAACCCTTATAAATTGGACTACCATTCGCTCGCGTTAAAATGTTTTCAAGGTGTGTAATGAAGATAAAAGGGTTTTGGATGCTATTCGTGTATTTATATGAATTTGAGGGTTCTGTGGGGTATTTAATGAACCGGAAAGAGAAAGTCGGAAAGGAGGTAGATAGAGGAAATGAAGATTGTCATCTCTATGCGTTTGTGATGATCAGTTATTTTAACAAATTAATTGGGTCAGGTTTTGGCTAGCTGACTAATTTTGGAATACCATTTCGTTTGATTCCTTATATTAAATTTTTAAATGTAACATATATTTTTCTTATATTAAAGTGCACGGAATGTCACATGTCCTTCAAAGTCTTTAAAATTCTCAGAACATGCCGGTTTCCGCACGATGTTTGCCTTCAACGTTAAAGCACGTGTTTAAAGCGCACATTAATTTCACAAGAAGTAAAAATCAGAGGTGCGTGGCGGGGTTTGAACCCACGACCTTCGGAATGAAAGTCGAGCGTCCTCCCACTTAGCCAAAACGGCTTCAATGCCAACGTCAAAAATAAATACTAAAAACACAAACAAACTGAACAGGTACCTACTTAAAGATAAATAGGAAATAAATGAATCGCTTTTTCTACACTACAGCTATTATAGTTTTTCAATAATATTTTTTTAATTCAGCCATTACCTTTTCACACTTTGGGTGTTTAATACGTATATTAAAAAATATGTATACATGTATGTCTATTATATTAAGTATACCAGATGTCTAGTACCCGTAACACAAGCTCAGACCTTACCACGAGTCTCGATGTTGTATTGTGGATTGTCCGGAAATATTTATTATTTTGATGAAGATCGGGCGTTGAAACCGTTACTGGGCATGCAAACAATATGTCCCCCACTTCCTAAGTTCTATCCCAATTTTAGAAAATAATTATTTACGAGAACGTCTTATATAAATGCCTTGGCATTAAGCCCACCTTTTGTTCAACTCTGTATTTTTCTTGTGCAATAAAGAATTCTTAATAATAAGTCAACGTTATTGCCCCTGCAGTTTCTTATACCATTTGGTAAAACGGACTGACAGACAGATGCACATTGCATCATCGTGATAATGTTCTCCCTCTTCACCCGTCAGCGCCACGCCGGCCGGTGTGATTGGGCTGCGTCATAAATAAATATTTTCGGACTAATCAAACAGCATCACCTAACCCTAAAAGGCGGGAATCGAACCTTCTACCTCCTGCGCCTCAGGCAGACCTTCGCTCACCGAGCCACAGAGGTCGTCATGAAGCAGATACATACATAGACTTATGTCTGATATACATATATGTTAACCAGAAGCTTACTAAGACCCAATTTCATCATTTAATGCTAATAATCAAGTTTGAATTGAACCAAGATGAAAACCACCATGGAAAAATGACAATTAAATGACAGTTTCATCTCAGATAGGCGGTAAAACGAGTTTATAGAGATATATGTCTGATATACATATCTTAATATATATAAATCTCGTGTCACAATGTTTGTCTTCAATGGACTCCTAAACCACTTAACCGATTATAATAAAATTCGCACACCATGTGCAGTTCGATCCAACTTGAGAGATAGGATGGTTTCTACGGCGAGAAAAATTCGAATAATTTCCGGGAAAATTTAATACCCGTGCGACGCCGGGGCGGGCCGCTAGTATCTCTATATGATCTTATAACATAAGACTTTTGATTCGTTTAAAAGTTGGAACCCTAAAATGTCACGAAAATAAAAGAAAAACGGAAAAACTGTAAATTATAAGACTATCTTTTGGCAGCGAACACGGTTTTGTGTATTCTCTTTGGCGGCAAAAAGCTATTGTTGTCCAACTTTTCAATAATAGCCGTAAAAATGAAGTTTTTACGGTCCCCCATTGCACTTCTCTAGGGGTTATATAAAACTATATTACTGAACCATGAGAATGTTTGTTCGAAATAATTTGTATTCAGGGAGTCGAAATCCCGAGCGCATTGTAATTCAGTTATTTAAATGCATGAGTTGACACTGTTTTTTGTATTTTATTGTTCATAAAATTGAGAGGTGACTGATATTTTTATGATTACCATCGTAAAAAAACTTACCTACCCGTATATTTCTGATACTACGTTATGAATTAAAACTATATCGTCATTAGACATTTACCTCTATATGCAAAATAGTACCTAAACTGTTTCAATATTAGATAAAATATCATTAGCATTCGTTTGTCCTTGTCACTCAAATTGTAATTTGTGTATGTTTGACAGAGACAAAAATCCTTTCTATTTTGCATAGGCTTGCTTAAGATTTGACAGCACAAGACCTGAGCCCACCATCTCCCTAACACTTTTGGACAAGCAGACAGACTCATCAAACTTAAACACCCCTCTTTTTCGGTCGGGGGCTTTATTATTATTATTATTTTATGATCTATAAGCCTTCATTTGACCACAATCTCACCTGATGTAAAGTGTCGATGTGGTCTAAGATGGGACATGAAGACCTAGAATGGGACAATGGGCCATTGCCTGTTCTTGTAACACAGATGAAGTGGTTTTTGTTTTTCTGAAAACCTGATCTCGCCCGATCGAGAGCCCCCTCTTGAGTGATAAGACCGCCAATTGTTATTGTTATGTTTGTATTATAATTGTGTGCGCAATAAAGAATTATATTATCTCGACTAACTAACCGTGTTTTTTGAGTTTTGTTTTCCGTGCTTCTGGTTTGGAAAAGCAAATGTAAATTTTTCAGTCTTTTTATTATTTCTTCTATCCGAAGAGCGAATAAATCTTCGAGGATACGAACCTAATATGCGTAGTAAATTTATATTACTGAAAGACAAAATTTGTTTGCTAAAAGGGTAGGTACGTAAAGTATTAAACATCCTTCACAGTCCGGCTTTTACATAGCTGGTTCAGAACATATTTTTGTTTCTAGAATTTACAAGTTGCCTCAATTTTGTTTTAAGTGCCTTCGGGTCCCGTATTCTTAAAGCCTCTTTTGAAAACTCTTCGCTGTATGTAGTATCGTTGGTGATTTTCGTCTATATATTGTTAAGCCTTTGGGCGCTTGACTTCTCTTTTGACATTCACTAGACATATGCTCCTCTTGATGAATTCCAGTTATTTTTGTCGACAGTGACTGCAAACATGTTACCCAGAAGCTTGCTAAGCCCAAATTTCACCATTTAATGCTAAAAATCAAGTTTGAATTGAACCAAGATGAAAACCACCATGGAAAAATGACAATTAAATGTCAGTTTCATCTCAGATAGGCGGTAAAACGAGTTTATAGCCAATGGTGAAATAACATAACATTGAATTAAAATAACCGAGAATAAATTGCCATTATTGTAAAAAAAGCCGTGTTGGCTAAGTGGGAGGACACTCGACTTTCATTCCGAAGGTCGTGGTTTCAAACCCCGCCACGCACCTCTGGATATTTCTTCTTGAGAAAATTATGTGCGCTTTAAACACGTGCTTTAACGGTGAAGGCAAACATCGTGAGGAAACCGACATGTTCTGAGAACTTTAAAAAAGAGTTTCAAGGACATGTGGTGAATTAACGCCTAATCTCTCTCGTCAAGAGAGAAGTCCCTGTGTCCCAGCATTGGAAACGTAAATAGGGTGATGATGAAAATTGCCATTTTTCTATGGTCGATTTGTAGCATATAATGGCGAAATTAAGGCTTACTCCGTCCATTTCGTTGGTGGTCCTTCGATCGACGCTGCGTTTCTCGATCCGTCTCCATTTGAGAGATAATGATATCATTACGAAATCTTTCCCTTAGAGCGGGATCTGATTATTTTTGAAAGCTTTTATACAAAGATAAAAAGTTATTATCCAACGTAGAAATAAAGTCAAAATAACGTATCTTCGTAGTGAAATGCGGGCTATATCTTATCATTATTTAAGTGAACGTTTCTACTTAGAAGCACATTTAAATATATTTTTATATAAAATAATACATAAGTAATGTAACAAAGTTATACCATAAATTAAATTAGACATTTTCGGAAATGTATTTTAGTATTACTTGAAAGAATTTGAAATAGTTTGAAAAAACTTAATTATTTAATTGTTAACGTTTCCTTTAATTTATATTTAAGGCCTAAGCCTACCCATCACTAAAAATAAATAAAACTAAGTAGTAAATCTGAGTAGTAACTGAGTAGTCACTATCACTACATAGTATAAAACAAAGTCGCTTTCTCTGTCCCTATGTCCCTTTGTATGCTTAAATCTTTGAAACTACGTAACGGATTTTGATGCGGTTTTTTTAATAGATAGAGTGATTCAAGAGGATGGTTTATATGTATAATAACATCCATTAAATAGTGGAGAAGTACTGTTATTTTTGAGGTTTCTAATGTGATGTCGTAAATAATTTTTCATTTTTTCCGCTTACATTGCAAACGCAGGCTGAACCCTCCGAGTTTTATCAAAATAATGTACTAAATATTGTACACATTGAAAAGGTCTACAGAAAAGTCCGTGATGGTATATGTCTATCTCTTCTCTCACTTTATTGTCAAAATAATTATTTTTTCATAATTTTTGTTGCCAGGTATGGGTTTTTCTAATTAGAATTTAGTAGAATAATTATTGACAATGACATCTGACATTGACACTAGCAACTTGTCTTATTAGAAAATAAAGAAAATCCGAAATAAAAAAAACAAAAACTCGTGTGGCACTCTAGTACCATGGACGTTAGTCGGCAAAAAGTTTTGTGACACTACAGTACCACTGGACGTTCAAGTGGTTATGGATAACCCACAATAACTTTTTTTTTGTCATTTACTTTATACATATTTATTTATTTATTATTTATTTATTTAGTATCAGCATTGCACCCGTGCGAAGACGGGGCGGGTCGCTAGTAAGTAATAAAACTAAGTAGGGTAGACCCTACTCTACTAAAATTTACCTTATTTTCATCATCAGACCCCTAATATCAGTCTAAACTTTCTAGATTTTTCGTAATGTAGCCCGAAGAAGCCATCTTCTGGGTTTTCATGCCCCATCTTAGACCACATCGTCATTTTACATCAGGTGAGATTGTGATCAAATAAAGACTTCTAATTCTAACTCTTTGTTGGGGGGACTAAGGACTGCACTGACGTCTCGCTTTGGAGTGTATTGTGCATTACCCCCATGCCTAGCTAGGCCCTAACCATCCTAACTCCTTGATGTACCGGAGTAGGACTTTCGGAGATTTACAGAGTCGTGGCAGCATATCTGAAATAAAGACTTATCTAACATAAAAAAAGCACTCTGGATATGTATGTTGTTCTTAAGTGTACCAGCTATCATCCCTTGTCGAAAACACTCAACAAAAGGAAGCCTTTGCCAGAATTACGTTGACCTACATCATGCACGATTCATATTCGACCTTCGGGACCTTCCAGTGCCACGCTGCCTGCCTTCATTTAGGATCCTTGATTGAGAATTCTGTTTCAATTTCATTAAATAGCCTTCCGGAGACGGTGGATACAACGGGATGAATAGTCTTAGGGTTGTTTATAGACTTTTCTATAGCTCTGCAGTGCGCCCCCGCCTATATTCCTAACTAGCAATTTAACTTGTAATGTTTGTCATTTAAACTGATAAAGCTGTGTTGTTCTATTCGCTTCTCAACTCAGTATAAAACATTGAAGTTAATTTATGTATAAATAATTTAGTTTTATTTATTTTAAGCTGACCTGTCTTCGGATGCCCTGTGTTTCTAAGGAAATCAATGTTTCTACTTTGACTTTTGACATTGACTTCATAAGTGGCAATGCCAAAAGCCGTTTAGTAGTAGACTGGTTTAGTAGCGACATGGAGCGAATATTAGCGGTGCTATCGAGTGCTTAAAAGCACTTAGACTGCTGTGCTTTTGGATTCTCTACGGGAATGAAACATGACATATACATAGACGAACTATAAAGTCAACGCGCGAACCAGTTTTAAGAAGCATCAGGCGGGCCACATAGCAAAGTATAATAATAAATCATATATTTCAACCATCTCAGGCCCATATAAACATATACCTTACAGACTAACATACAGACAAATATAAATCTTTAATACTAAAATATCCATCGTTTCTGTATCATGGTATCTTCTGTCACGGCGGTGTCGCCTTGCAGTGTAGGCGACCGATGAACCGTCGAAACTTGACCCCTTTCGGCCAAAACTGCTCACTCAGTAACGTCGAAGGATAAAATTAAGGTTGACTAAAAACTTTTTCTTAAGAAGCCACGGATTGGCAAACACCTCGTCGGATATCCACCAAAATAGACAGATGAGTTGGTCGAAGCTACTCGTATATGTGAAGATAACTTATATTTGGCGATACTATAGAGTTATTATTATTATGAGCCGGTATCATCCCACTGCTGGGCAAAGGCCTCCCCCCATTCTCTCCAGGCATCTCTTTCTATAGCAACCGTCATCCAGTCGGCTAGAAATCGGTCCAATTCGTTCCGCCATCTTTGTTTTGGTCTACCGCGTCGCCTTCTCGCCGTATCAGGGCACCAATTCGTCGCTACTTTTGCCCACAGCTCTCCTGGCATACGGCAGACATGACCAGCCCAATCCCACTTTAGCTTTGCGGCTATAGAGTATTTTGTAAAATTAATATTTTGGTTTAGATTAGCCTAAAATGTCGTGGTAGTGGAAACACACAAACAAAAACAAAGGGAACGGACAAACAAACGTTTATTTCCTTACAAGCGCCAGGGCATGATTTGCGGAGAATCCGTCGAATACTATTTCTAGAACACATATTCGTCGAGAACAATTCACCGAAAAGTTACACACAGTGTCCAGTGTCAACACAGTTATAAATCTAAATTTAAAATTTAAGAAAAACCCCCGATTGCAATGCCTTAATTTCCCTAAAAGTAAAACACCACAATATTTTGTTATGTGGACGCGATGCGCTTTCCTAATAAATTCCTAATAATAACTCAAGTATATTTGCAGATTTTTGGTTTTTCCTTGCCCACTCTCACAACCATAACTTTTAAACGATCGATTTTCATGAAACATGTCTATAATCACACGCGCTAAACTCACCTTTCATAAAAAAAATTAAATCGCTCTATCCGTTCGGGAGCTCTGACGATGTCCCAGACAGACAGACACAAAATCAGACACACAGACAGACAGACACGTCATACTTATAACACCCTTTTTTTAGTCGGGGGTTAAAAATGATGATGATGACATCATTCACGATTCATATATTAGGTCCTTACATATGAAATTGGCGTTTTTCGTACTGGCCACTTTAATCACAAATTTCTCCTCTTTGGTAAGGAATTCCAAATTCAAATTTGTACAGCTATAGACTCATGTATTTGTGCTTCGATGATCGTCATTCATTTGTTTTTTTTCTTCTGTTTTTTTCTGTTTGCGTCACTCATTTTACAAAATGGAAAACTTAAAATATCGCATTATTTACGAGTACGAGTTCCGCCGTGGCACTAGTGCTGCGGAAACAACTCGAAGGGTGAATGATGTGTATGGCGGTCGTGTTGCAAAAGAAAACACAGTTCGTTTTTGGTTCCAACGTTTTCGTTCTGGAAATTTCGACTTGCAGAACAAGCCCCGTGGACGGCCTGAGACTCAAGTTGATAATGAAGAGTTGAAGGCTATTGTGGAAGCGGATCCATCGCAAACCACGTCCGAGTTAGCTGCAGGCTGCGGTGTTAGTGATAAAACTGTTTTAATTCACTTGAAGCAAATTGGGAAGATTAAAAAGCTTGAAAGGTGGGTACCTCACGAATTGACTGAAGCAAACCGGCAAACGCGCGTCGACTGCTGCGTTACATTACTAAACCGGCACAATAATGAAGGTATTTTAAACCGAATCATTACCTGTGATGAAAAATGGGTTCTTTACGATAATCGGAAGCGCTCAGCGCAATGGTTGGATCCTGGCCAGCCAGCCAAATCCTGCCCAAAGCGAAAATTAACCCCAAAAAAGTTACTTGTAAGCGTTTGGTGGACTAGTGCCGGTATTGTTCATTACAGTTTTCTCAAATCTGGCCAGACTATTACGGCTGATGTCTATTGTCAGCAATTGCAAACCATGATGGAAAAGCTAGCGGCTAAACAACCTAGGCTGGTCAATCGCTCCACGCCACTGCTGCTTCACGACAACGCTAGACCACACACTGCGCAACAGACGGCTACTAAATTAGAAGAGCTTCAATTGGAAAGTCTAAGACATCCTCCGTACTCCCCGGACCTTGCTCCAACAGATTACCATTTTTTTCGAAATTTGGATAACTTCTTGCAAGGGAAAAAATTCAACTCCGATGGGGCAGTCCAAATCGCCTTCAAAGATTTTATTGATTCCCGTCCGACTGGTTTTTTTAGTAAAGGGATCAATGAACTACCTATAAGATGGCAAAAGTGCATAGAAAATAATGGTTCATACTTTGATTAATTAAATATATTATATTAAAAAATATTCGACTTTTTGTTCCTCCCATACAAAACGCCAATTTCATATGTAAGGACCTAATATAATTCTTCGAGATATAAAGCTACTTGGCTTCATTTAGAATCTGCCTTGATTGAGAATTCCGTTCCAATTTCATTAAACCGAAGGTCTGGAGACGGCCGTGCGAGGGATGAACAGATGTCGTTTAATCCTGAACAATAAGGTTATCCGTTTTAGATGTTCGCTATTATTGTTCCTAGACAATAATGTTATTGTTTCTTACTGAATATTGGAACAGAAACTCATTTCATAGTTAGATATTAAACTTCTGATGGCTGTTCCAATTATTATTACGTATCCAAGCTGGATATCATGGAATCATTATTAAATGATTCCATGCCTTTAACGAAGATTCAATATTGAAATAAAACCATTATTATTAATATATTATTTAAAAACTTATTTGATTGTATTTTAGTGACTTGCATGCCATTTATCTTAATTCGTACTCCGAAATCGGTAGAACATGTTGATGCCTACACACATTTTTATAAACCTGCTATGATGTATCTAATGGATACCCCGTGGTATTTTATGTTTCAAAAATATGAAATCCTTTTTAAAATAATTTGTTTAATTATCATGGTTTTGACGTCAAAAAAAGTTAAATATATTAAAAAAAAAACCGGACTACTCACACAGCATCAACTAAACCCAAACTAAGCAGAGCTTGTACTATGGGTGTTAGATGACTGATATACTACTTAGATACATTTTTTTCGTAAATTTATACATATGATACATAGAAAACACCTAGACCCGAAACCAGAAATTGTAGATCGTACAAAATCTGGTCCCCCGGCGGGAATCTAACCGGCAACCTCCTGCGCCTCAGGCGGACGTTCGCCCACCGAGCCACAGAGGTCGTCAAATAATGGTTTGTTATCCGTTTTAAGTCTAAATACCATTTTAATATATAAATACGGAATGATAATTTATTTCAATGTTAAATATTTGTTGTATCGACATTCTTTAGATCTGCATGTTCATCGAATTTCAACCGTCAGTAACTCGGATATCCATATTACAACCAGCGTTAAAAACGCAGCCTAGATTACATTTGCACACGGAGAATTTCATAACACAAACCATTCAGGGAATAAATTATGGAGCCTGGCACGAAGAAAGAATGGAGTATTCGATATCATCAAGTCATAATGATTTTGCAAAAGGGCGGCCATTACGCTTATATATGTTTCAAGTCCATTTGTATTGTTTTATTGACCCCCGACCAAAAAAGAGGTTTGTTATAAGTTTGACGTGTATGTCTGTCTGTCTGGGACATCATATTAGCTCCCGAACAGATGGAGCGATTTCAATTTAGTTTTTTTTGTATGAAAGGTGAGTATGGCCCGGGTGTTCTTAGACATGTTTCATGAAAATCGGTTGAGCTTTTTAAAAGTTATGGGGGTGAGAGTGGGGAAGGAAAACCGAAAATCTGCAAATGTACTCGTGTGGGGTATCAAATGAAAGCGCATCGCGTCCACAATACAAAATATTATGTTGTTTTACTTTTAAGGAAATTAAGGCATAGTAATCGGGGGTTTTTCTTAAATTTTAAATTTAGATTTTATCTTGGTGTATAATAAAGAGTTATATCATTATTCTCTTTATTTCAGTTAAAACACATTTTTTACAATAGATTTAAAAAAATATATATATAAAACTACTAACTGTGTTCAAAATTTCTGGTTTAGCTCAGCGGTTAACCAAGAACCACCATTTCCTAAGTTTATTCTTATGTAATATTTGAAATGCTTCCGTTAGATCTTCGTCTTAGTCTACAATTTCACCGTTAAAAGCTTCCTTGTCTCTAACGCATACTTCCTTTGCCCAAAACTCCTTTATTATTTATTCCTGGAAGTGCCAAGTTTCGAAATCTCGTTGTAAACTAGCAGTCGGTACATCTTTGATTGTTTGAAACAGGGAACATCGCTCATTTGATACAACTTTCAGCAAGTTTGAGTTTCAAAGACTTGTTTTTGTGCTTTTGAACAGTAAAAGTGTTTAAACTGCATTTGCAGAGTTTAATAGCTGAGTTACGAAGATACGGTAGAAACCGACCTGTTATTTATGCATGTTTGTTTGCAACTTGCCCTTTGTGAAGTATAACTCGGTAGCACACAGTTTTAACAACTTTTTTGAATAATATTATGAGAAGTCTCTGAGTATCTTTATTTATCGGAATTAATTAAAATAAGTTTTGACACATCTACATATATAATAAATAAATAATAATATTAAATATGTTTGGACAATCGACACAACAACATTTATACCCGTGGCAAGCTCTAAGCTTGTGTTACGGGTAGGTACTAGACATGTTAGTTATATTTAAAACTAGCTGCCCGCCCCGGCGTCGCAAGGGTAAAAAAAAACCTTATTAGATTTTTTATCGCCTTTTAAATCTTCCCTAGACCTCCACGAACATTTCAAGACTATGATAAGATAAATCCGTTCAGCCGTTCTCGAGTTTTAATCAGACTAAAGAACAAAAATTCATTTATATTTATATAGATATATATTTTAAAAATACTGTATTTTTTACGGGTAAATCAATATCATCTGTCTACTCATATATGATATTCGTAGTATACAGTGAGTTATTTTATTATACACTAGTTTAACGCACCGCATTTCTTCCCGAGGGAATAAACATAGAAAAAAGAAAAGAAAAAAAACTAAAAGTAAACTAAGTAGCCTAAAGATAATATAAAGACAAAGATTAACATACTATTTAGAAATAGGTTTATTGAATTATATGAATCTCAAATATAATTTGCGCGGTCAAACAAACATACAAATTCATCGCCACAACATTAGCTAGTAAAACTATCGATAGAACATAAATCGATACATTCCCCTCACTACATCTAAGAATCAAGCCACTGGAACCGCGTCAGCAGATCAGAACATCTCAACTCTATTATGCGAAATCTACCCCTAACTCGACGGGCTAAGCTCGGTTTTCACCTGTCAGATCAGCCTCAAGATCAAAGTCTGTTAAAATATTTTCCTCTCCATATTTCTGAACGATTAGGGATTTGAAAAGGGTTTCTATCGATTTAAATGGCCTGGTTTATGAACTATGGCGGGTTCGATTCCCGCCGCGGGTTCAAGTATTTGTATGCTTTGCAAGCTCTTTCTCCTATAACGGTGTTTAATATGAATGATTGTCTACTGTATGAAGTATATCAGATGTCTAGTACCTGGAACACGAGCGGGCTAAATGTAGTTGTGAGAACCATCCGGATTTTTTTTGTTGTGTTATTATTTGGTTTCGAGTAAGCAACTGAAGTTACATTTGCTTATTGAATATTAAGTGTCCAAAATTGAGCGGCGCGGCCGGCCGGCGGCGGTTTCGTGTGCAAGAGCGCTGAACACGAATTGTTTGTGTTCGTCTACTAAAAGGATTTTAGTAATTTATTCTTCTACATTATGGTATATGTCTCAGATCCAAAACTCCCCACAAACCCCAATTTTTCCAACACCCCTTAAATCACCTTAAACAAGGTGGTGAAGTCTTCAATTTAAATTCCCCGCTGAAGGAAATAAATCAACAGCCGGGATCCATATAACAAGGATTTGTTGCTCATAGGCACAGTGGGCTGAGAATAACTAGGTGTTTACGAACATACAACAATCTTAGACCAAAGGCAATACTTTTTTTCATCCCTACATCTCGGCAAGTGTTATTGCGCTTCGATATCTGAGCGCAAAAGCTGTTATTCTTATGATGTTAAAGCAATAAAGTAAATTTGAATTTACACTAAGTTTGTGATTCCAAAAATTAAACCTTTCAAAGTTATCGTGAGATACATACACTCTTTTTAGAAAAACCGGTATTTGTTCACGTAAAAAAGATAATGAAGTATTATCTAATAAATCCCTGTTTTTAAATGAATACCGTTAAACTATTTTACTTCTTCCTTTATGGCGCCGAATGCCGAAATATTTTATAAATATTTCCAGACTACTCACAGCATCACCTAACCTCTAACTAAGCAGAGCTTGTACTATGGGTTTTAGGTGACTGATATACTACAAAGACACGTTTTTTTTGTAAATACGTTACTATGATACATAGAAAACACCCAGACCCGAAACCAGAAATTGTAGATCTTAGAAAATTTGGTCCCCCGGTGGGAATCGAACCTACAACCTCCTGCGCCCCAGGCGGACCTTCGCCCACCGAGCCACAGAGATCGTCAATTTGTTAAAACCTTTGCGAAACGTCTATCGAATCTATTTTCACCCACATACTATTTTACTAAAAGAGATTTCCGATTGTGATGAAATGCATTGTTGCATTTATTCATGTCCTCGCTGAGGTGGGATAAAAAATCACGCATTGCACTCGAATGCGAAGATTTTTCACTTTGTACTTTCGTGATTCTATTTTAGAATCCTTCGCTTTTTCGTTAATCAAAATTCCGCACACAGTTAATAAGCAACTTTGCACTCTTGTATAACAAATAACTATTAACCGTAAGTAACGCCTGACATAACTATAACTACGGCTAGCGATGTAGGCTAAGAGCCTTTATAAGATCTCATATATAAATAAATAAATATAAATATTCCTTCAGTAATTTGCTGTACATTTATAAAAAGCAAAATTTAGAAATTGCTTTAAGCAATAAGACCACCCATTACGCTTTTTGTATTTAGCTTTAAGTCCCTCCATACACGGTTGTCTGGAAGAAATTGCTTTGAGCAATAAGACCGCCCATTACGCATTCAAGGTTTAGTTTTAATTTCTTATTGTATTGTTTATTTGTTTGGTGTGTATTAAATGATTTTCTATCCATCCATCTATCGCTTTTGTATTGGTTTAAAAACGTATTTATTCTTTGAGTCGAATAACACCTGAATAATTTTTCAAATCGGACCAGTAGTTTCCCGAGATTTGAGCGCTCAAACAAACAATCACACAAACAATATTTGGAGCTTTATAATCTTTATATATATAAATCTTCTGTACGTGTGTTAGTCACTGAACTCCTCCTAAACGACTAAGCCGATTTTGATATATATTTTTTTGTGTTTAAGTGGCTAAACGACTGAACCTATTTTGATGAATTTTTTTGTGTGTGTTTAAGTGAGTTCGAGAATGGTTTAGATTCACAACACGGTCAACTATGTGCGAAGCGGGGCGGACCGCTTGTATAAGTATAGATTGTTAACAGAAGCCAGTTATTGCTCATCTTAAACGAGCTGTATGCCTTATACCTACACACAAGCATGAAATAAAAGAGCGAACTAAATGGCGTGTACTACAAACGGAATAAACAAAATTTCGTGGTTCGCGGCACACGGCGTGTTGATGGCGGCGCACGTTTGCTATGTTTTTTTTATTCTTTACGTTTTGCGCTTCTTTGGAGTTATACTGTTATGCCTATGACGGCAAAAAAGCCGTGTTGGCTAAGTGGGAGCACACTCGACTTTCATTTCGAAGGTCGTGGCCCGCCACGCACCTCTGGATTTTTCTTCTTGAGAGATTTATGTGCGCTTTAAACACGCGTGCTTTAACGGTGAAGGCAAACATCGTGAGGAAACCGGCATGTTCTGAGAACTTTAAAAGAGTTTGAAGGACATGTGACATTCACCAACCCGCACTTGGCCAGCTTGGTGAATTAAGGCCTAATCTCTCTCGTCAAGAGAGAAGTCCCTGTGTCCCAGCAGTGGGAACGTAAATAGGGTGATGATGATGATGACGGTGCGGATGCATTAGCGGACTACGGCGAATATTCGTGTCAACACGATGTGTGTAGCCGTAGTATTGGGGAGAAAACGATTTTTGGAGTTTACTCCTTAAGAAACGATTTGAGTTATAAGGCCCGGTACGGAAATTTTATGAGGAGTAAAATAATTATGATATATATCGAATAGAAAAAAAGGGTAAATGAACGCATCTGCTAAAATGATAAGAGAAACAAACATATATCTGTAATTGTTCGGATTATTTATATTACTTCAATAAAGCGTATTACATAAAGTATGTTACAAAATAATATAAATAAAATACAGTGAGACTACGAAGTATCGCGCAAAGAGGAGACCCCGAGAATGAGATACGCTGTGTAATGTATTCCATTTCATTCTTTTACACGTTCAATCCTACAGATATATATGTTTGTCTCTTTCTACGTAACGCCTCAACTTTTCGTGTTACGCTTGATTTTACTCCTCATAAAATTTCCGTACCGGGTCTTATAAACTCAAATCGTTTCTTAAAGAGTAAACTCCAATAAGTACTTCAAAAATAGGCTATAAGTATTTGCTTTAGTGTATATTGTTCTATATAAAGTCAAAGTCAAAACGTTTATTTCCTTAGAAGCACATAGCCTACAGGGACAGGTCAACTTAAAATTAATAAAACTGAATTGCTTAAACAAAAAATATCAAGGAAATAACATTGTCTTGACAGTTCGCTTCAATGTTTTATACTGAGTTGAGAAGCGAATATATAAATTGTGTGACTTGTTTTTTGGATGTACTATAAAGAACTGTACCTATATTGTATGACTATTATATTAAGTATATCAGATGATTAGAATTTAATAGGATAGAAAATACTTTATTACACACCAAACCAAGAAACAATACAATAAGAAATTAAACTTAACCTAGAATGCGTAATGGGCGGTCTTATTGCTTAAAGCAATTTCTTCCAGACAACCGTGGATGGAGAGAAAAAATTACAAATGTACGTGATTGTAATGTATGTGTGTGTGTAATGCTAGTACCCGAAACATAAGGCAAATAGGTTACCTACCCCCTTAGATGTTGTTGTGTGGATTGGCCGGAAATATTTATTTATTTAATAATAATAAATAAATAAATATTTCCGGACTACTCACACAGCATCACCTAACCCCAAACTAAGCAGAGCTTGTACTATGGGTGTTAGGTGACTGATATACTACATAGATACATTTTTTATAGATACATACCTTGATATGATACATAGAAAACGCCCAATTTATTGTTTATAGTATTAAGCATCAAGTCATGTCATATACTATACTACAGCTAATACTTTTCTTTTTTAAAACCACTGGATGTAAAATTGAAAATTCAGCCAAAAACTCAATTTAAAAGCAAATTATCCGCTTTCACAGTTCTTTGGAGCCTTTGGAATCTAATAAAAAGCCTTTTGCTACAAGTCACCTTAACGCCCTGAAAAGAATCGCATTACCCGACACTGAGAGTCTAAGTACACCGTGTAAAGGTAAGTAATTGGGTTTCGGTAGGAAGTCAGGCGAAGCTGGCTGTCCAACGAAGCGGAGAGAAGATTTTTCTCCGATTGCGCGACGCAAAAAGGTAATGTGTTTATCTGTCAATGTATGTTTATATATTACTAGCTGACCCCAGCAAACGTGGTTTTGCGAAATGAAAAATAGATGTTGGCCGATTCTCAGACCTACTGAATATGCTCACAAGATTTCATGAGAATCGGTCAAGCCGTTTCGGAGGAGTACGGGAACGAAAACTGTGACACGAGAATTTTATATATAAGATTTAACTCCCGACCAAAAAAAAGGGTTGTTATAAGTTTGATGTGTCTGTCTGTCTGTATGCATCATGAACGCGAACGGATGGAGCGATTTCCTACATAACATTATGTAGGTACATCCGAATGTACCTACATAATGTCTTTGACGGGACATTAATACTTAAAAAAAAAAATTAACCATATTTATTTCAGCAAAAACAGTGGACTTATAATATAAACACACTTCGAAATAAAGCTAATAGACGTAAGGTGTCCTTCATTTATTTGCAGATAACTTATAGAGCAGACTGTATATCTGGTGACTTCTTCACTAGGCTAAGCCTGTATCGAAGAAGCCTGAACATTTTTGCAGGTTGAATTATAGGATACTTACTGTGATTTTAACTGTAACTATTAAAAATATAACTACGGCTTTTTTTTACGCAGAATTCAAAAAAAAAATCGCAGAAAAATCCAATATAAGAGTGCAGTGCCGAGAATGCTATCTACGAGTAGTTACAATTAAATGATAAGAGCCGTGTTGCCTAAAGTGGGAGGACACTCGACTTTCATTCCGAAGGTCGTAGGTTCAAACCCCGCCACGCACCTCTGGATTTTTCTTCTTGAGAAATTTATGTGCGCTTTAAAACACGTGCTTTAACGGTGAAGGCAAACATCGTGAGGAAACCGGCATGTTCTGAGAACTTTAAAAGAGTTTGAAGGGCATGTGACATTCACCAACCCGCACTTGGCCAGCGTGATGAATTAAGGCCTAATCTCTCTCGTCAAGAGAGAAGTCCCTGTGTCCCAGCAGTGGGAACGTTAATAGGGTGATGATGATGATGATGATAATAGCTTCTGTATCACAGTAAGACAGTCCTCTCCACTTCGATGGACGAACAACTTTAGCCTTTTACCTGTTAAGTGGCGTTTTTGCAAATTACGCGGTACCCTAGTCTTTGAGGCAAAACCTTTTAACATGATAATCAGGGAAGGGGTTTGGTTATCTTAATTCGGTTTTGAAAAGCGGCGGATATGTTTCGGCGGAATGTGAATAATGGTTAGAGGAATTTGCTTTTAAACTCTTTGTTAGAATTTAAATAATGGTCATTGTTAGAATCTTTCTTTGATAATACTTGTACTTTAAATTTTGTTTATGGGGTTGTTAAGAACATATTTATTTATTAGAATAATCCACACTTACATGAGTACACAAATAAGTAAATATATAATTTTAGAGGTGAAATGGTATATTGCGTTATATGTATATGTTTGTATGTTTTATGTATATACCCTATATGTGTGAGGGAGTCTAATACATTTTTTGTTTCAGTTCCTATTTTTATTATTTATTCTAGTTTATTTTGCAAAGTTTAACCGTTAGCGCTTCGCACACGATGGCTCCTCTGCGCCGCCACCGCACCGCTCCACGGTACACACGCGCCTCCACCGGTCCACTGTACGGCTGTTAGTTACGAAGAATATCACAAGTTACATTGCTAGTTAAGAATAGCTTAGTAAGGCGGCGGCGCAGTGGTGGCATCAAAGTCAAAGTCAAAACGTTTATTTCCTTAGAAGCACAGGGCGTACATGAAAATTTTATCCGAAGACTGTTTCCTAACCGCTCTTTCAATAATGTCAAAAGTTGACAATCACCTTAAGACCGAAGGGCAACTAATTTAATAAAAAAACTTGTGAAATATATTCAGCGAAAAGTATAGGGGAAAGTTTTCGTGTAACCAACTTGTTAGAAAGTTTTAAGTTATGTTAGATGCCAGACTTTCGTCTTAAGTTTGAGTTGGAATATTTTTATAATTAAACCAGAATCTGTTTGGAAATTTCGCAAAAGTAATCATTTGATACCACCAGATATCATTGACTAGATTTGAGCTGGTATATTTAAATGTTATTGAATCTGAAACTATTGGATTGTGAAGATTATATTTAATTTATTATTCAATGTGGGAGATAAGTAAATATTATAATTAGTCCGTCATATATTTTTTTAATATTCTGCCATTGAGAATATTAAAAAAATTAACTTTTTCTTTTTTCTTGGAGATAAAAAATATAGACGCCGTCTATTAGACGGTACATTGCATTGAGGTTTCACGTGACGTAGCAGTCATCATCACCCAATAAACGTTCCCACTGCTGGGACACAGGGACTTCTCTCTTGGCGTGAGAGTTTAGGCCTTAATTCACCACGCTGGCCAAGTGCGGGTTGGTGAATGTCACATGTCCTTCAAACTCTTTTAAAGTTTTCAGAACATGCCGGTTTCCTCACGATGTTTGCCTTCACCGTTAAAGCACGTGTTTAAAGCGCACATAAATTTCTCAAGAAGATAAATCTAGAGGTGCGTGGCGGGGTTTGAACCCACGACCTTCGGAATGAAAGTCGAGTGTCCTCCCACTTAGCCAACACGGCTTTTTATACTAAATGTTTAGGTCATAATCCCCTGGAACTTTGATGCTCTATATCTCTGGACTTTCTTATTAAAAAGTGTTCAGTACAATCCAATAGTTCCTTATGACGCTTAGCAACAAATTAAGCTGGGGCTACTATTATTCGTAGCATGTTTTTGAAATAGGTATCCCTTAGATCTCCAACAGTTTCGGTTGAAAATGGCCTGCATCAAATGACCCTTAAGGTCTTGATTAAATCATTTATGCATCTTGTTTGTAGTTACCAAGCGTTCCGCGTTATAATAGCTACCCGCGGGCGTAATATATTATCCCGTGAAATATCTACACCGCTAATAACACGTAGAAAACAAATGTACAATATCGCTTAAAAGCGATCTCTGCCAGGCAACCTTTAGATGGCTATATATCGTTACTAGACTTCCTCGCCACGGCGTTGCTTTGGTGTTTTTGGTTTTGCCTCGGGATAAAACGTCAATCGGTTGGAAAATCCAGTAAATTTCCTTCTTCGATAAATTTAATATATAATATATAATATATAGAACACACACACTACACACTAGATACACTGGAAGAATTTTTCAAATATAACCAGATTAAGACCTATTCTATTATCAAGAATTATTATAATTATATATATTATATTAATTTGTTTTTTTAATTTTTTCCTGAGATTTGCGCGTTTAAACAGTTTCAAAAAACAAACCCTTCACCTTTATAATATAAGTCTTATCTCATCTTATTAGTATTGTTGTAGATAAATAGTTTTAATTCAGTGAAACAATGCAAAGTAGCTTAGAGACAGTATTAGGTTGTGATATTAAATGGAAAAAAATATCTGGGATAAAAACTAACAAAAAGCGTGTTGCTATGAATATATTTTTTTACAAATCAGTTTAAACATTATGGCACTTACAAAATCTTCTAAATATCTTTAAATTGGTAATGGTAGGTACAGTTCTAATGTACAAATTTTGACATTTGTCGTTTCCATAAAAAAAATATTTCACGAACTTCTAAGGTGGACGACAATATTTTTAGCCTGATTTGTTTTTACCATTGATCCCAAAACAAATCGCTTTTCGATATAACTTATCCTTACCTTTAACATCTTATACCGATTTGTAACCACAAAGGAAAATACAAAATTATTTACCAAATTATCCTTTGACTACACAAATTATAGAATAGCATTTTGCTTAATATTAAAACAAAACAGTCAAAAGCTATGATACTCTATAAAGACCCGGCCAAATTAAGCAGGACCCCTGCTATTTCTGAAATCCTTTTATTTTCCATCGATTCTAATCAGCAGAGGGATCTTCGTTGTATGGTCGGGGTAATCTAATTAAGATAATCTTTAAGGGTTATACCTTTAGATAGGGATGGGATTATTTGCCTAAAATTATTTCGTTTTCGGTTTTACTAAGTTAGAAAATACATAGATAAAAGATACTAAATCATTTATTTACATTGTTTGGTATAACAAATCTTGGAAACGTCAAAAATGAAATACAAAAAAAAACAAATTAAACATAGGTGCTTAAAGATAAATAGGAAATAAAATGTTTGTATCTATCGCTTTGCTTTTTTACACTAGATCATAGAAAATACATGTAGTTGATAGATTCAAGCAGCACAGTAGACAGAGACAAAAAAAAACAAAACATAAACGAGACGACAGATAAATAGCTGCTAGGCTATGCTGAAAAAGGGAGCAGTCTCAACTTAATTTCGACCGGTCGTTTGGTCGAAATTTGAATATTATAATTTCGGCTTTGTTTTCGGGCTTATTTTGCTTTTTGCCGATTATGACAGATGCTTCCGATATACATCCCTGTGCCCTTCAGACCTTAGGACGTCAAAGTAATTATGTTACAATCTGCTTAAAGTTAATAAAATGTGATTAAACCCAAGATTTTGTCACCAAATTAATGTTCTTCAGGAAATAACTCTGATGGCGTTATCACTTAATTTTTGACTTAACTTCATTACGGGTACTTTAACTTTGGAGGAATGTTTTGTAGGACAGAAATTGCTTGTATAAATATTTTAATCGCTGTACCTAATACCATACAGGGTTATTTAAAATTTCATAAAATAAGCAACAACGACCAACGACAATGAATTTACCTCTGTGGCTCGGTGGGAGAAGGTCCGTCTGAGACGCAAGAGGTTGCGGGTTCGGACCCGCCGGGGTACCAGATTTTGTGCTATCTACAATTTCTGGTTTCGGGTCTGGGGGTGTTCTATTGTTTGGATCTGCACTGACAATGACAGTGACACTGACAGGAGTGTATTGTAAATCACTACGTGTGTGGTACACCTTACCTTTTATTAGCAACTGCCTCTGTTAGACAGTTTAGTTATTTTGTCGGAGAAGGGGAAAAAACACAATCGAATTTCATCCCGAAAGTCGTTGGTTCAAACCCCGCCACGCACTTCTGGATTTTTCTTTTTGAATAATGTATGTGCTCTTTGAAACATGTGCTCACGCTGAAGTCGAATTAAGGCCTAATCTCTGTCGCTAAGAGAGAAGTCCCTGTGTCCCAGCAGTGGGAACGTTAATAGGGTGATGATGAGGAAGGGTTAGAAGGGAAATAACGTATTATTATCCCCGGTAATACATAAAACCCGAGCAACGACTTGACGTGAAAGTCTAGTAAAAATTTACGCATGCCTGTCTCGTCATAACTACTTACAAGAGTTATAATACCGTGTTGCTTATTCCTGAGCACGATCTCATTTCTCATCTGGAGGCTGTGACAGTCAGATTGAAATCTCCCGCATCTCGTGACTAATTTACAAATAAAATTTGATAACGATAGAAAAGGGTTTTCTTATTAGTATTTCGATTTAAACATGTTTTTTTGGTCACTTGTTTCACAAGCAACCCACTCCACTTTAAAAAAAAAAGAAAAAGTTTATCAGTAACTAAAAAACTTATCAATATTAAAGTCATACAAATTCAATGTACATGACTGACAAACGGACGGAATAGCAATTATGTCACATGAAATATAAATACACAAAATTAATCACACAGTTTAAACACACATCTTTCGCACAGGTGAAAATTATGTATAAACTAGCTGGCCCTTTCCGGCTTTGCTCGGATGTGAAGCTTTTATATTCAATCACTATTGCAGAAAACTGCATAAATATATAAAAAATATTTATTTTATTATATTTAGCATAGTGAAATACACCATGCTTCAAGTTTTTACTTTTAATATATACCTCTGAAATACTCATCTTCAAGACGGATGAACGCGAATCCTTTTTAATATGTGCCTGTTTTCACCCTTAGAAACCTTAAAACCTAGTTATAATAAGATAAAAAATCATTTATTTTCATTAATTAAATTAACAAGAAATTATATCATTACTTAAAATAAGTAACACATGTACACTCAGCATAAGCGGCATAGTAATAAGAACCTTCCAATTATCCCGCCATGGTAAGCCATGCTCAGAAATGATGATTTTTAACCGACAAAAAAGAGGGGTGTTATAAGTTAACGTGTCTGTGTGTCTGTCTGGTACATCATAGCTCCCATACGTATGAAGCGATTTCAATTTAGTTTTTTTGTATGAAAGGTGAGTTTCGCGCGAGAGTTCTTAGACATGTTTGATGATAATCGATGAACAAAATGGGGAAGGAAAACCGAAATCTGCAAATATTCTCGAGTGGGGTCTCAAATGAAAGCGCATCACATGCACATTACAAAATAGTATGACTTTTTACTTTAAATGGCACTAAGGTTCTGTAGTCGGGGGTTTCATTGAATTGAAAATTTAGATTATTGTAGAACGATGTTCATGTTGTTATAATTAATATGATTTAAATTTAATTTAATTTGTTTGTTTTATTTGCCGTTCTGTTCTGTTTGTCGCTCGTGAGGTTGTTTGTCATAAGGTCTCGTCTGAAAACCAGCGCAAATCCACCAACGGTGGATCTGCTTATGCTGAGGCGAGACCTTTTGGAACAACACATTCAATTATTTATGTTTAGTATTTAGTATATATAAATATCTTATTTTTTTATTTTTTTTTATTTTACTGTATTTTATTTTACTGGTTATGTGTGTGTTGTGTCAATAAATGTTTTCTCTCTCTCTCTCTCTCTCTCTCACTGATAATAGCATATTATATTATAAAATTACAAACCAACGCCTAATTTAAGCGAATGCGTTTGATGTGTACATGTACAGGCCTGAAATAGCTCATACATAATATAATATCAAATCTAAATGCGCTATAGGTGTAACATCAGGTCTTTAGTCGTTTTATATCGCCGCAAGAAGTATCGGGTTCGCTTCCCGCCGAAGTGACAAGTGTTTCTATATATATTCTGCAGCACTTTTAAAGGAGAAAAGGTCTGGGTGTTTATTATCTATACTAAAAATATCTATACAAATGTATGTAGATATATTATTTCAAGTATATCAGATTTCCAGTACCCATTATACAGGCTTAGAGTTTATCACGGGGTTAGATTTCCTTGTGGGGATTTTCCGGAAATATTTACTTATTTGTCCAGGATGGAGGGGGTCATACGACTGTATTAATGATGATGATGTAGGGTGACTTAAGAAACTCCGTTCAAAATATCCGAATGCAAATGCCAATCTAATTCAACTCAGGCACAAAGAATATCCAAGCTTTTCAAGCTTTTGGCGGGGCGCCATGAAAATTTTCATCTTAATTTCTAGAGTAAATCGTGGAAATGTTTGGAGCTAAATACTAAGTTGGTGGCACAGATTCGTAAATGTTTATTAAAAAATGCAACGCAATAAACCTATTTTTAGATTTTTGAAATCGTGGTAGTTTTTCTTAATTTTTCAATATATATTTATTGGGATGGCAAGTTCTCTGAAGAAATCGTAGCGGGAAATGCAAATCGTGTACTTAAAAAAAAACGCTGTCAGTTTCCGAATAAGTTTAAATCGTTTGTCAATTTTGCGATTCATCAAATCCATTTTAAATGAGGAATGCAAACTGGGACAAAAGAGATTTTTATTTGTGGGACGAACTTTCACGGTAAAAATACAGCATAAATCAAATGAAAAGGAAAATTATTTGGTTACCGCTATAATAAATAAATAAGTATTTATTTCTTCCCATCAATATTGCTATTAAATATATTTTAACTTTTTACCTAAATGGAAGTACAATCAAATAGTAATTTATAGAACGCTCTCATGTCTGAGTGAGACGGCTCGGTCAATTAAGTAACTGAGCTAGATATAGTAGCATAGAGCTATGCTGTACTGACTACTGATTAGTTGCTCGGGACTTTATTCGGAGATGGTGAACTACCTCCTAGTTCACCATCTCCGAATAAATATTTTAGATAATTAGACATTTTCCAAAAACCTTATACCAAAAATTTTTGATTATTATTTAATAGAAATGTTGACAGATTAATATGTTACAGATACATGATGATAGTTATAGATTATTGCTTTTTATTTTGTTAGTTTTAGAAAATACACTCACAGTTTTATTTTTCAAACTCATCATTTGAATAAATAAATATTTCCGGACTAATCACACAGCATCACCTAACCCCAAACTAAGCAGAGCTTGTACTATGGGTGCTAGGTGACTGGTATACTACATAGTATTTTTTTTTAGTAAATTGTAGAAACCAGAATTTGTAGATTCGAACCCACGTTCTCTTACGCCTCAGGCAAACCCTTGCCCACCAAGCCACTGGTTTTAAAATATCTCGTTTTTTTTTAATTTTTAGGATTTCAACATTTACTTAAGCACATCGCTGCGATATCTCATCTGTAGGCTAAGGATTACAGAACCCTGTTTATATAACGTCACGCACGATTCGCCTATCTCGAGACAGCGAAGCACTTGTCTTGCATGACAAAGTGTGTTTAGACTGAGTTGGAGCGTTAAGACCGACTGGTACAGTGGCGCACTGAAAAGTTTATCTTCGGATAGTGAGTTTGATTCGTCGGGATTATGTTAAGTCTACTTGTTTATGAAGCCGTGTTGGCTAAGTGGGAGGACACTCGACTTTCATTCCGAAGGTCGTGGGTTCAAACCCCGCCACGCACCTCTGTATTTTTCTTCTTGTGAAATTTATGTGCGCTTTAAACACATGCTTTAACGGTGAAGGCAAACATCGTGAGGAAACCGGCATGTTCTGAGAACTTTAAAAGAGTTTGAAGGACATGTGACATTCACCAACCCGCACTTGGCCAGCGTGGTGAATTAAGGCCTAATCTATCTCGTCAAGAGAGAAGTCCCTGTGTCCCAGCAGTGGGAACGTTAATAGGGTGATGATGATGATGACTTGTTCATGGATGCCTCAAGTGTAGTTGTGGTCATTCTACGCTTCAAATTTTGCTTTTAAAAAGCCTGATCCCAAAACCTTAATTAAAGTTAATATCATATTAATTTGTAATGAGCACGTGATGCGCTTTCATTTGAGACCCCACTCGAGTATATTTGCGCACATTCGGCTATTCTTCCCCACTATAGACCCCCACATCTTTTAAACGGCCCAATCGATATTAATTGAACATATATAATAACACTCGCGCTTAAGTCACTTTCAATAAAAAATAAAAAAAAAGTGTGTGTGCGATTCACACACGATAGAAGTGAAACTTCAGTAAATCGACAAAAAATTAGAAGAATAAAGCAAAAATAAAAAAAAAAAATACTATGCAAAAAGATTTTGTTCGGTCGGTCACCCATCCAAGTACTGGCGTCGCGCAAAGTTGCTTAACCTTGTTAGCGTTTAAGATTGGCTTACCCGACAGGTAAGCCAATCTTATTTCCATTTCCGTTGCATCCGGTTTCAAATCACAACGATTCTAAAGAAGTTTCACTTCAATAATCAAATAGCCCCATCCATTGGAGAGCTATGATGCTCATACAGACACGTGAAACTGATTAACACTAACAGCGAAATAACATTCACCAACATAACCCTATTGATGATCCAAACACAAGAATGAACTTAATTAGCCTAAACGGTTTTATTTATTTTTTTATTAAGTAGTAAAAACAGCAGAGACTAAAAAATCCGTGTCTTTTCTTGCATATATGATACAATAATAATAAAGTTATTACATTTTTTTAACACGTACGTGGCGCTCCTTTCATTCGCATTTTGACATACATTACAAGAACACCTAGCTAGACGGTTCATCAAGTGTAATCTTACCCTATTTATCCGCAGTTGAGTAAAAAAGTAATCACTTTGTAACCCCATCTTTACAAACAAGATCGCTCTAACAAGCAAACTTCTATCTTAAAGCGAACTCATTAAAGAATAATTCAACTCAAGCTACGACAAAACTCAATTTTAAAGCACCTATGGAAGTGACTCCGAGTCCTATTACTAGGTAATAAAGTTTCTTTTCGTTTTGTGGAGACGATGTTTTCAGTCGTATACTTTTATGAGCGCCTACTGTGTAGTGTGGCAAATAACTGTTCATTTTATTATCCTGAGCGTGGGTTTGAGCAATTGATGAATTCGGATTAGTTGCTCCGATTAAAGTAATGGGGTTAAGTAATAAAGGAGACACCGTGGTTGGGCCACCGTGACAGTATACATAAATTAAGTGCGTAAGTAAGGACATTATTACCAAACTAATGTAAGATTACCAGTACTTATTAAGTTAACTTGAGATGTTTGAGATGGTCTCATAACAAGGGTTCCTTTCGCCTTGCCAGAGCGGTCACCCATCCAAGAACTGACTTTTCATATGATAGCTTAACTTTATCAACTAAAAGTAAATTGCGGTTTATGACTTGTATCAGTTCACTTTTAATCACTTTGGAAGTGTCACTCAAACTATTCAGTTAAGGAAAAAAATATGTTAAAAACCTTCATATCATTTTTGAAGACCTATCCATAGATACCCCATATGAAATATAATATATGGGTTTGAAGGAAAAAACATTTTAGAGCTCTAACCCCAAAAATGTCCGGGAGTGGCACAGACAGGCAGACAGACATGACAAATCCCATATAGGTTCAGTTTTTTGCCATTTGGCTACGGAACCCAAAAAACGACAATCGCGATTGTCGAATCAAAATAGTGATCCACCATAATATCGTGTTAGATTGTGATGAATGAAGTAAATTAAATATAGGAGTTGCTTATAAAATAAATAAATATAAATCCTCTTTATTATTGGGTGATGGAGAAGTTTCAGAATGACGGCAAACCTTTTTTTTTATGATAGATAAGCCTTAATTTGACCACAATCTCACCTGATGTAAAGTGACGATGTGGTCTAAGATGCCCCATCTTAGACCACATCGCCCATGAAGATAATTTCGTAATGTGGCCCGGAGAAGCCACCTTCTAGGTCTTCATGTCCCATCTTAGACCACATCGTCACTTTACATCAGGTGAGATTGTGGTCGAATGAAGGCTTATCGATAATAAAAAAAGAAAAAAAAAGACCTATAAGGTAATTTAACCCCAAAACTTTACTGAAGTCTAATCTAAAAGTATGTAACTCTTGCCGCGAAATCTTGAACTAAATCTAGAATACCCTTTCTGTCCTCGATTTCGTTGAGAATTACGTCTAATGAGCCAATACAGGCCACATAAAGAGGGACACATTTGTACCGTAATTGGCACAAAACAAGTCGTCTTTACGAACAAAAATGATTATTCCTTCCTTTTTTTCTATAAATTTCCTTTGATTCGTTATCGTAGAATGAGGGTTTGTTTTACAAGATTGGGGCAAAAGAAATACATTTTTAGGTACTTTTAAGGCTTGGCATTTGGACTGATTTTATCGTAATATTCGGAGGTTTTCCTCGACTTTGCATGCTTTATGAAGATTTTTTAAGCTCTTTCTTACGATATACCTACTCACCAAAAAGAGCAGACTAACTTAACTCTCTAAATTTAAAAAAAATATTTATTACATCGATGCTTCTTCTTGGTTTTTTTTTAAAGTTCCATTTCAAGAACATCGTTCTCAAAATATGCCTATCTAAATGTAATATAAAAAATAGAACTTTATTGGTATCAAACATTTTCGCTTTTGTGAAAATTTCATAATAAATTATATGTATTTGTTTCAGGTAAATACGTTTTATCCAACAGAAGTTCAGAAAGGAATTATGTGTAAGTATTTGACTTTGAGAGAATTGAGCGAAGGGATAGCGGCGGTTCCACCGCAATCTGTTTGCGTTTTCGTGTACCGTCAATCTACAAATAAAATATAAAAAATATGATTTGCTGATTGAGAAATATAATAAAGTTCGTATATAAAGTTTGAAACTATCATAGTTATCAATGCTATTTAGATTTAAAACGTGATATATGTAGCGATGCATCGGCTCATAATAAAATACTTAGAAAGAGCGTAGACCGCTTTGTCTTCCAGTAGAACTGTTACCCCAATCGCTGCAGCTTCAGTTCAACCGTGATCATGGTGCATGTAACTGTGCTGAAACATCAAGAAACTCGAAATATAATAAATCGTGGTAAATATCCCGTTATAAATCTAAATAGTAAAGTTAGTATGTTCCAAGATTTACTAAAGGAAGGCGGTGTCCTAATTGAGCCAATTTCGAGTTCGCGAGTCTAGAACAAGGTGCTCTAATTATCGTAGCTTTATTCCAGAGCTACATACCTATATTAAAAGTACTAAATCCGTTTTCCTTTTATATCTTCTTTACGTTACGCCACTGTCTATGTCGTTCTATTTCTTTCCTGTCCATCCAAAGGTTGCCTGGAAGAGATCGCTCACAGCGATAAGGCCGCCCTTTGTACTCCAATGTATTGTCTTGTTATTGTTTGCAGTTTGTATTTTATTTGTGGTGTACAATAAAGAGTTATCTATCTATCTAAATCCGCACCGACTTCAACTCTCTTAAGATACTATATAATTATTGTGCAATTGCACCTCCTTCTCCATTCTCCATTCTCCATATGAAAATATGTGTTTCGTTGGTATTCAATTACAAACTACAGACTGTGATGTCATCCACTCCAAGCAGGAGCAGTCTGAAAACCAGCGTTGCTTCGATCCCTCTCCCGGGGAGCGGAGTGGCATTAAGCTGAGACTGCTCCTTTTTTGGTACATGGCAGCACAGCCTGGCAGCTAATTATCTGTTTGTGGTTTTTATGTTAATTTTCTTGTGTCTGTTTGTGTATGCTGTCTTCTGTGCTGTTGTTTGTTAATGTACCAAAATAAATGCATTTCATTTCATTTTTCATTTCATTCCTTCTCGCCAACTGTATACACAATGTTCATAAGCTTACCGGAAGATGCAAGATCACCAAGAATGCAGCATCCAACCAAAGCAAGTCAACTAGTTTCGCTTCTCCACGAAGTATCATCAGGACCACAACACAAACATCCTCCTGATGATAATTTTGTAGAATCTTACTAGAAAAAAGAGATTCATAACTTTTTAAATTATCATAGTTTTTAACAATAGTATGACTTAAAACGCGTAACATACTATTGATTGTCGGGTGATTTCGTTTTTAAATATATGTTTCCATAAGTATACTTATTAAAAAAGGATTTCCGCAAAGAAAAACCTGAATCTATTAACTATATTAATAACTTAGAGTATGAGGCAACATAAATTGGAAGTCAAAAATTTACATTTTAAACTGGCAATCTAAATAAACCATTGAGCATTGTCATATGATAGACACAGGTATGACTTTATACCATCCCTTGACAGGTAATTATTAACTTTGCGTACAAAAAGACAAACAAAAGAAACCATTTGATTTGCCCTAATACAGCACAATGTACTTCAAGTAACGCCCGAACTTCTGCCATTTTTGCGAACTTCCTCCCCTAGTTTCACATCTGTAACGTTTCACGGAACTCTTGAGACAGCTCGTTGCTTAGAACGGCTTACGAACTTAAATTACCTACCTATTCATCCATTCATCTCTTATGGAGCTCATCAATATGAAAGCAATGCAAGGGTCGTTTTTTATAAAAAAAAATCCTGTTGGCATAATGGAAGCACACTCGACTTTCATTCCGAAGGTCGTGGGTTCAAACCCCACCACGTCTCTGGATTTTACTTCCTGAAAAATGTATGTGCGGTTTAAAACACGTGCTTTAACGGTAAATTCAAACAGCGGGAGAAACCGGAATGTACTAACTGTGTGTTACAAAAATATCGGAAAAAGCGAAACTGTCGAGCATCACTTCGACTTCATAATGCAGGAAAAAGTTGGCACGCTTGGTGCCGCATGTGGGTATATCTGTCATTACGACGCTGTTTCTCAGACGATTTCTACAGGCTGTACTTGAAGCGAACCAGCCGAGTACTCTCGCAGGCAGCAGGTTGCCTTACCGGGTGGGGTTCCGATCGATCTGCAAAAATAGGGCCGTATTTTGGGGTATTCTTGATCTTGATCAGAACAAGCTTATAAATGTACTAATGACAAAAACGGTATCTTAAAAACGTATAACAATTTCATAATCTAAAAATAAATTGATATGCTTTAATACTGCACAGTGATCGTCAAATAACGCCGAAACTTGTACCGTTTTTGCAAACTTCGTCCCCTAGTTCACAAGTTACGTTTCACGGAACTCTTGAGACGACTCGTTTATTAGAAAAAGTAGGCTTACTATCATCATCATCACCCTATTAACATTCCCACTGCTAGGATTTCTCTCTTGGCGAGAGAGATTAGGCCATAATTCACCACGCTGGCCGAGTGCGGGTTGGTGAATGTCACATGCCCTTCAAACTCTTTAAAGTTCTCAGAACATGCCGGTTTCTCACGATGTTTGCTTTCGCCGTTAAAGCACGTGTTTCTGCCGCACGCGCTGGGCCGGTTGACGTAATCCATTTAATATATTACTTTTGAAGACTGGACCTGTTTTTTTTTATGCTGGATAAGCCTTCATTTGACCACAATCTCACCTGATGTAAAGTGACGATGTGGTCTAAGATGGGACATGAAGACCTAGAAGATGGCTTCTCCGGGCCACATTACGAAACACGAAAAGATCACGCACTGGCCCAGCCCGGACCCGTTACCAAATTAAACAGAAATCCATGTTTTAATTTCAAATCCGTATACAGATCTGAACATAACGTACTCAAGATAAGAGGTCCGTTTACTAAGCTGTTCACCTTAGTAAACTAGATTATTGTATTAGATATCAAATATATTAAATACAATATACAATACATACTTTTATATAGATATTTTGATTGTGCATAAAACACACCCAGGGCAAGGAAAAGTGCTTGCAAAACACGTAAACTTTGATCCCCCGGCGGGGATCGATAGATAAATGTTGATGGATATGTCAGAACTTCTAGAAACAAAACAAACTTAAGCCTTAGACACATATTTATATGGTACTATATATGTATACTAGTCGACCCGACAGACTTTGTCCTGTCCCACGTCTTAAAAAAACAATATCTAGTTGACCGTATTGTGAATCTAAACCATTCCCAGATCCCCTCGAACACACACAAAAAATTTCATCAAAATCTCACAGATGAATTATATATATAAAGATTGTAAAATCAATTAGCTATTATATTAAGGCAAAGCTATACGACAACGAACCAGCACTTTGCCAGTATGGTGAAGTAAGGCCTTATCTCTCTCGTCGAGAAGGAAATCCCTGTGTCCCAACAGTGGGAACGTAAATAGCGTAGGTTCATGAAAGTTATACGACAAAAACTATTTTCTGCATAACATCCGCCATCTGAACTTGTCATTTCAAAAATCATTACCCCTCGCTCCCAGAAATCTACATTATCTTTTTCTACCCTCGTTTTGAACCTTACACCAAGGGCATAATAATCTTGATATTTGTATTCAACTCAATGCTGACCTTATTGTTGGTAGATAAAGCTCATTATTGCTAGAGCGAACATGCTGTATTAAACGTGGACCGATTCTTACACGGAACATAGTTCCAGTAGGTCTAGGCATTTTAGCACGGATTAGTCTGGTTGCTAAATACTCTGGTGCATTTCTGTTCATTCGAATTAGGTTCAAACCGATTGTACATAGTAAATGTTTTACCATTTCATGGAACAATACTCGAACATTATTTCAAATGTATGCTTACGTTATAAATATATTTCATTTATTTCGGACAACATTACAAATAAAAAATTACATTCTGTTGAGGTCCATATTATATATATATATATATTATATATATACACATTATTAAGCTAAGTCATAAAGCTGACGACTTTGGAGTACATTTTAGTGTAAGATGGTATATTACTGCCAAAAAAAACCGTACGACTAAATCTAAAAAACACGGGTAACAAACATGTGCAGAGTGGTGTACCGTAGACGTTAACTGTACCAGTTGCCTGACCATCCGAAAATACCTAATCAACCTCCTTTGATCGTTATAACATTTATTAGATTCTATATTCAGCTTTTAGAAGAAGAAATCTGTTCGTCGCTGAAAGAAGTAAGCCTTTTAAATTCTATTTTGAACAAATAAATAATAAAAAAGGCTATTTATTTGTCAATTATATGTCCTTACCCTGATCGATCCTGATCGAAAGTCTACTTTAGTTAGTTTTGCAAAGAACTGATACCAAACGCCGGAGCGTGATCACATCCAATCCATGTCGGATCACCACAGTTCCGAGTTAGTTTCCGGAACTATTTCTGTCCGCACAAAGGAGAGACGTAGAAAGATTAGACACTATTCGTCTTTTGCTGTAAGATTTTTATCTGTGTACATACGGGTTTGTGTCACGCAGCGTATAGATTTGTCTATGTGATTTATCGAGGTGGTTTCGTTTATGTTAAGTTAGTCGGAGAATTTGCTCTGGAAATTGTAGGAGATAGTTTTTGGTGTTGTTGCGTGTTTTACAAAATGTAGGAGAGGTGTAAGCTTATTTAACACCATAATAGTAATTTTATTGAAATTGAGATACAAAGAGCGGCTTTTTGATATTCATTTATATTTGTTTTTATTTTTATCAGTAAAAGTAGATTCATTTTATCTCGGATAGGACATTATTGACCATCATATGTTTGTCAGTAATTTAGACGATATCAGAGGATTCAAATATCATCCCTAAGATTGGCACTTTGGACACTTAAGTGATAATCTTTCCATTGCGGTGTTGCCACCATTTGTCTTATTCAAGAACTAGTCTGATATAATTCATTGTTGTTCATTTCGCTACATATTTGAGGAGGGGATTTATATGATCGTGTACGTAATATCCTATTAATATTGTAAACGCGAAAGTTTGAGAGGATGTAAGTGGATTACACAACAGAATAACACTTAGGCTACTTTTGGCCTAGGTAAGTAACCGCTTTTCGCATAAAAAAAAAAAAAAACAATTCTTCCAAGCAATCCCGATTTGAGTCAAATTTAGTACGGACATAATAGCTGTTCCTAGTAAAGTACAAAAAGCCAGCTTCTTTTTACCGCGGTAAAAAATAGGAAATACGCGTACGAGCAGGTACGAGTAGCATTGTATAAATAATGTTAAGTAACATTATGCTGATTTATACTATAAATAAATTAATAAATATTTTCGGACTATCCACACAACAACATCTAGCCCCGTGGTTAGCTCTAAGCTTGTGCTACGGGTACTAGACATCTGATATACTTAATATAATAGGCATAATAAAGAGACATCAAAAATATATTTCCGGCGTCATAATTTTGCCTCTCAAACCACATCAATAAAGACAAAATATGGCCTAAATTTGAGCCTTGACAAAGTGAAGTTTTATGAATAAATTGGGGACACTAAAAACGGCGTAAAGTTGATTGCGATGTCTCGCTTAATTATTAAACTTCTGGAAGTTTTAACTCAAGTTTATATTGCTTTTATTTTGTAATAATGATAAACCTTAAGTCGGAAGTTAACTTTGTTCAATCTAAAGGTCATGGCTGTATTTAAGTTGCTATCTTTTCGACCAGCTTTTATGCCTAGCTACTGTGTGTTCTTTCGCGGTAAACACAGCTGGTGTTGGCACAGTGGCTTGGTAGTTTTTGGTGGCATTTTCCCGTAGTAAAATACCACTGTAAAATATACATATTATGGGGCTAGATGTTGTTGTGTGGATTGTCCGGTATTATTTATTTATATATTTATGATACAAACACTATTTGTTGCAACACCACAATATAGAAACGTACATAGAATATACATATTACATACATTGACACAATAGATAGGCCTTCATTTGACCACAATCTCACCTGATGTAAAGTGACGATGTGGTCTAAGGTGGAGCATGAGGACCTAGAAGGTAGATGGCTTCTCCGGACCACATTACGAAACACGATACCACTAATAGCGATCTTCTACAGGCAACCTTTGGATGGAACTGAAATGTGGTCGTAATTTTTAATAATTTACAATGGTTTCTGTAATCTATGTATAAACATACATGTCCCGTATGTTTTCATGCCAATCTGGGTGATGAGTTCGCATTTCCTTGATTAGTTATATTCTATTGACACAAGCTTAGACGCTCTATTGGGAGAACTTTGGTTACGAACTGAATTATTTATGGATCAGGTAGGTACTTTGTAATTCTAGACTGTTTCTAGTCGGGTTCTTTATAAGAAACTATTTTTTTCATATACATCATCATCACTATTTACGTTTCCACTGCTGGGACACAGGGACTTCTCTCACGGTGAGAGATTATGAGACGTGAGAGGCCCAAATTCACCACGCGCTGGCCATTATTTTATTCAATGTTTATTCAATGTCACGTGTCCTTCAAACTCTTTAAAATTTTCAGAACATGCCGGTTTCCTCACGATGTTTTCCTTCACTGGAAATGTGTTGCACATGTTGACAACACGTGCTTTAACTCTTAGAAGAAAAATCTAGAGGTGCGTGCCGGTGTTTGGAATTTTCTTTTATATAAGTATGACCTATTTTCAAGGCAAAGTTGCAAATTAATCATTTTATTCTTATTCCAATTTATGTTCTGCAAGTACTTGTTTCTCTGAATGTTTGAAAACTTATAACTCGAGAATGGCCGAACTAATTTGAATATATAGTGTCTTGACTTGTCTAAGTTTTGTGTATGCAATCATAAGAATTATATGAATGGATACTGAATACAGAATGGTGTAGGATTTGTTGGACGTTTCCCGTCTCGAGTGTTTAAAATGGCTACTTTTTAACGAGAGAAAATGCATAATATAATATTATATGCGGTATAACATTTTACTAATAGTATTAACACCAAAGTTTGTCAGGAGTTTAGTGTGTTTGTTGCTCTTTCTTCTTGCTTGAACTGCAGGGATTTTGGTGAAACTTCACAATAATATATGTCGGCGCGAAGACGTTATTTCTACACTACGACTTAATTTTAAGAGTTGATTTGAGTGTGTAAATGTAAATAAGTTCGCTCGTTTTACTATCGTGCAAACGCGGGACGACGATTTACTATAAATAAAGCCGCAGGCCGAGTAAAATATTCAGTCTTGCTCGAGCCGTCGGAGTGAACGGACCTCTTTGGAATAAATAACGTTCTTGTCTCTCATTCTTGTTTCATTGAGACTACCTTCCATGGAGAAATACCAGGTCGACGACAATAGTGACGTCAGCACTGATGACGTCACCCTTTTTAAGAAGGGTCCTGGGACACCTCCTCCGTCATATAGCTTACACATCAGAATAACACATAGGCTACTTTTGATCGCGGTAAAATACCGCTTTCTGCGGGAAAATATAGTTATTGCGAGCAAAGCCCGAATAAAGAGTTAGAATAAAGAGTTAAACTCTTTATTACCGACCGTGGTGTGTAATACCATTTTGTATTGTTTTATATCGTTGTACGACCGCCTAATAATCTACATAAAAACAAAACGGACTCAAAGCTTAAAACAAAAAGCTTAATTGAGGCCTTATTGCTTAAAGCAATTTAATTCAGCTAAGAGTCGTTTTTGTCCATTATTGGGAAAACAGCATGTCAATGCCAAATTTATATCAAATCGGGCTTTGCTAGCAATAAGCCCGCAATAAGCGGTATTTTACCGCGATCAAAAGTAGCCTATGTGTTCTTCTGAATCTGACCCTTGATCCAGCTTCCCAGCAATTCAATTCAAATCATTTTATTTCAGACAACATTAATTGAGTGGGAATACAAATTAAATGTCCATATTCCTCTCAGCGAAAGCCTCTGAAGGTGTTGGTCGAGACTCTTCGCTATCAGACCTTATAATTATTAACCTAGTATGTTCGTGGGAAAGGGCTTGGCTACAAGAGTGTTAGATTCCCGCCGAGGGGTCAAGTGTTTGTATGTTCTGCAAGCACTTTCTCCTTGGTCTGGGTGTTTAATATGTATAATAAAAAGATATCTATGTATGTCTATTATATTAAGTATATCAGAAGTCTAATACCTTCAACACAAGCTTACTACTATTATTTAAATATTTATGTGTTGCTGAATCTTCCTTAGAATAAGTGCCTAATAGTTGTTCCAAAAACTCTAGACAGAGATGAATATAAACGAAGGAATTCCGTACGAAATTGCAGCCTCTCAATATCTTTTCGCTCGATGAAACGATCTAGTCTATCCTAGACGGAGCGTTGAGGTGTTGAGCTTCTGAAATGAAAGATGTTGGAAGTGCGCCGAGAAGATCGTCCGAGCGAGATGTGTCAAGGGTGCTCCGCGCTGGCCCACTGGCGGATGTAGGCGCTAGGCAGACTGTGTCTTTGACTTATGTGTGCAATATTAACGCGTAACACTTTTTTTGGAAATATATATTATGCGAAATTTACGGGAAAATCCCTTATAACACTGATGAACTGCGTTTAAAAAATCTTACTTCAAAATCTACCTAAAATCCAAGCTAAAGGGTAACCTATTTAATAGAAAGTTGTTAAAATTTACTCATTGATCTATGTTTTTACTCACTATATGAATATTTAAATTATAAATTCTGACATTGTTTTAATTAATTATTGTATTATGAAATTGTAATAAGACCTAACTCATTCTTGAAATTCCCATGCATGCATTGATTAAAATGTGTTAAATTTACCACTATAATTATTAATATTTTTATGCCTATTTGAGGCGCGACATGGCTGGACAAAATTAAGCTTTAATCACCATTATTTACCTATGTTTCATGCAAATAAAGTTTTATTATTATTATAAGTTTGCTCTCGATTCCTTTAGGATCTAATCATCAGATTTTGACATGGTGACAATGGAACCACTCAGCAATCAAACTTTCAATTCAGTATTCCAGTATCAGCGTCACATCTTATGGAGATATCGCGTTACAAATAAACAAAAAGAAACATTATAACTTAACGTTTCTTAATAAGTTCACCGCACTTTGGTTAAACTATATTTATTATGCAACAAAAGAATAAGATGAATCTGTAACTTTCGCTTTTAAGTAGGATTCGAACCACGTCGGGTGTTTTGTAATTAATTATGTATTTATTAGTATAAGATTGATTTAATGTTGTCGCATTAAACTGCGACAGTTTGTAAAGATTAATTTAAATTAAAAAAAAACCACGTCGGGGCGCTATAGCGCTAGATATTGAGTCGAATTGAAAACCTCCTCCTTTTTTAAAGTCGGTTAAAAAGTGTTAAAACGACATGCGTAACATTGCACGGTTTTTTTTATTTTGCTGTCTTTCTATTTATTTTATCAAATCAAGAGATTTGATAAAATTTTATCACATTTAACATTTTATCAGAACTGTCTGTCTGTCTTTACTGTCTTACTGTGGGAAAATATAAAATCCATAAAACGCAGGCTACGTAGCTGGTGGAAATTAAGTTACACTAAACCTTCTTGGAAATATTTGATGCTGAAAATATCCGTGATAGTTCAAAATATATAAACAGAGCTGCCGAAACATTTCAGAGGCTCTCACTTGTATAAACAATTATCTCAGTTGTTTTTAAGAAATCGACAGAAACAAATATATACTTAATTTTGTAGTCAAAGTTAAGTATTCCCTATCAAAACATCAACAGGCACTTTTAGGCCCACCACATTTAAAGAAATACATATTTTTGAAAATTGAGTAAATTGCCCGTAAGTGGTACCGTATTACCTTGAGGCAAATAAAGAAAAATATAAAATAAATATTTCAGAGAATATAATCAAAACCGTGGAATGTTTTAAAGATATTCACATAATGTAAGTTAAAAACTTCTTCATTACTTTTACGATAATAGCGGTTCTGTTGGATATCGATCGTTTCTAGTTTGATGTATCCCAGAACGAGTCAAATCTAAGGAACCTAAATATTTGTATGTTCTGCAAGCACTTTCTCCTTGATCCTTCTTTATATGTATGCCTATTAAGGCTATCCAGGTACATTAAAAAAATGCATACATCATGTTATCATATTTCATAGTAAGTTCGAAGTTTATCACTAATCACAAAGTATAGCATTTTAATCTACCCTTTTCCTAGTGGGTCAAGAAAGACCTGCCACTCACTGGTAGAATAAACACAAGGAGCGCATTTCGACCCGCCGCCTTACCAGACAAAGGTTCATCATCTTACTCGCCGCAAATGTGTTAAAGGAAGGAATTCCGTATAATATTGTAAACTGCTCAATAGCTGCTTGCGATAAAACGATCTAGACGGAGCGTTGAGACGTTGAGCTTCTGAAATGAAAGATGTTGGAAGTGCGCCGAGATTATCGTCCGAGCGAGATGTGTCAAGAGTGCTCCGCGCTGGCCCACTGGCGGATGTAGGCGCTAGTATGAGGTTTATAGTCATTGACATAGATATTTGTGTTGTTTTTTTTTAAAGAAAGAACGAAAAGAAAGAAATTCTTTATTGTAAAAATTGTGTATGCTACGAGCTGATGTTAACAATGACTAGGTATCAACAATTTTATCCGTCGCGGACATACAATAGTATTTAAATGTACACATTAAAATTTTACAACATAATATTATACCTTTGGTGCAACAAATAAATTTAACACTCAAAGTATTTTTTTAAGTTATAGTGAACTCTATTATGTAGCCAGTTTCTTAAATTTGTCTTTAATGGATATCCATTTAGTTCTTTTATTTTAGATAGATAGGATAGAACATACTTTATTACACAAATACAAACAACACAATAAGACAATAAGAAACAATACAATAAGAAAATAAAAACTGAACTTAGAATGCGTAATCGTCTCATTGCTTAAAGCAATTTCTTCCATACAACCGTATACGTGGGTGAAGAGACTAATGTATGTTTTTACATAATATAAATACCTAATATCTAATGCTACACCTAAAACTAGCTAATGCTTATTACATCTGATTAAAATGCCTTCATTTGACTACATTTATCCTGATGTAAAGTGACGATATGGTCTAAGATGGGGCATGAAGACCTAGAAGGTTGGCTCTGATGGATGGTATTTAATCTATTTTATATGGTGGTAACGATATTTCGGTGGTCGATAGACATGTGGGAAGTGGAGTTGTCTAAAATCGACTGCCCAATAAAAAGCAAGCAAAGCTTGAGTAAAGCTCATGTAAAATAAAAAATGCGTCGAATTAAGAACTTCTTGCTTTTTTTCGTCGGTTGATAAATAGCATTTTCACTTTTGTCTATGTTTTGGCTCAGAGCGTAACGTTCTTAACAAAACAATAGTTCTAGGAAACTTTAAATTTGTGTCTTGGCAGATAAAACCCTCTCTAATGTAATTGGCGAATTGAAGTTGTCTCTGCTGCTTCTAAGTTTTAACTTCAATACAAGTATATTTTTATCCCCCGACCAAAAACGAGGAGTGTTACAAGTTTGACGTGTCTGTCTGTCTGAGGCATCGTAGCTCCCGAACGGATGCAGCTATTTCATAACCAATTCAAAACCTGCGTCTGTTTTTCTTAACATTTTACTTGTTGGTAACATTTCATTGTGTTTTATAAATTCCTACCAACAAAATAGAAAAACACTATCGTTTCTTCTCAAATAGATTTAACATCCATTGTCACAATTTCAATTTCATTTTCACATCGAAAAATATGCAGATTGCGATGAATTACATTTGCTGTGCAAAATTCATAGTTATTGGGAATGTTCGTATTGCCATAAATATCAACTTCCTATTAGCATTCCCACTTCTGGGACACAGGGACTTCTCTCATGACGAAAAATATTAAGCCTTAATTCACCACGCTGGCAAAGTGCGGCCAGTAAATACAAGATACAAAATCATTTGGCTTAACAAATCTAAAAACGTCAAAATACAAAAAAAAACATTATCAAATTAAAATCAGGCACTTAAAGAAAAAGTGAATGACACATGTCATTCAAACTCTTCAAAGTTCTCAGAACATGCTGGTTTCCTCACGATATTTGCCTTCACCTTTAAAGCACGTGTTTAAAGCGGACACACATTTTTCTAGAACAAAAATCCAGAGTTGCGCGGCGAGGTTTGAATCCACGACCTTCGTAATGAAAGTTGACTGCTCCCTTAGACTTAGCCAACACGGCTTTGTGGCTTGGTTATACAATCATATATTTATCTATATAAATAAAAATGAATTGTTGTTCGTTAGTCTGATTAAAACTCGAGAACGGCTGGGCCGATTGAGCTGATTTTGGTTTTAAAATGTTTGTCGTAGTCCAGGGTAGGTCTAAACGGCAAATAAAGGAAAAATTGCCGGGAACTTTTTTTACCAGTGCGACCGCTAGTCTATATAAATAAAAATGTATTGTTGTTCGTTAGTCTGACTAAAACTCGAGAACGGCTGAACGGATTTATCTTATCATAGTCTTGAAATGTTCGTGGAGGTCTAGGGAAGGTTCAAAGGCGAGAAAAAATCGAATAATTGCCGGGTTTTTTTTTTAATAAAAACCCGTGCGAAGCCGGGACGGGCCACTAGTTTATTATAATGTGGCGGAAATGTGTTGTAGTTTAGGTTCGGCTGATAACTAATAGTCGTTAACGGACTAGCTCTCATTCTGTATTCTAATAGCGAATTCACTAACAGGGGCCAGTTGACCCATCAAGGCCCGAGAGGCCCGGTCTACTAAAGAGCCCGCTATTCAAAAAATATATACATTTAAAAATAAAATGTACCATCCTGTGCAAAATGTAGTTATTTGAAGTTCACCAAAGAAATGTGAATGAATCCAGCTGGGATCTTTTCTTAAAAACGTTGGTATAGATAATAGAACAATAGAAAATAATCATAAAATGTTAATAATGTTATACATGAAGAAAAATATTATGCGACAAATTAAGAACTTCCTCCATTTTTTTCTTATAAAAGTATTATGTATACTTGCTGTCCCGTTCCGGCTTTGAACGGATACAAAAACCACCTTCTATAATCACGTTACCTATGGCTAAAACCGCATAAAGCACGGTTCAGTAGTTATTGTGTTACCCGGACATAAAGAAAGACAGACGCGGCGGACTTTAGTATAAAAGTATAGATTATTCAAGTCAAAATTAAATCCACTGAGTAAACTATAAATAATCTATTTTTTATCCACAAATAATTTTGATTTCGTTTAGCTGAAAATTTTATAGAAATCTTAACCTAGAAATTTATCGGTCAAGTGTTTTGAGAGCTCTCGAATCGGCCTACTAAATCTTTGTCTTGGAAATAAAAACCGCATTTTCTTTGAGAAACTAAGACACGGTTCAGGAATATTATCCAGGCCAACACTGTGCAGTGTTGGATAATATTCTATGTATTCACCTACTGCTAGCTCATACATTTTCCCGCGGTAAACAAAAACTTTTAAATATTGGGATTTATTTACCTGCGAAAGCGGAAATATACCGCGGTAAATACCCTTTGTGTTATTTCGATATATAAGCTATATTATAATTGTGAACTTTCATCAAAATCCCTCATCTTCTGTCTTGGGTTAAAAATCGTAAGTTTTATATATTCTAGCCTCGGCATCTAATCAATAGACGTTTCTTAAAGCGATGCTAATTTACTAACAATTTTGAGAACTTTAGCGTCCGATGTCTCCCAAAGGAAACATTACCCGAACTTCTAAGTTCGCCTTCGCTTCTGGAATAACTCAGCTTGATTATTATGAGGAATGCCTATGTCCACCCTGTTATAATGATAAATTATAAATAAATAAATCATTTATTTCAGGCATCTCAGGCCCATATAAACATATACCTTCCAGACAAGCATACATACAAATATACCTATACTATTTAGATTTATAACGGGATATTTACCATGATTGATTGTCTTTTGAGTTTCCCGATATTTCGGCACAGTTACATGCACCATGATCACGGTTGAACTGAAGCTGCAGCGAGTAACAGTTTAATTGGCAGACATATCCCGTTATAAATCTAAATACATAGTATTGAAAACCATCATAGTTGCTAAGTTGTATTTCTTTTATACTAATCATCATGTCAGTATCATGGAATCTTCTGTCACGGCGGTGTCGCCTTGCAGTGTAGGCGACCGATGAGCCGTCGCAACCGTTTTGGCCGAACGGGGTCACCGTTCGGCCAAAACTGTTATTCGTGGACAGATGTTAAGTGAATAGAAGTGATAAGTAACTGTTATCATTATTGCAGCCGTAGGACGTGCACGGGTCTGACATGGCCTCTCTTATTTATAAGATAATATTATGATAACAATTTCATATAACACACATAATTATAATACGAATCGACTTAAAAATATTTGACAATGGATGTCTACCAGACAACTCGAATGGATAAGATTGGAAAATACAATTACATAGTTGGCTATGCATAGATTTCCATTGCATTTTTTTACTTATCCGTCTGAGAGATATCTGACTTTATAACTTGGTCCTTGCCTCTGGAAACCGGCTTAGAAATCATGACTTTATGCTTTGCCGGCGTAATTATAGATTTTTCGGTGATAAATAGAAGCTTTTGTCCGTTACTGATACCACAGCTAAGTCCGTGCCAAATTGACTCAAATCAGGCTTTTCTCGCAATAATTGTATTCGACCGCGCCAAAAATATTGCCTTTATGTTAATATGATGTTAGCTATATTTTTGAGTGAGATTCAACAAATTCCACTCAGTTTTTTATGCATGAAAAACCAATAAACAAAACATAAACATTACAATATATATCCTTACAGACTTTCGCGCTTAGAATATTAGAAGGATATCCGTCCGTGAGTCGGTATAACGGTTTAGGAGTAGGTAACTCCTTTTACTATTCGCACATCTTCTTCTATGAGTCAACTGCTTTCATTACTTTGTTGCATTGCAAACTCATTTTACTATAACTCGAGCATCTACGTCTATGAGTCAACTGCCTTTACATTACAAAAACATCTCATCTCGATGAATGTTTTCTTACTCGTAATATCACGCTATGGTTACCCAATGTAAGGTGACAAAAACAGAAGTAATATCCTGACATGGCATTACAACCCCTGCCCCACTAACAATAACGTCGATTTATCTTTAACCTTCAGCATCCCTACAAAAACACGCTTAACCCTTCAACTCATAATTTTATAGTAAATGGAATTTGAGCCTTATTTTATTTGCCTCAGGGTGCATATTCCATCAATCAGTAATCACATAAAACGTTAAGTTAATAGCATGCCATTTTCCACTTGTTTTCCTTTAGTGGTGTTATGTCATTCGCAGTGATAGTACTAAACATTTGTATGTAAATGCTCTATGAACCTTTGAGCATGTAGAGATGTGATTTTATCGATAGAAAATATCGATGAACATCACAGACATTTTAGCCGAGTTTTTTTTTATGTTTGTTATTTTTGTCTCTTGTCTCGTGTAAGTTGAAAAGAATATGTGTCAAAAATTACAACAAATATAGCAAAAGCGTAGAAGCCTACTTATAAGTATCTTGAAGTATTTGTCGTTGACTCTTATTAGCAACTTAATGTTTCCCTATTATGTGTAATTATAAAAAAAAAATCCTTTTTTTATCCCACTGAACATGGAGCTTGTATTTTCCTTCCATTTTTATCTGTCATACATCAACTCTCTCGACATTCATCAATTACAATATTTTCATCCCTTACAATTAACTGAAACAGACTCGAATACTTTGTCAATACAAATAATTACTGATGTCAAATATACTTTTTAACAAAGGTAACTTTTCTAACATAACCACGTAACAAAAGATAATTTCGTAACTTATAATTTACTTCTCAAGTAATTCAACGTGTTCATTTTAATAAGCGTAAGTGAGACGCATTAAATTTAATAGACATGCATAATCACAAGACATAATTTTAGTACCTGAGCTAGGCACGCACAGGATCAGGTTTTCGCTGAAACCCGAAATACAGACCTGAAATTATGTAAATTGTAGCGTGAGCTGGTTTTGTCATGTAAATTAACATATATGTGTTATTTTAGTGTTTTGTTATTCATAATGGAGATGAGTTGTTGTTATCTGTTTATTTGATTGGATTAGATTCACAAGGGACGAAAAATGGAGTGCCAATTAGAGGATATCATAAATTGTTTGACAATCACCATAGCATAGTATCTGCCATAGTTGAAAGCTCTAAGCGATCCTATTTTAAGGTTACTAGACATCTAATATAATTCATCATTAATATAATTTTGACCATGGGATATCCATTGCCGGACCTATCTATACATCCCTCAAAAGTATGAGGGTTAGACTATAACCCACCACGCTATTCGAATGCGGGTGTCTGTTATACATCACATACGTCTCATATTAAAATACAATTATGCTCAGACAAATATATAGCATAGATAGATTTCCAGATCGATTGGAAGATCTTGCATGTAACTCATTTTCATTCTAAAAATGTACAGCCTCAACAAGCTACCTATTTTCTCGCTATAAGGCGAACTGCGACCAAGCATTGTTACCAAATCTCAATATATAATATGAACTCATTACTGCAATTAAACGATATCGATGTAAAATTAGCACAGCCCTATGAAAGGTATAACACTGCAAACAGCATGGAAGCTCGCCAAGATATCGTAAAAAAGGCCCCTATAAAACCAAGCCCTGAATATCTGTAGCCCGATGTGCGAAGGCCATATCAAATGGCCCGTATATGGCCCGTATGGGCATAGGGACACCTTGCCGAGCCTTTATGGCCGTCGTTAAGACGCAAGCGTAGTGGTCGCCCGTGAAATTTCAAAATACCCTCCGTTTTTCGCTTGATAACACTTTAGGGGTTTAAAAGCGAGTTTTTTATGTTTATTTTATATTCGCTATCAAGTTGTTCGCTTAATCAGTGTTGTAAAATATGAGAGTTATGTGTTTGAAAGGACTGAATGTTGTAAGGATTTCAGAGATTATTTGGTAAAAAGCTCCATATAATTTTAAGTATTTTACATTTGATCTTATCCATATAAAGCAAGCTACAGTCAGGTTACAGGGTGGATGCAGAAGGTGTCCAATCAAAATAATTGCAAGTTAATGAGGAGAAATTTGTCTAGCAGACGATTGTCTACGGCTGAAACAATAAATAATACATTTGAAAATATAACACAGAGAAAATAATTAGAATTATGGAAACCAAAGCAATATAAACATACTATAAAACTTTCCCTAACAAATAACTATATTATTTCCCTAATTGCTTTCAGATAATTTCCGTCCTTCAGAGACAAACCACACTAAATCAACCATAGACAAATTTTAATCAACATGAACTAACTCTGAACACTGAATTCATTAATTTCGCTCAGTTTCAACTTCATGCATTTGAACGATCTAATAATTTAACTACGTACTCTAAACTAAATTCAAAACATTATAATTTGGTTGCAATTGCTTTCTAGCCGAAAGGACAAAAAAGGCATGTAATATGGCCAGTTGGGCGTCAACGTAACGTAAATGGGCCATATCAAAGAGATAATCTATTTGGCCATGTCAGTGACATTTGTTCTAAATATCCTGCCAAACCTTCTTCAACACCTTTGCAGCCATTTCCTCACTAGAAATCACAATAGCGCTTTAACAATTCAACCTGCTCAGCTAAATACCTAGGCCTTGTTCAAATGCAAGAGAATCTGAACTCTGCTGCCGTTGAAATACAATTGAAGTTGGTAAATGCACTTCTAATGAAGCTGGCAGTCTAAGAACATATCTCTTAAGTTCAGTAAGATCGTGCATGTAAGTGACTTAGCAGTTAGTTCTGAAGACACACGAGAGGAAATTTCAACGGTATAAGATGGGTTTAACAATGCAATGGAGAACTTGCAACGGAATTGTTCTAACTAAGAATATATTGAATATATGTTTTTATACAACAAAGAAAGATTTTAATGGATTTTATTTAAGTAATATCTATAACCGTTAGCTTATAGAAAAGATTTATACTTAAACCGACTTAAGTGTAAATTATGACTAACTATTATAATTAAAACCTTGGATAAGGGGGTTTTTCTTAAATTTTAAATTAAGTTTTATATTCTTATTCGTTAGTGTTCTGAAATACATTAAAATAAAATAATTACCTCCGCACAATCGGCGCAACATCATCTAGCCCCGTGGTAAGCTCCAAGCTTGTTACTTGAGTCTCAAAATGATGTGTGTGTTCCAGTTTACAGTGTTACCGTCCGTCGTAAATTTTTCTAATAAGATCACTCATCACCATCATCATCACCCTATTAACGTTCCCACTGCTGGGACACAGGAACTTCTCTCTTGACGGGAGAGATTAGGCCTTAATTCACCACGCTGGCCAAGTGCGGCTTGGTGAATGTCACATGTCCTTCAAACTCTTTAGAAGTTCTCAGAACATGCCGGTTTCCTCACGATGTTTGCCTTCACCGTTAAAGCACGTGTTTAAAGCGCACATAAATTTCTCAAGAAGAAAAATCCAGAGGTGCGTGGCGGGGTTTGAACCTTCGGAATGAAAGTCGAGTGTCCTCCCACTTAGCCAACACGGCTTTTCGGCGGATCACTCATTCATTCGCTTTCAATAAAGCCCTGTTAGTGCCGTGATACCATCATTGCAGTATCGTGTCTCGGAAATTCGCTGATGCTCATAAAATGTTAGTTCCTTCCTTCAATTTTACGCGCACTTACGTACAATACGCCTTGAGTTATTTTTACGACAACCATCTTTCCTATTTCATTGTCGCCGTAGTAAAACTTAATGATAGTCTAAATGATCTTGGGGCATAAAAAATGTCTCCTAGAAATAGATTTTATGCGCTGTCTGCACGATGGAGATTCGTCTATTCAATAGTTTTTTTCTATAGAAGTTATATTCATCATTATCTTTTCAGGCGTGGAACTACGATATATGTTTATTTATTGTAGGAAAACTTACTAATCTTCTATATAAATAAAAATGAATTGTTGTTCGTTAGTCTGATTAAAATTCGAGAACGGCTGGGCCAATTAAGCTGATTTTGGTTTTAAAATGTTTGTCGTAGTCCAGGGTAGGTCTAAACGGTGAGCAAATAAGGAAAAATTGCCGGGAACTTTTTTTACCCGTGCGACGCCGGGGCGGGCCGCTAGTACAAAATATATATAGCTAATAACAAGTTTTCACGACTAAAGACATCTCAATACATTCAATAAAAAAAAAACTAATCATTTATTTAAAATTAGTAGGTACATTTTACTTATATTATGATTTTTCATTCAATAAATGTTTTGCATTTAAACAATTAAAAGGATTTTTATTAAGAACAGACTATGTAGTTGGTTGTTTGACAAATTCCAAACTATGATACATATACATATGCCTATATTAGGCGAGCACAGTTATCATCTGTCTATCTCGTTAGTCTCGTCGGAATATGAAATAAAAATAAATTTATCTGTGGTGGGTTTTGCCGATGCCTCCATTCTTCTTCTTCGTATATCGGTTTTACCAGTCGACTCTGTCACACCCACCAGAGTGGGTTATAGTCTATCCCACTTATTTTTTGGGGGATGTAGATGATATGTCTCAATGCCGAAATTATGAAAAAAATATCTCGAGTGTCTAAAGTAAAAGCGCTCTGAATAGTCAAACTTATAATAATTGAAATCGTATAGCTAGTCATAAAGACTAGCATCTAATAAGTATGTTTTCTATTGTTTCAGGTAAACATCAACAACAGGTTAAAAACAATAGAATCAGTACGTGGTAGAACTAACGGGTAACTATTGTTGGCTACACTATTTGTGTATGTATATGTATAATTAATATCATTATTTCTTTATTGTACACAGAAGCAATTCCAAATGTTAGTATTAACATAGGTCATGAACAAATTAAAAATATAAATTTATTAGATTGTGGACATGAAATTGTTTTATAACTTTTCTTACCTTCGCCTCTGTTATTAAAATTTTACATAAAATATATTTACATAGCGTTACATAATATTAAAATAAAGTCGTTTACATTGAGATGTTTTGGACAACACGGCGAATAAAAATACAGTTGTGAACAATGTAAGTTATTTGAGGGGAAGGCTTTTATTCATAATCTGTTGATATGTTTTCAGCCGTTTCTAAGCTTTGTCAAACTCAAACTAGGGAAATAAATGATTTGCATCCTACGTAAAACCGAGGCTTTAGCATAAATACATTAAAATTGGACGATATAACATGATAGAAACGATGTATTTGAAAATTATCACAAAATCCGTATGTTTTCAAAGCCAACGAACTTAATGTACTTTGGTACAAATGAATTTGAAACACCTTCTGTTCTAGACGGCAAATTTATGGTGATGTGTATGAAAAGTTATAGCACTTACATTCAATATTTCATGTTATAGCCAATTATATGTAATTTATTAAGCACTATAGTGAAATAGCGCCTTTAATACTATTGATTTAATTCCTAACGGCAGATTAAGTTGTGGTTTAAGCGATTATAGGCTTATTTCTCAAAATCCTAGTAAACTATGCAATGGTTAGTTACATATGAGAATTATAGGATTCAGTAGTGAGTTTTGTCAAGAGCTATATCGCTTTGTCATGTGTGTCCGATCGAAATAGCTGTACTTTTTAACAATTGCCTAATTTTACTCGGATGGTGAAATTTTTACCAAATTTCATTTAAATCGGTTCAGTAGTTTTTGTTTGAAAGAGGAACAGACAGACAGAGCTACTTTCGCATTTGTAATATTAGTATGGATGGATATTAGATGTCTAGTACATGTAACACAATCTCAGATCTTACCACGGGGCTGGAAGTCGTGTGGATTGTTCGGAAATATTTATTTATTTATTATATTTATATATTTAGTTGTTTTGATATACAAACATGCCTTTTGGCCTACAGAATGCCTCTGGTATTTTACTCAGCTCTGTTCTCTTGGAGATAAGCCTTCTTTATTATAGCCGTGTAGGTGATCACAAAATACTCGCCTACGTCTAACCGTAAATAAAATTGAATGTCTTAATACGATATGGAGCAAGTTTTTAGGGTTCTACTATATTTTCCTCTACTATATTTCTGGCCCGTACAAATACACAGACGTCACGCGTTTTAAGAAATCATTTTTTTTTAATTGCAAAATGTGAATATACTAATGAACTCCAGGTGAGCCTATCTCATTCATATAAGATTAATTTAAGAAATAATTCGTAGTAAAACCTATTTTTATTATTAAAATTTGAACTTATTGATGAAACTGTCATCTTAATTCTAATTTTGACAAATACCATACATCGTAACCGTACCTCATACTAAATGAGGAAACCATACAAATATCTTAGGTACTAAATTATTTAAAACCCCTATTGTCGCCGTAAGTAACAATACGCATTTTCGAAGATAGCTTGATTGAATGCTACTGGGTCTAATTAAACTGGTCAAATAAAATGTCTTATAGCTGAAGCACTTCTGCAGATCTTTCAATTCATTTATTACAAACAATTCTCTTATCTCACAATTCTAAAATAGCTCTGAGGGCATCACCGTCTAATTTAGGGGCCTTCTAATACTTTATTTATAAACTTACTTAGCATTAATTAATCTTGTTTGTTTCCTTTTGTACGTAAATAGATAAAAAAGTCAACAACCGGAAATCGATGGTTTAAATTTGACCCTTTCCAAGTTTATTAAATTTAATTCCATTAAATGAAGTTCTTTAAGTCTGTTAATGAGGTTCCTAATTAACGTGTCTTTTGCTAAAAAACTTTTGTATTAACAATAAAATAGTTGTAAAACGTTTGTAATTAGGATTCATGAAAGGAAATGTGGTAATATGGCTTTTTAGTTTACCTTGCCATAAGTTTTATATTTATAGTGCCTGATTTGTTTTCTTGCACGCCCAGGATCACTGGTAGAGAATGCTTCTAGCATTAAGTCCTCCTCTGTACATTGTCTTTTTGTGCACAAAGTATAAATAAATAATAAATAATGTGGCGGCCATTTTGTTTAAATGGCGGGCGGGCGGAATTTTGTTTGTGGCTTTAAGTAATAATTATTGTTGGACACTTCACAACAGCACCTAGCCTTGTGAGCTATTCAGAGCTTGTGTTGGCGCGCGTCATGTCGCGCTGCTGTGCGACGATGCCGTATAAGGTGAACGTCACGAGTCGCGCGGCAGATGATACCTAGCTTATATGCGGCTTGAAGCTTAAGGTTTCCCAAACAACATCTTAGCAATCGAGTGCATTAATAATAATAATAATAAATCATTTATTCACAAAGACATGGTTTACATAATTGGGTGATAGAAAAAAATAGAATAGAATAGAAATTGAATATTATAATGACAGAAAAATCTACCAAAATGTCTAGGTCTTATCTTAAATAACAAAAATAAACAAATTACAAAAAAAAGAAAGAAGAAATACGTTATGTCAAAGTGATTAGTCAAAGAATTATTTTTGACTAATCACTTTGACTTAGTATTGTAGTTTGAATTAGTACTTGCCATCTGGAAAATGATATACACGTTTATGTCCATGTTGTACCTACCTACACCAATATTGTTATAATAACAACATAAGAGATGAAAGCTGAGTAGTTCTATTCGCTTCTCAACTCAGTGTAAAAAATGTAAGCGAACTGTCCAGACAATGTTATTTCCTTGATTATTCTTAGTTTTTATTTAAATTAGCTTTAAGTTGACCTGTCTATGTATGCATATGCTACATACATTTTGCGATTCATTTTTAAACCCCGACAAAAAAAGAGGGGTGTAATAGTTTGACGTGTCTGTCTGTCTGGGACATCATAGCTCCCGAACGGATGAAGCGATTTCAACTTAGTTTTTTTGTTTAAAAGGTGAGTCTGGCGCGAGTGCTCTTAGACATGTTTCATGAAAATCAGTTGTGCCGTTTAATAATTGTGGGGGTTAGAGTGGGGAAGGAAAACCGAAAATCTGGAAAAATCTCGAGTGGGGTATCAAATAAAAGCGCATTGCGTGAACATTACACATTATTATGGTGTTTTACTTGTAAGGAAATTGAAGGATTCGAATCGGGGGTTTTTCTTATATTTTAAATTTAGATTTATTATTTATAAGAAGATTAAGGTAAGAGAAAACATACTATTGATTGCAATGCTCAAATTGGTGTAACCGACAACAAACATAAACTTGGTTCGGGTCAATTGGTGTAACGTTAGTTTTTTGAAGAAAGTTGGATTTATATTGGTGTATGTGTGGTTATAATTTTTCGTTCAAGCTAAGAATTAGTGTAAGAGCAATGCTGGTTTGCCAAGATACATACACCAACTTAACCTTCTACGGTCATAGGAATACAACAATTCGACTTATGTAAATGGATCACATACCTACTCAGTTACAACATAATTTCGACGGAAGTCTGCAAAATTCACAGTTAAAATATGTAGCGTAACTGTATTTCTTTTAAGCTAGAATACTATTATTATGCTATGCGAAAGAGCAGAAAAAAACTAAAAAAAAGGTGTGTGTGTGATTGACACACGGTAGAAGTGAAACTTTATTACATCGACAAAAGAATGAGATGAATAAAAAAAAATACTGTGCAAAAAGATTTTGTTCGGGCGGTCACCCATCCAAGTACTGGCGTTCCGGAAAGTTGCTTAACCTTGTTAGCGTTTAAGATTGGCTTCCATGACGTATTTCCGTTGCATCCGGTCTCAAATCACAACGATTCTAAAGGAGTTTCACTTCAAAAACTGTATACTCAACTTATTTTACGTGTTTTGGTGGTTAACCCAATTGAACCTGCAACCGACGATATGTACAATATCTATGCTATATGCTAGGGTTTATTTCTGAAAATAACTTTTTGAATGGGATTAGTTACCTGTTAACGAATTATTAACTACTAACTAAGCGACAATTTTTTTATTTCCGCACACGACCATTCAGTATGGTGCCGACCCCGCGCGGCAGATTATTTCGTGATCTTAACCCCGCTTATTGTCACAAAACTATAATATCATGATAAGTTCTACAAAGTTGTAATACATCACTTTGTTATTTATTCAATAGTTTTCGCAGCATTCGCGATTAAAGAAAGATATAAGGTTTAATTTAAAAAAAAAATCGCTTATTGTCACAAAATTATAATAGTTAGAGATATGATGTAACGACGTTTTTTGTAGATAATGATAAGTTCTACAAAGTTGTAATCCATCACTTTGTTATATATTCAATAGTTTTCGCAGCATTCGCGATTAAAGAAAGATTTTAGGTTCTTTTTTTTCACCATGGGTTACATTATCGGAGTTTGGTAAGAAATCATATTATTTTTGAAAACTAAATATAGCCTATGTCACTCAGGGATAATGTAGCTTTCGAATGGTGAAAGAATTTTTTAAATCGGTGCAGTAGTTTCAGAGCCTATTCGAGACAAACAAACAAACAAAAAATCAAACCTTTCCTCTTTATAATATTAGTATAGATTAAGAAAAATGTAGGTATTATACCTCTATATAAAACAACCTTTCCATTAATTCCGTTATAAGCATCCACCATTAACCCTCGCTCTAATGTCAACCGTATCTAAGGATAACAAAACATGTTTTTATATAATTTTTATGCATCAACGGTGAATCTATAAAACTTATTTTCCGTCCAGAATGCGCGCTGTTCTAAAAAGTGCCGGAATTCCTAACATCAGCTTCCCAAACATGCAAAGTTTTCCCTGAAATTCGGTAAAATTTGGCGAAGTTTCGAATATATTGATATTACTTGCATGCAAACAAAGAGGTTTGCTTCGGGATGAATTTTATTGTAGACTTTCCATAGGGGGATATATTCTTAGTTTTTAAGATTAGAGTATTTTCAAAGACGTGTTCTGTAAAAGTGTTTATGCATTAGGGAATAAGCTCGTAATTTTTACTGCTTAAATCCTAGTTATTTAATTACCATAGCTATAGGACATCCAAAATATAAACCATTAACCTAAAAAATATAATAAAATTATCTCCTTTTAAGTTTGTCTCCACTTAAAAGCGCACATTTTGACGCACTTTACTGTGACTTCAAGCTACCAGTGTTCGAGACAAAACGTTTAATAATAATTTAATAAAGTGTTTGTTACAGAAAAATTTATATTATAAGGTTGGATGGAATCCAATGCAATTTAACGTCACCCTTTTAGTATAGGAGCTACATATAAAAAAAGACGACATATCACAAAATCAGCTGACCTAAAATTCTTACTCTCCAAACGTTGCTAGCTCCTGTACCATTTGTTTCTGTCAGATGTTTTGGAAATTTGCGAGGAAATATAAAAAATAGTTACTTTTGGATGATTAAGTCTCACTGTGAAGTGATGATAAACTTAAAATAGTATTAGTAAAGTATGTATATAGCTTAAAGTATTAACGAAGCCCTATATCCAGTAATGCACGCCCTACAGCTGCAATCATAATGCTGAAACTAGTCTAAAGCTAATTCAACAACAAAGCTAATGTCTAAGCTTTGCCTAGTTTTATTATTATCAACCTAGTTTTCAGTGTCGACCAACTTTTCCTTTTAAAAGTTCTAAGGCCTATTATTATACTGTGGAACTTTCTGACATTAGTTAGGTTAAAGTTTTGAGGCCAATGCTATATTGGTTGTAGACTAAAAACTGATGAAGCATCTTTTACTGGCAAAGTGGTGGAAAAGTTAGCATGTAGTGATCAGTGTTTGTAGAACAAAAATATGGCTCTGCTATTATTTCCGGAGATAGCCCATTTGAGTTCAAATCAAGAAACGCCTTATAATTCCTTTAGATGGTCGGATGATTAGATATAAAATAAATAAATAAATATTTCCGGACAATCCACACAACAACATCTACCGTGCATCTATTTGCGTGGAAATATAAAAATAGTCACTTCTCGATGGTTAAGTTTCACTATTAAATTATGATAAACTTTATAAATAATTGCTGAAGTATGTTTTTCATACAATAAAGATTACGGAAATAGTAAAAAACCCCCGAATTCAATGCCAATAATTTCCTTAAATGTAAAACAACATAATATTAACATTAACATTTAAATTAATTGTGATATTAGTTATTATTATATTTTGAAAAAGTTGTGGCACTGGGCAACCACGTTAAAACCCTTATTGTGACTTATAATCTATATTATCAATAAATTACTATTATTACTATTATTATGTAAATTGGACGCGATGTGCTTTCATTTGATACCCCACACTAGTATGTTTGCAGATTTTCGGTTTTCCTTCCCCACTCTCACCCCCATAACTTTTAAACGGCTCAACCGATTTTCATGAAACATGTCTAAGAACACTCGCGCCAAACTCAAGCCAAACAAAAAATTGAAATCGCTTCATCCGTTCGGGAGCTATGATGTCCCAGACAGACAGACACGTCAAACTTATAACAACCCTCATTTTTGGTCAGGGGTTAAAAATAAGAATAAATTTCATCATCAGGGTGATTAACGTTCCCACTGCTGGGACACAGGGACTTCTCTCTTGACGAGAGAGATTAGGCCTTAATTCACCACGCTGGCCAAGTGCGGGTTGGTGAATGTCACATGATCCTTCGCACTCTTTTAAAGTTATCAGAACATGCCGGTTTCCTCACGATGATTGCCTTCACCGTTAAAGCACGTGTTTTAAGAATATAATATAATCAATAATCTAATCTAATTAAAAGTAAAGGCAAGTACCTACATATTCTCTTTATCTCTGTTAATGATAAAGTAAAATAATTGGTCGGTCCCGTGTAGCAGACCTTTTAGGCTTAAATAATGATAATAGTTTTAACAGATTATGACGTAGATAAACAACAATTACGACCACAAAATGGCGGAAATACCAACAATACGTCCCGTCTCCTTTGTCGCTGTTATTACGCAAATCAGGGCAAGCGCGAGTACGTTGTATGCATCATCGCACAACCATAGACTATTGAGGAGAACTGGTTTAGTTAAGTATTGGGAAGAATAAACTTACATACCCAAGTCTCCATTTTATCGTTTCCACTGCTGGGAAACAGGGACTTCTATCTTGACGAGGGAGATTAGTTTGAAAATGAAACGGTGCCGGAAATGGGTTCAAGAAAGCTTCCTAATAATTTTATTTTATACAATAAAATACAACAAACAATATTCGTTTGTCCTCTTCGTCCTTTTTATTTATAATATTAATTTAACTTGAAATTTTTGTTTATTTCAATCATACCGAATTAATTTTCACTTAAATGTAATTCTTCACCACGCTGGCCAAGTGCGGATTTGTGAACGGTGGTTTTGTATTTTTAATTAACTGAAACAAACTGAAATCATGAAAAAATTAAACCCAACTGCGTCATTACTTTTTTCGGAATATTTACTGTCTCTAAGCCTTTAGACAGTAAAATTCAAATATTACAATCATTCTCAAGTTATAATTATTGTAACGCAACTTTAAATCGATATATATCCTAACTGTTCAATTGGATCGAAAAATATTTTAATAAAACTAAAAAAAATTTGAAAATACCTTTTCAACGACCCCTCATGATATAGTTAATTGACTGATTTTTTTTATTTTTACAAAATGGCGTTCATTAGTTGCCATATTGAATGTTCACTGTCTATAGTGGCACTAGGCGGACTAAGTGGAATCGATCGAATAGTGCTACATAGGAACAGACATACATACAAATATATGGTATACTGCTTCAGTGGCGCGGTGGGCGAGGGTCCACTTGCGGCGCAAGAGGTAGCGGGTTCGATTCCCGCCGAGGGTGAAAGTGTTTGTATGTTCTGCAAGCACTTTTTTATTGGTTTAATATTTATAAAAAAATATATATGTTTGTCTACTATAATAAGTATATCAGATGTCTAGTACCCGTAACACAAGCTTAGAGCTTACCACGGGGCTGTTGTATAAATTGTCTGGAAAAAAAATCTCTATACTCTACTTCTCTCTCTCTTGATCATTATCATTTATTATTACTACGGGGATAGATGTTGTTGTGTGATTTTCTAGAAATATTTATTTATTTATATGATAGGGTTCAATAAGCTTGAGGGATGGATTTTCCTGGGGTTTTGTCTTTAGTTTTCATTTACTATATTAATTACTTAGCACGGATGCTAAAACCTGCCTCTTGAATCATTCTATCTATGGCTAAAACCTCATTAAGATCCGTTTAGTAGTTTTAGAGTTTATAGCGAACATAAAGATAGAAGGAGCGACAGACGTGGCTCAGGACTTTATGTATACTATAAATTTATGCTAGGTACAGTGACCTGCAAAATCATCATCATCATCACCCTATTAACGTTCCCACTGCTGGGACACAGGGACTTCTCTCTTGACGAGAGAGATTAGGCCTTAATTCACCACGCTGGCCAAGTGCGGGTTGGTGAATGTCACATTTCCTTCAAACTCTTTTAAAGTTATCAGAACATGCCGGTTTCCTCACGATGTTTGCCTTCACCGTTAAAGCACGTGTTTAAAGCGCACATAAATTTCTCAAGAAGAAAAATCCAGAGGTGCGTGGCGGGGTTTGAACCCACGACCTTCGGAATGAAAGTCGAGTGTCCTCCCACTTAGCCAACACGGCTTTTTTTGACCTACAAAATAAGCTCCACAAAATCATATAATCAAATAATCAAATTGGGTTCGATTTACGACGAGTGACCATATTTTGTACGATCAACAATTTCTGGTTTCGGGTCTGATGATTTCTAAGTATCATACGAATTTATTTACAAAAAAAATAATCGATGTATATCAGTTACCTAAAAGCAACAGTACCTACATGCTCTGCTTAGTTTGGGGTTAGGTGACGCTGTGTGATACGTCCGTATATTTAAAACCGTATAAATATTTATTTATTTAAGCAGTTAGAATCATCATAATATTGTGTGCACCCAAAGTGACCAAAATATCTCACTTCTATTGTTTCATATTGATCTAAGTAGACGCAGTGTTCAAAATGATTTATGCAAACAAAGCTTGCAAAGATAGCATATTAAATATAGCACACTCTATAAGACGATAAATTTGAAACTTTGTTAGCACAGATAAGTTTGCTCAAAAACTTTGGTTGTTTAAAGTTTTGGTCCGGTTTAAAATAATCTGAATAATAATAGTTTTATAATTATTTTGGCTTCACTAGACGCTTATATCAATTTTGACGCTGACTGTACAAATTTCACAGACCGTTTTGTACTGAAATAACTGTTGATATTTTAAGGATTACTATTATTAAGACTTGGAATAGACAACATTTTTTTAGGGTTTCTTAATCAAAGGGTAGAACGGGACCCTATTAATAATAATAATAATTCTTTATTGCGCACACAATTATAAAACAAACATAACATTAATATTGCGACTATTGCACCAGGCTGTAGCTCATGCTAGGAATGAAATTTCCAGGGATGGTGTAATTCTGCTGCAACTATAACAAAGAACTAAAAAAACATAGTAAATACGTATTTACGGGGACTCCCATACAACAAACGTGATTTTTACAAGGTTAAGCAAAGCACTGACAGCAAACACACACTTTTTACAATAACAAAAATGTTTTAACAAATTTTAGTGTATAAACTGTACACGTGACTAGGTATTGTATGATTATGAGTCTATCTTACATTTTTTTTATAACCTATAGTGTCCCCCTGCAAGGCAAAGGCTGTTAATATTTCTTGTTAATATCTGATATATTAATATATTATGTTAATATCTCATAATTTCCAAATTTTTTTTGTTATATACCAGCTATTTAGAATTTCACTGTAACGTCAGTTTATAAAAAATGACACAGCCATTGTCGGCTCTGAAAGCGAACGTGTCTCTTAAACTATTGTGTACCCAGCGGAACATACGCCCAATTTATGTAAATTGAGCCTTAGGCGGTGGGAACAAGGCTGTTGAATATTGTAGTCTCAGCAATTTTGTATGAATACTTGTCGGGGATAGGTTTCCCAGTGTTTTTGCATTTTTTTGGACACCCTGTGGATGGTTTTGACTTATTTATTGGATGGAGTAGCTTTTTGACATAGCTGTGTTGGAACTGAATGAAAAGATATTACTTTTATATAATTATATCTCACCATCATTGAATCCCAACGAATATTGTAAATTCAAAAGTATTTTTTAGATATTTATTTACCTATGGTTTTTTTTAAACTAGTTTTTGCTTAACAGGTCGGTTTTTTTTATGCTAGATAATCCTTAATTTGACCACAATCTTACCTGATGTAAAGTGACGATGTGGTCTAAGGTGGGATATGATGACCTAGAAGTTACGGGCCAGCTCTGTTAGAACATACAAACACTTGACCCCTCGGTGGGAATCGAACCCGCTACCTTACAAGTCTAGCTTACTTTCGCCCAACGCGCCACTGTAAGCCAATTAATGATGATGTTAATAATTATGCTCAAATATTCAACCCGTTACAAGATTTTAAATACTTTCATGTTCTATTTATGTGCCTAAGAAATAGCTTAGAATACAAACAGTTACTTTAAAATCGCCGAACTTTTAAATTAATGGAAGGAACATCAAAGCGTTTCTCTAATTAAAAATCTTTAATTTATTACACGTATAAACCCCTGGGGTTCCGTCGTTAAACAGCTGATAATTGTCGCCGCGGGTTTTATGTTGATTATGCGGATTCCTAAATATTTACGTTTTGGGAATTAGAATTGAAATAAATGTATATGTAATTAGGAAGCGGTTTTTTAGTGATTAGAAACATTAGTTATTTTCTATTTACATAATTTGTTTATAGCCATTGTGATTAGAATAATAATAGATAGTCATTAATATTTACCCGCACGAAGCTATACCAATTAATAAATCTGAAACCTAAACGCAGTTTTACTCTTAAAACTAAAGCAAGTTACTCAATTCGATATTTATTAACCAAGTTCAACCATTATACATGTCAATTTGATATCAGTTAAGGGTAAAACGAATTTAGCCTGATATGATCGAGTGCATAGCCAATGGTGAAATCGGGGCTTTAATGTTAATTATTTTTTTATGCTAGATAAGCCCTTATTTGACCACAAGCTCACCCGATGTAAAGTGACGATGTGGTCTAAGATGGGGCATGAAGACCTAGAAGGAGATGGCTTCTCCGGGCCACATTACGAAACACGAAAATATCGCTTCACGCACTGGCCCAGCCCGGAGGGTGGTGACAAGCCGCGACAATCTACCTTCTAGGTCTTCATGCCCCATCTTAGACCACCGTTACTTTACATCAGGTGAGATTGTGGTCAAATGAAGGCTTGTCCAGAATATAAAAAAAATGGTGAAATTGGAGCTTATTTATTGTCAGGTAATTGTTTGATCTTGAATCCTTTCCTAGTATCACATTTTTCCGCTACAATCGCCATAATTATAGTCTCTACATTATTTGTCTAGGTAAATAAAATATATAAAATACTAGTCGACCCGACAGACGTTGTCCTGTCCCACGTCTCAAAAAACAATATCCAGTTGACCGTATTGTGAATCTAAACCATTCCCAGATCCCCTTGAACACACACAAACAATTTCATAAAAATCGGTCCAGTCGTTTGAGAGAAGTTCAGTGACATACACACTCACAGAAGAATTATATATATAAAGATATAAGTATATAACTGAAACTTTTAGAAATATTATAATTATATTACCAATTTAATTCTTAAATTATCATGGTTTTTAACAATATTATGATTTAAAAGGGTAACTGACGGTTTTTTAGTTTTTCGATATTACGACGCAAGCGCCATGATCCGTCAATAACAGAAAAAATAACTTTTTTTTTTCTGTTATTGACGTATTTGTTTTTTTTTAAGTTTTATGACTTGTTATTATAATCAAATTATAAGTATCTTCACTAATTATTATCTCTTAATATTTTATTCATACAACAATCACATAATACTCTCGAAAATTTACTTCTCGCTGCAAACACCAAACTCGTTCTTATGTTAAAGCTACCACGCAATAAGTCAGAATTCCTTCAAAGAATTACAATATTATATTAACAATGTAATTTTCAGCCTTACGATTGCAATTCCTGAACCGAATGATTTTATTATTAGAATAATTCTATTATTCGAGTTCTCGAATTATGCCGGTCTCGGCAAAAAGCTGAGTTCCTTTCAGTTCTTACAATGTGCGACATGGATCTAACAAATTTATTTATAAATTATATAATTTAAAGTTTTTATTATCATTTTGTGACTCAAAATAAATTTTATAAATTTATATTAGTAAAATATTATTTTAAAACCAATTATAAGTCGAACTTGTGTTACAATAGATACAATGAATGGAGAGACAGCAAACGTTAAAAAAATCTTTTTTGTTTATTTAATTTATAAATTACTTGCAGCGCCCCGCGATGTTAACTCGAAAAATGGATAAAGGGGGTTCGGTCATTTATTATGGACCCTGACCTACATGTCAGTCATTTAAAAAAAAAAAGTTTTTTTTGGACAGCGATGAAACGCATGTCAATAATATTTCACAGAGTAGGTAAACAAATAATAATTCTTCATCAACCTATTAACGTTTCCACTGCTGGGACACAGGGACTTCACTCTTGACGAGAGATATATGGCCTTAATTCACCACGCTGGCCAGGTGCGGGTTGGTGAATGACACATGTCCTTAAAACTCTTTAAAGTTCTTAGAACATGCCGGTTTCCTCACGATGTTGCCTTCACCGTTGAAGCACGTATTTTAAAGCGCACATAAATTATTCAAGGAGAAAAATCCAGAGGTGCGTGACGGGGTTTTGAACCCACGACCTTCGGAATGAAAGTCGAGAGTGCTCCCACTTAGCCAACACGGCTTTACGAAGCGGACTAATAAGTAAATTGTCAAAATGCAGTACTTTGTTATTCAAGTTTTCATTGCTTTTAGTAAAATAACTATGAAAATTTTGGTAACTTGATAAATAATATTTTATGCCGGACGGAGACAAATCCATTGAATTATACCATATAAATAAGCATAATTTTATGGAGATTAATTTGAAACTTATCAGTAAACTAATATGGTTCTTAGTTATGTTTGTATTGTTATTTAGTTAGTAAGTAAAACTGTTTGTTTTCCGAATAAAATAAAATAAATAAAAATACGTTAATCTTGTAACATTTAATAATAGTTTTTATTATTGTCATTATTATAAATTAGCTGTATATAATATCAACTGAAATCTGACTTATAAGATAAATTAATATTAGACATGTTAATTTGACCTAAACCTACGATATTTAATTAAGTCTTCGACCATCTTGATGTGTGTCAAAGAAAAATGAGAATTGGTATTTTTCGTCGCATTTACAAGTGTATGCAATTTGCTTGCACTTTGTAACATGTCACCCATAAAATATCTATTGAAAATACTCTCGCTCCTTCGCTTCGCTTGTCATAAATTGCGTCCCATTTGTATTCTGTCAGATCGTGTCGTATGGTTCTAAAGAAGCTCCTTTTGTTCGGTGCTTTAATGAAATCTAAAGGAATTATTTTTGTATCTTTTCTGCTCGAAGATAATTATTTGCAATTATTGGAAATTTTGAAGTAAGTTCTGTACTTGTGCTAAGTTAAAATCAATACTTTTTGTTCAGACGTTTGGTGACTTTTAATAATTTCCGAATTGGGTCAAAAAAAATGCTGTGTCTTGATACCTACAACCTGAGTGTCTTCAAGTCAAGAGTGAATAGGTACCTCATCCTCGTCACGTCCATCAGGTGAAATTTGTGGAGAAACAAATATCTATCCGAAAAAAAAAACTAGATTGCATAAGGTACTAGCTATACACGCCACGGTGCTTCTCGTGTTTTAGGATTTTCCGCGGCACAACGTATTTTTCCGCGGTATAAAATTGCCTTAAGCCGTCCTATTTTTTTAAAGATTTTTTCTGTGATCTAGAAAGTATCAAGGTACAAATTTTGTTACAAATCACACGAAATCGTTACGTTACGCGACACTTCATTGAACTGTACAGTCTTGATTTTACATTTGCAAGAAAAAAAATACGTGTACATTTTTTGTAAATAACTTTATTGAAGAAATATTTTTTTTAATAACAAGAGACAGATATGATTTACATAGGATATTGTGTAAAACCCAAGTAGTTCTTAACACTAACCTAAAAAGAGCCAAGCTCTCTTCCGCATATAATTAATACTTCAATAAGCAATTGAACGAATTAACCCTTAATTACAACTGTAATTAACAATGGCGATTTATTTCTTGTGATGGACCAATTCATTCACGCCACGTCAAAATGACGCTTAATTAATGTTTGTTTGTAAGTAATGTTTTAAAGGAATTGTACGCAAAAAATTCCGTTAAAAAATCAAATTACTATACATAATTATGCTGTTATGAGCTTTTTAGTTATAATTTACTAACTCTAGCTAATTGTTAACAAAAAATCTTAAACAATACAATACAAAAATATAACTGGATACATGTAAATATTCTGCAATAGCTTAGCATAATAATCATCATCATCATCATCTTCTTCCTGACCTTATCCCACATCACGTGGGGTCGGCACAACATGTTTTCTGCTTCCATTTCCCTCTATCACCCGTCATCTCAGCTAAGTATAATAATAAGAAAATAAAAATAAAAACAGAAACTTAATACAAAATTAGCAATATACATATAATTAGCGGCCTGCCCACGCTTCGCACGGGTAAATATTCAAAACAGTTTTCACGGGAATGATTCGATTTTTCTTACCGTAAAAACTATCTTCGGTTTTCTACGAACATTGAAAAAATTGCCCAAATTAGTCCATGCGTTACCAACAAATTTTGCGATTAATTATTATATCATAGATAAACTAAACTCAAAAATAGTCTTTGAGCCGTGTGTGCGTCTAGTGTTGACGACCTCTGTGGCTCGGTGGTCGAAGGTCCGACTTAGGCGTAGGAAGTTGCGGTTTCGATTCCTGTCGGGAGACCAGATTTTGAAAAATAAAAGGTATCTATATAGTTTATCAGTCACCCAACACCCATAGTACAAGTGCTTAGTTTGGTGGTTAGGTGATGCTGTGTGAGTAGTCCGGAAATATTTTATTTTTTTATGTTCTTTCCAAATCTTTAAAGAATCTGTGTGCTAAATTTCATTAACATCGGAACAGTAGATCCTGAAATACCCCTACAACGTCACAAACAACCTCACAAACTGTACTTCTCCATTATATTAGTATAGATATAAAATAACCAAGACACAGATTACTAGCGGTATAAATGTACATTGATCTCTCACCGTAAATAAACACTTGAACATACCTTTTGCGACACCAAGAATGCAATTAATCCAATCAATCACACCGCGCCGAAACTCATTACGGATCAAATCAACAATTTGACATTGAGATACAAAAAAATATATGTTATTGTCAGATGATTTCCGTTGGGTGATAAGTACCATCCAATATCTCTTCAACCTTAGAATGTCCACTATTAAACATGAGCCACACTTAAATAAATAACATCAATATAATAAATAGGGGTGTAGCCATTCTCGCTACACTTGGCAAGGGCAAAAAAAATTAACTACTACTTACGTTGGGCCGAACATGAATCACCAAACGCAGCGTAGGACGTCCATCAACCAAATTGACAAACGACTTGATGTAGGCTAGGGGTTTACGTTGGCCTGTCAGCCCGGCAGGCCGCTGCTGGCACAAATCATCAGACATATTTGAGGGAGGCCTATGTCCGGTAGGGGACGACCTCTGACTGAAATGATAAATAGCTCTTCGGTCCAGAAAAAAATAGGTTGAAATAAATAGAGTACTTCTGGGACCGAGCTTTATGATTCTTAATTACGCGTCACATTGACGACTTAATGAATTCCACTGTCACGTGAAATGAGAGTTTCCGATTGGAATGCAATCAAGGGTTAATGTTGTGAATTACTGATTGACATGTCAGGTTGACTGACCAATGGCTTTATTGAGTTCATGAAATGAATTCCTAGAAACGTATTAATAATGAGGTTTAACAACATAGACCAATGGATATTAGAAAGACAAAGCTGTTGTGGGTAGGTTGACACGTAAAACCGATTGCCGTTGGGACTGATAAGTTCTTAAATGTAGACCGCGGATTGGCAAGCGTATAGTAGGACGTCCATTAGATAGACAGATATCTTGGCCGAGAACACAGTGGTTGCAGGACTCTTCCAACCAAAATAACTTGAATCGGTGATCCTATATATATTATAAATGTCTTTATAAACAACGTATTTTTTGTCATTACACAAATTTAAGATGTATGAGCCAACGAAAAAGGATTTGATATTAAAAGATTAGAAAACTTAACAAAAGGATTATAAATATGTGTATGTAACTGTTGCTCACTTTTAAAATTTAATTAAATCTTTATATAAACCTACATGTACTTATATTAAAATACCTACTATTTTTTTATTTTTTTTACTATTGGTCGTATCTGACGCAAAATAAAGAAATGGATGTCAGATATACTAGCACCGAAACGCGTTACGTTACGAAATCACCCACACATAGGAAATTACCTTTTCAATTAGACCAATCTCTCTCTCTCTCTCTCTCTCTCTCTCAAGTTATAAAAACAATACACCGCAAACTGTCCTGGCAATTTGTCTACCACATAAATTGACCGGAATATCTAATTTTATGGGCGTTCCGGCCTAAGATCCTGTCCAATATACGGGCACGTAACCTACAATCTTGGCGCAAATGGCGTAATTCTGTGACGTCATTGTTACGCCTGTTATCTATGACGTCACAGAGGATCTATTATAGGGTTAGCGCACGTCAATTGGTCATAAATTGTGACTGGAGGTTGATTCGATTTCCGGTTTTTGTCGGACGCTCTACGGGTGGAATAAGCATGATGACTACTTAGAAAAAATGTTATTTTGTTTAGTCCGTTTGTTAGTCCCAAAAATTTACATACATAATGTTGTTCTTTATAAATTGAATAAGAAAGTGCAATGCAACATATATTTTTTGGAGGTTTTGTCTGTTCACGTCCGTAAGTGGTAACCCTCTGAATCCTTACACGTGACCTCCGGGTGGTGCTAAGAACAGTCTCTGGTGGTAGGCTTCGGCCGCGGCTTGTCACCACCCTCCGGGCTGGACCAGTGCGAGAAGCGATTTTTTCGTGTTTCGTAATGTGGCCCGGAGAAGCCATCTTCTAGGCCTTCATGCTCCATGTTAGACCACATCGTCACTTTACTCAGGTGAGATTATGGTCAAATGAAGGCTTATCAATAATAAAAAAAATAATAATAATAATCTAAAATCTTGACCTGAAATGGCAGCTGTTCGAGACGAGTGGAGGGAGAAAAGGGAGGCCTTTGACTGAGCCTTTGACCAGCTAGGCTATTTAAAAAAACGAAACAAAAAATGTTATAGAGCATCATAGTTCCGGAGAAATTTACTATGATTGCACTAAATACGTCACGCGAAACTTAGTGCAGTGTAACGTTTTGGTTTTTCGTTTTCAAGAAAAAAATACGGCTATATTTTAGTAAATAATCTATACAAACGCCTATTATTATTTTTTTGTCATCTATCATAAGCTATTATGAAATGGTGTTTAGATTGCAAAGCGGAATGTATTTCAAATATTTTGTCAATTTTTGAAGACCAACATAAATGATAAATTGCGGTGTATTGTTATTATAATTCCTTAAAAGAAGTTCGCAATTTCATAACCTTAAAATATTTTTTCAGAAATACCTATTGGGTTTCTAACCTTAAGTATAATTATTTTATTAAAATTTGGCAAACATAGAAAACAGAGTTTTATCTATTCATAGATTTTATAGCTAAGAACGGTTATTTTATTAAGTGCCCGCTTAGCGTTATTTTGATTTAATTTTGTATTTAATAATACTAAATTTCGAAACAAATGATATATTTATGTATTTATATCAAACTAGCTGACTTGGTGAACTTCGTATCACCTAGATACGAAGTTCCTACCTATATACCCAGATAGAGAAGGGTGAAAATTTATGGTTTCTGACGTGACGTCATGACTCAGTGACACTCGCCGGACTAAGAGGAATCGATCGACGTATGAATCATAAAAATCGGCCCACGCGTTTAGTCAGTATAGTGCTACAAAGAAACATACATACCACTGCTTGGCGTCGAGCAGTTAGGTAAAAAGAGGATTTGTTTTCTCTTTAGACTACAAAGAGACAAACATTTTTGACTTTAGAACACACATTCTAAAATTCAAAAACGTTTTCCTCGCAAAGAAGCACAATATGATAATGAATCTCCAAATCTCCTTCCCACCAATCAATGCTAGATTGTTCCAATTTTAAAATTCAAATCTTGAACATTGTTAGGCAAACTTGTTCGAACTTGCTCGAACCAGATTAAAATTGCAAACAAGCTGACAGTAGACGACGACAATAATCCTTTCGAGTTAGGCTGGATGTCCACTGGTCGAGTATAAAATGGTGGTGTAAGAAACTCTAGTTTAGTAATTCAGTAATTATTTATTCATTTACCTTAGGAGCTAATATTACACATAATTAATATAGATAATTTTAGCTGTTAAATAAACTTTAAGTTGACATGTTCATTTATGACCTGTGCTTCTAAGGTAATAAAAGTTTTGATTTTGACTTGGTTTCGTTAGACATGGTGATTTCTCTTCAGTGGCTGTTCAGGAGCCTTGTCAAATCTGACTATAAAACATTAACGATAAAATTGTATTGTGGGACAAAATTGTTATGCATGTGTAAGAAAGGAGTTAGTTTTTACAGAAAAAATTAAAAGGTTTAAAATGCTGTCAGTTACTTTCCCACGTAATGGGTTTTAAAAGCAAGAAAATTTATATTTTTTATATATACAAAAAATATAAATTTTTTAACCAATAAATAAAATTGATACCATTAGATTTGATTATTATCATTAGCATGTGGTCGCTTCAATTTACACACACGCTACAACGATTAGCTGTGCTAGCTAGCTAGCATAGTGGGAAACGACCCTATTATTTGAAATTTCACTTCCTATTCCCGTCCCAATTAGTAGGTTTTGTCCACCGAAGGCAATTTCACTATCTATGGTTTTAGAGACCTGACTTCCGGTTGTTTGACAATTAGAATGAATCTAGGTTTCCGTCACACAGGGTTGTCTGTGTGCATGTGCTACTAGATATCGGATAGGAGGCCATATTTGATTTAAAAAAAACTTATATCAATCGAGAGCGCTGAATCCTACTAGCCTAAAAATACTAAATGTGTGTATTAGTTGCAAAAACTACTGAATGGATTTTGATGAAACTTCACATTAATATATAACTTTTCGTTTCCAACGACTTTGTATCTACTATAATTGTTTTATTTCCATAGCCATATCAGTAATCTAATATGCGTAAAAAATAGGCCATTAATTTGTACTTTGATTGCTGAGAAAAACAACATTTTCACACCTTCAAAGATATTCAAAGACAATCAATAAATAAATAAATAATTGCTCTTTAATAATAACTTTATGTCTATTAATACTATAAAAATAATGATAATAAAGTTTACTTCATAGGTCGGTATTTTGGTCGGTGTTCTCATTATGATTTTCGGGAACATTGACCGCGTATGGAAACTACGAGAAACTAAATCCTGATTTTCGAAGTTTAAATAAATGTTTTGTTCTATATAACCTGTATATTATTATGCCGGAATGCAGTAAGGTCATTATTTCGATAGATTTAGGGTTCAACTTATTCGGTTATCTCTACTAACATGTGATTCCATGAATCGAAACTAAAAAGGATTTTAAACACCATCTTTGAGGCCTAAGCTTACCTCACGCATGGAAATTTCTAGAAACTGAAACCTGATGTTCGAAGTTCGAATCTGATAGATGTTTTGTTCTATAAATCTATAGCTCTATTCTAGCCTGAAGGCAGTAAGATCGCCTCACTAGAGTTAATCGAGTTGATCGAGTCGAATCTTGTCAGCTCATGCGGTATTCTCTAATAATAATCGATTAGATGTCCGCTACCGCAAAACAAAAATAAAATGCTGAAGATGATTCTAAATTTCGTTTTTAACCCCCGACCAAAAAAGAGGGGTGTTTGATAAGTTTGACGTGTCTGCCTGTCTGTCTGTCTGGGACATCATAACTCCCGAACGGATGGAGCGATTTTGTTTTCTTTTTTTTGTATGAAAGGCGAGTGTTCATTAGACATGTTTGATGAAAATCGGTTGTGCCATTTAAAAGTTATGGGGGTGAGAGTGGGGAAGGAAAACCGAATATCTGCAAATATACTCGAGTGGGGTGTCAAATGAAAGCGCATAACGTGCAGATTACAAAATAGTATGACTTTTTACTTTTAAGGGAACAAAGGTTTTTTAAATTGTAAATTTAGATTTTCATGTTATACTCTTCAGAGTTCTCATTATGAGTGTGAAATGAGTGAAACATTTACGGGAGAACCGGAGAAACTGAAACGGATGATGTTCGAAGTTTGAATGTGATATCTGGTGTATTGTCCTATGTAACTTATAGCTCTATAGTAGGTTACCAATCAAAGGCAGTGAGACCTCATTTCTAGATTAAATCGAATCAAGTCAGAGGAGAATTCTCTAGTAAAACTCGATTGTGCGCTTCGCTCGAGTCGAATGTTTTGTGTTCGATATTAATATCGATTTGGCTTCCGCAAAAGTCAAATTGAAATCAAACCATTTATTTCCTTCAAATCAAAGTGATCATTTGGACAAAATTATGCTATAAGTATAAATAATAAAAGTTGATTTTATAAATTAAAATTGACCTAATTATATAATCTGAAAATGGACGTAAGGTTGTCTTGGAAATATCTTAATTTTGTTTTTAACAAACAATTTTCGCTTCATAACTAGCATATTTTAAAATTGTCTATATGCATAGAGGTTAGATAAGTTTATGAACACAATAGAAGCTAATACAGTCCCTAGGGTTGATTGTCATAATTGCAAACTGTGTGATAATGATCTTATGATCCGAGTCATTAATCATAATTTATCAATTGATAAGTTAATAACACTATTAATAATACTTTAGCGTTGAGAGACTGTTTTGCGAGTTTCATAAAGCATAAGCATCATCAACATCTTTAACCTGCCTAACTAAGTAAGTACTAAACTCATTCTTAGGCTAGCCATTTATGACGCAAAACAGATAAATAAATAAATATTTCCAGACAATTCAAACAACAACATCTAGCCCCGTGGTAAGCCCTAAGCTAGATACTTGCTACTAGCTTGCGGTTACTAGATTATCTAGTATACACTTAATATAATAGTCATACAAATATAGATATTTTTTATTATACTTATTAAACACCCAGACCAAGGAGAAAGTGCTTGCAGAGCATACAAACACTTCCACCCTCGGTGGGAATCGAACCCGCTACCTCTTGCGCCGCAAGCTGACCCTCGCCCACCGCACCACTGAAACAAATGACTGAAAAACAACGCAGCCAAATTAAAACTGGAAATCTTCGAGGGAGGCTTATGTCCAGCGTTGGGCATTCTACGACTGTAGTGACCAGTGAACGCTTCAGATTTTAAGTGAAAACTTCTCATAGGACGATGATCTAGTTTTTTACGTAACGCGTAACGGTCAGTCTGTCTGGCATCCCGTACTCTCACGCATACGACAGCGGTAGACAACACCCTCTCACTCTATTTGAAGTAATCACTTCTTACAATTTTTATCCCCTGACCAAAAAAGAGGGTGATATAAGTTTGACGTGTCTGGATGGAGCGATTTCAATTGAGTTTTTTTTGTATGAAAGGTGAGTTTGGCCCGGGTGTTCTTAGACATGTTTCATGAAAATCGGTTGAGCCATTCAAAAGTTATGGGGGTGAGAGTGGGGTAGGAAAAATCTGCAAATATACTCGAGTGGGGTATCAAATGAAAAGGCATCACGTGCCCTAACTACTAAATATTATGGTGTTTTACTTATACGGAAATTAAGGCATTGGAATCGGGGGGTTTTCTTCTTTAATTTAGATTTATTTATTTTTTCTTATACCTATTTGAATGCATGTTTGATTTAATTAATCGTAATGTATTCGATTTCTAGATAATAGCAGGCACAGAATGTTTAAGATTAGTATTGGACGGAGTAAAACAAAAGGCTCTATAGGAGGTCTTTGTGAAAAATTACTACTATAACTAGAAATGAACAAATGTCTATATGAAGATTAATTTTAACTGCAATAATTGTGATACTTAACTCACGATTTAAATTTATTGAAAAATATTGTGAGTTACCTCTCAATGAAATACCTCTTAAAGTTTTCTCTGTTGTTACAGATTTATGTTCAGTGATGTGCAACAAGGAGCGAGCTAACAGACGGTAACATGGCGCTGTCCCGCTCTGTCGTATCGTGCATCCTGCTCTCTCTGCTGCAGAGCATAGAGAGCCAGCAAGAGATACTCATCGAGGAATCAGGTACTGATTATTCTAGAAATTTAGAACAGGTTAAATATAGTAAAGGAAATCAGGAAAGTGTTGGCCAAAAATACTCGCTCTATGCCGAGTTTTTGAGAGCGTTCTAACCCAATTTTTAACCCCCTACCAAAAAAGAGGGGTGTTATAAGTTTCAATCAATCAATCATTTCAATCAATCATTTATTTATTTGTCACAATAAAAATTACACAAAATACAAATGAATTCATGGGTTCCTGACTAGCCGCAGGCTTCTCCAATAAGTGTTACACTGAGTTATAATGCCAAATAAAGAATACAAAGACAGTTAGTAGTTTGACGTGTCTGTCTGTCTGTCTGTGTTTCCGTCTGTCGGACTGTCTGTCTGGGACAACATAGCTCCCGAGCGGATGGAGCGATTTCAATTTTGTTTTTTTCATATGAAAGGTGACCTCTGAAATAAATATATCATCTAATAGAGATAGAGAGGTCGTGTTATGGTTGTTAGGTGACTGACAAACAACTACAAAAATATTTTTTCTTTGTAAATACATAGATAATATAACATAATACATAGAAAACACCTAGACCCGAAACCAGAAATTCTAGATTGTACAAAATGCGTCCCGCGGAGGGAATCGAACCCGCAACCTCCTGCGCCTCAAGCGGACTTTCGTTCACTGAGCCACAGAGGTCATTGATAAATAACAAACTATAATATATAATATATCAACATACATTATAGTTAGGCAACTGAACATTTTGACCTCCACTCTAGGATTCCCTGTGCAGTGGAAGAGTGGAAGTTTATATTAGATAAGCCTTCATTTGACCTCAATCTCACCTGATGTAATGTGACGATGTGGTCTAAGATGGGGCATGAAGACTAGAATGTATGTATGTATGATGTTGTAGTGTGGATTATCGGGAAATATTTATTTATGTATATCGTGTAGATAGAGAGTGAGGGCATGTGAGCCGGGGCTTATAATAACAAAATCGTTTTTCAATATCGTAACAATATTCATGCTAAATTTACTTTAATAACATTGGAGCTTATAAATCTAGTTGTAAATTCAATATGAGTATCCGAAAAGCTCATATAATAACGAACGCTTACGTGCTTTTGGTTTAGTTATTAATAAATTATTAAGAGCTTACCACGGGGCTAGATGTTGTTATGTGGATTGTTCGGAAATATTTAATATTATTATTTATTATTAATACTACCGAGCAATGCTTAATAAGTCGTTGTGCTTTAGTGGCAGAGCACCTGACTTTCATTCTGAAGGTCGTGGGTACAGTTAACAGCAAAAGTAAATGATCAAAATCGACGTATAATAACATATTCTAGCGTGACGGGCTAGATGTACCTAGCAAGTTATACCCAAGTGTCAATTCCAAATGAAGTTTTCATTGGTCAAAAGAAAATGATGAATTCAACTAAATGTGATCATTTACTTATGAAACGTTAGTTGTTCCTTTCATCATCATCACCCTATTAACGTTACCACTGCTGAGACACAGGGATTTCTCTCTTGACGAGAGAGATTAGGCCTTAATTCACCACGCTGGCCAAGTGCGGGTTGGTAAATGTCAAATGTTCTTCAAACTTTTAAAGTTCTCAGAACACGATTCCTCACGATGTTTGCCTTCACCGTTAGCACGTGTTTAAAGCGCACATAAATTTCATAAGAAGAAAAATCTAGAATCTAGAGATTCGTGGCGGGTCAAACCCACGACCTTCGGAATGAAAGTCGAGTGTCCTCCCACTTAGCCAACACGGCTTTACAGTTGTTCCTTTACTTCTAACAAACTGCAATAGTCAGTAACTTTCGACTTAATTTACTGTTTACATTAGTTTATCATCAATTTATTTTGCTGTTGACTGTACAACCTCGCACTGCTCTTGATTTTTTTTTAAAGAAACTGGCATGTTCTTCGAGTTAAAGTAAAGTTTTTTTTACTCTATAACTAGCTGACCCCAAACGTTGTTTTGCAAAAAGAGAAATAGATAGTAGCCGATTCTCAGACCTACTGAATACGCATATAAAATGTCATAATAATCGGTTAAGCCGTTTCGGAGGAGTACGGTAACTGACATTGTGACATGGAAATATTATATAGAATATTATGGAAACTTTTTAATCCGACTTCTCTTGGACATAATTTTGTGGTTCGAATCGACACAACCTAAAAACCCTTGACCAAGACCTATTCTTCAAGTTAACTTGGGCGATTAATAACATGGTTATAAGAGGGTATAAAACGAATGAAGACTAAAGTTCCAAGGTTGACTGAGAGAAATTGCTTTAAGCAATAAGGCCGCCCATTACGCATTTTGTATTTAGCTTTAAGTCCCTTTTGTACTGTTTTTTCTTGGTGTGTAATAAGGAACGAGTTATATTATTATTCTCTTTAATTCATTTTAAACACGTCAAAAATATATATTTTACATTAGATTACTTAAAAAAAATTATAAAACTACCTACTGTAAAAAATATATCAAAATGAACAATCACCGGCCGCGAAGCTAAGCTCAAGCTACCGGTGACTAGAGAGAGGAACTTCCTGACGATACGCTTCGAGTCTAGGACGAGAGTTCTGAATAATATTATTATTCTCTTTATTTCATTTTAAACACGTCAAAAATATATTTTTTACATTAGATTACATAATAAATTATATAAAACTACCTACTGTAAAAAATATATCAAAACGGAGAATCACTGGTCGCGAAGCTAGGCTCAAGCGACCGGTGACTAGGGCTGTAGAGAGAGGAACTTCCTGACGATACGCGCCGAGTCCAGGATGAGAGTTCAGAATATTATTATTATGATTACTTAACGTTTCGTTATCTCGGTTTTTAAGCCGGTTTTCTGACATGCACGGACCTAAGCCAAGTGCTTATTATTATTATTAATGACCCAATAGACGACTTTATTTTCGAAGTTTTTATACGAGTTGTAAGCTGAATTAAATTTTACTCATAACCTTGATTTTGCTAAATATTACAGGCGTTCGCTTCGCTTTTGTGCTTCGAGGATCAATCGCGGTTTCTAAAGGCAAATATTATGTTCGTGGTATCGGAAACAGTACACTTCCAATATCATCATCATCCTATTAACGTTCCCACTGCTGGGACACAGTGACTTCTCTCTAGGCGAGAGAGGTTAGGCCGTAATTCACCACGCTGGCCAAGTGCGGGTTGGTAAATGTCACATGTCCTTGTCTTAAAATTGGACCCTATTACTGAGGCTTCGTCGTCTGTTTGTCTGTTACCAGTCGATACCTTCAAGAACCGTGTTATATAGAGAGTTGACATTTTGAGAAATATTCAGTGTGGAAAAGTTGCCACAAATTCAATTTAATTTCTATTTATTTATTTCACCAAAATTATAACAAAGGGCTTTATACAAGGTAAGTCAAGTTTTACAATTCAGAATCAATATAAACAATACAATTATCTAACACAAAATCTCATACCTATTGAAATAATAATAAAAAATAATAATTACAAATTATGGAGTCATGAAATATAAATTCAAACACACAAAATAATTTTTTTTAACTAATTATATGAGTTTTTTGTTTCAAAATATGTATTAACTGTCATCATAAGTAGCTGACATACCAATTAATTTGCTTGCATTGACATTCCGTTTGTATTGTAATTTATTTATTATTTAAAACTTGACATATGTGTTATTGACTAAGTATTTGCAATATATAGTATGTATTAGTAGGGTGAGGGAACGAGTGTTTTTATTTTGATACTTCTGTAGCCCGTATCACGAGTGGCCACTTAGATAAAGATATAATTTTAGTTGTTAAAAATATGTCAAATACATGGGATTACAACATACTATAAGTCCAGCAGTCGTATGTGGCAACTGGCGGTAGGCCTACTGTACTGCATTGTCAACGGGAACGGAATGTCTATACATAAGCATTATTTACGTTCCCACTGCTGGGACACAGGGGCTCTCTTGACGTGAGAGATTAGGCCATAATTCACCACAGTGACACAGTTACTATCGCATTTGTAAGTGATAGCGGATACCAATATGTTTAAACGATTGTAGTATATAGAGCAATATCCTACTACTATTATAAAGGCGAAAGTTTGTAAGTATGGATGTTTGTTACTCTTTCACGTAAAAACTACTGAACCGATTTAAATGAAATTTGGTACACAGAATCTCTAGAGCCTGAAAAATAACATAGGCTACTTTTTACCGCGAGAAAACGTCATTCCGCGGGAAAATCCATTATATCGCGGGTAACACCGCGGGGCACAGCTATATTGCTCTACATATTGGATTATTGAAAGACTATCTGTCCGCCCGCGGATTTGACAACGAAAAAGTAGCTTTTGGTCTTTTTGGAAAACAACTATGTGTATGCCAAATTTAATCCAAATCTTTGCTCGCAACAATTATTTTGATGAAAAGTGGCATTTCTCCCCGTTCAAAAATAGCCTATGTGTTAATCTGATATGTAAGCTTCAAAACCCATTTAGTTGTTTTTACGGGAAAGAGCAAACATACTTACGTCCCGATAAATACAACATAGCCGTTCAAATCCCGATAATTGCAGTATGGTTGGACCGAAACCCGATAATTCCTTTATTAAAACTTTAATTGTCGGGGAACTATCAACAAACTTTATTTTTTCAATCTTAAATCTTATCTATATATAAAAGCCATTCCTACAAGCCAAATTTACGGAATATTGGTTTATTTTACAGCATTACCATTTTTTCGTAAATCATACTTTTGTATTATGACATACGGACGGGATTTGACGGTATTTGATACTTTCGTATTTTGTGAAAAAACACGAAAAGTTATTTTATTGGTTTTTGTTACAGACCTCCATTTATAATACGAATTAATAGGAACAGGATATATTATAAGTGTTCATGCTGTTTTCACATGACTTTGTTTAATTTTCGGATTACAAAATAAGAAGCTTAGCTTAGAGATGCTGTGATAATACAAAGGAAATCTTATTTATAGGAAGTAGGCCCAAGGGCTTTTCTCGCGATATAATTAATATTCCTGTGGGAGAAAATGTATCTATATAGTATATCAGTCTCCTAGCACCCATAGACTATGGGTGCTATGGGCCATAGTACAAGCTCTGCTTAGTTTGGGGTTAGGTGATGCTGTGTGATTAGTCCGGAGATATTTATTTATTTTATTTATTTATCATCACAGCCGTAGTAGGTACGTCTATTTTTCACCATAGACTTCACCTTATCATCATCAATCCACACAGCAAAAAGTATATAGCAGGGTAGATGACAAAAAATACTAGTTTTTTTTTTAAGCTCGTTAAGCTTTCATTTGACCACAATCTCACCTGATGTAAAGTGACGATGTGGTCTAAGATGGGACATGAAGACCTAGAAGGTAGATGGCTTCTCCGGACCACATTACGAAACACGAAAAAATCGCTTCACGCACTGGCCCAGCCCGGAGGGTAGTGACAAGCCGCGGCCGAAGCCTACCACCAGAGACTGTTCTTAGCACCACCCGGAGGTCACGTGTAAGGATTCAGAGGGTTACCACTAACAATAGAAAATAGAATAAACTAATAGAATATATTTATTGCATGAAATACATGTGGTTACTTTATTGTTATATGTTTAAATTTTCAATGTATTCTGCCCTAATGAGCGTGCAATTTTATTAGTCCGATATAAAAAAAATTGTACACCATAACTTTTTTGCAAATGTAAAATCTAATCTTACTGTGTGTATGTATGTAACTGTCCACGGAACCCTTAGTGTAGTATGAGTCCATAAGAATAAATTAATTTTAAACTAATGACGTAAAACATTTTAATACATGTTAATTGAATGTTTTAAAAAACAGGCAATATTCATGCGACTAGACAAGTAGCGGTATATAATGCTTTCTGTTATTTCTCATAATGCCTAGAGTGGTTACGCCGGACCTAAAGTTCAGAGCTGGATCATCGACCGAAACGGAGGACCGCCCGACCATTTCCGATGTCTATTATGAGGCTTGGCATTTATTTGTGACCTCTGGGTCAACTATAGTTCAACTGAATTTACGAACAATGTTGATACTTAAGTTACTTAAATTTATGTTGAGATATTAATTTAAAATTCAATGTGTATATGACTAAAAAATAAAAAAGTCCGTAATTTAGAGTTTTTAAAAAATTTTTAGCTATTTTTTTTTTTCTTGTCAACGAAAATTAAAGACGATATACAGAGCATTCTGAAGCAAAATGTACTAATGTACTGAATACTGGACACATATTTTTTGCTTTATCAATTTAAGAAGATAGTAGGAAGACATTTTTGCAAAATTCCGGTGTGGGAAAAAATATAAACCGAGTGCGAATTAACAGTTAGTTTTAACAAAATGGCGTCTAGTAGTCGCCATGTTGATTTTTTACTAATGGCATGTCGTCAGTAACACTCACTTGTGAATCATATAAATCGTTTGGTCTGTAGGTATAGTAGGACAAAGGAACATACATCATAGACTTTCACACACAACACATTACATGAAAATACAAACAAATGTAGAACCTCCTCCTTTCTCGTCGGGTAAAACAGGTTGCAACACAATAGTTACCTAATCCCGTCTAACCTTCGTCCAAATAAATCCGAGCAGTCGGAACGGAACGTTACGTCGTATTTCTGATTTATAACCACTAAATATCAGCGTAAAATGGAACGATATATCTAACAGTAGAAGAATAAATCACCAATAGGGATATTAAATTGTGGGTGGAAGCCGTATTTTTATTATTTGTTTTTGATATTTTATCTGGGGCTTTTTTATCTATTGGAGCTTAGGATTAACTGTTTTTGTTTGAAGGCGCGTTATTTTAGGTTTGTATGTCGAATAACATATAACTTGATACTGATCTGATTGTTTGATCTTTTAATAACTTGGAACAGAAACAGATGAAAAAGGTGAATATTGTTTTTGACGCAGTGCACGCAGTTTTTTTAGGCTTGTAAGGCGTGAGTGACGCGTCACGCTCTAAGTTGAAAGGCTAAATCAGTGAACTACCAAAAACTAAAACCACCGCAAACAAATTCATAGGAAACTAAATTAGATACATAAATAAGCTAAACCGATTGTAGCTAAGTCGGTTACTCGCCTTCTTATAGTACGTGCTTATCACCTAATTCTACGTACGGAAACCCATCGTCATTGCTAATTAGGCAACTCTATGATTGTTCGTAAAGTCCGTTCGTAAGTCGTAAGTATGATACCTACAATACAATACAATACAAAAATTATTTATTGTAACACCACAATATAGGACACAATGGGCGACCTTATCACTAATAGCGATCTCTTCCAGGCAACCTTTGGACGGATCAGAAATTTGATAATAAGAGAGAGCAGTGGCGTTTACACAGATTTATAAATAAAAATAAAATGAGTAGGTATATGTAGTACAGAAAACAAACACAGCAGGAGTGTGTAGTAATGAACACAAATGAAACATACTATTGATAAATATTAAGTAAAGTTGAAAGTAAATGACTATAAACCTTATTTTTGAAAATTGTTACAGATTGAGCTTTTTTAATATTTATTGGCAGAGAATTCCATAACTCATGATGCACCTCATTTCGCACTATGTGTATATATCGTAAAATATAAGAATAAGTATAAGTAATATGATAAATAATAACGCATTTATATTCACACACAGTAAATATCATCATCATCATCACCCTATTAACGTTCCCACTGCTGGGACACAGGGACTTCTCTCTTGACGAGAGAGATTAGGCCTTAATTCACCACGCTGGCCAAGTGCGGGTTGGTGAATGTCACATGTCCTTCAAACTCTTTTAAATATTAAATATAATATATTCTTTTAAATATACAGTAAATATAAAAACATATAATATAAATTAAAAAGCAGAGAAATACTTATAATATAAAGAAACACAGACACTTAAATTAAATATTCATTAAAATTAAGAAAAGAATGAACAAAAAACAATGTTTCGTAAAAAATCGTCACTCAGCATTTGCTATAACCATGAAGTTTGTTATAGCGCTGGTCTTGGCAAATATGGCATTTCATTAACAGCAGAGCATCATACACTTCATAATCCCGACTAACTATTCAAAAAAGTTTCCATTTCAAAAACTTTGTAAATTGCAACGGAACCTCGTGGGAAATTTTAACGTGACGCATAAGTTTATAAGCACCTTTGCGCCATAACTAGATTAACAGAATGTCACGGCTTTTAGCACTAATTCGACGTAAAAGTGGTATTCCTAACTTAGTTGATTCAATTTCGCCTGGCGTTCTCGCTTGTCATGCGTGTAGGTTTGTATTAACCGTTCAAATTATGTGAAGTAATTATTGTCGTTTTATGAGAGTGAGTTTCAAGATAAAATGGCTTTGCCCGTGTTTAAATTGGTTTACCCATAAGAGCCCGTATCAGAGAGTTATGCAAAGGTCGCCGTCATCGAAATTGATGTTGTGGACTATGTATAGGTATTTGGTAATTGGTTTACCTATGCTATGGGAATAACTATAGGTACTAATAATAATGTTACTAAACTGATTGTATGCTGCATTGGAGCGAGTACAGCAACGCCCCGATACAATGTTAAATTTTAATACTTTTCATAGGTATAAACGATATGAAATTAATAATCTATTTAAAAAAAATAAATAATTTTTCGTTGGTTCAGTTTGCTGGAGTAATTAATAATTAAATTGATAAAGGAGTTGAGATGTCGATGGATATGTGAGAAGAGGAAGGCCGAAGAAAAGATGGATGGACTGTGTGAAAGATGACATGTGTAAGAAAGAGGTGAGTGTTGAGATGACGGGTGATAGAGGGAAATGGAAGGAGAAAACATGTTGTGCCGACGCCACGTAATGTGGGATAAGGTCAGGAAGATGATCATGATTAAATTGATAAAGGAGTTGAGATGTCAATGGACATGTGAGAAGAGGAAGGCCGAAGAAAAGATGGATGGACTGTGTGAAAGATGATATGTGTAAGAAAGAGGTGAGTGTTGAGATGACGGGTGATAGAGGGAAATGGAAGGAGAAAACATGTTGTGCCGACGCCACGTAATGTGGGATAAGGTCAGGAAGATGATGATGATTAAATTGATAAAGGAGTTGAGATGTCAATGGACATGTGAGAAGAGGAAGGCCGAAGAAAAGATGGATGGACTGTGTGAAATATGATATGTGTAAGAAAGAGGTGAGTGTTGAGATGACGGGTGATAGAGGGAAATGGAAGGAGAAAACATGTTGTACCGACGCCACGTAATGTGGGATAAGGTCAGGAAGATGATGATGATGATGAAAGGAGTTGAGATCTCAAACCTTGTATGTAAAACTGTGTGATGCAGTTTTCTTAAGCCTGCAAATATATGTTAGTCGAGCTTATACTAAGGCAAATTAATACAAGGCAAGTGTTACTGCCAAGGTATTGGACAAGTTTATCGACTGACGAACTGACGCGAGCTGACAAACATGTGGACACTATTAGCCTTTCATTTAACCGACAGTCTTCGAAGTGCTTCAAGTGGTCGAGAGCGACCGCGATCTGACAAGGTACCAAATTGTAACTTAGTTAATTAGGCGATCGACACCGAGCGATGGCAGGACAATGCATATATACTGTCTAAGTATGTATATGCTGGTATTGGCCTTCAGTCGATTACTCTCTGCCAACATAATTACTACAAGTTGTTAATAATAATAACTGATAAAGCTGTTTCCTATTCGCTTCCCGACTTAGTATAAAAAAATTGATGCGAACTGTCAAGACAATGTAATTTCTTCGATCATTTTTATTTGTTAAAGTTTTGTTTTATTTATTTTAAGTTGAACTGTCCCTAGGAGTATGCCTTGGGCACCAAAGGAAATAAATGTTTGACTTCTGATTTTTGACATGCATTTCATAGGAGACTTAAGAAATTAATGAGATATCGAAGAAGATATCTTTACTTCATATCAATTATGATTGAGATACGTGTGACAGTAACGTTGTTCTTAAACTTATAACAACCGAAAATTTAACTTCAGGGTTGCTCATCTATTTATGAACTACAATAAGTGTTCAAAACTAACGTGAATTACACAATACAATTTGAAAACTATTTTAAATCGGCCAAATCTGTTACATTTAAGTTGCCGTGGCTTCCCAAAAAGTAGTCAAAAACCCTTGTGTAGATCCCTACACATAATATAAATATAGTAATAATATATGTATATAATATCACACATAACACAATTTACGTGATTAAACCCGCTTTGAAATAAGGTATAATTAATGAATACTTATGTTTTATGTACATTTGCCGTCATGCGCAAATATCTGTTTCTAATAGACTTCAAATTAATTTTAATGATAAAACTGACACACCCAGGCCTCGATACAAAAGGATGCCAGAAAATTATGATCGGCATAGCCTATTGTATTCTGTTATATATATGTATGGAAATGTATGTTTGGAATAATGTATGTATGGAATAATGTGGTGTGGAATATGTAAGATGTGGAATTCATTACAAATGTCTGCTTATTTGTAGTCATGGAAATATGTCCCAGTAAATCAAGATCACAATGAAAATTTAGCCTTGACGTTGATAATGGTGATTAATTGTTCGATCATATTAACCTCGCTCGTCGATAATTATCAAAGACTTGGCCAAATATAAAAAAAAATACCGAAAAAAATTTATTAAAAGATAACTTTAAGTTACCGGAGGATTTCCCAGCGAAGTAGTGAAATTTTCTACCGATGAAATAAAATACTTCTTTACATCAGCTTTTTCCAGTGAAAGAACCGTCAAAATTAGTTGAGCCGTTTAACCGATACAAAAAAATATAAAAATTAGTAATTTGGCATAATTTTGTTTTATATCCATATGCTAAATGCATCCTTAAACAGGTGTTTTTATTTTCCAAACAGCTTCCATTGTACCTTATTATTTTGTATGTGTAAGCATTTATTCTTAAAATAAACAGCATACCCAACTATTACAATTTTAATAACCAAACTTAGCTTCCGCTGTGGAACATCTAAAAATATGCATTTGTACAGTCACACGCAAACTTTCATTAAACTTTTAAAGGCATTCAAAAGTTGGTACAGGCGCGGACGAATGTCATGCCATCGACTTTTTCACACTTCGAGTAAATAATGTCAACTTTTCTAGTCTAGCCAATTTCCCTTTATTTGCTTGTGAAGTTATACCAGTTAGTTCAGTAACGAAGTTAAGAATTGTATAGAAGAGAATGTTGAGGAAAATATGAATACACTTGGTCTGATTTTAATATTTAAATGTGAAACTCGATATATTAAATTTGAACTTTTAGATGTGTGTCTCATTTTCATGACGCGCAAACATTATTACATTACAACTAGCTTTACCTAGCCCATGACAGTTTCATTGTTTCTTCATTTAAATTTTATGAATGATATAAAATATATTTTATTTTTGTTTTTAAACACTTATGGTATAGCAGCTGATAACTTCTCGAACTTTGACATAAGCATGATGACTACATAAAATAGTAGTCCATCTTTTAACCTGTACAAAGATACATCACTGCCCGAAACGCGGCCATCACGAATGCGCGCGCTATACTTTGATCGTATTTTGCTGCGACGTTTTAAAACTGAAATATTAACTGAATTCAAATAATGTAATGAACAATTGGTCTGGTTGGTTGGTTCTGGTGAAGGTTGCGGGCTCACGGTGGATGCAGGCCGCCGCCAGCCGAGATCTGTAGATCTTTGAGGGAGGCCTATGTCCAGCAGAAGACGTCCTACGGCTGAGATGATGATGATGAATGGACAATTGAGTTTTAAATTTTATAAATTTTGCAATGAATAAAGTATTTTTTTATCTAGGTATTTAGGGAAAATTATAATTCTGTCATACATAATATTCAAAAAAATAGTCTTCATTGTTGCAGCGCTCCTATTATTATTAACATAATGATATAATCTAACACTGAATTTTTTTTTCTAATGGTACCAGTAAGCTGTTTCTGAGATTACACACAAAAAAAACAAACTCTTCTGATTTATAATATTAGTATAGATCGACGCCCCCCGCGAATAATCCGGTAATCGTAAAAGTGTAAATGTTCAGGAAAAATAAAAAAACATTTTTCCTTAATAACTCCATTTAACAACAAGTATCAGAGACTTTTTATATCGCATAAGGAAGCACATTTTTTCAGTTATCTGGTTATTTCAACAAAATTTAACTAGGCCCATGGGCTTCCTTATAATTTAGCTGGATGCATTTTACTATATTAGTGTACGTGAAGGTCTGGTCAGTAATGTCACTTACGATATTGTTCGTGTAAGTTTATATTTTCGACGGCAACAGTAAAATCTTCTTGCGATATTATTCGTGTAAATTTATATTTTCGATGGCAATGGTAAAATCGTGTAACGCGATTATTCGTGTAATTTGTTTTGTATACTGAACATTTGTAAAAGCCAATTATGTGGTTATTCGATTGTTTGACAGTAACGTACATTTTATTGTTATGACTTTTACTGTTTATTCGAATAGTTTACTGAAGTATTATTTGGTGATTTTTATAGTACATTTTATGAAATAAAGCCTTAATTTCATGAAATATACTATAAAAATAAAGGGCATTCTAGTAAACGAAACAACTTTGGTTAGTTTGAGAAAGCACGATAGTTATTTTTATTATAGAAAATGACACTGCACCGAAGGCACGACTATTACACTTGATTACACAATCATGAAAATTATAATAAGCCTATTACAGTTAAAATTCTTAATCAGAATCCTTATCGTGACCTGATTCGGTATCACAAAAGCTTAAGTTCCTATAAAATTGTTGATAATGGTGGGGAATTGCTTGGGAGTTACACAGGCTTAGGAGATCGTTATACAGTGCTTTCTTAATAGGGAGGGGCTTGTCGTATGCTGGCTTTAATTCAATACTTTCAATTGATTTGGACACCTGTTTCTGCCGTCGCTGTCTACTTCTGCCTGCATCGTAATCCAATTCAATATCCTGCATCCAAACCTAAACGAGATGAGGAGTTAAAAGTGGAACAGATGGATTTATCAGGTGATTTACGTATCCTGAGAGAGGAAATTGCAGATCTTAAACAACACCTAGCATTGGCCGTTAAGACCATCGTCTCTTATAAGTCCAAACTGGAAAAGTATGCCGATCATGTACAATTTCTACATAATAAGGTTATAGAATCAGAAAGCCGGTATTTTCAACCTCCGCTTGGGTCATCTGACGGTAACTAAACGTTGGTCGCTCCAATACAACTAGTTGAGACTCCGTTGTCGTCCGACGAGTTCCCGGTGTTGCCACTTACTATGCAGCCGCTTACAAATAACCATAGTATACGAAGAGCAAAGAGCTCTGCGGTGTCTAAGTTTCCTATATCGGCAAACAATACTTTGTTGGTGACAAACAATAATGGAAAGGGCGATGAAACCGAGATGACTACTTCTACGAATGTTCGAGGTTGGACTTCAAATAAGAGGCTCTCCGAAATAAAAAAAGGGGAGAATAACTTGTTGAACACCATCGTGGCTATAGAAAGGAAAAAACACCTTCATGTCTGGTTCTTACACCCTGAAACTACCGTGGAAACCTTGACAGATTACGTTCAATCTGTGTGCAAAACCTCTGAGGTTAAAGTTGAGAAAATAAAGCCGAAGAGTAAACGTGATTACTCATCGTTCGTAATAGGTGTTCCTGAAAGCGCTTACGAGCTGTTGTCTAATGGTTCCGTATGGCCTGTGAATGCTGCGTTCTCTGAATGGCAGTGGTTTCGAAAACACACAGCAAATCGCAACGCCATCAAAGCACAAAAACCACCTTCGCTCTAAGCCTCGCCCCCAATATGCGTGTATATACTACCAGAATGTACGAGGATTAAGGACAAAACTAGACTTGTTTACCCAGGGCATGCTGGCATCGTCAGAAGACCTATTCGCGATTACTGAAACGGGTTTGAATGACTCGTTCAGCGATGGCGAGCTTATACCTCCGGGCTTCACTGTTCATCGTTGTGATCGTGCGGATGGACGGAAACAAGGAGGCGCTTTACTAGCCGCGGCCCCGTCCCGCCTAGACTTGAGAAATATTGCACTATCCATTAATGTAAATGATTTCGTATTTGAACTTGTATGCTCTATGATAACACGAAAGAGTAAAAACCTTTTTGTATTTTGCGTTGTATACATACCACCTGGTAGTAAATAACAAGAATATTTATCATTGTTTAAAGAAATCGAGAAGTTATGCTCTCGTTATCGTAAAATGCTAGTTGTAGGGGATTTTAATTTATACTCGGCCTCAACTGATATAAATAATTACTACGAGTATTTTGTTGCTTACTGTGGATTTCATCAGGCTAATAATATAATGAATCGTAACGATCGAGTTTTAGATTTAGTTTTGTCCAACTTAGATGATTTTGATATAGAGGTAAATGTTTGTAATAACCCGATTGTACCAATTGACAATCAACATCCTCCACTTGTTGTAAACTTGAGATATTTTGATAGTCACCGGCTGAGTGGTGAACCCTGCCATACTTATGTTCAGTCTGGGAATCAAAGATGTCAATGGGATTATAAGAGGGGGGACTTGCTAAGTCTTTATACTGAAATCGGTACTATAGACTGGTCGATGTTATAAAGCATGAAATATATAAATAGAGCTGTACCATACTTTTATTCATTCATAAATAATGCTATCGATAGGTCGGTGCCGCGCAAGGATAACTATAGTCATAAAAAACGTCCCTGTTATCCGGATTGGTATACCCGTGATATTATAGATAAAATCTAAGCGTGAACTGCACAAAATATATAAAATTAGTAAGAATATAAATGATTACCATGATTTCTCAAATAAGAGAGCGCTTGTAAAAACAATGATTAAAGAGGCTTACGATGCATATATATATACGTTACAAAGTCGTTTTTCTAAAGATCCGAAGTGGTTTGGACTTTTATAAAATCTAAAAAGTCTAAATTACGCCGCTCTTGTATCATTAAAGAGGGAAATGAGCTGTCTCCGTCAGAATGTAGTCAAGAATTTGCGAGCTATTTCCATTCAGTCTACAACGATAAACCTCCTAGACTTGATGTTGCAGAGGCTATGCGCGCGGCGGTAGGAAGCAGCGCTCAACGCGTGGTAGTAGAGCGCTTGACACACTCCGATGTCAAATTTGCACTGAAAGTGCTTAAGCCGAAGTTGTTGTATAGTCCTGATGGAATTCCATCTTTCGTTGTAAAGGATTGTAGAGAATACTTCATAAATCCTCTTTGTATATTTTTAATCTTTACATAGAATCCGTTGCAATAGGCATAACCGAAGTAAGGAGCCACTCGATAATGAATATGGCTGGATATCGTTTTCTAAATAAAACCCCGAATAAACCTGTACTAGCACTTACTTAAATAACGTAGAAAACTTTTTACCCGAATAATATCGTAACAATGTATACTGTCAAATCAAATTGATATTTTGTTTCGTAAAGATCTAAAACCATATTATTCGTTTAAAATAATTTTAAACTATTTTTTATGGAATATACGCGTAGTTTTTCATATCTTCGTAAATAAAGATAGAAACATTCTGAAATAAATTCACATGGTGTATTTTGACTTCTAGATGCCGAAAAACGCATAACATGAAAAACCCCGTAATAGGTCATTACCGGATTATTCGCGGGGGACGTCGAGATGATCTGTTTGTAAAGATGCATGCTTCAATTACTCGATCCCTAAAACTATTTATAAAATTTCAATAAGTACCACAAACGTCTCATTACAAAAGATTCCTTGTAAAAATACACGTTCGCTCCAACCGTAACACTGCAGCTTGACGTCATACGCTCGCAAACACCAGTTATATAATGAGTTTGACTTGTGTACACGTCTGTACACATTCCGTTTGACTGTACATGTTTACTAACGCTTAAACCGGGAGTTATTGAGACGAAAGCAATTTCAGTGCCCTATTTTAGGTTATGTTAGATTTGTAAGAGAATTCTTTAGCCTCTATTTTCTCTGATGGGTATTCGGACGGGTTTTATTTACACGGATAGATTAGGTTTCTTTAGTGAACACTAATGGATGGAAGGAAGTAAAGTATTGGAACTAAATAATTCAAGCTTTTATAAGACTCTCACGTTTCCACAAAAAACGTTACTTTGAAGACCTCAGTGCGTAGCAGTGGCGTGTTTATAAATTTTCAAGGTATAGGCTGAATAGTTTTTGCCGCCCTTGCCTCAGCAATTGTCATGTCATACATTTAGTTGAAATTGCACGTAAAATATTTATCGGTATATTTATGAACTAATCGGTATAAGTTTGCTACTCTCAGAATGTGCCATGACAAGTGAGAGAGAAAAGTCATCGACAAAATTTGTTGCAGCCTGTAAGACATCAGAAAACCGTCGTCGAAAATTCATTCCCCAAATTTGCCACCCTAGGCTCAAGCATACTCAGCCTGCTGGTAAATCCACCACTGGTAGGTAGTTACATGTGTTTGAGGGCGTAGATCTATGAAAAGGCTATGCACGGGTATTAAGCTGTATCCAATACAATCCAATTAGAGGCTACGCATGAATTGACGTCATTGCTACATGGCTTGCTCGAAAAGGCGGCTACAAAGCTCAATGCTGTCGGCGTGGGTGAAAATTTCCACGGGAACACACGAATAGCACCCTATCTATCACCTACTATGTGCAGCTCGCTGTCACAGAAGAGTTATCCCGCGCGTCCCACCTTTCGCATTGAAGTCAGTGTCCGTGGATTGCATTGTTATAAGTCTACTGGAAATACATGGTAACAAAGACTCATATTTAAAAAAGAAAGATACACATAATTATAATCTTCGAAATATAGACAAACTAGTTGTACCGAACACACATCTTGCCAAGGTTAGAAAACAGGGAGAAAGTACCAAAATTAAATTTTATAATAAATTACCAATCCATATTACAAGTCTTGACAATTTTAAAAATTTTAAAAATAAAATAAAATTATTCTTCGAAAAAACCATGCTTTTTATAATGTAAATGAGTTTATGAATATGAATATTATTAAATCACATTTTGCTTAAAATTATTTGACATTTAGTATTTGTATTGACATCTTGTATTCAATTATTAGGACATTTATTTATAATTAACATTTTCATTGACATTGTATTTACACTAGACAGATAAAAACAAGTTCATTTTGATTAGGTATTTATTTTATGCTATTTTCTAATTATTGTATGTTTTTTTTATTTCATTACAATTTTAACTTGTGTGATTTTTATTAATTGTTTATAAATTGTAAAACTTGACTTGCCATGTATAACGCCCAGTTGTATTATTATGGTTAATAAATGAAATTGAAATTGAAATAACATGCGTACACAGCATGCGCCGCGGTGGGCCTGCGCCTTAACGCAAAGTTTGAATCTTAGTGAGAGATCAAACACCGTACGATATTCAATTTCTAATTGGTTCTGTGTATGTTTCATAAATATATTATTGTGAACGTGTGTGTATTCTCTAAAATAAGCTATCTACACGTAGGTACCACATATCCACTATTTTAGAGGATAGTTCCGAATTATATACATTATGTATCCAAAAATAATGGACAACTTATATAAGTAAAAATCAACTTATTTAAGAGAGATTGTTATTGTATTTGATAGACTAATATCCGAACCAATAAATGGATTTTTGTTGATATTTTTTGCGTATCTTTTAACGAATCCGCGTACCACAATAAATAGCAGAAATAAACACAAAACCTGTCAGTTACACGTCACGTTTCCGCGGTTCTAAATAAGTTGTCTCACGCGATTTTAGTGTCAGCGCTACGTCGAGTGGAAATAAAGATTGTTTTACGGAACTACGTATCTTTTACGTTCTTTGACGTAGTAACGTGATCTAGTAATGTTGTTTTATATTGGGGTTAAAGTTTTTAATAGAATATTTTATCACTTCTGGCAAGCGTCCGGACACGCACACGATTCTCTACGTTCTGATCCTACTTAGTAAATAAGCTAGCGAAAATACACGATACGCCTCGTCTTACCTAATTAATAATTCCAATTAATTAATCTCACATACACTGTTCTTAATTAGGGAGTTACGGAGCTTTTTCCGCTTCGTATAACTCAGTTGTTTCAGATTTGCTTATAATCTCGGGAGATTAAGTTGAAAATTGAAGCGACGAATTTGTTGAAATAATTTTAAATAAGTTATCGGGGATTTGTTAAATGGGGCTATTTTCATACGTAAAATGAATTAAAATTTAAACAAAGCTTTTAGGTTTATCCCAAAATCAAATAATTATTATTTTTTTAGATAAAAAAGGGGAAGAGATTTTTTGAGCTTTGTTTAAATTTTAATTGTGGTGTGCATGTGTTCCTCCTATCTATAAGAAAATTGGTAAGAATTTAGTAAAAACATTGCGAATAAATAATAGAAAATAAATTGTCCAACCAAAAACAAGTCATTGTTGATTTAATGAAACACTTTTACGGAATTCATTTTAAAAACAGACTTAACTTAAATTTTACAAAAAACGACTACTTCTTTTAGCCAAACGGATTAACTATTTGAAGTGGCAGTGGACGTGGCCGAAAAGTTCTTGAATGGAGACCACAGATCGGCAACTAGATGGACGGGCGACCTGGTGAAGGCTGCGGGCTCACGGTGGATGCAGGCCGCTGCCAGCCGAAATTGATGGAGATCTTTGAGGGAGGCCCATGTCTAGCAGTGGACTTCTTATGGCAGTCATATTTTTTAACCCCCGACCAAAAAAGAGGGGTGTTATAAGTTTGGCGTGTCTGTCTGACTGTCTGGGATTTCAATTTAGTTTTTTTGTATGAAAGGTGCGTTTCGCGCGATTGTACTTAGACATGCTTGATGAAAATCGGTTGTTCCATTTTAAAGTTATTAGGGTAAAACTGGGGAAGGAAAACCGAAAATCTGCAAACATACTCGAGTGGGGTCTCAAATGAAAGCGCATCACGTGCACATGACAAAATAGTATAACTTTTTACTTTTAAGCGAAATAAGGTTCTGGAATCGGAGTTTTTTTAATTGTAAATTTAGTTTATGTAATATATATTGCAACCGGGCATATCAGCTGTCTAGGAACTATAAAACAACGGGGCGAGAGGTTGCTGTGCAGATAAGCAATATTTATTTACCCTGTATATCGGAAATCGATTCATTCTTGAAGTGTTTTTCTCGAGATTCGATCTTCACCAAAATAATTGCCCGCATTTAAGAGATTTAATGACTTTTCCCTGGAGTAACATTTTCTCTCGTTAAGATGCCTAATTTATCCACCGGGAACAATAAATATTTAATTTGAGAATAATATTTTAATGAGCCGATTTAAAATATCGCTCTCTAAATACCAGTCTAAAAATTCGGTGCCGAATTTGATATTTTCATCATCATCACCCTATTAACGTTCCCACTGCTGGGACACAGGGACTTCTGTCTTGGTCTTGGCGGGTTAGTGAATGTCACATGTCCTTCAAACTTATTACAGTTCTCAGAACATGCCGGTTTCCTCATGAAGTTTGCTTTCACCGGCTTAAAGCGCTCATAAATGTCTCAAGAAGAAAAATCCAGAGGTGAGTGGCGGGGTTTGAACCCACGACCTTCGGTATGAAAGTCGAGTGTCCTGTGATACCGGGTATCTAAAATACAGTCGTCATAAAGACCAATCCAATGACGTATCTATGATAAAAAGCGGTTTAGGCGTTTTTTTGACAATCTTAATAAGCAAATTCTTATAATTTAATAATTATTATTATCTTATCTTAATGAGATTTGTGATAGAGTCAATCCAAATAATTAGGAAACTGAAACAGATTACATCATACACAAACTGTATGATCTTAATTATCCACAGAAAACTTACAATTTTCTAATAACTTAATCGGAAACATTGTATTGAAGAACTCACAATTTTCTATATAGCTTTATCCTTTTGTCTTTCAAAAATTCACCGGCATATTTAATAATAATATCATGTTTACGGAAACGGAACCAATATAATATAATGAGTGTAAAGCGAAAGCGTGTTTTCTAAGATAAAGGAGTCAAGTCAATGCAATTTCACGAGAACCTGGTATCCGTTGATAACGTTACGTCGCGCAGCGGAAACCGTTGATAACGTTACCGTTTCGCAACGTAAAACAGTTATTTACTGGCATCTCATTTTTATCGAGACATGATTATGTTATTCTACTTGAAAGGTTCTTGATTATGATGCCTATTTTTATCCGACTAAGCGTCGCAAAGGAGTGGTAATGTCTATGTATGTAAGTTCTTTTGTCCCACAATAAAGACCAAAGGCAGGGTCTGATTTTTATTATTCATACGTCAATCGATTCAACTTAGTCCGGGGATTTTCACTACAGACATCAGTGAAAGTTCAATATGGCTATTACTGGAGGCCATTTTGTAAAATAAAAAGTCAACAAATAATGGTTCAATGTTCGTTTAAATCGTTGAAAAGGTATTTAAAGATAATTATTAGTTTTTTTTTTACATCTTTATATCCGGCTGATCGTTTTGTATCTACATTTGAACCATTCTCACTTAATAGGTAAGAAATTTAAAAAATTAAATATTTAAATTAAAGGACAATGGGCATTGCGGCCCATGAGCGGCCATCAATGAAACTAGTGTCATTTGAAAGGGGAGATCTTTGACAACAAATATTGTTCAAGGAGTACTATGAAATACCGTTTGGGAAAAAAAATATAGTTAAAATACTATTATTGAAATACTATTATTTTTTTCATTATTATTTATGTATCCTAATATTCAATACTTTTTCTATAAGAGGTCTAAGAACCTTGGTCTAGAATATTCTTCAATATGTAATACCGAATGTGTATTACATATTGAAGAATATTCAAGACTCCCTAATACAGCAACGCGTTGTATGTATGAAAACTGCAGACGAACGGATCTCCGAAGGATTCCGGATAACATTAAAGTGACATTCTTGATTTATTTTAATTTTTATATCCCAAATAGTGCAAGAGTTTGCGATCATCATTTGGTATCCAATGATAGGGATCAAATAATTGACAGCCCTAACTTGCTCCACGACTTCAATGCCACACATTTTGTGCATATCATGAGCCTCATGAAAATCGCGGTGCTTCGAGGATCTATACTAGATTCTGATAATATAGATGACATGGACCCAAATGAAGTATACATCCGATTAGGCGTTAGTCGAGACCAATTTATGAATATTTTGGAACAAACTCCTTCATTGTCGAACGTATCAACACGCCCGAAAACATCTTTGGCATGCTACTTAATGAAACTGCGAAGCGGTGAAGCAAATGAAAGGCTGGCGACGCTTTTTAATATGAGCCGTAGAACCCTAGAACGACATCTAACGTTCGCCAGAGACTCTCTTTTACTGGACTTCGTTCCCCGGCATCTTGGTTATGATCATCTCAATAGAATTGATGTAGCTAACCGAAACCTACAAGTTCCAAATGCAATTTTTGGAAATGCAAATGCCTTAAACAGAAAGGCAATTGTAATAGCAGACGCCACTTATATATATACAAAAGTCCGCAAACTATTTATTCCAAAAGCGATCATATAGTCTACACAAATACACGAATTTGTTGAAACCGTATATGATCAACGCTTTATAACTTTTTATCTAAACAAGTTACCGAAATAATTTTTTGCAGTCTTAATATATACATAATTGTCGACTAAAAAATATATAGGACAGATGTGGCCGCCGATGGGACAAGCGCCATACATTTTTGCCCATTGTCCTTTCAGATTGTGGACGCTTTTCTTAACTTTCACCAATCAAAGACAAACAATAGGAGTCAAGATCAATTCCTGAAAGTTAAATTTTCACGAACTTTTCGAAGTTTCCGGTTTTGTTTGAGCTGAAGTTTTGTACGGACAATCGGACATGCCAATCACGTGAAAATACAGTATTATGATGACAGAGCTGATTAGATAAAGTTGAAAGTGGCCTTAGGAACTCATTTATAAAATAAATAATGAACAACTGAACTAGACATTTTGGAGGTTTTGTCTGTTTACGTCCGTAAGCGTTAACCCTCTGAATATCTCCACGTGACCTCCGGGTGGTGCTAAGAACAGTCTCTGGTGGTAGGCTAGGTAGCCAGTTCGAATACCGCGGAGGGGTCGAGTGTTTGTATCTTCTACAAGCACTTTCTCCTTGGTCTGGGTCTTAAAAATGTATCATAAAAAATATCTATGTGTATATCTATTATGTTGAGTATAACAGATGCCTAAGTACCCGTAACACAAGCTAAGAGCTTACCACGGGGCTAGATGTTGCTGTGTGGATTGTTCGGAAATAATTTATTTATATATATTTTAATTAACTAAATGTCATCAAGTCCAACTGAGGACATCTTACGGCTATAAATCTAAATTTAAAATTAAGTAAAACCAGAGCCAGAGCGAGATGCAAGCTACGTTACTTCGTCTTAATTTTTTCTGCACAACTTTAGGATATTAGTTTCAACCTATAAGTGGGGTTTATCACTTTGTAAAAAACATAAAAAGGTTCATTAATATATTATTCTGCTGTACTGAATAACTTACAAACTCTTGTAAAATGTAGACCTTATTACTAAGCTAGGCAACTTAAGCTAAGTCAAAAACGTGCAAAGGGATTGAAAAGGACGGCGGAAATAAATTATGTACTCGACCACTGAGAAACTAAATCCGAGGGACAGAACTATTGTGAAATTTGTAGACTCACCTGTACCTTATTAGGAAACCGCAATGTCCCTTTCTAATCTGTGGCGTTGCGTGCTTTGATTCTGTTTAATCTGTGGCCAAAATTTAAGGGTAGGTCCCATAGAGGAGGCATTAGGGCTAGTTTAAAATAGGCACAGTTTAAGGTGCTACGACCATTTATAAAGACCAAGAGGTCTATAGAGAGTATACAAGATACAAAATCATTTATTTCCATTGTTTAGTATTACAAAACTTAGACACGTCAAAATAAATTACAAAAAAGAACAAAAATAAATAATCATAGGTGCTTACAGGTAGGAAATAAGTTGATGGTATCTGGTTGCTTCGCTTTTTTTAAAGCAGAGCAAAGAAGCGATTAGAAACTCTAGCTCATTTTTGTATTGAAACTTTACAATCATTATTCGTAGTCTTGTTTTTGATTTTGTGTTGGAGCAGATTCCGTCCCAAGCAGTTTTGTCCTCAAGGTAATCCGATATTTTATAATAAGCTTTTTTACATATAGTGAAGACACAATATACTATACTTATGCTTAGGCTGGTCTTATTTAAGGGTCCATGGAGGGCTTGTTTAGGCTCAGTTTTAGGAGCTACTAGTATTGATAGAGATCTCTATACTAATGATAAAGCTGGTTTATATTCAGGGTTAAGTTTCCATAGAGGACTAGTTTAAAATAGGCACAGTTTTAGGTGTTGCGAGTATTTGAAAGAGAAGTAAAGAAAGAGAAAGAGGAAATCTATATAAATAAAAATGAATTGTTGTTCGTTAGTCTGATTAAAACTCGAGAACGGCTGAACGGATTTATCTTATCATAGTCTTGAAATGTTCGTGGAGGTCTAGGGAAGGTTTAAAAGGCGAGAAAAAATCGAATAATTGCCGGGATTTTTTTTAATAAAAACTCGTTCGAAGCCGGGGCGGGCTACTAGTGTCTTATAAAGGAGTGAGTGTTGAGATGACAGGAAATAGAGAGAAATGGAAGAAAAACACATGTTCTGACGACCCCACATAGTGTGGGACTAGGGCAGGATGATGATGAGTATATATAGATACCTCTTCACTTATCTATACTAATGTTATAAAGCATAGTTTGTTTTAGCGCGCTAATCACGAGAACGACGGGTCCGATTTGAAAAATCATTTCAGTTCCAGATAGACTATTAACTTATATACCATATTCATCATCATCATCATCATCACCCTATTAACGTTCCCACTGCTGGGACACAGGGACTTCTCTCTAGGCGTGAGAGATTAGGCCTTAATTCACCACGCTGTCCAAGTGCGGGTTGGTGAATGTCACATGTCCTTCAAAACTGTTTAAAGTTCTCAGAACATGCCGGTTTCCTCACGATGTTTGCCTTCACCGTTAAAGCACGTGTTTAAAGCGCACATACATTTCTCAAGAAGAAAAATCTAGAGGTGCGTGGCGGGGTTTGATTCCAGTACCTCGGAATGAAAGTCGAGTGTCCTCCCACTTAGCCAACACGGCTTTTATACTATATTACCGCGGGTAAAAACCGAATTACACAAGCAACGCCGTAGCGTATAAAGCAAGTCAAGTATATTATTATCATAATAGGTATATCTTTTAACCCTTCAAGCTAGCTGAAGATTCCCAAAGCAAATGTTTATTTTACCCACTTTTAATAAAGCCCTTTTGATTTCCAAAATGAGTAACATGTTTTAGAAGTCGGCTAAATCACCATATAGAGTATTTGGTCCCATGAAGGGTTGGGTCGAGTCAATATTAACATTGCGATGTAAGGGATTGAATCTCGGTTTGTAGCCCCTTTGATGAGTAGGGATGAGACTATTGACAGGAAAGACGGAAATTGCCCTACTTTCAAATATACAGTAGTTTTTGTGCGAAAGAACAATAAACACGCTGACATCCTCACAATCTTTGGCGCTTATAATATTAGTAGTAATTAGTAAATATTAGTAGAGGGTTGTTCTTGTTTTTGAAGTCGATTAAAATGTTGTCGTACAAATAACTCTAAAAACTTTTACACGATGAAAATAAGTTATGTTACATAATAAAACTATAGCCCATATTTGAGATTTCCTCATTTATTTGGTAGTTGCTTATAAATAAAAAACATTAATAAGAAATTAAATAGTCATATCAACACCCTATTGACGTTCCCACTGCTGGGACACAGGTACTTCTCTCTTGACGAGAGAGTCTTAAGCCGGCTTAGCTTAGTCAGAGAATGTCACATGTCTTTCAAACTCTTTCAAAGTTCTCACAGCATGCCGGTTTCCTCACATGTTTGCCTTCACCGTTAAAGCACGTGTTTAAAGCACACGTAATTTTTTCTAGAAGAAAAATACAGAGAGCTCAGCGAGGTTTGAACCCACGACCTTCGCAATGAAAATCGAGTGTGCTCCTACTTAACCAACACGGCCTCAATAGTGAATTACCTAAACAAATGACAACTATTCCCAACACTACTAAAAGCAATAACTCAACCGGCTTTTACCCAAACAAGGAATAAAATTACCTACAATAGTATATCGGGAAGTCCCATGGTACAGCTGACCCCGGAAGTAGTTCATTAAAGTTTCGTCAGTAGTACTAATTTGTTTCGTTTAAATTTTGTTAGTTAAATTGTCGATGGAACTTATTTTTTTCTACCCGACTTTGCAACGCAAAGGAGATGTGCTTAACAGTCTATGTACGTATTGTTATACCCCTTCGATGTAAGTAAAAGGGCTTAAGTCGACCATAATTCCTTAGGTCAGCAAAAATAGATTATCGTCGCTCTTGGTCACCTGCGAGCTCCGTGTCATGTCAGTCTGGATTGGACGGTTGACCAGGTCGGAGCTATCCGACGTCCATAATCGCTCACCGGCTCTTTACGCTATTAACTATGTCATATCAATCTTAAATAAAAGTTTTAATAATAAAAGTTCCTCCCTCTTTTTTTAAAAAGCTCTTCTGGAAGAGGGCTTGTAACAGTATGTTCCTTTGTACTATTATACAGACCAAACGCCTGGGCCGATTTCTATGATTCAAACGTCAATCGATTACTTTTAGTACGGAAGTCTTAGTGAAAATTCAACACGACGACTACTTACTGGACGTCGGTTAGTAAAAAAAAATTAAGTCAACAAACTATGTCATGTATCGTTGAATAGGTCTTTAAAAATTAGTTTGAATTTTTAACATTTTTCGATCTAACTAACCGTTTAGGAACCCTGTCGATTTAAAGGTACGAAACAACCATTTTTACCTAAAAATGCAAATTATAGACCGTAAATGTCAATTCGCAGTAGAGGTACATTTTTCTTAATTTCAACTTTTTCAGATATCAATGCAAGTACTAGCGAAGTGCCGACTTTTGTAAATTTCAATATAATTAATCACCTATCAACGACTTTCGCATACTGCCGAATATATTTAATTTGTCTAAAGATCAGCGTTTTGACGACAATTCAGATATGTATATTTTTCGTGTCTCTGATAGAAAAGCACCCTTATGTGCCGAAATTCAATCATAACGACCCGAACGGGGCCAAGGCAAGATACATGACACGCTTCCAATTTCCACTTTATAATGTAATATCTTCTCAAATGATAACGCAATTTTACGCGCCCGGAAACAAATTACGAAATTTCTCGAAGTCACGTGACAAATGATATTAAAATTCCTATTATGCACTTAACGTGCGTGACGTGTCATCGCCTTAATAAGACCTAATTAAGGTGTGCTTTGATCCCCGGGGAGCTCTCTTTCTAACTTTGGGAGCAGCTATCTCTCTCTTACTTCGTTCCGTGTTTGTTCTAGGCCGCGTATTTGTTTTAGATTATGACATGTTTTTACTGAGATATGCTTATCTGTGTACTTTGAACAGAATTTTATAACGCGTCAATGTTGAGATATGAAATATGAAAGTTATTAAAAAAGAATGAGATATGAAAGTTCAAATTCACCATCATTATCACCCTATTAACGTTCCCACTGCTGGGACACAGGGACTTCTCTCTTGGCGAGAGAGATTATTCCTCATTACACCACGCTGGTCAAGTGCTTTAAATTACAGTTGTCAAATTATAAAAGCTATTTCAGCAGCGTAATTCTTAAGAATCTGTCCAATATTTTGAGTTATATATGTATTTATAGAAATCTTTAAATTTTCTTGCTAGAAGTATAAATGGAAGTTTTTTTCTGGTTAGTGGAGAATTTATAGTTGGTTGATTATTAATGCGAAATTTTAATTACGGTTGCATAGGCCAACACTAAATTAAGCCGTCTGACCGACACCGGAAATTAGCCGGAAATCAAGTATGAAAGCTTTAAATATAACAGTGCCGTTTCTGATAACCAAAAATGGAAACCACAAATCCTTTCTAGTATCTGAACAAAACCAATATTCTCTACAATGGGAATAACGAAATATTCAAAAGTCACGAATTCTTAACAATATAACAAATATCCATTGACAATGTGCATAAAGCCGTGAACTCAACATTGTCCGACGAATATGGACCATTGTCAAAAAGGTTCATACAAGGCCCGGCTTTAGTGCGCTTAGGTTGGTTTCAGATTTGAGGAAATTCGATTTAAATTGACGAGGTCAGTTTAAGTGGAGCAAAGTTACACATTTTTCTCGTCATGAGAGAAGTCCCTGTGACCCAGCAGTGGTAACGTTAATAGGGTTATCATGATGATGTTACACACTAGTTACAAGAATCATAAATGAGGGAGAAGTACAAATATAAATAAATATATATTTCCGGACTGCTCACACAGCATCACCTAACCCAAAACTAAGCAGAGCTTGTACTATGGGTGTTAGGTGACTGATATACTACATAGATAATTTTTTTTTGTAAATACATACATAATTTATACATAGAAAATACCCAGACCCAAAACCAGAAATTGCAGATCGTGCAAAATCTGGTCCCGCGGCAGGAATCGAACCCGCAACCTCCTGCGCCTCAGGCGGGCTTTCGCCCACCGAGCCACAGAGGTCGTCAAAGAGCGGCCTTGTCCCTTAAAAGCGATCTCTTCCAAGCAACCTTAAAGGCATACACTTTGTACGCTTATATAGCTAAATATTTTGCATGTCACGAACAAAGGAAGATTGAAGTGAAGTCTTACATGCATACATGCTGATTAAATAGAAACATACTGAAATATATTTCTCTCTCTCGCCACGAGAGTCAAAGTGAAAACATTTATTTCCATAGAAGCACATGGCATGACATGGACAGGTCAACTTAAACTTAATAAAACTAAATTGTTTAAAGAAAAGTTATCAAGAAAATAACATTGTGTTGACAGTTCGCTTCAATGTTTTATACTGAGTTGAGAAGCGAATAGAACAACACAGCTTTATCAGCTTCTACAATATTGTAGTTAATACAATTTTGGAGTTCTTATTAATAGGTTACTATTAAAAAAAATGGTTGTCAGAGAGAGGCCCTGCGTCCCAACAGTGGGAACGTAAATAAGGTATTTATGATGTTTTTTATGGTTAAATAAGGACGCTGTTATTGTAATATAAACGGGAACTTAAATGTAGAGGCAAGATAAGAGGCGCTTTTTATCGCCAGATTGACATAGCGATAAAATAAGGAATGAGCTTATAACAGGAAGTTTGAAAGAGGACTCCACGGAATTTTGGATGAGCACAAGAAAATTACGAGTTTGATGTAATGACATTTTTATTCTGACTTATATGAATCAATAGATCATGCGAAGATACAGAGCATAGATAAATACTTAATTGTATAATTTATAAAGCCGATTACAAAACCTCTTTTCCTTTAAAAGTAAAAATCATTATAATTTGTAGTGTGCACGTAATGCCCTTGCATTTAATACCCATATGTATATTGAAGTAGCTCCAGATTCTGTTTGTTTTGCTTGAAAGATAGCTAAAGCGCTCTCCGGTAAACATACCGGAAAGGACCGGTGTTCTTATCTATAATTCTGTGTTTTTTATTATAATGATTTACTATCTGAGATATTAATTACCCCTTCTTCAGTTTCTTAACTCTGTCGGAAACCAATCAAAGGTAATAAATAAGCGAAAATGAGTTCTCATTATGTCAAGAGCTTTACCTCAAACTATTTCCGAAATACATGTACATCACTGTTGAACTCAAGTTAACCTTGTATCTACAAGGATACAAGGTTGAGTTGAGTTCAAGAAAGTAAGAAGTTTAGTTACACTCGAAACGCAATCAACAATGGATTCAGGAAAGACGTAGAATTAAATATTGTTGTTTTTAAACTTTTTCTTAGAAGTCCGATGCTTTTGTATGTTTCGTTAGCTTTGTATGTGATGAGTTTCAAAGAACGAATGTACTTACCTAATCATGATGAAATTTAATCTAAAAATGAAATTGTTTAATTTGATGCCACACATGCACAAAGGCGTGGTCATGTGTGCATGTGGCAAATGGACAAAACTTGATGAAGATGATTACAACATATTAAATAATTTCATTTTTAACATTAATTATCATCATGATTGCATTCGTTCCTTCTCTGCTTAGTTTGGAGGTAGGTGATGCTGTGTGATTCATCCGGAACTATTTATTTATAATTATTTTATTTTGATGATATAATAAACGTTTTTTTATCATTATATTTTTCCTATAAAAAACTCATTTTAGTAGGCTTATTCTCCGGGACCTTATTTCCCGTCACCAAATTCATGAAACACGGACAAAGTCGTGTAAAGCTAATAATAAAGACAGATATTATCGTAAGAAAGTAAAGCGAATTCTTGGATATGATATCGTTTTATTTCTAGTTCTTCCCTCCGTTTTATTTCGTGACATTTCCAACGGCCAAAATATCGTGTATCAAACATGCCGCTAATCATATTTTTTACCCACGCAATAGGGTTAGGGTATTTTCTTGTTCCCGAACAAAATCCGACCATTATCATCCGGCCTCAGTAATATTATTTCATTAATATATTTAAAATATACTCTTTGTGGTATCTATGAAAGGAAATAGGTATTAATAAGTTAAAAATAACAACTTTAAAAAAATTGTTATATTTTGTTTTAGGTACTTGCTTACTTTTCTTTCTTATCGGGTTATTGAGACGCCTAGTAAGAAATATTAGTCATTACAAATCAAACTCATATAGGAATTCCATTATATGTATATACGTACCCTAAAATCTACATCTTTCGTTATAAAGTCGGTTAAATATAACCGTCTTCCCTTCCCTTCCGACTTTACCGATCTTTTCCCATCACTAGCCCTAAATATGGTACAAATATCTGGTTACAACAAACAAGTGTCAAAACCACTGTAGTTTTGGAATTGTGTGTTTTGGATTATGTGATCGAGTCTTGTAGTGATGGGATTATCTGTTGTCGATAAAATAAGAAATATATTTCGTGAGACATTCTTCGTAAGGGATTGGGGCTTAGCGAGCGATATTGGTAGAGGTTTACATTGAGTTGTTTACACAATTTTATAGTAAAATTAGGCGTTATGGGAAGACTTTAAGGATTCGGTGGAAGTTTCAATTGAGAAAGTGAGTGATTTAAGATTTCGCTATATCGCTGCGAAAATGTCGTGCAGAAATAAAAAATATAGCAATAGAACTGACAAGTATGTGAATTGGAAATCTAGGTAATATTAAAACTTGAAACGGGTACATACTATAATACTCGTATGACAGTTTTTGAGTTTTCCGATATTTCGACGCTGTTGCAAGCGCCATGACCACGGCATATACTGGTTATCTTTGCAATTAGGTAGACGTTTATTCACAAAGAAAACGGTCTAGGTTTACGGTATCACGATTTGTATTTTATAAAATGTATATACAAGTATAAGTAAATGAATAAAAGTTGCCATAAAACTGGAGTTGGAAGCCGAAAACCTCTAAAACTAGGGGTGGAAGTAATTTTTAGGTGTTCTTGATATAGTTTTTACGGCAAAACAACGCATGAAGAGTCAGCTATTCTTTATAAAATACAAAATATTATCGATATCTTAATAGTCTATATATTTTAATAGTCGCAGCACTACAAAATCATTCACACACGAATATCGAATTACGTGTATGAACCCTAAAACACTTCATTTGCGTCCCCATCTCTTTCAGATTCATTGAACAGCCTTTGTGTGAAAGAGACAGAGAAAGGACATAGTTGAAAACCGTCAAGTGTGCCCGATTTAATGGGAAAAGTTCGATTGCAATGCATCTGAGAGGTCGTCGACATTGCGATAAAATGCTTTGGAAATTCTATTTTTATAACTGCCTCAGTGGCGAAAAGGTCGGCTTGCGGCGTAAGAGGTAACGAGTTCGTTTCCCGCCGAGGGGCCAAGTGTTTGTATGTTCTACAAACACTTTTTGAAGTGAAACTTCTGTAGAATCGTTGTGATTTCAAACCGGATACAACGGAAAAAACGACAGGTAAGCCAATCTTAAACGCTAACAAGGTTAAGCAACGTTGCGCGACGCCAGTACTTGGATGGGTGACCGCCCCAACAAAATCTTTTTGCACAGTATTTTTTTTTATTTTTTGTTATTCATTTCATTCTTTTGTCGATTTACTGAAGTTTCACTTCTATCGTGTGTGAATCGCACACACACCTTTTTTTATTTATTTTTTTATGTTATATAAGCCTTCATTTGACCACAATCTCACCTGATGTAAAGTGACGATATGGTCTAAGATGGGGCATGAAAACCTCCTTGGTCTGGGTGTTTTAATGTATAATCAAAAATATGTATTTCTATTATATTAAGTATAGCAGTGTCTAGTACCCGTAACACAAGCTTAAAGCTTACCACGGGGTTAGATGTTGTTGTCCGGAAATATTTATTGTTGAAGTTTTTGAAACAGTTACGTTTGTACTGTTTATTATTTTCGTCATTTAATTATTTAAATGAGTAGGAATATTTTTATTACTCAGTTTCTCTAAAAATAGGTATCCTAAATTCCTCTCAAGACGAAAGTCTTCAGTGTGATCTGCCAGCGATGATTTACGGAGTAGAATCGTGATGCGTCCTTTTAAATAGGCCCAGAGTAGCTAAACGAGATATGAGAAGGCTATGCTCGTGGCTTCTCTACGGATTCGAATCAGAAATAAGAAAATACGTTAAAAGAACGGCGATTTGAAATGGCATATAGAACATACAGTCATTGGGGTTGAAACGTTCTATAATGGAGACCATAAGGATCGGCGAGCGCGGCGTAGGACGTCCACAACTTAAATGACTGAAAATCACGAAGGAGGCCTTTTTCCAGCAGTGGACGCCTTACAGTTGAAATGATGATGATGAGAATTCTCTGCTTATAATGGCAATGCTCAGTTGACCTATATTCATTAGAAAAGCTTAGTAGAGCGTAACCAAAGTCAATTTCCCTATTAATTACGCATAATACATTCAGAAGCTTTGTTGTAGTGATTCGCCTTGTCGATAAAAATGTCGATGAATTTATCGATGTTCATTAAAAACAACATTGTTATTTGTAATTCGGAAAAAGAAAGTTATTGTTTCGTAAAAACAGCGTAAACTGTTTTATTCGTGTTGGAGGTAAATTTGTTTGTTGTTTTAAACAGTTAATGAAATCTCTGAGTGGAAAGTCAAACAGCGGGCCAGCGGTGGATAATTATGATTTTGCATTGTAAATATTTTCGTTCAACAAAGCATACGTTCGGTTACGGTGGTTTATTCAATATTTTATGTAATAAACAAGTAATGTAGGCCTTGCACGCGTTATTACTGTTAATACCTATTTATACTAATATAAGAGCCGTGTTGGCTAAGTGGGAGCACACTCGATTTTCACTCCGAAGGTCGTGGGTTCAAACCCCGCCACGCACCTCTGGATTTTTCTGCTTGAAAAATGTATGTGCGCTTTAAAACACGTGCTTAAACGGTGAAAGCAAATATCGTGAGGAAACCGGCATGTTCTGAGAACTTTAAATAGCTTGAAGGACATGTGACATTGGTGAAACTCGCACTTGGCCAGCGTGGTGAATTAAGGCCAAATCTCTCTCACTAAGAGTGAAGTCCCTGTGTCCCACCAGTGGGAAAATTTATAATCACTTGGTCAAAAACATTAAAGGATTACAAAAACTTTTTTAATAAATACAATACACCGATTATATTGAAGATTAACTGCTGTGTGAATGGTACAGCAAAATTTTTAATTAATATTTTATTTTTATGTTCCAATTCTCAAAATAATATCTTTTCTATTAATTTGAAAATAATTGTTCTGTGTTTCAACTAATTTTCAATGCGTGAACACTCCATCAATAATAATTATAGTGTCCGTTTTTGTATTAGACATATTTAATGACTATCGCTTAACATTAATTTATGGGTTTTATCTTTTGTTTCAGGTAATTTGTCCCCTTCGAATATTGAATATAATGGAGATTTTACGGCTTATCTTTTGAAAGCTAACAGCGCAGTGGTCGATAAAAAAGTAATATTTAACTGAGTAAGAAATAATTAATGGCTTTATAATTGGGAAACAATACGTGAACTACGAATTCAATTCAAGTGTTAGTTTGAATGAAACGCATAAGGTTCTGGATTCGATTCCCGCCGGGGTCGTGTTTTGCTATGTTATTGTATGCATATAATCTGACCCATACTATACGATTTGTCAGTTTAAAATAATATTGATTCTCTAGGTTAGAAATATTTATTAAATCATCAATATATTACCATAGTTACTTTTTAAGTTTATTAATAAGTTTCTTCATCAAAAATCTTAACATATTTTATCGATTTTCTCTAATTTCGCTCTCAAACTTCAAATCCCTCAAGATATTACGAAAGTAAGCCCATTAGTGGTGGTACATTGCCCTAAAGCAAATGTTCTAATCCAATCTGCGATACCTAAGTTCGAGTACCTCTGGTACAGTCAACAGCAAAAGTGGGTGATGAAAATCAACGTTTCAAAACGCCAGTGTTTCTAGTGTGACTTGCCAGATGTTAGTTCTAAATGAAATTTCAATTTGTCAAACGTAAATGATCATGATGATATGCTTGAATGTTGAGGCAAACATCGTGAGGAAACCGGCATGTACTGCGAACTGTAAAGAGTTTGAAGGAATTGTGACATTCACCAATTCGCACTTAGCCAGCGTAGTGAATTAAGGCCTAACCTCTCTCGGTAAGAGAGAAGCCCCTGTGACCCAGCAGTGGGAACGTTAATAGGGTGATGATGATGATAATTAAATGATCATAATAACACCGAGGTTCGAAACAAATGCAATCACTTATGCCGCATTATTTGTTCCTTTATTGATAAAACAACAACCGTCATAAAAAAAAATGATTTTACTTATTGGATAGATAATTTCGGGACCCTATTTTATCAGTTTGTTTTGTTGTTGACTGTACAAGCGATGATCCATTCTAACTTCGAACTGTTAGCTATGTCAATTAAACTCATACGGGAATAGAGTCCTGAATCTATTTCCCGTTTAGGTAGTCATAGTACATATCTATTACTAACGGATTAGCTGTTTTGCGTACAAAAGCATTATTGTTAAAAATATTTTTATTTAATTAACTTAATTTAAAATATATAGCCAATAGTTTTCAATAGTCAGTTTAGCGTAAAAAACCTTTTAGAACATTCATATTTAGATACATTTTATCGAATAAATTTGTCTAAAATAATTGAGACGAAAGTTTTCAATCAATGTAAATTAAAAGTGACTACATTTACACACAAAACGTTGTAGTTAAAATGTATATTATAGGTCTTATGACATGCGCCGACTCGCCTAACAAGCTATGGAGAGGGCTATTCTCGAAGTTTTTCTACAGGATTGAATCAGAAATTTGAGGTACGGAGAAGAGCCAAAGATATTGCAGGCGGATTAACTCTCATTAATAAAATAAAAATGGATAACACCTTCTCTTTGATCATTCCTCGGTTCGAGATATACACAACGAATAAAAAGTGATTATTATCTTGTATGGAGACTTCAGCATCGGGCTTCCACCATAAATTTAGGAAGCACTAGTATATAATTCATTTTATGTTATCCTTAAGTGTATTTTCTAGTTGGCGGTCCTATAAAGTAAAATATATAAAATGGACAGGGTTTTTCATAAAATTTTGCGACCAAAGTGGAAATCTATGATACAGGCAGTTAATCAGTGGTTTGGCTACGGCAAAAATGATGAAGATTATAAATATAAGAGTACTGTTTTATCGATATCAATGTCCTTGCACATTCAAGTTTAATCGATAACCTATCCCATCCTTATCGAGAAAGCGACATTAATTAATAGGTCGAGAGACCCGAAACTTGATGGATGCGTATCAATCTTCAAAGCGTCTTCTAATTACATCAGAAATTCTCCATTAGGACTGGTTCGGTCATTGTTTGTACCCTTTTCAGCGGACCTCGACTTGAGGGTTGATCGAAAGACCCATTTGAAGTTAGATTAGCTTGTAAGGTTTCATTTGAAACTGTATGAAACTAATTTCTGGTATCATTTTGATCATCATTTTAAGGAATTTATTTGTATTATGATTATCAACAATATTACCTTTTGTATCCTCTGGGTGGTGCTAAGAACAGTCTCTGGTGGTAGGCTTCGGCCGCGGCTTGTCACCACCCTCCGGGCTGGGCCAGTGCGTGAAGCGAATTTTTCGTTAATGTGGTCCGGGGAAGCCATGTTTAGGCCTTCATGATCCATCTTAGACCACATCGTTACTTTACATCAGGTGAGATTGTGGTCAAATGAAGACTTCTTTATAATAAAATAAATAATAAAAAATGGTTCCGTACTCAAAGGGTAAAACGGAACGGTACTTTGGCGACTGTCTGTCTGTCTATCCGTCTGTCAAATGACTGTATCTCAAGAACCTTGGAATTTTCAAAGATGATGTATTTCTGTTGCCGCTTAGTAAAATATATTATGTATAAAAGAGGGCTTCCATATAACAAATGCGATATATATAAAATTGATAAAAACCGGTAGAAAACTGTACAATGTCATACAACCACGTTTTGCAGATATCATACAACCACGTTTTGCAGATATCAAATCGAAATATAAACCATCAAAACACATCGGTGTATTTCATTCCAACCATTTTTTATTAATGAAAGACCAGATTGAGTGAAATATTCCAGGCAATAAAAAAAATGCAAGTATGAATGCATGACACAAGTACTCATTGATTTTTGGCGTTTAGGTGATTAAGTTAAAATATGTAATTAATGTTGTCACAATTAATAGCGATAGTTAACAAATATATTTAATAAAAACAAGTACAATTTATTGCCAACTCTTTTATGTTACAACAAATTTCCCACGTAAAATGTTGCCAGCAGTTTTTACAGAACGTTTGTTTGCGATGTCGCGTCGAGTGCCAGAAACGCGTTATTTTGTCGTGCGTAAAATTTCATCTTGCTGTTTTGAGTAAAAATTCATAAAAATTATTATCACTAGGCAGTGAAGGGCTTTTTTGTTGATGTAGATACTGAAAGTGCAACGGGTGGATGAAAGAAGACTGATATGAGGAAGCTTATATGAGGAAGAATATGAGATGAATAGATATAAAATATAAACTAAGTTTAAAAAAAAACCGAGGCATTACGTATAGCTAGAATCGAGTTTGTGTTTTCCATCGCATTATCCATATGAATGGATATAAGTTATCTACTAATATCCAAAAGGAGTGAAAAGTATTCATAATAACTATTGATTTAGCAATTAACTAAAGCGACGGCCCTCGCACGAAGGAAGCCTGTTAAAGAAGGCATGAATGAAAAAATATATAATTGAATGATTTTCTGCACTTACGTCTAAGTGTAGCCCCCATCTTCCCCGTCAACTAAGGGAAACTTATGATTGAAAAACAAAACCTTACAAAAACCACTTTTTCCAAGTCGTCATAGCATAAGCTGAAATAGGTCATTCGACGTCGCCACACATTAATAAGGCTACAGCTATTAAAACCGACATCGCATGGCAATACTCAAATATTCAAATACAAGCTAAGTAATTACAGTTCCATGAACAGTACAGTCGACAAAAGCTAGGATTACGTTGTCATTTCTATGTTAACTGGATGTTTACATACACATGCTATTAGCATGCTTTGATAATGCTTTTTTTTTTAAGCATCTGGTCAAACAAACACTGTAAAAGCACGCCTCTTGTTATCTGATGATAGATCTTCATTTATTAGCACCGCGTCGTTTCAGTATATTATTTAGTAACAAGTCAATATTAACATGCTTAAGTGCTAGAAATTAGCATGAGTGCATAAGTTATGTTACTTATAAAATTTTTATTAAATTGCTGAATTCATTTCTAATGTCATTAGAACCAAGAATCAAGGTATTGTTTTTAAAGTTTAGGTAGTAACGGCTGTGTGAGTGTCCGTATTTTAATTTAATAATTTTATAGGTACTTCACCTATAAAATTAATTTAAGTATAAAATTATTACTTTGACTGTACCAATTAACTGTGAAATTGCCTACCTGAGAACGTGTGGGTTAATACCTTCAGCCTTAAATTACTTTATTCCATCAATAAATAATAATTTTCTAATACAATTATTATTTGTGATCCATAAAAAATACATTAAATATGTAACAATGCTACCATCAATGCTGTTTTCTAAGATTTGTAAAATCAAACAATGAAAATACATCTGTCCTAATTATCTAATCTAAAATGGACCTGAATGTATTCATGAGAAGATTTAATTAGAAGACCTTCTAGATCTATGTGATCCATCTTCGTCCACATCGAAACTTACTATCGGGTGAGATTGTGGACAAACATAGATATAAAATTATAATAATAAGAAGACATTATTATTATATGTATAATTATTAGCACTCTACATTTTAGTATTGGCAATAGTAGTCATAGGATTAATATTAGTTAGAGTAAGATTTTGTTTTAATTTTTGTTAATTTAGTATGTTTTTTTTTGTTTACCACCGCCGTCCACAACCTTCCTGAATTAAATTATTTCAATTATATTTTGAGCAAATAAAGTGTTTTAAATAAATAAAATAATCACTCACTCACTAGTGTCATAAATTAGAACGTTCTACTGGTTTTGATCATTCAAAGGAACGTACCCATAGACGGTGCTGCCAACTGGTGTCATCAATTTGAATGTTTTACTAAATCGGCCTAACATTATTGACATTCCGAATGTCGCATTAGTGCTGCCACCTATTAGTTCCAGCGTTCCCTATAACTATTTATTGTCTTTTATTTACCTTTTTTTAACACGAGAAGAATAGGAATGAGGATTTTACTTCACTAAAAATATACGATCTTATAATTTAAATTACAAACCTTTATGCATTCTTCCTAATTAAGGGGTTGGGTTAAAATAAAGATTATTCCTTTTCCTCATAATTATTTAAAAACCCTTTCTCTAGTCCAAACCAAGGGTGCACCAACAGCAGAAATAAAACAAATTTTACAAAATAAATTTAAATCACGCAAAGGGACAACATTAGTATACATTAGGGTTCATTTTTCACATCTTACAAGAAAACCCACTCTGTGTCGTCTATGGCACCCTGAGGATTAAGGAGTAAATAAAGTGAGGGTAGAATTGTAAGTAAGTAGTTCGCCTTTGGTTTTATTTAGCCACCTCCATTTTTCAACTGAGGGTTTCAGGTGACATAGCCAAGGATTAGCTGTGGTATATGGCCAGGGCAGGCCATATAATATGTGGGATATGTGACTGCCTCAGTGGCGCGTTCGGTGAAGGTCTGCTTGCGGTGCAATAGGTAGCGGGGTCGATTCCCGCCGAGGCGTCAAGTGTTTGTATGTTCTGCATGCATTTTCTTCTTGGTCTTTGTGTTTAATATATATAATAAAAAAAAATATGTATGTCTATTATATTAAGTATATCAGATGTCTATAGTACCCGTAACACAAGCTTAGAGCTTACCACGGAGCTAGATGTTGTTTTGTGGATTGTCCGGCAATATTTTTCTATTTATATGGCCGAGAAGTTGTTTACAACCAGCGTAAACACAGTTTGGCCAAATATAATATGTTTGAAATATGAAATGGTAAACTTGAGGTGCAAATAGTTGTGACTTCGAATCCCGTTGGCGTATCAGTTTTTGCACGATGTTGTTTCAAGAGAGCAATTCTCGGGCCTTTAAAATTATATCGAATTCGATATATAAGTTATAGAATTTTATTTTCCGATTTAATATAATTTTGCCTGAGATTGTTCAACTATTGGCCTTCGGAGGTCAATTCTCGTGCATAAGATAACGATTACGCTCTCATTAAAATATTGTATAATTATGTTTGCCGAGCTATGCAAAAACAGCAATCACAAGCTCTTAATATACCCATTAAGCTAATACTCATCATATCAGCTAATCAAATAACAATCACAAAATTAGAAATAATGAGCGCATTTATTCAAGGCTGCATTTTAACTAAACTATGTCACATAATATCTATGACGTTATGATATAAATATCTCCGAATAAAGTTAGACAATGTTTAAAATATAGAGCTATTTTGCTCAGTCAGCTATGTTACATAGCGAAATGGCTCTTGACATAGCATGACATAACGATCAAGCCCTCAGGGTCAGTTTCAACATATCCGAGTAAAATAGTCAATGCTTAAATATAGACAAATATATATTGGTCCATCACACACTGACCATTGTCAGTCGAGTTGAGAGCATCATTATTGTATCATAAAATTATTTTACTGACAGTAAATTATTTATACTGTAAAACATTCCCTTTGCAAATTAAAAAAATGAACTTCTACATTATAAATCAACACCTACACGAACCATGGACAATAAACTATATCCAAAAGGCAGCGTTCCACAAAGAGCATTGTTCTATAATTTTTTTTTAAAGATAAACCTGGCACATTAGAAGCACACGTTATTGGGTCGACCGCCCGGAGAGCAACCTCTTTTGTAATATTAGTTCGGGATCCAGGTACAGAATTAGTTTTGTGGCCGTATGTGGCTTCATTTGTGGTGACAGTGTGTGCGTTTGGAAATTGCTGAATTATATAGGTTGGATGACTAAAATAGAGATTCTTTTATTTTATTGAACAACTGGCTGTAAATTAAAACTGCATTGGGTATTATCATATTCAAAATGAAATTATTTACTTGATGTTATACGCACTTATATAAAATTTATATCATAATGTTATGTTTTATAAGAGTCACCTAAAACTATAGTTGTGAAGTATATAGTAAAGTCGTTTATTTATCCAAAAATATTATTTTGAAAATATCTGAAAGCATAAATACTCAATATTTAGGTTGAGGTATTTGGCTACTATTTTTCTGGAGTTCGAAATAGTCCCCTAAAATTTAAAGTCAAAGTCAAAGTCAAAACGTTTATTTCCTTAGAAGCACATAGCCTACATGGACAGGTCAACTTAAAATTAATAAAACTAAATTGCTTAAATAACAAATATCAAGGAAATAACATTGTCTTGACAGTTCGCTTCAATGTTTTATACTGAGTTGAGAAGCGAATAGAACAACACAGCTATATCAGTTATTACAATTTTGTAGTTATTACAATTTTGGAGTTCTTATTTATAGGTAACTATTATAAGTTTAACATTTACAATAAAAAAAAAATGTTTGTCATATAAGGAAGCTATTATAACATGAGCATATCAGTCCTGGTCAACCAGAATTATTAGAGCCTGTTACTGTGGAACTAAGCAACATCTATCCAAGCTGCATCATCCTTTATATAATCATTTATAGAGTAATACGCTTTTTTCATTAGACTTCTCTTAATAAATGATTTAAATTTTCTAATGGGAAGCTCTGTTACATTATGAGGAAGCTTATTATAAAAACGTACAGAGTTACCCATAAATGATTTGCCTAGTTTTTTTAGTCTGTAAGTAGGAATTAGTAATTTTTCTTTACTTCTCGTGTTAATACTATGTACATCACTTTTTCTTAAAAACAAGTGCTTATTCTTGTGGGTGAACATCAAGTTCTCAAAAATGTACTGTGAGATTACAGTTAGAATGTTAATCTCTTTGAATTTTTCTTTGAGGGAGTCACGTGGTTTCATTTTATATATTGCACGTACAGCCCTTTTTTGCAGCACGAATATAGTTTGAATATCGGCTGCAGCACCCCAGAGTAGGATACCATATGACATAATACTATGAAAGTAACTAAAATAAACCAGTCTAGCTGTACCCTCATCTGTGATATATCTCATTGTTCGCACTGCATAAGCGGCTGAACTAAGTCTACCTGCAAGGTTTGTAATTTGGGGTTTCCATTGTAGACGAGAATCAATATGTAAACCTAGGAACACTGTTGAGTCAACGAGCTCGAGAATTTCATCGTTTAATATGATTTTTGTAGGAAATTCTTTAACATTAGGGAGTTTGAATTTAATACATTTAGTTTTTTTTGCGTTTAGCAGTAAGTTATTAACCGTAAACCAATTTAGTACTAGTGACAGTGAGTTATTTACATCGTCAAAATTATTTTTATTCCTATCAACTTTAAATAATAAAGAAGTATCATCAGCAAATAAGACTATGTCACAAAGGTCTTTAGCAAAATACGGGAGATCATTTACATATACTAAAAACAAAAAAGGCCCAAGTATTGATCCTTGTGGAACCCCTAATTCGATTTTTGATCCTGAGGATCTTTCATTACCTACTTGAACCATTTGAATTCTATCGGTCAAGTAGGAATGTAGTAGCTCAAGGGCTTTGTTGTGTATGCCGTAATGCTTTAATTTATTTATAAGTGTTGCATGGCAGACACAATCAAAAGCCTTGGAGAGATCACAGAACACGCCGATAGTATTTTGCGCTCTATCCCAAGCCGCCAAAATGTGCTTTATCAATAGTGTTCCAGCATCAGTAGTTGATCTACCTTTGGTGAAGCCAAACTGATTGCTATGCAGAAGTCTGTTGCGATCAAAGTGATTAATTAATTGTGTTAAAATAATTTTTTCAAAGATTTTACTCATTACGGGAAGAACTGAGATAGGCCGATAATTTGCAGGATCAAATTGAGTACCAGATTTATGAAGAGGGACAAGCTTGCCATATTTCATGAGATCCGGAAAGATACCAACATCGACACAGCTGTTAAAAATGAAGGCCAGGAGGGGGGCAATATCATTAATAATATTACCTAGCACTTTTGTTGAGATATTCCAAAGATCTTCTGTGTATTTGATGTTGAGAGATTTGAATGTTTTCACTATGCAGTCGGCAGTTACATGAGTAAAGTAAAAGACTTCAGCACATGCATCTACGGATGCCTCTAATAGTTCCACAGCCTTAGATGTAGATGAGTTTAATGACTGCGTTATAGTTTTCGGTATGTTACAGAAAAAACTTTCAAAAGCATTGGCAATGTCAATGTCTTTGACTAAGATATTATCATTAATTTTCAACTTAATCTGTTTACTACGGGGTACTGATTTGCCAGTCTCATTATTGATAAGCTTCCAAGTGGCTTTAACTTTATTTGAAGAGTTAATTATTTTATTCTTGTGAAAATTTGATTTTGCTATGTTGCATACTTGTTTAAACAATTTTCCGTAATTTCTGACATATGTTATGAATTCATCATCATTTAGTTTAGATTCTCTTTCCGAATACAGATCATATAACTTATTTCTACTTTTATAAATACCAGGCGTAGCCCAATCTGTGAATCCTACTTTTTCTTTAATTTTGCAAGTTTTCTTTGTAAATACTTCGTTATTTTCCCTTGCTATTGTTTCTGATAAAAACATAAACAATTCATTAGGGTCATCACAAGTAGGTAATGTTAAAAGTCTTTGTGCTACTCTACTTTGAAAAGCTAAAATACGTTCATTAGTTATGGGTCTGTATGTAAATTCTAATAACTTATTATGACCTCTTTCTAAAGAAAACTTAATACTCTGACCATAGTGGTCTGAATTAAAATGTTTAACTACTGATTTTACTGTTGGTGACTGAGAGGAGAACATGTTATCTATGCATGTTGCAGTAGTTGATGTTACGCGCGTGGGGTCATGAAAATTATTTCTCATATTAAAACATTTAAATAAATTAATTAGTCTGTCTGCAAGAGGATTACTAATGATATCAATGTTAAAGTCTCCACATACAATAATAGTTTTATTACAAGTAAATATTTTCAGTAAGGCATCCTCCATGGTAGACTCGAAGGTTGCCTGATCCGCAATCGGAGGTCGATAAACGCAAACACAAATATGTCGCTCAAGTTCCACACAAGACAGTTCAATGCATCTCTCAACACTTAACTTAGCAATATCTTTACGTTCTTTAAATTTAAGATTATTTTTGACCAGGATAACAGTTCCGCCTCTAATAGCAGTACTTCTTTTGAAACTACTAGCACAAGAATAATTACTGTAATATGGTATTGACTGATTACTTGTGATCCAGTGTTCTGATATGCACATAACATCTACATTAAAACTATTTAGAAATAATTCTAATTCCAGAATTTTGCTGGGTAAACCTTGAATATTTTGGTGGACTACATGTAACTGCAAGTTGTTACCCATTGTCGGCAAAGTCAGTTTAAATTATGATAAGCTGACTTTGTTAAATCTACACCCTTATTAGCAGAATAACTAGCTAAAGATATAGGCTCGTCAGAAAACTTTGTTATAGAATTTATAACTGTGTCATTAATATTGTATGCTAATAATTTAGCAAGAACATTCTTGTTCTGGTTGTTAAGATACAAAGTATCTCTTATCAAAAAACTTTTACTAATAAAAATATTAGTGTTTAAAAAATAGCAAGAATATTTTTTATATAAAACTAAGAAATATTTTTAATTTTATAATCTAATATGTCAAATCTTGAATGTAACTGAAAATGCGACATATCACTATTTTGATATCTTAATAATGCTGTAACACAGTACGTGTATGTAGCTCACTATTACATAATACATAATTATATAGTTAGTTTCATATTCATCATTAAGGTTTATTTAAGAATAAGTAAAGTATTTCGGTCTTGGATCCCATACGTTAAGGTAGTATGCTCTCAGGCGTGCAGCCAATAAAAACGTGAAGGATTTTTGAATTCCGAAGAACTTTATTGTTGTAAAAGGTTGACACAAATTAAAGGATTTTTTTTTAGTTTTATTACCTTTACTGACTTAATCTATTTAGGTTTATTGTGTTCGTTTAAAATCGTTTGATGTTTTTATTATCGTACCGCTCTTTTGGCGGGTTTTACGGGTGATTTTAAATGTAGATTCGTGTTTTAATGTGTTTGCTATTTCTGTCTATAGTTGCTTTATTTCTTGTTTTTTAAATCAATTCACATATTTCAGAATATCTTAAACGAGTAATTATCTCGGGGATTTAACGATCTTATTTTTGTAAGAAATTTAGTACCTAAAATTTAAGAAATAATGATTTACTCTGATTTATTGTTATTTTTACTCGTTGAAAGAATTTGTGCATTTTCTCCCAAAATTAATCTAACCTAAATAAAGTGTAAATATGACGTCACGATATGTTTTATGTAATCGCTTAAATTGTTATATATTTCTTTGTTTTTATGTTAGATAAGTCTTCATTTGACCCCAATCTCACCTGTTGTAAAGTGAAGATGTGATCTAAGATGGGGCATGAAGACCTAGAAGGTAGATGGCTTCTCCGAACCACATTACGAAACACGAAATAATCGTATAAACTGGGTTGATATAATAATGGACAGACAATTTATTTAAAACCTTAACTAATATTGAAACTGCTTTGCCTGCGTAATAATAAATTTTCGAACGGTTATAAGTAGCTTTTGTGCATTACTTGGTAAACAGCTATGCCCACGCCAAATTTTACTCAAATCGGGCTTTGCTCGTTTGCCCGCGAAATTCGGTATTTTACCGCGTAAAGTATGCGTTATCGGATATGTAAGTTAAAAGTTTCATCAAAACCCCTCCAGTAGTTTTTGCGTAAAATAGCAACAAATACACACACTTAAATCCTCACAAACCTCACAATATAATTCATATTAGTAGGATTCTAACGGATATAGTACTACTAAGTAATATATTTTCGTAAATCTTCTACGTGAACATTGGATTAAATTTTACTACAATCCAGATTTCCACAAGCTAACCGCAAAAATAGCTAAATACTGTTTACAACATAAACCCTATCATATAACGAATAACACCGCGCGTGACTCAGTTTGATCAAGCAATTTTGTCAAGCCTTACTGCGTAGAGTGAGTGAGAGCCCACCGCAGCGGACTTACAGCCCACACGGGGCAATTATTCACCCCTCTACCTTATTTAGAGGTCGGTAGTGTTCGGTTGTGGGCTTGATTTGATGTTTTACCTTACCGATGGAATGCCTTTGATGTCGCTTATAGAGACAAAGCTATTTATTTATACGCCTATTTTTAAAAACAAACTGAGAAAGTGGCTTACTGAAATGGTACTCTATGATATCAGTGATTTTTTTAGTTTACCGTTTATATAAAAAAAAATATTTGTAACTACAATTTTATTTAATTAATTAATTTCTGACGTGCAATAATGGTATTATGAATAAATTCTGTATAGGAAGTTTTGTAGATTACAATATTAAATAATAAATATTTCCGGACAATCCACACAGCAATATTGAACCCCGCGGAAAGCTCTAAGTTTGTTACTGGTACTAGACATCTGAGATACTTAGTACATATATTGTATGTTCGATTGTAGGTTCGAATCCCGCCGCTGGATTCGGGCCTGCGTGTTTTCTATGTATGTACTTACAAAAAAAATGTATCTATGTAGTATATCAGTCACCTAACACTAATATTACAAGCTCTGCTTAGTTTAGGGTTAATTAAACGCCAAGTACAAGCCAAATTTATATTCCATTATTATTTTCTATCTAATAGGAAATAAAATAAAACTAGTACATAATATGACAATAAAATATTTATACTGTATCAGTATCAGCGTCATAACGATTACTGTGGTCAATGCTGTCTTCACGGGTTACTACCATAGAGCTGCAACCACAACGCCACGGAGGCCGTCAATAAATACTTATACTGATGCATAATAATTAACAAATTATTTGAATGAAGTTAATAATCGTATTTCATGAATAACTTTTATATTTTTTACCAGAATGATGAAGATAAAATAATTTTGTCACGCCATATTTTATATAAATTACTATATCAATCATTCTTTTTGAACGCGCAGAGACAAATATTTTTAAATATTTGAGTTAGAAAATAAACTATTATGATTATTTTCTTTTTAATTTTTGTGAATAAGATCAATATAAAGTACATTGGCCCTTGTACTGTCAGCGCTAAAAGAAGGGTACTACGCTATTTCAACTTGTAAAATTCTTCAAGATATATTATTATAGGTATGTATATAAACTAAAAAAGTGGCACAATGAAATGGATTTTTATGATATCAGTGATTTTTTAGTTTACCGCTTTTATAAAATTATTACATCTACAATGTATTATATTTTATTAATCAATTTTGACATGTAACAATGGTATTATGATTTAATTCTGTATTTTGTATTAAAAAACATTTAATGTAGGCAATCGTAAACATGTTTACTACTATTAATTTATTTAAATATTTGTTAATTTATAATTTTTTACTAAATCATTTGGATTATTTGGTATTTATATTATTCATGTTTTAAACCAGGCAGAGTTCCTTTTATCAAAATGGGGGAAAAAGAATAGAAAGTAAGTTAAACAGTCAGATTTGGAGACTGTCATGATAATTATTTATTAATATTAACACTTAATAAAATTATGAATAAGTAAAAACTATATGTGAAATATGGCGTTGTTTTGGCTGACTGAACATAAAAAGCCGTGTTGGCTAAGTGGGCGGACACTCGACTTTCATTCCGAAGGTCGTGGGTTCAAACCCCGCCACGCACCTCTGGATTTTTCTTCTTGAGAAATTTATGTGCGCTATAAACACGTGCTTTAACGGTGAAGGCAACATCGTGAGGAAACCGGCATGTTCTGAGAACTCTAAAAGAGTTTGAAGGACATGTGACATTTACCAACCCGCACTTGGCCAGCGTGGTGAATTAAGGCCTAATCTCTCTTGTCAAGAGAGAAGTCCCTGTGTCCCAGCAGTGGGAACGTTAATAGGGTGATGATGATGAACATAAATCTCTACTTTGTGCACACATGATCTAATCAAAAATCTAAAAAAATCTATCACTCGTCATTATTTTATTACATTTCATTAAATAAAATATCATTGACGGCTGGTTCAAAATAATTAATAGAACAAATTACATAAATACATAAATCTAATATTCTTTAAGATAACAATGACGCACACTGTACAATATTCCTTAAGGAATTATTCCTTATACGAGATAAAAGATAAATTATCCAAAGTAATCTAACATGCTTTTATTTTGTATCAAAAACATTACAAATAAATGGATCACAGGCCCCCCGCGGGTTTGATTCTCGAACATGTATCTTGTCGAATACCTGTGGCTTCATTAAGATAAATAAAAAGATATAAAAGTAAATAAATTTATCATCATCAATGACTTTTATAATCAGGTGGAATCCATTTTAATTTTAATTTTGAGTTTTCGATATTTCGACAAAAACATCTGGCTACTAGCAGCCCCGTGGTAAGCTCTTAACTTGTCTTACTAGACATCTAATTTATTTAATATCATAGACAATCATCTGATAGTTAAATATTTTTAACACACTAAAAAAATGTGCTAGCAGATCATACAACCACTTGACCCCTCGGCGGGAATGAAACCCGCTACTTGCACACTACACACTAAGTTTATAAACATTAAGCCCCAGACCCCAGCAAACGTTGTTTTGCAAAATGAAAAGTAGATAGTTGCCGATTTTCAGACCTACTGAATATGCATATAAAACTTCATAATAATCTGTTTAGCCGTTTCGCAGGACTATGTTATATATTAACTAACACTGTGACAGGGGAATTTTATAAATAAGTTTCAGTAACCCGATTCCACCAATACTTACATTAAAACCATACCTTTATCAACCATTTCCAACCAGCTAATCGGTTGAAAAATACTGCCTCCGGTATACTACACTTTACTTAGCTTTTTTTACTTAGCAAAGCGCACTTAAACAATAAATATTTAAAACTAGCGGCCCGCCCCGGCGTCGCACGGGTAAAAAAAGTTCCCGGCAATTTTTCCTTATTTGCTCATCGTTTAGACCTACCCTGGACTACACTACGACAAACATTTTAAAACCAAAATCAGCTCAATCGGCCCAGCCGTTCTCGAGTTTTAATCAGACTAACGAACAACACTAAATTTTTATTTATATAGATATATATAAAAATGAATCCCTATTTCCCTTGGTCACGGCATCACGCCTGAACGGCTGGACCGATTACGCTAATTCTTTTTTTGTTTGGTTCGTTATTAACAGGAGAAGGTTCTTATGAAAGAAAAAATTAGGGAAATTGCGCGGAAAATTAGAAAATTGAAAATTACTTAACCACCATATAAAAAGCTAGCGAATGTAACCTTTTTTAATGTAACCTTAAGACATTTGACATAGAATTGACTGAATGCGTGCTGCAAATATAGTCAAAAAGGATGAAAAAAAAATGAAGTTTAAAACGGATTCTTCTGAAAAAAAAACGTAGTGATTATATACTCTCTGTTCTTCTGTTAATCGTATTTTATTGATAAACAATACAATATCTGCTCATTTATGACGTCTAAGGCGGAACATAGTTCACCGGGTCAGCTAGTATTTAAAATATATAGCTTGTTCGCTCAGTCATATGTATTTTTTTTTTCTATTCTGCAACTTGGCAATCTGTTATATTTAATAATAGTCCAATTCTCTGACTGAGTTTCTCAATACATGTCATATATATTAAGAGAATTTCTGGTAATTTTTACTGGTTGATTCTATTTCTTGTTTTACTGTATTAATTTTGATGTCGTCGTACATGAATTTGTTACTTATGTGCCATGGTATGTTGAACATTGTTCTCAAGGTTTTACTCTGAAATCTTTCTAATATTTCTACATTACTACTGCTGGCTGAGCCCCAGAGGTGAATACCATAGGCCCAGATAGGCCTATGGTATTCAGCTGGTATTTATAAACGGCCATTTTACTAACAGGTGTGAGTTGAGATTTGCGTCCAATCATCCAATACAGGCTGCGCGTTTTGGTCTCCAATTGTTTGCGTGTTGTCCAGATATGTTTTCGCCATGATAGCCGACGGTCTAAGTGTATTCCAAGATATTTGGCGTCATCGGCCTGGGGGACTTGTTCGTTGTGAAGCAGAACAGGAGGGCATGATTACGCTTTAAGGAGAACGTTACTTGAACTGATTTGACCTTAAACCCTGAATCGGCTCCTATCTATTTTTCATTTATGCGTCAGTCACATGTAATAAAGCGAGATATCTCTTGACATAATAACTGTTCAATGACTTACCAAAATTTATAACTAGTGCAGAGGTGTTCATGTACGCGGACGACGTAGCTGCCATCGTCACAGCACCTAATATAGACCAGTTGGAGGTGACACTTAATAGGACAGCCTCATTATTATCAGAATGGTTTGGGTTTAATGGGCTTGCTTTAAACTTAAGCAAAACCCATTTTATCCATTTTTTCTGTCAGGTAGTGCCCCTAGTCCATTGACAGTAACAATAAATGGGAACACTATCAACCAAGTTGAGAATACCTCATTCCTAGGGTTCCAGATAGACAGAGGGCTGCAGTGGGGTACGTAGCCACGTAAACAAATTATGCGGAAAGTTGGCTGGCGCATGCTACGCGCTGAGCCGGGTAGCGCGAGAGGTAAGCACTGAAGTGGTTCGAGCTTGTTTTTTCGCAACGGTGCAGTCGCTATTACAGTACGGTGCAGAGCTTTGGGCGCGTGCAGCCGACTGGGAACGCGCGTTCCGGCTGCAAAAAAGGGCTGTACGGATTATAGCGAAAATACCAAGTGACCACTCGGCGAGACCTTACTTCAAATCCCTAGAAATCTTGACTTTACCGTGCCTGGTTATATACCAAGTAGCTTTGTACGTCCGGCAGAACCACGAAACCTATGCGACGCTAGGGAACTCGCACGCTTACGCTACGCGCAGCCGAGATAAGCTCGCCGCCGTCTCGCGCTCTCTGCGGAAGTCTTCCAAGCAACTGACCCATGTTATGGGCCCAGCTGTGTACAACAGGATTCCCAGTAATGTGAAAGAAGCCCACAGTCTACCAGAATTTAAGCGTAAAAGTAAAGTGCTGGCTTGTTGAGCGGACCTTCTATAGCTATACAGAATTTTTTACATAAAATTAAATATATTTAAGATCAATAATTGATAATAATTAATTATATTATTTAAGAATTTGTGACATGTAACATTTTGTTATCAATAAAATAACTATGAACTATAACTAACCATAGCTTAGTTTACTCGTATTCTGTGAATATTAGGGTTTGTTCACAAAATCCGTTTCTGTTTTACTATATTCGAGTTCAAAAGCCAATGGTTAAAATACTGTATACTACTATATACTACATTTTAGCAAAGCGCACTTATCCAATAAATGCACAAAAATTATGGTTTCGAATAAAGCACTAAAAATACCGAGAAGTACAAAAGCAATAAAACAGGATTCCCTGCAGCTTTAAGAAATATTATCTTATCTTTGTTGGCTATCGATTCTGGCACGCTGCCTGTCTGTTTGTAGTAGATATAAGTGAGGTTAGATTTCTTGTGATAACGGTGTGCGATATTTAGCGGCCGGGAATGTGCCAGGATCTTTGGATATCGCATATGAAGAGTTGAAGGATCTATAAGTTAGGTCTAGCTAGGTGGCTAGGTAGGTAAAATTTCATAATAATCTTTTAAGCCGCTTCGGAGGAGAATGGTAACTAACACTGTGATAGGGGGAATTTTATATCTTTATATATATAATTCTTCTGTGAGTGTGTATGTCACTGAACTTCTCTCAAACGACTGGACCGATTTTGATGAAATTTTTTGTGTGTGTTCAAGGGGATCTGGGTATGGTTTAGATTCACAATACGGTCAACTGGATATTGTTTATTGAGACGTGGGACAGGACTTCGTCTGTCGGGTCGACTAGTATTATATAAATCGCTACATCCATTCGGGAGCTATAGTGTCACAGACAGACAGACACGTCAAACTTATAACACACCTCTTTTTCGGTCGGGGGTTTAAAAGAAAATGTTCTGTTAAAACTCTTTAAAGTCTTACCGCTAGATAGATCCCTGAGGTGTTAAAGGTTGGAATAGGAAACCAGGTTTGCTACGATCTAGAATTTATGATTCTGTTTAAATGTATTTGTGTATACTGTACTGTAAGTATGTATTTACAAAATGTTACAAATAATTAATTAAAGTACCTTGCCTCGCGTCTGTCCTTATGTTCGTTGTACAGTTTTTAGCAATAGGTGAAGCAATTCAGGAAGATAGTTTTTAATGTATAGGTAATTTTTAATGTACAATTCCTTCTTTTTCTTTCTCAGAGTTTGCCGAGGAGGATGTTAAGAGAAGCTTACTTTCTATTTCTTCCAATGCAGTAGGTGACGATGGTTTAAGCCGCAATATGATTATTCCTATCCTTGATCTACTCCTTCCTATTCTTACTCATATTTTTAATGTTTCTATCCTAGATTGTAGGTTCCCATCCTTATGGAAGGATGCGCAAATAATTCCTCTTCCTAAAATACGATCTCCTAAACATTTTTCAGATTACCGTCCAATTTCCATTCTTCCTTTCCTTTCTAAAGTTCTTGAGCGTCTTATCTATCGTCAGCTAAATTCTTTTCTAAACAGTCACAACCTTCTTAATCCTTACCAATCCGGTTTTCGTCCAGGTCACAGTACGGTTACAGCGCTCATTAAAATTACTGATGATATTCGTTTAGGTATGGATAATGGAAAAGTGACTGTACTAACTCTATTAGATTTTAGTAATGCCTTTAACACCGTCGACCTTGATATACTTCTTGGTATATTACGTTCTCTTAACATCTCTCTTTCGGCTATTCAGTGGTTTCGCAGCTATCTCTTTGAACGTCGGCAGCGTGTTCGCTCTGATGATTATTTTTCATCATGGGGTGACATGACTGCTGGTGTCCCACAAGGCGGGGTCTTGTCTCCTCTACTCTTTGCTATTTTCATCAACTCTATTACTTCTACCCTTTCCTCTTCTCGACATCTGTATGCGGATGACCTACAGATTTACTGTCAAGCCCCACACACTGACTTTATTTCGGCTATAACGACCACTAACACCGACCTAGCTCGAATCGTGGAGTGGTGTACGCTGTATGGGTTGAAGGTGAATCCAAACAAAACCCAAACCATAGTAGTCGGAAGTTCCCGCATGATTTCCAAGCTGGATTTAGCTAGCGCTCCGCCAGTTATTTTTGATGGAGTCATAATACCTTTCAGCAAGTCTGTTAAAAATCTAGGTATCATTATTGACCAACATCTTTCATGGGACTTACAGTTACAAGCTGTTAGTCGTAAAACCTACGAATCTGCGGGGGCTCTTAAAAGATTACGAAATTTCTTACCAACGGCCACCAAGGAAATGCTGGCGCAATCTCTATTGCTCCCTATTCTAGATTATGCCGATACCTGTTATCTTGACCTGACAGAGCAACAGCTAGACAAACTTGAGCGGCTCCAGAATTTTTCCATCAGGTATATATATGGTCTGCGTAAGTACGACCATGTTTCTCATTTTCGCAATAAACTCAAGTGGTTGCCTATTCGCCTTCGCCGGGATACACACATTCTATCTCTTCTCTACAATATTCTCTTCAACCCTCTTGCTCCGTCCTATCTCAAGGAGCGTTTTTTCTTTCTTCATCAATCTCATTCTCATGGTCTTCGGTCATCGGAAAATAATGCACTTGCGGTTCCTATACATGTTTCCACTTTTTGTAATAAATCGTTTACGGTGCAGGCTATTCGATTGTGGAACTTACTGCCCGCGGAAATAAGACGTGCTCCTAGTCTGTACACTTTCAAACGTCAAGTAAAAAATTTTTTTCTCGGTTCTTTAGCATAAGATTGTATTAAATTTATACATTGTTTGATATGTATTTATAATAATAGGTATTCATATGTTATATTTATAGGTATCTGTATATATATTTATATGTATGTATGATAACATATTTGGATATTATTTGTTGTTCTTGTATTATTATTATTATTACTAATTATAATATATATATATATATATATATGTATATATATATATATATTATGTCACCGCACCGTCCAGTTATTTGCTGTGCATTATCCTCTCCATCCTAAGGTTGTCTGGAAGAAATTGCTCTAAGCAATAAGGCCGCCCATTACGCATTTTTTGTATTTAGCTTTAAGTCCCTTTTTGTATTGTGATATCCTGGTGTGTAATAAAGAGTTTTATTATTATTATTATTATTCTCTTTATTTCATTTTAAACACGTCAAAAATATATTTTTTACATTAGATTACATAATAAATTATATAAAACTACCTACTGTAAAAAATATATCAAAACGGAGAATCACTGGTCGCGAAGCTAGGCTCAAGCGACCGGTGACTAGGGCTGTAGAGAGAGGAACTTCCTGACAATACGCGCCGAGTCCAGGAGTACTGCCTTCTGAATCTGACCCTTGATCCAGCTTCCCAGCGAGAGCCTCTGAAGGTGTTGGTCGAGACTCTTCGCTATTAGGCCGTTAACGGACATGACTATAGGGACGATAATCGCCGACTCAACATCCCACATGGTGACAATCTCGCGGGCCAAGTCATGATATTTGTTAACCTTATCATTCTCAGCCTTCACGAGATTGGCATCATGCGGGATAGTGACATCAACAAGAATCGCTTTCCGCGTTAACCGATCTATCAGTACAATATCAGGTTTATTCGCTAGAATAGTCCTGTCTGTAATGATAGATCGGTCCCAATAGAGCGTTGCACGGCCGTTTTCGAGAACTGGCGGCGGTGTGTATTTGTAGTACGGAACCTCAGGTCCAGTGAGGTTGTATTGAAGAGCAAGTTGTTGGTGGATAATCTTGGCTACTTGGTTATGCCTGTGCAAGTATTCAGAGTTGGCAAGATGCGAACAACCCGAAAGTATATGCCTCAGGGATTCCCCTGGAAGATGGCACGCTCGACATATGTCGATTGTGCCATCTTTCATGATATACTTTCTGTAATTGTTCGTCTTTACCACCTCATCCATAATTGCACAAACAAAACCCTCGGTTTCCCCAAAGAGGTCACCAAAGCGCAGCCAAGTTACCGAACTAAGGAGATCTACATTAGACCCTGTTAAGGCCTTGTAGAATCTCCCATGCAACTCCTTGCTCTCCCATACAACCTTCCTGTCCTGAGTGCTCATCACCGCGGGTTTGCGCCAGTTCTCGTTAGCCAACGAGAGTGGGGTAAATCCCTTGTCAACTGCTACCACCGCACGATGCATCTCGCACTCGGTTTTCAGGAAATAATCCCTGAGATTGCATACCTCACGGTTATGTAGGGTCTTGGCATTTAAAAAGCCTCGTCCTCCACACTTCCGTGGGATATATAATCTCATTACCGAAGAACGAGGATGCCGCATGCGGTGGGTGGTAAGCAGTTGACGGACTTTGCAGTCCAGGGCTTCTAGCTCAGTCTGAGTCCACCTTAGTATGCCAAAAGTATATGTGAGTAGTGGCATAACCCAGCCGTTGTAAGCGCGCACTTTATTGCCACCTGACAAAAGGCTGTTGAGCACTTTTGAGAGGCGGCAAAAGAAACGCTCCTTCACCGACTGTTTTACATCGCCATCCACAATACCTAACGCTTCTGACATACCAAGGTATTTATAGGTTTCACCTTCAGAGAGATTTTTGAGGGACATACTCTCGGAAAGTTGTATTATTATTATTATTAATGTGTTAGGGATGTATGAGAATTAGTTGAATTCATCATCATCATTCTCTTGCCCTTATCCTACATTACGTGGGGTCGACACTATATGTTTTCTTCTTCCATTTTCCTCTGTCACTCGTCATCTCAACACTCCCAGAGAATTAGTTGAATTATGATGATAATTTTTGAAGGAGTCGGTGAAAAATCTTCGTTAGTTTTGTTTATTTAAAATTACCCAATAGCAAAACATCGATGGCCGAGTCAGCTAGTAGTAAATTGCTTCTGTAGTTTAATTGATATGATATAATGTAGCTACCTCGAGCAAATCAACGTTACATGAAAATGTTAAACTATATAACCCCAACCCTCGAGTTTTCGTCAGCGCGATCTAGAGCTAGCCCTTTTTTTGTAGCGACATCTAGTTATTAAAACCCGAATTATTACAGTTGAACATTACTGTTTGTCCTTCTTCCAGTGTATATCTGAGAACCTAGTAGACAACAGACTATTGAAGACGCCAACAATGTATAGAGGCAGAATCAATACGATATCAAATATTCACACAGAACCTCTGATTAGATTACGTCGGTTAGTAAACCAATGGTATATGTTATTCGAGTATACGACTTACTATTTTACTGTTATGGTACCAATATTGTATAAATTACTGCGTAGAGAACATGATATAACAGAATAAAGTTTTCTTTGATAAACATAGGAAGGGAGATAATATTTAACAACAAGCTGAAACTAAGAAATAATATTGCCGGAATGCAACGTAACTTTTTTGGGATTTTTTGCTGTCTACGTCTTTTAAGTGAGAATAGTTAGGTAGGATTTCATTCCGAAGGTCGTGGGTTCAAACCCCGCCACGCACTTCTGGATTTTTCTTCTCGAGAAATTTATGTGCGCTTTAAACACGTGCTTTAACGGTGAAGGCAAACATCATGAGGAAACCGGCATGTTTTTAGAACTTTAAAAGAGTTTGAAGGGCATGTGATATTCACCAACCCGCACTTGGCCAGCGTGGTGAATTAAGGCCTAATCTCTCTCGTCAAGAGAGAAGTCCCTGTGTCCCAGCAGTGGGAACGTTAATAGGGTGATGATGATGAGTTAGGTAGGAATGTTATGTAGGAAACGTCGGAAGACCAGCGCTTCGTATTTTGATCTCAAACACACGTAGAATTATGCTGAGCCGAATCCTAGTTCTTAACCTCAATCGTACCCACCTTATCTGTATGGTTAGTTTAAGATATATATACTATATAGTAGGTTGTAATTTTTGTATGATTGTGGTTAAAAATAAACTTATGTCTTTCTTTCGTTAATATTTGTATATAAATTTTTTGGTTATGTAAATACATTGATGTTTTTTTAATTTGTTTAAGTAGTCAGAAACACGTCTAATGGGATAAAGCCTTAAATGGCGAAAGTTTCTAAACTAATACTATTAACTTCAATATCGGAAATACATCGATTTGCTATCATAGCAATCTAGCTAACAAAGCGTTTTCCAACGAAAACAGATTATCTTTGGTATAAGATCCAAGGCTCAGGAGACTTTACTCTACTAAATAAATATACCAGGGCATAGGCACGTTTATTTATTATGATTAATGCTAGATAAGCCTTCATTTGACCACAATCTCGCCTGATGTAAAGTGACGATGTGGTCTAAGATGGGGCATGAAGACCTTGAAGGTAGATGGCTTCTCCGGACCACATTACAAAACGCGAAAAAATCGTTTCACGCACTGGCCCAGCCATGAGGATGGTGACAAGCCGCGTCAGAAGCCTACCACCAGGAATTTTTCTTAGCACCATCCGGAGGACACGTGTAAGGATTCAGAGGGTTACCACCTTACGGACGTGAACAGAAAAAAAACCTCCACGTTTTTTGAAGTAGTATTTCGGGTTTATAAATGAAAATGTTAGTTAGGTCAATTACCGATATAAAAGTTTAGAAGAATGTCACAAATATGCAGTACGAATTATACTCGTAATATTATATTATAAAAATCGCACAGTTTTATCTTTATTTTGCTATGATAAAGAAAGCGTTGAATATAAAATACAGATTTTATTAAAGATGAATAAAATTAATACATTTGTAGCAGTTATTTCATAAAATTTCTGAAAAGCACCTGTTCAGTAATCATCAAAATCCATTAAAAGAAATATAAACAAAATGTTCTTAAGCCCACATAAAAAATACTGTAAAATAATAAAATGATAGATGAATAAATATAGATAACTTTTTTTTATTAACCTATCACCTTGTGAATATTTTCTTTATACAATCAATGGATTTTTTGTATCAATGGAAGGAGGTGTCCAAGATACAGGTTTTATATAGTTTGAAGTCCTTACAACTACAGAAACTATAAATTTACCTAAGACCAATAAACTTATGTTTTTTCTCATTTTTAATGATTTTCTAGCACACAGATCAAACGTAGGGCAGAGAGTTTTATTACAAAAACCAAGGCGCCGAACCTCGGATCCCACACTATTATTGAACACAACGGAATTAGGGTCCTTCCGGTGGACAGATTAAACAACTTAGGGGTTGTAAAACTATCAATATTCAATAAATTTAGATTAATTACTAAACTGCTGGCAGACTAGTTAAATTTGGTAGAAAATTGGGTGAGCAGGGGCTTTTGATGAAGTTTGAAGGTATAAATTAGGATTAGTTTGTTTAAGATACGCTCTCGATTTAATTTTTAATAATATAGTAGTTAAACGTCGTATTAGAAAGATTATTGGTTTAAACCCAACAAAATACGTACCTCTAGATTTTTCTTCATAAAAAATGAAGTATGTGCGCTTTAAAATACTTAATGTGCTGATGAATTTGAAGAGCTTGAAGGACGAGTGATAATAACCAACCGCTTTTGGCCAGTGTGGTGAATTAAGGGCTAATCTCTCTCGTCAAGAGATAAAGTTAGGTACTTCTATCTTGAAAGAAATGATGTCCCAGCAGTGGGAACGTTAATAGGGGTGTTTATGAAATTATATAGTTGCATTATTATACACACACACTCATTTAAGTCATACTCGCTTACCTCACAAAATAAAAAAAAGTACAAAACAATTATAGAAATTGCATTGCATTTATTTGTTAATTAAAATATTTAATGTGTTTGTACCTCCAATTAGTAAAGAAGAGCGAGGCCTTCTATCACAGATTTTAAATAAATTTAAAAGAAGGTCTCAACAACCACAAAATTGTATAAAAATTATTTAAGTTACTGAATAAATGCATTCTTATTATTATTATTTATTATAGTTTTATGTAAGTAAGTAAAGTTTTATGTGTTGCTTGCGTCACCTTTTCAAGTAAATGATGATGTTAAGTGATTGGTTGCGATGGATTTTTTGTGTTTTATCTCAATACGCCTTCCACAAGTAGCTCTAGTAGAATTTATTGAACAGTTTCAAAAGTATCTAAAAATTTCTGAAAAAATTGTCCGTAATAAATTAATTAACAAGGTATAACATATTTTGCCGCGGTAATAAGTAGCCTATGACACTTCACGAGCTAAAAAATATATATTCGCATGAGGTTTACTTACTATGTCTAATATAATACTAATATTATAAAGCTAAAGAGTTTGTTTGTTTGATTGTTTGTTTGTTTGAACGCGCTAATCTCCGAAACTACTGGTTCGAATTGAATAATTCTTTTTGTGTTGGATAGTCCAGTTATCGAGGAAGGCTATAGGCTATTTAACATCACGCTACGACAAATAGGAGCAAAGATATAGTGGTAAATGTGTAAAAAACGGGAGAAATTATTTCATCTTTGAAGCCTTCCGTTGCGTGCTCCGTGAAAACGGTTCAACATACACAAAAAATATGTATTAAAGAATAATAGCTCTTTTAATGATCTAAAAAACAGTCCGCGATAGTATATGTCTATCTTTTAAGATTAACTCACAAAAACCGTTTTTATGGTACCTAATTTGGTCGAAATAATTTGTTTAAGTTGTATCAACATAATAATATTAATCTTTATTCAAATAAATATGTTGTTGGTTAAGAGTACATCATCCATTATAACGCGGGTAGCACCGCAGGGCACAGCTAGTGTCTAATAAAATTTATCTTTATATATATAAGGTCCGGGTCATTTCCGTCAAAACAAACCTCCTGTAACTTAAAACAGAGTTATTATCCATATTTTATTCGTCTCCCTTAATTAAGACGCCAGTATAAGCCGGTAGCGCCACCCGTCAATATAATTAAAATATTGTTCATGCACTTATCCTACGAGAGATCGACAAAAAGTAAAACATAATACAGATATAGAAATTAATTAAATTTAAAAGTAAGTTTTTTTTAATTTAATGTTAATTTTTTTTAAATCTACTATATATATATAATATTGCTAGCTACTTAAAGTCAAATAGTATTATAATAATGACTCCATAATAAAACTCTTATGGTAAAATAAATAAGTACTCTTTTGATAAATAAAAAATCCTCTTATATGAAATAGTAACGCCTGCGCCTGTGAAAGTACGTTTAATTTATTATTTTTGTTTATATCTATGTTTTGTAATTATCCGATAATAAGCATTTATTATGCCAAGGATTCCTAGATTCAGAATAATATCAACGTTCGCTCGTTTAAATATTACATAGATTAGAAATATATCTGATACCGTACCCATACCAGTAAGCTTAAAGCTTTCCAGAGCGAGATGTTATTGTGCAAATTGTCCGGCAACATTTATCCAATGACAAACGCTTTCGAGAGTGGCACTACATCCCTCCACTCCCCTCCAACCGGATGCTGGTCTTAACGACTGGTTACACCTGATCACGTGATTTATCTGACGATTACCGGGACAATATTCTGCGGGATATTGTATGGGTTAGTTAATATGAAGCCATTTTGTGGGTATTTGCGACGATTGGGGTTTCTTTATTACTTTGTGGGGCGCTCGGTTGCTTTATGGGGCGTCTTGTGGGACAATTTGTAAGGAAACGTCTTATGAAATGTTGTTTATTGAAGCAATCCTTTTAACTGGTTTGTTTAGGTTGTAGTGGATTTTACCGCGGTAAAAATAGGCTTATAAATAATTTTACGGTATGCAAACTGGGTCGACAACTGGGAATTCAATTACCCATCCGTCACCACTGGCAACAAATGGGATTTTTTTTCCTGTTGGCGCCAGTGGGAACGTAGAGGGTAGTAACAAATGGGTATAAGCCAAAAAATTATCTAAAGTTTAATCGGTGCATAGTTATTAATATTGGAAAAAGATCATTTTTTATTTTCTCTACTCAAAATTAGCTTACAAATTACAAAATCATTAAATGCCATTGGTTGATTTTACAAACGCTCACTAACGTTTTTTTAACGCTCTCGTGTTACGATTACTTTATTTTTATTTTTCAAATACTTTACTTATAAGTTAATTTAGGTTATAAATCTACGTTCAATGATGGACTTTACATTCACTTAATTTGTCCAAAAACTATATATTTTTTTATATTATGGAAACAGGTGATTGCTTTAAATGCATTCTCAAATTTGCTACAAATACAAAAAATTAACTATAACAAGTATCCATACTTCCATACTAATATTATAAATGCGAAAAAACTCTGTCTGTTACTTTCTCACGCAAAAAATTCTAAACTGATTTAAATTAAATTTGGTACACATAATTTTCTAGAGCCTGAAACGACGTAGGTTTCTTTTTACCGCAAGAAAATTTAATTACAAAAAGTATTTTAAAATCATTACACGAAGTAACGGTCAATCCTATCTATTGTAAATAAATTAAGTTAAAAAAAATGGGTCAGACATATCCTAATGAAACAAACTGTTCAATTAATAATTTAATTATAAAGCTTAAAAGTTAAATTAGAACTTACATGGACAAACTCGAAATTAAAATAAAAACTAACTTCAAACACCAACAAAAGGTAACTTTAATTAAAATAATCCGTACACAAAGGCATAATTAAATAGAAAATTAGCTGTAAGCGAAGTACAAGCAAATTAACTAAAGGCTATAACCGTTATAGTTACGACAAGATGGTAGATTATAGTCTAGTCTATTTTAAACTAGTACCGAGTTAATGGGTTTATAGTTAACCTTTTATAGAATCCGTGAGAATTTAACAGACTTTTAGCTGTAGGGTTAACGCCACTGCACACGGTGCCTACACCGCCGAACCGCTCCACTGCCCGCCTCCGCTGTTATCCCACCACGTCGCTGGTTCATCATCATCATCACCCTATTAACGTTCCCACTGCTGGGACACAGGGACTTCTCTCTTGACGAGAGAGATTAGGCCTTAATTCACCACGCTGGCCAAGTGCGGGTTGGTGAATGTCACATGTCCTTCATACTCTTTATAGTTCTCAGAACATGCCGGTTTCCTCACGATGTTTGCCTTCACCGTTAAAGCACGTGTTTAAATCGCACATAAATTATTCAAGAAGAAAAATCCAGAGGTGCGAGGCGGGGTTTGAACTTACGACCTTCGGAATGAAAGTCGAGTGTCCTCCCACTTAGCCAACACGGCTTTCGTCGCTGGTTACTTAGCTATTAATCATAACAATATTTTTATTGTGGCTTGTCACCACCGGGCTGGGCCAGTACGTGAAGCTATTTTTCGTGTTTCGTAATGTGGTCCGGAGAAGCCATCTACCTTCTAGGTGTTTATGCCCCATCTTAGACCACATCGTCACTTACATCAGGTGTGATTGTGGTCTTATGAAAGCTTATCTAACTTATGTATTTAATCATACAAATTATGTATCTAATCTCGAGTTTTAATAGGTATCTGCTAATATAAAATAAGTCTTATTATGTGTATTACTATGAAAAATAAGATAAGAGAAACATACTCTGTCTCCAACTTCCAACTGTACCACTGTTGACACCGTTCACGATGCCTGGATAATTTATTAGTCTCTGCTAATACATATATTAATACAAAGCTTTAGAACTCAGAAAATGAGCTAATCTTAATTGAAAATTTGAGGTAATACGTAGCGAATCTTGTTCAATATGTTTCGCTCTTAATTTATAGATTATCCCGCTTGTATAAGGTCTTCAAATAAGGTATTTAGTTATGTGCTAGAAAGGTATTGAAGCTTTTCTTGATAAGGTTATCTAATCTTAATAATTTTTAATAACTTTACATTTATAACAGGATATTTACCATGGTTGATTGTCTTTTGATCTTCCCGATATTTCGGCTCAATTACATGCGCCATGATTCCCACTAACACACTATCGCGACACTGACTGTGTCTGACATGTCCCAACTCTAGTGATGCATCGACTCGTAATAAAAGAGTGAGAAAGAGTTTAGATCGATTTGTCTGCCAATAAAACTGTTCCATCCAATAATCCAATCGCTGCAGCTTCAGTTCAACCGTGATCATGGCGCATGTAACTGTGCCGAAATATCTGGAAACTCGTAAGACAATCAATTATGGTGAATATCCCGTTATAAATCTAAATAGTATTGATAACCATGATAGTTTCAAAAGTTATAATTTTTAATAAGTGTTAATGACTTTTTAGGTTTAACTAATTAAGTCAAATCCGTAACTTTCGCACACAGGATTAGGTTACGGATGTGTCTTAATCTTTTTATGCATAAAATAAAAAATATAATCTTATCTTGGTTATCTTATACCTACTATTATTCAATGATAGCGTTGAGAAGTAAATGCGCGGTATAACAACAACGTAAAACCAACGAGACTTCAGTTTTATACAGAGACAGAGAAAAACCATTTACTAGTCCGGAAGTAAAATCTTCTTTATAAAATTTCCATGTCACAATGTTAGTTAACCGTATTCTTCCGAAACGGCTTTAGAATAGAATATAATAGAAAATACATTATTACACACCAACAACAAAGAAACAATACAATGAGAAATTAAACTAAACCTAGAATGCGTAATGGGCGGTCTTGTTGCTTAAAGCATTTTCATCCAGACAACCGTGGATGGAGAGAAATAATTACAGGTGTTATACCTAGTGGCTTTACCGATTTTTACCAAATTTTATATGCGTATTCTGTAGGTCTGAGAATCGGCTACTATCTATTTTTCATCTTGCAAAACAACGTTTGCTGCGGTCAGCACTAGTATAATATAAAAATACATTAGAAAACTTAGCGTTTCAAATTACACAAATAAAAAATAAAATAAAATATTGAAAACTTGTTGGAAATGTTTAAAATGCGTTACGTTTGACGCCTCACAGATCCCTTTGTAGGGTCTGGATTGAAATCATCATCATCATCATCACCCATAGGGTGATGATACCATACGTTAATAGAACGTTCCCACTGCTGGGACACAGGGACTTCTCTCTTCTACTTATTCCTACCTACAGACTAAAAAAACTAGGCAAATCATTTATGGGTAACTCTGTACGTTTTTATAATAAGCTTTCTCATAATGTAACAGAGCTTCCTATTAGAAAATTTAAATCATTTATTAAGAGAAGTCTAATGAAAAAAGCGTATTACTCTATAAATGATTATATAAAGGATGACGCAGCTTGGATAGATGTTGCTTAGTTCCACATTAACAGGCTCTAATAATTCTGGTTGACCAGGACTGATATGCCCAGGTTATAATAGCTACCATAAATGACAAGCATTTTTTTATTGTAAATGTTAAACTTATAATATAATAAACCTAATATTATAATAGTTACCTATAAATAAGAACTCCAAAATTGTAATAACTACAAAATTATAATAACTGATAAAGTTCTATTCACTTCTCAACTCAGTATAAAGCATTAAGCGAACTGTCAAGACAATGTTATTTCCTTGATATTTTGACGTGACAACGTCTTATAAATTGGTTTGCCGGGTGACACTTCAAGAAACTGCGTTACGCTCCGCTCACGTTATGCGCTCACAATGAGAGCGAGTGAGAGGCACGCGTCCCTTCCACTCGGGCATGGTTAGCCCGCCTAAGAGCGAGAGAGACAGATTATTTCATCCTTCTTCCTACTATACGAATGAATATTCACATTAAAATTATTTTACCACTCAAAGTCGTTGTCACGTAAAACTTTCGCCAGTATACCGACTTTACAGGCAACCAATTTTTTTTTGTTTCAACATTTTAGTTTTGTTAATTTTAAGTTGACCTGTCCATGTAGGCTATGTGCTAAGGAAATAAACGTTTTGACTTTGACTTTGACTTAAAGATAAGGCCTTAACACAATGCTTAAGTCACAACGCTGGCCAAGTGCGGTTTGGTCAATGATACATATCCTTCAAACTCTTAAAATCTCTTGGATTTAAATAAGTCTGCAGTAAGTCGATGTTTTTCTAACACAACCGTCATAAAATTAGTTAATTCAACTAAGTAATACCACGTGTAAGTAAATTTAAAATTTAATGTCTGCGCTATTAGTGTGGAATATAATTTTAATAGAAATAGATGGACTAAGTTTATGTAGTTAGTTTCAATATTAAACCCAGCTCATTAGGGAGCTAAGTGGTTAGTGCTAGTTGAGAGTAGTGTGATCATAAGAATTTGCGTGTAGATCGTCCACTGTTACGATTATATTCAATTTACCCTCGACCAAAAAAGAGGGGTGTTATAAGTTTGACGTGTGTGTCTGTCTGGGACATCATAGCTCCTGAAGGGATGGAGCGATTTCAATTTAGTTTGTTTGTATGAAAGGTGAGTTTGGCGCGGGTGTACCTAGACATGTTTCATGAAAATCGGTTGAGCCGTTTAAAAATTATGAGGGTGAGAGTGGGGAAAATCTGCAAATATACTCGAGTGGGGTATCAAATGAAAGCGCATCGCGTGCACGTTACTAAATGTTATGGTGTTTTACCTTTAAGGAAATTAAGCCATTGGAATCGGTAGTTTTTCTAAATTTTTAAATATAGATTTATTATAGTTTATTTTTTCCGTTAAATCTATTTTTAACCGACTTTGAAGAGAAGGAGGTTCTCAAAGAGAAATACATCACCTCTCGATACTTCAACTCTCTATCTATCACGGTTCTTAGATACATCCTGGTGACAGTCGGAAATACAGTCGGACAGACAGTCAGACGACGAAGATCAGTATATATATATATATATATAGAGTGCCGTTTTACCGCTATGGTACGGAACCCAAAACGCAAAATAAACCTCGAAACTCGACTACTATATAACACCAATAAAACGCTTTATTAAAAGTTCAAGTTATCCGGTTCCTTTATTGTTATTAATTCTTTGTTAATTGTTAACCAAACTCTTTTAATTTCTTTTTAATTACTGCCTTATTTCTGTTGGAACATTTTTATTGAATTATATGGTTTTGTTGTTCAATTACGAATATTCTTTGAATCTTTTGTAGGTCAAATTAATTGTTTGTGAGGTTTTTAGGGTTTCGTTTCCAATAGGTAAAATGGGACCTAAATACTAGACTTCGTTGTCTGTCTGTCTGTCTGTCTGTTACCATTCCGTATATCAAAAACGTTGATATACCTACAGGGTGTCCCGCGGGTAAGCCCCATGGAGGGAAAGGTACCTTTAATATTGATGATAAAAATTTTTTTTGCAAGAAGACTTTAATCATCTACTTTTTAAAAACATTTAAAACTGCATTCAAAGATTTTTCTTAAATCACTTGATTAACTTGCGGAATAAAGCAAATTGTTTTTGCGTTTCCTAAAATCTATTTTAAACCGACTTCAGAAAGGCGGAGATTCTCAAAGAGAAACACATCATCGCTGAAAACAAAAACTTTCTATCAATCACGGTTTTGTTCTTTACTCGGAAAACAGCTGTGTCTAAAATGCTCAAATCGGGCTTTGTTAGTCAAAATTGTTATTTACCGCGAAAAGCGGAATTTTGGCTGATATGTAGGCTATATTATTGATAAGTTTAATAAAATCCATTCAGTATTTCGCTTGAAAGAGCTGCTAAAGCGAGAGAGACCATGCCTTAATTCACCACCCCTGGCCAAGTGCGGTTTGGTAAATGTCACATTTTTTTCAAGTTTTCAAAATTTTTACGATGTTCACCTTCAAAGCACGTGTTCAAAACACACATTGGAGGTTTTGTCTGTTCACGTCGTAAGTGGTAACCCTCTGAATCCTTACACGTGACCTCCGGGTGGTGCTAAGAACATTCTCTGGTGGTAGGCTTCGGCCGCGGCTTGTCACCACCCTCCGGGCTGGGCCAGTGCGTGTAGCGATTTTTTCGTGTTTCGTAATGTGGTCCGGAGAAGCCATCTTCTAGGCCTTCATGCTCCATCTTAGACCACATGGTCACTTTACATCAGGTGAGATTGTGGTCAAATGAAGGCTTATCAATAATAAAAAATAAAAAAAAACTTACATTTTTCGAGAACCTGCGACCTTCGGATTGAAAGTCGAGTGTGCTGCTTGACCCACACTAAGTGGTGTGGGTACCACATGTGTTATTCTTTTTAACCCCAGACCAAAATAGAGGGGTGTTATAAGTTTGACGTGTCTGTCTGTCTGTCTGTCTGGGACATCATAGCTCCTGAACGTATAGAGCGATTTCAATTTAGTTTTTTTTTGTATGAAAGGTGAGTTTGGCGCGGGTGTTCTTAGACAAGTTTTATGAAAATCGGTTGAGCCGTTTAAAAGTTATGGGGATGAGAGTGGGGAAGGAAAACCGAAAATCTGCAAATATACTCGAGTGGGGTATCAAATGTAAGGGCAACGCGTGCACATTAATAAATTTGATGCTGTTTTACTTTTAAGGAAATTAAGGCATTAGAAACGGGGGTTTTTCTTAAATTTTTAAATTTAGATTTGTTTTTCATATTTTTTCACTCCAAGCTAAATTAAAACAGTTGATTTAGATCTAAAAGTATAAACAGTAAGAAAACATAGACACAGTAACTTAATTCCCCAATTACGGAGTTCGTTTGGAAGCGCCCGGGGCCCTAGCAGTGGAGATTACCGACCCCAATTAAATTTTGCCATCCTCTTTCTAATTGGTATTTAAATCTGTGACATTGGTTTACGCGTTTGGTTTTGCATGATTAGAAAGAGAAAAAAAACTATGATACCTATTATTACATCACTTAGCTTCTCACTTATTGCATGCTAAGAAAGAATAAAAAAAATATGGTTATTATAACACTGATTTTATCCCCGTATTCATGAAAATATTTATCTTTTAACTTTAGGCTTATAAAATTTTATAAGTACGAGATAGACTCATATTACAACTAGGGCTTCGTGTACAGTTTATAAACATTATGCAATAAAAAAATATTTAAACAAAATAATTTAAAAACTGTAAAATTATGTAGCCAGAGTGTTGCCCTTCTAAGTTCTGGCCTCGAACGTCACTCGACTTGAGGAAAAGCATGTTTGTAGTATCGGAGCCCTTTATATATTTATTTATTATGTGTTTTCATATATTGTTGCAACAGAGGCAAGATAAATCCATCATCCCCCAAAAATGATCACATTTTTACTAACTAGAGTTTCTAAATAATAAACTACCTACGTTTTTGAAAAATTGATTTAATTATATTTCAATTTCAACTCTCTTACAGACTCTGGTAACAGACAGACAGGCGACGAAGTCTCAGTAATAGGGAACCTACCGTTTGACCCTTTGCGTAAGGAACCCTAAAAATCTGCCTCAATTGAATCAATTACATTCTCGTATTTTAATTTACATATGTTTTGTATTCCGTACAAAAAGGTAGGAACTATTTATCTCACCATCAGCTAGATAACGATATAATAAAATTCACGGTGGGATACCTTTTATTTATAGAATAAGGCTTTTTAAATAATGATTCTAGTCGATAATACGGTTTTATTCCTATTTTATTAGTGCAGTAAGGCTGTTTGTTGACGAGAAACTTTATAGGCGACATTGAAAAACAATTCACTTTATTGAACACCGATTTACAAAACAAAAAATTTTATCTACATATAATAAAATTTTACAATTATGAATATTATATAATATATTTAATTTATTGTTTTGTATATTGCTGTTCAATAAGGGTATTGTGTCTCAATCCTGCCTTATCACTAAAAGTGGTCTCCACCTTTGATATCGGTGGATTTGAAACAACTTTCTAATTTTTACTTTACAAATTATTGTTAAGATTTTGCATGCCAAATGAATGTAGAACATAATGCATCTGTAACTATTTTAAGACCTTCCTTTTTTTTACTTATGTTCGTGCAAATAAAGAAATTTGAATTTGAACTTTTTGTCCTATAGCTGCAATTTTTAGGTTTGTGGGTAGGTATGTATTTAGACATTAACATTATTTAGAACACTATGTTTGTTCGTTCTTTTAAAATTATTGCGTTATAACAAATCCTTAAATAAATCTTAAATTTAAAATTTAAGAAAAACCCCCGAATTACATTCCTTAATTTCGTTAGAAGTAAAACTCTTTAATATTTTCTAATGTGCACGCGATGTGCTTTCATTTAGATACCCCACTCGAGTATATTTTCAGATTTTCGGTTTTCCTTCCCCATAACTTTCAATCGGCACAACCGATTTTTATGAAACAAAAAAAAAACAAACTAACTAACTTCACACAAAAACAAACTAAATTGAAATCGCTCCATCCGTTTGGGAGCTATGATGCCTAGATAGATAGACAAAAAAATAAATTGATATGTCTATTAAAAATCATTCAAATTGATGACTAATTATTTTATTTTTATATATGAGTCGTCACTATTTTATAAGGACTATAATACATATTGTGAAGCTCTTAACGGCGGCGAGCAACTAATCGGGCGACTTATTTGTTTTAAAGAGAAGTTGCTCGTATAAACAAGCCTTTCATACAGATCTATTTTATTGTGAGTAAAAGAGGCTTTTAGTCATTAACCATCCAATGTTTATGGTTTTGGGATGAAGACTTCAATGTTTTGTGTGCCATGAATAATTCATGCACGTTAGAAGCTTAAATGTTAAAACTATGTTTATCTATTGAAGTGTTTAAATTGAATTGAGCTTTAACTTTTTGACTGGCCGGTAAATTCTATTTTGTTTTACCAAAAGATGGTAGAAATGATTCTTATGCATTAAAACACGTGTTTAAAGCGCACATAGATTTTTCAAGAACAAATATCCAGTCGAAAGTCGAGTGTAGAGTGTAGAACAGTCTCTGTTACTACACGCAGAGAAAAATCTGGCTACCAATACAAGAAAAAATCCTACTGCAACTAGAACTTCTGTTTGCAGTCGTGACAGCAAGACCCACGAGTTTACTTTACAAAAAACATTCTGTTATTATATCTACCAGAGATTTATTAATGACACTACAAGGTAAATAACGCGCCTGTTACAGTACCCATAGGCTTCGGCCGCGGCTTGTCACCAGCCTCCGGGCTGGGCCAGTGCGTTAAACGATTTTTCGTGTTTTTTAATGGGGTCGGGTACCTTCTACCTTCTAGGTCTTCATGCTCCAATAGACCACATCGTCACTTAACATCAGGTGAGATTGTGGTCAAATGAAGGCTTATCTAGCATAAAAAAAAAGTGTACTTAGCCAACACGGCTTCAGCAGGGGAGTATTATATTATTTACTACATTGTAAAATCGTGCTCCATTTTGGAAACGTCTGGCTCGGTTTAATCAATAACCAATTAAAAATACAATACCTTAATACGTAAATAAATTACATTTAAACTCAACGTGGTTGTGAAATATCATTGGTCGGTTGTTAATGGTTACATCTGATTGGCTCATTGCAGCACTACATATAAGGTAACTTGCTGATTTGACCTTAAAAATGTTTTGTTTTACCTTCAGGTTTCAAAATGGCTACAGAAAGACCAGTTTTTAAATAAGCTTTGTTTGGTTAATTAAATATTTCCGGACAATCCACACAACAGCATCTAGCCCCGTGGTAAGCTCTAAGCTTGTGTTACGTGTACTACTACTACATCTGATATACTTAATGTAATAGACATACATATATAGACATTTTGATTATACATATTAAACATCCAGACGAAGGAGAAAAGTGCTTGCAGAACATATCAAATTTCACACAATCGAACTTATTTATTTAAATAATAAAAATAAAAATATTTTATTTCGGACTTCAATAATGTGTTAGTAATCTTAATAACTAGGGTTGTGCATGATTCAGAACTTTTTTGCCATGAATCGATATTGACGATTATTTTTTTTTATAGCAATCCGTCCAATACTAGATTTTAATCAATAGCTAGCAAACTCGGCCTTTGTGGTTTTGCCAGTTCCAGTCTAGCCTAGATCTAGTTGGTGGACATCCTAATCTGCGTTTGCCGATTCGTGGATTTCCGGCCCCAACAAATATTAGTTAAGATTAATATTTTTTGTACTAGAAGTCGGTTGTTTTATTTTTTTTAATTACTTGATCTATAGTGAATGATACTTAAATGTATGTTAGTAAGTATGCACTAATGTTTGTCATGTGTGTGAAGCAACTCTATCACTGCATGGGCCAACAGAAAACCAGCGCTGAGTAGGTAATCAAATCTACTGAGCTTAAGCTAAGTCGCCACTTTTTAACCGACTTCAAAATGGGAGGAGGTTTCTCCATTCGACCGTTTATATATATATATATATATACTAGCTGTGTCCTGCGGTGCTACCCGCGTTATAATGGATGAAGTACTCTTAACCAACAACATATTTATTTGAATAAAGATTAATATTATGTTGATACAACTTAAACAAATTATTTCGACCAAATTAGGTATTACCATAAAAACGGTTTTTGTGAGTTAATCTTAAAAGATAGACATATACTATCGCGGACTGTTTTTTAGATCATTAAAAGAGCTATTATTCTATAATACATATTTTTTGTGTATCTTGAACCGTTTTCACGGCGCACGCAACGGAAGGCTTCAAAGATAAACAATTTCTCCCGTTTTTTACACATTTACCTATATCTTTGCTCCTATTGGTCATAGCGTGATGTTATATAGCCTATAGCCTTCCTCGATAACTGGACTATCCAACACAAAAAGAATTATTCAATTCGAACCAGTAGTTTCGGAGATTAGCGCGTTCAAACAAACAAACAAACAAACTCTTCAGCTTTATATATTAGTATAGATATTTTGTCACAATCAGTTTGCTCATTATTTTTTCTTATTTTTTTTGGTTTTATAACTAAGTTTGATTTTTCTGTTTCCTATATGTATATTCGCGCGTTTGTGAAAATAAAGCATTATTCATTTCATGTCATTTCAGATCCATAAATGATCACTAGCAATACACAATATAGACTTTCGTCTAGACCTATCTTATAATTCACCGTTCTAATATCTCGCACAGACAAGCTATTATGAGCTTTGTTACGTATTAATAGAGTTAACATTCAATTACCATGTCTCAAACCTTCATGCATATTTTACTGGTGCTAAGTTTTAACATAGTTTAGTAAGTTAGCTCAATAGCTTGTATGTAGATTTAGCGGACGCAGATATTTAGCGGACTTATTTAGGAGAGCGGATCCGCAGGTAACATGTCCGCTTTATACTGTAATGTTAAAGGTATAACGTGAAAAATGTTAAGCATCATTATTTAATGCACACATAATTGTGTGTGCATTAAAATCTATCATATCAAAATGTATCACAAAATGTGTTGGTAAACTCATAATTAAACAACGCGTGGACGAATTTGGATAATACTTTTTTATGTGCGTAGGCGTGAAATAATTGAATAATTGTTGGGAAAACAATTTGAATATTTACCCGTGTGAAGCAGAATAAAATAATGACAGAAAAAGCTTAAAATACGTAACTAACCGCTATAATCAACTAAAAAATTTTAGGGGTCCAGATTTTGTACGATCTACAATTTCTGGTTTCGGGTCTGGGTGTTTTCTATGTATCATTATGTATGTATTTACAAAAAAATCTATGTAGTATATCAGTCACCTAACACCCATAGTACAAGCTCTGCTTAGTTTGGGGTTAGGTGATGCTGTGTGATTAGTCCGGAATTATTTATTTAATTATTTTATAATATCCGCTTGATGTGAATAGAAGACATATCAGAGCTCCCTAAGATTGTTCTCTAACTTTAGCTCTCTGAATGTAATCTTAGCTTGGAATGCTTTGAAGATTAGGGCATTGGACCCTTTGAGGCATATCTTACACCCACATATGTATTGGTATATCTTAACTTTACGGGGCACATTTATATTATTTTTTTTTTTTTTAATAATGAAATGGCGCATGCCTATGATTCGCAGTGGGCAAAGGGCCGGTTATGATGCGAGGAGTATCGGGTTTGATTCCCACTGAATAATTACAGACATAATTATAGATTAAAATCGATATACTTTTTCATATACTTACGTAGGTTAATAAATTAACTTGTAACTAATTAACTTTTACAAATGGCACAGGTGGTTATTGAAACTAAATGTACCTACTACTAGTTATGTATTTAAAATTATTGTTTGCATTAATTATGAATTTCTGAATTGATTTTTAATTATCGTTGATTTATATTGGTTATTATTTATTCAAATTTTCGTTGATTTATTGTTGTTATTATTATACTAATCTATTTGAATTATTTTTAAAATCTGTTTTGTTGTGTTTGTAATAAATATAAATATAACATCGCATTAGGGCCCAAAAAATAACCTGTAGAGATGTTTTATTAAATTGTAAATAAATAAAATAAATATTTTGGGGTTAGGTGATGTAATACGGAACTAAGCATTGAAAAACCCCAGACCAAGGAAAAGGCGCTCGCGACCCATACTAAATACTTCATTATTATCTCCTATTATATTATATTATCTGTCTGTCGGCCCGTCTGTCACCAGGTTGTATCTCAAGAATCGTGATGAATACAGAATTGAAATTTCGAGGTTGAAATTGATAAAAATACACAATATATAAATGGGCTCCCATATAACAAACGTGATTTTTATAAATTAAAGCAAAGTTGACTTGGTTGGGTGACCGGAAACTACATCTTTTCTGCATTTACTAAAAAAACGTTTTTTGTACAACACAGTGATATAAAAAATCTTTATATAATGGTTTCCAAACTAGGCACAGCCTGTATCTTGGAAACCTCCTTCCTAATGAATACAATCATGCATTGAAAGTACTAATAAAACACTTTTGTGATAATTTTTTTTTTTATGATTTTTATTGCAAAAAGTGTATAAACTGTACACGTCAGTGTAGTTATCTCCTTAGGATACCTATCAAATATATTTGTTATAAAAAACCTCCAAGCATAGCCTTAAATAAGTTATGCTTATAATTATTGTGTAGCACCACGTTTCTGATCCAAAAGTCACCACTACAATAATAAAAACAAACTAATGACAAACACTAACTGCATCATTCACCAACACTATCTAATGACATAATGACGAGATAATTTCCCCATTGCTGATGATAACGAGCAACGCGATTGCTGAACGTAATAACAATAAAATTTGCTTAGTTACGGCGATTGTTGCGAAAACATTGCAATATGTTTTGATAACCGGATTACTCTAAATTTGACGATACTGATTGGAATACCGAAATGGAATCAAATATTTAGTACTAATTCCGCGCCCAGTTCTCCCTCGCAAGTTTCTACAATATTATCGTGCTAGTGCAGCGCCCGCCCGCCCTACACACGTGCATAGGCTTACCGGAAGAACACGCACGACCATCACAAATAAATAAATTACTATTTATATATATTTTTTTTATTATTATTGATAAGCCTTCATTTGACCACAATCTCACCTGATGTAAATTGACGATGTGGTCTAAGATGGAGCATGAAGGCCTAGAAGATGGCTTCTCCGGACCACATTACGAAACACGAAAAAATCGCTTCACGCACTGGCCCAGCGCGGAGGGTGGTGACAAGCCGCGGCCGAAGCCTCCCACCAGAGACTGTTCTTAGCACCACCCGGAGTTCACGTGTAAGGATTCAGAGGGTTACCACTTACGGACGTGAACAGACAAAACCTCCATAAATATTTTCGGACAATCCACACAACTATATCTAGCCCCGTGGTAAGCTCTAATAGTCCAAGAGCTAGTGAACCCTGGGAGTAACGGTCTCCCTGTAAGGTTAGAAATTTGTATACTGACGATTTATGGCATGCTGAGAACAATAGCCATGACCTGGCAGGCGTCAGCCGTGCACGTCATCAGCCCCTTTATTTTTCAAATTGTTAAGTAAATGGGGTTTCAAAACTTGTTTCTGTAAGTTTGAAAATTTAATAGAATAAAGATTATTTACTGTACATCTTAAAAAAAAATTGACAGGCGATTACAATAAGCAGAAGTATATGACAGGTCAATTAGAAAACGCACAGTTGATGGTGTAAAATAAACTTTATTCTGTATACTTGAAATTTTTATTATGTTCTTAAATAGGTTTTTCAGAGTAAGTATGTACAATGCCAGGCGGTTTTGAACACCATAAGACCTTGCCAGGCGAGGGGACAGCTGCTAAGGGCGTGCAAAAAAGAAGTGTTACATGAACGCATATGGTAAATGTAATGTATTTTATTGGGTTTTATGCAATGTAGTTACATTATTTTGAACCCCCGACCAAAAAAGAGCGGTGCTATAAGTTTGACGTGTCTGTCTGTCTGTTTGTCTGGGACATCATAGCTCCCGAACGGATGGAGCGGTTTCAATTTAGTATTAGTTAGTTGTATGAAAGGTGAGTTTGGCCCGGGTGTTCTTAGACATGTTTCATGAAAATCGGTTGAGCCGTTTAAAAGTTATGGGGGTGAGAGTGGGGAAGGAAAACCGAAAATCTGCAAATATACTACAGTGGGGTATCAAATGAAAGAGCATCGCGTGCCTATTATTAAATATTATGGTGTTTTACATTTAAGGAAATTAAAGCATTGGAGTCGGGGGTTTTTCTTAAATTTTAAATTTAGATTTATTAACGCTCATTTTCTTCAGCATCATCCGAAATTTCGCTATCACTGTTTTCATCATCATCTGATTCTTCAACAATGTTTCCCTCATCTAAAATAGAAAAAAAAAATTAATGAATCAATAAGGTTGTTGAGAATTAAATATCAAGCTCAATACATTCCTCTGAAAATGATTAAATACTTAATTATTTAATTGTTTATGTTTCTTTTAATTAATCACTTTTATAGACGAAATTATTGGGTGGTGGGTGGGCCAAGAAAGGATCCTACCTTAATCTTCTAAAATATTCCATATAGAGTTCTTTTCACTATCCTTTATTTTCATCATCAGACCCCTTATATCAGTCAAAACCCAATTAGATGAACGGTCTCAGTAAGTTAATTAAGTCCAAACACAAAGTACTTGCTGTAAAACGTTGAGAAGTTCTCTCAACTGCCTTTCCCTCCATCATCAGATCAACACCAGACCCTCATTAATTATAGGGCTTTAAAATTCTTTATATTGAATAATATTAAGAAACACACAAGTCAGAAAGACAATTTTTTCAAGAGTTTCCCTCAATTTCTTCAGGATTCCACCATCAGATTCTAGTTTCCTTACCATGGGACCACCACTGGGATACTCCCTTTCCAAGAAAAGAAAAATCGAAATAGGTTCATAAACGACGAAGTTATCCGCGGACATACATAATATTATATATATATATATACGGTCGAATACAGAAACCTCCTCCTTTTTTGGAGTCGGCAAAAAAATAGTTGTAAGTAAATTAAATCAATAAATTAATTATTTTTTTATGTTTTAAACGAGTAAAAAGGCGATTTTTTATAATTTTTATTTTTTTAACAGTTTTTTTTAATACTCTTTTGAAGAATCAGATGATGATGAAAACAGTGATAGCGAAATTTCGGATGATGCTGAAGAAAATGAGTGTTAAAAATAATGTACCTACATTGCATAAAACCCAATAAAATACATTACATTTACCATATGCGTTCATGTAACACTTCTTTTTTGCACGCCCTTAGCAGCTGTCCCCTCGCCTGGCAAGGTCTTATGCTGTTCAAAACCGCCTGGCATTGTACATACTTACTCTGAGAAACCTATTTAAAAACATATAAAAATTTCAAGTATACAGGATAAAGTTTATTTTACCTCATCAACTGTGCGTTTTCTAATTGACCTGTCATATACTTCTGCTTATTGTAATCGCCTGTCAATTTTTTTTTAAGATGTACAGTAAATAAACTTTATTCTATTAAATTTTCAAACTTACAGCAACAAGTTTTGAAACCCCATTTACTTAACAGTTTGAAAAATAAAGGGGCTGATGACGTGCACGGCTGACGCCTGCCAGGTCATGGCTATTGCTCTCAGCATGCCATAAATCGTCAGTATACAAATTTCTAACCTTACAGGGCGACCGTTACTCCCAGGGTTCACTAGCTCTCCAGCTATAAGCTTGTGTTACGGGTACGGACATCTGACAACTACTATATTCAATAAACCCAGAAATCTGTTCAACATTTTCAATGATATTAAAGCTCATTTCTATAAATTGAAAACAACAATGAGATGTGTACAGTAAAATGTTTTGTATTGTTTACAAAACACTTAAAAGAAACAGGAGAATGTAATTACAACAATACGTTAAATACAAATTATGTATCGCTAGCAAATAATTATGTAGGTCACACTTCAAAAACAAGATAAGTTCTAAAGCATTTATTTGGTATCCTAGTGATCCTGAAAATCGGAGATTAATATGGGAAATGCGAATAACTCAACATCACAAAACAGAAGCCACGTACGGTATGCATCGCTAACTGGCATAGAAAAACCTCTGAATGACCCTCTTGCCGACGACTCAAACGTCGCATACTGGACATCGATTCACTCAACGTTCTATCAATATTCTAACACATTAGAATGAAGGGTGCGGCATCACATGGCGAAGATAGATGATCAAACGAACTGCTAAGTGCAGTTCGATCACTATTATATGAGTCACTTCACTCGAAGATATAAAATCAGGTTAAATATATCTGAAGAATGAAGTGACGAAATATTAATAGATGATCAAACGAACTGCTAAGTGCAGTTCGATCACTATTATATGAGTCACTTCATTCGAAGATATATTTATCCTGATTTTATATCTGAAGAATGAAGTGACGAAATATTAATTCAAGTCGCACCGGCGCGCTCAAATCATCGTGAACGGGTATACGCAATATTCTTGTCTACAAACATACGGACAAAGATTTGTGTCGCATTGCGCGCCTCCATATTCAGAAGTGAAGTAATTGTAGCCACGCCTACGTCAAACATCATCTGCGCCCGAATACTTCGCGTTGTAACGGTGTAAACCCTCCTTAGACGAGACCTCCGGGTGGTGCTAAGAACAGTCTCTGGTGGTAGGCTTCGGCCGCGGCTTGTCACTACCCTCCGATTTTTTCGTGTTTAGTAATATGGTCCGGAGAATCCATCTACATTCTAAGTCTTTATGCCCCATCTTAGACCACATCGTTACTTTACATCAGGTAAGATTGTGGTCAAATGAAGGATTATCTAGCATGAAAAAAGGCAGCTAATGTAGTATTATAAATGCCTCCATCACGACATGTGTTCATAAGCTAGACAGCGCAGTATTAACGCGACAGCTAAAATGTCTATACTGTATATTGAATAGCTAGTGGCGTTGTGCGGCACTGCATATTTCCCTCAAGAATACACGCGGGTTGAACACAGCTGATAGAGAAATCGCTGGTGCAATAAAAAAAAATTAAATCATTTTAAAGACATCAAAAAAAAATATGAAAAAAAGATTATGCATCCGTAACCTTCGCACTCAAGATACAAACCTGCACCTCTGGGAAAGCGCCCCGAGTTTTGTATATCTGTGACTTTTGAGATTTTGGGCTTTAGAAGATAAATAAAACGAATGAACTAAATATTGCTGGATAATACTCAGAACATCTAGAACCGTGGTAAGCTCTAAGGCGGAATGCCCACTGATCTGGCGTCTGGCAAGGACACGTCTCGGACGTCCTTCTGTTTTACTCAAATATCGTACCTAACACACCGCAATAAGGTTATTATTTGGACAACTTCAACGGCTCATCGCATGCTATACGCTATTTCGATGTTTTGTCTTTTTTTTTATTTGTAATGATAGTAGTAAGATAATTTTACTTCTTTAATTGTCATGTTTTTTAACAATATTAAAACTTGAAACCGGTAACCTACCATTATTTTACGGTTGTTAAGTTTTCCGATATTTCGACGATGCTACATGCACACAGTGAATAATCTATCTATATAAATAAAAATGAATTGTTGTTCGTTAGTCTGATTAAAACTCGAGAACGGCTGAACGGATTTATCTTATCATAGTCTAGAAATGTTCGTGGAGGTCTAGGGAAGGTTTAAAAGGCGAGAAAAAATCGAATAATTGCAGGGATATTTTTTTTAATAAAAACCCGTGGGAAGCCGGGGCGGGCCCCTAGTAGGTAAATAAAAATATATTTATAAATATTTATTTGGTGTCCAGTATTTTAAGGCTCACAGACGGATTGAACGGAAAACCTATTTTTAACCCCCGACAAAAAAAGAGGGGTGTTATAAGTTTAACGTGTCTTTCTGTCTGTCTGTCTGTGACATCATAGCTTTCGAACGGATGGATTGATTTTAATTTAGTTTTTTTGTATGAAAGGTGAGTCTGGCGTGAGTGTTCTTAGACATGTTTCATAAAAATCGGTAGGGAAGGAAAACCGAAAATCTCCAAATATACTCGAGTGGGGTATCAAATGAAAGCACATCGCGTGCACATTACTTATTATGGTGTTTTACTTTAAAGGAAATTAAGGCATTGATCGGGGGTTTTTCTGGAATTTAAAATTTAGATTTTAAATTTCTTCGCCGAAATTACCTGAAACGAAACAAGTTCTTATTAATTAATGTAGTCATTGTGCCTATTCTATCCAGTGATTGGATCAAGACTAACAATTGCTGTGCAGTTGCTGACTTTTGAGTTCTGCGTTCTTCGTGGCTTTTATGTGTTCGCTCACACGACAAACAATACTCCATTTCGTTTGGTCTATTTGAATATCAAATCATGGTATATAACCTATGTCAAGCTTCAATAAAAAAAAATAGACAGCAATCATCCATAGTTTAGTTTTGAACTTAAAATGAATGCCAGACAACAAATATTGCCCGGAAGAGATTGCTTTAAGTGATAAGGCCACCGATTGTACAGCAAATGTGGCTATTGATTGTAATTTTTAAGTTAGTCTTTTAGCATTGGTGTGCAATAAAGATATTATCTATCTATCTATGAATTAGGGTTAGTACTTATAATATAAATAGATATAAATGATAATTTGTATAGATATTATACAAATCGTCATTAGGACTTGTAAGTAAATGTTAAGTTTGAGTGTTCCTGTTTAATAGTGTAGTGTATAATAATAAGTAAATGTGTATGAATGTATATGTTTGTTGAAGTCGCAAATAAATGATTTTTACTTTACTAGGAAAGTAAATAATAAATAAATTACATACATATGTTTATAGATCAGCTGTTTAATAAGCACTGTGGTAACATAACGACATCATGCAATATGCAAATAGTATCGAAGTGCATCGGCAATATTTGGAAATTTTCCAGTTCTGTTATATTATATTACATTCGATACACAAACTGGGTTACATTTAATTTTTAACCGACTTCAAAAAAAAGGAGGTTTCTCAATTCGACCGTATATTTTTTTTTTTTTTTTTTTTATGTATGTCCGCGGATAACTTTGTCGGTTATGAACCGATTTTGATTATTCTTTTTTTGTTGGAAAGGGAGTATCCCAAAGGGGGTCCCATTGTAAGGAAACCTGGATCTGGTGGTGGAATCCTGAAGAAATTGAGGGAAACTCTTGAAAATATCGTCTTTCCGACTTATGTGTTACTTAATATTATTCAATATAATGAATTTTAAAGCCGTTTTATGAATGAGGGTCTGGTGTTGATCTGATGATGGAGGGAAAGGCGGTCAACGGAACTCCTCAACGATTTACAGCAAGTACTTTGTGTTTGGGCTTGATTAACTTATATTACTGAGACCGTTCATAATGAATTTTAAAGCCGTTTTATGAATGAGGGTCTGCTGTTGATCTGATGATGGAGGGAAAGGCGGTCAGCGGAACTCCTCAACGATTTACAGCAAGTACTTTGTGTTTGGGCTTGATTAACTTATATTACTGAGACCGTTCATCTAAATGGGTTTTGACTGATATTAGGGGTCTGATGATGAAAATGAAGGACAGTCAAAGGAACTCTATAAGGTATATTTTAGTAGAGTAATAACTAAAAATCGTGAAATAAAACTTTTTTGCCAAAAATTAAACCAACTTCAAACGAGAAACTGAAAAGTACAAAATAAATTAACTTTACAAATCATTTCGACATTATAAGTGATAATTAAAAGAAACATAAACAATTAAATAATTAAGTATTTAATAATTTTGAGGTCGGTGCGAAGTAAATACTACAAAAAACTTAATGCAGTAACAAATGCATTTTTACCTACACTAAACACAATATCAATAGATATATATATGTCAAAATAACATACTAATTAACAGCATTTAGGACCCAAATAGAAATGCGTGCGCGGATATACCGCGAATGGACTGATATTTAGAGTTAATTTCCTGCTAATACCTTATGGCTTGAGTTGTGAAAAAGATTGATGTTAGGTACCTATATTATATCTAGTTATTGTTTTACTTGGCAACGACTTCAAAATTATTAAATACTTAATTATTTAATTGTTTATGTTTCTTTTAATTATCACTTATAATGTCGAAATGATTTGTAAAGTTAATTTATTTTGTACTTTTCAGTTTCTCGTTTGAAGTTGGTTTAATTTTTGGCAAAAAAGTTTTATAGGTATGCTAATGTTTTCGCTATTTCGACTGGTAATTTACTTCAGAATGATGTTTAGGCTTAACCGTCTCCAGTTGCTTATTTAGCATACCACCTTAGGTCAGGTGACCTCCAACAAAAATAATATCGGAAGTCTTTGAGGTAGGCTTATGTAGAGGAAGAAGAAAAACATTTATATATAAAAAACTGTGTACATAGATGTATATATATATGTCCAGCATTGGACGTTTTCCAGTTAAAATAATGTTTTTTTTTAATGCTAAATACGCCTTCATTTGACCACAATCTCACCTGATGTAAAGTGACGATGTGGTCTAAGATGGGGCATGAAGACGTAGAAGGTATATACAATATTATAAGAATATCTTTATAGCATACATTGGGTATCATTATTACAATGATAATGTTAAATAATAGCATATAATACCAACACTTTTTACATACAAGTGTTAGTTACATAAGAACACAGTTAAAACATAATAAAATAGAAGAAAGCTACATAGCTACATAAAATATTAGAACATTTAATTTAACACTCAAAGTATTCCTTAAGTTAATAGAGAACAAACACTATTAAAGCCAATTTCTAAGTCTTGTCTTATACGAATTTCCATTTGGTTATTTTATTTCAACTGGAAAATAATTTAACACTGATAAAGCAGTTACAAAAGTGTTTTTCTTAAACAAATAGACAGATACCAATAGTTTATAGGTGAAGACTAGGAACAGAAAATTAAGCAAAAATGATATGAAACGCAGTTTGCAGCGGAGCCAATGTCGCCAGTTACTCACACAGCTATAATTCGCTACATATACAATGTAATCACAATAAAAAGCTTATTATTCATGTGTGTGTACTACACATGAATCGTAAGCCTTTAGTTACAAACTCTACCAACAAATGTGTATTAATTCACGTCACGAAACTCATTGACATTTGAGTGATTTGCGTGCTAACTGTCAATTTCGTTTACATCCCTAGAACAAAGCCTACCATCAGAGATTGTAAATAAAATAATGTAACATTAATTATTATCTACAAACGACTTATTTTTAAATCTCTTGTGTAGGTATTTAATATGGATTGAGGAACTCAATATATTTATTTACCTTTGTTAAAATTTCACGCAATTCTGGTCAATATTAATCGTAAAACAAAGATTTTTGGTGGCTTTGTTCTAGGGATGTAAACTTCGATTTATTGGAATAAAATTTATCGATGAATTTTACTGTCGCCTTAAATGCTTGTAATATTTCTGTTTTCTGTTTGCGATTGAAATTGAATTTAATATTTCCTGATATTTTCGGCTCAAAGCCCAAAGGCAGGTTGCGACTATTCAAGTCCATTCGAGATTATATTCAGCCCCAACGACCATCTATGTGCGATGCCATAGCATAGCTAATAGTACTTTGTACGAGTATAATTATGATAGGCATGCAAGCTCTATTGAAATACCCATAAACTTCCAAGTAATAAAAAACAAAAAAGGTTTAAAAACTAGTTTGATCACAGTTCGAATTGAGTGTAGTCCTATTTTTAACCCCCAACAAAAAAGAAGTGTAATAAGTTTGACGTGTCTGTCTGTCTTTTTGTATAGTGAATAAGGTGAGTTTTGTAAATGTTTGATGAAAATCGGTTGACCCGTTTAAAAGTTATGAAGGTAAAAGTGGGCAAGGAAACCGAACATCTGCAAATATACTCAAGTGGGGTCTCAAATGAAAGCGCATCACGTGCACATTGCAAAATAGTATGACTTTTACTTTTAAGGGATCTAAAGTTCTGAAATCGGTTTTGTTTTTAAATTGTAAATTGAGATTATGTAGGTTAGTAAAATTTCCATAAAGCTTTTTATAAGTTTAAGAATATGGGCAGAAAAACCAGTTTCCTTTTTTCATATTTAGATTTTTGAAGTTGGTCTATTAGAATTATAATATACTTAGTTAAGTAAGTTCGACTCTAAAATGTTAATTATTGACTTATTATTATTACAAACTTAAACATAAAATCTACACAAAATTGAGGGCTTATTTCTATTCAATTTATGTTTAATTAACAAACTGCTAATTCATGGAAATTGTCCATTTGGTTACAGTCGATATTCGAATCGAGTATTAAGCTATCGATAATTAACCATCGATGTATTGACAACACTATTCCTGAATTGGGCACACAAGCCTTTTTTAGATTCGAGTCATGAATATGTTAAATTTGAATTGAAATTCATGGATATTTTTCAGAAAATATTTTTGTTGCCAATAACATTTTCTAGTTGAATTGAAGCAATTCAACTGACACGTTAGATGAAAAACAAAACTATCTATGGAAGCTTTTAGTTGTAAATGGATTAGATTGATAGGGGTTAAATATTCAGTAGATTTTTTAAGTATAATATGAGGCTATGTTTCCGAAAGTTACTACGGTATAAACCCTTTTAAGCGAAATAGTAAACTAAACCTATATTAGATAAAATGTCGTTAGCATTTTTGTTTTTGATTGTCACTCCCTTTGAAATGAAATTGAATATATTTTTAAACCAATTTTATTTTGACAAATTTTGGTTTGTTTTGTGTTTGTTAGAAAGAGACCAAATGTATACCAACAAATGTAAACCCAATGTAAACAGTTTAGCTATCTATTTCAAGTTAGAATAATAAGTAATGACATACCAAAATAAATATTTACTATTATTATAAACATTCACCAACCCGCACTTGGTCAGCGTGATGGATTAAGGCCTAATCTCTCTCGTCTCTCTTGACGAGAGAGATTAGTCCATGTCTCCCATCAGTGGTAACGTTAATAGGGTGTTGATGATGATAAATCTAAATCACTGAAGACATTGTTTTTTTGATCGCGCTTAACTCGGAAAATTATAGAAGGAATTTTACTGTTATCGTACGATTTGTATATATTTTAACGAGATTCAATTTCTTAAATAAAATTTACCGATACTTTTTACCAAGTCTTTGACTTAAACAACATATATATTTTAATTTAAATAAGTGTCATTTACATAGACCAAATCAACAAAGGTTTTAATCGTGTCGTAAAAACGGTATAAAAACCGTAAACCTAACAGACAACTTACCTAATACGTTTAATAAATAAAGGGATACGCGGTCTACCTTTTGCTAAATTATTTGATGCGTTCAGGGTTCAAATTTAAACGTGTGGCAAAAAGTACGGATAATTTGGGTTCGTTTTACGGGTGTTGTTTTAGGGTTAAATGGGGTGAATTAAAGTTCTGTCCCCTATTTAAGGGTATGTTATAATTGAGTTTTTAACATGATAAGGAAGAATTAGAATGATAAAGACAACGAACAAAGTAATGAACTATTAGTTAAACTGATGTACAGAGTGTTTTTTTGGATGGGACTATATGATAGATAGATAAAAAATTCTTTATTACACACACCAATAAACAAAGCTAAAAAATTATTAATAGTAAAACTAAACCTAGCATGCGTAATGGGCATGATTATATTTACCGTTATAGTTACAAAGAACGGTTACGGTCTTAGAAGACTATCCATATCTATTAAAAATATTCTGAAATGCATTGATATTGAGAAAATCGTAAAAAAAGATATTGAGAAAATCGTAAAAAAAGTCTGAAACAGCTTATTATTTTCCCAATCCCATTTCGTGTTGGGATCAAAAGACTATAATGGAGACATCAAAGGTATGAATCACAGTCCTAGCACAAAGTGTAGTCCTAGCTAGTACCTAGATAACGCAAGTATCACCATTCGTATTGAAACCAACCGTGCCAACTTTTGCCTGTACTATGAAGTCGAAGTGATGCGCGACTGTATCGCTTGTTCTGACATTTAACATCTCCTAACACAAAAACGTCAAATGCAAAAGCGGTAATGTAATGTGAATATTATTTTGCTGCAACAACGGACGTTGTAGTCTGAAGTTATCGCCGACCAACCTCGACGCTTGGTCGGGGTTAGAACACGCGTAGTACATGCATTTGCGTTATCTAGGTAGATATATTATGTCTGTAGTATGAGTGTTAGAAGTGACGGAAATCGCCAAGTCTTAATAATCTTAATATATATAAATCTCGTGTCACAATGTTTGTCCTCAATGGACTCCCAAACCACTTAACCGATTATAATAAAATTCGGACACCATGTGCAGTTCGATCCAACTTGAGAGATAGGATGGTTTTTACGGCGAGAAAAAATCGAAAAATTTCCGTGAAAATTTTATACCCGTGCGACGCCGGGGCGGGCCGCAAGTATTTATATAAAACATTAAAGAATTTTAATATTGATATGCGTCACTATAAGATGCTGTTAATTATTACGTAACAACTTAATGCTTCGAGTACGGAGATACAATTGATTTTCAATTGTTATGAACCACGTTCGTAGTCTTAGAGACTGGACGTATTATGACAGAAAGTCGCTTAAGTAGAGACTGAATAAATTAATAACCGACTTGGTATTACATGGATCTCACAACTTTTTACCGCAGAACAACTGAGTTGCGAGACTTGTTTTTTTTGACAAGTATTGTTTTTGATGCGCTTAAAAAGTTTCTACTAATACATTTAAAAAAAATCATTCTGAAAACCCTTAGAAGTAGGAATAAGAGTCATATTACTACATGAACCAAACTTTTTTTTTGTGCCGAATAAATGTTAGTGTAATGTAAGGCAATTATTAATTCATTCGAAATTCTATTCGAATATTTCACGTCATTTTTGTGATATCAAATTGAAAATATTTTGTAGCAATTTCTATAAAGTTTGTTTACATATATTAATGTTATGGACCCCGCTTGACGGATAAATAAATAAATAATTCCGGACAATCCACACAACAAAATCTAGTCCCGTGGTAAGCTCTAAGGTTGTGTTACGGGTACTAGTAATCTGATATACTTACTATAATAGACATACATACATAGATATATATTTTTTTACTTTACATATTAAGGCAAGATATATAAAATAATGTTGATTCCTGGTAAAAAGAGTATTATTGGGAGAGCTGGTTGTTATATGATTTTTTTTATGGTTGATATATCTTTTTATGTCCACAATCTCACCTGATGGTAATTGTTGATGTGGACTTGGATAGATAACACAGATCTATAAGGTACCTATTCAGTCTTGACTTGAAGATATTCAGGTTGTAGGAAACACAGCAGCAGCGAATCCTTGCAGTGCGAACTATGAATGCATAACATAGGCTTCTTATCATCATCATCATCACCCTATTAACGTTCCCACAGCTGGGACACAGGGACTTCTCTCTTGACGAGAGAGATTAGGCCTTAATTCACCACGCTGGCCAAGTGCGGGTTGATGAATGTCACATGTCCTTCAAACTCTTTTTAAAGTTCTCAGTACATGCCGGTTTCCTCACGATGTTTGCCTTCACGCACATAATTTTTTCAGGCTTCTTATACAACGGGATAAAGTAACATTTTTGCAAGGAAATCCATAGAACGAGAGCAACACCGCGGGATTAACATGATAAACATGACTATCTGACTATCTGATTTAGGCTAATTTATAGCTAGATTGTAAATAATGTATGTAGGCACACATTTAATAAAACCTCTTTCTTTGTTTCAGGTATTGCAAACATATATTGTGGAATAACAAAATAACTACAAGAGATTGAAGGTATTTTTAATATTACGAGTACTCGGAAATTCATGGCATTATTTATAATATTTATATATGAAAGGAATTTATTGAGAACACATTTTGGGAGAATTTACAAAATATAACAGTTTCAATGTGGTTTAATCGAATTCCGTGCTTCATAAAATATGCGTGGAGTGCTTATTTGTCCCGAAAATCTTTCAGTTAGTTTCTCACTCTCCGGGTAAAATAGCCAATGGCTGAATTTAACCGATGGCTTTCAAGTCAACTGACAACTATTAGTGACTGACTGGCAGAGATTGCTGAATTTTTAACCATTGAATATTTTAACTCTTGACCGAAAAAGAGGGGTATTATAAGTTTAACGTGTCTGTCTGTCTGTAGCATTATAGCTCCCAAATGAAAAAAACTACATTTAAATAGAATTTTGATTTCCTTTTTTTGTATTAAAGTTAACTTACGCGAGAGTGTTCTTAGACATGTTCGATGAAAATCGGTCGAGCCGTTTTAAAGTTGTAATTGTGTAGGAATAACCAAATTTATGCAAATATTATCGAGTGGGTATCAAATGAAAGCGCATCACGTGCCCATTACAAAATAATATATAGATTTTTTTGAGGAAATAAAGATTTTAAAATCATAGATATTTAAAAAAAAATACATTTTCAATTTAGATTATAATCGGATTATAATCATAATATAATTTACTTACACCACCCTTTTACATTCCCACTGCTGGGACATAGAGACTTCGCTCGCGACGAGACAGATTAAGCTTATTTAAGAATTAAGAAGGAATATGTATTGTACATATTCATAAATATCCTTCATATTCTATTATCGAACCTCGTCCACAGCGACACTTACCATTACTTGATATTATAACAAAAAAAGGTTCATTTACAATTTAAAAAAAAATATGTTATTTAAAATATCAAGGCTAATTCGAGATACATTTAATGAGGCTTAGCTAAGATGTTATTAGGTAGTCATCAAAAACATAATCCATCCATCCAAACAAAAAACTCAATCTTAACCACAATCTAGTCGATTATGTTAATAACCAGCAATAAATTCACCTAAAATTAGAAAAAAACACGACATAGACAATAAGGGTAGTTTTAACCCATAAACCCGCATATCTCGATATCTGCTGGCATGAGGGCAATAAAACGGCATGTGAGCTCTATGGTAGTTTCATAGGGCCGTCATCGGTAGTTTATGGTGGAATTATAACATAAAACTTAATTGCTACTGACGGTTCTCGATTGTAACTCGATTGGAAGTGAAACAAAGTTTCTAATTTAAGTTTTCGTGTTTCGTAATGTTGTCCAGAGATGCCATCTACCTTCTAGGTCTTCATGCCCCATCTTAGACCACATCGTCACTTTACATCAGGTGAGATTGTGGTTAAATGGGAAAAAAAATTAAAATAAGTGATAAACCTCACTTTTTAACCCCCGGCCAAAAAAGAGTTGTGTTATAAGTTTGACCTGTCTGTCTATCTGTCTGTCTGAGACATCACAGCTCCCGAACGGATGGAGCGATTTCAATTTAGTTTTTTTATAATGAAAGGTGAGTTTGGCGCAAGTGTTCTAGACATGTTTCATGATCAGTTGAGCCGTTTTAAAGTTATGGGGGTGAGAGAGGAGAAGGAAAACCGAAAATCTACAAATATACTCGAGTGGGGTATCAAATGAAAGCGCTTCGCCCGTACATTACAAAATATTATGGTGTTTTACTTTTAAGAAAATAAAGGCATTGGAATCGGGGTTTTTCTTAAATTTTAAATGATTTATTAGGTTAATAAATTTTAAATTTGTATGCATCCGTAACCTGCACCTACGGGGCGCTGATGAAGCCGAGGTTGCAGGTTCGAATCATGCATAAAATTTTGAATTTGGACCGCTAGTATTGTATTGTATTACAAGGTTGCCTGGAAGAGATCGCTATCAGCGATAAGGCCGCCCATTGATTCACAATTTCTGTACATTTTTATCTTTTTGTGTGTGTTATTATTTTGTGTTCAATAAAGAGTATTGTTTTGTATTGTTTTGTATTATACAAAAAGATACTGATATACAAGGTGATTCTAAATTCAAACTACCTGGTCCAGTATGACATGAAAGGAAATGGGAAGGTTTTTGTGCTTCGATTTTACCTTCGATTTTACATGTAGAGCATTAACTTATCATTTCAAAAACTATCATTGATATATTTTAAGATATACCGAATTTTTATTCTATCACCAATTGTTTTGAAATAGTACAATTATGTGACTTTATGACTTGAATTTTAGAGATATTTTTAATAAATTTCGGACTACTTAATTTCATAGTAGCGGGCCACTAACGGACACCATTAAATTTGGACGTAGATATATTTACAACACACCCTTATTTAAATGACTCGCCTCATAGACTACCCGTAATTTTACTGTAGGTGGTTATTACATCGAACGGGTTATTTGTAAAAGATTATCAGGACATGATGTAAGTTGTGGGTTACGCCCAGATGATACTTAATGAAACGAAACGTAGAATAACGCTGGTCAACTTATTCAAATAAAATTATTATGAGGGTTTAGCTCACAGATGAACTAAACATTTGGTCTGTGAGTCCAAAATATTATCAAAGCTCAAAAATTTGGCTCTTGAAAGGGTCTTGACCCCCGAATAATCTAAATTTCAAACTTAACAATAACTTTTCCAGAACCTGACAGTTAAAACTCACGAGATACGCTTTCATTGCACCCCACTCGAGTATATTTTCAGTAATTGAAATATTGCTACTCAAACTAAAGAATAAAATGAAAAAACATACAAATAAAATAATTTAAATCGCTTCACACGTCCGGGAGTTACGATGCCACGACCAGGCAAACAAACAATTCCAAACTATAAAACCCCTGTTTTTGCATCGGTGGTTAAAAATAGGAGTAAAACTCTATTATATTATTATCTCTATTTGTCTGAGGCGCTCAATATACTTTTTACAGTCGTAAGTCTACACAATAAATACTTAAGAAAAATTAACCGGCGAAAAACAGAAAAGTTTTTAACAATACGTTTTTTTTTTATTTATATCACAAAGTTCTTTAACTTACTAAAGAATTATCAAATCAGACTACACAGTAAAAGTTATGGTCACACGTAAAAATTTAGAATAATAATTATTCTAAATTAATTAATACGTCGAATTGAGATTCTCTTCCATTTGTTTCAATTAAACACATAGATAGGTATTGGAATCCAACAGATTCTTTAGGCTGGAATCAGTGCTCGACCAACCGTCAGCGCTTACCGTAAGGCACTTGTCTCACCGGCGACGAGTAACGAGAAGAGCTAGAACTAGAAACGAGTTCGCTTATCGTAAGGCACTTGTCTCACCGGCGACGAGTAACGAGAAGAGCTAGAACTAGAAACGAGTTCGCTTATCGTAAGGCACTTGTCTCACCGGCGACGAGTAACGAGAAGAGCTAGAACTAGAAACGAGTTAGCGAGATGCGAGGAGCGAGTGCGTAGTTCTATCTATCTATTGTACGTTTCTTGAGCGAGAAAATAGCCGATAGTTAGTGGTTATCTCGTCGATGGTGGGACAACTGCCTTATGCCCGCTTTCCACTGCGTAAGTGAAATGAGCGAGAAATAGTCAACCGGAACGTAGTTTGAAATGATAAATAGTTTTGCCCTTCCACTAAGAAAGAGTTTTAAAAATAATTGACTGCCTCAGTGGCGCGGTGGGCGAGAGTCCGCTTGCGGCGCAAGAGGTAGCAGGTTCGATTTCCGCCAAGGGGTCAAGTGTTTGTATGTTCCGCAAGCACTTTCTCCTTGGTCTGGGTGTTTAATATGTATAATAAAAAATATCTATGTATGGATGTATATTATATTAAGTATATCAGATGTCTAGTACCTACCCGTAACACAAGCTAAGAGCTTACCACGGGGCTAGATGTCGTTGTGTGGGTGGATTGTCCGGAAATATTTATTTTATTTTATTTTTTATTTATTTCGCCATCCACTGAAAACGAAAACTGAACTCGCTCAACTCGCTTACCTCTTATGTGACTCTTTCAACTCGCTCACTCCGCTCCGCTTTGGTGGAAGCACATGTATGAAACCCATCGTTACGAGTATAGCGGAGTCCGTAATGGGTCCGTTCCGCTCGCAGTGGAAAGCGGGCATCAGTCCTGACAGTACGCGCGTACCGTCCGCGTAGCTGTGTGCGCATTTAGAGAATTGCATTGATATAGTAAAAAAAGCCATGTTGGCTAAAGTAGGAGGACACTCGACTTTTATTCCGAAGGTCGTGGGTTCAAACCCCGCCACGCACCTCTGGATTTTTCTTCTTGAGAAGTTTATGTGCGCTTTAAAGACGTGCTTTAACGGTGAAGGCAAACATCGTGAGGAAACCGGCATGCTCTGAGAACTTTAAAAGAGTTTGAAGGGCATGTGACATTCACCAACCCGCACTTGGCCAGCGTGGTGAATTAAGGCCTAATCTCTCTCGTCAAGAGAGAAGTCCCTGTGTCCCAGCAGTGGGAACGTTAATAGGGTGATGATGATGATGATGATTGATATAGTTTACAGCATTAAGGATATTACTGTTCAAATGATGTTACACATAACTTCTAATCCAAATAGCAGGCATTAATAATAAGCGCTGTATTTACTCAATGTTCAATAGATTTTGATGTTTGCCGAAATCAATTATTCATTACCGTAGTAATAATTTATCAATAACGTTAGGCGGTATCTCCGCCTGTGGCTTTGCCCGCGTAATACTAGAATTTCTCGCGGTAAAAAATGTATTTATTCCTCTTCTGGGACCACAACAAAAAAACACAAATGTCAAACTTGACATTTGTGTTATTGACTATATTATTTGCAATTTGTCATATTTATTAAGCAATTGAATTTGATGATTTGTTTGGTTTGACATTATTAGTACTGAAAAACCAGTGTAAACAAAATGTAATTGTGACGTATAATAATATTATCAATAAATGACTATTAATGACTATTATTATTAATGACTATTAATGACAACAATGTCCGTGTCTAATTTGAATCACTCAAATCGGGCTTCGCTCGCGATAATAGATTTTTCTGCGAATATGGTACTTTATCGCGGTAATAAGAGACATATAAGTTACTCTGATATGTAAGATATATTACTGTGAAGTTTCATGAAAATCCATTCAGTAGTTTTTGCGATAAAGTGCTACAAACCTACTCACACTTACATCCTCAAAACTTTCGCGTTTATGATATAAGTAGGATTTCAAACAAACACAATCACACAGTTAAGGAGAAATGCTTCTTTGTATCGCGGGAAAACCTTTTATTTAGCGGGCGAAGCCGCAGGCGGCTATTTACGTGAAAAGAAAAAAATATAATTAATATTTCCTGACAATCCACACAACGACATCTAGCCCCGTGATAAACTCTAAAGCTTGTATTTCGGGTACTCGACATCTGATATACTTATTAAAGTCAAAACGTTTATTTCCTTAGAAGCCTATGCTTACATGGACAGGTCAACTTAAATCTAATTTAAATAAAAATCAAGAATAATCAAGGAAATAACATAGCCGTGACAGTTCGCTTCAATATAATACACATATATACATAATATAGATATTTTTTACCATCCAATATTTGTTTTATGTCCAATAACTATAGTTTCAACCGGCCAACATACTTCGTTCCTAAACTGCCTAACCCAAGCCAATCTATAAAAATAAAATGAAACAATATCCGTAAAACAAAATCTCGGTTCAGGTAAACTGTATCCTGGGGAATTATTCGAAGCCTTCCGAGTCTGCTTCTAATAACTTGTGCCCCAAAGGTTATCCTGTTTTACTTTGCTCTTTATGCTTTTGTGGCTAGACATGTGGCCACTGTGACGATTAATGAATGAATGAATTTATTGTTTTCTAAAACTTAATTCTATTAAGCTATCCAACATCTTTACAAAGGTGGACTTAGTAACTAGAACATTTATATTATATATAAAAATGAATAGCACATTGTGTTGCTAAGCGCATAACTCAACAATGCCTGGACCAATTTGGCCAATTCTTTTTTATATGTTCGTTGGAGTTTGGAAAACAATTTTGATGAATTACCTCTGCGAAGCCGGGGCGGGCCGCTAGTATTAAATACAATTTGATAGATTTTTCTCGAAAATATATTCCTTCTTATAATCTAAAAATATTTTAACTGATTCGACCACTTAACCAAATAGATGCCGAATCTATAACTTGGTTCTCACAAACTATTAAGTCAAAATATGTCTGCGTACCTCAGTGAGTGCTAGTCGGGTTTTGCGTCAAGAGACGTGGTGATAAAAAAATAGTGATAGGGCATACTTAGCTATTTGGTTAACACCGATAGACCTTATCAAAATAAGCATCATCATTCTCTTGCCCTTATCCCACATTACGTGGGGTCGGCATAACATGTTTTTTCCTTCCATTTTCCTCTGTCACTCGTCATCTCTTCCACATCATCCTTCACACAGTCCATCCATCTTTTCTTTGGCCTACCTCTTCCCACATATCCATCGACAGACATATCTAACACTCTTTTCGTCACATGACATTCATCCGCTCTCATAATATGTCCATACCATGCCAACCGATTTCCTCTCAACTTCTCTGTCACTGGTGCTACTTTCAAAGTTCCTCTTATATACTAATTTCTTATTTTATCTTCCTCGTCACTCCACACATCCGTCTCAACATTCGCATTTCTGCCGCGTGTATTCTTCTTTCATCCGTCCCCTTTACAGGCCAACATTCAGATCCATACATTACGACAGGTCTTATAATAGTTTTGTAGATCTTCCCCTTAAGCCTCGGAGGCATTCGGGGATCACAAACAGTCCCTGAGACCTGTCGCCATTTCATCCATCCCGCATTTATCCTATTTTTTACATCTCTGTCAACTTCACCTTATCAAAATGAGCGTCAGTATCAAAATTGATGTTGTGAGCAAAAACTCATGTCTCGTGGGAAATCAATCTTTATGTTTTAGATATATGACGCATATTACAATTACTAGTTACACCGATTACCAATAGTTGTAGTACAACACCTATGTGTCACTTTTCAAAAATTTAAAATGGATTTTGAGGGAATAACTACTAACAACCAATAGAACTTAAGCCCTAACTAAATAAATAAAATATTCTATAATATATTGCGTATAACACAATAAAACGAATACCGCGATCGATGTTTTAGGATGATGTCGTCCTTGTTGTCTAAAACTACTCTCATTGTATGAGGCGTAAATTTGCTTCTGTGGTCGAAGCTTTACTGTAGGTAACTATTATCTTTGTAAGAGAAAGCAAAAGTCATATCTAAAACTTGCTTTGCATAAAACTTAACCAAAAACTAAATTTAGAAAACAAATACATCGCAAATCGTTGCATATTAATTTAACTAGTTAATATATATGCAAAAAAACCGTTTCATAAAACGCCTTTTTAATAAAGCGGTGTATGGAAAAAACCTTTTATCTAAACCTAAAACTTTAAGACTAGATCTTTTGCCTTTGCACAAATACAGGTAAAAAAAATCCTTTACCTTTGAAGCGATTTCAATAAAAAGTAGAATGAATTTGATAGTAAATAAAAGTAAAAGTAAAAATTCTTTATTTGACATAATATATTGGAGTCATGTTATTCTATCTGAAAATATAAATATTCAGTATTTACTTTTAGGTTTATTTGAAAGTAGTATTTATTTGGCGTGAACTAAATGAAACCTGATAGTGAAATTTGAGTAAGGTTCAATTTATTTCACCTTTTGTATCTTTACGTTTGGGTCATTAACTTCAATATTTTAGTTATTTATAAACTAGATTTAGTTCGCGAATTCGTTCGACTAAAACGTAATTTTTATGGTTCCGTACCCAAACTGTAAAACGAGACCCTTACTCAGACTGTATTTCAAGAACCATGATAGATAGGGAGTTGAAGTTCATCATTTAAAGATTATGTTTATTTTTGTTACTCCATGCTCCATCTTAGACCACATCGTCACTTTACATGAGGTGAGATTGTGGTCAAATAAAGGCTTATAAAGAATAAAAAAAAAAGTTGGTTGCTCGAAAAGTGTTTTTATAGCGTAAGTGAATATTTAAATTATGACATCTAAGTAAAAATGAATTGTTGTTCGTTAGTCTGATTAAAACTCGAGAACGGCTGAACGGTTTTATCTTATCTTAGTCTTCATTTCATTTCATTAAATTTATATAGGTAATCCTAAAATTGGAGAATTAAATTTATTCTACAGCATTAGCAAGTCAAGGTGATAGTGCTTTGCATATAAATTCTATCTCTGAAGACGTGTTGAGAAGACTTAGATCTAATTCCTATGAACGATATTTCGGCAACCGTTACCGCAACGGTTATCGTTAACCCGCCAATAACGGTTATCCTTAGAATAACGATAGTTTCCGGCCGCGTTCTCAAATCATATTGGCTATTTCTACGCAAATTGCATGTAAGGTTTTTGTTGGCCATTGACAATGTGATTCTAATGGTTGTCCACGCAGAATTTGCATGTTGAAATACGAAATTTGACTGAAAATTGAATAATATTCAGTGAATATTATGTTTGTTTAGTTGATGATTGTTTCAATTACTTTAATATCGAGTGCTCAGCCACTCGATGTCAAATGTATGAAAATGTTACTTCAGATAAATGTCACAACTGACATTTCTAAAATCGGCCCTTTGCGATTTTAATTTTTGACTCATAAAGTGAAGTAGTATAGTTAGTATGCAGTCATACACTTAAACCATTATCAAGAAATGAGACAAAAATAAAACGAAAATATTTTTATATATTTTTTTGTATTTAAACATTCTGCTCGAGGACGGCTAGTCAATCATATACATATATATTTTTTTCAAATATGTCAACTTTGTTTTATTCTGGAGTACGCCTTATATATTAAATCATATTAATAGTGCCCCGCGGTGCTACCCGTTTTATAATAGATTTTCCAAAATTTGCCTATGTCATTTCTCCGGATGTTAGAGTTTGTTTTTATTCTTATTATTTAATTTAAATCGGTTCTGTAGTGGACGTCAGTAGTTAGTACAGATTTGCGCGAAAGAGACAGACATAGGTTTCGCATTTATAATTTTAGTATATATTTAGTATCACTAGTATATTTTAACCGTTAACTATAAATAACAGTTACATGAAAATCTAACCAAAAATAATGAAGAATGTTTTTCGGATGCAAACATGTTTTGATTACAATTACAATTATGGATGCCATAAACTGATTGATTTCGGACTATAAATATTTGATTTAGTAAAGGGATTTCCAATTTGTGATACAAGTGTTTTACAATCTGCGGTTAGAGTGATAAAATAGTTCTGATCGTTAGCATGTTTTCAAATTATTAGTAATAAAACAACTAATCTGTTCAACTGTTATAACGATTGTATAAGTTGGATAACGAGACGAAGAATAACTGCTTCCACAAGTACATTTTTTATCAGTCTTTTGTAACGAAAGACAGGCGGCCTTTCTGCAGGCTTGGAGGAGATAGGGATTTTGCTGCGCGACCGAACTGAATAAAATGTGATAGTAAAACCGTAAGTGTATTGTGCAATTGATAATTTGAATTCCGTTTTTTTTTATACTAACGTAATTTGTTTTACCGAACTGAATAAAATGTGATAGTAAATGTGAGTTGTGTAATTGATAATTTGAATTCCGTTTTTTTGTATAAGTAATGTAATTTATTTTATTTCTTAAAATAATGTATTTCCTAAATACTTTCCTGTACTTAAATAAAAACTAATCAACAAAATTTAAGAGAAAAATCAAGAAATCCTACATATAATTGAGTACGATTTTTTTACTAATTCTGTCGATTCCACATTAGCTGGTGGAATTTCGTTCCTACCCGGTGTCCCACGTCACCACACCTTTTTTTTTACTTTTACATAATTCGTCAAATTTAAACTTGATGTATCACGGTTTTGGAGATACATCCTGGTGACAGACGGACAGATATACAACAGGTCCCATTACCCTGTGGGTACGGAACCCTAAACATAAAAATAAAATAAATAAATAAAAATTTCCGGACTACTCACACAGCATCACCTAACCCCAAACTAAGCAGAGCTTGTACTATGGGTGTTATGTGACTGATATACTACATTGATACATTTTTTTTTGTAAATACATACATTATGATACATAGAAAACACCCAAACCCGAAACCAGAAATTGTAGATCGTACAAAATCTGGTCCCCCGGCGGGAATCGAACCCGCAACCTCCTGCGCCTCAAGCGGACGTTCGCCCACCGAGCCACAGAGGTCGTCTACATAAGGCATTGGTTTCGTCTTAATGTCGTATGTGACAGATATTATTGAAAACCAAAATGGCGGAGTATTGCCAAATTGTGAACATTCATTATTTCATTCATAACATTCCCTATGGCAGCATAGTTACAGTAGGGTTATATTCTTTAACCGACTTCAACGAAAAAAGATGGTTTTCAATTCGACGCGTATTTTTAGTTTTCGAGTTATTGAGATTGTTTCTGCTAAGTGTGCGCGCATTTTTAAGAGGGTTTTCCAGTTTTCATACAACGCGGTTCTGAATTTAGAGTGAGTTTTAAATTTTTCGAGTTATCTTCATAATTGTTCGAAATTATTATCAAAAATGTTGAATGGAAATGGTTGACTTAAGCTGATGTCCGTTGCTCGAGTTAACTCAATAATTTATATTTTAAGACTTTGTCGCGAAAGGACAACAATAATAATACACGACAAAGTACAGATAAAAACACCTAAATCCACTAATTTAATAAGTAAACTACTTAGTTGTAGTTGTAAAGAAACCCTGACATTTGGTCCCTAATGACATGAAATCGAACAAATGCATCCGAAGTGTCAGTTTGGCAGTGTCTAATAAAAATTATAAAGTGAAAAAGATGTTACTTATTTAAACGTCATTTTTAAATCAATTTGATATAGATATTATAAAACCGAAGCCGTGTTGGCTAAGTGGGAGCACACTCGACTTTCATTCCGAAGGTCGTGGGTTCAAAGCCCGCCACGCACCTATGGATTTTTCTTGAAAAATGTATGTGCGCTTTAAAACACGTGCTTTAACGGTGAAGACAAGTATCGTGAGGAAACCGGCATGTTCTGAGAACTTAAATGAGTTTGAAGGACATGTGACATTCACCAACCCGCACTTGGCCAGCGTGGTGAATAAAGGCCTAATATCTCTCTCGCCAAGAGAGAAATTACTGCGTCCCAGCAGTGGGAACATTAACAGGGAGATGATGATGATTATAAAACCAATCAAATGCACAATAAAGCAAGTTGATGACAAATTTTACGTTTACAATGCAAAAAGCGAGCGCGGCGCCACCTAATTAGAACTCGAACGTCATTTTGCCCGAACAAATGCAGGCAGCATCAAACCCCTCTGCCTAAATTCAAAACAGCTTGTCAAAGACGTCAAATCTTCGCGTCAGTAATCAAAGTCATGTCGTGACTTCATAGGGGTCGGCATTCCGGCTCAGTGTCAGCTCGGCTCAGTCCTGCGGTTCATTAAGCTGACTGTACGTGCAATCAGGTGCGTTTGTGTCTGCACATTCGTGTGAAGAGAATATTGTTGTATTTTGTACTACTATTTAGTATATTATTGAATTACAATGACGCATAAACTAATAAGACTAAAGGCATGCTTGGATAAAATCTAAATTTAACATTTAAGAAAAACCCCCTATTCCATTTCCTTCATTTTCTTAAATGTAAAACAACATAATATTATGAAATTTGGACGCGATACGCTTTCATTTGATACCCCACACTAGTATATTTGCAGATTTTCTGTTTTCCTTCCCCACTTTCACCCCCATAACTTTTCAACGGCACAACCGATTTTAATGAAACATGTCTAAGAACACACGCGCTAAACTCACCTTTCATATGTTTATTATAATTAATATATACTTGTTTAATTCTCAAAACTTTAAAACAAATTAATTACAAAACTAAAATTCTAACCTCAAAATAACAAAATTTTATGTACACGACACAAATGATCTGACACCGGAAAATGACAGGCCAAACGGGCAGAGAGATGTATCCTTGACGATGGTTCGCAGGCGAAAGAGTCGCGCGCTGCTTCGATTTTTGAATCCTTTAATAGTTATAACATTAACTTGAATAAAACCTCCTTTAATATATTTTTTTATTTGTATCTACTACTGGTTTCTGGTGCGGTTCTGGTGCACTCACCCTAACTCATGTGAAACTGCGAACCCTCTATCGTAAATATATTGTAAGAAAGTTTGATTGCAGAGATATAGTGAAGACCGAGGCATCTTTCAGAAATAAGCTTAAGCTCCAATAAATTGTATAGCTTAAATATTTGAGCTAGTTCAATCATACCTAAATAGAGAGAATAGATTTTCGATATCTTTTTCTAGGAGTTGAAAGACTGTTTCTTGGTTAATCAAAATGAAAGAGACCTTTTTCTTTTTCAAAAATATGTTTCAACTTAAGTAAATCAGTAGGTATGAGGTATGTGTAAATTTTGACAGAAACCCAAAGGAATTATTTAATAGTTACAATTCAGCGCCAATTAGTTGTAAATGTATGAATGGATTTTTTCGGTCCACATGGCAACTACGGTACGCCATTTTGTAAAAATAATACAGATTAAACAAACTATCTATGTAGGGTAACGTTGAATAGGTATTAAAAATATTTTTGAGTTTTCTTTCAATATTTCAACATAATTCCTAAAAAATTCACACAGCTAGGCATACGGTAAAAGTCTCTGTAATAGGTCCCGTTTTAACCTTTGGGTGCAGAACCCTAAAACTAACTTTAGGACTAACGAAGCAGCTGATAATATTTACAAAGTTAAAAATATGACAGTGACTAACTAGGCAATCAAAAGTGTTTATTAAAATCAAGACCCTTATTATTAATTTCCTTATTATGAAATCGACATTTTTAAATATAAATGTAAATATTGTAGAATATTTATATTAACAATATTTATAGAAATCAATAGACGTATTTAAGAGTATACTTTATTTCCAATTCAGTGTGAGTTTGGGCGTTAGGAAATTGAGAAATGATATTAATTTGATTGTGGTGAAAGGCTCGCCTACGCCGTATTTAATTTTCAAAACAAATGACTAATTATCGTAATAAATTTTGGCTTTAATATTATTATGTATACTTGTGTAACATTGTTTGTTTGTTTGCATATTAAAACACAAGATAAATTTAACGGATTTAGTAAGAAAATCCGATTTTTATAAAAAAAATTGCCGTTGCAAGCAACCTCTGTTAACGGGACCTTCTTACTGGGAAGGTTATCTGTCTGTCCGTTTGTCATCTCAAGAACAGTGATAGATAGATAAATTATTTTTAGTATGTATGTATGGATCGGAGTGTTGGGCAGTGAAAGGGACGGATGAAAGACGACTTCATGCGAATGAAATGAGAATGCTAAGATGGATGTGAGGAGCGACCCGGATGGATAAAATAAGGAACGAGTATAAGAGGAAGTTTGAAAGTGGCACCAGTTACGGATAAGTTGAGAGGTAATAGGTTAGCGTGGTTTGGGCATGTTATGAGAAGGAACGAAAGTCATGTTACGAGAAGAGCGTTAGATATGAAAGTGGATGGATATGTGGGAAGAGGGAGGCCAAAGAAAAGATGGATGGACTGTGTGAAAGAAGATATGTGTAAGAAAGGAGTGAGTTTTGAGATGACGGGTGATAGAGGGAAATGGAAGAAAAACACATGTTGTGACGACATAGTGTGGGACAAGGGCAGGATGATGATGATGATGTATTTCTCTTACTGCAAATAATAAAATAAATAAATATAGGTAGGTATGAGTCGCATAATTATCAATTTTTTTATACATGTAAAGAATCATCAAAATTGGCGTAGGATAAAAAAGTTTATAGGTAGGAATCATAAAAAAATGCGCAGTGCATAAAGAACTTACTTTAAAAAAAAAACAATTTATAAATTATTTAGAATTTTAAGAGATTTTCTTATTCAATACAATGTTAAGTTTGAATTTAATGCCAAAGTAACCCGCTTAAAAATACGAGTATAGATATCTCTTTGTTCCTTATATTATAATTAAAAGTATATTTATACTATTTAGATAAATGTATTGGAATTTGAACAGTCATTGTCAAATTATTATAAGCGTCAAGAAAGGTCGAAAAAAACTGAAAAACATACAACACTCTTGCCAAGAGAGAAGTCCCTGTGTCCCAACAGTGGGAACGGTAATAGGGTGATGATGATATATCTATTTGATGCTAACTGTGCATATTTGTAGAATATATGGAATCACTTGAAGAAGCTGTACAAAATGAGCTGTTGCGAAGTTTTTCCGCGTTGCCTTTTCAATTAAGAGAAGTGAGCATTGATTACTTTGTTGCCTTCCAGTTTGAAACAGCGTTCTAGATGCTTCGAATGTTTCAAACTAGATTCTGAGAACATGATTACTCTATGCAGCAGTTTCATTCTGAGTTTATACTCGTATGTTGTGAGAATTTAATTTAATTGAGGCGTTCTTTCATTAACTTTTGAAAATTTAACTTGAAACAAAACCGTAAATAAGGCATGTTGCCTAAGTGGGAGTTGGCTCGAGTTTCATTCCGAAGGTCGGGGGATAATATCAAGTGCGGCGCATCCCTATTTTTTTTTCTTGCAAAATTTATGCGCGCTCTATATACGTGCTTTAATGGTGAAGGCAAAACTTCGTGAGGAATCCGGCGTGTCCTAAGTACTTGGAAGAGTTTGAAGGACATGTGACATTCACTAACCTGCACTTGGTCAGCGTGGTAAATTCAGGCCTAATTTCTCTCGTCAAGATAAATGCCTGTGTCCCAGCAACCAGCAGTTCCAGGGGGAACGTAAATAGTACGTATTTTTATGATGATGTTTTTGTATAAGTTTGTGTTCGTTATAACCACGGTATTCATATCTAAACATCATACAAACGGTTGAAACGCAATTTATACCTACGCGACTCGATCGAAGGATACACGAGGGATACAGACAGTTTCGACTGTGCCGTAATGACGAACGGAGGGCGTGTGGTTTTTTTTTTACTTATAACCGCCCGATTTTGTTTGTGAAAAAAGTACAAGTTCCTGTATAATATTACGAGTAGAATATATTCTGCGATTTATTTATTTTTAAGTAAAATATTTAAAAGCTAAACTAAAACATAGTTCTGTAATTAAAGCTTTTGGCATTTATTTCCAGGCCTCGGCCGAGTTGGAGTACTGTATAGATAATATTACGGTGCAAATATTTTCTATACGTTTGCTCGAGTAAATAAAGTGTTTCGCTGTCTGTAAAACGACTTATTAATATAACGATAACGATTCGATTATCATTCTAAACAAATCCTTAAGGTTTTAGGATGTTTTAATTTAAGATATATGTGTGAACTTTATAATAAAATAAATAGCATTTATTGCGGAGACATCTTTGACATCTTTTTTATTTCACAGAAACAGATATAACAATATAATGTCAAGAGATTATAAGTAACTTTTTATTAATATCAAGAGATAGGTCATAAGATATTAAAATAGTAAAAGTTTCTTGTCTAAAAACCTCAATTTCTCGCTCCGCAGGTTTTTGCTTAAAAAACTATAGTTTCTTCCGACGGCCAAGAATTATAATTTACAGCAAAAAATGCTAATGAACTTGCCTTACAAAGGGTTTGGTTTCATAACTAAACCGAGAACATCTAAGTTGCCAGAACTAGTTAAAACTTCGTCAACGGGTTGGTGCTTTTATACGCCCGAAACGCACTAAAAATAAAATTTAACCCAAAAATTTTTAAATGGCTTCAAAAAACATTTTGTCAAAAAACGCGTCGATTTGAGCAGCAGTTTTTTATTGAAGTCGTGGAAGATATATTATTTAGATTTAAAATGCAGGATAGTGACTAATAATCTGGAAAATAGGTACAACCTAGTCAACTGTTTAATTATATTATAAACTATTATTACTACAATTACAATTACTATTATTGACAACTGTTAGATTAAGTTTATCAACTCTAGTTCATTACTTGAGTTGATCCCGCTTTTTAACCCCCGACTAAAACAAAGGGGTGTTATAAGTTTGACGTGTCTGTCTGTGTGTCTGTCTGTCTGTCTGGGACATCATAACTCCCGAATGGATGGAGCGATTTCTATTTAGTTTTTTTTTTGTATTAAAGGTGAGTTTGCACCGGGTGTTCTTAGATATGTTTCATGAAAATCGGTTGTGCCGTTTAATAATTATGAGGGTGAGAGTGGGGAAGGAAAACCGAAAATCTGCAAATATACTAGTGTGAGGTATCATAAAAAAATCGTCGGTTTTAGAAATTAGGCGGAATCCCGGCCTAGATTAGTTCTTTTGGACCTGTAGCTAATTTTACTTGCTTAGATACACATTATCATGCCTTTTTATCACCACAAACTAGGCATTATATTAAGATAATGGGCAGCTTTAGCACGTTTAGTCATGGTAAGTCTTTGGTTAATACTTCAAATTGGGAAAATAGAATAAGAAAAATACTTGAAATATTATTTTAGTAATGTTTTACGATAAAAACGCCTTTCAAAACATTTTTGTGTAAATACCTCATTTTGTTTAATTTAATGTGAAATTGATTGAATAGCGAATAAAATAAATAAATATATGTTGTATAAAGTGAATTGAAAATATTATTTTATTGAATCCTGATATTTGGGCTACTGGTGGTTAAAAGAATTATCCATTATTAACGACACACCCTGTATATTATCATAAATGTATAAGTGTGTCTAGTAATAATGACTAGCTTCTTAATACCCAAAAATAGAAATGGGTTCAAAAGTCCTTACTAGTAATTCTCGTCTATACTCCTTTGTGTATTATATTAGTTTTTTGTACGACGAAACTCGCTAAATGTGTACCAAACTATGAAAATATTAAGTTGAAAATTCACCCTTTGAGCGGTATCATAAGTTTGTACACAAAATTGTTAGTGTCGTTAGAAAACAGGCTTGCTTTCTTATATAGTGGTGTTTTGAGTTAAATAACAGTATGTATATATAAAAACAGCTTATGCTGCTCAGTGCCGCGGTGGGCGAAGGTAATATCTCATAAACCGTACCACTTAGGAGACTTGATCATAGAACACTTTTTGTTTGTAATCATTTACTCTGTCGATTGACATGAGTTTCATCACTGGCCGCCGAATTACATTTTTTTCCTCCATTTCAAAATGGCGGTCGAGTTGGTATGCCAACGATGTTCGATGCTCTTTGTTGAAGCGTCGCTTTGCCGAAATAACATGTGACGGCAAATTATATTGGTTTCCATGGTAATAAACTGATTTTATCAAACCTTCAGTAAGTTTGTGAACACTTCGTTACTGAAGTCACATGTATCTCTCATCAAAAAGGGCGCGTTTAAGTCCCCCGAAATAGATAGTGATTTTAATATATATTATTTAGCTTAATGGTTTATATTCAGAGTGTATTATATACATTTATGGTAACTTTACAACTAATAGTTACGTTTAAAGTAGTACAAGATACAAAATCATTTAGTTCCATGGTTTGGTTTTACAAAACTTTTAGGTCTTCATGTCCCATCTTAGACCACATCGTCACTTAACATCAGGTGAGATTGTGGTCAAATAAAAGTCAAAGTCATAGTCAAAACGTTTATTTCCTTAGAAGCCTATGCTTACATGGACGCTAATTTAAATAAAAACTAAGAATAATCAAGGAAATAACATTGTCTTGACAGTTCGCTTCAATTTTTTACACTGAGTTGAGAATCGAATAGAACAACTCAGCTTCCATCTCTTATGTTGTTATTATAACAATATTGGTGTACAACATGGTTATCACTTATACATTTAACACTGAAGGCTTATTGAGCATAAAAATAAAAAAAAACTTATATACGTCAAAAATAAAATATACGTGATAACAAACTTCCGTAGTAGGTTCTCTGATAAATTTGGTACGAACCGAACGAAAGCGTAACGTCACGAGAAACTTTAATGCGCTACAAGGTCTTGATTTTTCTTTTTCGTGAAAAAGGAAGAAACATAAAATTACTTTTACGAATTACGAAACTATCATGGTTATCAATACTATTTAGATTTATAACGGTAAATAAATGGTCAATACTATTTAGATTTATTCTAGTGAAGCATCGACTCGCAATAAAAGAGTGTGAAAGAGGGTAGATCGATTTGTCTGTTAATAAAACTGTTACTCCAATCGCTGCAGCTTCAGTTCAACCATGATCATGGCGCATGTAACAGTGCCGAAATATCGGGAAACTCAAAAGACAATCAATCATGGTAAGTATCCCGTTATAAATCTAAATAGTAAACATAAAATAATCGAAATGACGTACTAATTATTTGTTATTATATGCTTAGATATATAAAAATAGAAAATAACAAATTCAAGTAGACTCAGATACTAGAAGATTCCAAACTGAGCACAATGTATTACAAGAACCAAACAAGTTCACAAATCTTCAACTTTTCTCTAGATTACAGAAAACGATAAAACGTAGAATTTATCTAAAGCTTTCTTATTATTAATTGATAAACCTCTCGTTTCTAGAGCAATCCGAGCGTGGTACAAACAAGCGAACGCTGTTACGATATTTGTGTTGTTACTCGATTCACGTATCGATATCTCGATTGTACGGCACCTTGGGGTGTCCGATACGATCTGTAAATGTGATCGGTCGTGTGATGAGAGTTGTTCTCTCGTGTATTTTACAGCTTGTATAAACGGGACATTCACCAACACTAGTAGGAATCGTTCTTAACTCACCATTTTGTTAGTTAAGTTTTCGTTATGATTGATTATAATAATTGTAGGTACATTTTATATCTTCTAGGTGTTCATGCCCATCTTTAGACCACACCGTTACTTTAACATCAGATGAGATTGTGGTTAAATGAAGGCTTATCTAACATCAAATATAATTACTTAAATTAATACATATTATATTAATTAAATTGTATGAAAAATTTAATTAAGATAAATTTATTTTATTTCAAATTTCTTCATCAGCACAGGTTTGCTGTAAGAAAACTCTTATAGGGTTAAGCTCGCCTTTGTACATTTTTGTTACTAAACCTTAATGTATCTTTTTTGTGTACAATAAATAATTTATGAATAATTTGACACAATACATAAATACTTTTATACAGAAGTAAATTAATAAGTAAAGGCACTTTTACAGTGTCCCAAAAAGGCTTCTAAGCTCAGTTTTTGTTGAGTTGCATACCAAGAAAACACGGATCTTCTTTATTACATCTATATTGAAAAATTAAAGGCATATTAACCACAAAAAAAAATGTTTTGCTAACTATTCCGCCTAAAATATCGTATAGATATCGTAAGGCTTAAAAGGTTCGGTTATTACACTTCCCACTCGGCTTGTATTTCTCCGTGAGCGGAATGTCAAGTGAGGAAATGCGAGGAAATCTTGGTTATTGTATCGAAAGGACGTCACTTTTCTACCTTAAAAATCGGCACTTTTCTACCGAAAAAGTGAGGCGCGTGGAAAAATGACGGATAGAGGGCTATACACATTTCTTATTGCGAAAGAGTGACGTTTGAATGTTGTACTAGTTTTGTAGGTTCGGATTTATTTTCTCGGTATTTTGCTGAGCTCGATGAAAAATACGCTAGGTTGCTTTGTATACATTTTTTTAACGGTATTTGTTGACAGCCTCAATAGAGTAGTTGACTATATCTATACTAATATTATAAAGCTGAAGAGTTTGTTTGTTTGTTTGAACGCGCTAATCTCCGAAACTACTGGTTCGAATTGAATAATTATTTTTGTGTTGGATAGTCCAGTTATCGAGGAAGGCTATAGGCTATATAACATCACGCTACAACCAATAGGAGCTAAGATATAGTGGTAGATGTGTAAAAAACGGGAGAAAGTGTTCATCTTTGAAGCCTTCCGTTGCGTGCGCCGTGAAAACGGTTCAAGATACACAAAAAATATGTATTAAAGAATAATAGCTCTTTTAATGATCTAAAAAACAGTCTGCAATAGTATATGTCTATCTTTTAAGATTAACTCACAAAAACCGTTTTTATGGTACCTAATTTGGTCGAAATAATTTGTTTAAGTTGTACAAACATAAGAATATTAATCTTTATTCAAATAAATATGTTGTTGGTTAAGAGTACTTCATCCATTATAACGCGAGTAGCACCGCAGGGCACAGCTAGTTTATGATATGTAATAAATAGTTACTTAGATTTATAGTAAATATTTTTTTGAGCCAAAATAACTAACACAGCACTTAAAGATAAACACGATTTTTGTAAAATACCATTATTAAAATTTAAATACGTGACTCTAATCTCTATTTTTGAAAATGGCGTTGCTATGCAGGCCTGTGACGCAACTGAGTAGTACCTACAAACAAAACTGTTATGTTTCATACACCATCTATATTAGATTACCGATACGTGACGTAATACGCACACTATTTTAAATGCCAACATTTTTGAAATTTGAAATTTGAAATTCACTGTTGTTTTTACATACTAATGCATTGTTTTTTTACCGAACGAATAATGTGATTAGTTTTTAAAGTAGTAATAACAAATTAAAGTAGCTTATTTGAAAGGGTCCGCTTGTGGCGTAAAGATAGCAAGTTCGTTTTTTGCTGGGGTAGCCGATTTTGTATTATTAGAAATTATTTTCTATGCAAAACAAAAAATATCTTTAGATTAATGTCAATTATATTACGTATGTCGGTGTAATATGTCTAAAACCCGAAACATAAGATTAGAGCTTACGACGGGGCTAAATGTTGTTGTGTAGATTGTTCGGATAAAATATTTATTAATTAATTCCTTAGGAAACACCCAGAGTCTTTTATTTCTTCTATATCTACATCAAATATATAAAATTCTCGTGTCACGGGGTGCGTAATCGAACTCCTCCGAAACGGCTTGACCGATATTGATGAAATGTTGTGTGCTTATCCGGTATCTATGAGAATCGGCCAACATCTATTTGTCATTTTGAAAAAAAAAAAAAATTTTTGCAAAACAACGTTTGCTGGGGTCAGCTAGTATTATTATATAAAACTCGTCAGCTGCGTCTGTCTGTCCCTATGTTGGCGATTAACTCAAAAACTACTGAACGGATCTTTATGCGACTTGCAGCAAAAGGTAGACTATTTCAAGGGGAAGGTTTTCTAAAGAAGGTTGAATGAAACGATATTCAACGTACAAAGTTCAAGAACAAAGAAAAGATTTTACCATTTTCACTTAACATAGAACAATAATGATTTATTTTTGTAGTTAGGCATGATAACTATAAAAACAAGGTATTCCGTTTAGTCTGTCTGTTTACTTCGTCAAATCATAATGGACACCTTTTTACGCTTTATCAATTTAATATGAAAATGTCAAAATGTCAATTTCAAGCTTCAAATTTTCTAAGTGGGGGCTGGTAACGGATATTTTTTTTACAAATCGCACGAAAGAGTTACGGCACGTAAAACTTCAATGCGCTGTATTGACTTGATTTTTCTTTTGTAAGAATAAGGAAAGAACCTGTAGTTTATTTTAAATAATCCAAATGACGGACTAATTATTTGTTTCCAGTCATAAATCCTATGATAACCTTAGTAATAAATAACTCGACTCAGTGCTGGATGCTTAGATAAACCAAGGACTTATTTCATCGACAATTATTAATAATCACCTCTTACGTCCACTGCTGAAAATTATTCGACAAAGACTTCCAGTTATTTCATTTCTAGATTTTCATTTAATCCTTATTCAATAGCAGTTCAAATAGGCCTTTTTCTCAATAGATGTTGTAGTCATTAATATTTCCCATTGTATTTTAATAAACCTTTCTAACCCTTATCTTGATCAGGGGTGCTCAAGGACTCTTCCCCAAAATTTTATATTTCATTCGGACATATTTTGGGAATTCCAACAATATATCTGACCAACGCGGGACATCGGAATTTCATTATACCGAAATGTGGCAACACTTTCGTTTGGGGACCTTTGTTTGTGCAGAGTTGTGCTAGTGAGGTTGTGGAGTTTGTATGAACGGAAGACATTATGTCACTACAAATATGGTGAAATTATTTAATATAATTACTAAGTGAGCAGAAATATGTATGCTTCAGTATTGATTGAATCAATAAATCTAAATATAACCAATGCTTTAATTTCCTTAAAAGTAAAACACCATAATATTTAGTAATGTGCAAGCGATGCTCTTTCATTTGATACCCCACTTGAGTATATTATGCAGGTTTCTCGGTTGTCCTTCCCCACTCTCACCCCCATAACTTTTAAACGGCTCAACCGATTTTCATGAAAGATGTCAAAGAACACCCGCGGCAAACACACCTTTCATAAAAAAAACTAAATTGAAATCGCTTCATCCGTTCGCGAGCTATGATATCCCAGACAGACAGACAGACACACAGACAGACAGATACGTCAAACTTATAACACCCCTCGTTTTTGGTCGGAGGTTAAAAATGAGGAGATTCGTAGAACAACGCGGGTCGCCGACATAGCCAAAGGGATTAGCTCTTTAAAGTGACAGTGGGCAGGCCCTATAGCACGTAGAAAATATGGTCGTTGGGACCGAAAAGTTCTAGAATGGAGACCACTCACGGCTCATGGTGGATCCAGGCCGCTGCCAGCCAAAAATTACTGGAAATCTTTGAGGGAGGGATATTTCCAAAAGTCCGTACTACGGCTGATATGATGATGAAGAATGATAAACCAAAAAAAAATGTGATAAATTAATTCAACATTGTAGTTCAAATAAATGTATATACTTATGCATTGTTGTACTAGTTTGGGTATCTATACTTTCTGTTATGTAAATGTCATCTCTGTACCACGTCTCATCTGTAAATTACTATGCACTTGTAACATTTATATGTGAAATAAACATTTATTATTTATTTATTTTATATTGTACTAGTACAGGGCACACCTGCGATGCTACCCGCGTTATAGTGGATGAAGTACTCTTAACCAACAACATATTTATTTGAATAAAGATTAATATTATTATGTTGATACAACTTTAATTATTTCGACCAAATTAGGTACCATAAAAACGGTTTTTGTGAGTTAATCTTAAAAGATAGACATATACTATCGCGGACTGTTTTTTAGATCATTTAAAGAGCTATTATTCTTTAATACATATTTTTTGTATATCTTGAACCGTTTTCACGGCGCACGCAACGGAAGGCTTCAAAGATGAACAATTTCTCCCGTTTTTTACACATTTACCACTATATCTTTCCTCCTATTGGTCGTAGCGTGATGTTATATAGCCTATAGCCTTCCTCGATAACTGGACTATCCAACACAAAAAGAATTATTCAATTCGGTAGTTTCGGAGATTAGCGCGTTCAAACAAACAAACAAACAAACTCTTCAGCTTTATAATATTAGTATAGATATTGACATATACCTCAAAGACTTCCAGTGACTTCGGTCGGTAGCAGCTTGTAACCACCGCGAGCCCGCTACCTTCCCAGGTCTTCCGTCCATCTAGTTGGTGGACGTCCTACTCTTCCTTTACCGATCTATCTTCGTCTTTAAGTATATAAAATTTTACAATATACTTGCATCAACTGTCTCAGTGGCGCGGTGGGCGAGGGTTCGCTTGCGGCGCAAGAGGAAGCGGGTTCGATTCCCGCCGAGGGTCAAGTGTTTGTATGTTCTGCAAACACTATCTCCTTGGTCTGGGTATTTAATATGTATAATAAAAAATATCTATGTATGTATGTCTATTATATTAAGTATATCAGATGTCTAGTACCCGTAACACAAGCTAAGAGCTTACCACGGGGCTAGATGTTGTTGTGTGGATTGTCCGGAAATATTTATTTATTTATTTATCAACGAAGCACGGATTTGTTGGAAAAGTTTCCTGAGAACATGCATCTCTGCTCTTCTTGTTAAGAGACATGTCGTATAACAAGAAGCTTAAGTTTTCCAATACATTAGTAAAACAAGCGCTCTAATGAGTCTGCATTGCTTTTTATATGAATACCTAAAAGTCATGATGACTACATAAATGCATAGGTATCCTGTTTAGGCAGTTAGATAGCCCGTCCAAAAATACTGGACACCTTAGATTTTTCTCTTTATCAATGTAAGAATGTGCCAAGATTCAGAGCATCAGTGTTCCGCAGTGGTTGGTGGCTTTTGGCGTATAAATTTATAACAAATCGCGTTCACACGTGACGTAAACGCGAAACTGCAATGATCTGTATTGTCTTAATACACTCCAATTTTTCGACTGCAATAAAAAATATATTTTTTTAATATTCTAAATGACGATTCTTTTAAATTAATTTCCCTATCACATTATATTTTTAAATACTGTACAACATACATATCCTCGTAATATTTTCCCTTAAAAACACCCCTTCACTAGGGAGGATCCGCGTAATATCCTTGAAATTAATATTGTTTCAACGGCTTAGCACAGGCTCCTTTCTATAATATTAAAAGAAGCTTAAGAGTTTGTTTGATTGTTTTATCTCAGGATCTACAGAAAATATTAAGTCTTTTTAAAAAAAAACACCTCAATAAGTCCCATTATGTTTTTTTTAATCTACGTGTATGTTACCTCAGAACTTTGATCTCCTTGATTGAATTGATTATATTTTTTGCAAATGAAAGCTGTTTCTTGCAAGTTGTACCAATTAAATAGAATCCACCGAATTTTGAAAGCAGGTTTAACTGATTTCTAAAAAGGAGAAGGTTCTAAATTCGGCATGTATTATTATTGCACAAGCTATTGAGATTATTAACTTGCCGTTTGTATTGTATTGGATTGTAATTAATTTATTAATTAAAACTTGACATCATGATATTGCAAATACTTGATCAATTTGGCATATTTATTAATTGAATTTGATGATTTATTAGTACTACAAAACCAGATGTAATTGTGACGTATAATTAATTATATTATCAATAAATGACTCGCTATTATTAACTTTGTTAAGCGTTCGCGCATATTTTTTTGAGAATTTAATATTTTTACTGACTTCTAAAAAGGAGGAGGTTCTGAAAATGGTGTGAATTTTTAGTTTCACTAGTTATTGCTCTCAATATGTATCGAAAATGTTTGGAAATAGGAGCACTCAGATATGAGAGGGGTGCAACGTTCTTATGGACTTAAGCCGATGCCCGAAACGAGTTAAATAATTGATATTTTCCAAACAGATAGTCGGTTGTTTTTTGTTAAAAATCTACTTGACAGTTTCTATATAATTATAAAAATTTGTGAGCGAAACAGCTGGTGAAACAGGCCCTTAGTGTAGGGGATGAAAATATTCCAATTAAAGAGGGATCGTTGTAAACTTGCTGGAATTAAGTTTTGCTATTAAAATCTCTATGATATGTTCTTGTTATTTGAAATTACTGTGTTTCGTAGAACCCATTTAATGTCTTTGTTTTCTGCGTACAAGACTTTACTTATTACATATATCTGTGTTAATAAATGATATTTATATTAGACTAGCGGCCCGCCCCGGAGTCGCACGGGTATAAAATTTTCCCGGAAATTATTCGAATTTTTCTCGCCGTAAAAACCATCCTATCTCTCAAGTTGGATCGAACTGCACATGGTGTGCGAATTTTATTATAATCGGTTAAGTGGTTTAGGAGTCCATTGAGGACAAACATTGTGACACGAGATTTATATATATTAAGATGTATTTATTATTTATACTAATATTATAAAGCTAAAAAGTTTGTTGGATAGTTTGTTAGTTTCAAAGCTAATCTCAGAAACTACTGGTCCGATTTGAATATATATATCTTTGTTAGATAGACCATTTATAGGCTACTTTCTATTCATTATTTCTATTCACGGGAAAATACGTTGTTCCTTTGGGAATATCCAAAAACTAGCGCAACGCCGTAGCGTATAAAATTAATAAATAAAAAATAAAATTCATTTATATCGGACAACATTACAAATTTAAATTACATTAAGTTGAGGTCCATATGAGTAACAATTAACTTATACTATGTTAGTCTTAAAATTAGTCACACTAAAATTAATCTAAATACAAGCAAATTAATAAACAGAACTAGTCTATTATAAAGCTAGTCTTACATAAGATTGTACAAAATAAATTTGAGGCATTTCCAGAATTCCAAGTGGTCTATACCTACTCGTATAACTAGAAACTTCAAATTTCTTACAATAAATGAGATAATGAGAAGCGTCTTAGATAATAATCAACAATTTTATTTGGAAATCCTAATAATCTCATCTTGAAACACGATCTCAAGATAGGTCAAGACTTCAAAACGTTTGACAGACAGACAAACCTCAAAGCTATCCTATAGGGGTTTCTGTTTCATAAATAAATACTATTTTGTAATGTGCACGTGATGCGCTTTCATTTCAGAACTCGCTCGAGTGCAGATTTTCGCTTTTCCTTCCCCAGTTTTACTCTCATTACTATTAAACAAAAAATACGAAATTGACATTGCTTTATCCGTTCGGGAGCTATGATGCCACAAACAGACAGACTGACACGTCAAATTTATAACACCCCTGTTTTTTTGTCGGGCGTTAAAATGGAAGAAAATGCAATATGGGTTGATTATGTTTGTGGGAAGAGATGTGCGAGAAAGGGACAGCGAGTTTATGATACTCAACGGTGAATAACGTGATTATGAACACAATCATTGTTTAATTTTCAGAATCCAGTGTATCTGTAATCCTCGCAGTAAAGTGAAATTTGTATACTCTGAAATTGCAAACTCCACTCACATAGCGATGCAAATTACCTCGCTGGCCGTTTTGACAGAAATGCGTGGTGTAGTGATGGGAATAAAGCCGGATAAAGCGGAGAGACTAAAAAAGCCGTGTAGACTAAGTGGCACACTCGACTTGAATTAAGAAAGTCGGTGGTTAAATCCCTCAAAACTTCGTCGTCTGTATTTTAGTGTCTCCGGGCTGTATTCCAAGAACCGTGGTAGATAGAAAGATCAATTTTGAGGAATGATGTATTTCTGTTACCTCTATAACAAATAACTAAGATCACATAATAAATAAATATATAAGGGGCTCCTGTATAACAAACGCGATTAAAATAAGTTAATCGAAGTTGCGCGAGGCGAGAGCAACTGTTCTGACTGTATCTTTTTTACTCCTAAAAAATATTTATTTTGCTTATTTTGTGGTTTTTATTGCAATATGTGTATAAACTATACACGTAACCCTAAGTATAGTATGAGTCTATGATACTTATCAAATACTTTGCCGACAACGATTTTCCCGACCATTCACATCGCGTTGACACGAATATTCGCCGTAGGCCGCTAATGTAGCTGAATTACAAGTATGTCATAAGAAAAAATGTAACTTTTCAATGCTCAAGCCATAGAAATATAAATTGCTACGTTACTCGAGCTTAAGCTATTGTGTATCATCATAATAAAAACTCATCCTCATTACACTCGTATATAGAAGTAAGGTAAAAGGCTTCGGACTAAAATATAATTCAACATAAATCTCCTATTATAACCGAGAGATACTTTCGTACTTTTTCGGAGCTACGTAAGAAGTCCTTTGGGAGGTTTTCCCGGCTTTTCACATCCGGCTTTATGCATTAAGACTACACGACTACCATATATAATCCCACTGTTTCAGCAGATTCATCATTCATGTTGCTCGCAAATAAAACGAATGGAAATAAGTTTAAATTTAAACTGATGTTGGGATGCAAACAATATCATCATTAGTTGGAGGGAACTTAGAGGTTCATTGTGACACAAATTTTATATGCGAATCCTGACTTTTCTGTAATTATCATCATATTCATCAACACACTACTAACGTTCCCACTGCTGGGACACAGGGACTTCTTTCTTGACGAGGAGATTAGGCCTTAATTACCACGCTGGCCAAGTGCGGGTTGGTGAATGTCACACGTCTTTCAACCTCCAAAACCCTCAGATCATGCCGGTTTCCTCACGATGTTTGCCTTGTACCTGTACCTATATGAAAGGGAAAAATTACATATGAATCATCACATAAGTCGCCAAGGCAGACAATCTTCGTACCGGGCGTGGTTAATCGGAGTTCCCAGGCTCATAGGTAACGCATGACACTCTTCCACCGGGGGGTATTTTAGCGGGTCGCCATTTCTTGGCAACCCCAAATATCCATAAGCCAATCATGCATTATGAAATCTAGATTTTCTCACCCAACATTCAAAAAAAAGGCAGGCAATCTTCAGAATTCTCATTCAGATTTACCTACTTCCAGCCTAACGTTAATTAATGATGTAAGCACATTTATCTTTCGACGGAATTGGTTTATATATAGGCATAGATTCTGATGGAATTAAAAAAGGTTGAGGTTAGGTAAAGATTATATAAAATAGTAAAGATATATTTCATCAATAAATACTAATATTATAACTCTGAAGAGCTTGTTTAACTATTTCTATTGACTGATTAAATGGCCTATTTGTACTTTTTGCTCTTAAAACTTATTTCAACCTGAAATATAAGTGATATAAGGTAGTAACATAGTCGTTATAACATCAAGTGAAATTTTCCAAGAACACGATTAATTATAATTCTGAATAGTTAATGGAAGCTAAATATAATCTAGTTCGTTTATTTTCTCATAGAGTATGCAAATGTATGCCGATGTATGGAAGTTGGAAAAATAATCTTTTTTTAACGATGTCTGCGATGAAAGCAAAAGAGAAGTCTTTTTTCTCATTCTATATTAGTATTAAATAAAGTAGCTGCGACTGTTTGTTCGGTTAGTTCATTTATACTATTCATGATATATTAATGCAGTTTTCAGTAAAAAGAGTGTATAAGTACATTAATAAATTAATGCAGTTTTCAGTAAAAAGAGTGTATAAGTATATTAATAAATTATTATTACTGGACAATCAACACAATAACATCTAGCCCCGTGGTAAGCTCTAAGCTTGTGTTACGGGTACTAATAATCATCAGGCTTTTTTATTTTCCCTAATTGAAAAGTTTCATATTTTGTAATTTGTTCTGCGCAAATTCAGATCGAGTAGATAGCTTTTAACAAATTTATTATTTAAAATATGTCTGTTTTAAACTAGGATGTTTGGCGTTTCATTATCAACTGGCTTTCAACTCGATTTTTTTTTTAACTTTTTTAATTGAATCATGCATCTATATTATATGGATAGGTGCAGTAGGTTGTTAATATCTGCCTCAGTGGCGCGGTGGGCGAGGGTCCGCTTGCGGTGCAAGAGGTAGCGGGTTCGATTCCCGCCGAGGGATAAAGTGTTTGTATGTTCTGCAAGCACTTTCTCCTTGGTCTGGGTGTTTAATCTGTAGGTATAATTAAAAAAAAACTATGTATGTATGTCTATTATATATTAAGTTAGTATGTCCGATGTCTAGTACCGGTAAAGCACAAGCTAAGAGCTTACCACGGGGCTAGATGTTGTTGTGTGGATTGTCCGGTTTTTTTTTTTTACGTTATATGTAGTTGTTTATAAGTGGTATCTATGTTGTATTGCTACGAACACCAGTAATATTGTTATAATAACAACCAAAATAGCTGAAAGCAGGGTTATTCTATTCGCTTCTCAAATCAGTGTAAAAAATTCAAGCGAACTGTCAAGACAATGTTGTTTCCATAATATTTTTTAGTTTTATTTAAATTAATTGGAAGTTGACCTGTCCATGTATGGAATTAAGGAAACTAACATTATGACTTTGCTCCCAAGAATTCCTTTATCAAATGAACAGACAGAGTCAGACAAAAAAAACGGGCAAATTTATAACATCCCAACCATTTTCTATCTTGCAGAAATCAACGAAATATCCGAGGTAATTGAGATATTTCAAATTGTTATCATAATTCACGAGATACAAAGATAGATAAGATAAAGAGGTATCGTCTATTATCTGACCCATTAGCGACTTCAGTAATTACCACGATAAATACAACAATTACGTTCAAAGTCGTCGTTACCGGTAACTTTAATTACTTTTTAAATTTATTCGCGATAACTTTACAAATTTATTCACGTTCACGAAGATAAAGTTTTGAAAAGTGATTTATTACTTTTTCTTTTATTGGCCTGTTGTTTTATGATGTTACAAACACAAGCTCAGAATTATAACAGCTAGAACAACATTGCAATATTGTTATTAAACTTAGTAAGTTTGTGAGTTTTTTTTAATTTGTAAGGGAATAAAAACACTGTATTAAAGTTCAAATAACCTGTAATATGTTTGACTTTCTCGATGTTTTATAATGAGTCAATTATTGAAATTTTTGTTTGGTAAGTCTGATTTCCATTGTTTGAAATAAATTTATCGTATCTGGTCGCTTCGCTTTTTTCACACTAGATCAAAGAAGTGATAAGAAACTCTAGCTCATTTTTGTTCTGAAAATTTACAATAATTATTAGGTGCTGATTAGCTACTTGTCACCTTTCTTGAACATAGGGAAATAGACAATTATTGTTTCAAATTCTTCAGACAGACCGATATTAACGTTACACCCTGTATACTATAGTAAAAGGCAGTTCCCCTAGTTTCTGTATCGCAAAACAAACAAGGCTTCCAATCTTCGTAATTGAAGCGATTGGGCGTGTCTGTATGTTTGTGTCTTTCGATTACACGACTTCTTGGGTGGTTTCCTTGTATTTCTTGTGTTTTTATGTATCATATAGCTTTGTTCATTTTGTGAAATGGGCATTGCTTAATTATGTGATCATAAGTCAATAAATGCTGATCTTTAATATTTCCGGACTAATTACACAGCATCATCTAACCCTAAGATTAGCAGAGCTTGTACGTTGTTAGGTGACAGATAATAATTTACTTACTACATACTACATAGATTATGAAAATACAGCATAAATATAGCCATATTTTTGCTACTCGGAGCATAAATATTTGCACAAATATCGCTCTCGTGTTTCGTGGATGAGAAACCTATAGTACAGTCAACAGCAAAAGAAACTAATGCAATAGGGTCACAAAATAATAAATACAATAAATTTAGTCAAAAGTTATTGACTATTTGTAGTTAACTAGAAGTAAAGGAACACATAAACTATGAAGTGTCATAAGTAAGTAAGTACATTTTTTTTTTTTTTTTGCTGTATAAGCCTTCATTTGACTACAATCTCACCTGATGTAAAGTGACGATGTGGTCTAAGATGGGACATGAAGACCTAGAAGATAGCTTCTCCTGGCCACATTACGAAACACGAAAAAATCGCTTCACGCACTGGCCCAGCCCGGAGGGTGGTGACAAGCCGCGGCCGAAGCCTCCCACCAGAGACTGTTCTTAGCACCACCCGGAGGTCACGTGTGAGGATTCAGAGGATTTACTTATTAAAGCTTTATTTGTAACTGACACTTTGGTATAACTTGTTACATCTAGCACGTCACGATACAAGATGTTTTGAAACGTAGATTTTGGCTTTGACTTTTGGCGTTCACTGTACCTATAGTAAAAGGGCAGTTCCCCTAAGTTTTTGTATAGCAACAAACAAGGCTCGCAATCTACGTAATTGAAGAGATTGGGCGTGTCTGTATGTCTGATGAGCGCTGTTTTCCATAGCACGGCTTCTTGGGAAGTTTCCTTGTATTTCTTGAGTTTTTATATTTCAAGTTTTGTAAATGTTTCACTCTTTTGAGATATGGGTGCTAGTATCGTAAATAGAATAGAATATAATAGAATAGAAAATTCTTTATTACACACACCATATGTTATACAAAAATATAAAATTATTAAAGCTAAAATTTTACCTAGCATGCGTAATGGGTGGCTTAAAGCAATTTCTTCCAGACAACCTTTGTATGGAAATAATTTTAATGAAGGTTGTGGTAAATTGTGTGGTCTATTAGGTTCTCTTGAACGTAGAAAGTAAATCCTTATATAGAACATAATAAGCAATTCTGAATTTAAAATTAAAAAAAAAACCCCGATTCCAATGTCTTTATTTCCTTAAAAGTAAAACAACATAATATTTAGTAATGTACACGCGAGTCTCTTTCATTTGATACCCCACTCGAGTATATTTGCAGATTTTCGGTTTTCCTTCCCCACTCTCACCCTCATAACTTATAAACGGTTCAACCGATTTTCATGAAACATGTCTAAGGACACCCGGACCAAACTCAACTTTCATACAAACAAACTAAATTGAAATCGCTTCATCTGTTCGGGAGCTATGATGTCCCAAACAGACAGACAGACACGTCAAACTTATAACACCCCTCTATTTTGGTCGGGGGTTAAAAAAGAGATTCTTTAATATACAACACAAACATCATTGATTGAAGTTAGTGGTTTGCAACTGTGATCTTTATTTATTTATTTTGCTTACATATACATTTATACATGTACATTCACCCCGTTGGGGCACTGCGAAAGAGTTTGAGTCTATGTACTTGAATAATTATTTATTAAAGTTATGTCAATTAATAATTATCAATTAATACCATATTATCATAGGTGATGTCGAACGTGAATCTAGGTACAGATAGATAGATCTTCTTCGTAGGATACGGTATTATTTCAATTCAACTGACAACTGTCAGTGACAGAAATTATTCTATACTATAACCATTAGCTATTTAACCCGGAGATTAATTTTCACATAGAACTAAAAATATTGTTATATTTTGCATTTATTAAAAAGGCAAAATGTTTACAAGATTAGTTGAATCTTAAAGCTTGAAGGTAATATAATGCTATCAAACAAGACATAATACATTATGGAGATGTTGTTTTTTTAATATTGCATCGTCTTGGATACAGCTCTTTTATTAAAAAATAAATAAAAAATGTTTAAAAATACCGACTTCAACATTTAATAAAATTGATTTGCTCTCAATTTCTCTGGGATATTTTGACATGGTGACAATGGAACTACTCAGCAAGCATACTCTGTTGAATATAACAAGAATTTTCAAAATCAGTTCAAAACTTACGGAGATATCGAATAACAAACATTCATAAATAAAAAAGATATTCAACCTCCTCCTTTTTGAAGCCGGTTACAAAATATGACTGTAAGTAAAAAAGCAATTAACGGTTATGCAAACCATTTGCGAAACGCTTATTTTTTACTAGCGAAATACCTTGTTGTCCTGTCTGAATATAGAGAGAAGTTATGGTCGTTAAGTTTGAGTACCTATTATCAATGTGTTAACGTATCTTATGTTTGCCTTCACAGGGAAAATATATAAAAATTAGTGTTTATAGCATAAATAAATTCATCATCAATACCCTATATGTGTTCCCACTGCTGGGACACAGGGATCAGGCCTTAATTCACCACGCTGGCCAAGTGCGGGTTGGTGAATGTCACATGTCCTGCAAACTCTATAAAGTTCTCAAATTATACCGGTTTCCCCACGATGTCATGATGATGTATAGATATAAAAACAAAGTGCTTCCAGCGCTAATAACGGTCAAAAGTCAACGACTTTACAATGTGGTCAAAAAGTGACGATTTAATAACGAACCCGGAGAATAACAGTATAAAATACTCTTTAGTCCAACTAGCCTGACTAGAAGTTCGATTATCGAACTATTTGGACAAAATTATTCCAATTGTCCGATTGACTGAAAAGTACTACCCTAAAGCCACCTACGTGTTCCTAAGAACAAAAAATTAAAACGATATTTTTTTTAAACTGATGTTGCAACTGAGTTTAATATTTTTTTGTCGGCTCCCGTTGTGACAATCACGTATATTTCCATCGAATTATTAGATTAGGCCAGATTGCATAATTTACAAACGTAACCTAAAGTACCATATTCAATTATGAGTAAATAAACTGCGACTAATGTTCACAGTAGATTGTAGCTACCGAAATACAAATTGTCAACCTATTTGAAATAATTTTGTTAAAACAGTTCGAAAATCAAACTACTTATCGGACGAGTCGGCATAAGTAATCGGAATCGAGTCGGAATAGTAAGGCTAAATAAATGTGTTTAAATTCTTTAAACATCAAATCCAACTTTAAACAAACACTAGCAAACCCCTCCCATCATTCCAATAAAGGTGTTATTACACTTTTTCATATTGTCCAATAAACTAGACAGTTAGTACTAATAAAGCTAGAGTTATAGAGACTACCCACGAAGATTCCCATCTAGACGCGAAGGTAATATGCAGTTGTTTATATTGCAAAGATTACTATACAAATGCGTCTGAGTATATCTTTAGTTATTTGTGTAAACAAATAGTTTGTTTACACTTTGAAGATTGTCTTTTGGTCCATGAAGTCCAAAGTTTCCGTCGCAATTAGGTAGTTGACTATCAATAAAAATATGACACAAATGAATACTAGATGAATAGTATTTTTTTAAACGGCAAATACAATGTAAATTTTAGGATTTTTAAATGTTCTTTTAATAAGATTTGTAATATTTTCGTCTTTGATCACGTGACTCAAAACGCTATTTTCAAAATGGCGTTGGTATGCCTAGCTGTGACGTAACTGAGTTGTATTAAACTTTAATGTGTCCTACGCTATATAAAGCAAATTTCTAAGCAACAACGGCCAGACCAACTCTGGCTTCTTTGCAAGACCTACAAACATTTACCTCGTAAACACGAATATAAAAAAATCCTTTCATTTATATAATTGATTTTGTTAAATTGCAAACACGTTATAAAAACAACAAAAAACTGCAAAATCACAATAAGGCTTCGTTCAAACCAAAAAAAGCCGTGTTGGCTAAGTGGGAGGACACTCGACTTTCATTCCGAAGGTCGTGGGTTCAAACCCCGCCACGCACCTCTAGATTTTTCTTCTTGAGAAATTTATGTGCGCTGTAAACACGTGCTTTAACGGTGAAGGCAAACATCGTGAGGAAACCGGCATGTTCTGAGAACTTTAAAGAGTTTGAAGGGCATGTGACATTCAACAACCCGCACTTGGCCAGCGTGGTGAATTAAGGCCTAATCTCTCTCGGCAAGAGAGAAGTCCCTGTGTCCCAGCAGTGGGAACGTTAATAGGGGTGATGATGATGTGTGCTATGAGCTATTGGCGATGCAAAGATTATCCGCACGCATCTGGCGGCGAAATTTAGAAACTGTCTAAGAACAGAGGCGCTAGTTAGAATCTTTGCTTAGCCAATAGTAAAGTGTGGGTCGCGTCCGCCGCGCTCCCGCTTTGCAGTCGCTTAAGTCGCGCAGATATTCTTCTGAGAGCTCACTTTCTGCGAAGATTTCATTTGTTTTATCAGTTTTGTTCTTTTTTAAGAATCCATCGACAGTAATAATAAAAAAAACTTGAGAGGTGTCAAGGGACACCCGGATGGAACGAAGTTTGCTTTCTATAAGAGAGAGAGAGACAGAAAGAGGAACATGCGACGCCGCACAACTTACAATAGCTTACTATAGCAAAAAGTGTCGTGACAACTTTTCGTAAGATTTTTTTCCGTCTAGCCCCCTTTCACAACGCGCGATAAGGAACTTCGTTCCAATAATTATTTCCAGACAATCTACAAAACCACATCTAGCCCCGTGGTTAAGCTCTGTTACGGGTACTAGACATTTGATATAGTTAATATAATTACCTACATGTATTTTACTTCTTAAGCATTGTTCTGTTGTATTATAAATATATCTCCCCCCTACGAGTATTATAAACATACATAATGTGACATGCCATTCGTAAAAATAGCCATGTTTTTGACACAGGGTAGTTTAGTCAACAGTATAACAAAGTTTTAAAACCTTATCAACTCATCTTCATCACCACCCTATTAACGTTCCCACTGCAGGGACACAGGGACTTTTCTCTTCATCATTCTCTTGCCCTTATCCCACATTATGTGGGGTCGGCACAACATGTTTTTTCCTTCCATTTACAACATCTTGGGTCTTGAGTATTTTGAGTCTTCTCCTTTTACAACATGGTTTTGAGGCTGAACAGGGACTTTTCTCTTGGCGAAAGAAATATTCACTAACAATTACGTACTTACGTACGCAGTAGTTTTTCAACCCAAACTGAGTACATATATTAAAACATGAGTTCTATCAACAAAATAATCTACACGAAAGTACTATGACTGTATAAAAACAAGCCCACTTATTACAGTTGTTATTAAAACCACAGTGTTAGTTAATTAGTTAACTGATATTGAGGTTTTTCAAACTGTATCCATTCCCCTGTGGCACCGTGAAACCCACTGGGCTGTAAACTATCGTCCACTCCATAAAGAAGGCAACACTGACTAGTCGCGACAGGATTCCAATAAGTCGGTTTGTTTTGCGGTGGGATTTGCTTTACTGCTTCCGTTCTGCGCTGTGGCACAGTTGACTTTTTTCAACAAAAAGAAGAGGTTCTGTATTCGAAGTTTTTGTGCCAAAATCGTAATTATCATCATCACCCTATTATCCCACTGCTGGGACACAGGAACTTCTCTCTTTGACGAGAGAGTTTAGGCCTTAATTCACCACGCTGGCCCCGCACTTGGCCAAATTCGTAATGCGGCAGCATACATCTACATACCAAGTTTCAACAGTATAGTTATTGTAGTTTCAATTTCAATAGGTACGACATACTAGACGCCATTTTGTAAAATTAATAAATCTAAATTAACATAACTTTTAACCGGCACAACCGATTTTCATGAAACATGTCTAAAACACCCACGCCAAACTCACCTTTCACACAAAAAAAAATAAATTGAAATCGCTCCATCCGTTTGGGAGCTATGATGTCCCACACAGACAGACAGACACGTCAAACTTATAACACCCCTCTTTTTTTGTCGGGGGTTAAAAAAGTCGGAGTCGTGTAACATTTTGGCTTATTACTCCAAAATCTCTCGATACGGGCAAAAAGGGTGTACATCATAAATGTGCCATACCAAAGCCGATAGCTACACTCATTTACCGCCAGTATAAATTAACGGTGATATTTTATAGAGTTTACTACCTAATACCAATATAATAAGAAGTTTGTGTTGTTTGTTCGGATATTATTGTTAACATAAATGGTTAGATCGTAACCTGAACAGTATACTTACAAAGTAAGACTGAGACTTGTTTACAATATAAACAGTTATCTTCTGTCTTATTTTATTTTAAAGCAATCGACCGAGCAATATTGCTTTAGTTCTCACGAACTCGAGTAATATTGCAGAGCATGCGGGTTCGATTCTCGTCGGGGCACTGTGTTTAACCGTCGCTCAAAAAAGAGAGAGGTTATTCGACGTCGAAGTTCGTGTGTTTAAAAATTTGTTGTAAAGTTCACGAAACCAGAAACTCCTGGCTCCTGGAATACAGTTTTAACTAGTTCGGGAGTTTATGGGACCATATCATGGATACATGATTTTTTATGTCATTAGAGACATTTTTACTTTTAAAGAACCGGAAACGGATGTGAAAAAGCATGCAGATCTTGGATGCATAAGCGGAAGCAGAGTTCTGTTGCCGGAAATATATTATATATTTGTTATTTTTTTAACCCCCGACCCAAAAACACCCCACCCCTCGTGTTATAAGTTGCTGGGCTGTCGTCTGTGTGTCTGTCTGTCTGTTTGTCATTCTGGGACATCATAGCTCCCGAACGGATGGAGCGATTTCAATTTAGTATTTTTGTATGAAAGTTGAGTTTGGAGCGATTGTTCTTAGGCATGTTTCATGAAAATCGATTGTGCCGTTTAAAAGTTATGGGGGTGAGAGTGGGGAAGGAAAACCGAAAATCTGCAAATATACTTGAGTGGGGTAACAAAAGAAAGCGCATCGCGTGCACATTACATAATATTTCGGTGTTTAACTTTTAAGGAAATTAAAGCATCGGAATCGGGGGTATTTCTTAAATTTTAAATTTAGATTTATCTGTATTTTATTTTAATTTTTAACACTATAATTTCCTATATAACTATACAACTATATTTAACCTATATTTTCCTATCCCTTTGGATCGATTTAATTGTTTATTCGATCTCGAATCTTATTAAAATGCCTATTTACAAATGGCTATATTAGCAGCCTGCGTCGAATATTCGTTGCAACGCGATGCGTGTGACCGGGTACATCGTTGCAGTATTCAGACAAAGACGATGCTTTTCGTGGTCGCGGCTACACTTACGTCAATTCAAAATCTTGTAGCGCACAACACAGATGCGACACGAACTTCGCCCTCTATAGCCGCACCATAAAGGCATACAGACTTATATCAAAACCTTTTTTCATGCTCCCGCAAAAAAAGGTTGTATTCTGTTTTAATTCTCTCTGGTAGGCTGTTTTCTCTTGTTACGAGTGGGATATATATGACCTAGTTGCTTGGAGACATATTTTTCAGTATAACGCGAGACATTATTATAAATTATGGTGGAGGGTCTTTTTGTCTTGCTTCGTTCCTTGCAGAATAAACAGGGTTTTTCGTGTTATAGTAATAAGTTGGTTTTTGTCTTTTGTATTTTGTTGATATATTTGTTATTCGTTTGTTTGTAGAAATCATTTATACAATCAGTATCGTTTAAGCGTCTACAAAATAGTTATTTGTTCAAATAGCATTCAATAAAAATATACTCAACTTTGACTTTGTCCAATATATTTATTTGTAAATATGAAAGCTAACGGAATTTAAACTCAGGTGGGGAGTATCTAGCACTTTGAACTCGTATTTAAATACTTGTACATATATAATTAAATTTAATAAAAATGAGATGAACTCATGGGATGATGATGGGTTCCGTGGTGTATTTCACAATATAAAGTTAAATTATAAAACTAAAAAAAAATAGTCCAAAAAGTTGCAGTCAGAGCTGTCAGCTTATCATCCACCATCATCCGATGACCGCGATCAACGTCGCTTATCTTTAGTATGAGATGGACTTATACACCGAGGGTTTCGTGTTATTTAACAATTTTTGAAAGACAGCTTTAACAACATTAAAAAATTGCCAGTTTTCCTTTTTTTATTGCAAAATGTGTATATACTGAACACTGACACAATTATGATAGTCCATCGCAATATTATCAAATTTATTTTCTTTATTAGAAGTTTCCCATCTGTCACTCAAGTTTATAAATAATCTTCTTTCCATATTTACTTGGCAAAGCTATGTTTTGCTAGTCGAAGGCCAAATAAAATTAATAATACAATGTAAAGAAAGAGATCACAATATCCGCCATTTATTCACAACACGGACATTTTGATGTGACCCACATGTCCAGAAATCTCATTGTAATCGCACAAAGAAAGCAATATCGGGGGTACACATAAGAAATGCCATTAAATGTTTTATTGCTTCAGATAAAGAGGAAATATTCAAAAAAGGTTTTTTACGTTGTACATTTATTGGAAGGTCTTACGGAATCAAATCAACAGGGCGAGTCGACATATTGGGCCGTTTTGAATGTTTGGAATTGGAGTGCTTTGGAATTAAATCATAACAAAGTTATACCAAAGCCATTTAGGTCTTGCTGGAATTGTTTAAATCTCGATTAAGACCTAGCTGTCATGTAGATTATAAATTACTGTCGGTAAACTAAGGTTAGGTCTAAGTGTTATAAAAAAATACTAGGTCAGATTGGAGAAATATGGCCTCAACTCTCTCGTTAAGAGAAAAGTCCCTGTGCCCCAGCAGTGGGAACGTAAATACGTCAAAGTCAAAGTCAAAACGTTTATTTCCTTAGACGCACAGGGACAGAACAGGCCAACTTAAGGCTAATTTAAATAATAACTAAGAATAATCAAGGAGATAACATTCTCCTGACAGTACGCTACAATTTATTAAACTGAGTTGAAAAGCGAATAGAACAACCCAGCTTTCATCTCTTATGTCGTTATTAGGAGTGCTTATGATTGATGAAAATTATTTATTAAATTGTAAATCCGCAGTTTATTGATTCGCGTCTGATACCTACTGGTTATTATAGAAACAAGAGCTCCTTTGATACTCGTAAACAGAGTTTCATTTTAATGTGTAGGACAGCTCTTGGTACGTAAACGGTGCTACATGTTGAAAAAGTGAAAAAAAAGGTGTGTGTGCGATTCACACATGATAGAAGTGAAACTTCAGTAAATCGACATAAGAATGAGAAGAATAAAAAAAAAACAAAAAAAAATACTATGAAAAAAGATTTTGTTTGGGCGGTCACCCATCCAAGTACTGGCTTCGTGCAAAGTTGCTTAACCTTGTTGGCGTTTAAGCTTACCCAACAGGTAAGCCAATCTTATTTCCATTTCCGTTGCATCCGATTTCAAATCACAACGATTCTAAAGAAGTTTCACTTCAATATTTAAAGTGTAATATAAAATATATTTTTTATATTAAATGTGTTTACATACATTTATGAGGACATTAAATAACACCAATGCAAGTAAGGTCACGGTGGATGTAGGTAGGTCTCAGCTGACCGACATAACAGGAAGGCTTATGTCCAGCAGTGATCGCCCTACGGCTGAAATGATAATGATGAATAATTAATCTAAGTTAATTTAAATTTTTCAGCTACTACATGTGTAGTTCCAAAGCATATCAACTTTTCGTCAAGACAGTTGGACGTTTTAAGCAATTTGTTTAGTAAAACACTGTTTTCTGAGTTTAAAATTAAATAAATTTAACGTAAGAATAAAACTTAGGATCCGAAGTTTTTGGCGATTTACGTAATTTCCAGTACCTTTGATGGCCTCTGAGAGTCTTTTGATCTTTACATGAAATAGGATCGATTGGCATAAAAAAAAAATTAGTTGATCAGTACAGTAGATCCAGAGATTACCCTCTACAACGTCACAAACATTCTCACAATTTCACAAACACACAAATATTACCGCTATATTAATAAATAAATAAATATTTCCGGACTACTCACACAGCATCACCTAACCCCAAACTAAGCAGAGCTTGTACTATGGGTGTTAGGTGACTGATATACTGCATAGATACATTTTTTTTTTGTAAATACATATATAGAAAACACCCAGACCCGAAACCAGAAATTGTAGATCGTACAAAATCTGGTCCCCCGGCGGGAATCGAACCCGCAACCTCCTGCGCCTCAAGCGGACGTTCGCCCACCGAGCCACAGAGAGAAATATAATATTAGTATATTTTAATATCGCATGTGGCAACTCTTTATACAGCGGTGGCTCCGCATAAAGTAGGGTAATTTTGGGAGGGTGGTTACAAAGGCTTACTTCGCCCTAAGGCTGGAACCATTTAAGGGTAATTTTAATTTAAGGCATATGAGTGGGAGATGCTCATTTTTTTGGAGGAAGCAGGATTCGGGTAGGTTCGTTTATTTCGTGAAAAAATATCATGACCATTATACAATGGTGTGCCTACTTGAAGTTTGTGACTATTTTTCTAACCCCCAACCAAAAAAGAGGGTGTTATAAGCTTGAAGTGTCTGTCTGTCTGGGACATAATAGCTCCCGAACGGATGGAATGATTTCAATTTCGTTTTTTTTTTATATGAAAGGTGTGTTTAGCGCGAGTGTTCTTAAACATGTTTTGTGCCGTTAAAAAGTTATGGGGGTGAGAGTGGGGAAGGAAAACCGAAAGTCTGCAAATATACTCGAGTGGGGTATCAAATGAAAGCGCATCGCGTCCACATTACATAATATTATGGTGTTTTACTTTTAAGAAAATAAAAGAATTAGAATCGAAGGTTTTTCTTAAATTTTAAATTTAGATTTAAGTTCACATGCACATGATATATCTGGCAGTTTTTACCGGGACGTGCCAGTTTCGCCAGTTGTAATAAATGTTTTTTGATCTGACCTTAAGTTAACTAAGGTCAGATAAAAAAGCATTTCCAGACAATCCACACTGTAGGTGTTGTACCAATAAAACATAGGTTTTGTACCAAAAAGCAATAGCGAGCGAGAAAACGAACGTTCGCGCGAGCCGTCGTCATGCACACTGACTTCCCCTCCCGCGTACCTCACCGATCGTCGCCCCGCGCGCCACAGCATATATCTTTATTTACGTTTTTAAATTACAGATCAAAAATATAAGGTTTGTTTTTTAACATAAACTAAAGAAATAAAAATCAAATAAAAACTTAAATCTATGAAAACTACGCGTCGCCTACACACACAACAACATCTAGCCCCGTGGTAAGCTTTGAATTTGTATCACGGGTAGTAGACATCTGATCTACTTTATTAATGTAATAGATTCTATAATTAATATTAGGTCCTTACATATGAAATTGGCGTTTTTCGTACTGGCCACTTTAATCACAAATTTCTCCTCTTTGGTAAGGTATTCCAAATTCAAATTTGTACAGCTATAGACTGATGTATTTGTGCTTCGATGATCGTCATTCATTTGTTTTTTTTCTTCTGTTTTTTTCTGTTTGCGTCACTCATTTTACAAAATGGAAAACTTAAAATATCGCATTATTTACGAGTACGAGTTCCGCCGTGGCACTAGTGCTGCGGAAACAACTCGAAGGGTGAATGATGTGTATGGCGGTCGTGTTGCAAAAGAAAACACAGTTCGTTTTTGGTTCCAACGTTTTCGTTCTGGAAATTTCGACTTGCAGAACAAGCCCCGTGGACGGCCTGAGACTCAAGTTGATAATGAAGAGTTGAAGGCTATTGTGGAAGCGGATCCATCGCAAACCACGTCCGAGTTAGCTGCAGGCTGCGGTGTTAGTGATAAAACTGTTTTAATTCACTTGAAGCAAATTGGGAAGATTAAAAAGCTTGAAAGGTGGGTACCTCACGAATTGACTGAAGCAAACCGGCAAACGCGCGTCGACTGCTGCGTTACATTACTAAACCGGCACAATAATGAAGGTATTTTAAACCGAATCATTACCTGTGATGAAAAATGGGTTCTTTACGATAATCGGAAGCGCTCAGCGCAATGGTTGGATCCTGGCCAGCCAGCCAAATCCTGCCCCAAGCGAAAATTAACCCCAAAAAAGTTACTTGTAAGCGTTTGGTGGACTAGTGCCGGTATTGTTCATTACAGTTTTCTCAAATCTGGCCAGACTATTACGGCTGATGTCTATTGTCAGCAATTGCAAACCATGATGGAAAAGCTAGCGGCTAAACAACCTAGGCTGGTCAATCGCTCCACGCCACTGCTGCTTCACGACAACGCTAGACCACACACTGCGCAACAGACGGCTACTAAATTAGAAGAGCTTCAATTGGAAAGTCTAAGACATCCTCCGTACTCCCCGGACCTTGCTCCAACAGATTACCATTTTTTTCGAAATTTGGATAACTTCTTGCAAGGGAAAAAATTCAACTCCGATGGGGCAGTCCAAATCGCCTTCAAAGATTTTATTGATTCCCGTCCGACTGGTTTTTTTAGTAAAGGGATCAATGAACTACCTATAAGATGGCAAAAGTGCATAGAAAATAATGGTTCATACTTTGATTAATTAAATATATTATATTAAAAAATATTCGACTTTTTGTTCCTCCCATACAAAACGCCAATTTCATATGTAAGGACCAATATAATAAAATTTTAAATTTATGATAAACCCCCGATTCCAATGCTTTAATTTCTTTAAAAGTAAATCACTATAATATTTTGTAATGTGCACGCGATGCGCTTTCATTTGATACCCCACTCGAGTGTATTTGCAACTACTGGTCCGGTTAATAAAAATATCTTTCAGCGTTAGATAGCCCATTTATCGAGGAAGGTTTACTATATATCGCTTTAAAATACGTTGTTCAGACGGGAAAATCGTGTTAAGCTTCTATTTACATAAAATCAATGTAATGAAGTCACTTTCGTTGTCAAGAACAAATACAAAATCATTTAGCTGACCTCAGCAAACGTTGTTTCGCAAAATAAAATATGGATAGTATTCAGCCATGGTAAAAAGTAGCGTATATTATACCTCTATATATATTACTGTGAAGTTTCATCAAAATCCTTTCAGTAGTATTTGTAACAAACATCATCAAACATTAACTATTAGGATAATTTGCAATTTTCGGAATGGATTCTAAGTTAATTATAAAAAATATATTGGAAACCCAAACATTATTTACTTCAATGGAATAAACCCTTTGTTTCATATTACAACAAAGTCTGTATTTATCAGAAAACTCAATATCCATCGGTGAAGATTTTGTAACTGTTGAAAACTCCGTACAATACATAGATTAGCTTAATTCGTTTCTTCAGACAGGATTATGTTGTGCGTATGTAGGTACGTAGAAAACGGCTTGTAGTTACCTTGATATAGTGAAATCAAGAACAGTTAAATAAGTTATAACTTTTATATTATCATGGTTTTTAACAATACTTACCATGGTGAGACTGTTTTTGAGTTTTCCTATATTTGACGCTGTCGCATGCGCCATGATCACGGCATATAATGTACATAATGTATTAACAAAAATATTATATTTATGTGGTATATTATCAGTCATGTCCAGCAGTGGCCGTAAGTCCAACAGTGGACGTCCTATGGCTGAAATGATAATTTCTGTCATAGTAAAAGCTCTGCTTAGTTTGGGGTTAGCTGATGCTTTTGTGTAGTCCAGAAATATTTATTTATTTATAACTAGCGATCCGCCCCGGCGTCGCACGGGTAAAAAAAGTTCCCGGCAATTTTTCCTTATTTGCTCACCGTTTAGACCTACCCTGGACTACGACAAACATTTTAAAACCAAAATCAGCTCAATTGGCCAAGCCGTTCTCGAGTTATAATCAGACTACCGAACAACAATTCATTTTTATTTATATAGATATACAGACAACATCGTCATAATATCGGAAAAATAAGAAAACTTTCAAATCATGTTATGTTTACCGTTATAACTCTTATTATAGTTTGATAAGTTTACTAAAGGGGCGCTTGCGGCTCGAGAGGTAGCGGGTTCGATTCCCACCGCAGGGTCAAGTGTTTGTATGTTCTGCGAGCACTTTCTTCTTGGTCTAGGTGTTTAATATGGATAATAAAAAATATCTATACATGTATGTCTATAATATTAAGTATATCAGATGTCTGGTACCCGTAACACAAGCTTAGAGCTTACCACGGGGCTAAAAGCTAGCTTAACATACATGTTGATGTGTTAATTGTTCGAAAATATTTATATAATATACTTTATTACCTACGAAAAATATCATTATGCATTTGCATGCATTTTCTGTACCTCCAATGTACCGTGTTTGGAGCAGAGCGCTGAGAAATATATAAGAATGTACTTAAATATGGAGTTGTATACCATACTCCAAAGAGTATAAGGATTTTGTTTACAGATAAAACGTTTCATTACTGGACTAAAAGATAAACTTTGGATGATGTCTAAGCTATTCAAAATAAACTGTATTAAGTAAACATGATTAGCATAAAGAAGCGGAACACCCGAGTACTGTTGCGATCGGAGTTAAGGGTTAACGGGGATCCCTGCTCAGATAATTACCTAATTATACAAGTACAAGCTTAGTTAGTTTAAGCTTAAAGTTGGGAATTAGATTTGTAACAAAAGGTTCTTGGGAAAATTGGATTATCTACCAATAAGTCTGCAAGTACAGTTAGGGTCAAAACTATGTAAGACTAGCTTTTAAACTCTAGTTAATTTGTGGAGTAGTTTATCGTACATTTTACGTGAGTAGGCTAGTCTTCTAGCCTACAAAATAATTAGTCCGTTTATAGTAGTTTTTAAATTATCATTGTTTTTAACAATAGTAAAACTAGAAACGGGTAACCAGGCTTTGTTTATTTCGTAATGGCATTGCAACAGCGTCGAAATAAATTTTTGATTTTTTTATTTATTTGTTTTATTTTATATATGTAGTAAGTGACAAGTAATGTTTGTGTGCTCAAAGTAGCAGAATCTATTTAGCTCTAATAAGTTATAAGACCTGACAATGTTACACCAGATTCGCAAACAATAAATGATTTATGATTTATGAATAACGGAAAACTAAAAACGGTCAAATCATGGTATCTTACCCGTTTCAAGTTAAAAATGAATCCGTCATTTAGATTATTGAACCAGTTGTACATTTGGAGGTTTTGTCTGTTCACGTCCGTAAGTGTTAACCCTCTGAATCCCTACACGTGACCACCGGGTGGTGCTAAGAACAGTCTCTGGTGGGAGGCTTCGGCCGCGGCTTGTCACCACCCTCCGGTCCGGCTGGGCAAGTGGTGACACGATTTTTTCGTGTTTCGTAATGTGGCCCGGAGAAGCCATCTACCGTTTAGGTCTTCATGCCCCATCTTAGACCACATCGTCACTTTAGATCAGGTGAGATTGTGGTCAAATGAAGGCTTATCTAAAATAAAAAAAATCAGTCATGAATTTAATATTTCATATTACTTTGCAGACAAAAATATTTTTTATCACAAATGACAAATGAGATATCACTATACCACTTTCTTATCTTAAAAAAATATTTACGGATGGTAAAAATAGAAAACCATAACTCATCTACGAAGACCTTATTTTTTACTTTTTTTTCCATAAACTTCTGTATTAGATCTAACTTTCTTGTATAAACATAAAACGGGACGTTCCTGTTTTTTGTCGTAAAAACAAAGATACGACCTATAAAAAGTTGTTTACCTTCGATTCCTTACTTTTTTGTTTTAGCGTTAAATAATAACGCTTTAGTACCAAAAATCATGAAATTATAGTAATAACGAACGTACGTATTTGCGTTTGAGTGTCGAGTGCTGAAGATGGTATAGTGACATGGTCTGAACTAAGGTTATATTAAAACCAACATAAAAAATAAAATAATCTACATCTACTGGTTAGAGTAGTTAGTACCGAAAATTATTAAAGGTTATTGATGCTTAAACATGAGTTATGTTGCAATCGCAACAAAAGAATATTAAAAAAAAAATATATAGGTGTGAGATGGACTCCACATACAGACTATTGCACAATAAAACATGTAAGTGCATAAAGATATAGTCAGAGCGGTCACCGATCTTGGCAGCGAGCGCGTTGCTTAAATGTATGAAATTCATAATGCACAAATGCTCACAAATGCTTTGATGGATGGGAGCCCCATTATATATTTATTTATTAAGTAGTTGTTATAGCGGCAACAAATATATTATCGTCTCTCAAACTTTCAGTTCTTATCTATCATCCATTGTCCTTGTTCCATTAGATAACAACGTGGGTATCTTCAAAGAAAAAGTAAATAGGTACCTTCTAGGTATTCATGCCCCATCTTAGACCATTGTCACTTTACATCAGGTAAGATTGTGGTAAAATGAGGGCTAATCTTGCAAAAAAAAAAACATGAATCTTCAGATACAGCCTATTGACGACCAATTGACTACAAAGTCTCAGTAATCATTCATCAGTCATTTTATCCTTTGGAAACAGAATCTTAAAAAAGGATAATGCTCAAATGCATTTCTTAAAAATAAAATACATTATAGCAGACCTAATCCAATGCATAACCCATCACGACTCCAAATTACATTTATTTAATTTGAAAAAAACAGGAAACATCCAAACCTTAACATTTATAATAAAGATAAGATTCTTTAAAACAAACTTTCTTGAGATATTTATCCTTATAAATGATTTTATGTTTGTTATAAATTGTCAAATGTAATATTCAATATAATGGGTTTGCCTAAACTTTATTATACCAGACACTTGGGAACATACTATTTATAAACATTATTGATCTTGAGGAAACCTCTGCACATGTTCGTCTCTACTGTAACAATTCTCAATTATTATTTACTGTTTCTACTTTTCAAACATCACCATCACAAAACCACGTATCAAAACCATAGATTATATTAATGCCAAAACCACGGAATATGATATTCCCAGCCATTAGGAACCGTCGCAAAGTTCTGCTGTAATGAAATTCTTCATATTCGTATTTATGTGCGTGAATTATTGCGACAGTGGGGGGAAACAGCTGATTCACTTAGGGTGATTGGTATCGGCCTAACTAACCACGGCTATAGCTTATAATATTAAATTATGTAGACAAACTTTTACATTATTATAATTATGTTTATCATATACAATACAATACAAAAACACTTTATTGTACACAACACAGGAACATAAACACATATAATTTCCCGAAAATTAATGGAACGCCTATATTTTTTTTCTATTTTTTTTTCTTGTAGCCTTTAACGACATTTTACAAAACAAAGCGCATTACAATTCACCATTAAAAGAGTTATATTAGTATTTTCAACTGTCGTCGTCTCTGCATCTACTATAAGAGTCAGATGCAGATTATGCTGTTATTAATTAAAACTTACCCAGCTGTTTACACTGACAGCCTGTGATTTATGTGTGCATAATGCCATAAAGTGTAATGGATTACGCACAACGTATACTGATTCTTCGCGCGAATGAGCCACGGAATTGATGGCTTATGGAAATACGGCCTCATCAAGGCGAAGGTAATGCCGAGACCATGATGAGAGATGGTCCGGGACCATGGTATGTACAGTCTGTAGATGGTATGTGATTTTGCTAGAATTTAGATATTTTTGTTTTATGTTAGATAAGCCTTCATTTGACCACAATCTCACCTGATGTAAAGTGGCGATGTGGTCTTAGATGGAGCATGAAGACCTAGAAGGTGGCTTCTCCGGACGACTTTATTTATTTATTCAAGAAGTTTCCACTAATATATATTATAATAAAACATTCTGACAACCCTTAGGGGTTTGTTTAGAATGAAACGTGATGTGTTTCTTAATATTAGTCATTATTATTTCAAGTCAAAATAGATCAATATGAGGTGCTACCCAAAAGGGTCTCCTGAGCCCGGAATAGATATAAAAGATATTTCTTTTTAGTTACTTACTTTTGTTTTTGTTACGCAGTGAGAGTTTGACAAAATATATGAAAAAAGGTAGATATAAAAATGACAATTCGAAGCAGGCATAAGACATAAACTAGGTTTGTATGTAGGGTTCCGTGCCCATAGAGTAAAACTCGTGGGACCCGTGGGACACGTAGTGTTGACGTGAATAGGTGTACCTACTTATGCTAATTATGGCTTTAGTTTAAACTTGATCGATAGTTTTACTTGATCGATAGAATGTTTATTACGATTAAGTTTAGGTATAAAACCAACGGCAAAGCCTATTTTGCAAATAGTCATAATAGTAATTTATTGATAATATAGATTATAAGTCACAATATGGGTTTTAACGTGGTTGCCCAATGCCACAACTTTTCCAAAATATAATAATAACTAATATCACAATTAATTTAAATGTCAAAATCTGGAATACATTAATAATTCATATAATCAATTAAAATAATGTCTAATTTAGCAACCTTTCATAATTAATACCACTGCGCGCGTATAACAGTTAATTAATTAAGGTTAATTCTACTGCGATACTGCATCGATACTCGGATTTCTATCATAAATATGTATGGATTCTGAACGGAAACACCTTTACAAGATGTTACTATCTGTTAGGGTATCGATTCAGGTATTGAAGGCTGACATTAAACTGAGGTAGCGGGTTCGATCCCCACCGAGTCAAGTGTATTATGTTCTGCAAGCACTTTCCGATTGGTTTGTGTGTTCAATAATAATAATATTACGCTTTGTTACACACAAAGATAAAACATTACAAAAGGGACTTAAAATATCTATACATGTATGACTATTATATTATGTGTAACAGATGTCTAGTACACCCGTAACAAAAGCTTAGAGCTTACCACGACGCTAGATGTTGCGTTGTGGATTGTCCGGAAATATTTTTTTCTGGTCCCGGTTTATCTTTTGGGCACGGAACCCTAACAATCAACCTGTTTCATGTCTCATAAATGGTTCGAATTGTCTTATTTATGTCTTCCTCGTTTTTTAAATATACCTTCTCAAACTCTCCATGCGTAAAATACCAATATAAAGAAAATAAATCTTTTCTCGTTATTCAAAAGTTTTAGCGAGACAAACGTACAAAAATTGTTAGATATAAAAAGGTATTTTTTATTATAAGAATCAAGTCATCAGACCCTTGAAAAATACCCTCCATAAACCAAATCTATAACCATCATCGTCCAGCGAAATAATATAACTCATACCCTAGATTTTGCTGCGAACGGACCAAAAAATTCCTTTCCGGTCCTCGAGACCGGTTTACCGCACCTTTGGGACGCATATCGTAAATATAACAAGTAGGTACCGTGATTATTTAAAGAACTTGCGTGGGTGGCGAAATCGCCAAAAAAGAGGTTTTCTTGCACCATTTGGCTTTTCTCCCGGATTTAAGGCCTTTTTAAATAAATAAATAGATATTGATAAATGACTACTGCACATAGACAGCTTCAGTGGCGCGGTGGGCGAGGGTCCGCTTGCGGCGCAAGAGGTAGCGGGTTCGATTCCCGCCGAGGGTGAAAGTGTTTGAATGTTTTGCAAGCACGATCTCCTTGGTCTGGGTGTTTAATATGTATAATAAAAAATATCTATACATGTATATGTATGACTATTATATTGAGTATATCAGCTATCTAGTACCCGTAACACAAGCTTAGAGCTTACCACGAGGCTAGATGTTGTTGTGTGAAATGTCTGGAAATATTTATTTATTATTTATAGCAACATTTTGCTTTATAAGCTTAGTTATAATCTTGTATTAAGGGAACTAAAGCTCTGAAAATGAATATTTAGTAGAATATAGCAAAAATTTCCTTGCTACCTATTTTAATTACTCACATTAAGTTACTCTTCTGTTTAACATTTGTCTATTTTAATTGACACAGGTATTTAATAGACCTTGAGTAAGAATAATAGCTGTATATATTTTTGGTACACATTACATACGCTCCCCTTTTTAACCCCCGACAAAAAAGAGGGGTGTTATAAGTTTGACGTGTCGGCCTGTCTGGGACATCATAGCTCCCAAACGCATGAAGCGATTTCAATTTAGTTTTATTTTTGTATAAAAGGTGAGTTTTGCGCGAGTTTTCTTAGACATGTTTGATGAAAATCGGTTGACCCGTTTAACAGTTATGAGGGTAAAAGTGGGGAATGAAAACCGCCGGTTTACAATGAAAGCGCATCACGTGCACATTAGAAATTATTATGGTGTTTTACTTTTAAGGAAATTAAGGCAATGGAAACGGGGGTTTTCCTTAAATTTAGATTTATTTGCTCTCTTTACTATAATAAGCTGTATTGTTGCAAATTTGTGTTTGATATATTTTTTAAACATTTCTAATATTTTTTTAGATTTGTGAATAACTTGTATTTTATAGCTTTTTGTTTGTTATGGTTGTACTGTCTCTTTGTAAATTGTTGTCTGTATTTAATTGCTAAAATAGACTTCAACTTTGGTGGTTTACGAGACGAGTATCCACGATAAATAAAGTACCTATTATATTTAATATTCTACGTTAAAATAAACGTATTAATCAATTTTAAGCCATTTTATAAATTTCATTACGTATACAATCCAAAATTGTTGATTGCTTTAAAGAAAACACGTTTTTTCTGAGACCTTTGTAGTACCTACTTTAGCTTTAATAAAAAGCCAGAATAACTTAAAACGCGAATTCAAGCCACTTGAATAAAATTTGAGTATTCAATTAAAAAGCAATTAACAAACAATAAAAGAAACGTACTCAGATAATGCCCATTTTCTAAGTTATATTAAAGTGTGTTTCTATTAAAAACGAATTAGTTTTCGTAATAATTAAAAACTAAGCCTATCTTTTATTCATATTTATTCATTATTTGTCTAATTGTCCCTATTGACCAGCTAACTCAAGGATATTGTTATAATTCTTGTTAAACATGATTCGAACGATATACGAGTAGTTTTAATTAAATATTTAATTAAAAAACCAACGTGTAATGAATTATTTAAATATTATCACTAAAATGAATCAAACAGTTATAAAGTAAAAATATGTATTAGTTGTTTCATCGTTATGAAATATATATATTCAGCTATCTCTACAAAAAAAAATATATCAAGCCTGCTCACTAAATAGTTCGTTATCTACTATGTTCGTTTATAAGAATTCGTTAAAAACACTCAAAACATACTTTTATTATAATATGTAGGTGTGTAAATACATAATATTAGTATTAAATAAAGTCACTTCTCAAAGATTAATCGTACAGACTTATCAAATAAACTTAGCGCATCCCCATATGTATAATTTTGTAAAATAATATTTTTATAACCGTAACATAAACTCTCAAAATCGTTACATACGTACCATAAAAAATCATTATACCCACGCAATTTTAAACTCTATGCATAAGAAAATAATAATCGTTTATCGTCGGCTGATGCCGCTAACTTTTTATAACACCCACGAGGTTAGCAAAATGTAGGTGAGCTTAACAAAGATATTAAAGAGAATGGAAGTGTAGAATAATCTGATTAATTAAATACCCGAAAGTTTGTATGGACGTGAGGATTTAACTATGTTTGTTACGATTTCACGCTCAAACGAAAAACGGATTTGACTGTAACCCGAAATATAAATAGCTTAGAATCAAAATTGACACAGTGTTTTTTACCGCAGAAATAAATATGTGTTCGCTAGAAAGTACATTGTAAAGCAGGTTCTACCGTGAGACTCTGCTAGTTTATATATAAACTAGTAGTGCCCCGCGGTGTTACCCGCGTTATAATTATTTTTACCGCGGAATGACACTTTCCCGCGGTTTAAAGTAGCCTTTGTCCTTTCTCAGGCTCTAGCGATTCTGTGTACCAAATTTTATTTAAATCGGTTCAGTAGTTTTTACGTGAAAGCGTAACAAACAAACTTACATTCACATTTATAATATTATTATAATTATAATTATAAAGTATGATATGATTTGTAAACGAAAAAGCAATTTAAAAATAAAAGATCTTAGTTGTTTTCGCTGTTTGTTTGTTTAGTTAGAATTTATAATAACTCAGTGGATTATAATAAGGATTATTTTTATTCGATGTCGGGAAAGGTCACTAGTTTATGTTATACATTGACATTCAAAGTTACTTAAAATTACTTGACTTCCAAAGTACACAATAGCAAATTGACAAAGTTCCTTAAAAGTAAGTCAATAAGATGAAATCGATCGCTTCCAGTCGGATAATTCTGTTAATGGTTCCGGGCGGAGAGAGGACGCTAGTTTTACTATCGGGGTTGGAGAAATGCCCTGCTAAGTCACTAGCGACTTTTTTTTTTGCTAGATAAGCCTTCATTTGACCACAATCTCACCTGGTGTAAAGTGACGATGTGGTCCAAGATGGAGCATGAAGACTTAGAAGATGGCTTCTCCATGCCACATTACGAAACACGAAAAATCGCTTAACGCACTGGCCCACCCCGGAGGGTGGTGACAAGCTGCGGCCGAAGCCTACCACCAGAGACTGTCCTTAGCACCACCCGAAGGTCACGTGTAAGGATTCAGAGGGTTACCACTTACGGACGCGAACAGAAAAAACCTCCTAAACGCACTAACGCATAGTTACGTAAAGAAATTAATAAAATTGAGAGTGTCTATTTATTTTTTTAAATAAATAACCTCTTTTTATTTAGCTTATCGAGACTTACTACATATAAAAAAATGATAATACAATTTATGAACATTTTCCTTAAAAGAAACATACATATCCGTATAATTTTATACCATATCAAGCAATATTAATTTATCAAGATCTGTGGCACCAGGTATTATTTTGTGCATAAGCACCTTTGGATGTTGAGCATCAGGGAATTCTTTTGTTGCCCCTTTACGTTTGACGTCCCTATTGAGTAGTGTTGTGCCAACTAGAGTTTGTAATTCATCGATAGTTGATTGTTCCTGAGCACGTTCCGAAAGCATTTGCGGCGAAATAGGCGGCGGATTTTAATGAAATTTCAGTATGAAGGGAAAAAGCAATTAGTCTAGTTTTGCAATTTTAACATTCATCATTTTAGCCGTAGGGGGCTTACGCCGATTCTAATCATATAGGGTTGCCAATACTGGTCTTGCTTGGAAGGTGGGTTGGCGTTGGCGAGCTCAGAATTACTAAACTTTTTAGCATTGAAAAATTAAAAAATATAAATCTATATTAAACAGAAAAAGTACAGTACCTGGAAATTAACCAGCGATCTCCTACACTAGGCAAAGCCTATATCGTGAAGATCAATTTTGAAATTATCATATCAGATAATGCGGACTTAGCAAACTTAAACAAAACATTACTTTTACTATGAGAATTTGGCACTAAATACTACAATTTTGTCAGTATAAGTAAATAACACAATAAACTTGACTCAATGTTTCCCATTCCCTATATATTCTGTTTGTTTATTCTAATAATCTGTTCAATCAAGCTTTTATGTCCATTAGGGACTCATACGAGCAAATTGCAATACAAAGAGAGTTTATTCGTAATAACATGTACAAAAGCATGTCGTAAAAATAACGTAATTTATTATACAACGTTCAGGCACTCAAAAGTTACAAGGGATCGCTAGTCCTTTACATGAAACAATAAAAGCAACCATTACATTCGCATTACATTTTTACATCGCATCGATGGTACAGTTGTAGTGAACGACCTAAATATGTAAATTAATCGACAACATTTTGCATATTTTATCGATACGAGCCCATCACTAATTCACGAATGTTTACGCCAGGTGCGCACAATCTTTGGACGTTACAGAATAAATAATATTATTAATTTGACATTTCACTTTATTTGGATCTCCGCCCCTTCACATGATATTTATGAGACTAGTAATAAAATGGTTTTGTTATTATTTTAATTGGTTAGGAGATGAGTTCCTTAAACGGCCTCTGTGGTTCGGTGGGCGAAGTACCGCCTGAGGCGCAGGAGATTGCAGGTTAGAATCCCGAAGGGGGACCAGTACCCATAGTACAAGCTCTGCTTAGTTTGGGTTAGGTCATGCTATTATTGTGATTGGCTGTTAATATGTTATTTAACGGATTTTTTTTAAATATGTAACTTCCACATGTTTTATATTATACGGTTAAAATCAACATTAAAGATGGGCTTAACAAATGGTTATAATGTTATGACGTACTTCACAATGTTGTCCTTTTTAGTATAATATGTTTTTATATATTGACAGAGAGATGAAGTAATTCCATAAATAAACGTAAAAATTGAGAAAAAAAAACATAATTAATCACACAATTTTGTTCATTATAACACATGTTTGTACAAATTCCTAAAGCTTCCTTGTTTTAAAAATAATGGTTGAAATCACCATAATTTCCATTTATAAACAAACGGCGTCTATTACCACTGCAAAGTAATTTTAACCTTACACCATCACGATAACGCTTATTTTAAATAAAACCCCAATTCCAGTGATCAGGGGTGCTTAACTTTGGTTCATTTTAACAAAAGCGGGCCGCGTTATCTTTATCGTATCGTTCCAAGAATAATCGAGATCCAGATTATTATTGTCGAATAATAATGAGGCATTGATGAGGAAAAAAAAACAAATATGGCGTCACCTGTCAAAGTTTTGGGGGATTCGGAATGCTTAGGCTTTGTTCACTGCTTTGAAATGGGTTGGGGGTTTAGTTAATAACTAATTTTGGTTATGAGTTTTATGAATTAATATAATACGTGGGATTAAGTTCGTAAACTCACTTGATTTTAAATAATTTTGATTAAAAAATCAAAAATCGAATTTTGTAAATACCTGTTTTGGCCATGAAATTTTTTAATTTAATCAATCAATAATCAATAATTCCGGACTAATCACACTGCATTACCTAACCCCAAACTAAGCAGAGCTTGTACTATGGATGCTAGGTGATTGATTTACTACATAGATACTTTTTTTTGTAACATACTTATGTATGATACATAGAAAACACTCAGACCAGAAACCAGAAATTGTAGAACGTACAAAATCTGGTCCCCCGGCGGGAATCGAAACTGCAACCTCTTGCGCCTCAGGCGGACGCCCACCGAGCCACAGAGGTCGTCACAATTCAATCACAATTTGTGATCAATACTACGATGCTATTTTTGGCTTAGAAGTTGCTGTGTGAATTTTCTTTAGTTGATTTTATCATGGCTAAATAAGCAGGTGAAGATTAGTATCGCGTTAGCGCTCAAAAACCATTGTGAAATACGCAAGTTCGCGCAGGTAAAAAGCTAGTTGAAGAATAATTTACAGAATTCATTTTAACCACGTTAAATCTCACGTTCAACCATTCGCGCAATCTTGAAAAGGTTTAAATTCTGGTTGTTTTTTTTTAAACAAATGGGTTTTACAGTTTTGGTTATTAGAAAACCTAGTATGCGTAAGGCTTTAATACCGGATGCAACGTGAATAGAAAGTTCTCTTTGTTGAGATATTTCAATTCACCATTGTTTTGATTAAAATAAAGCGAATATTGTGTCAGTCGAATATTCCGGGAACATTCAAATGTAGCGAATAATGAAATTGTTGACAACGCTATGCTGGTTGAAGTCTCTTGAATTTGTCAATATTGAGAACGAATTTATGTTCAGATTTTATAAATTACTAGCTGACACGGAAACAGTTATTTTAGGCATTGTGACTGCTTATGTCAGTTACCATCATCATCATCATCATCATCATCACTCTATCAGCGTTCCCACTGCTGGGACACAGGGACTTCTCTCTTGAAGAGAGAGATTAGGCCTTAATTCAGCACGCTGGCCAAGTGCGGATTGGTGAATGTCACATGTCCTTCAAACTCCTTAATGTTTTCAGAACGTGTCGGTTTCCTCACGATGTTTGTCTTCATCGTTAAAGCACATGTTTTAAAGCGCACATACATTTCGAAGCAAAATCCAAAAAAAACCCTCCACGCACCTCAAGATTTTAAAGAATTTAGGAACTACGATAATCATTGTTGGACTAATTCTCACACAATCTAAAAAGTTATTCACCAAAACCATTCTCTTGTTTAACTCTACCTATTTCTGAAAATTGCATGAAGGTCAGTTTTGTTGAGTTTAAGTATGTTGAGTTTAACTATATCCCGAACATAAAGTCAGGCGGGCACTCGGCGGGGGACTTAGATTTTTTTCATTATTAATAAATCTATTTATTGAGGGTTACTATTTGCAAGTACTTTCCGTAGCTCTTTTATTTAGTAAGAACGACAGAATTTTGTAAGTCTTTCACCACCTTTAGAATATTAAAGCGTAACTCTAGATTAAAATGAAAAAAAAAAAATAGCACAGCATAACATTTTTTTTAATAAACCCTTTAATAAGGATGCTACAACACTATTATTATTACAATCGAGACTTAATTATGGCTTATTAATAATAATTTATAAGAATATTTATTTATCGCTGCAGCTACAGTTCAACGGTGACCATGGCGCATGTAACTGTGCCGAAATATCGGGAAACTCGAAAGACAATCAATCATGGTAAATATCCCGTTATAAATCTAAATAGTATTGATAACCATGATAGTTTCTTTTTCTAGTTATTTTGGGAAAGTTGGTGGCCAACAGCTCTGGATAGGGATTGTTGGAGGGAGTTCGGGGAGGCCTTTTCCCGTAAGATAAAAAAATATTGAATACATTTTACTGTTTTACATGCATTGGTGTTATTACGTAGCACGACGATGTTTATAATCAAATCACTGTTGTATTCTAAATTTTTGCAGAAAAAATTAAGGCAAAGTAACGTAGCTTACTAGCGAAAGTTCAAATCTTGCTTTACTTCTCATAAATTTTTGCACAAATTTAAAAGTATAAACATCGATCCCTTAAGGCAATTAATCGTAACAATCAATTTATCGATAAAAATCTCCAACAATTATCGCAATCGAGCACATCTCTAATTCGTTTCTGTTCCACGTTTAAAAATGACAAATGCTCCCAGTGTTGCCATATTATTATGCGATAAAATCAGTTGGAACGTGCAAAATAAATAGTCCCCGGAGTGAAAACATAAATGGGTATCGTTTGCCTTTTATTCCACCTTCGAGAACGAGTTGGTAATCGAATAAAAATATACTGATTTTACGGGTAATACCAGATTTTCATTTTTGCTCTTTCAATATTTATTGCCTTTACTTAACGTTGCAACTTGCAGAGGCATCTGAAATATAAATAAATATTTTCAGATAATCTACACAGCAATGTTTTTGATCAGTGTAAATTCAAGGTGGTATTATTGGCACTGCTTTGGCTACACTGGTAGGCAAAGATTTGTGTCACTTTTAAAAATAATAAGAAATACATTTATTTAGACACACACAGATATAGGGAAAAAAACTACACTTTTGTGTTGTATTACAACACAAAATATAAAGCTAATTCAGTGGCATGCTTTATATCGGCGCTGACGGATCGGCCCGCCTATTACGTAAAACTTTGCAGTAGCGACAGCAACAGCAAATCGACAGCGTTCTCAGACCCACTGAATACGCACATATAACATTTCATAATAATCGGTTAAGCCGTGTCGAAGGAGTACGGGAACGAACATTGTGACACGAGAATTTTATATATAAGATAAAGGACAAGCAAATCCTAAGTTATCATTCGTAGATATTTCGTACAATTCCAATAACACAACTATTAAGCACTTTCCGAAACTATTGATAAATATAGATAGATATATAATCGTTTTAATATAGAATATAACTTCATAGACCAAATAATTTTTTTTGTATTTCTGCGCATCCATAAAAACAAACTTTATCGGTATCGACTAACCTTAACCGCTATCCTAAGATTATGGAAATCCTAACAAGACCATTTCACCACAGAATAACTATAACAAGGACCAATTATTTTAAGAGCCTGGATAATTTTAACCCCTATATTTCTTTAGTGCCTTTCGGAAACCAGTTATGGTTTTGTTACACTATCAGTTCTTTGAAAATTATAAAAAAATAACGATGCATTATTGGAACACCTGGAGAAATCTATGCAGTTTAAATTTATTAAACAAAAATCAACCGCTAGTAGTTAATATAAATGAGGATTATTTAACAAAATCCGAGAGCGAATAGACCTATTCTTATAAAATACCGCTTTCGTTTAAGAGTACTACAAATCTATTTACCTACACTTTTAAAAGTAAGTGGTAAGAATTATGAAAAAAAACTCGCGTCCAATTGTGGTATTCATTTTTTGGCGTTGGTAAAAATTAAATTAATTTAATATTGAACCTGCTGCAGATGGTTTAGTACCTGAGCGTGACCTAAAAGCTAAGTCTTCTCGTCCTTGGTCTGGGTGTTCAATATGTATAGTAAAAAAAACTATAAATGCATGTATATTATATTAAGTGTATCTGAAGTTTAGTACCCGTAACACAAGCTTAGAGCTTACCACGGGGATAGATGTTGTTGTGTGGATTGTCTAGAAATATTTATTTATTCAATATAATTACAACTATGCTTATCGTCGCTAAACGTGTATTTATGCCACATGAGAGTTAAGACACAGTTGATATATGTAGTTTCATAACAAAAGCTAGCAAAAAGGTCACATTATCCGAAATCGGTTTGGTAAATTTAAAAGATTTTTACTCATGAAATTGAATCATACTCTTAACCAAAATTGAGTACAGTTTCAGAAGTTCGTTAAGATTTATGAGTAACCCGATCTAATAAATTGGATTTCTTCACTAAAATCTTTTATGTGTCTTTTATCTCTGATATTTTATCTTTTAGTGTCTGAAAGGTATAAAATTTTTAAGTTTTTTAGTTTTAAGCTTTGTCAATTGTGCGCGGTTGACGCTACAAATACTTTACTACAAAGTATATAACCAAAAGAAGAATATAACTTTAAAGAATATAAATTTAATCTAAGTATTCCTCAGATAAATAACTCTTTTTTAAAAAGCAATTTTGTAACTGCAATCAAAGTCTTCAATCATTTGACATTTGAAATAAAAGAACCTAACGGAAATTCATTCAAGACTAAACTTAGAAACTGGCTTGTAAATAGTGTTCACTATAACCTAAAGGAATACTTTGATAACTAGGTAAATATAAGGTACTTTGTTCGAAGTGTTTTTAGTATGTAGGTACTGTAAGATTTTTGTTTGTTTTCTTGTAATTTTTGTTATAATTTAACTATTGTGTTAAATTATTACTATATTGTATGTCCGAAGTGGATCAAATTGTTGATACTCGATTTTATTTAAGATCTTCATGTAAAAAACATTCATGTTCAAATTTTCTTATTCTTATTCTTATACTACGGCTTCTTACGGTCCCGTGTTGCAGACGCTGCGCTGTCGCGTCGCGTCCCGCTCTCCGAGACGCGTAGGTTTGGCTGAAGCCTTAACTTGAATGTATTATTGAAGTTGTTAAACATATTGCTGTACTGATAAATGACAAAATAAAAACAAAAACGACTAAAATAAAAACGACCTTCAAGACTTTTTGAAAAATTGGTGGCAAACAGCTTTGGATAGGGATTGTTGGAGGGAGTTGGGGGAGGCCTTTACCCAGCAGTGGGACAACATAGGCTAATAAAAAAAAAAAAAAAAAAAACACTGAAAGTATTACATAATTCACAGGGTTTAGGACTTTACCTCTTGTGTTAGTTAGAAACTGTTTTACAGCAAAATTACGATTAATTTGAAATAAACAATTCGTTCAATTTATTACAAATTTCTGGAATCGGTCTCCACTCCAGGCCCGCGATAGAAGCTAGCAATAGCTTAAAATTTTAAAATATTTTGAGTGTGTCGATAAAAAGTTTACAACTTCAAAAAAATAAACTTACCTTTAATAAACACGTGAATATTTACAAACCCGGGTAATATGATACATCGATAAAAAATACTTGAATACACACCAAACAAAGAAACAATACAAAAGATTAAAACAAAACCTAGAATCCGTAATGGCGGTCTTATTGCTTAAAGCGATTTCTTCCAGTCATGAACTATGAGTGTACTGAGTAATGGTACGGAGACGTTTTTTATTGTTTTATAACATTACATCTCATTTCAACATGACCTCAATGTTTTAACTGGAGTGATGTTTTACATGCTACAAAAATTATTAATAATTCATTATTTATCATCATAACTTTTTTACTGACACCCGTATTTAAAAAATGTTACATATTTTATATCAGACTTATAGGACGTTAATAGAAAGCCGTGATGGCTAAGTGGGAGCACACACGACTTTCATTCCGAAGGTCGTGGGTTCAAACCCCGCCACGTACCTTTGGATTTTTAAAAATGAATGTGCGGTTTAAAATAATTAATTATTTAAAATTAATTTGCTTAACGGTGACGGCAAATATCATGAACAAACCGGCATATACTTTAAAGAATTTGAAAGACATGTGACATTCACCTACCAGCACTTGGCCAGCGTGTTGAATTGAGGCCTAATCTCTGTCTTCAATAGAGAAGTCCCTGTGTCATGGAACGTTAATGGGGTGATAAGAATTCAATAAAAATATATTCACAAACGAAAATTCCGCACTGCTAGTGTAACAACCCCTTTAAATAAGTCAAATCTCAAGTCCAAGATTCCTTAATAATCATCTCATCTCGGGTTGTAATCCAGAAGTGATTTAGTGAGTAATGGTAGGTCGTCGTTCGTTCGATAGCTCAGATTGGCGAGATCAGAAATTAAATAAATCATCGCATTGTTCACTCGATACCTCGGGTCTCAGATACCCATTGGCGATAGATAAATCAGTCGTGTAATGGGAGCCAACGTACCAATTGGATTTAATTTAAGTTTAAGGGAGATCGTAACTATATTATGTGGTGTGTGGAAGCCCTAAGGATCTTTAAGCTAAGGGCTTAATGTTAGCAAATTGCTCCAAAGCCAGTGATGAGATACAAGTAACGATTTGGAATGGAAGACGATTGTTGTTCCAATGTGTATGAAAGGAATTCTATCTATATATATATATATATATATAAATCTTCTGTACGTGTGTTAGACATTGAACTCCTCCTAAACAGATGGACCGATTTTGATGAAATTTTCTGGGTGTGTTAAAGTGGGTTCGAGAATGGTGTAGATTTACAACACGGTCAACTAGGTGCGAAGCGGTGGCAGACCACTAGTTAAAAATATATAACAAAACTATGTATAAATTTACAAAAGAAATATGGGACTATTAAAATGTTAAAATGTATTTATTTTCAATTTTATAAAGCTGAATGAATGAATGATGATTTAAAGATAAATGAAGTATGAATAAATGATGAATTATTGATGAGTGAATGATAAATGAGTGATGATGATGAATGATTTGTTTGTAGTCAAATACTGCTTCAACAGAGACCATTTTGCATCGATGTACTTATTTTCTTTTAACATTGTTTGTAATATTATAGAAGCCATTGTTGCAACCCAATAATTTTATTATTAGATAATATTAATAATATCAATATAACTCAATTATGTTTGTTGCAGCTCAAATCGACTCCCTCCACGCTCCAACAGGGGGCACTGTGGAGCTCCCGTGTGACGTCACACCAGCCCTGCCAGGGGACGAAATGGGGCTTCTCATCTGGTACAAACAGGGGCATGATTCACCTATTTACTCGTGAGTATATCTATCTATCTACGTGAGTATAATTACTATACTTGAGTACTTGAGGAAAGAAGGGCACAACCTCGAACAACTTATGGTTACTGGGAAGGTTGATGGCAAACGACCAAGAGGGCGTAGCCCCCCACCAATCTACATGATGCCTTTCACTCAGCCAAGGAGAGGAACAAGTGGCGAGCTACAGTCCGAATGAAGATCATGCCACAAATAGAGTGTCACGACCCTCAGTAATGAGGAAATCGACGCGCGGAGGGACGTGAGTATAATGTATCTATATATAGGGGGTATAAAGGTGTTTGAAGTACTATCGGATATGGTCGCTTCCAAGCAAATGGAAATCTATGAGTGAGGCTTATATCCAGCGGACGTCCTGAGACTGAAAGCAGGCTCTTTAGGAGACAGGTCCGCTCGAACCGGCATCTTGATCTAAGTAAACGTAATGTAGTTTTTGAATCGGTCTCATGATTAGTTATTTATTTATTTTTCTTTATTCGGAGCAACAAAAAATTATACTCTAGACTAGTTAAATAATCCTAAACTAACATTTAGATTATTAAGTGCAAGCGGTAATTTTTGAATCGGTCTCATGATTATTAAGTGCAAGCGGTTCCCGTCACGGCTTTGCACGTTTTTTATGTATATTTCTCGGTAAAAGCAGCCTTTTAATAAGAAATAAGCCTAAAAATAAGAATTCCAACATTGTATAAGCTACAAAATTGTAAAAACTAGTAAAGCTATGTTGTTCTATTCGCTTCTTAACTCTGTATAAAACATTGAAGCGAACTGTCAAGACAATGTTATTTCCTTGATAATTTTTATATAAATCATTTAATTTTATTAATTTTAAGCTGACCTGTCCATGCAAGCTTGTGCTTCTAAGGAAATAAATGTGTTGACATTGACTTTGACTTTTAGTCGTCTGTCAGTCTGTCTGTCACCAGGCTATATCTAAAGAACCGTGATGGATAGAGTTGAAATTTTGGGTGATGATTTATTTCTCTGGCCGCTTTTACAACAAATACTAGAATAAGTTTATAAGGGGGCTCTAATACAACAAACGTGATTTTCGTAAAGTTAATAAAAAAATTCTACTTCTCATTTCTTTACTTGTAAAATGTATATAAACACTAGGTTTAGTATGAGTCCATTTCATATTCATCAAATTAATTAGTATTGATAAAGATAAAAGATAAAGATAAAAGATATTTATTTTTCTACTACAACTACTACAATAATACAATCAGTAATACCAATAAATACACTGAAATTTAAATATTATTTATGTAGCAGAAAAACTGGCTCTGTTTTATTGCTCGCTTTTAGCTAATTATAATGATTATCTAACAAACTTGTCACAGCTCGCATCAATGACATGCCAGCGCTTGTTATCTCCACATAGATAGGTATCGTGTTTGATACGATCAGTAGCCTTACCACGAGTTACCACTTACGACTATTGGAGATCACAACATACTGTAATCAAAGATTTTTTACAATTAAATTTTAATTTATTCTGTCAAATGTATGCGATTACAGTATGTTATTATCTCTAACAGTCGTATGTGGCAACTCGTGGTAAGGCTACAGATGGCTACCTATTAACTTGATACATGTTCTGATAGCGCGAGGAAAATTGGAAACATCGGGTAAATTCAATTAGGGTAATGGTTCTCGCTATGGTGGTTACACTGCTAATACATTAGGGCATTTACTTGGGAATAGAACAAAGTCCTCTATGGCTCGGTGGGCGAACGTCCGCCTGAGGCTCAGGAGGTTGCGGGTTCGATTCCCGCCGGGAGACCAGATTTTGTACGATCTACAATCTCTGGTTACGGGTCTGGGTGTTTTCTATGTATCATATGTATGTATTTACAAAAAAAATGTATCTACGTAGTATATCAGTCACCTAACACCCACAGTACAAGCTCTGCTTAGTTTGGGGTTAGGTGATGCTGTGTAAAAAAAAAAAAAAAAAAAAAAAAAGTCTCCAATAATTTTCCCTCACTACCACTGTTTTCGGTTAATAAGCATTAAATTAAATTTAAAAAAAAAAAAACAATAACGGACAATCCACACAGCAACATCTAACCCCGTGATAAGCTCTAAGCTTGTGTTACTAGACATCTGATATACTTAATATAATAGACATGACCCAGACCAAGGAGAAAGTGTTTCCATAACATAAAAACACTTTAACCATCGGCAGGAATTGAACCCGCTGCCCCTAGCGCCGCAAGCGGACCCTCGCCCACTGCGTCACTGAGGCAGTCAAAAGCAAAAAAAACATAAGCGACGAATTGAGTTCCTCCTTTTATCGTTGAAAGTCGGTTAAAAATCAACAATATTAACTTAAATAGAAAAAAAGTTGGGTAAATCACATCCATAATATAAATAGAAAAGTGTATGTGTGTGTCTGTAAGTTTGTCCGACTTTCACGGGAAAACGGCTGAACCGACAAGCCTGAAATTTGGAATCATCATAAAATCATAAGCAAAAGGAATATCAAAAATTTGGCAATTCGGAATAAGAAATTTGGTGTGGGTATTGATTACCTATACATTGGATTAGGACAATGGCTACTTTTAACTTTACGGTAAAATATGTCGTCCTGCGATAAAATTAATTACCAAATAATATTCAGTTTAGCTAAACGACATAATAAATATAAATATAAGAAAAACCCCCGATTCTAGTGCCTAAGTTTCCTTAAAAGTTAAACACCATACATCATATTTGGTAATGTGGACGCGATGCGCTTTCATCTGATACCCCACTCGAGTATATTTGCAGATTTTCGGTTTTCCTGCCCCACTCTCACCCCCATAACTTTTAAACGGCTCAACCGATTTTCATGAAACATGTCTAAGAACACTCGCGCCAAACTCACCTTTCATACTAACAAAAACTAAATTGAAATCGCTCCATCCGTTCGGGAGCTATGCTGTCCCAGACAGACAGACAGACCGACAGACACGTCAAACTTATTTAAAATAAATGTACTGCAAGATAGAAAGAGAAAACACATCTCAAACAGAATGCGACAGATTAATTAAACAATTAATCGTGACGACATCAACGTAATTCATATTCAGGGTTGCCAGGAAATACACAAGGACTGTTGACAGCCGGGATACATATTATAGTATGCTGTCAACCCTGACTAATGTTTGGCGGCTGGGTAACAAAATGTTTGTTGGTTTGAAACAAGAAATTTGTACGGATTGTATGTCTTTCCTAAACTAATATTAAAAAATCTTAATGGTTTTTAACCCCCGACCAAAATAGAGGGGTATTATAAGTTTGAAGTGTCTGTCTGTCTGTCTGTCTTTCTGGGACATCATAGCTCCCGAACGGATGGAGGGATTTCAATTTAGTTTTTTTTTGTATGAAAGGTGTTCTTAGATATGTTTCATGAAAATCGGTCGTGCCGTTTAAAAGTTATGAGAGTGGAAAAGGAAAATCAAAAATCTGCAAATATACTCGAGTGGGGTATCAAATGAAAGAGCATCGCGTGCCCATTACTAAATATTATGTTGTTTTACTATTAAATAAATAAATAAAATAAATAAATAAACTATTAAGGCAATTAAGGCATTGGAATCGGGGGTTTTTCTTAAATTTTCAATTTAGATTTATTAATAAGTGATAAACCTCTCTTAATAGGTTAAACAATTTTAATTTTTGAAAGAGGTAAGACGAAGAAAAGATGGATGGACTGTGTGAAAGATGACAAGTGTAAAAAAGAAGTGAGTGTTGAGATGACGGGTGATAGAGGGAAATGGAATCAGAAAACATGTTGTGCCGACCCCACGTAATGTGGGATAAAGTTAGGAAGAAGAAAAATATTAAGTCGCATCCGTAACCTTCGCAAGTGGGATTCGAACCTGCACCACCAGCAGCCCGTGATTTCTTAATCGACCAAAAGGTATTGGAGATTCTAATCTGATAAAATTTGAATTTGCAATCTCTACAGAGCCGCAATATATTTCAAGATCGGCTCAAGACGCTATTTATATTCAAACAAGAATCTTAATCGAGAAGATAGTCTCCAATTATCTAGTACGCAGAATCCTGTAGTGCGGTTATAAAATCATGGATGCATTGCTGATACACGGTTAACGGAATAACGGTTATGTTTAAGAATAAATAAACGTTTTTATCATAAGGCTTAAGTCGTCTAGGTGGCTTAGCACGGTGATTTCCTTTCTATTCCACCGTAGAATAGACAAGGAAAAACGATACGTTTGATCGGTGACTACTGGCGCTGCACGAAATCTACGTAGTTTTTCTTGATCTCGAATCATTTAGAAACCGTTTCTACTCTAAAGTTAATAAAATAGCGTCTGTCCCTGAAACCTGTTGACTTCTCTCTAGAGCATTATTCAAAACTTTATTCTATTCATGTCAATGTAATTTTTTACTTTTGTTTTTTTTTTAAAACACTATACCGTGCCTATTTTTGAACCTTGATCAAACGAAATACACGACTTAAATTTATAATACAATACAAGTTTTATTATGCTTATGTACCAAAATTGCATTTTTTTTATTTTATTTGATAGGTAAACCATTTATTCAAACAGAAACTAAAAAAATACCAACTAATTATTGATTATTGATGTTATCATTTAAAAAAATATGATATCGGCAGCATATACATATTTTTATCCGAAATTTCGAAAATACACATTGAATGATAGACTTTTTTTGTCGCAACATGATTCTTTGATATTTTTTTTTTATCTATAGTTCTAAACTTATGTTTTTTATAATGTATTTGTTGTATTTTATTGTGATTGTGACAAAATAACTGCTACTTACTTATTATATTCTTAAGCAGCACCATTTAAGCCAAAAATCATACCTAATAATTATATACCCAAGAATGGAGTGTACAATCTATCTCAAAGCTATCTCAAAGTATATGGTTTAAGCCTGTAATGAGTCAAGCCACCAATAATTACTGTGTTGACAAGAAACGTAAATAAACATAATTGTACCGGAGAAGGGATCAATATCACCTGTATTAGGAGCTTTTGTAAGTCATGTTTAGTTATAGCTGTCAAAATAGATATGTTAAGGTGGAAAGGATATTAGTTTATGGTTAATTATGATATGGAAATGGAGTTAGGTAACTTATAAGTTATGACAACTTGTATGCGCAAGTAAATTGAATCGTAGGTTTAATTCTAACCAATATAAGTGTTTTTAGCTTTTCGTTGTTTTATAGATACTTATTTATATAAAATATACCAGTAATGTTTATTATGAAAGGATGCCTGCAACATTGTTGAAATATACGAAAACTCAAAAAACCGTCAAATTAAATTTTCTAACAAGAGTTAGTTTCCATACCATTTTAATGTATCCTTATAATTTAAAAAGTATGAAGTATTTTTTTATAAAATAATGGATTTTTTTTACGTAAACGTGTGTTTACGTTAAAAATGCATATTTTTTAGTTTAGTTCAGTAAAAACAAGTTTCGGCCAACCGCGATTATATATTTATGCTGCCGGTATAACAACAAATGCTGAAAACATACAATAAATAATACTTTTTTATTTAATTGAACACGCGACCACAAAACGGGATTATCAAGTTATAAAGTTCCCGCGTCGCAGACGCCATTACTTCACAATCGCTACACGAATTACTGACGCGCAGCTTTGGCCTAAGTAATTTATCTAAGTACTTGAATAAAATTTGTCGTGTCTCAAAATGTCCTTTTTTTCTTATATTTTAAAATGAAAGTCACCTTACAGTTATCCCGGCGATTTTAATTAAAAAAAGTAATCTCGATAAAACGTTTCAAGTGCGTCTTTTAATCTAACCCTTTTAAGTTAAATTAATTAGGACATAGTTATTTTGAAAACTTTTATAGAAGTTTGTTTATGTTTAATTTATAATATTTAATAACAATAAAAAAGAACACGTTACCATCTTCCAACGTGATTTGGTATTGGTAGGAAATCTTGAAAATTTGATACTTGAGAAAAGAATGAGAAATGTATGAGGATAATAGGTAATCTAATTATAATTTGGGGGCGATTCCAAATCCTTAGTTCCCTTCAAATTAAAAAGTCATACTGTTTTGTTCGAGTTCTGGACGAGATGCGCTTTTATTTGAGACCCCACTCGAGTATATTTGCAGATATTCTAACTTTGAAACGGGTCAACCGATGTTCATCACACACGCGCGAAAATCGGCTTCTATACGAAAGAAACTTAATTTAAATCGCTTCTTCCGTTTGGGAGCTATGACACCACAAACGCACAGATATACCGACAGTCAGACACGTCAAAGCGATTTCTGTTTAGTTTTTTTTTTTGTAAGAAAGGTGGCTTTTGCGCGATTATTCTTAGACATGTTTCATGAAAATTGGTTGAGCCCTTTAAATGCTATGAGGGGAGCAAGAGGGGAAGAAGGATCGAAAATCAGCAAATTTTCTCGAGTGTGTTATAATGAAAGCGCATTACATGCACATTTCAAAATAATATGATTTTTACTTGAACGGAAACGGAAAGTTATGGAATCGAATGTTTTTCTCAAATTTTAAATTAAGATTATTGGTAAAGGCACGGAAGTGGCGCATGGCCCTACTATCAAATAACAGTTATAAATAACAGTTTTACGTAAAATAACAGTTTTACGTAAAATAACCGATAAACTATCGGTTTTTACGCAACTACCGCTACCACCGCGATATCCTGAGTGATGTATTCAGTTCACATTCCGTCCATCGGATCAATGGCCATACATCAGATGTTGATACCAAATTGGAGTCATTACTGCCACCTGCCCAGCACAGGGGAGTTTCAAATAGCTGGGTAACACGACATATTGTGTCCTACTAACGTTAAAACCTGAAAAAGCCGTGTTGGCTGAGTGTATACACTCGACTTTCATTCCGAAGGTCGTGGGTTCAAACCCCGCAAAACACCTCTGGATTTTTCGTCTTTAAAATTGTATGTGCGCTTTAAAACACATGCTTTAAAGGCAAAACATCACGAGGAAACCGGCATGTTCTGATAACTTCAAAAGAGTTTGAAGGACATGTCAATCACAAACCTGCACTTGGTCAGCGTGGTGAATTAAGGCCAAATCTCTCTCGTCAAGAGAGAAGTCCCTGTGTCCGATAATAAATAACGATAATAAGATGATGATGATGAATGTTCAAACCTAGATTCGATAAGTTCGTCAGTTCGATAAGATCGTGTTTCAGTTCTAAGGATGGATGGACAAGAAATAAATATAAAACGATAAAGACAGTGACGTAACGTAAAGAAGTTATTATCTTCAGATCAGATGGAAAAGTATGAAAATATACCTACTTACATAATTTATAAACTATTCCCTAATACGAGCTATAATAACAGTGACAAAGAAGAATGATTATTTCTAGTCGACATATTTTTCTAATTGTCGGTGAAGATGAACCAGCTGTGACAACATTAGCCTACATCGCTACTCGGGCTGAATGATAAATCATGAGACTTTAAAATAAATAACAGACATAATATATTGTCTGGTTTGGGATACACGTATTGAAGGGTCATGATTGAAAAAGCATTACAGTATTTTAATACAGGAGTTATTGTATAAAATGGCGGTTTTTCTGTCCGTGCTCTTGGAATTGTTTATATTGTTTTGCTTATCATCATAATTTCAGGGATGGGACGTCCACTACTGCTAGACATAGGCCTACCTAAAATTTTATCTAAATTGAAATATTGAAAGTTATTTTTTTTTTAAGAAATATTTTTATTGAAAGTTATAATTGTATGGCAGTACTATTTAATCATATTTACGTTATTTAATCACTTAAAGGTGTCACCTGGGTGAATAAAGTCTACTAAAGTACTGTACTTAATTCACCCGGAAATACCTTGGTTACCTTGGTTAATAAAGTCTACTAAAATAGTGGAATTGATGCACTCGGAAACACCTGGGTGAATCTAGTATACTAAAAGTGTACATAATTCACCTGGCTTCTAGTGTTAAAAATTGAAGCGAACTGTCAAGACAACGTTATGCTCTGAATAATTTTTGGTTTTTAAATGTTTCTCTTATAAACAAGGGTGAAAAGGTTTCATTGAACTGTTACTGACCAGATTTAGCACTAATATATGAGTGAATTTATGAAATATATGAGTTAAATTATCAAAAAGTACAAAACGTTAACAGGTCAACTTAAAATTATAATAAAACTTTTTTGCCAAAAATTAAACCAACTTCAAAAGAGAAACTGAAAAGTACAAAATAAATTAACTTTAGAAATCATTTCTACATTATAAGTGATAATTTAAAAAAAATAAACAATTAAATAATTAAGTATTTAATAATTCTGAAGTCGGTGCCAAGTAAATACTACAAAAAACTTAATGCAGTAACAAATACATTTTACCTACACTATACACAATATCAATAGATATGTCAAGAGTTCCTTTGCTGTCCTTCATTTTCATCATCAGAACCCTAATATCAGTCAAAATCCATTTAGATGAACGGTCTCAGTAATATAAGTTAATCAAGCCCAAACACAAAGTACTTGCTGTAAATCGCTGAGGAGTTCCCTCGACCGCCTTTCCCTCCATCATCAGATCAACACCAGACCCTCATTAATAAAAGGGCTTTAAAATTCATTACATTGAATAAAATTAAGGAACACACAAGTCGAAAAGACAATATTTTCAAGAGTTTCCCTCAATTTCTTCAGGATTCCACCACCAGATCCAGGTTTCCTTACAATGGGATACTCCCTTTCCAACTAAAAAAGAATAATCAAAATCGGTTCATAACCGACAAAGTTATCCGCGGACATACATAAAAAAATATATATATATATACGGTCGAATTGAGAAACCTCCTTTTTTTGAAGTCGGTTAAAAACTAAACTGTTTAAACAAAAAATATCACGGAAATAACATTGTCTTGACAGTTCGCTTCAATGTTTTATACTAAGTTGAGAAGCGAATAGAACAACACAGCTTTAACAGTTATTACAATTTTGGAGTTCTTATTTAAAGTTATAACTATTAACATCCTATAAGTCTGATATAAAAGTTGAAATATTTTTAAGGGGTAAATGTTATACTGTCTCACAAATCCTAAGAGCTCTTCTAAAATATCCCGATTCACATCAAACTCCATTTACTGAGAAATTCTAAAAGCTGTCAAGTCTACTTACACAAAGTTTGTACATCGTTGACGCCTTTGATCAACCGTAAGCCGAAAAGTAGGTACTTGCTCCAACAAATTATTGAACACCTTAATAACAGCGTGAAGCTTAATGTGTAGATGTTTTGATGGGTCTTTAGTCATTTCATACCGAGAGCTGTTTATACCACGGTATGGTCAATTCGGGCCACGGTTCGAAACGACCCAATCTATGTTTTAGAATTTAAGTATAGAAAATGTTTTACTATTAAAACATTTTCTATACTTAAAACATAAAATCCTATTATGATTTAAATATGTTTCTATTATCGATTTTATGTTTTTTTTTCTATACCTGATTCTTTCTTATTTACAGGACTTTTTTAATTATTTACATGTCAGTCCTAACGGCTAAACAAAGATAATTACGGAAAGATAGTTAGGTGTCTTTTATATTACTTATCTATTATTATACAATTATAATATGTGCAACTATTATTGCCTGAATCGGCTCACGGCTTCGAACAGTTCGGTAGCTGCTTTGGAGTTTGGATGTGTTCAAACTTTATGAAAAAATCCTGTGTCCTAACTATTTAAGCCGAAGGCCTGTGCAAGACCTTGCCTATCTCTCTCAAACTCGACACACTCCTCCAACAAATGGTGAACATCTAGCACCCTTCTAGAATCACACAATTAGGGCTATCTACTTTTCGCATTAAGATGGTAAAATTTTTTCAAAGGAATATGACCCGTACTTGCTGTTATTAGAGGTATAAACTTACGACACAGTTTCGTTGAGCTAAACCAAGGAATATGAGGAGGCTCACATTGTATAGTTTGGTACCAAATCCCTTATTCTAAGGTTCTTTTATTGGATCTTTTTTTTCTTTTTTTTTTATGCTTGATATGCCTTTGTTTGACCACAATCTCACCTGATGTTAAGTGACGATGTGGTCTAAGATGGAGCATGAAGACCTAGAAGGTATATGGCTTCTCCGGGCCACATTACCAAACACGAATTCAAGCATTGGCCCAGCCCGGAGGGTGGTGACAAGCCGCGGCCGAAGCCTACCAGGGACTGTTCTTTCCATAAATTATAACAATTATTTTTATATTTTGGTAATATTTCAGAATAATTTTGTAATGTTTAATTTTATTCCAAACCGTCTAATAATGCTTGTTTTGCTAATTTGTCAGCCTCCTCATTTCACCTGATTGCACATGAACGCCGCGGTCATTCAGTTCAACGACATGCTTTACAACGTTGCTCAAAACTATTGTAAACTTGACTCAGGTATAATTTTAAATACATTTTTTTATAATACGAATCTTTCAAAACAAGTGCCAGTAAGTTTGAGGATAAATATTTTAGTAAAAGTTGAGTAAAGGGTCGAATAAACTTAGCCTCGATGTTACATGGAGATATTTCACGAAATTAATAAAATAGCAACTGGTGTGAAAGGACTATTCAAAAGATTGCGTTGGCTGCAAACAAATTTGCAACCATCGCTGGTCTTCCAGAGGACTCTCCACCGAGGCATTATTACACCTGACTGCATCTAATGACTTTGTCCATCAAATCATTAAGGATAAACGTAAGCCGTTGACTTTGACAGCCGTCGGATGTGATCTGTCGATTTGACAGATGGTTTTATTATCTGTGGCTTCGTTAGTGTTCGATACGTGATTGTGGTAACGTGGTTTTTATGCTGTTGCCCGTGAATTTGTCCGTGTGGCTATACTTCAATACGTTTCATTACGGAGGTTTTGTCTGTTCACGTCCGTAAGTGGTAACCCTCTGAATCCTTACACGTGACCTCCGGGTGGTGCTAAGAACAGTCTCTGGTGGTAGGCTTCGGCCGCGGCTTGTCACCACCCTCCGGGCTGGGCCAGTGCGTGAAGCGATTTTTTCGTGTTTCGTAATGTGGCCCGGAGAAGCCACCTTCTAGGTCTTCATGTCCCATCTTAGACCACATCGTCACTTTACATCAGGTGAGATTGTGGTCAAATGAAGACTTATCGATCATAAAAAAAAAAAAAAAAAACGTTTCTAAGATTTGTAAAAGCAAACAATGGAAATAAATGATTTTGTATCTTGGTACTGTTGCTAACTACAACCTGAGTGTCTTCAAGAGTAAATATGTACCTTTTAGATCTATGTGATCCATCTTCGTCCACATTGACACTTATCATTGGGTGAGGTTGTGTACAATCATATCTATCTCTCAAAAAAAATGTATATTATAGAATAGAATAGAATAGTAAACACTTTATTGTACACCACACATTAATAATAAACTTTACAAAAACCTTAACTAATTAAAAACAGGGTACAAAGGGCGGCCTTATCGCTATGAGCGATCTCTTCCAGGAAACCTTGGGAACCTTTATTATATTATAAAGCTGAAAAGTTTGTTTACTAACTACTAGTCTGATTTGAAAATTATTTCGAGCAAGGTTATTTACCGCGGTAATCCATATAATATTTTTTTTTATACAAGTTGCTTTGGAGTATCATACTTCATACTTAATATAATATTATAAATGCGAATGTAAGTTTGTTTGTTACGCTTTCACGCGAAAACTAATGAACCGATTTAAATGAAATTTGGTACACTGAATCTCTAGAGCTGAGAAATAACATTGGCTACTTTTTACCGCGTTTTAGGCGAAAACTTCATTCCGCGGGAAAATCCATTATAACGCGGGTAACACCGCGGGGCACAGCTAGTACAATTATATTTCCCTTTCCATCTGTTCTTGAAATTAAAATGTTGTGTTTAGGGGACAGCCTGAAGACAGAACTTCCAATAATTCATATATAGAGTGTCCATTTATATGTGATATCTAGGTATATGTCTAGTAAGATTAAGTAGTACTTGAGTTGTATTTTTTATACAATGTCGAAAACCCCTTTGTTCTAATTAAGATCAATTTATTTTATTTTTCCGTAGCCAAAGGGTAAAATGGAACGCTATTATTGAGACGTCGTTATTCGTAGTCTGTCTGTCTAGGCTGCATCTCAACCGTGAAAGATGGAGAGTTGAAATTTTAAGGGATTTGAAAACGCATATTTCAGAAATATATATTTTTTACGTATTTTTTAGTTTTTTATTGTAAAATGTCCTAGCCCTAGGTGTAGTACGAGTCTATTTGTTATATATATATAAAATACTTTATTTGAACAAAATCATGGGCTTAATGCCTAGGCATTTTCTACCTGCCAACCTGTATTGGTTGCTAACATTGTTGATAAATATATCATCATCACCCTATTAACGTTCCCACTGCTGGGACACAGGGACTTCTCTCCCTTGACGAGAGAGATTAGGCCTTAATTCACCACGCTGGCCAAGTGCGGGTTGGTGAATGTCACATGCCCTTCAAACTCTTAAAGTTCTCAGAACATGCCGGTTTCCTCACGATGTTTGCCTTCACCGTTAAAGCGCACATAAATTTCTCAAGAAGAAAAATCCAGAGGTGCGTGGCGGGGTTTGAACCCACGACCTTCGGAATGAAAGTCGAGTGTCCTCCCACTTTAGCCAACACGGCTTTTAATGATATATATATATAATAATGTATATTAAAATCTATCTCGTACTTATCAAATATATTTCTAAATGGCGATAAATTTCTCTATCTTTGGTTAAAAATATCTCTAACGGTACAGTTCTCGACCCAGTTTAATACAATGTCACATTAGAATTGATAATTTAGTTCCAACTTCGGCCGCCTGCATAGTTAGTTTGGTGGCGCTGCAGTCGTGACGGCGAGATTGTACTAAGTGAGTTGGGTTAAGGATATTACAATAATACGTGTATACAGTTAACGTCTTTAGACTAGCACATAATGTTTTATAATTAATCAGGTTTAAGAACGTTTATTAATCTCAAAAGAATTAAAAAATAAATGAAAAGTCTATTAAAGTTTTAGGTATTTTTATAAGAATAAAGTTTACAAACTTTTGAAACTATTACGGTTAAGAACGGGATATATAAAATGATTTAAGAAAAATCTTAATAATTGTTAAAAAGCTAAAATGCATAGAGTTAAAACTATCAGAAATAAGATACAAAGCGTATGGCGATTATAAAAATAATTTAATCTGTATAATATTTTAAACGTTTCCAACTAAATACTGTCACTATTGCTATGGTTTAAATAGGTTAAGGTTAGATAAGAAAATAAGCTTTTGTTCTGTTTAGAGATATTTTCATTCTCAGAAGAACAAACAAGTTCCCTTAAATTGAGAAAATACATTAGTTCCTTGTAAATACTAACCGCCGTTTTGTAAACAGCACTCGAAAGTCGAAGATACAAGATTTGCTTAGTTTGAGCTTCGCTGACATTTGTATTTTTTTTTACTCTATTTTGATAAATAAATAATTTTATTAATTATTTATTTAATAATATAATAATAATTACCGTTAGTTTTAGGGGGTATTTCTGTAAACAATAAGATATTGCATACAATATAAATTTAACCAATAAAAATAAATAATATAGCTTTTGTTTACTTATAAAACTTCACTAACAAATTAAGTTTTAACAAAAGTAATTCTATATAAAAATACAACCGATTATTCGTTTCTAAATATAAAATATCGAATATGCCTAGCTCGATAGCTCGATAACTGATTATATTTAAATGGGGCCAACAGGGCAAGCAACAAAAGCAAAAAATCTTAGGTAACAAAGAAATACGTATTTAGCTTAAAACCCTCCTTTTTTAAATCGTTTTAAATTATATTACAATTCGTTTGTGCCATGGAAATGTCCGTTTACTGCGTTTCTAATAATGTGATTGAAGTATTTTAAGACGGATATCTCATGTCATTCTTTCTTGACGTTTTATTCCAGTAGCCCTACCATGAGTTGCCACTTACGATTGTAAGTGACGATGTGGTCTAGGAGGGAGCATGAAGACCTAGAAGGTAGATGGCTTCTCCGGGCAACATTACGAAGCACGAAAAAATCGTTTCCATTTACGGACGTGAAAAGTCTCTGGTGGTAGGCTTCGGCCGCGGCTTGTCACAACCCTCTGGGTTGGGCTGGAAACCTTCTTGGTTGGTCCTTACACGTGACCTCCACCCGGAGGTCACGTGTAAGGATGCAGAGGGTTAACATTTACGGACGTGAACAGACAAAACCTCCAAATACTCAAATGTAAGAGTAATCATTATAAATTGATTAATTGTTGTCCACAGCCTCGACACCAGAGAAGGAGTGACGTCTCACTGGTCTGATCCATCGACCCTCGGCATGAGGGCTTCCTTCAGGAGTGACTCCAGGCCCGCCGTGTTGGTCCTCACCAAACTTAGGTAAGACAAAAATAAATTAATTAAAAATATTTTTGGACAATACACAAAACAACATCTAGCCCCGTGGTAAGCTCTAAGCTTGTGTTACGGGTACTAGAGATCAGATTTACTAGAAATACATACATAGATATTTTTATATATTAAATTTATATATTATTTTATTATTGGGATTTATATCCCATATATAAAATATAGAAAACTCGAACTGGATCGCCCATAAGGAGTTTTCTAGTTTTTCAAACAATTTTATCTTAACGTGAAAATTTAAACGATTTTTTTAAATTTTATCGAAATTAAACAAATTCCCTAATTTTTGTCAAAGATAAAAAGGTAAATATTATAAATTTTATCGATAAAATAAATAAAGATGTCACTAAATTGATTTTCAAACAAAAGATACAAAATTTTTAGATTATCATGGTTTTTAACAATATTATGACTTAAAACGGGTAACATACCATGATTTGTCGGTTTTTGTGTTATCCGATATTTCAGCAGCGTCAGTTTTTACAGCGTCGAAATATCAGAAAACTCAAAAACCGTCAAATCATGGTATGTTACCCACGGGTAATTTTTTTTGTTTTAAGTCATAACAAAAGATACTGAGTTCAAATCATATGAAAATTATATCAAAAGATAGGGATTTTCATTGACTAAAAAGCGACAAAGAGTTATTTTCATAATTTAGTTATTAATCGATCAATCGCGCTCTGGCGCTTAAACATGATTGATTGATTTTTGAGTTTTCCTATATCTCGGCACTGGTTTATGGTGTTAAGCCGTGATCGCGGACATATATTAACAACATACTTAAACTGAAAACTGAAAAATATACTTTTAAGAAATTTATAAACGTTAAATTTACGTCTATTCATAAAATAAAATACATAATATGTAAAGTAAGCAAAAAAATCTATATATACATATAATGTTACGGGTACTAGATATCTGATATATTAAGTATAACAAATCTCAAATACCCGTAACACAAGCCGAGCTTACCACGGAGCTAAATGTTGTTGTGTGGATTGCTCGGCATACCTTATTTTTATTTATAAAACCATACAAATTAACAAGTTTCAAATACATAATCAATCAGTGCGGCACTGGGCCCTCGGACCAAAACTCTGTGTTCCGAGCGGAAGTACCTACCACGCCAATCTACATCTCGCGCGTCTCGCACACCGTGAACTCCGAGGCTGTGGTGGAATACATCCGAACCAAGACTGCATTTTTGGTTCGCGTCGAAAGGTTGGAATCCCGCAGTAATGTGAGCTTCGGTTCATTTATGGTACGGGTTCCAACTAAACATCTGTCGACGTTCCTGAATAAGCAGTTTTGGCCGCAAGGGGTCAAGTTTCGACGGTTCATCGGTCGCCTACACTGCAAGGCGACACCGCCGTAACAGATGATTCACGATGATGACACTTTAGTTTATAAGATTTATATTTTTTATGTATGTTAGTCTATAAGGTATATGTTTATATGGGCCTTAGATGCCTGAAATAAATGATTAATTTATTATTATTATAAGCTTCTAAGGTACAGCGCTCTATCCTTTCTGAGTATAAATATTCCATAAAATCGTCAAGTAATGTTAAAGTCTCGGCATTCACTGAATTATATCGAAAATCTATCCAATTTCAAGTCATTGTTTATTAAGAAAATTTATAAAGGAATCTCATGAATATTTCTACCAATAAACAAAGTCAAAAGGGCCGATGCTCGCTTTTCTATCAAGATTTTTATCTAAGTGGGATATTGGATTTCATTCCGTTTCTCGTTAATAAAACAAAAGTTGAGAGATAACGGTGGGCGTTATTTGACGGACTTTTTTTAATAATTGCTTCAAGATTCTCAAATATATTGTGCTTGTCTTTAAAGGTTAGCATTACACGTCATAAGGTTCGATTTTATTTATAATATCAAATAAAGTAATATTCTGTATAGTCCGTCTGTGAGCTCGCCCAAAAAAATTGGACACATTAATATTAAAGTGCAAAGATCATCAAATCATCAAAATTACAGTGTCGGGGCATGTGACTCCAAAAATTAGTACAAATAAAACGAAACTTTTTGATTTTTAATTGGCAAGAAACATTTTTCTTCATTTAGTCTTTACAGACTACGGACTATTTTATAATCACCACTGAACTAATTGAACGTTTGTCAGATAAGTAAACTTTATTGTAATATTTCAATATACTCAATATTGAAATATTACAATAAAGGTTAATATGTACTTTTAGAAGAATGGGAGCCCATATTAATCAACTTTCTTAGTCACAATTTTGAAAACCAAAGAAATATCTTTTTAGCAATACAATTTTTATATGACAACATACAAACATGGATTGTACCAACACCATGTATTTGAGAGAGGGTTATCCCAACATTCTACACCTAAAATAATGATGAAAGGGATAACATACAAAATAAGTCACGTTTGTTGTATACAGGAGCCACCATTAAATAATATGTTGTTTAATATGCATTATATCAGTTCGTTTAGTATTTTCTAATACAAAATTGTGTTCCTTTTTTATGAGTAGAACAAACAACCTATTTAGTTGTGAAGTAAATTGAAATGATGGCATTAAGTATTGGACAAAATCTGGTTTAATAAGTTTAAAGCTATGTTTTGAAATAGTATTTAAACACAGATAAAAATAAATAGCGGCAGTAGGATCTCACCGCCGTCTTCTCGTAAACCAATGAAAGAACTCAAACAAAATAAAATATCGAGATGAATGAGATTTTGAGTTTGAGTTCGCTCGCTTATTGAAAGGATACCATCGAGTGGATTGAATGTTAGAATAGGGGTTTAGGTATTTCTCACCGCAGGCGATATAAGTAGCTAAGAGTGAGTTATCGTCAAGTTGTACGTATTTATAATATCTAACTGCGTCCCTCGTTGTTACTGTATTATATTGGATTTTCCCGCCGAAACAAATATTTTCTCACGATACAAATCTGCTTATGTTTTTATCAGGGTGTATAGAATCTGCGTACACATGGGATTCCGACCTTATGGCCGTGATTTTGCGGGCAGTAATAAAATGCATGTCAATTGACAGAGTAGATCCTTAAAAACAAAAAGTGTGAAGTATCAAAAACCTATACATTATACGGCTACTTAGATATTACTCTGAGATATAATAATAGACTCCATACAAAAATATAGGAACTCCTTTCATTAAAATCGGTTTTGTAGTTTTTGTATGAGAGCGCGAAAAATAACAAATAACGAGGCTTTTATCTGAGATGATGTTGATGAATTTTAAAATTTATATTTGACAGCGCTGGCCTTAAAATCCTGAATATTAGTTACCATTAAAATAAAATTTGGAGTATAATGGATTAGATTTGAGTTGTAGTGTTCTATTAAATAACTGGAAGTCATTTTGAGAGGCCAATGTCATCATCCTTCGGCTAAAATAGTTATGATAATATCATTATATATTATCACTCATGCGTAGGACAAAAGTTGATTGAAATGTGCTTATACCTTTAAATAATATAAATTAAATATAGTACAAAAACAAAAGACGGCAGTCATATCCCGCCGCCGTCGTCTTAGAAACCTTTGTGAACGAACTCAAATAAATTAAATATCAAGATCAATGAGATTTGAGTTTGAGTTGTGCCTCGCTTATTGAAAGGATATCGAGTGGATTGAATGTTAGAATAGGGGCTTAGGTGGTTCTCACTGCAGGCGATAAATATGTCGAAGAGTGAGTAATCGGCGAAATAGGTTTCGAATTACATTTCGAAGTCCAAATTTCACCATTTTATGCTACAAATCGAGTTCTATTGAACCTAGTTCAACCATTGAAAAAACACATTTAAATGTCAATTTGATATCAGTAAGGCTGTAAATCGAGATTAGTCTGATCGGAACGCATTTATAGCGAATGGTGAAAACGGGGCTTTGTATTAAAAATTTTGTTATCTAAATATTTCAAATACCTATGTACATTAAAATCACTAGCATAAATATCATGAAAATTAATTCTTATATCACACCCACGTGACCAAATAAACACTATTAACCATTTTCTACAGCTTATAAATTATTATAATATGATTAAACTAGCTGTGCCCTGCGGTGCTACCCGCGTTATAATGGATGAAGTACTCTTAACAAACAACATATTTATTTGAATAAAGATTAATATTCTTATGTTGATACAACTTAAACAAATTATTTCGACCAAATTAGGTACCATAAAAACGGTTTTTGTGAGTTAATCTTAAAAGATAGACATATACTATCGCGGACTGTTTTTTAGATCATTAAAAGAGCTATTATTCTTTGATACATATTTTTTGTGTATCTTGAACCGTTTTCACGGCGCACGCAACGGAAGGCTTCAAAGATGAACAATTTCTCCCGTTTTTTACACATTTTCCACTATATCTCCTATTTGTCGTAGCGTGATGTTATAGCCTATAGCCTTCCTCGATAACTGGACTATCCAACACAAAAAGAATTATTCAATTCGAACCAGTAGTTTCGGAGATTAGCGCGTTCAAACAAACAAACAAACAAACTCTTCAGCTTTATAATATTAGTATAGATTTAGCATTGTTGAAAAAATATGTATTCTGTAACCAAATAACAAAACTTCTGCTCAAAGTCATTTCGCAGCTAAATATACTAAATTTAATTGAAAACGAAGAAGAAGAATAATAGTATCTCATGGTCTCTCTCTTTCTCTGTTACAGGCCCGAGGACAGCGGACAGTACAGATGTCGTGTGGACTTCATAAAGTCACCCACGAAAAACACAAGGCTCAACCTTACTGTGCTCAGTAAGTATTTAATTAATAATGTTTTTTTTTTGTAATTTGATTGACCTATATACAAAGGACATAAAGCGCATAAAGCGATATCTTCCGAGGCTTTGAACTGTCATTGCAAATGTTGGAATTATTACGCCATACTTTGTATTTTTGTAGGCCTTTACCTGAGGGGGGTTCCAGTAGAAATTTTTATATCTAAGATAAAACACTCTCTAGGTGTATATTACAACAATGCTAAACTACATACTACTACTGGAAATAAAAGGCTTTTTTATTATATTTTATTTTATTGAAGTGAAACTTCTATAGAATCGTAGTGATTTCAAACCGGATGCAAAAAGATGAAACGGAAATGGTAAGAGACACAAATACAATGCTTTATTTAAATTTCTTGAGGTATTGCTGTATTTTATTTATATTATTTTGTAACATACTTTATGTAATACGCTTTATTAAAGTAATATAAATAATCCGAATAATTACAGATATATGTTTGTTTCTCTTATCATTTTAGCAGATGCGTTAATTTACCCTTTTTTTCTATTCGATATATATCATAATTATAGTTCGTAAGTAGTAGACTCCAATCGTGCGTCGTAGCTGACACACACACACTTTTTTTTTATTCTTCTTATTCTTTTGTCGATTTACTGAAGTTTCACTTCTATCGTGTGTGAATCGCACACACACCTTTTTTTTTATTTATTTATTTATTACTTTGTATTTTTACTATAACTATTAACAAATTGTTCCAGTTCCGCCCGACCGTCTGATCATCCTGAACCAGGAAGGGAATGAGGTGACGGGAGGTATACTCGGACCTTATGATGAGGGCTCAGATGTGAACCTGACCTGCGTCGCCATAGGCGGTAAGCAAAATAATATCTGATGATTTTGGGCCCCTTGCGCCATTTTTTAGATTAACTACGGGATATTTACCATGACTTTTAACCCCAGACCAAATAAGGGGGTGTTATAAGTTTGACGTGTCTGTCTGTCTGTCTGTCTGTGTGTCTGTCTGTCTATGGCACCATAGCTCCCGAACGGATGGAGCGATTGCAATTTAGTTTTTTTTGTATGAAAGGTGAGTCTGGCGCGAGTGTTTTTAGACATGTTTCACGAAAATCTGCAAATATACTAGTGTGGGGTATCAAATAAAATCGCATCCCGTTCACATTACATAATATTATGTTGATTTACGCTTAAGGAAATTAAGGCATTGGAATCGGGGGTTTTTCTTTAATTTTAAATTTAGATTTTTGTTGCTGTGTTGTTCTATTTGCTTCTGAACTCAGTATAAAACATTGAAGTGAACTGTCAAGACAATGTTATTTCCTTGATAGTTGTTGCTTAAACAATTTATTTTTATTAATTTTATGTTGACCTGTCTATGTACTCGTATGCCATGTGCTTTTAAGGAAATAAACGTTTTAATTTTGACTTTAATTTAACGATTTTACCACATCGTCACTTTACATCAGGTCAGATTGTGGTCAAATGAAGGCATAACTAGCATAAATAAAAAAACGTAACGTGTAACTACAATGCAAGGTATCTTCTTGATGAAGTATTGTCTTGATTTTGCTTTTAGAAAAAAAATAAAAAAAAGGTGTAATTTTTTTCAGTAATTTAAATGACGGACTAATTTTGTCATCTACCCTATTTTTGTATTCCACTACAAGTCCATACGAAATCATTTCATTCATATTATTAGACGTAATCATTAAAATAAAACACGCTTTTCAATTAACAGAAAATGTACGCTGTACACGAAACTTGTTCATTACTGATTTACGATTTCTCGTAAATCATGCAATTCTGTAATGATCGAGTTATTCGAATGAAATATTCGATTGATCGACGGCCATAATTATTATGTTTGTGAAAATAAACCGAATTTCACTATTAATTATGTTTTATTTGGAAAGAAGATGAGCAAACAAATTAATTGATGTATTAGTCCAGTTATTTTAGGTTTCATCTGTGGAAAAAATCCTACTGAGCAAATAATTTATATACAATGTGTATTATTCAATTTGATACTTGGGCATTATGTGAAAATTTACGCCATTTTGTTTGCTATACCATATCCCATTATAATTTCTTTCGCAGCGCCTCTCTACGCTACCTCGAAAGCGGTTAATTTTAAAGAAAAATGCATTTGGCATATTTTGTAGATAATGTCACGACAAACAATTTTTAACAGACCTTCGTGCGCCTGGTCTTGACATATTTGCGACTGACTTTCGTGACCTTTTGACCTTTCTTACTTTTTTAGCGGGCGCTTTATCAATGTCGATTTTGACATCTTCACCACAACGCCTCTGTAAAGGTGTATCATCATCATTCTCTTGCCCTTATCCCACATCACGTGGGGTCGGCACAACATGTTTTTTCCTTCCATTTTCCTCTGTCACTCGTCATCTCAACACTCACTCCTTTCTTACACATGTCATCCATCTTTTCTTTGTAAAGGTGTATACAGAAAGTTATTAAGGATATCATTTAAAATTCCTAAAATGACTGGATTAATAAACACAGAAAAATCTAGGCCCAAGTCAGCAAATTTCGAAGTGATCGAAGAGGACAAAGGTTCCTTTGTTCTTAGCTACTTGAATTATAGCTAAAATAGGTTTCGTTGCCAATTATGTTAACGGGGTTAGTCGCCGCGCCACCAAGATAAATCTTCTTGTATATAAAAATGAATCGCAAAAAAGCGCATATAACTCAACAATGCCTGGACCAATTTAGCCAATTTTTTTTTAAATTTTCATTGGAGTTCATGGATGGTTTTTACGGCGAGAAAAAATCGAATAATTTCCGGGCAAACAATTTAAAATAATTTACCGTGCGAAGCCGGGGCGGGCCGCTAGTATAAAATATAACTCAATAAATAAATAAATATTTCCGGACAATCCACACAACAAAACCTAGCCCCGTGGTAAGCTCTTAGCTTGTGTTACGGGTACTAGACATCTGATATACTTAATATAATATACATACATACATAGATATTTTTATTATACATATATTAAACACCCAAACCAATATAACCTATTTGGAATGTAACGTTTCGAATGATAAAATAAATACCAACAGCAGATTCGCATACGTTTATTGATAGTAAAACTCTGTATTCAAGATCTCAAATATCTATTTATGTCTATTATATTAAGTATATCAGATGTCTTGTACCCGTAACATAAGCTTAGAGCTGTTGTGTGATACAAGATACAAAATCATTTATTTCCATTTTTTGGTTTTACAAAACTAGACACTTATGTCCTATGTCTGTGGATTGTACGGAAATATATTTTTAAATTATAACGTCTACATAGGATTTATAACAAATTCGCGAGAACATCTTTCATCTTGTCAAGAAAATTCCGATTTTACTGTTGTTCTTAACTTTTGTTATCAAAACTTCAAGTTTAACATTAAATTAGGTACAATTTAATTACGTTACATCAACCTATCTTTAATATCGAACTTTGTTAGGAAGTTTTCAGTGCTTGCCTTAAGGCAACATAATAATTACTCGTATTATCATGTACTAGCTACTGCATCTTTGCCCGCGTAATGATAAATAATCTCTCGGTAAAAAGTCGCTTTTGTCCATAACTGGGAAGCCGTGTTGGCTTAGTGGGAGGATACACGACTTTCATTCCGAAGGTCGTGGGTTCAAACCCCGCCACGCATCTCTGGATTTTTTCTCGAGAAATTAATGTGCGCTTTAAACACGTCCATTTATAGTGAAGGCAAAACTAAATTTAAAATTTAAGAAAAACCCCCGATTCCAATGATATAATTTCCTTAAAAGTAAAACACCATAATATTTTGTACTATGCACGCGATACGCTTTCATTTGATACCCTAGTTGAGTATATTTGCAGATTTTCGGTCTCCTTTCACCACTCGCACCCCCATAACTTTTAAACGGCACAACCGATTTTCATTAAACATGTCATGTCATATCATGTCAACTTTCATACAAAAAAAAAGCTAAATTAAAATGGCTCCATCCGTTCAGGAGTTATGATGTCCCAGACAGACACACAGACAGACACGTCAAACTTATAACACCCCTCTTCTTTGATCGGGGTTAAAAATATCATATTCAAGGGACATAGCCATTGCTTTATAGCCAGAGGTTATAGAAACGTATGAAATCATAGACAGCCTCTCATGTATGCGAAAACCCCATGTACACCCTCACCATCATAAACACTCCTATTTACGTTCCCACTGCTGGGACACAGGGATTTCTCTCTTAACGAGAGAGATTAGGCCTTATTATCCATAACGGGAATCTACTCCCTCGGACTTGCTTAAGCCCTCCTACTCCGCTACATCAGGGAGTTGGGCTGGTTGGGGCCTGGTTAGACAGGGGGTTGATGCACAAAACACTCCTAGGCGGGATGTCAGTGCAGAATTCAAATAAAAATAAAATCAATAAATATTTCCAGACTACTCACACAGCATCATCTAACCCCAAACTAAGTTGAGCTTGTACTATGGGTGTGTCTCATAGACTACATAGATACTTTTTTTGTAAATACACATACAATACATAGAAAACACCCAGACCCGAAACCAGAAATTGTAGATAGTCTCAGTTCCCCCAATTACAATTAGTATGGAATCATAACTTGTATTCATCTTTATTTAGTCCAATGTGTTACTAGCTTAGGATTTAACTTTAAAATAAAGTCCGAATAAATTATAAAGAACCTAATACCTGAGTTCGTAAAAGTAAATCCAAATATTTTTTTAATTCAATACTCATTAGCATTGTAAAGGCGACAATTACCGGAAAAAATACTAAAGTTAATAAATAAAATTTGGTACACAATTTTTTTAAAGTCTGAAAGTGGAACTAGACTTATTTAATTGAAATGACATGTATTATTTAAAATTTATAATTGAACTGTCAACTTATATTTTACATTAAATTGATTATTTGATCATTCATTACGGGAACACCAAGGGTCAGTAGCAGTAGGTACACATATCATTATTATAATTCGTCAACTGCTGGAGATAGGCCTTATTCAAAAAGGTTTTTATTTTTAATGTTTGATAAGCCTTCATTTGATCGATGGGGCATGAAGACCTAGAAGGTAGATGGCTTCTCCAGGCCACGTTACGGAACACGAAAAAACCGCTTCACGCACTGCCCCAGCCCGGAGGGTGGTGACAAGCCGCGGCCGAAGCATAACACCAGAGACTGTTCTTAGCACCACCCGGAGGTCACGTGTAAGGATTCAGAGGGTTACCACTTACGGACGTGAACAGACAAAACGTCCAAATGTACAACTGTTTCAATAATTCAGCGGGCTCACTGGAAGTTATACATATAAATTAGTAAAAACAGATGGAATTTAATTTCTCAAACCCGATTTCAACCCCAAAAACATACAGAACAATGCGTGGAGCCGTGACGCGTGTTATTTCATTAAATCAGTTGTTTTTGAAAGCGTTTAACCCCTATCAGACGACTGTGGGTTCGGAGGATGTTTAGCAAAAATACCCCAATCACGGCCATATTTTAGGTTATAAGTTATAGGTTGTGGCGTTTAGGTGCGTTTTTTTATTATAAAAAATGGTATTTGTTTCGCTACATGTATTTAAGGTATCCCTCAATTGAAACTTTTGGGGTAAAAACATCTTTTGAGAAGAAGAACAAAAGACGGTTTATACTGAGAACCTTCGTTATGTCGTATAAAGGTGAAAAAGGAGATGAAATCTTATCCCAGCTGGATACCATGGTATGGCAAATTAATTACAAATTAATCTATACTAATATTATAAAGCTGAAGAGTTTGTTTGTTTGAACGCGCTAATCTCCGAAACTACTGATGCGAATTGAATAATTCTTTTTGTGTTGGATAGTCCAGTTATCGAGGAAGGCTATAGGCTATATAACATCACGCTACGACCAATAGGAGCAAAGATATAGTGGTAAATGTGTAAAAAACGGGAGAAATTGTTCATCTTTGAAGCCTTCCGTTGCGTGCGCCGTGAAAACGGTTCAAGATACACAAAAAATATGTATCAAAGAATAATAGCTCTTTTAATGATCTAAAAAACAGTCCGCGATAGTATATGTCTATCTTTTAAGATTAACTCACAAAAACCGTTTTTATGGTACCTAATTTGGTCGAAATAATTTGTTTAAGTTGCATCAACATAAGAATATTAATCTTTATTCAAATAAATATATGTTGTTGGTTAAGAGTACTTCATCCATTATAACGCGGGTAGCACCGCAGGGCACAGCTAGTAAATAATATAAATATTATCTGCCAATCAACACAGCACGAAGTTTGTTTTACGGGTACTAAAGATGTGATTAACTTAATATCATATACCTTCATATTTTATTTTTACATTATTTAACACCCAGATCAAGTGTCTGCAGAACACATACAATCACTGACATCTCGGCGGGAATCGAACCCGTGACCTCTTGCACCGCAAGCGAACCTTCGGCCACAGCGCCACTGAGGCAGTCTAATGATATATAAAAATAAATAGAATCGGCGTTAAAATTTTGATTCCCATCTTCTGAGTACCCAGCCAAGGGAATCCAGAAGGTCAGAAAATGGGCAGCATATGCATATGTATGCATTTATTCTTCTCATTAATTTTAATTGAATCAAATTTCACGAAATCTGCTCAGGCGATTCCTTTTAAATGAGGGCCAAACCTATCGCTATTTGTATAATTAAATTAAAAATAAAATTTCCATTTGTTTTCCACAAAGTCAAATTCAAAACGTTTATTTCCTAATAAGAAGCACAGGGCATACATGGACAGGTCAACTTAAATTTAATAAATTATATTAAATTAATTTAATAAAAAAGTAATTGTTAAAAAAAAAATCAATGAAATAACATTGTTTTGACAGTTTGCTTCAATGTTTTTTACTGAGTAGAGAATCAAATAGAACAACACAGCTTTATCAGTATTCCGCAATTTAATAGATACAAATACAAGGTAGTCCAATTTGGGGCACCAATTTTGAAGATTACCATAGTTATCCCAATTAATTATCATAATAATTTATTAAAAAACAAAAACAAAGAAAGTATATTTCTTTCTGTGTATCTATTTGCTATGATTTGTGTCAAATGGAAGAAGGTTCCCATAGTACCTACAGGCTCAGCCTAGTTTGGTAACCATTGATTACTGTAAATGTTTTATTATGTCTTTGGAAATAAATATTATTATTATTATTATAAAGTATTACATAATGAACGCAATTGTTGAGTCTTTATATTTTTTAAAGTTGTGTAATCGCTTCAGCGTGTCGTTCACCCCTTTTTACCCTCTTGATATGGGTCATCCATCCCCACGGCATTGTTTTAACACGTTTTTTGTTCCATTCGAGGCTATTTGTGGCTGGAGTTAGACTTCCGCCCCTTGCTTTTGACTGATTGAGATCGCGAATGGTGGCCTAGTTCTTTAAACGATTTTAAAAACGGTTACATGGTTTTTGTACATGAAAAATGAAATGAAATGAAATAAATTTTATTTAAGACACACACAATACATATAAATAAAAGAAGATTTTTTTAGTAAAGTCACGTATAGTGTCCCAAAAAGGCTTCCAGCTCAGCATTTGTTGACTTGTATGTAACAAGACAACGCTGATCTTCCGTTGGAAGCCCGTTGGTTTTTGTGTGTTTTCTGTGTTGTTATATAGTCATTTTAATATATACCCTTGGTATATGAATAAATAAATATATATATCTACTGGCAAAGCCTTCGTTGGTCGTTACGAGATACCATCGCTCTCGTTAAAAGAGAGAAGTCCCTGTGTCCCAGCAGTCAAAGTCAAATCATTTATTTGCTCGAATGTAGGTACAATTGGTTTTACGGTGGACGTGCAAAACATTATTAATTTTAATTAAACAAACTGTCAGCTATACAGTAATTGATGTTAAATTATTAAATAAAATTATTATTACATATGTCAAAATATTTATTTGTTTTGAATAAATGTATCTTAATGTCAGCAATTAATTTTGGTAAATATATGTATTAAAATTAATTATTTATAATTAGATAGATAAATATTTCAGAACCTCAGATTTCAAACGTTTTTGAGCAATAAGCCACAAGTTCACGATCTGGCAATCACAATAATGAGATATAAATTAAACGGCGTCCATTTTGAGAAGGTCGTAAAAACATTCGCGATTTTTCCGCAACTGCAGTGATATGTGGCCATTGTTGTACTGTCAGCTTAGAATTAATATGCGAGATTTTTTCATTGTATAATGTAATATATGTATAATATGTAATATAATATATTGTATAATGTAATATATGACTGCCTCAGTGGCGCGGTGGGCGAGAGTCCGCTTGCGGCGCAAGAGGTAGCGGGTTCGATTCCCGCCGAGGGTGAAAGTGTTTGTATGTTCTGCAAGCACTTTTCTCCTTGGTCTGGGTGTTTAATATGCATAGTAAAAATATCTATATATGTATGTATATTATATTAAGTATATCAGATATCTTGTACCCGTAACACAAGCTTAGAGCTTACCACGGGGCTAGATGTTGTTGTGGAAATTGTCCGGAAATATATTTATATTTATTTATATTTATATTGTTCTCGTAACTAAAATATTATTAGTTCGAACGTAATTAGGTGATAGAGTTGGGAAGTCCAAAAATTATTTTACGTCAGTGGGACCGTAATAGGGATACTAATGCAAGTACAAAGGTGGAAGTCCCATGCCCGATATGATGTTGCTAATGATATATTGCTGGACAACCCACACCATAGTTGCTCTGCAGTTGATTTCATTCTCAGTCCCCTGGGAATTTGGTGATTTTAAGTTTGTATCATTATGTTATAGAAGGTGCGAGAAAATTATGAATCCATATACAAACATACATTTATACTAATATAAATTATAAATGCGAAAGTATCTCTATTTGTTTGTCTGTCTCTCTATCAGGCAAAAACTACTGAACCGAAATAAATGAAATTTGATACACCGATTCTCCCTAAAGGACATAGGTTACGTTGAAAATGTGATTCCGCGGAAAAATCCATTACAATGCTTGTAACACGTTAAAAACCATATTCTTATAATTTACTTATAATGTATGTACATATATTATCTAAAAATGACTATAATGATTAACACCGTGGGTCTCTACTAGTTATACAATTAAACCAATTTATTTTATTTAAGACTAGCTATTGACCGCGGTTTTACGCTTAATTGTTCAAAGTCAAAGTCAGAGTGTTATCTATCATGACTTAAATAAATAATTCTATTTTATTTTATTTTATAATTTGTAACTTATTTTTGAAAATGATGTATTATATGTTAATTATGTGTACTATTATAATTGGTTGCTTAATCGTGTTAGTGTACTTACATAAATAAATAAAATAACATAAAATAAATAAATGCTTATATCAAGCTTAATATAACCAAATGGTTGGATACCTATACCTGGCCACTCATCTAGTGCCAAAAGTATAAGCCCTAAACGTCCTCACATTATTTAAACCTGAACTTACGCTAAGCTTGCCAAAAATCTAGATTTTAGTGCTGCCGCTGCAGCTAAGCTCCTGTAGGCAGGCGGGGGATTTATACAGGTCCTAAACAAGGATTTTGGGGATTTATGTTGTTTTCCGATGTTCACTGTGAAGGCATATGGGGGCAGGGGCGTAACAAGGATGTATTAGAATTGTGGAGAGATTTTGTTACGAGATCTTTTATAATTTTTGACATTGTGTACCTGACATTTTATAAAATTTTATTACTATTCCAAAATAGCTTTCCCGGAAATGATTCGATTTTTTCTACCCGTAAAACTATCCTTGGATGGTCCTTCTACGAACATTTAAAAAAAGAATTAGTCGTCATAAACATTTCATTCCATTTAGCGTTTCATTTATACATAACGGTGAAGCCAAATTTTGCATGCTGTAAAGTAGATCATGGCTGTACACAAAGAGAATATGAGCACTACGTTTAAGAGACGGGACCTCCATACATAGGTTTTGAATGTCATTATACTAAAAAAAAATGTCAACGAGTCAAATCCAACATAACGGTAACAATATAGGGATGTTCTCTGGTAGTTCTTATTAAATCGATATCGATAAATCAGGTTTATTCTTCACATGGGTATAATAATAATAATATGCGCAGGCACCAAAATTAAATTACAAAATTATACTCGTAGATTAAAAAATCAACGGTTTATTATACATACGAACAAAAAAATACATAATTGTTATTTATTATTATTATTTACGACTTTTAAATATGAGACAAAACTATTCCTCATTTTAAATCTACCTCTATAGTTATTAAAATGGTATTTTTATCTTTTAAAGTACCTTCTCGCCTTATATCACTAAAATTATTTAATAAAACTACTCTAACTTTCACACAGGCATGTTTGTTGAGTATTTTCTCACGGGAATATCGTATTGCCTGCGGTAAGCTTTGACTAAATAATATAAATTCATATTATAAAATCTTAATCAGTTTTTGAAAGGAATTTAGGAAATTATGCGTCGGTATACTATCTTATATATAAAATTCTCGTGTCACAGTTTTCGTTGCCATACTCCTCCGAAAGGGCTTGACCGATTCTCATGAAATTTTTTGGGCATATTGAGTAGGTGTGAGAATCGGCCAACATCTATTTTTCATTTTGCAAAACATGGTTTGCTGAGGTCAGCTAGTATTTTTATAAAATAAATATCTCCATAAATATAATGTGCCTGTTGTCAGGTCAACATCAGGTTCTATTCAATTTCCTTCACTTTGCTTCTTTGCCTTGTAAAAAAGTGAGAGACCAGATTCAATATTGTATATTTAAAAGTTCTTTTAAGAACTGACGCTGCAAAAACCGCGGTTTTATGCATCAAAGTTCCGGAGTTGTTCCGTTCCGTTCCGTTTGAGAAAAATAGGAAATACGGGTACAATTTTTTTTATAATCTAATTGACGGCCTAATTATTGTTTTCGCCTATCAACCCTAATGATGTTAGTTTGCCTTTGATACAGGATAACCCTAGTTCAGGCCGGTTTTATACCTGTTGTTATAAGTTAATATTTTGAATAAAATTTATTCAATTATTTATTTAATCGTATTTTTTTGCTCAGGTCGTCCCGTCGCTAGAGTTTCGTGGTGGAAGTCACATGCCCTCCTCGCTAACATGGAAGCCAGAGCTACCGTTTCCTTCAAGCTGCAGAGATCTGACTATGGCACTGACGTCACTTGTCAGGTGAGTTAACACTAAGAAGCTTTTAGACAGAAGACTGCCTTTTGGGAATAAAATTGGCTGTGAAGCATAATATTTACAATACAACCGCTTACTTAAGATAACTTGAATACTATTAAGCCAGTCAAAAAAAGTGTGTGTGTGTCAGCTACGACGCACGATTGGAGTTTACTACTTACGAACTATAATTATGATATTATATCGAATAGAAAAAAGGGTAAATGAACGCATCTGCTAAAATGATAAGAGAAACACACATATATCTGTAATTATTCGGATTATTTATATTACTTCAATAAAGCGTATTACATAAAGTATGTAACAAAATAATATAAATAAAATCCAGCAATACCTCTTTGCGCGATACTTCGTAGTTGAGACTACGTATATTCCTACATATTATAAAATTAAGTAAAACAACAGGAATTTTGACCGCTGTATGTAACCGTCGCCGTGAGGTGCGCCGAAAAATTAATCATAAATTCATTTATTTCTTTTGTTTACACAAAATTTAGACACGTCAAAACAAACTATAGTAAACTACTACAAACGCAGCGCTTCATTTGCAATACATGCGATCTAGGTATATTAAAAGCACGAAAAGTGGATGTAAACATCTTATTACAGTCACGGTGAATCAATGACAGGCTACTAGGGATGGAATTTCTCGAGACGAATTGACGCCGCGCGATCCATTAAAGGTTAAAAAAGGCCCGGTACGGAAATTTTATGAGGAGTAAAATCAAGTGTAACACGAAAAGTTGAGGCGTTACGTAGAAAGAGACAAACATATATATCTGTAGGATTGAACGTGTAAAAGAATGAGATGGAATACATTACACAGCGTATCTCATTCTCGGGGTCTCCTCTTTGCGCGATACTTCGTAGTCTCACTGTATTTTATTTATATTATTTTGTAACATACTTTATGTAATACGCTTTATTGAAGTAATATAAATAATCCGAATAATTACAGATATATGTTTGTTTCTCTTATCATTTTAGCAGATGCGTTCATTTACCCTTTTTTTCTATTCGATATATATCATAATTATCGTTCGTAAGGAGTAAACTCCAATCGTGCGTCGTAGCTGACACACACACACTTTTTTTTTTAGAATACTTATTATGATACTAGTAAACACCCAGATCCCGCAACCTCTTGAGTCTAAGGCGGACCTTCGTCCACCAAGCCACAGAAGTCGTGGAAGACACAAACGAAATATTCCAATGCTAGAATCCCGATCCAATTTTCAGAATAGTCCGAAAGACCATTAAGATAAATGACATTTGAAGTCAAATACCAACACGGAACGGCACCTAACGGCTAAAACTCATAATTAACAATTACCGATACACATTTAGGCCCTCAGCTTCGCTTATATAAAGCCAAAATACTTACCTACAACCTTACCACGAAAACAAAAACACGACTTTTACAAGTGTCAAACAGTTGCTTAGCAACAGTTATCAGTAGAAACTATTGCTTGGTAACGGCTTACATGAAAAATCGTGTTGTTTTTTATGGTGCGGCGTTTGGGCTTCGCGCTCACTGAAGTCAAGTCTGTTTCAAAACATTTTAGTCGCAACACAGACTTGTCGTTTCCAGTGTGTGCGGCTTTGTTATCAATAAATGACTATTACTATTAATGGCTATTCATCTATTCTGGATCTATTCAGTCGCAAAACAGTTTTGTCTTGGGGCAGCGCGAAGCCTTATTTGGCATTTTCGATTTACATAACACCTACGACCTAACCTTTTGAAACATAAACAACAATAAGAAACTTTTGCGCCAGACAACAAAGTTATATTATATTATTTGACATTAAATTTGAATTTAGACCCTTAGACTTAAGGCCTGGAAAAACGCGCGCTAAGGTCGCCAAAGCTCCAGAAACCTAATCAAAATGTTATTCGCTATGCTGTTCAATTATGCGAACAAAGTTATGCGCGTTGAGTTGTTACGGTAAATAATTGTTATCATAAGTCTTTAAAATGTTTTGCCTACTTCAATTGTTATACCAACCCGCTCTTGGCCACCGTGGTGAATTAAGGCCTAATCTCTGTCTTTTTAAGAGAGAAGTCCCTGTGTCCAAGTAGTGGGCATGTTAATAGGGTGATGATGATGATGATAATGAATTGTTATGTATGTACAATAATATAGACCCTGTTAGTAGATGTCCGTCGCTACATCTGTTGTAGCGTTAATATCCATTCGAGTACTTTTTGGAGCATCCATCCATCTGTTCGCGTGATCTATGACCTGCCCACAAACATTTCAACGAGCCAATCTGCCGATGTCAGACCGACATTGTTTGTGGCCCATTTTTCTATGTATGTGTTTATTTCTGTTGCGAAATTGAGATGCACATATGCTAGCTACATACATGTATTAATCCCGACCTTACCTAATACTGCCACTTGTATTTTTACCATTGTATTTTGAATCAGTTAGATTTCTCCAGTTAATTTCCCAGATCTCAAAACATGACCTACTTTTTCCCGGTTCAGACGAATATGATAAGATCCGATGATCTCATTTCCTGTGCCTTTCCTGTAACGTCTACCAATACCAGGTTTCGATTACCAATACGAGGGGTCTATTTACAAGAAATTAATTAATTTTATAAGTTTAAGATGCACTCTTACGACAAGGATTCCGTGTTATTCAATAGTTTATACACTTATTGTAATAATAATCACAAACTAACAATAAAAAAAACCGGATTTCAGAACTTTAGCTTCCTTAAAAGTTAAAAGTCATACTTTTTATTGTAATGTGCACGTCTTTTACATACATACTTCCATTTGAGATATACATACATATACTCGAGTATATTTGCAGAATTTCGGTTTTCTTTCCCCACTTTTCCCTCATAACTTTAAACGGGTCAACTGAGCGCATCTATTTATTTATACACAGAAATATATAAAACATGTTGATACCTACACATTATAATTATAAATAAGATATTTAACTGTAAACCACACATGATTTTTAAGCAAATAATTTTTTTTTTCTTTATTTTTAACAAGTTTCGAAATGTTTATATCTAATTTTTTTTTTGCAGGCCGTGACGGATCCTTCCATACCACCACTTTCTGAGAGCATCTCTATAGATGTCAACCGTGAGTATTAACTTATTTAAATATATTTATTTTTACTTTTTATTTAGCTATGATAATAGGCATTATGACTACATATAAAAGAAGATAGAAGACGGGAACTGGACCTTAAACGTGGCCTTCTGAAAGCCAAGTTTCGATATACAGTACAACTGTGTTAATGGTACCCTAAAGTGTGATGCGATCGCACGTTTGTCGCTAAAATGTAGTACATAAGCCACATAAGATATAGTACTATATATCTTCACACTTGTTATGAATAAAACTAAATTTAAATTTAAGAAAACCCCTGATTCCCATTCCATTTTCTTAAATTAAATTAAAGGTATACTCGAGTGGGGTAACAAATGAATGCACATCACGTGCACATTACAGAATATTATGGTGTTATACTTTTAAGGAAATTAAAGCATTGGAATCGGGGGTTTGTCTTAAATTTTAAATTTAGATTTACACTCAATCAATTTAATAAGAGAGTGCCAAGATATTAGTAAGCATCAGTGTTCCGGAGTGGAGGCTTCTGATGCATACATTTAATACAAATTGTACAAAAGTGTTACGTTATGTAAAACTCAAATGCACACTGTATCGGTTTGATGTAACGTTTGCAAGATAAAAATGTCCATAATATTTGTAGATAATCTTAAAGACAGACTATTTATTTTAGTAATCTACCCTATTGTAGGTATACTTATCCGCTTTTAAACATTTCTAAAGCAGACTTTTATTTTTATTGGTTCTGAAGTTACAACTGTCGGTTTACAAACTAAACTCCATTGAATTCAAGATAAAACGCATCCCATACAAAATTAGTCGATTCATGCCTCTTAACAAAGATAACCTCAAAATAACAGTCGGTATTAAGGCCAAAATTATCATTTCATCCCTTTGATTGACGTATCATTACCACAGAGTATTTTATCAATGACTTGCAAGATCTTCCATCTCACTTGCGCGTTGTAATCTTCATATCTGATGTCTTCTTCGCTCTGATGCGATTACTCTGATGTTAGGTACAGGTGATTTTATCGACTGAAATTAGGCGTAGGTTGCGGATAAAGTTCGAATTTTGAATATTACGTATTATCTAGAGCCTCGAGCGTTGAAGCGATTACGTAACCCACAGATAAAATTAGATAGTCGTAACATTCATTGCGTAATACAAAATATGTATTTAAATGTTATATGAACGTAAATATACTGAATTACCGACTCAGTGACACAGTGGTTGAAGATTTGAGTGGACCTCTGTGCATAAGAAATAAAAATATCAGATGACTGGTACTTACCGGAAACACAATAATTATTATTTATTATTTCATCTTTGGGTGTCTTCTTTCAAAAATTCCTCATTCATTTTAAAGAGAAGTAGTTGTCACATTTCAACAATTGAAATCAACGTTAGAGAATGGTGAACAAGTATCGTAAAAAATCTCAAAACAAAATGAACAAAGTGGCCCTTACCATGTATTGACACATTGGACCTAAAAACCGTCACAGCATACATTCGAAACTAGATCACAAAACTGAACAAACTCCAAAAATGCAATTCTACTCCCCTTTTAAAATTCCAGACACATCCATTATTCAAACTATCGGTAAAAATCAAACGGAAATACCTAGTAGCACATTCTATCCAAACATTCGTTTGTTAACAAAAAACACTTTAGTAACACAAAAAACATAAAACACAGCAACTGACACCAGCATCCACAAGATTACCGCAAAATTGGACGCACATAAATCTCCAAAAAGCGCCGAAAAGGTCTAGTGATGCACCAGTTTTTGTCGACGCAGCGCTTTTCATCGATATCGATGGTTTATGTTGGGTGGAATAGGAATAAGCGAAATGGTAGTTGGCAATCGCTGCCTATATCACTATGAATTATAGGATACATAGAATGAATATACAAGTAATTTATCAATATCCATTCATAGAAGTACTTATGTATGTTTTGTCCATTATACTTCATTGTCAATCATTATTCACCAAGCTATCCCATAAGTTATGCGGATCATTTCATCCTAAATGGCAACAAAATAAATCTTGTTGAATATAACTATAAATAATAGTTAATAACCTGAATATAATCGTATACACGAATCCTATATATTTATCGTAGTAAAAAGCAATTCAATTCAATTGCAAACCACCTTGTCAATAGATAACACAATTTCTCCCACACAGAATTGAAAGACCCTATTACGGTTCACAAAATTAGCATAGCCATATTCGGTTAAAAATTATGTCAACCGCGAATCAGATAAAATGGCCGCCAATGTCAATTTATCGATATCGCTCAATTTATCGAAAGCGGCACAGCACTATGCTTCTTTGATACAATCATCACATACATAACCCCTAAGATGATAATCTAAAGAACTCCTAATTGACAGCTTGATATACTTCTGAAGATGACTGTACCTTCGGTGACGGAAGTGGAATAAAATCACATACAAAAATGTTATAACGGATGTACTCTTTCAGACAGTTTTTTTCCTATTAGTGAACTGATCTAGGACTTTATAGTATCAGTTGTTAGGGAAAACTTATGAATGAAAAAAAATATTAAAATTAATTTGTTAGTCTGTTTTACTACCGTGTAGGTATTCTGCCCCACTATTTCGAAAGATTGGGGTACGGTAGTAAAATTGGTATCGATTGAGCCCCACTGCAATAACAGGCGGAATGATTCATAGTCATAACTTTTTTGACCTATACTCGTAAGGAGAACTAGATTTAAAAGAAATTCTTGATTGTTATACGATCACGTACCAAATGAAATTTGGTTCTCCAGGTGTATGTATTTTTCTTGACCAGTTTGTTTATACTCTCTCTGCCCTGAACTATTACCCAATTATTTTAGAGTTATTGCAAAAAAAGATGATTTTTAAAGTTTGGTTGTACGAAAAAATAAACTCTCCCAGCGATAAGGCCACTGACTATACTTTTTCTCTCGTTTCTTCGTAATATATTTCAATACAATAATAGTATTCATGCATTCTTAATGGTGGTAAGATGTATTTTATATCGTAATAAAATATTGATGGCAACATCACTTGTGTTCCCGCCAGTACAACGCAAGGAATAAAGAAATTGGCTCTTTCTATAGACCCCGCAATTTGTTTTTATTTATGTGAGAGTTTCTTTAAATTATGGCACTGTTTTACATAAACTCAAAAACAATGTTTCTTGTGTATATGTGCTGTGAAAAATGGTGAAAGGTTTATGGAGATAAAGTTTGTCTATCAATTTATGTAGGTACCATAAGAAACATGTGTTATGGTACCTGTATGGTACCTGCAATATTGCTGTGGTGTAACGCTGCCGCTTTTAATAGTTTTAAACTACATAAAAGCTTAATTTTTCTTTACGTTTATCAACATGTTTTTACGTTCAAAAAGTGAAGCGTATTTTCAAGAAAACTTTGCTTTCGTTAAAATTTATAGATTTGAACTAAATTCATTTTATGAAACACCTTCGTGCTTTAACGTTAAATGCAAAGATAGTGAGGAAACCTGCACGTTTCGAGAACTTTAAAGAGTTTGAATGACAATGTATGTAATGGATTCAGCAATCCGCACTTGGCCAGCGTGGTTAATTAGGGCTTAATCTCTCTCGTCGCGTGAGTGGGTACGTAAATAGGGGTGCCTATGCTATACCCTCATGATTTGGCTACATTTTTAGCAGGCAAAAATTCGTGTTACTTCACGGGCATACTCGATACTCTACAATATGAAGGACAGTGACATAGATGGCGTCACTTTATGTTAGGTATTTTTGAATTCTAGCATAATTCTAGCGGGAGTCATACATAGCGGAGCCATCCCTGTGGCCACCCAATCGAATATATTCTCAAGAAATCCCTCACAAAACAGCGTCTGCGCCCTAATACTTTCACATTGCAACGATGTGCGCGGCCAAACAAGTATGCGTCCATACACCATTCGATACCGCGAACATTATTTAACATTGCCACAGCATTATTGAATATAACTAACCCACCGTCTTATGCAAATCAGTTGAATGATAGTATTCAACTGATTTGCATAGAAAGAAATAATGAAAAACATTTATTATTACACAAAAAATATAAATTTAAAATTTAAGAAAAATCCCCGATTCCAAAACCTTAATTTCCTTAAATGTAAAACAACATAATATTATGTAATGTGGACGCGATGCGCTTTCATTTGATACCCCACACTAGTATATTTGCAGACTTTCGGTTTTCCTTCCTTCCCCACTCTCGCCCCCATAATTTTTAAACGGAACAACCGATTTTCATGATACATGCCTAAGAATCCAGATTCAGATTCACCTTTAATAAAAAAAAAAAGAAATTGAAATCACTCCATCCGTTCGGGAGCTATGATGTCCCAGACAGACAGACACACAGACAGACAGACACGTCAAACTTATAACACCCCTTTTTTTTGGTCGAAGCTTAAAAAATATAGATAAGGGTGGGTACTTACTAAACTCAATTAATTATCCTTTAAAACTACTCAAACTTACTTGAAATAATAATTTGTGTAGTAAAGGGTTCCTGGGCATTAATTAATCTGTCACAGCACCCGTTAGGGCTCTGGTTTTTGACCAGGGCGCGCGAGGTTGGCAACACCACCACCTTAAACAAGCCGAAATTAAGGAAAAATATATCCTGACTGCAACATTGATTCGATATAGTTCCTAAACGGCAGTCGGAAAATGTTGAAAGAAAACTAAAAATATTCTCTAAATACCTACAAGACTTTCATTTTTAGACATTTACAAAATGGCGTCCAGTAGTCGCCATGTTGAATTTTCACCAATGTCATGTCTTTAGTGACAGTTGCCGTACAAAAGGAATCGATTGTTGTGAGAGTCATGTAAATCGGCCCAGGCGTCTTCACCTGTCCGAGGTGCTCACGTTTTTTTTTTTAATATGATCGATAAGCCTTCATTTGACTACAATCTCACCTGATGTAAAGTGACGATGTGGTCTAAGATGGGACATGAAGACCTAGAAGGTGGCTTTCTCGTATCTTTAGTAATAAACTCGGGTACTCAAGCCATTTAAGAGCACACCAAAGGGTAGATAACCTACATCCCTAGTAATAAAAAGTCTTCTAGTAAAAATGCCTATCCAGTGAAGCAGTCGCCATGGCCGAGATCGGCTAGCATATTATTATTAAACACATTACCACTCCTTTGCGTTCGGCAGTCGGGTAAAAACAGTAATCGTCATATATGTAAAACATAATCGATTAATTCGTGACATTCATTATAGAAGAAACATCTTTCAGTCGAATAACGCAGTTGTTTTCAATAAAATTTCAGTATATGATCTCTCCTTCTCGCCTTTGGTAATAAAAATAAATGTGTCTTATTCTTATTCTTATTCTTTGGTCAAAACTGTATTCACTTCTGTTCGTCTGTCCTCACCTAATCTTCTAACAATACCCTTGTAAATATTTCATGGGGTTTCCATATTCGGAACTAATTTATTTGGGTCCCGTCCAGTTCAGTGCATGAATTAAAGATTAAATTGGCAAATGTACACAGTTGAGTTTCATATCCAGGTCAATTGGGAGAAGTACCTTCCTATTGTTGCTGTGAAGAGGGCTGAAACGGGTAATATTAAATATGAGTTAAATGACCGAATTCTGAATTAAAATATGAAATTGGATTGTCTGTTTGTATTAATAAATGGTTTTTACTATATTCATACAATAAAGGATTAATCGGGTTACATGAAGGACTATTTGTGCAAAAAAATTAAGTTGAAGGAGTGCCTGTTTGTATTAAATCAATTGTACCACTTTATTATCTGTAAATTACTATGCAACTGTAACATTTTTGTGTGAAGTAAACATTTATTTATTTATATTTAATGTTTTTAAAATGTTTACTATATGCATAACTAATTATGCATTGTTTGCGGAAAAAAACGAAACAATTTTTTTTAAGCTGTTTGAATTATTCTACTATTGTATAAGTCCGAACTTGTCAAAATATCTCACTTCGATTGTTTCAGCTTTATATATATAAATCGTTTGTACGTGTGTTAGTCATTGAACTCCTCGTAAACGGCTGGAACGATTTTGATGATTTTTTTGTGTGCCTATAAGTTGGTTCGAGAATGGTTTCGATTCACAATACTGTCAACTAGGTGCGAAGCGGTGGCGGACCGCTAGTATTTATATAATCTGAATAAGTTCTAAATGATCTAATGATTAAAACTACAGCAATTTTCGTTCAATGTTTTTAGAATATTTTGACTACGTTTAGACTTAGGTCGCTTATATCAAAATTGATCAAAATAGCGTCAAATGACGCTGACTATAAGTACGTATAATTGATATAATTCTTCACGTAATGATCTTACCTAATATACCAAAATATATATTTTATGTCGGCGTATTCCGGCAAATCTTTGATTCGGACTGATTTTGCGGGAACTTCTACCATATAACTAACCGCGCACGCATATCTGATTTTATAACAACTAACCGCGAAAAAATTACAAATTTCCACGGAAATATTCTGCATGTTGAATATTAAAATGCATTTAAGGAATCAAATACCTTGATGTAAACAGCTTGCTCGTATTTCCAACAGTGAATCGCTGAGGCCTGCGTTTCAAAGGAAGTTTGACTTAAAGGGAAATCTTTCATTATCCCCGGGGATTCCTGGATGCATTGTAAATCTGAATGCGGGGGCTACTCTGTGAAACTGTAAACGATGAAGGATAGACAAATGTACTGTATTTTTAGGGTACCGTGACCACAGGGAGCCTTTTAATATGATGTCTGTTTGTCCGTCTGTCAACCGATTGTATCTCAAAAACCATGTCATATTTAATTTTTGCTGTATAATGTCTTTCTATAACGACAAATAACATTATATTTTTTGTGGCCATAGTGTACAAAACGCAATTAACAAAGAGCTATAATTTGATTTTACCTGTTGAGATATTATATATATATAAAAAATTTTTTTTATGTGAGATAAGCCTTTATTTGACCACAATCTCATCGGATGTTAAGTGACGATGTGGTCTAAGATGGAGCTACAAGGTACTGGTAGATCTGTACTCTGAAGGTAGATAGGCTTCTCCGGGCCACATTACGAAACACGAAAAAATCGTTTCACGCACTGGCCCAGCCCGGAGGGTGGTGACAAGCCGCGGCGGAAGCCTACCACCAGAGCCCGGCTGTTCTAAGTAAGGATTATTTTCTGAACTCATGAACTGGGCTATTAACCCCATTTCAAGGTTATGTTATGTGTAGGAAATGTTGTATTTTAACTAAGGTCATATATGACGATGTTTTTTCTAATTTAGCCAGAGCCAAAGTGAGAACACATCGAAAGGTGCTATGTCATTATTGACGGTTGATATCGGCTAGCCAACACTAGTTATTATGAATTTGATAACGCGATATTAGGCTGGAAACAGTGCTCGACCGACCGTAAGCGCTGACCGTCGGTTGTAGTAGCTATATCAATGCAAAAAAAAAATGATAAGGCCACCCATTATACTTGTTATTTAATTAGTATTTTCAAGTTAGTTTCAAGTTTCTTTATTTTTACAAAGGTTACAATTTTATACAGGTATATCTTTTAAAAATATACCTACATAATAGTATAATTACATAATACAATATAACTATTATTGTTTTAATTAAGAAACATTATTCAATAATGAAAATTAATATTATACAAAATTGTGTACAATAAAGTGTAAATTGGTTGATTCTTTGAATGCAAGTCGGTTTGATTTGGTACGCGTGTACAGTCAGTCATCATCATCATCACCCTATTATCGTTCCCACTGCTGGGACACAGGGACTTCTCTCTTGGCGAGAGAGATTAGGCCTTAATTCACCAAGTGCGGGTTGGTGAATGTCACATGTCCTTCAAACTCTTTAAAGTTCTCAGAACATGCCGGTTTCCTCACGATGTTTGCCTTCACCGTTAAAGCACGTGTTTTAAGCGCACATAAATTTCTCAAGATGAAAAATCCAGAGGTGCGTGGCGGGGTTTGAACCCACGACCTTCGGAATGAAAGTCAAGTGTCCTCCCACTAAGCCAACACGGCTTTTCAGTCAGTGCTGACAGTCAGTCGAGCCCTGTTTCCAGCCTTATTATCGCTGCAGTATATCGCAGTAGCCCACATTCTCCCAACAGGAACGCGCAAATACAATCGCAATGCTGAAATGATAGCGATGTCCGAGCCTTTGTAGGAACTAGCCTACTTATTTTACCAGCTACAATGCCTACTGCGTCAGTTTGCTTGATTGTATTATTCTATTTTTATAGGCATGCTTTGGGAACGTTAAAGAGTTTGAGAGACATTTGACATTTACCAACTTTAAAACAATAATTTGAGCTACACTTACTTTCAAAAATAACGCGTCAGTATACGAGTAAATCGTAATATCTCCCGAACTACATATGTATGCTATCCTAATAAAACGAAGACTGTTCAAATGATAATGTATTATTCATAAGTTACTATCTCATACATAACCTCTGTTTTTGGTTCCTTTATCCATGTAATTCACGGCCAATACATAAAATAATTTATGCCACCCAGACTGACACTTTGTTATCAAATGGGTGCAAAGGATTAGGATTAACTAAATCCCAAATTAATGGCTGGAATCATCCAATTTCACCGTCGAATTAAATCTGGGATCTGAACTTGTAAACATGAAATATCGTGTCTCAACTTGTAAGTGGAGATGGGGTAGTCGTGAATTGTAAATTATCTCACTGTTTCCATCGAACTTAAATTAAGAATAGGCGAAACGATTAAAAATGAAATAATTAGTCCGTCATATAGATTATTCAATAATTAAATCATACATATATGATGATTTAAAACGGGTAACATAACATGATTTGACGGTTTTTGAGTTTTCCGATATTTCGACGCTGTCGAACGCACGGTACCGGTCTACAGGTAGGTAGGTTGGTAGACCGGTTCGTTTGTGAATAACCGTCTGCCCAAATCGCAAAGACAATGACAATTCAGTTGTTTCCGTGATCATGGCGCTTGCAACAGCGTCGAAATATCGGAAAACTCAAAAACCGTCAAATCATGGTATGTTGCCCGTTTTAAATCATAATATTGTTAAAAACCATGATAATTTAAAAAGTTATAATACATATTATGTACGTATAATTATTGTTTTCTTGCAAACGAAAAATATACTATACAATGCATTGAAGTTGCTCGTGACGTCACGATTAGGTACAATTTATACTATACGGTGACGTTCACTCCGGAATTTTATGCTCTTTATATTCGTACTTTTTATATAATTGTTGTCGAAAATAATGTTTTCAGTATTTTTAAACGGTCTTAAAGAGGGACTAAGTAGAATACCTATATTTTTATGTAGTCCTCTTGAATAATTAGCTGTTGAATTTCAATTTTTAACCCTCGTCACAAAAAGATATCGAGACACAAAAAGAGGGGTAACCTCAGTTTGACGTGTCTGTCTGTCTGTACCATCAAAGCATGTAATCAATCAGTTTTTTTGTATGAAAGGTGAGTTTCGCGCGGGTGTTCTTAGATATGTTTGATGAAAATCGGTTGTTCTGTTCAAAAGTAATGAAGGTAAAAGTGGGGAAGAAAACCGAAAATCAGCAAATATACTCGAGTGGAGTCTCAAATGTAAGCGGAGCACATGCAAACTACAAAATAGTGTGAGTAATTACTTTAAAGGGAACGAAAGTTTTGGAATCGGTTTTTTTTTATTAAGATTATCTTTTAAATGAGCATTGTTTTCGACGAATTGTATTTTCGTTGAATTGTTCAATTTGTTTACGGCAAAATGTTCCCGGCGAATTTCCCAACCGTAACAAGTGTTTGCAGAACAAACAGTCTGGCCCCTTAGGGAATCGAACATGCTTCCTAACTTTATATCTTTCACAGCACCAATGAAGAACTATTAAAGTTTTACCATATGTCAACTTAGCCATAACCTCACATCGGACGTGACAAAACTTCGCTGGGACAAATATCGGTTAAACCCATCCATTCCAATTTACGTACCCGCGCCCGACTCCATGGAACTTGCAAACTTGCAAACTTGTAAACTTGCCCGATATTTCATTTATTGTTGACTAGCAACGCCCTTGGCTTTGTTTTCTACCAGCTTCAAAGAAACTTGGACGTAATTAAAAAATATGAATTAAGCGATAAGACGCTAAAACTTTTTGGGTTTTTTTTCTTAGCTCAGCTATTGTGGTATAATCTACAAGATATTTTAAAATTGGTTTATAAAGGAAGGGTTTCGTAAGGTGAGCTCAAAACGAGTATTTTTTGTTCTACGAATTTCAATTCGGAAGCCAATTTTTCGAAAAAAAATCTTTAATCTGTCAATCTGAAATTCCAATAGTTACGCAGCTGATAGTTAAATAGACTTTTTTTTTATTTTAATCCTACAGCTAGCAAAAGCTTATCCCAATTAATTCCTTAAATTTTTCTAAATTTGTTGGTATATGCGGACATAAACCCAAAATCACAATTTCTCCGCTTTTTTTGACCAAATCAAGCGTCCTACTCCTCAATTCTAATTCGGTTAAGATTCTCCAAACACAGTCGTATAATCAAAGTAATATTATATACCCATGAATAACTATTTCCGGACATACCACACAAACCTCAAGCCCCGTGGATCTAAGCTTGTGTTACGGGTTGGGTGTCAATTCATTAATTTAACTTTTGGAACATTGTAGAACACATTTACTTAGATATGACAGAAAATTAATGGATTCATGCATTCTAATTTAAAAATTAATTAATTAATAGTGCAGCTTAACAGTCGCTTTCTCAAAGCATTTAGCAGCGGCTGTAAAAGTCTTTGACAAGTTCGCATGACACCTAATGTTATAGACATACATAGGTATATATTTAGTTTTTAATTACATTAAAAAAAGGTGTGTGTGCGATTCACACACGGTAGAAGTGAAACTTCAGTAAATCGACAAAAGAATGAGATGAATAAAAAAAAATACTGAGCAAAAAGATTTTGTTCGGGCGGTCGCCCATCCAAGTACTGGCGTTCCGGAAAGTTGCTTAACCTTGTTAGCGTTTAAGATTGGGTTACCTGACGTATTTCCGTTGCATCTGAAATCACAACGATTCTAAAGAAGTTTCACTTCAATAAAAATACCTTAACTTTGCCTTCGCCGTTAAAGCGCACATACATTAATGAACAAGATAAATCCAGAGATGCGAGGCGAGGTTTGAACCCACGACCTTCGGAATGAAAGTCGAGTGTGCTCCTACTTAGCCAACACGGCTTTTTACCCCGACCGCAACCGTATAATCGATTAAAACTACACAAACATTTTTGCACTCAAGTGTACAAAAGAGGTAGTCCCTTAGATGTACCTCAAGTGCAAAAACTCACACTCGACAAACCATTCTAAGGGGCTTTCTTTATCGAACCGAATCGTTTCTGAATTATGCAAAAACGGCCCTTATTGTAATGCTATTGCGGTTTTTATTGCCGGAAGCGTTTGCTTTTAGATTAATTAATTGAATGTTTTATTATACCAATGGGTTCCGTACAAAAATAAATTGGGTATTTGGAGAGTCTCAGAGCTCGATGAAATATAATTATTTATTTGCTCACATGTACATTTATACAGATACCTATAGGATATAGATATAAATTGATACATCTTATGTCGATATGTAAATGCACCCGGAGGGACACTGCAAATTGGGTTTGCGTCAAATTACATTAAATACCTACAACCAAAAAAATAATTTATACAATATTCTTAGGTCTTTCAAAATTATCATCAATGTCAATATAAAAATCAAAATTAAATGATATATTTACCTACCCGCGGCTTCACACGCGGTAATAATAGATTTTTTTTAGAAATGTAGTTGCCAGTTCTAAATTTAATCCAACTCGGGATTTGCTCACAATAATTGATGATGAGTCATGTTAATGCTTGAAAAGTAGCCAATGTGTTATTCTGATTAGTAAGCTATGTTATTGTGAAGTTTCATCAAAATCCATCCAGTAGTTTTTGCGGGAAACATCCTCACAAACTTTCGCGTTTATAATATTAGTAGGATAAATGTGTGGGAATCAAACCCGCAACATTATGCGGATCTTCGCTCACAGCTACAAAGGTCGTTCGTGATGATAATGAACTTATAACGTCTTCACTTTTGACTTCCTATAGATTCTATATTTTTATTTACGGCATTTATTTATGATATATATTTTTTTCCCATCAAAAACAATACTTGTCATTGTCAAAAAAACCAAGTCGCGCAACTCAGTTGTTCTGCGGTAAAAAGTTGTGAGTATAGTATTTATAGTTTCGGAAAAGAGTTTCCAAACCAAAAATAAATACTATACTGTTGAAACTTGGCTGTATTATGTGAACCATATAAAGGTTAAAAAAAAACAATAAAATTTTGGATTTTCCCATTCTTAGAACTGACAGTCAAAATTTCTATCATAAAAGTTGTGTTTTTTTTCTTAAAAGAATATGTATAATAAAAACACTTCCAAACTGGCAAAATGTGTGTCGATCGCCAAAATGTGTTGTCACAAAACTATCAAAAATCGCGGAACAAACAACCCCCTTAACCCCCAGCAAATCGATAGGTATTGATTTCCCCCTGTCACCGTTGATCCATGCCTCGTGATAGCATTAATTATTATAAAAATTAAAAAAATAATATATAAAAGTTATTTATTTTCTTACCAAACAATAATAGATAGAGAAATACTTGTAAAAATATAAACAAAAGTTTAAATATTATTGAAGTGAAACTTCTTTAGAATCGTTGTGATTTGAAACCGGATGCAACGGAAGTGGAAATACCTGGCTGCCTGTCGGGTAAGCCAATCTTAAACGCTAACAAGGTTAAGCAACTTTTCGCGACGCCAGTACTTGGATGGGTGACCGCCCGAACAAAATCTTTTTTTTGTTTTTTTTTAATTCTTATTCTTTTGTAGATTTACTGAAGTTTCACTTCTATCGTGTGTGAATCGCACACACACCTTTTTTTTTGGTAGAAAAACTGTCTCTGTCTCAGCATGTGCCAGGTTACTAGCGTGCTAGTAACCAGCGCTGGTCTTCCGTCATACATGTCTTGTATTTCCACTTAAAAATTTAAAACTCATCAGCTAATTGTAACCTCAAAATAGCTCTTCCAGAACACAGCACAATATAAACAAAGAAACAAACTTCCAGCTACAAAATCAGAACAAAACCGCAATTTTCATAATACTTACAACGCCGGCGCCGTAAATTAATTAACAACAAGTGCTTCATCCAATTTTAGAGTCCTTCCGTTTCCGCCGATCCGGACGGTACCCTAACGGGGTAAAAGGGGGTATAACAAAAAACCCCGTTCTATTGTTAATTGTCTTAAGTGGTCTAAACAAAAAAGGGGTACCTTTTAAATCGTGCCTACTCTTTGTTGGCAACAAGTAGGGCATGGTACGGGTGAATTAAGGTTTTTTTTGAGCTGTGGGTTTATGAAGAGAATAAATGAGATTTTAATCGATTTAGGCAGTTAAGAAGCGATCGCGGTATAGATAATATTTTACGAAGGAAGTAGTGTGAATGCCACACGTATATTTTTTTGTTAAACGACAAATGTGGCTTATAAACCTACCGCCCACCTGGGTCATTTCAAATTTCAAATAAATTATAGGGATATGAAAACAAAGAATTTTTTTTTATTTGATGCATCATGTTCTGTATTAAAATTATCGATCATCATCATCATTCTCTTGCCCTTCGGTCGAGTCGGCACAACATGTTTTTTCCTTCCATTTTCCTCTGTCACTCGTCAACTCAACACTCACTCCTTTCTTAAACATGTCATCCTTCACACAGGCTTACATAATCGATATCTAAACAAAAATAGAGCTTTGTATTTTTCAAAAAGTCCGGGTTCTAAACAATTATTTAATGTTTTAATGCAATTTTGTTTTAGCTAAAATCGCTGACATGTTTCTTAAGAACAAATCTTACTATTTCTTTTATTTTAAGACCTTCCCTTAATGACCGAAACTTTTTTTACAACCTGTTTAGCATCTTTGATATTAATTTCTGTAAAGTTATGCATACATAACGTTGAAGCACATACATGTAAAGTTAGATATTCTGTAACATATTACAGAATATCTAACTTTACAAATAAATAAAAAAGTAAATAAATTTGTCATCCCATGGCCGAAATGATGAAAGCGTTACTTAGTTTAAAATTATGACGATTAAAAATCCATATCATCATCCGTCAATGTAATTTAAACAATCAAAAATAACATAGCATTAGTTTCGAATGATATTTCATTTTTAAAATGAAATTAATTAACCGATACGTCATTTAGCTTAAAACCCATCATAGTTTAACAAAACATTAAAAATCCATTAACTAAAAATATAACTAAAAGGGTATTCGTTTCTGGTTGATTGATATTTGACACGAATCGCTCAAACTCATTTCGATACAACTGGATGGAATTAATTTAAAAAAGGGTCGAAAAGGTTATTCAATAATCACCCCTTGTGACCCCCTATAGGGAGAAAGGGTTAATAACTTTTCATTAACGTTTTCAAAGCTTTTTTATGATTTTGTGAGAATTGTTGAACACTCGGTGTGAAGGGGAATCAGTGACTAAAATGCACAGTTAATACAATTTTAAACAAATTAAACCGACTTTAATTCTAAAATATATATCAACTACGTTTATTTAAAATAACCGACTTCAACATGTAATATAATACCAGGGTTGCTCTCGATTTCTCTCGATCATCAAATTTTGACTTGGCGCGAATCGTCAGCATCGATCGCTTAAGCCTAAGTTTACGAATTCTCCGTTTTGATATATTTTTTACAGAATTTTTTTTATATTATTTCTTTATGTTACCTATTGTAAACATATGTTTTTCACGTGTTATTAATTAAATAAAAATAAGTAATATTATTCCCTTTAATTTTTAATTATTTTTAATAAGTGTTGAACCTCACTTTGCAGGTGAAACTATTTTTAAGTTTAGGGCTTCACTTAACACTTCACATACAAAGTACAGAAAAATTTCGACATAATTATCACGTACCTAATGGAGCGTTGGTGTAATTGGAGCGCGCCGGGGCGCTATCCCGTAGATGCAGGTTCGAATCCTGTCCGCGCTCAGGTTACGGATGTGTCTTAATCTTTTTCTGCATAAAAAACTTAAAATTATTCCCTTTATTTAATAAGGTAATATGATTATTTGTTACAGTGAGACCTCTCTGGGTGCGGTTGCAAGGTGGAAAGCGACCTCTGGTGGCAGGGCAGAGCACAGAGTTGACATGTCAGGCCGTGGGCGCCAGGCCTAAGCCGAACATCTCTTGGTGGAAAGGTGGCACTAGGTTGAAAACTGTGAGAGAAACTGTGAGTATAAACTTTATAATTTAGGGCTTGTTTCATAAAGTCCGAGTACACTAAGCAATGGTTAGTTATGTCGAGAGCTAGCTAGCTTTGTCACATGTGACTAAGCGACCATTGACTTACTTTACTAGGAGATGGTGAAACAGGCCCCTTGTCTTTTTTTTTTAATCCATGATCTGTCCATAACGCACATCAAATTGTCGTTGAAACCGAAAAGTTCCTAACTGGAGATCGCTAACTGCAGCGTAAGACGTCCACCAACTAGATAGACAAAGGATTAGGTAAAGGCCAGTGTTGAGTCATTGTGTTCGTTTTTAAATGAAATAATTGGAAAACTATGATCCATGCTTATGTCCAGTAGTGTGAATGTTTGTCTCCTTATTAATCCCTTTAATTTCCAAGATTTTAGCGAACGCAAGGAAGTCTACTTGAAACTATATAAAATTTATTTATGTGTTTTTTGTATATTATTTTTGACGTTTCTAAGATTTGTAAAACCAAATTATGGAAACAAATGATTTTGTTTCTTGTTTCTATAAAAATTAATCGAGCCACTACCCGTTCATTACGCCGCACCCGCGATTCTAACGTGAACGCTTGCATATTACGCCGTACGTTTGATACAACTGCGCCCAAGCCTATATAGCTTACCATAATCACAAACACTGTAATATACCTGCAATTACACGCAAATGGACCGGAAATGAATGTTCATCCATTGTTGTTTTTATTCGTCGAACACAAATTGACACTCATTACTTCGCTCGAATGGCTTCTGTTGTGTTTTATAACAATTTTACAAATAAATCTTTATTTTGGCAGCGAATGAATTTTTTCCTGTATCGCACTTGGAAAGTTGGCTTATTACATTTTGTAAGAGTTTTTAAGGTAACGTAAATCATTTTCGTTTTGTTTTTATTTTCGCTTCTTGTTCGGTGACTTTGATTTACCATTTTTAAATCAGCAATATAATAAATCAGAGATTTCAAGAATACATTGACAATGCCATAACAAAAGAATAATAATTAAAAATTAATTATTTCTAATTAAAACATTATTATTTGCCTCTGTCAGTTAACGACTTTTGTTACAACTCTACGAATATTTTTACAATACGCCCATTTATTATTTTGTATTACTGCTTTTGTTTGGAAATTTTCATGTTCTTTTGATATAACACGGTAGACGGCAAGAGGGAATGCGAGGGTTAAAAATCGAAATCTGACCAAATTTACGAATGCCCCTTTGATAAGATGCCCTCGATATAGTTCTTCTAATTTCGTCGCTTAGATAAATAAAATTAAATCTCACAAGCGACTTAATCTATAGGTAGAAAATATATGTAGGAAATATGCTTGCAGTTACTTGCAATACATTTCCACGAATTTCATGGAAAAACAGGACTCTTATCATAAAATCCAAGCAACATAGCAATCAACGCTTCTATGAAGCAATCAAACCCCTGCTTGATTTGATTGATACGACGATCAGACCGCTTATTAGTATCAATAATGCATCGATAGAGCCTTTGAACGCAGTGTGTTTTAAATAGCTAGGTCAGTATTATAAGATCAAAAATGGCTTCGCTAATTTCTCGGCTACAGTTGTCAACATTCACTATCGAATAATTCAGCAGTAGGTGGAGAACCCTTGACACGGCTCATCTATAAAAGGCAACATTCTTACATTTCATAACTCAAGCAAAGCTTACAAATGGGTTTCATACGAGTATACATCAAAGCTTTTCCTCGTTGCTTTTAAACTATCCTATTTATCGAAGAGCTCTCGCAATTCGCCATAATATAGAGCAGCATCAATATTTGATTGATTTGTGTAAACAAACATGTCTGTTCTGATTCCAATTTGAGAAGCGAGTGATTTGATTGACGCATAGCTTCTACATAACAGTACGCATGGTTGAATTGATATTACTAGTTTAAGGATCTGTGTTTCGTAATAAGCGAGGTAGATAATATAAACATTTCAATATCAGTCTCTGTCTTTATAACCATTGAAAAGGTTATGGAGGTTTTGTCTGCTCACGTTCGTAAGTGGTAACCCTCTGAATCCTTACACGTAACCTCCGGGTGGTGCAAGGAACAGTCTCTGGCCTGGGCCAGTGCGTGAAACTATTTTTTCGTGTTTCGTAATGTGGTCCGGAGAAGCCATCTTCTAGGTCTTAATGCTCCATCTTAAACCACATCGTTACTATGCATCAGGTGAGATTGTGGTCAAATGAAAGCATATCTACAATAAAAAAATATAGACTTCTTCGATAAATGCTCAATCTAACACTAAGATATTTTTAAACACGGACCAGTAATTCCTGAGACAAGCGGGTTCAAAAAAAACAAGCACTTCAGATTTATAATATTAGTACAGATGACTTGGTGAAGGCTTCGGGTCCACGGTAGATGTTAGCCAGAGGTGAACAATCTATATACAAAGGTGGTTAACGGAATCATTGGAAATTTACACGATCTTTTTCTAAATTACTGCGGGATGTGTATCAAAAATACCAATAGAGATATTTTAACTGTAGCTTAGTCATAAAAATAAAAGTCCTCAAAGATAAATGTATGTACAGTATGCGTCGCTAACTGGGACCCCACGTGCCGTAGTGGTTTGCATGCAGAAGCGGTTACTAGTTAGTGAAGCATTTTATACAAACAGTAATCTATAACCTATACAGTATGCGTCTCTATCTGGGAACCTACGTGCAGTAGTGGTTTGTATGCAGAAGCGGTTACTAGTTAGTGAAGCATTTTATACAAACAGTAATCTATAACCTATACAGCATGCGTCTCTATCTGGGAACCTAAGTGCAGTCGTGGTTTGCATGCAGAAGCGGTTACTAGTTAGTGAAGCATTTTATACAAACAGTAATCTATAACCTATACAGCATGCGTCTCTATCTGGGAACCTACGTGCAGTAGTGGTTTGTATGCAGAAGCGGTTACCAGTTAGTGAAGCATTTTATACAAACAGTAATCTATAACCTATACAGTACGCGTCGCTAACTGGGAACCTACGTGCAGTAGTGGTTTGTATGCAGAAGCGGTTACCAGTTAGCGACCCATACTGTACGTTTGAAACATCTGCCTCTTGAATAGAACTTAACCAACTCCTCTAAATCAGCTATATCTCTTAATGATAGGGGCTATTGTACTGTCAGTAACAGTCAAACAGATCCAGGTTTGTTTGTTATCTGACAACGAGGGTCAGTGACCTTTGGAAAGACCATGGGACCCAGCTAATTAGGGACCCAGTCGTTTCAGGGTTCGGCTGTCGAAAATTGAATTAGCGAAATTCGAAATTCGGTTAGGATACGAGATTTGGATAAGCAACAAGCTTGGTAAGCAGAATATCGTTCTAATTAGCTTTCAAAAATTTTTTTATTGTGAGTTTAAATTAAAGCATTTTTTTTGTTTCTAACTTATTGTTTTAATCCTTAGCCTGAGAATTGCCTTTTGAAGATCAATTGTTGAACAACAACAGATAAAATTATTTAATATCGAGTAATAATACTTAAAAAATCTACCTAATCGAAATCGTTGTAATAACACATACGCGACAGTTGCCATCCAAGAATACTATGTAAAGTCCTTGAATAACTTCAAAATGGTTTGCCAATACATTTTGTTTGTTTAATAAAAAATAAAAAAAATTGTAAACGACATTCATTTAATAATTTCAAATTCAAATTCATTAATCCGTTTATTTTTAATTAATCTAATTTCTAATAAGGTTGTCTAGAAAACAGTTAGTTTAAGACAACCATACTCTCGCTTCCATTGTTAAAGTAAACTCAACAGACCATTCCTCCGCAAATAGCATATTGTCTACATCTGGTGTTTGAGAAGTAAATAGCGTGTGTTTGTTTTACGGTGATATTTTGGTCATTTCCCAAAATACTACTAACCAGACGATAGTACAAACTAGTATGTTTTTTATGTCTTTAAATACTGGTGCAGTGATATTGTGACAAATACCTACAATTATTTAATAAGCTAATATAATGAGTCGGTTGAATTGTCGGATGAAGGCGGCCAAATCTACGCTTCTGCAACGCGGGATGCGATAGTGTGGGAATTTATTGCCTGAAAGCTTCCGGCTTTGTGGTCACGCTTGTGGTCGAGTAGGGTCGCACTTTGTTTTCGCGTAGGGTCGAGCTTTGTGGTAGCGTAGGGTCGAGCTTTGTTGTCACGTAGGGTCGAGCTTTGTGGTCGTGTAGGGTCGAGCTTTGTGGACGCGTAGGGTCGCACTTTGTGGTCGAGTAGGGTCGCACTTTGTGGTCGCGTAGGGTCGAGCATGTCGAGCTTTGTGGAAGCGTAGGGTCGAGCTTTGTGGTTGCATAGGTCAAGCTTTGTTGTCGCGTAGGGTCGCATTTTTTGGACGCGTATGGTCGCGATTTGTAGTCGCGTAGGGTCGTGCTTCGTGGTTGCGTAGGATGGCGCATTGTGGTCGCTAAGGCCGTAGTAAAGTATGGGAAGCGTTCACTGAGCGGCAGACACTCCCGCTTCGCAGTCGCTATGGTATATTTGGTTGTTGCTAGATTGGTTGTACACTACCACTAATCAAAAAAATTTGCCATTAACGAAAATCATTTTTTTTCAAATATCCTAACTTTACACACAACATGGCGGAACATCAAAGACGCTGGATGAATGATTAATTAAAACGTAATTTAACGTAGCTAATTTAATTATTTAAATAAAACGGTTGCTGAGAACCCAACAAATTTACTGATGTCACTTTATAAAAATTAAGTGACGTTAGTAAATTAAAAGTAAATAAAGGCAAATTCGTAAAATGAATAACGAGTTATTTATAATACGTACCTACACATCTATAAAATGAAGTCTTGCTCTTACTTAAAAAGCTAGTTAATATTTTAGCAGATTTTATATGTGTCTGCTAACAATTTCTCCTATCCTACCTTGTGCTTAGGCTTTGGAGTTTGGAGATGTTAAAAGAAAGACTTGTTGTAGCTCACTCTACATGGGAATGGGAATTTATTTATTTGCGTTTAAATATTAAACTTAAAAATATGTCATACAACGGTGAAAGAACTAGCGTGATGTACTATTAAATTATCAGATAACTACACGGTGAACAATTTAAGTTCAACAGTTTTTTTTACTTGTGTCTTTCTCACCAAAAAAGCCGTGTTGGCTAAGTGGGAGGACACTCGACTTTCATTCCAAAGGTCGTGGGTTCAAACCCCGCCACGCACCTCTGTAATTTTCTTCTTGAGAAATTTATAAGCGCTTAAAACACGTGCTTTAACGGTGAAGGCACGGAACATCGTGAGGAAACCGGCATGTTCTGAGAACTTTAAAAGAGTTTGAAGGACATGTGACATTCACCAACCCGCACTTGGCCAGCGTGGTGAATTAAGGGCTAATCTCTCTCGTCAAGAGAGAAGTCCCTGTGTCCCAGCAGTGGGAACGATAATAGGGTGATGATGATGATGTCTTTCTCACCAGGTTTCATCAGACGGCAACGTCACCAATAGCATCCTGACCTTCGTGCCAGGCGTGGAAGACGCCGGCAGGGTGATGTCCTGCAGGGCTGTGCAGTCTACCGTACCACACTCCACCCATGAGGACGGCTGGAAGATGGAGATACAACGTGAGTAGATTCTAGAAATCAGAAATCTTAGATTACTATCTGACTGCTTCAGTGCCGCCGAGGGTGAAAATGTTTGTATGTTCTGCAGGCACTTTATGCTTGGTCAGGGTGTTTAATATGTAAAAAAATAATTAAATAAATATTTCCTGACAATCCACACAACAACATCTAGCCCCGTGGTAAGTTCTTAGCTTGTGTTACGGGTACTAGACATCTGATATACTTAATATAATATACATCCGTACATAGATATTTTTTATTATACATATTAAACACCCAGACCAAGGAGAAAGTGCTTGCGGAACATACAAACACTTGACCCCTCGTCATATATTAAAAATATCTATATATGTATGCCTATTATATTAAGTAAATCAAATATCTAGTACCCGTAACACAAGCTTAGATTTATTTATATTAAAAATCTATTATGACTTAAAACGGGTAACATACCATGATTTGACGGTTGTTTCCGTGATCATGGCGCTTGCAACAGCGTCGAAATATCGGATTTTGCCATATTGTGTTTGCGGAAAACTCAAAAACCGTCAAATCATGGTTCTTTACCCGTTTTAAGTCATTATATTGTTAAAAACCATGATAATTTAAAAAGTCATTAAAAATCTATATATGTGTGTCTATTATATCTCTTACACATCGCCACTGCAATCAGAACTTTTTTTAAACTTCTTATCCCCTTCATTTTATACCAAGTATTAATTAATTTTCTTCTACAGATATCCCCGTGGTCCACCTGGAACTGGGCGCCAGTTTGGACGGCTCCAAGATTGTGGAGGGTTTCGACGTGTACCTGGACTGCAGAATCCGGGCAAACCCGTGGCACAGTCATGTATACTTCACTCATAACGTGAGTAGGATCATAATGTATGTGTCTGAGGGAGGCTTATGTCGAGCAGTGGGCGGCTAATAGTGAATTTATTCGACAATATTACTTACTCTATCTTAAAATGATATAAGTATTATCTATAGCCAAGTGCATTCATACTTATTTTTTTGTGTGTGTAAGTGTACTCACAATGTTAATTTACTTGGAAGTAAATAGATACAGTCAACAGCATTAATTTAATTTAAGTGATCAAATTCAACGTTTCTAAGCATCATCTTGTGTGATGTGTCAGGCGTAACAAATTATACCAATGTGTCAATTTCAAATTATGTTTTTTATGGTCAAAAAAATTTATCAAAATAACACTGAGGATCGAACTTAATATATAATCACATACTTATAAACTACAATACATAGTTAGTAACTTACTTGACTTAATTTAATTATTTTGGGACCCTGTTTCATTAGTATATTTTGCTGTTGACTACAGTCAATACCTTATTACAAAAAACAAACGAGTGACTATCATAAAAGCTGTGAAAAGAGTAGGGTAGGGTCCATGCTTAAAAAAAGTAATAATCATTCCGTCATTGAGATAACTTAAAGAAATTCTATCCATATTTTTCCATGTTTCTTGCAAATGAAAACGCAAGACAGTGCATAATAAGGTTTGCTTGACGAAATGCTTGCGAGCAAAATGTACTGAACGTATACGTTTCAAACCCCAACTCCGAAACTTTGATGTTCAATATCTTGGCACGTTCTTATTCAATTGATAAAACAAAAAAAGTGTGTGTGTGTCAGCTACGACGCACGATTGGAGTTTACTCCTTACGAACGATAATTATGATATATATCGAATAGAAAAAAAGGGTAAATGAGCGCATCTGCTAAAATGATAAGAGAAACAAACATATATATCTGTAATTATTCGGATTATTTATATTACTTCAATAAAGCGTATTACATAAAGTATGTTACAAAATAATATAAATAAAATACAGTGAGACTACGAAGTATCGCGCAAAGAGGAGACCCCGAGAATGAGATACGCTGTGTAATGTATTCCATCTCATTCTTTTACACGTTCAATCCTACAAATATATATGTTCGTCTTTTTCTACGAAACGCCTCAACTTTTCGTGTTACACTTGATTTTACTCCTCATAAAATTTCCGTACCGGGCCTTATAAATCAAATCGTTTGTTAAGGAGTAAACTCCAAAAATAGGTGTCCTGTAAATTTGAAAGGGCAAACAGACTAAATAGAATACCTGTTTTTATTTAACCATCATGCCTATTCTCCAGGGTGTGCCAGTGAAGCCAGGTCCAGGAGTACTCCTGGCGAACCAGAGCCTGGTGCTGCAGAAGGTGTCGAGGAAAGCAGCAGGTGCTTATGTCTGCGTGGCCAGGAACAGCCTTGGAGAGGGCGCCAGTGAGAGCCTGTTTCTTGATGTCAAATGTAAGCATTAATTATCATGATTTTTCATAATATTAAGACTTGAATGACACCTCATCAATCATTATTAAGCTGTAAGATTGTGGAATGCTTTGCCTGAACGATTGAGAAAGATACGTTCCTTGTCAGTTTTTAAAACGTGTGTCAAAGAATTTTATCTGTCCTACTAATAAGTGCTAATTAGAATGAATCCTTTATTATATTTATTGTTATATATTTATGTAATGTATGTATTTTATTTTATTTGTGTACGCATATAATTTATATTTGTCATATGGAGTAATTATAATCTAAATTATTTTATTTAATACTAGCGACCCGCCCCGGCTTCGCACGGGTGCAATGCTGATACTAAATAAATAAATAATAAATAATAAATAAATAAATATAAAGTAAATGACAAAAACAGTTATTGTGGGTTATCCATAAGAGATAGACATATACCATCACGGACTTTTCTGTAGACCTTTTCAATGTGTACAATACTTAGTTCATTAATTTTGATAAAACTCGTAGGATTCAGCCTGCGTTAGCAATGTAAGCGGAAAAAATGAAATTATTTACGACAACACATTAGAAACCTCAAAAATAACAGTACTTCTCCACTATTTAATGGATGTTATTATACATATAAACCTTCCTCTTGAATCACTCTATCTATTAAAAAAAAAAACCGCATCAAAAGCGACTTTGTTTTATACTATGTAGTGATTGTACACCCTTGCCTACTAATTATTATATTAAAGTTATTTTTCCATCCAAAGGTTGCCTGGAAGATATCGCTTTTTAGCGATAAGGCCGCCCATTGTACATTATGTTTCCTTCGAGTTGTTGTATTTTGTTTCCCTGTGTGTGCAATAAAGTGATTTGTATTGTATTATTCACCTCAATCATTATTCATTGTTAATAACCTAAATTATTATATATATGATATTGATATAATTATGATAATGAGGTATTAATAATGTAATTTCCACAGTTGTGCCGACTTGCAAGACCTCTCAACCACTGGTCCTCAGAGCTGCTCGGGGAGAGATGGTGGAGATAGAGTGCGATCTCTACGCTAACCCGATGGTAAGAATAATTATTTTTAATTGCAATTTATGTTTGCTACAATGGAAGTCGTTTGTAGCAAACATCCAACATTAGACGAGAAATCACGGAACGCATAGTAAGCTAATTATAATAATAAAATTCCAATCCGGTACCTAACACGCACTTGGCTTAGGCCCGTGCATGTAAGAAAACAGGCTTTAAACCGAGATAACGAAACGTTAAGTAATAATAAAGCCTTTATTAATTTCAAACTATTTTCTAATTTTATATATTTATATGCAAATTAAAGTACTCATGTACATAATACCGTGTGATAAAATAATCTATATAAATAAAAATGAATTGTTGTTCGTTAGTCTGATTAAAACTCGAGAACGGCTGAACGGATTTATCTTATCATAACGTTGAAATGTCTTGAAATGTTGGTGGAGGTCTAGGGAAAGTTTAAAAGGCGAGAAAAATTCAAATAATTGCCGGGTTTTTTTTTAATAAAAACCCGTGCGAAGCCGGGGCGGGCCACTAGTCTATACTAATATTATAAAGAGGAAAGGTTTGATTTTTTGTTTGTTTGTTTGTCTCGAATAGGCTCTGAAACTACTGCACCGATTTAAAAAATCCTTTCACCATTCGAAAGCTACACTATCCCTGAGTGACATAGGCTATATTTAGTTTTCAAAAAAAAATGATTCCTTATCAAACCTCAAATAATGTAACCCAAGGTGAAAAAAAACCTAAAAACTTTCTTTAATCGCGAATGCTGCGAAAACTATTGAATATATATAACAAAGTGATGTATTACAATTTTGTAGAACTTATCATTATCTACAAAAAACGTCGTAACATCATATCTCTTACTATTATAGTTTTGTGATAATAAGCGTTTTTTTTATATTAAAAGAAATAATTAAAATACCACTACTTGAAAAGGCTCTATATTTGTACCTCGGTATTAATCCTTAACAATACCTTATTATAAAATTTTTATGTCAAAATGTTAGTTACCGTACTCCTCCGAAACGGCTTTACCGATTTTTGCCAAATTTTATATGCGTATTCAGTAGGTTTAAGAATCGGCTACTATCTATTTTTCATTTTGCAAAACAACGTTTGCTGGGGTCAGCTAGTATGAAATAAATTTTATTGAGACGTCAGGAAGGCTGCGTTCTCTGTGGTTTTATTGAAACCCTGATGAGCATTAAAATCTTTAAAATATTGTATGAAAATAACCAAAATAACATAACATAGCATAAATATTGACAACGAATGTATCATCTTTAATCTCTTGCATCATGTAACTATAATTAAGTTTATGCTAGGATAAGGTTTAGCATTAGAAAATAGGTAGGTATCTATATGTTAAAACCACCGTCCACAACGTTTTGTAATTTGTCTCTCCATCCACGGTTGTGTGGAAGAAATTACTTTGAGTAATATTATTGTTTCGTTTCTTTGTTCAACAAAATAGCTGAAATTTAATGTGAAAAAATAACGGAAACAACCCAGTCAGTTAATAGTCCAGTATAGTTTTCCAATCAGTTGTTTCCGTGATCATGACGCTTGCAACAGTTTCGAAATATCGGAAAACTCAAAAACCGTCAAATCAACGGGTATCACGCCAATACCCGTTATAAGTCATAACATTGTTAAAAGCCATGATAATTTAAAAAGTGATATTGTGAAATAATATCTTTTGTGTATATCTATTTAAAAACATAGCTTGGTCACGGTTTTTCGTTTCGTTTTAAAATTCATAATAAGCGTTACCACAGTTCAAACAGCTTTAAATGTTACAGTTGTTTGTTTTTTTCTTTTTATAACCAGAACCGTTTCCTCGCTACAAATTCTAGCAGGAATTTTACATAGCCCCGTATAAAATGCAAAAATTCAAAAAGGACCTTAGGTGGCCATAAAATAAAGTCGCTTTTCACTGTGAAAGAATATGATGAAATAGCTTAAAGCTTACTGTTTTTCTGCATGTTAAATATTTTAAATTCATGTGTTTGCTCGTACCAACTCTTTGAAATTTTTAACTTCATTCAATTAAATTTCGGCTATTTTGTCGAACACTAAACTCCGAGTATTATTTGCTAGGCTTTTAAAATAATATTTATTTACAGTTTTATGCATCGAACAAATTGAACGTAATATGTTGTTATGTAAAGAATTTAAATTGAATATTGGTCGGCTTTGTTAAATAAAAATAGGTTATTCTGCAAATAATAAATTTGAGGGATGGACGGATGTTCAATAGCTAATTTGCCGAATAAAGACACTTTCAACTTATTTTAAAAATAAAATATAATAACTTTCTCGTAAAAATATATAATAACTTTTCAAAAACAAAAATATGATGTGTTCGATTCACTTCGAACACCTCAGCAGCATCAGCGATTTGTCTTATGTAGGTCGCACGGTTACTACCTTGGACCAAGCGAATCTACGTAAGACAGTGCACAAGCAGCGTTCATCCGTGTCGCACTCATCAGAATCATTAGAATCGTTAATTACGTATAAGCAATAAATCTATTGTCAAGTGATTTCGGTTCTATTATTCAGCATCAAGGAAGTAGCTAGCGCGATTTCCTACATGGTCCTTCGACCGTTCGAGGATTTGTGACGCGATAACCGTAACGTATAGTTCAGTGTCGTGTCGGGAACTTCTCGGGCGTACCAGCATCCTGTGGAACTAGCTTAGCAGAGAGCTAGTTGAGCAGCCACGCAGCATCACCTGACGGGGAGCTACCCGCCTAGGACAGCAGCAGCAGTGAGCGAGCCGCTCACGACTCCAGCAGCAGTAGCAGTGGGCTAGCGCCGCAAACACAGCAGCAGCGAGCAGCAGCCAAGGCGTATCCAACAGCAGCCGTAGGCCAAGCAGCTTTCAAGTAAGAGCGTTCCAATTTCACTTAACTTACTTTAATTGAGGACGAAATGGAAGCTCTATACTTCCAACAAACCGAGTTAGCAGAGAGTATCAGGAAAATCCTTGTTAACTTTAACAAAGATAGTAGCGAGCGTAAAACGAAGGAATACGGTGTTAAGAAGTTACACCTTCTAGATTCGTATTGGAGAGAGTATAGCCATAACCACGAAAAATTGTTACCGTACGAAAGTAGAGGCCATAGGTACTTTATCGAATCCGAGTTTGAGCGTACGAACCAGTCGTATACAGCAGCGAAGACGGCTATAGTAGGGTATTTTGAAAAGATGAGCAAGAATGTCGAACTCTTAAGTAACGTTGATGAAGAAGCAGGCGGGTCATCCAGACAGCATCCGCATCCGGCGGCCTCCGGCCCGCAGGAGTTTGACAGTAAGCTAGATTTAATTTTACGTCGGCAGATGATTAATTTCAAAGCCTTCGAGCGAGCCGCAGAAAACATCGATGTGGAGTCCCTTGGGGAAAGATGGGAGTTCGAGGATGCCCTGCGAACCTTACAAACTCGCTGGGCAGTGGCGGACAACCTCCATTGGGATATCATGCTGGAGTTAGGCGAAGACGAGGCCTATGAGCGCCACTTCGACAAGCACGAGCGGACTTACAACGGCCTGAGGAAAGCCATAAATTCGAGGATGTGGTCGTTATCGTATCGCGAAAAGACTACACCTCAAATGGAAATACCCGTTTTCTCAGGCAGCTTTCAGGATTGGGTATCATTTAAAGACCTCTTTGGTGAAGCGATCCACAGCAATCCGTCGCTATCAAATGCTCAAAAAATGCAATTCCTTAAAAGTAAGGTCAAAGGAGAGGCAGAGCGTTTGATACAGCATCTCTCTATAAGCACGGACAACTACCAGGCGTGTTGGGATATTTTAAATAATAGATACAATAATAGAAGGCACATCTTTACGTCACACGTAAGCTCTTTTTATAATCTTGCGAACATTCAGCAGCAATCATTTTCGGAGATTAAGCAACTTCATGACGTAACACTTGAAAGCCTTCATGCGATTAAAAATCTCGGCGTCGACACAACATCATGGGATCCCTTACTCGTTTACATTTTATCTCAAAAACTAGATAGTGAGTCTTATTCTGAGTATATAAAGTCGCTTAAGAATTCTCGGGAGCTACCGGTACTTAAAGATTTCTTGAACTTTTTAGAGAATAAGTTTACTGTTCTAGAGGCATCCCGTCGACGTCAAAATATATCGCTAAAGCCATCATCATCATTTCAGCAGCAAACAACAAGTAAAAATCGTACATTTAATAAACCTTACAGCGAAGGTAAAGTGTACACAAACCAAGACATTGCGAAATCAATGCATATTACTCAGTCAGTAGGTAAATGCCCTCATTGCAATTCAGGTCATCGCCTTATCAATTGCAATAAATTTATCAAATCGGATGACGAGCATAAAATTGAAATTCTTAGTAAATTTAACTATTGCGTTAATTGCATTTATGATCACCACGGCGCCAAATGCTACTCAGCAAAACGATGTCATAAGTGTAACGACAATCATCATACTACCTTGCATGATTATTTTGCAAATTTATCATCAGCATCATCATCTCGGCAAAATATTCATCAAGCTATTAATAACTATGAGCAGGGTAATAGCAATGTAATCACAATGCGTCTAGACTGCATACGTGATAAAGTTAGGTTGCCCATAAAACCGGACAAAGCAAAGAAATTGGGCGCTTCTAAATCTATAGGTATAGCTCAAATTAAAGATCTAAAACGTCAGTTAAATAAGGAAATTAATTTAAGTTTACTGATGAAGTTTATAAGCGAATATAAGCAGCGTAAGTATTTGAAGTTAGCGACTTCAAACGGGAGCGAAGAGGCGAAAACAAAATGTTTATTTCCTCATCATGCGGAGCGGAGGAAAGACTCGGGTACAAACCTAGGTACGAGCAGTCTCCAACGCACCCGCCGCAACTTAGCAGCTAATTTAACAGCAGATAGGTATGTAGGTACTAAGAAACGTTTAAAATTACAAATGTAGTTATCTTAAATGTTTTTAATAAGTATCATTAGTAAAAGCTTTCATAGTCATATGTTTAAAAATTGAGCATACGTGTGACAAGTAAACAAATAAAGCCATTGAAACATGATGTTACTTTACTACAAGTGAAACATGGTTATACGAGCCACAGTATCACAATCAGCTGTTACCGAGTGAATCAGTATAAACATTGACAAGCATGTGAAACTCGAGTCCGCCGAGTCAGCAAGGTCGGGCTCAGTCAACTCGATAAACAAAGCACAACAAGGGGCAACGACGTCATCATATACTACTATCAGCAGGTGAGTACGCTCAATCTTAAATCCGATATAGTACTGGCCAATATAGCTCCAATACAACATCATAGTCTAAACTTTTCTATACCGCCTCCGGAATCTAGAGAAGATAAATATCACCTCAATACGTCGCTACAACAACTCGGTGACCAGATAAGCGAAATGAAAGCAGCAGCTCAATAAGAGGTGACCCTAAGTACACACGTACAAATTCACCTCAATACCTCGCTACAGCAACTCAGTGACCAGATCAGCGCTATAAAGAAGCAGAACCTAAGTACACACGATGTACACCAGTCCGCCGTTTCGTACGGCTTAATAGCAGCAGCCTTAGCGGCGTTCCTGTGGTTCTTGTGGAGACGGTGCCGCACAGCAGCACGTGAGCCGCGCACGGCGTCGCCCGCGCCCCCGGACGCGGCCCCGCAGCATCCGTCGCAGCCGCAGGAGTCCCCACCGGCGACCGTTATCAGTGCGAGTGTTAGTGCGCGTAAACAACACGATAGTGATCGTCCGGGGATCCAGTATACGTCAACCTCGCCCTTTATTAAGGGACAATCAGTTTTTAGTTTACATAGGAACTAGTTTAGTGAACTATCATCGATCAGCATCATTCGGAATCCTAGAATAAATCATTACAAAATTGTTCTAACTCTCATATAGCATAAGCAATGAACTTGTTCCACCCTTGTAAAACTAACCCAAAAAACTGTTGCACCTCATTTCATCCCATCCCGGATTCTGCCCTCGGGAGCATGTTCGATTCACTTCGAACACCTCAGCAGCATCAGCGATTTGTCTTATGTAGGTCGCACGGTTACTACCTTGGACCAAGCGAATCTACGTAAGACAGTGCACAAGCAGCGTTCATCCGTGTCGCACTCATCAGAATCATTAGAATCGTTAATTACGTATAAGCAATAAATCTATTGTCAAGTGATTTCAGTTCTATTATTCAGCATCAAGGAAGTAGCTAGCGCGATTTCCTACATGATGTTTGATGAAACATGAAGTGATATGCACATTATTTGTTAGTGGATTTGGAAATTATTTCTAAGACGAATAATAACTAAAATTGTACTATTTTTTTTTAAGAAATTGGCTTGAATAACAAATTTTATTTATATTTCATTCAGTTTGTTTTAAATATTATCTTTTTGAATTTATTCATTTCAATTTCTATGATCTTTTCATTTTATTTTATCTTTTTATATGATTTTCATTTGTTATTAATTATTAGGTCCTTACATATGAAATTGGCGTTTTGTATGGGAGGAACAAAAAGTCGAATATTTTTTAATATAATATATTTAATTAATCAAAGTATGAACCATTATTTTCTATGCACTTTTGCCATCTTATAGGTAGTTCATTGATCCCTTTACTAAACAAACCAGTCGGACGGGAATCAATAAAATCTTTGAAGGCGATTTGGACTGCCCCATCGGAGTTGAATTTTTTCCCTTGCAAGAAGTTATCCAAATTTCGAAAAAAATTGTAATCTGTTGGAGCAAGGTCCGGGGAGTACGGAGGATGTCTTAGACTTTCCAATTGAAGCTCTTCTAATTTAGTAGCCGTCTGTTGCCCAGTGTGTGGTCTAGCGTTGTCGTGAAGCAGCAGTGGCGTGGAGCGATTGACCAGCCTAGGTTGTTTAGCCGCTAGCTTTTCCATCATGGTTTGCAATTGCTGACAATAGACATCAGCCGTAATAGTCTGGCCAGATTTGAGAAAACTGTAATGAACAATACCGGCACTAGTCCACCAAACGCTTACAAGTAACTTTTTTGGGGTTAATTTTCGCTTGGGGCAGGATTTGGCTGGCTGGCCAGGATCCAACCATTGCGCTGAGCGCTTCCGATTATCGTAAAGAACCCATTTTTCATCACAGGTAATGATTCGGTTTAAAATACCTTCATTATTGTGCCGGTTTAGTAATGTAACGCAGCAGTCGACGCGCGTTTGCCGGTTTGCTTCAGTCAATTCGTGAGGTACCCACCTTTCAAGCTTTTTAATCTTCCCAATTTGCTTCAAGTGAATTAAAACAGTTTTATCACTAACACCGCAGCCTGCAGCTAACTCGGACGTGGTTTGCGATGGATCCGCTTCCACAATAGCCTTCAACTCTTCATTATCAACTTGAGTCTCAGGCCGTCCACGGGGCTTGTTCTGCAAGTCGAAATTTCCAGAACGAAAACGTTGGAACCAAAAACGAACTGTGTTTTCTTTTGCAACACGACCGCCATACACATCATTCACCCTTCGAGTTGTTTCCGCAGCACTAGTGCCACGGCGGAACTCGTACTCGTAAATAATGCGATATTTTAAGTTTTCCATTTTGTAAAATGAGTGACGCAAACAGAAAAAAAACAGAAGAAAAAAAACAAATGAATGACGATCATCGAAGCACAAATACATGAGTCTATAGCTGTACAAATTTGAATTTGGAATTCCTTACCAAAGAGGAGAAATTTGTGATTAAAGTGGCCAGTACGAAAAACGCCAATTTCATATGTAAGGACCTAATATATCTTATTCATTTATTAATTTTAATTATTAATAAAAGTTTCATAATACATATTATAATAAAACATTCTGAAACCCCTTAGGGGGTTGTTTAGAATGAAAAGTTACCAATAACTTAGGTAGGTATAATAAAATACCAAAAAATAAAGATGAAATAATTATTAAAATACATAAAAAAAAACAAATTATGGTAGCTTACTAACCCTTACTTAGAATCTATTTCGCTTTCCAAGCGCAAACAAGTCGATAACACAACATGCTTTGCCACCGTCATCTAATTGATTCTTAATGAATATCTTCATATTCGTATTTCAATAATTTCTAATAAATAATCAAGTTTATCAGATGTCTTGAACCCTTAACACAAGAGCTTAGAGCTTACCACGTAACGGGGCTAGATGTTGTTGTATGGATTATCTAGCAATTATTATTTATTTTTATTTAAGTCAACCAATGCGTAAACAGCAATAAATGAATTGATTATTAAAATTTTAGTATAGTTAGTTAGCCATGCCGTCATGCAAGTCGTTAAACGGATCACGTTATCAGTGGATAATTCAATTACAACGAATTATACATGTGCAAAAAATCCACTGCAATATACTGTTTAATTAATACTGTAATTTTTTTTGTTTTATCGTGGAAACTCTAGCTTTCCCAGAATCATTCAAATCGATTAAAATTAACTCGTTCGCAGCATTGCCATTGCTTAATTACTTCGTGGAATTTCATTAAAGCTTTCATTTAGTGTGCAACTAGCTGCCCGCCCGCAGCTTTGCCCGTAATAATAAATTTTCCCGCGGTGGAAAGAAGGTTTTTTCCCTTACCGGGAAAATAGCTATTTCCATGCCAAATTTGCCTCAAATCGCATGTATTTTCCCGCGACAAGTGGTATTATACCGCGGTTAAAAGTATGTGTTAATGTAGTATGTAAGCTGCAGTATTATTAAGTTCCATCAAATCTACAATACGCGTGATGTAACGTTTTCGGGGGTTTGTACTAAATGTGTATAATTAAATGAAATAGGTAGTGTACATTATAGTATTAATAGTATTAATAATGTAGAATCCCGTCGGACAAGCTAAATCGCCCGTGTTCGGCCCGTTATACAAAACTTGGCCGTAACAAAGACATTGTAGTGGGTAACACCACCTGCGGTCGTGTGGTAAAACTCCCCCCGCGATACCGGGAGTGAGAAAAAAACGTTCGCGCGGCCGCCATCACTAGCCGCTCGCGCTCGCTACACGGAAACTATATTTTAATTAGAACTTTAGTTATTAATGTGTCCAAAACCTGTGCTTTTTTATGTTAGATACTAAGCTCTCATTTGACCACAATCTTACCTGACAATTTACGACAGATAAAGACTAGATAGATAAAGACTTACTTGACAGAAAAAAGTCACAAACACTGATGTAAAGTGACGATTCGGTCTAAGATGGGGCTTGAAGACCTAGAAGGTAGATGGCTTCTCCGGGCCACATTACGAGACACGAATAATCGCTTCACGCACTGGCCGAGCCCGGGGGGTGACAAGCCAAGCCTACCACCAGAAACTGTTCTTAGCACCACCCGGAGGTCACGTGTAAGGATTCAGAGGGTTGTCACTTACGGACGTGAACAGAAAAAAACCTCCAAGCCTTTTTACAGTTATGTTTCTATTCGTATTCTATAACTTTTCTACAAAACTTTACGTGTTTTTTATATATTAAATCGGTGTTGTGTGTGAAAACGGTATTTGGTTTGATCTACCTACGAATAGCTAGCGTACCGAGCAAAAAACACACACAGATTACAATATATATGAATGTAATGTGCTGTCTACAGAAATATTTTGAGTGCCAAGTGTGGTTAAGTACACGTACTTAATGAGGTCATATTTTTGTTATGTATTTCTGAATGACAATTTCATTTCGAATAAAACTTTATTTATTCACAATATATATTTATGAGTTTTCGGTAATTTCTACCACACGATATAGACAAAACATTTCATGAATAACAGAGTACCGCCGATGTTTCCAACTCCAGTAGATATTCATATGATTTACTTTTCTTGCAAAACATATTGTACGAGCGCTAGGGGTTCCAACTGTACGGAACGAACGACGACTACGAATTTTTTGTCCGAAATTTATATACCTACCAAAAATATAAAGACAAAGTCAAATCTTTTATTTCTCTAGAAGAACAGGTCAACTTAAAATAAAATAGTAAAAATATTTTTATTTTTAAGTTAATTTTATTTGAAAATAGTTTTGAATAGTTTATTTGGTATTTATTTAATTTTCCTTTTATATCTTCTTTACGCCACTGTCTACTATGTCGTTCTATTTCTTTCCTGTCCATCCAAAGGTTGCCTGGAAGAGATCGCTCACAGCGATAAGGCCGCCCTTTGTACTCCAATGTATTGTCTTGTTATTGTTTGCAGTTTGTATTTTATTTGTGGTGTACAATAAAGAGTTATCTATCTATCTAAAATTTATATTTAAAATATCAAGGATTGACATTGTCTTGACAGTTCGCTTAAATGTTTTACACTGGGTTGAGAAGCGAATAGAACAACACAGCTTTATCAGTTTGTACAATATTGTAGGTGTTATAATACTGCAAGATATTATCCTACTAATATTATATACGGGAAAGTTAGTGAGGATGTGAGTGTGTTTGTTGTCTTTTCACGCAAAAACTACATTATGTTTTTGATACAATGATTTTGATGAAACTTCACAATTATAATATTCGAAATTTATGACGAAGAAATTAAGACGGAGTAACGTTCTTTTCACTTGCAACTACACTTTGCTAGTACGAGGCTAAAGAGTAGAAGAAATTGAAGCTATAACGTAGTGGCGAGGTTGGTTTAGCGATCAGAACGTCCATGCGTTTTTTTTTATTATTATTGATAAGCTTTCATTTGACCACAATCTCACCTGATGTAAAGTGCGTATAATGGAAGGCGTGGATTCGAGTCCCGCATCTCGCTGGTAAGGAATTAATTTATTTTTTTATTCTTTAAGTGGGGTTTATCTCTTTGTAAAAACATAAAAGGCTTCACAATCATGTAACTTACATATCAGAATAGGCTACAATGACTACTTTTATACTACCTACTGTGTGAATCGTCCGTAATATTTAAGTTTACAATATTTTAGTAAATTAAAACATGCAGCCCAAAAATTAAAAATGAAGGCTAGGACCAGCAAGTGGATATTTGGTGGATGCATCATCATTATCATCACCACCCTATTAACGTTCCCACTGCTGGGACACAGGGACTTCTCTCTTGACGAGAGAGATTAGGCCTTAATTCACCACGCTGGCCAAGGGCAGGTTGGTGAATGTCACGTGTCCTTCAAACTCTCTTTAAAGTTCTCAGAACATGCCGGTTTCCTCACGATGTTGCCTTCACCGTTGAAGCACGTGTTTTAAAGCGCACATAAATTTTTAAAGAAGAAAAATCAAGAGATGCTTGGCAAGGTTTGAACTCATGACCTTCGGAATGAAAATCGAGTGTGCTCCCACCAAGCCAACACGGCTTCACGGCGGTGGATGCATATTTTTAAAATATTTGGTCATATTTGAGGGAGACCTATGTCAAACAGTGGCCATCCTACGGTTGATATGATGAGGACAATTTCGTTACCAAAATCGTGACGCTGACTAAATACAGGAATACAGTATATTTGATAAAAAAATCTTTTCGCGGTATTTAAATTTCGGAATAACTCTGAACAGTGTGTCCTTCCAAGACCATAAATAAAATTTTTGTTTTTATTTTCCCGTTTCTCTGTTTTATCCCCGTACATTTTTTACCTTTTTATATTAGTTTAAACACAGTTAATGTTTGGACGCTTTTAAAGATATTTCTGTGCGGAGCAGTAAAAAATTCTCATGTTATCTACCTAATAATTTATGTTTTAATAGCAGAAAATACTGTTATTTGTTGCCATGGAAACACTGTATTTATCTGTCTATCCATACTAATATTATAAATGCGAAAGTAACTCTGTCAGTCTTTTTGTCTGTTCCTTTTTCACGCAAAAAGTACTAAACCAATTTTAATGAAGTTTGGTACACAGGTACTGTCTTTTTGTCACAGTTTCTCAAGAACCTAAGACATCGGAACCCTTTTAACCAATCTTTAAATGGACATCTTCAAATAGAAACGAACAGTGATTCAATACAAATGTACATTATCGGTTATCAATCAAAACAGTATGTTATAAATATAACTGTGTTGCAATTGTAACGAGTCGAGTAATACGGTAATGTTTTGTAACCAGTAAAAGCTTTTTGCGCAATAGTTCGCCATTTTCCGTGATCGAACATTTCCGGCGTATTTCAGTAAGTGGATCATGTTTTATTAAAAACTAGCAGCACCCGTCGGCGCTACTCGCGTTATTATAGATTTCCCTGCGATAATATAGAGATAGATAGAGATTTGACAACTTTTAATTACGCGGTAAAGAATAGCATACTTTAATAGTAATTCTTCTAACGATACAACACATGCTCTAACGGTGAAGACAAACGTTGTGCGGAAACCAGCATGGTTAGAGAACTTTGAAGAGTTTGATGTACATGTGATATTCACCGACCCGCTCTTGCCAGCTTGGTGAATTGAGGCCTAATCTCTCTCGTCAAGGAAGAAGTCCCTGTGTACCAGTGGGAACTTGAATAGGGTTACTTATTATATGGTATGTGCGAAGACTAGTCCCGTTATACTCGTAAGTGTTCGGACAATCACGTATTTTTTTAACCCCCGACCAATAATGAGGGTGTTATAAGTTTGACGTGTCTGTCTGTGCGACATCATAGCTTCCGAACGGATGGAATGATTTCAATTTAGTTTTTAGACATGTTTCATCGGTTGTGCCGTTTAAAAGTTATGGGGGTGAGAGTGGGGAAGGAAAACCAAAAATCTGCAAATATACTCGAGTGGGGTATCAAATGAAAGCGCATCGCATGCACATTACTAAATATTATGGTGTTTTACTTTTAACGAAATTAAGGCATTGGAATCGGGGGTTTTTCTTAAATTTTATAATTAGACTTATATTAATTTTAATGTTTCTTTAAGGTAAGCTTTTTTAAAGCATTGGTTTATTATTATACTCGTAATAAGTAATAGTCCCGGCTTTGCTCGGATGCGGAAACCTTCCTCCTCAATTACTCTACTTATTGCAGAAAACCGCTTAAGATCCATGCGTTCAGTACTTTATATGTGTATCCCGAATATAAAGACAGAAAGAAAACCCATTGGCTTTAATTTATAATATGTATAGACTAGGTACCAAAGTAATATTCCTTAGAGAGTAAAATTTTCTAAGAAGTAATAGTATTATTTTCGAAGAAACTCACAAATATCAGCTACTTTTACACGTATCCAATTAAATATATATTTAATGGGACATTTTCCAAGTAAAAACCTCTTATTAATTCGTTACCAACCAGCTATTAGACACTCCTACTACAAAAACATTTACGCTCTTACCAAAAAAAAATATAATAACTGCTTAGACACGTGTTTAACAGTTGTTTAAAAATATTGTTGGATCAATTTTGAAAACAACCGTGTGTGAAGAAGTGTTATGTTGAAAAGAAGTGTTTATGTTTTAGTGGCAAGGTGGTTAAATTTTACGCTAAAAGAAAATTTTCTCTCTTTTGCCTATATTATGCCTCGTTCTGCGTTTATTATGTGTATTTTGTATTGAAACTTATAAATATTATAACTCACTCTATTTATTTAAAAACTAATTAATATTTTAGAAATAAAAATATAAATGTTTCCCTTGCGTAATAATAATAATTTTGTACAATAGATGATAAAAAAAATATTATATTAACTACTGTATAAAATATATATCATAACCTGCTTTTTTCGTTGAGTCGGTTAACAATAGTGAATCGCCGGCCGCGAAGCTAGCCTAGGTTTCAGGGGCCGCTGACTAGGGCTGCAGAGAGAGGAACTTACGAGAAGGAAGATACACGCCGAGTCCAGGAGTACTGCCTTCTAAATCTGTACCTTGATTTATTTATTTATTTAAAGATCTTAGGAAACCTTACAGCTAATACATTAAGGTAGTAAAAACAAATATCTGCACATAAGTGTGCACACTTAAGGTAAATTAAAAGTTTTCACTTATAGAAAATAAATAAGTAGTATACAACAAAAAGAATATGAACAACATACCTACATTACATAACATAAAATATATATTATACAAACAGAACAAAAATATTGGATAACTATGTATGGAAAAACTTATCACTAAGAACTTTTTTAAGCCTACTGATATTTTGAAAATATCAATGTCAACATCTGCACTAACCAAGGAATAACCAAACTAAATAAGTTTCTTGCACGAATGAAAAATGCATTCTGATCCAGCTAATATTATTATATGTAATTCAATAAGTAGTGTTAGTGTTAGTTTGTAGTGTCCATTTATAACTTTTTATGTGTATGAATATTTATATTTATATCTTGTCTGCAGACAAACTTATCCTGTATACTGTATCTTATATCCACCTTTGTTCACAGGAACAGATGAGCTACCACTGGTGGTTCAACAGTTCAGCTCACAGCAAACACGAACTTACTACCTCTCCTCTGAACACTGCTGTTAACACTCCTAGTAAGTATAGTGAAGCATAATTAGTGATTCTATTTAGAACCCGAACTCACTATCTCTCCTCTGAACACTGCTGTTAACACTCCTAGTAAGTATAGTGAAGTATAATTAGTGATTCTATTTAGACTTATAACGGGATATTTACAATGATTGATTGTCTTTTTGATCTAAATAGTATTGATAACCCTGATAGTTTCAAAAGTTATATAATTAGTGATAGTCTATTTTTGAGATAGAGATACCCTTAGTTTTACCAGCTCCGAGTAAAATAAGACAAAGGTTATTTCAGTAACATAATCCATACATTTCAAATGAATACTTCGAACACCCTCTACTACAATACAATACAAAATCATTTATTCATAATTAAATACATATAAACACATGCAGAGAAATAGTGATGATTAATAAATGAACGATTACAGAATATTTAAATGTACCTATCTAGTTCCAAAAAGGTCCCCAACTCAGCATAATGCGGTCTGTGAAGCCTGCGCTGGTCTTCCGTTGAACCTCCGAAGTGCTAGCAGTCAAGTTAGGTTGACACAAATGAAAACTAATATAAAAATATAAAATAGATAAACTATAAAAATAAAATAGATATACCTGTGTTAGAGGGTTCCTAAAGGTTTAGAAGCCAATGGTTAAAATATGGAGCTATTTCGTTCACTCACATGTGACAAAGCGAGATAGTTTTTGACGTAACTAACCATTGCTTAGGTAACACTGATTTTGTCGAAAAAGCCCTAAAAATAAAATAAAGAAACAATTGTTATCAGATTTCTCGATCGGATAAGTGCAAAGAAATTTTTACCTTGGTATGATAGCATGATAGTCTAATATCACAAAATTATGATTTATTATAAGATGAGCAAAAACAAATCTTATAGAAATGAAGAGATTTTTTTTTAAATAGAGGAGAACTTAATTGTGTCCTTGCCTTGCGTAGGTCTTAAAAATAATTAGAGTCGACGAAGACTATTTTACGACAAAGTGATCCGTTAGGAAAATATTTGACTTTGATAACACTTTTGTAAATTTGTTGTTACTGCTTAAACTTTAATGATATTAAATTTTAATGATTTTTATTACGTGATAAACCTCATTTTGCAAGTGAAACTATTTTTATATTTTATGCAGAAAAAGATTCAGACACATCCGTAACCTTCGTGCGCATAGGATTCGCACCTACATCTCCGGGATAGCGCCCCGGCGCGCTTCCAATTACACCAACGCGCCATTACATTTTTTAATAATATTTTTTGCAAAAGAAAGTTTTCTGGTTATTTTCTTTTAATTTATATCTAACATTTTCGTAATAGGTTGCGCTCACGGGAAGAGATGGCAGCATAATTATTCATCCATTCTTTGTTGATCGCGGCTCAAGTTGTACTCAATAATTATTTCATGTTAAACTAAAAATCGGTTGTTTTTTGTTATAAGCTAGATAGATAGATGAAGCGTTTATTTGTAACTCTAATCGCATACATACAATAATCGGGCAAAAACAAAAGGATACATTATTAACTTAAGATTACATATAGGTTAACATGATTAGCGCATGTGTGAGTAAAACAAAAAGCTCAGTGCAAAGTTGCTCATGGAGCAAAGACTGTTTAAAATCATAAATCTGCTTGTTAAATTATAAATTGGAACTTGCGAGGTCTATAGCTCACAAAGTTACTAGTTCTAACAGGGCGGGGGGCTGCCTTAAATCTAAGCTATATGCGTATAAAACTTATTTGCGCTATTTTAGTCCCATAACTCCTCGCCTCTCATGAAAAATCTGCTTCCATCCTTCATGCCATATTTAACTAGACATGAACTGCTGAATTTATATGATGAATTCAATGTTCTTGCAGGTACCTACTTATACTTGGTGAATACATCGTCTGATTACGGTTGGGTACAGTGCTCGGGGTCCAACACCGTGGGAAGACAGACGAAGCCGTGTTTGTTCCATATACTACCAGCTGGTAAGTATATAAACACTATTTTATACCTATATAAATAAAATAAATCGATTCCAATGCCTTCATTTCCTTAAAAGTAAAACACCATAATATTTTGTAATGTGCACGCAAAGCTCTTTCATTTGATACCCCACTCGAGTATATTTGCAGATTTTCGGTTTTCCTTCCCCACTCTAACCCCCATAACTTTTAAACGGCACAAACGATTTTCATGAAACATATTTAAGAAAACTCACGCCAGACTCACCATGCATACAAAAAAAAAACTGAATTAAAATCGCTACATCCGTTCGGGAGCTATGATGTCCCAGACAGACAGACAGAAAGACAGACACGTCAAACTTATAACACCCCTCATTTTTGGTCGGAGGTTAAAAAGTCTTTCAAAAGCTTAAGCTTCGGCCAAACCGGCGCGAGCAAAGCGACTGCGCAGCGGTAGACGCGCGCGATGGTCGCTACCCATACAGTACTATGGCTCTTTGCACACGTATGCGACGACAAAACGAGACATTTTCAGGCAAAAAGGTTAGGCCAAAGCGTTATCAAGATACAAAATCATTTATTTCCATTGTTTTGTTTTACAAATCTTACTACTTATAGTCTGTAATTTTATTGGTTAAAAGAAACAACAAACTCATAATACAAAATAGGGGGCAATTTTATGTTACGAACAGAAAACATAAAAAAAATAACTATAAGCTAAATTTTTTATTAAAATATTGACTTCTATACTTGCTAAGCAGTGGGTGAAATTCCACCTAACCCTCTGATATGTTGATTTTGATCACTTACTTTTGATGTTGACTGTACGTAAATTATGTAGGCCCGCATAAACTTTGCAGTCATACAATTTATGCTTTCAAAACTGTTGAATCACATCTATCTATTTCTGAAACTGAAAACAAAAATAGTATACCTACAGGCCCGATTTCACCATTCGCTATAAACGCGATCAGATAAACTCGTTAACGCTTAACTGAGATCGAATTGAACAATGGTTGAACTTGATTGAATAAGCTCGATTTGTAGAATAAAATTGTGAAACTGGGGCTTATAGTTTTAAAGACCGAAGCGACTTCACTTTACTCGTATAGGTACGTGAATTGTTCACCAATATTTACGTTGATGAAAAAAATAATAATGTAAAAATGTTTATTTAACAGAAAAATTACAGTACAACCAGGGACCAACCAGTGATCTCCTTCACTAGACAAAGCCTGTATCGTGGAGATCAATATTGAAATTATCAGATCAGATATTGCGGGCTAACCAAACTTAACTTAAAACGTTGTATACAATTAATTTATAGACAAACATTAACCTCCGTATTTATAATAAAACAATTCTCTTAAATATTAGAAATATATGAGATAAATAGAAATCTAAATAAAAACATTATTCATAAACCTAATTTATTGCCAACTCGGTCCAATAAATGCAATTCAAGCTCTGCTTTTGTTTGGAATGGTGAATAAACTACTTTATATTTTACAGACAAACCATCAGCTCTGAAAGCGTGCGAGATCACCAACGTGACTTATGACTCTTTGACTCTGAACTGCACTCCGGGACATGATGGCGGGATTCGACAATCTTTTCTTCTGCAGGTGAAGAATACCATTAAAGTTGAAGCTAATTAATCGAAGTACTCCATTTACAGCACCCAGCTTAATCGCACCTGCACGAATCGAACCTGGACCTCGTCCATTTACAGCACCTGTCAATATTTACGACACAACAACCTCGACGTAGAAGTTACATTTGACAATAGGATTAATTATCCCTGTGAAACAATTTGGGCAAATGGATCAATCAAAATCCGTTCGAGGAGTAATAGTTTTGGCGTCATTTTAATTGATTTTAATGTTATTTTGGGAATCTCTGGGCTAAATTTAGAATATTTTTGTGTTAGCTACTTGTATGTAGCTATTAAAAAGTTAAGCCAAATTAGCTAGTAAGCTAACTTGGGGGAACCAATGATGTCGCTACAAAAAGTAACTTAAATTACTCTTTATTGCATAGGCCGAAAAAGTCCCAACAAAATTGCCCATTTGTTTCAGCTTAAAACAGTACTAAAGCCAACTATGCGTTTTATTCTACAAAATAGTTCAATGTAAGATTTGATATCAAACACTTTGTTCCCAGATATTCGATATGTCCACCGGCTTGCTTCTCCGGAACGTCTCCAACGAAGACCCTGAGTTCTCCGTGTCAGGACTTTCAGCCACCAATGCTTTGGGAGTATCAGTGCGTGCGTTCAACAGGAAGGGGGCCAGTGAACCTATTACTATTACCTGCAGCCTGTTGAAATATCCTCAACGACATACCGGTGAGTCAACTAGCCCTGAGCTCATGACAGAACTTGCCACCAAAACGTTGGGAGTATCAGTGCGTACGTTCAACAGGGAGGGGTCAAGTGTTTGTATGTTCTGCAAGCACTTTTCTGCTTGGTCTGAGTGTTTAATATGTTTAATAAAAATGTATATATGTATGTCTATAAAATTAAGTATCAATGTCTAGTACCCGTAACACAAGCTTAGAGCATTACCACGGGGCTAAATATTGTTGTGTGGATTGTCCGGAGATATTTATTTTTATTTATTGCTGGTCTCAATCCCCCAGTCTCACATACTCCTCGTTTTTAGCAAAATTTGAAGTTTGTCGCCGAATTGCCAAGTGTGAATCTATTCATAGCGACAATTATACAATTTCCTCGAAACTAAAACTCATGCTATTTCCGTTATTACGCGAGCAATTTATATTCTAAAAGTTCAGAAAAGCATAGTTGGAATTCACAGCCAGCAGGAAACATTTTTCAATGCTATTTTGGGTTAAAATCCTTTGTCAATCAACTTAATTCTTGCGACGAAAGAGCAGCGTTGATTGGTAGCCTACCAATCAACGGATTTCGAGAGCAAGAGGCCTTTTTGATTCGAAACATCAATGGAGAGTAGCTGCAAACTTCACAGTAGAATTTCACCAATTTTAACAAGTTTTTGATATTGTTGGCGGCAGCCAATGGTTATGGATCCGATAGAAGTGAAAACTAAATATAAGGCAATGGAAGAAAACAATTAAGGAAACGTTAATATTTTAGGTTCACCCACAAATACTCTTCGACTAGAAATTTGGCAATTTCATACCTTGTAATATGCAATAAGACAATATTCAGACAAAAGCATTCGAATATTATTGGATGTCCATACAATAATTTGATTTATTGCTGAATTTAACAAAAGGCTGTAATGCCAAGCAAAATACAAAAATGAATCTTTCAGTGTCGGTGTTCATTCACATCCGGTGCATACGCAGTCGCCGGGGGGTTATTCTCCAATTACGGCAATTATTTAATTTTAATAAATATAAATATATATGCAATTAGTATTTCCTCGCGGTGTTTTCCGCGTTATAATGGATTTTCCCGCGGAATTATATGTTTCCGCGGTAAAAAGAATCCTTTATCGAAAAGGCGAAACGAACAAACAGACAGAGTTACTTTCGCATCTATAATATTAGTATGAATAGCATGCATTTACGTTCCTTCACGGTATTTCCGCCAAGTGCGGAACTGACCTTTATATGGAAAAAGTAAAAGTGTTGGATATTTTTACGGGCTTTTTATTAACTATTTTTACCTGCCCCGATCTCTGTCTGTAAGTAAATCTTGCATAATTTTGAATAATTAGACCAGATCTTATGGAGGAGCGAGATTATATTTTATTTTATAGATGTTGGCCGATTCTCAGACCTACTCAATATGCTCACAAAATTTCATGAGAATCGGTCAAGCCGTTTCGGAGGAGTATGGCAACGAAAACTGTGACACGAGAATTTTATATATTAGATATATATATTTTTTATTACACACCAAGACAAAATGCGTAATAGGCGAACTTATTGCTTAAAGCAACTAGCAGATATGCAGATGGCCATATTAACTATAATATTAACTGAAATAAACCCACCGAACCAGCTTTGGCTCATATTATTCGTCGCTATAAATATGTTCTCTTTGGACGTTTAAGCAACATCTTATACATTTTATAAATTAAACTCAAGCCGCGTCCATATGTTTGCTGTAAACTCGAAAGCTACTAAACAGATTTTCGTGCAGTTTTCAGCAATAGGTAGAGCAATTCAAGAGGAAGGTATAAGTGTATAATTTGTTAAGTATAAAATAAATAAATATTTCCGGACTACTCAAACAGCATCACCTAACCCCAAACTAAGCAGAGCTTGTACTATGGGTGTTAGGAGACTGATATACTACATAGATACATTTTTTTTTGTAAATACATACATATGATACATAGAAAACACCCAGACCCGAAACCAGAGATTGTAGATCGTACAAAATCTGATCCCCCGGCGGGAATCGAACCCGCAACCTCCGGCGCCTTAGGCGGACGTTCGCCCACCGAGCCACAGAGGTCGTCAAATGTGATAATTAGTTGAATTATGATAATAATTATCGAAGGAGTCGTAAAAATCTTGGCCTTACTTCGTAAGATTTGTTTATTTATTATAGGTATCCATTGTGAATTTAAGCCGTGTTGGCTTAGTGGAAGGACACTCGACTTTAATTCCGAAGGTCGTGGGTTCAAACCCCGCCACGCACCTCTGGATTTTTCTTCTTGAGAAATTTATGTGGCCTGCGTGGTGAATTAAGGCCTAATCTCTCTCGTCAAGAGAGAAGTCCCTGTGTCCCAGCAGTGGGAACGTTAATAGGGTGATGATGATGATGATGATCCATTGTGACTGACTGAGCGTTACGAATACAAAAAAAATAACGATTACCGAGTCAGCTGGTACCTAATGATATTGAATTAAGACTAATTTTCTAAAATTCTTAAAAATGTTTGTTTGTCTGTCCAGCCCAAGTGCCAGTGAAGGTGGAACTGACAACAGTGCTGATTATCATCCTGGGTGCTGTCGGGGTGATAGCTGCTATGACAGCTGTTTCTGTTGCGATATTCTGCTGTCGCTACTGCCAACGGAAGGAGAGTAAGTGGAAATTCATAATGTTTATATATTTATTAATACTTTGTGCACAAAAACAACGTATTAAAAATAATTGAAAATGACTTTAAAGCAACTGATAATTACTTAAATACATACAATCGTAATGTGGCCCGGAGAAGCCACCTTCTAGGTCTTCATGCCCCATCTTAGACCACATCGTCACTTTACATCAGGTGAGATTGTGGTCAAATGAAGACTTATCTAACACAAAAAAAAACATAAGTTATTGATTTATTGACTGTTCCCTTTATGCAGAATTGTGAACTAAACCTATTTTAGCTAAAACAACAAACATGAAGCAAAATTCGTTCTAACTTAAATAAGCATGCTAAGTATTATGAGTGGGGTATCAAATGAAAGCGCATCGCGTACACATTACTTAATATTATGGTATTTTACTTTTAAAGAGGCATAGAAATCAAGGATTTTTCTTAAATTTTAAAGTTAGGTTTATTAATATATGTAATAAGTTGAAAGCGCATTAGCGTTTTCACCAAAATTATAAGATATTCATAAGTTTTCAGTATATTTCTATATACATATATGTATTATTTATATACTTTGCAATCACAGACATACATGTCTTTAGATAACGCAAATATCACGATTTGTATTGAAACCAACCGCGCCAACTTTTGCCTGTATTATGAAGTCGAAGTGATGAGCGACAGTATCGCTTGTTCTGATATCTATCGCCCCTAACACACACAGGCAGATCAAACGTCTAATGCAAATAAGGCAATGTAAAGTAAATATTATTTTAAAAAAATTGCGGTCGTTCGGCTGCAACTATGGACGCGGTAGTCTGAAATTAGCATCGCCGCCTCGACTTTTGGTCGGGGATTTGCGTAATCTAGGAATCTAGATGTATGCCTGGGTTTGCAATTAATGTTGAAGGCATCTTTAATAACGCTTAAAACACGTGCTTTAACGGTAAAGGCAAACATCGTGAGGAAACCGGCATGTTCTGAGAACTTTAAAAGAGTTTGAAGGGCATGTGACATTCACCAACCCGCACTTGGCCAGCGTGGTGAATTAAGGCCTAATCTCTCTCGTCAAGAGAGATGTCCCTGTGTCCCAGCAGTGGGAACGTTAATAGGGTGATGATGATGACGATCTTTAATATATTTTTTCTCTTTTTTCGTAGATAAAAATGAAAAGGACAAGAGACAACAGGACGAAACTTCGAATATACCACTTACGGGCACAAAGGAGTCCGAAAGTGTCGACAGTCTTGGTAAGCTCTCAACATAATTATTTCCTTACTTCACACTATCTTTACACGCCACAGCGTTATAAAATTAAGTAAAAAATTATTAGTACACATTACCAATAAATAAAAATGAATTGTTGTTCGTTAGTCTGATTAAAACTCGAGAACGGCTGAACGGATTTATCTTATCATAGTCTTGAAATGTTCGTGGAGATCTAGGGAAGGTTTAAAAGGCGAGAAAAAATCTAATAATTGCCGGGATTTTTTTTTATAATTACCCGTGCGAAGCCGGAAGTTTTTTTTCAGCTTAATGCGCGCGCCAAATAACACGCGGAGCTACGCTGGTTTTCAAATGTTATCCATGTTATTGGATTACTCGCGGGAACAATGTATTATACCACGGTAAAAGTAGTCTATAGCCTTCATCGATCAATACGCTATCCCACACTGAAATAATTTTACAAATCGGACCAGTAGTTCCTGAGATAAGCGCGTTCAAACTAACAAATAAAATCTTTAGCTTTATAATATTAGTAAAGATTTATGTGAGGTCGGCAACAAATGTTATTTTTTCTATTTCCCGCTGTCACGTGACATTTCAACATCGCTAATGTCCAGCACATGTCAACTTTCACACATTAGTTCAGTGTCTTGTAATTGAACTTTGCGCTTGAAGCGACAATTTGTCAGTGTCGAGTTAAATAAAATTATAAAGTGAAATACTAGATGTTACTCAGTTCAACGCCATTTTGCGTACCATCCATGATTTCCTTTCCTCTGCCGACATATCCATCAACAGTTTATTTAACGCAAATCTCGTCATATGATTTTCAAATCGTCGATACTACATAACATAAGGCGGTTTTGGAAGTGGTATATTCTCTCACTCTTACCCACGTGATCATAACGCGATGCACAACTTTTTATATTATAGTCATTAGGTATTTATTAACAAAATGAGTGTTAAATACTTAAAAATGTAAGTCATCGGAAGCGAATGTATATCCCTTACACCTCATTAACTTAAAGACACTTTCCTTAATGCTTTGCTAAAGCCCAAAATGATTATCAAAGACGATTAAGCCGTTTGGAGCATTTTATTTCTTTTTATCGGCAATTAGATCAAATGTTTGCTTAATGAGCCTCTCAGGGTGAAGGGAGATTGTAATGGATTAAAAGAAAATTAATTGAGGTTTCTTTGAGGAAAATGCCTATTATAAGAGTTATGGGTATAATTATGTAAGAAAGTGAAAGAAGAAAACCATTTTATATATCCACAACGCTTGCAATAAACTAAGTGTATTGTAATGTACCTATGGTTTGAATAAATGAATTGAATTGAATTGAATTAAACATTAACGAAAAAAAACAATGTGTATTAGTGTATCGTGTGTTAACCAAAAAAAAAGTCGTCTGTATTCGAAAGTCAAAATTCTTCATTTTTTTAATTTTTATTTTTCTAATTGTCTAGTCGATAAGCGATGGATGCGATGTATAGAAATTTTTTTCAAGCAATATAAATCATGAAAGATTATTTATTGAACCCTAATAATTTGTTGATGCCAAAGATTTGTACGGATATGTTGTATACCCTCGTTCTTCCACATATCTCTGCATTTATGATTCAATCTTCTAAAGAAACCCCAAGCGGCCATTTCATAGCTCGTTGAAGCTTATTCTTATTACCTATTCGTTATATAAATTAATTTATTTATTTATAGTTTGTGTACAAAAAACAATATACAGAGGAGGACTTAAATCACGCCAAATCAAAAAAAAAAATGTGATATTTCTCTATATTAGCCTTGAACTGTTCCCTTTGTAAAAAATAATAAAATTTGTAATAAAGCTGTGTTGTTCTATTCGCTTCTCAACTCAGTATAAAACATTGAAGCGAACTGTCAAGACAATGTTATTTCCTTGATATTTGTTATTTAAGCAATTTAGTTTTATTAATTTTAAGTTGACCTGTCCATGTAGGCTATGTGCTTCTAAGGAAATAATCGTTTTGACTTTGACTTTATTTCAGATAAAAACCCAGACATCATACCGTTGGACGGTAAAATCAGCGACAGTTGCTCGAACAAGTCGTCGACGACCGATTACAGTTCGATCAGACCGCTGATCTCGAAGACACCGGACAAGTACGACATGTCGACGAACTGCGAACGGTTTTACGACCACAATATAGAACCATGCAACCAGTTTATTCAAGTCAGGCCGATGGATTATAGAAGGTACGATATATATGTGTGCATCTTGCGATCGCAGGTTTGTCGCTAGAATTGGGCACATTAGCCACATCTTCTTCTTTAGGTGCCACTTCATTACTGAAGGTTGGCAGTCAGCTCCTTAAATGCCAGTCCAATGTCGAATGTTCCGAAGCCATGACATTTTACGTCCAAAAACTCTGCGCTTTCCGGCAATTTTAACAATTAATAAATTAATAATTAGTAATTAATTTAGGCAATTAGCCACATAAGATCTAGACATTGCTAAGAAGGTCACTGTAGCCGAAATCGGCTAGGTTTATTATATATTATATATATGTGTGTGTGTGGAAATTCCTGAGTACTAAGGCCCCAGATCGACGTATGAATCATAAAGTATTTTTGTATGATTGCGGTTAAAAATAAACATATTTCTTTCTTTCTTTCTATAAAAATCGACACAGGCGTTTCTATCTAGATATACAAAGGAACATACCTCTATATACATAGACTGATAAACACATTACCACTCCTTTGCGACGCGCAGTCGGTTAACAATAGCATATCTATGCAAAAAATTATAACACTTCATTTTTATATACGACTTTCAAAATACCATTTTATTATCGCCCTGGGAGTAAAATAACTTTTTATTGCCTCACGCTAGACTCACAAGTTTTTAGTTCTTATCTCTGGGGCGCCATTGGCACTAGTAAAACTTTAAAAATCTAAATTTAAAATTCAAGAAAAACCTCCCAATCCAATTCCTTATTTTCTTAAAAGTAAAAAACCATAATATTTTGTAATGTGCACGTGATGCGCTTTCATTTGATACCACACTCGAGTATATTTGCAGATTTTCGGTTTTCCTTCCCCACTCTAACCACCATAACTTTTAAACGGCACAACCGATTTTCATGAAACATAATGTATAAGAACACTCGCGCCAGCGTCACCTTTCGTACAAAGAAAACTAAATTAAAATCGCTCCATCCGTTCGGGAGCTATGGTGTCCCAAACAGACAGACAGACACGTCAAACTTATAACATCCCTATTTTTTTGTCGGGGGTTTAAAAGCACTAAAATCTTCAATTGAAGACAATATGGAATTTTTCAAATATGCAGTTTACCTTAGAACTTTGGTAAGTCCCCTCCTTTTTAGGGTTCTGTGCCCAAAGGTAAGACGGGACCCTATTACTGACACTTCGTCATCTGTCTGTCTGTCACCAGGATGTATCTCAAGAACCGTGAATAGATAGAGGGTTGAAATTTTAAGGGATTATGTATTTCTCTTGCCGCTATAATAACAACTACTAAAAACACATAATTAATAAATGTAAAAGAGGGCTCATATTTGTATCATCATCATCATCACCCTATTAGCGTTCCCACTGCTGGGACACAGGGACTTCTCTCTTGACGAGAGTGATTAGGCCTTAATTCACCACGCTGGCCAAGCGCGGGTTGGTGAATGTCACATGTCCTTCAAACTCTTTTAAAGTTCTCAGAACATGCCGGTTTCCTCACGATGTTTGCCTTTACCATTAAAGCACGTGTTATAAAGCGCACAGAAATTTATCAAGAAGAAAAATCCAGAGGTGCGTGGCGGGGTTTGAACCCACGACCTTCGGAATGAAAGTCGAGTGTCCTCTCACTTTGCCAACACGGCTTTTTTGCATATTTGTATGTGCAAATGTAATTTTTATCGAGTTAAGCGATGCGAGGCCTGGACTTGGATGGGTGACCGCTTTGACTGCATCTTTTTGCACTCAAAAAAATTAACTTATTTTGTTTTTTTTTTATAGCAAATTGTTCATATACGGAACCGTAGATGTAGTATGAGCCTCTCTCATACATATAATTTATGTGAAAAAAAAAATGTATGCAAAGCTAACCTTAAATGTTTGCCCTCAGATACCCAGTGACGAACCTAGGTCCAAGCATACAGAGCCTAGGTCCAATGAGCAGTCTCCACGTGGCCGGCGGCCCGTCAGACTGCCACAGACAGTACGACAAAGTGTATGAGGACTGGCTAAAGTATAAGAACGCTTTGCCGCTCAACACCAGTGGTTTGGTAAGTTATTGTCGGTACAGGGTGGTCACGACCATACATACCACCTCTTCATATGGACATGTTGTTATTCGACCTCCGACGCGTTTTCTGATCCGAGGTCTCCATTGAGGACCTATTTTCCCCAACGGCCGTCACCTCTGCGTGATTAATATCAGTGGTCCTTCTCTTACGTACCTCCACATTTACCATTTTCATGTAGATACATTTCAAATATTGTTTTCTTTTATTAATACTTTAAATTACAAGCGCTGAACCCTGTACCCAACGTAAAGTATATAAACTCTAAAGCATTATTCTCATAAAGTACACTCGCGTACAGAACTGGTTCATGATTAAAATCAGAAGCGTTAAAAAGTGTAAAAAACCAGCCTTTCACCCAGAAGTGTTCTGAAATAGTAAAAATAGGTAACAAAAGTACAATCGGGCACAAAAGTGGAGCACAATATCTTCGGCTCGTACTGTAGGAGATAGAACGAGTGCTTACCCGTTCAACCCATGATTTTTCTACCCAATAATATTTTTACCCCTTCAACCCAAAACATATGCCCCGTTCTACCCAAAGCAAAAATCTGAGTCACAGTGTATTCTAAATAGTACAGACACCGTAATTTGTATATCTTTACATCCAGTCCATTCGTGGAGATTAGTACAGGCGTGTGCATAACGTTTTCGAAGGGGATTTATAGTTACCAGTACGAAAATTGTACTTTATTCTTTTTTAGTCCTAACCGTACTATGGTACTTGTTGGTCAGTAGCGATTTTAAATACACGGCGTTATTCCTGGTAGAAATAATTTCATAATTCTATATAAGAATTATTTCATTTTGACATATTTGGTTTATTTGTAATTTTCAAATACAATGTAAATATCGTGGAATGAAATAAATTTATGAATTATGAATTATTACTGAGGTAGGGACCGGCTTCAAAAAAAGACTTCTTCGATGGTTGCTATGATATATAACACTATGAGAAATCCTACTAATATTGTAAAAAAGCGAAAGTTTATGATGATGTAAGTAAATGTGTTGGTTGCTCCATCACGCAAAAACTGCCGGATGGTTATCGATGTAACTACACAATAATGTATCTTAAATAGCAGAAAATTCAATTATTGCGAGCAAAGCCTTATTTTGATTTTAGTTACTTGAGCTCTTGACTGCCTTAGTGGCGCGGTGGGCGAGAGTCCGCTTTCGGCGCAAGAGGTAGCGGGTTCGATTCCCGCCGAGGTGTCAAAAGTTTGTATGTTCTGCAAGCACTTTCTGAGTGTTTAATATGTATAATAAAAAATATCTAATATGTAAATTATATTAGAATATCAGATGTCTAGTACCCGTAACACAAGCTAAAAGCTTACTACGGGGCTAGATGTTGTTGTGTGGATTGTCCGGAAATATTTATATTTATTTATTTATAGTTATATATAAATTTGGCATGGAAATAGCTATTTTCCCAGTGAGGGACAAAATCTACCCCGGGAATATTTATTACTAGGCGGGGCAAGGCGGTAAATGTAATATTTACATGGCAGATCTTACCTATTAAATTACACTTTTTAACAGATGAGATCTTTTTATTGGACGCCATTTTGTACAAATAAAAAAAATAAAGTCAACGAACTATGTCATGTGGGGTATCGTTTATTAGGGAACTAAAAATCTATTTTAGTTTTCTTTTGACATTTTTAGATCCGATGGACCGTTTAGGATCTATAACGAATTAAAGTTGCGAAACAACCATTCTCACTTAGACAATAAAACTGACTAAGTAAATATAATAAATAGACTGTAAAATCCCAATAAAGTTCGGTCGCACTCTATATTTTTTCTAAATTTCAGCTTCTTACACTAAAATTTGCTTTATATTTATTACATTTTTTATTTTATTCCATAATATCTATATTATATTATTTCGTGTTATTCTAGCTGCCAGCAGAACAGCTGATGCCTCCCGAGCTGTACGCGACACCGCCACCACCAGCGCTCTACAGTAACCCGAGTAGAAACCCACTCAACCTCGCCCAGATGCCTGAACTAGACAGATATCACTTAGAAACCAGGTACATACATACATACATACACAATTAAACACACCTATTTTGTTCATTTTGACAATTACTGTCGAGACAATGTTATTTCTTTGATTATTCTTAGTTTTCATTTGAATTAAATTTAAGTTGTCTGGTCATGTAAGCCCTGTGCGTCTAAGGAAATAAACATGTAACATCAAATGAAGGCTTATCGAGCATAAAAAAAACGTTTTCACAGGAGAGGGAGGCACTCCCGCTTCCCTGATGAAAATTCATTCTTGAGGGGAATAGAAACGTCGAAGAGATTAGGATTTAATTCACTCCGCTGACCAATGCTGGTCACATATCACATAAGCAATACAATAAGCTGGCAACACTGGAGCAAACAGTTTTATTTTGTTGTTTGTGCCTTACTTAAATATCAGTGTTGTGCTCGCCTATTATAGGCACATATTCCATAGTAAATAAGTATTAAAAAATGTCTACAAATTTTTTTTGTTATACATATATGCTGTTGGCGGTGCTATAATAATAAATAAATAAACATGCTCTTCAAACTCTTCAAAGTTCCGATAACATACCGGTTTCCTCACGATGTTTGCCTTCACCGTTAAAGCACGTGCTTAAATCGCACATCATTTTTCCGGGAAGAATAATCCAGGGGTGCGCTGCGGGTTTAGACCCCACGACCTTCAGAATGAATGTCGAGTGTGAGCCAACAGGGTTTCTTCTTAATTTGGTACAAAGATACTCAATTCTCATTTTAACCTAATCGTTTTCTAATCCAGGCTATAGTTATACTTTTAATAAACGTAGCTTTTTACGATCCGATATCTATTATAAAATCTCTTCATTTAACTTTGTCTAATCTTCTCTCAATCCAAGCTTCAATCTTGCACTGTCACGAACACTAGGGCTAATGATCCTGAACTCAATGTCTTTTAAGTGGACTTCATACGTCGTCATGTCTAACAATGCGATGATAAGCATAAAATTTATCATTAGTTTCAATAAACATTCGTAGAAGTAGAATCGGGGCAAAATCGGTCACATTATGCAATTTGTTTTAGGTGTAAATTTCTTTAACTAGGCTTATTTTATTTAAAGTTGTTCGGAAGGAATTGCTTTAAGCAACAAGGTCGCCCATTACGCTTTGTATTTATCTTTAAGTTCCTCTTGTATTGTTTTAAATGCGCATTGGCTATCTGAATATCATGTTAAATAATCCAATTCTGTTTCGATAATGCAATGTCAAGTATTTTCTAGAGAGGCAAATCCAGTGACATAGATCCCAGTCCCTCTGTGTTTATCTGGTTGCTAAGCTTGAGATACTGTATTGCTTTAATCTTGGTGTGTAATAAAGCGTTATATTATTATTAATGTGCTTGTAAACCAAGTGCTTACATTAAATCTATATAAATAAAAATTAATTGTTGTTCGTTAGTCTGATTAAAACTCGAGAACGGCTGAACGGATTTATCTTATCATAGTCTTGAAATGTTCGTGGAGGTCTAGGGTAGGTTTAAAAGGCGAGAACAAATCAAATAAATGCCGGAAAAAAAATTGAATAAAAGCCCGTGCGAAGCCGGGAAGGGCCACTAGTTATAAATAAATAGGACAATTAAATAATGGCGGTGATAAACTAAAACTCTTCTATTAGTGAAATAAGTTTGCGAATGATCGGCCTAGATGTTTCTGCTTAGATTGTCCAGCAAAGCAAAGTTATTTGTAGTAAATTAACATTGACGACGTTATTATTTCATCCGTCCCGAGACGCACACATTTTAGTACCCGAGTGCGCAACGCAACGGAGTGGTAATGTGTTTAACAGTGTATGTATGTGTCTATGTTAGCATGTACGTTTGTTCCTTTCTCCCACTATACAGACCAAACGCCTGGGCCGATTTATATGATTCCCACGTCAATCGATTCTTAGTACGGCGAGTGTCACTAAAGATATGGCATTAATAAAAATTCAACATGGCGACTACTGGACGCCATTTTGTAAAAATCATAAACATAAGTCAACAAACTATGTTATGTGTTATATGGGATCGTTGAATACGTATCTAAACTTTCAACATTTTTCGATTCGGCTGACCGTTAAGATATATATTGAACCTAATGGGATTAATAATCTCTTCAACTTAAAAGGTACAGGTCTCAGAATGGTCGTAGTCATCATAGGAAGTCTCAACTTCTGACACTTCACAAATCGTCTCCATTCCCCCCTGACAGCTGATCGACTGGCGCATTCGTTTAATGTCAAAGTCAAAGTCAAAACGTTTATTTCCTTAGACGCACAGGGCATACATGGACAGGATTTATAAGAATAATCAAGGAAATGACATTGTCTTGACAGTTCGCTTCAATTTTATATACAAAACAACCCAGCTTTCATCTCTTATGTTTTTATGTTATGTTGTTATTAATGTCCGTGCAGCTTTCTTAATTTGATCCGTCGACCGGGCTTATTTATTAAACACTAGCTGATCCGGTGAACTTTGTTCAGTAAATTCAGTAAATTTTATTCAGTAAATTCATTTATTGCACCATAAAGTTACACAATAACATTGGCATGTCAGTTATTTATTACATAGATTTTCATTAATTAATCTAACATAATCATTTGTTCTAATATGTCCTTAAATCATAATCAATACAAAAAATAAAAATTAAATCAATGGATAATATGTCATAGGTGAAAAATTAGGTATTCATCACAAATTATTAGATGTCAATTGAATTATAAAATTGTCAAAGTACAATTGAAATATTCATGTATGCTATAGAAAGGATTACATTCAAAAAAATTTTTTAATCTAATTTTAAATTGTTGCTCAGGAAGCTTCGTGACATCTATCGGTAATTTGTTGTACATATCCAATCTGATAGCCTGCCCATGCTTATATGTTTTTACTAATCTAGTAGTTGGTACATATAGCTTTTCTTTGTTTCTTGTATTATAGCTATGAATATCATTTTTTTTAGGTAATTCATCTTTCAATTTATGGACTTCTAATAGTGAGTTAAATATAAACATAGAAATAACAGTTAAAATTTTATTCTTTTTAAAATGTGCTCTCACTGACGTCATTCTTTGTAAACCAAACATAATGCGCAGTGACCTCTTTTGTCTAATAAGAACACTGTCAATTTGAGCAGCATTTCCCCAGACTGTAACAGCATAACAAATAATTGAATGACAGGAAGCATAATACACGGATAACAAAGTTCTTTTATCTACTATTGGCTTAAGCTTTAATAAAACATAGTTGGCACTTGCTAATCTTTTACATACATTTTTTATATGTGTTTCAAATGACAGAGTTGAGTCAATTGTACATCCTAAGAATTTAACTTCTTTGTTTTCGTCGTGTAAGTTTTTTCGTTTGGTAGTGTAACTGAGTATAGTACTTTTATCTGCATTTAAAATTATACCATTAGCCTCAAACCAGTCCTTTAGATTAGAGACTACAATCTCGCTGTGAGTGTTAAGTGTATCCAAGCTCCGATCACTTATCCCTACATGGGTGTCATCGGCAAACAGTGTAATTAAGGCCCAGTTTGGGAGACAATTTGGGAGATCATTTACATATATCAAAAATAGTAGTGGGCCTAATATGGAACCTTGTGGAACACCTATATCACTAAATTCTTTATCAGATTTTATATCGTCTATGCTGACTACCTGTGTTCTATTATGCAAGTAAGATATCAAAATATCAAGTTCCTTTTCTCTGAAGCCATAAAATTCCAGTTTACGTATAAGTACGTCGTGCCTTAAGCAGTCGAAAGCTTTGGACAAGTCGCAAAAGACACTAGATACTTTATTCGACTTGTCCATTGAATCTAGTATAAAGTTTATTGTTTTACGTATAGCCATTACTGTCGACTTATTCTTCCTAAAACCAAATTGACATTCATTAAACAGTTTATTAGCATCAAAGTATTCAATAATTCTATTTTTTAGAGCAGTTTCCAATATTTTTGATAGTACCGGTAATATACAAACCGGTCTGTAATTTCCTAGTACACTTGTATCTCCTTTTTTATGCAATGGAATTATTTTACCTTCTTTTAATTTATCAGGAAATACACCTTGAATAATACAATCATTGAATATGTCAAGAAAGAGTGCTAACATGTCATCATTTTGTAGTATTAATTCGTTAATCGTTTTAGGATCCATGTCATTGATATCTCTTGATATTTTTTTTTTAATATTACTGATTATCTTTTTTAATTCATTCATAGTAATTAACGAGAAATGTATTTCAGTCGAGGGTTTGTTATATAAATAATATTCATATTTTAGTGGGTTTGCATTTAATTTTTTCGTTAGATTACGAGCTATGTTATTAAAGAAAATGTTAAAACTATTAGCTATATTCTTTCTATCAGTTATTATATCTCCGTTTTTATTACTAACTTTACATAATTTTATTTTGGTAGCGGTTTTGTTTTGTTGTTCATTTACTATTTTCCATGACATAGCTATTTTATTTTCTGAGTGTTGAATTCTCCTTGAATTATTATTTTTTTTTGCAGTTTGTAAGACTTTTCTTAAGATTTTCCTACTCATTTTAATTAATTTTTTTCTCTCTGGGCATGGGTATAAATTTTGTAATATTTCTAATTTCTCTATATTGTTCTTTGAAGTGATGATACCTTTTGTAAAAAAACATTTTAGGTTGTTTTCTCCAACATTGATTGTTTTTAGAGGAAACGCGGAGTTGTAACAATACTTGAGGTATATAAAAGCGATATTCATTTTATGATTAGGATTTGGCGTGGTATTTATTTTACCCTTTATTTTTTCAATATCTTTGCAAAAGAGGTAGTGAAAGTATTTCTTATTATTTTGAGTTTTTTGCCTTACAGTTATAGTTCTTTTGTCGATTTTATTAATTTTTGAACAAACTTTATATGTCAGTGAAATAATGTTATGATCCGATAATTTATAATCAAGCACTTGTCCCAAATGTTCTTTACTATACTCGTCATTATTTATTATAAAATTGTCTATACATGTTGCACTGTTTCCCTTAATTCTAGTTGGCTCATTTATTAAAGTCCTACAATTAAACTCTTCTAATAAAGTCAAACATTTCTGTACATTTTTTTTATTATATTTATTATCTTTTAATATGTTTAGATTAAAATCCCCTGCTATCACTACGTTTTTCTTCTCTAGAGTAATTTTTTCTAATATTTTCGATAAAATATCTTCAAATATAATGAACTCCTGATCAGGCCTATATAAACATATAACGATTAACTTATATTCTCTTAGTTCTATTGCTGCTAACTCACAATTCATTTCAAAACTTAATTTAATCAAATCGCGTCTTATTTTGAAATCAATGTCATTTTTTAGAAATATAGCTGTTCCACCATGTTCAAACATCACCCTGTTATAATATGCTCCCAATTTATATCCTTGAATAGACATAGTATTAAGTTTTTGTTCATTAGACCATGTCTCTGTTAAGCAAAGGATATCACATTTTGATGTCTCGGTCAATAATTCAACTTCTAGAAATTTGTTTCCTATACTTTGAATATTGCTATGAATTACTTTTATCCATTTACCATTAGACTTTGGTTCAACTGAAAATTTTTAACTCCATTCATATCATTGCTACACTTTATAAATTGCAAACATGAAGAACTATTAAAGGTACGGCTAGCACTTAAAATTTCATTAGCTAAGTGATTTTGTATTACATTTTTGTTATTATTTCTAAATCTATAATTTAAATCTAAGTATTTTACATTCTCTGATAAGGAGGAAAGTCGAGCAAGTTCTTTGTTAATTTTATAAATCATTTCATTATTTATTCTATCATACATCAAACCTATAATTAATAATTTAAAATTTCTTGATTTGCCTATGATATTTTTTATTGTACTCATGTATTTTTCTTCGTTGTAGCTGTCATACCTCCCGATTGCAATAACCGCTAAATCAGTTTCATCTAACATTCCTGTTTTTTCATCAAACTCACCCAATATTAAGTCAGTTTTAGCTTCTGGTTTGCAATAATTCACGATGTTTACTGTTTCACATTGTTTTTTTATTTTCACAGATAATCCGCTTCCTAGGTTGTCTGAGAACATAATCAGTTTGGCTATCTTCTTGCTTTTCGCCTGTTGTTCTGTATTACGAGTGTTACATATGTTCCATGATTTTGTTTTCTTTTAAAATGTAACTTTTTTCCGTCTCTAATCTTTTTAATTCCTTATTTATTTTTCTTATTTTTTTTTGCAATGTTTTGTTAGTGCAGTATTTTATTGATTTTATAGTTCGTATTTTTCTCTTCTTTTGCCTTTGTGATACTTCATTTCTAGTCGTAGGGTCTGTTTGCACGAATTTGTCTCTAGACATCTTATGGTTTTGACTTTGTCCAATTCTATTCTTACTTTTTGGTGTTACGCATTTGTTCTTTTGAAGTTCGTATACTGGGCTCTGTAAGCTCTTGAGTGATTTTATTAATAGGTTATTGTTAGCGATTTCCTTCTTTAACTCTCCATTTTCTAGAGCTAATTCGTCAACTTCTTTATTCGCAATTTGTAGACTCTGTGTCATATATTCCACCTGCATTTCTAGTTCTATTACACGTGAGCTGTTTGCAATCGATACATCTGGCAGACTTCGCATAGATTCGTCCTGTATGTATGAATCGACCGGCACTGTTTCATTCATAACTGAAAGATCAACTTCCGAGTTGAATCTCCGCATGCGCCGAGTTGTAACAAATGACATTTTCTTTGTTTATTGGTTCAATTAAAAAAAAACTAAAAATAAACAAAAAAAAATTTTTTTTTCACTGGGTTTGAACCCGAGGCTCTGTCTTGCGAGGCAATCGATCTTAGCTTCCGGCCATTCGATGTCTTAACAAAGGTGCGAAATTTGGCATACAATTGACATTGTTCATAAATTATGTTTCTTTCAAATTGCGGTAGTCTGATATATTTTACTCACATTTGATAACTTGGTTGTGTAATCAGTTATAGTTTTATTTGTGTACTATAATATTCTTGGTTATTTCTTGAGTTTACGTGTTGCTTATTGTGTTAAATTACAGTGTTGTGTTGTGTTCCTCTGTTGTGTTTATGTACTCACAGTTCTCCGGATGTCAATATGCAAGGTACCTTGACGAACTTTTCAAATCCATAGTTTAACACAGCCACTATGTTAACTCGTATTTTTGAGTTTCTTCTGCTTATTTTCGGATAGAGAAGAACTTAATTTGTGCGATTTAACAATTGTGAATAATTTGTATCGGTTTACGGAGTGATTTATAGACTGCTCGAATTTTAATTCTCGTTTTTATGTTGGAGCTATACACTTTGATGATTTGACGGGTTTAAATAGTTCCCGCCATAGACGCCATAAATAAGCAGATTTTTATTTTATTAAGTTAATTTTAAATTTTCTAATTTTTGCGCAATTTCCTTAAATTTTTCTTTCATATGAACCTTCTCCTGATAAGAACGAACAGAACAAAAAAAGAATTAGCGAAATCGGTCCAGGCGTTCAGGCGTGATGCCATGACCAAGGGAAATAGGGATTCATTTTTATATATATAGATATAGATATCTTTAAAAATAATATCTCCTTTTCCTAGGTCGCTGATACCCGACTCCCGGAGTTGTTCCAACTCGCCCCCAGTCCGGTTCAACACGGACAACAGTGTGTACTTCAGCAAGAGTATGCTAGAGCGGCCTACCAATACGCTGCCGCATTTGAAACGAGGTTTGAATGGTAAATAAAATTAAAATAATATAGAATCCATAGTAAAAGTGTTACTGGCCGATATACAAGGTGTATCAAAATTGGTATATAAAGCGGAAAAGGTTTGAATGGCACGCCCCAGATGAACTTAATTTGTTCTAAAACATTTCGATTTGGAAGCCCGTTTGACGAAAATAAATATTTCAAGTTTAAATCTGTAAATAACATTTTTTCGTGAGTGATTTAAAGTTAATTTGGTTGTTTAGTTTTTATTTTGAGAGACATCTCATTAAGTATTATAATAATAATCACAAATAATACAGTGGTTATGACTTAATTTAAACTTTTTAACTTCCTCCAGCGGTTAGAAAACATTAAACCAACTGATATGAGGCTAAACGTAACCTATGACATGCTAAACGTAGACTATGTTAAAAAATATGAGGCCTGTTTTCGAAAAAAGTTAAGTTTTTACTCGTATTTTACACAATATCTATTGAAAATGTTTCTCCGAAATGATGGAAAGTTTAATTAATATTTATTTTTACTAAAAGCTTTGTTAGGTGACATAAATAATTACAAATTTATATTATTATTCCACCACACTCGGTAATTATTTGAACAATTAAACTGGATTAATCTTTTGTAATACCCTACTGTTGACAGAGCAGATTAATAAATTATTATTTGAAATAAAGGGGTTCCAACATTTTGGCATACCTACCTAGCAGCTAGGTATGCCGACATTTTGAAAAAAGAACGTGTTTCACGTGAAAACGTGTTGTGTAAAAAAAAATGACAATCTAGTAAATGCTTACAAACAAAAAGTTTTAATTTAAGAAATCAAATATACAAGTTATACGGTTTCTGAGATATTTGGGTCAAAATATTTTGTTTTATAATTTTTGATTATGTGAGATAACTAAAAGGTTGAGTTCCTTAATAATAAATAAATAAATAAATAATTTAACTTTTTGTCTGTAAGCATTTACTCTGTCGATTGGCATGAGTTTCATCACTAGCCGCCACATAAAGTTTTTTATTTTCAAAATGGCGGGCTAGTAGGTATGCTGCTCTCCGTACAAAATGCCGGAACCCTATTAATTGTTTATGGTATATATTGATATGGTATAAATATTCCTAATTATTATTATTAATAAATACATATTATATTATGTATTTATTAATAATAATAATAAATAATTTCTTGCACGCCCAGGATGACTGGTAGAGAATGCTTCTAGCATTAAGTCCTCCTCTGTACATTGTTTTTGTGCACAATGTATAAATAAATAATAAGGCTTGAAACTGGTAATACACCATGATTTGACAGTAACCCGTTTCAATATTAAGTTTAATAAAAAAACCGAAAAGATATTTTATAGATATACATTTTCTTTTTTCTAATTTTGTCTTTTTTTCAGGGCAATCACCGAATCAAATGTCTCGTGAAAGTAAAGCCACAGACACACATGATTACTCAAAGACCACAGTTTGTGAATAAATAATAATAAGTATACTAATTAGTATAGTGATAAAACACTTATCTTCGCGAGTGTACAGTGTAGTGGAAGTGAAATTGACTATTTACGGTTCGACCCGTCCCGAGGATTCGATATTCATTTGTTTTATGTTGTTTTAAATAAATAAATTTATTATGCTCTTGGTAAAGTGATTAAATTTTCATTGATTGTTTTCGGAAATTACAAAGGTTTGTTCTAATTTTGATATTTTATAATATTCTGATAGCATTAATATTTTTATATTCACTTGAACACTGCCAAATTGTAAATTCGGTATTAACTATGATGGATGTTGAAAATGTTTTGTCAATTGGAACGTTAAAATGTTGAGAAGGTTTTGTAAGTGAAATTCTGCACACATAGTGCAGTATTTTTTTTTCTGATTAAAATAAACTTATCGCTTACTGGACCTTCTTAGACATGCTCTGGACATCATTGAAAGATGTAAAAGACTGAGATTGTAAAGAATATTTATATTAGTAACAGGTTGTTGTAATAAACATAATATTAAACACATCGAAGTATGTAGTTATTGACTTAAAATAATCTTAACAAGGCACATGCTTCAGACCTTACCTAAATTCATAAATCCATAATATTACATTAATTAAAATGTATATTTTGTAAATAGTTGTAGATTTTAAGTATGAAAGTTGCCATACGATAATTGTATTGTAGTTAGATATTAATTTGTCTCCCAACTTTAAAAAAATAATGTAAATTACGAGCTTTAAGTTAATATTATATTTTAAAGCACAGTAAAATTATTTACGCACTTTTAAAGTGTTAATTTTATTTTATATATAGTATCATTCGATTTTGATTTTATAAACGATTTAATGATTAAATATTAATGACAAATCAAAATTATTGAGCATTTAATTGTTTCTTAAATTTTCATCATTTGATAAATAATTGTATGCACACACTTGAAATATTCATAACATTGTAAGTTTAAATATTATATTATACCGTTGGTCTGCCATTATCATAATAATATAAAAATGTTGTTCAAATGTAAATTATTATAATTAGGGAGTAAGTATTTCATTGTGATAAAAACTCTGATTATTTTTTATTTTGCAATTTAGTGGCCTAATTAGCAAGGGTTTACTTAATACGAGTATGTTTTTTTAATTTTGCTAAGAAGTGCATTTTTATTTAATACTTATGAAAAACATTCTTATTATTTACTAAACTAGTGTTAGCATTTTTTACTTAATTTTGTAATGGAAATAGAAACACGACTTTAGATTTCTGTAGATTTAGATTACTTGGAGTCGCTTACCAAAGTGATTGTACTTAATTTTACAAACTCTTGTAGGTATCTATCTCCTTAGAAAAGACCCCAATAATTTTCGTATAGAAGCATTTTTATCAGGAAAAAATTATATAAACGAAATTCCATAGATAAAAGTCTTTCTAATATTTTAAACAAAGTCTAGTTGGCACTTTTGTAAGCGACTGTACCCAGTTTTGTATGACCGCTTTATTTTCTTGGTTTTAATAACAATGGGGCTTAAAACGAACGTTCTGTTTTGTGTAAAACTCATTTTAAAATAATAAATGTGAATTTTTAACGAGTTTGCCCTTATTTATACCCTCACGAACTTAAAATAATCACAATATAACATAGGAAATTACACTAACTGAAAGTTAGTAACCTCATTATGATAATAAGTTGGCTATTATAGGATTTATGTTTCCCGGCTTCGTTCGTGTTAAAATTTATTCAACATGGTATTTTATTAGAAGTAAAAAGATATATCCTTCATCTTTTAGATTAGATATCTCTACCAAATTCCTTCCAAATCGATACCGGGGGTTGAAGCGATAAGAGATTTATTTGAAAATGCCAGCTTTCAAATAAGACAGTTATCATCAAAATGTTAATTTATTAATAAAAATGCGAAAAAATACGAGGAATACTTTAACAGGGATTTTTTTTTATATTCCGTGGGATAATCTATGTTTAAAATACGAGCAACGCGGCGAATTGAACAGTATTTAACAAAAAGTCTAGTATGAGACTAGATAGAATATCTTTCAAATCATTTACAGTTTACGTTCGCTAATACCTTAAATATTAAGAAATATCAATTTCCAATCATCCAACCCAATAACAAAAACATTTCCGAAGCATCTTCCGTTTTTTTTCCGAAAATGCATTGCCAACTCTGATGAGTTATAACCCAATAATAACAGTTTTAAAATCGCATTCCGCCGAGATTGGACCGTATTTTGTGAAGATTAAAAAGGAATTGTCTTTATTGGAATACAGAAATTGCTTCCAATACCGGGGTTGAATTGATGCTGGGAAACGTGATCTTAATATTATCGGGAATATGGGCATCATCACTAATATCTTTTTATCGATATTGTGTGTAGCTTTAGTGCAAGTATCATAATCAATGTAGATAATGCGAATTACGAGTAAGGTTTTTTTTTATGCTAGATAAGCCTTCATTTTTCCACAATCTCACCTGATGTAAAGTGACGATATTATATAAGATGGAGCATGAAGACCTAGAAAGTAGATGGCTTCTCCGGGCCACATTACGAAACACGAAAAAAATAATAATAACCATTTTCTAATTTTACTCGGAGATGGATAGAGAGGTAGTAATTAGTAAAATTGCAGAGTTGCTTTCTAACCGCGTGCTTAATTATGATGACCGAGAAAGATATTTTAGATGATAGGAACATTTTTCAGTACACGAGATTTTTTAACATCTACTGTTTAAGGAGGATTATTTAGTTAAAGATGATTATCTCCAACGACTTTACGAAAATAGCCTCCTTCCGAAAAATAGACTTAATCCGTAGACTCGTATAGGATACGCAAAATGGCGTTCAACTGAGAGACATATTTTACACTTTATAATTTTATTTAACTCGACACTGGCAAATGGCGGCTTCAAGCGCAAAGTCCAATTAAAAGAAACTGAACTGAACTGCCTCGTCGAAAAAAGGCAGTTCAGTTCAGTTTCTCATTGTTTGACCCATGTGACGAATGTCACTATTGACATTCGTCACATGGGTGAGACTAAACGTAGTGCTTATATCCTCTTTGGTTGAGACATGTTTGCATAAGGACTCATTCTTCCCAGCCTTGTTTTGTTCAAGAAATGACAGTGTCATTATCACGGTAGAAATGTCATCTTCAAATTGGTATGACATAATCTATGCTAGTTTAAAAAGTAAACAAAGACGCCATCTATTAAAAGAAGAAGAATAAAGTAAACAAAGCAATTTATATCCACAAAGAAAATTTATAATTTTATTTAACTCGACACTGGCAAATTGTCGCTTCAAGCGCAGAGTCCAATTACAAGAAACTGAACTGAACTAGATCCGCAAATTTGTTCTAACAATTTTGTTGTATTTTTCAATGAAGTCTGCGTGATTTTCCAAACCGTTATTGGTTTTATTGGTGTGTGGTTAGGAAACACAAAGCTATGTGGCTGGGTAATTCTTTCGTTCGCCAGTGTGTTGAACTTTCGCGTTGCGTTTTGTTTTTTTCTGAAGTTCACGATTTGCTTCGCTAAAATTTCGAGGTGAGTTTTTGCAAGGTACAAATTTACGGTTATTTACAAAGTAATGGTATCATAATACTTTATTATAATCCGATATCTATCCGAATCGTTCCTAGGATTTTTAGTCACAAATTACCCGTATTGATTTTATAATTCTACAAGTAACATAGACTTCAGTATCTGAGAAAAATTTCAGCTTAATACCTCCACGCGTTCCTGAGAAAAAGACGACAGACGGACAACAAAGTGATGGTTCCATTTTTACCATTTGAGATACGGAATCCCAAAAGGATTAAAATAAAGTCATAAAAATCTTCGTTCTGTGAATTTTGTCCATATTGCCTTATAACATAAGTAATTGTGATTATTACCGAGGTTATCGATTTTGGGTAAATCGATTTAATTTAGCCTTAATAACATCAATTTACCACAAATTGCGAAGTAATATGTTCGTTGATTACATTTTTGATAAGTAATCGTAATGGGCATGATGACTACATTCAAATTAGGTATTATGTTTACTCCGACAGTTTGCGCCTCCAAAAATACTGAATATTGTGATATTTATATTAACCAACAAACAATTAGCACATATAATTTAAAAGCACAGAAACTAGAATAACACGATACACTTTTGGATGCTGATATTCCTTTTGATTTAAAGGACCCTTAAATCAAAAGGAATCTATCTCAACAATCACATTAATTGTTTTTTTCTGAGCAGTTTTCTCGAAAGATTTTTTTTTATTTATGATAGATAAGCCTTCGTTTGACTACAATCTCACCTGATGTAAAGTGACGATGTGGTCTAAGATGGAGCATGGAGACCTAGAAGGTACGTCATCATCAACACCCTATTAACGTTCCCACTGCTGGGACACAGAGACTTTTCTTGACGAGAGAAATGAGGCCACAATTCACCACGCTGGGTTGTTGAATGTCACATGTCTCTTAAACTCTCTAAAGTTCTCAGAACATGCCGGTTTCCTCACGATGTTTGCCTTCACCGTTCAAGCACATGTTTGAAGCGCACATACATTTTCCTGTCACAATGCAGAGTTGCGCGGCGAGGTTTGAACCCACGACCTTCGGAATGATAGTCGAGTGTGCTCCCACTTAGCCAACACGGCTTTACCTCATTCGTAAAAGATCTAATTCACCATTATAATATAACTGATAAATAAATAAATATAAAATAAATAAATATTTACAGACAATTCACACAACAACATCTAGCCCCGTGGTAAGCTCTAAGCTTGTGTTACGGGTATGTACTAGATTATCTGATATACTTAATATAATAGTCATACATAAATAGATATTTTTTATTATACATATTAAACACCCAGACCGAGGAAAAAGTGCTTGCAGAACATACAAACACTTTCACCCTCGGCGGGAATCGAACCCGCTACCTCTTGCTCTGCAAGCGGACCCTCGCCCACCGCGCCACTGAAGCAGTCATAATATAACTGATAAGTGTGCATTTGTTACATTTTTATTGTATGCCTTAAAACTAGTCTAGTAAAAACTAAAATTTATTATATACTCGTGGGAAAATGGCGGCAAGATAGTTTTTTTTTGTGTTTTTTAATTAAACATAATGACTTTTTAAAAGCTTTTTGGCCCCAGAATTTCAAACTACAAAACACCTAAATTATAGTGGGGTGATAAGTACAAAAGCATGTTCTTTTGTTAATTAAACAATGACTAAATAAACTATGCTGGTATAATTAATTCAATACTCCAGCTATTAATTGAAATATCTTTTGTTGAAGTCCCTGTGACTTACTCCGCACTGAGTTAATTAATAAATTCATTTCTTTAGTTCTCGAACTTGTTATTTTTATGCAATTGGTTGGGATTGGGAAAAGAGCAGCTGAATTAATATTCTGTGCAATATTCAAGTAAAATATAAAGTCGAAAGTCTACATTTATCATGATTTTTTTAGGGATCCGTACCTAAAGGAAAGTTCTCGAATGGAGACCACGAATTGACAAACACAGCGTAGGACGTCCACCAACAGACAGACGAGCTGGTGAAGGTAGCGGGCTCGCGGTACATACATTCTGCAATTAAAAAATTCACGTTTCTTGTGTATGTAATTTTATTAAATTAAGCGTCGGTCGTTGCCCGCGGTCCGTAAGTACTTGGATGGGTGACCACTGAATGCTTTTTTTATGTTTAGTATTAACTAACAGTCACTTTTTGGCATAAGACAAAAAGTGTATAAATTATTATATTATACGGAAACCGCATTGAGTCGCAAATCATAATTATCTAATTAATTAGGTATAGATAATTTCATTCTTTATTTTTTTATCGCAACTATAAGCATAGTTATAGACACACTGACTGTTACACAATAAAGGTTCATTGATTAAAATCGGAAAACAACAATGTATTATTTATATTTATTAATAAAATATAATACAAAAAAGCCGTGTTGGTTAAGTGGGAGGACACTCGACTTTCATTCCGAAGGTCGTGGGTTCAAACCCCGCCACGCACCTCTGGATTTTTCTTCTTGAGAAATTTATGTGCGCTTTAAACACGTGCTTTAACGGTGAAGGCAAACATCGTGAGGGAACCGGCATGTTCTGAGAACTTTAAAAAGAGTTTGAAGGACATGTGACATTCACCAACCCGCACTTGGCCAGCGTGGTGAATTAAGGCCTAATCTCTCTCGTCAAGAGAGAAGTCCCTGTGTCCCAGCAGTGGGAACGTTAATAGGGTGATGATGATGATAATACATTATTTTTTTATAAATTCCTTATATTTAACGATTATTGATAAGGCGAGAACTGGACCAATTCTTATCAAGTTTAAAATGAGGCCAAATAGTTGGCTTCATTTTAAACATAAAGGCAACAGCTATTTATGCTAAAAGAATCATCAAAATCCACTCCGGAAGGAAAAAGTATGATTCTTCTCTTCAAACAAAGTTTTTTTTTAAGAGCTTCGTCTAAACCTGCGTCACCAGAGTAACGCACATAGTTGCACACTTACGCACCCATAATAATAGTCATAATAGTAATTAAAAGTCATAATAGTCATTTATTGATAATATAGATTATAAGTCACAATATGGGTTTTAACGTGGTTGCCCAATGCCACAAATTTTTCAATCTTAATATATATATATCTCGTGTCACAATGTTTGTCCTCAATGGACTCCTAAACCACTTAACCGATTATATAATAACATTAGATAGGATGGTTTATACGGCGAGAAAAATTCGAATAATTTCCGGGAAAACTTAATACCCGTGCGACGCCGGGGCGGGCCGCTAGTATATAATAATAACTAATAACACAATTAATTAAAATGTCAAAATCTGAAATACATTAATAAATTCATATAAAGAATTAAAAGAATGTCTTATTTGGGAAATTAAAGTGGGATGTATTCAGGCAATAAAGTTCCCGCGTTGCAAACGTTCTTTCTTCGCAGTCGCATACCGCGTTGCTGACGCGTGGGTTTACCTTATACTTATATATCTAGCTACGCGAATAGAGAATCTCCTCGTGTTTTGTATATTCACTCAAAAAGAATAATCACAAATGTAAATTATTCAATGCAGATAGAATTCATCTCTCCATTTCATAATTCAAATCCCATACCAGTTGCCAGCTACAAAATATTTCCCGACAACTCAGATAATTTGGTAAAATAAAGGCATTTCCTCGGGAGTTATCTCTATCTCCCGATCAGCTGGGGCACTCAAACACCGGTGGAGATAAGATAAATGTTATTTATAAATCCCTAGGCGCCCTGAATAATTGCAGGATATGCAGCATTTAGTAAGTTATTTCAGGTTAACGTAATAGTTGATAAGAATTATCTTAATGGGATGACATTATTTAAATATTTTATATTTATATTCTCTAGTGATGCATCGGTTCGTAATAAATGACTGAGATAGAGGGTAGACCGCTTTGTCTGCCAATAAAACGGTTACCCAAATCGCTGCAGCTTCAGTTCAACTGTGATCATAGCGCATGTAATTGTCCGAAATATTCGGAAACGATAGACAATCAATCATGGTAAATATCCCGCTATAAATTTAAATAGTTTTGATAACTTTATTTCCCACACTGGTCAAGTGCGGGTTGGCGAATGTCACATGTCATTCAAACTCTTTATAATTCTCAGAACATGCAGGTTTCCTTACGATGTTTGCCTTCGCCGTTAAAGCACGTGTTTTACAGCGCACATACATTTTTTTGAAACTATGACTTTCGGAATGAAAGTCGACACAAAATTTACAAATATGGCAATGGTTGTCATTATCTGATTGACGCAAATTGTATTTTTCTTATTATATTCGTAAGATGCGTTTTCTCTGGTCTGTATTTTTAACTAATTTATTCAATTAATATTCACTATCCGAAGCAATATATATCTCTCGTGTGTGTTTTAAGATTTTTTTATTCCATTAATTGCTTAGTTTACGCGGATTTTTAAAAAAGAGCTGTTACTTTCCTAGCGCGGCACGTTTTTCCGTTGCTATGGTCACTACACTACACTTTTACATTGAAAAGTTTAATACAATTATTTACCCAACCCATATATTCCTTTTCTTTTTATTGTGAATGTTTGCAGGTGTAAAAACAGTCTCAGTTCAGCAGCCTTTTTATTTACGATCCATGTTAAAAGGTCAAACATGTCCAGCCGTCCATTTAAGCGGCAACGTAATAATTTGTAAGCTTGTAAACGCTAAACGTGTGAATGGGTATTTATCGTTTTAAAATTGCCTTCAATGGGTGCGAATTCACAAAAAAGGTGTAAAAATCTTTGAAATATCGAATGAGGTGCAGAAACATGTTTATAGCTGGAAACATTTCTCAGCTTGAAGGGCGATATAAATATCGTACATTTAATTTGATAATGGATAAGTTTAAGTTCCCGCCTTAAGCGTAATTGTCAGTTTAACGTATTATCGTTAAACTGCAGATAAATAAATATTTCCGGACTAATCACACAGCATCACCTAACCCCAAACTAAGCAGAGCTTGTACTAACGGTCCATGTGACTGATATACTACATCGATACATGTTTTTTTGTAAATACATACATATAATACATAGAAAACACCCAGACCCCTAACCAGAAATAGATAGCATTAATTTGGTCACAATTAAAAGTAACAAAATATATTTTTCTAATAAATCGTAGGTTTATTTTATTAAGTAGGTATATTAATAAGTTAGGTATTTGAGAAAAATAAAATAAAGTATCTTGAGTGACATGAAATCGGTAGGGGTTCAGAAAGTGGGCTCATGCCGAGTTGTTTTTCTTCTACAAATTCTCGATTTGGAAACACATTTGTCGAAAAAATTGTTCATAGTCTGTAGATCAATCCAATTTTTGTACGTGACAGCTTTAAATTATTATTTTAAATAGGTACCTTGAGAGATATTTAATAGGATACACTTTTTAATTTAGTATGTTTATAATAATCACTAATAAAACAATAGTAAAAGATTTTATTAATATTTTTTAAGTGGTTATGTCCCAGACAGACAGACAAACACAGAGAGAATGATAGACAGACACGTCAAACTTATAACACTTTTTGTCGGGTGTTTAAAAAGAGAAATCCAAATCGAAATGTTCAAAATATGTTATTATGAAAAAACAACATGCTTTAATTAAAACAATATCGGTGTTCCTATATGTACAATAACTTACAATTTTTAACTTTTACAAACAAATCAAGCTTAGATCGAAACTCAAGTTTTATTCATCCATCCAAATTTTAAAATCCAAATTCCAAAAAATACTAAAACACGTTTAGTACATACATTCAAAGACTAACTAACTAAAACTCAAAACAGTATTAAGCGATATTCATCAAACCTGTAAGGAGATCGAATGATCCGCCGAAAGGATCATTTCTCATTGAATCCTTAAATAGTCTTTTTATTGGGTTCTAATTCCGCCCGACAAGCGACGAGTGTAGGGATGGCGTTAAACGGGACCGATGTATTATAATAATAATAATCATTTATTGCATGAAATATGGTACATATAAGATATTACATTTCAATTCGTTTCACATACTTCGCCAAAAACATTGGCATGCAAAAATTTTGTACATTAAAATAATAATAAGTCAAGATTAAATTAAATGTCAATTACAGCTAGGTACTCAATCATGGTTCATTCCATCAAAATTATAAATGTCAATTAATTTACATAGTCAAGATTTAAATTCTAAATAGTCTTTGACACTGTAGAAAGCATTATCTGTTAACCATAACTTTAACTTTTTCAAAATGAATACTGCTATTGGATATAAACTGGAAAAGTCTTTTTAAAGATGCGAAGAGTGAAAGTGACAATAAAAATCTAATTTATGAATGTGACGAAGTAGGTTATCAAATTAAAGGTGAAAAGGGTTTTTCGTTGAATCTTTGAATAGTCTTTTTGGGTAGGTACTAATTACGGCATCTTCTTATTGGGTAGGTACTAGTTGCGGATTGGTAAATTTTTTTGTTTACCGTTGTCACGTTTTATTTTATATCTTTTTTAAAATGAACCTAGTACTTACCAAACACTTCCACCCTTAAAGTTATTTACACCTTTTTGAAAATTATTTCTAGTTTTATACATTTTTCACTCTGAGTTAATTCCCGTGTAGGTAGTTCATGGTATCTTCGTAGGTTGTTTGGAAATAAATCTGTTCATCCACCAGGAAGTCGAATGGCGGTTTTATATCGTAATAATGAATAAAACCACGATAACATGAACCAAACAACAATTTTTATACAAAAACAATTACAATCGGCTAACCGTGCGAGTAGCAGTGACGGTAGTGATAGTAGCAGTGATTTTGATGATAATCGAAATTTAAAATTAAAGAAAAACCCCCGAATACTGCCTTTAGAATACAGAATACAGAATTTATTCATAATATCATTATTACATGACAGAAATTAATTAATTAAACTTAATTGTAGTTACAAATATTATAATATTATAGTTAGTACAATTTCATTGTAGTAAAACATAAAAAAATTATATTAATGGTAAACTAAAAAAATCACTGATATCATACAGTACCATATCAGTGAGCCACTTTATTAGTTCCATAAAAAAGCCTTAGTTAGCCTTCATTTCCATAAAAAATAAAACACCTTAATATATTTAATGTGCACGAGATGCGCTTTCATTTGTTTCCCCACTCGAGTATATTTGGAGATTTTCGGTTTTCCTTGCCCACTCTCACCCTCATAACTTTTAAACTGCACAACCATCTATAAAACATGTATAAGAACACTCGCGCAAAAACATCTTTCATCAAAAAAAAATGATATCTCTACATCTGTTCGGGAGCTAAGATGTCCCAGACAGACAGACAGAAACACAGACAGACACGTCAAACTTATAACACCCCTCTATTTTGTCGGGGGTTAAAAAAGCATTGTGACAACTGTCGCACCTGTCGCCGTGGTTAAATATGGGCCTGGTCATTGGCTTTCGAAACTTTTGAACGCCATTTAGATGTTTAATGATACATGAGCAGTCTTGTGACGTTGGTCCCAACTCTAGTCAATTCTCTCACTAGTCGATCCATCAATGTTTCTTACGCCGCCGAGCGCGGCCAATTTAGAACTTTTTCCTTTTATTTTAGGGTTCCCTGGTCATTCTGCGTGCTTGAACCTACGGAATTCCGGTCACTTGAATCTTACCGCTTTCCGTTTAGTTTCAGCTCTAAGATTGTTTAGCGATTTTCGTAGGGATTCCGTAAAATTTGTTATATACATAGAGATCCGTTTAAAAACGTTCCCAAAAATTAGTGCCAGTACTCGGATCATGCGTCTTAATTTTTTTTGTTTATCTCAAAATTTTAAAGAAAGAAAGAAATGTTTATTTGTTTCCAACTAAAACAAAAACCACTTTAAAGTTGACAAAAAATAACAATAATAAATGTGACAGAAAGGTGATCATTCAGAATTATGCTGTGATTGAGCGAGTCGAATCACATCGATTTTAATAACTTTACTTTTTTATTATGTATAAATACATCAAAAATTGTTTATTATGGAAAAAGTTATGATGAAACAAATCATTCAAAAATTCGCGTTATATTAACAACTCCTTTTTGAAAGTCGGTTATAAATCAGTTATATATCACAAGAAAAGTGTATTAGCATTTATTTTATTGTTAACAGCCAGATAACGGTTAAATTAAAAAAAAAGTATTGTTAAAACTTTCAGAGAGATATACAATATTATATCAACATTTAGTTTGTTTTTTTCATAAAATCAAACCTTTTTGGTGAATCATTTCCCTTTGTATTAAACTTCAAAAACAAGTGAAACTTTCAGATTCAGAATATCTAAAATGTTAGGTACTTAGCTTCACAATCAACTAGCCTTAATATTCCTGAACTTTTGATATTCGGATATGGATTAAAAGTTTTAATACATCATTTCCGAACAGATGGTTCATTATAGTTGGACCCAAACTTTAGCTCGGATGCTCTCCAGTGTCTGAATTATTAGAGATTAAAAACTTATATATTAATAATAATAATAAATTATTTATTTCAGGCATCTCATGCCCATTTAGATGTACATACATATACAGATATAAATATTATATACTAAAATATCATCGTGTCCGTATCATGGTATCTGATATGGTATAAACGGTCAAATTGAGATACCTCCACCTTTTTTGAAGTCGGTTAAACATTAGATTGCTTCGACATCATTATTTTAAGCGTAGTATGTCCAATGTTGACCACATGCCTCCCACAGTGTCATCGTGTTTAGAGTAGAGTGGTGGTGAGTTTGGAGTAAATTTATTCTGTAAATTAATAATTAATAGGTGACCTATATTAATTAGTATTTCTATTTTTGGGGTCAAGTGTTTGTATGTTCTGCAAGCACTTTCTACTTGGTTTAAGTGTTTAATATGTATAATTAATAAATTTAAATTTTAAGAAGAACCCCTGATTCTAATGGCTTAATTAACACCCGACCAAAGAAGAGGGGTGTTATTAGTTTGACGTGTCTGTCTGTGTGTATGTCTGTCTGTCTGGGACATCATAGCTCCCGAACGGATGGAGCGATTTTAATTTAGTTATTTTTTGTATGAAAGGTGAGTCTGGCGCGATTGTTCTTAGACATGTTTCATGAAAATCCAGAGTGGGACAGACACGTCAAACTTCACCCCTCTTCTTTGGTCGGGGGCTAATTAAGCCATTAGAATCGGTGGTTCTTCTGAAAATTTATATTTATTAATTATACATATTAAACCATACCCATAAACCATACCAATACCATACCATAACCCCATAACTTTTAAACGGCACAACTGATTTACATGAACAGTCAGACTTTCTTAAAAAAAAACTAAATTGAAATCGCTCCATCCGTTCGGGAGCTATGATGTCCCAGACAGATAGACACACAGACAGACAGACAGACACGTTAAACTTATAACACCCCTCTTTTTTGGTCGGGGGTTAAAAAATGGGTATGGACACCCTTGTCTGAAGTATTTTAATGTCATCATCATCATCATCACCCTATTAACGTTCCCACTGCTGGGACACAGGAACTTCTCTCTTGGCGAGAGAGATTAGGCCTTAATTCACCACGCTGGCCGCACTTGGCCAGCGTGGTGAATGTCACATATCCTTCAAACTCTTTAAAGCTCTTAGAACATGCCGGTTTCCTCACGATGTTTGCCTACACCGTTAAAGCACGTGTTTAAAGAGCACATTAATTTCTCAAGAAAAATATAGAGTAAATTTTAATGTAGTGTTTTTCTTAATAAAAAAAAATTTAAACCAAACCTACTTCCAGAGATTTCGTAAACATTGTTAACCACTTAACGTTCCGTTACATTTTCTTTATATCTTATTCCTTAAAGAGAATACATAAAATCCAGGTAAAACACATTATCCTATCTACAAGAACAAAGAAATAAAAGCCACTCAGATATTCGCGCAAAGATGGAGGCGGGCTGCGTCTGCAGATTGTCATAACTCAATTCAGCTGTTCTAGCCACTTGAAGATAGCTCTGGGCGGCACTGTCAAAGAACTAGTGATTTTTTACACAAAGGAACCGACTTCAAATATCCGATGTAATGTAATTGCCGATTTTATTAAAAACTAGCTTCTTACGACAGCGTTGCCCTTTTATGTTTTTTTTTTGTAACCTATAGCCCTACTTAATAAATAAGTTATTTAACAGTGAAATAATTATTCAAATCGAGCCAGTAGGTGTTGAGATTAGTTCGTTAAAACAAACAAACTCTACAGCTTTATAATAAATAAATAAAATAAATAAATATTTCCGGACAATCCACACAACAACATCTAGCCCCGCGGTAAGCTCTTAGCTTGTGTTACGGGTAGTATAGACTCAAAAACCATTACAATAGGTACAGGCATACTTTTGAATACATATTAGAGACGCGTACTGTACTCATATAAAGACTACTCTTTAAAAGAGTTTGAAGGACATGTGACATTTACCAACCCGCACTTGGCCAGTGTGGTGAATTAAGGCCTAATCTCGCTAAGAGAGAAGTCCCTATGTTCCAGCATTGGGAACGTTCATAGAATGATGATGATGACTGTACTCATGATTCTCTTATTTAAACTTAAGAAAGAAGAAAATTATGTTGAACTGATTGAGTTTTTATTATTTTACAACCAGCTAAAATGACGATAAAAATTTGTAGATTAAAAATATAATTTACCAAAACAGTTAAACAATAATTATGTTAGCATTAGAACTACCAAAAACCAGTGATAAACAAATATCTCAGCGGCCATCGGGCCAAGTCGCAATAATTAAATTTCGTGATTTTGTGCTTGCAAACCCTCGAACCTGCTATACTTGCCCCGCAAGCCTTCCGACTGCACCATAGTGGCAATCAAACACTTAGACATTTCATTATTTGAAATGATACTATTAAGACTATTTTTGTATCAGTTGTAATGTCCCAACGGGGCTCATGTAAGGGCTTATATATAAAACTTAACACCATTTGTAACCACATGAATCAACGAATAAATGAATATGAATATGATAATTGAATTATTTTTATTATAATAGTGCCTCCCGTCGTTACCCGCGTTATAATGGATTTTCTCGCGGTAAAAAGCCTAATTCCTTTTTCAGGCTCTAGAAAATCCGTGTACCAAATTATATTTAAATCGGTTCAGTACTTGTTGCGTAAAAGAGGATCAGAGAGACAGACATTCGAATTTATATTAGTGTTGTTTTATGCATATACATAGTTTTACCTAAAGGTGCGGTAAATCACAGATTTAATTTTTTTTTTTTTATTCTTTGATAAGCCTTCATTTGACCACAATCTCACCTGATGTAAAGTGACGATGTGGTCTAAGATGGGACATGAAGGCCTAGAAGGTAGATGACTTCTCCGGACCACATTACGAAACACGAAAAAATCGCTTCACGCACTGGCCCAGCCCGGAGGGTGGTGACAAGCCGCGGCCGAAGCCTACCACAAGAGACTGTTCTTAGCACCACCCGGAGGTCATGTGTAAGGATTCAGAGGGTTACCACTTACGGACGTGAACAGACAAAACCTCCAAAACATAGAACATAGAAATAACATAGAACATAGAACCTCTTAACATAGAATGTATTGTTGGCGGTTTTAATAATCTATATATCTATAATATAAAAATGATAAAAATTAATCGCAAAATGTGTTGGTAAGCGCATAACTCAACAACGCCTGGACCAATTTGGCCAAATCTTTTTTTAAAATGTTTGTTGAAGTTCAAGGATGGTTTTTACGGCGAGAAAAATTCGAATAATTGCCGGGAAAACCATTTTGAATAATAACCCGGGCGAAGCCGGGGCGCGCCGCTAGTTATATATAAAAATGAATCCCTATTTCCCTTGGTCACGGCATCACGCCTGAACGGCTGGAACGATTTCGCTAATTTTTTTTTGTTCTGTTCGTTATTATCAGAAGGTTCTTATAAAAGAATAAATTAAGGAAATTGCGCGGAAAATTAGAAATTTTTAAATTACTTAACCACTATATAAAATTATTTAACTTTTTTAATGTTACTTTAAGACATTTGACATAGAATTATACAAATATAGTCAAAGAGGATGAAAAAAAAAATGACGTTTAAAACGGATTCTTCTGTCAAACCTTTTTTATTGATAAACAATACATTTAAAATAATTAATTTAATAAAATCAAAAATCTGCTCATTTATGGCGTCTAAGGCGGAACAAAGTTCGCCGGGTCAGCTAGTAATTTATATATATTTACGGACAATCCACACAACAACGTCTAGCCCCGTAGGTAAGCTCTAAGCTTATGTTTCGGGTATGTACTAGACATCTGAAATCTTTATAAATAAAAATTAATTGTTGTTCGTTAGTCTGATTAAAACTCGAGAACGGCAGAACGGATTTATCTTATCATAGTCTTGAAATGTTCGTGGAAGTCTAGGGAAGGTTTAAAAGGCGAGAAATAATCGAATAATTGCCGGGTTTTTTTTTTTATAAAAACCCGTTCGAAGCCGGTTCGGGCCACTAGTACTTAATATAATAGACACACATATCCAAATATTTTTACCTTCGCCCACCGCGTCACTGAAGCAGTCAGATTTTAAAGTAAAATTTATAAATATACCGATACCATCATAAACGCTGGAAACACCGTCAAAAAGCGCACACGGTTCATAAATTACTTAATAAAATGTCACTCAATATTCATTCTCAAAATACACAATGGCAAGCCATACATCATATATTATATACTCACAATTTTATAACCTATGAAAAGGGAACCCATTACATGATTGCAAGTGTTGCTATCGTAAAAAATGGCGTAAAAAATACGTAAAGACATCCCTAGCTACATATTGCATGATAGTATTTTCTTATGGGCTTTGGATGACACTTTTCTGATACTTTTGGGAACACAAAATAACTTTACGTATGATAAATAAGCACTATTATGTACGGCCCCACTGCTGGGACACAGGGACTTCTGTCTTGACGAGAGAGTTTAGGCCATAATTCACCACGCTGTAACAGACAGAGTGTGATTAGACAAGTGCGGGTTGGTGAATGTCACATGTCTTTCAAACTCCTCAAAAATCTTAGTAAAATCCCGGTTTCCTCACGATTTGCCTTTACCGTTAAAGCACGTGTATATTTAAAGCGCTCATATATATTTCTAGAAAAAAAACTCTAGAGGTGCGTGACGGGGTTTGAACCCACGACTTTCGGAATGAGAATCGAGTATGCTCCCACTGATCCAATACGGCTTTTTTCTCACTAATCCCTCACTATAAAATCCTAGAATACAAATCTAGTCTTAGTTGGCTTAGCAAGAAATAGGACTAAAGATTAATCACGTGTATTTTTTGTGCGAAAATAACTATTTCTCTAACACTATCTGACATCTTGATTAAATGCAAAGCTATAATAGTGATCTATCTTAATTTGTGCGAGTGACTTTCATATTTGCAGACATCTGACCTAAGTAAGGTGACCTAACTAGAGATATATGAGGCAACTTCACCTCGTGGTTTCAGGTCGATAAAAAGTTTTATCGCTTAGATATGCAGATTTATATCTAACTATTATTTTAACCCGACTGATGAGAAAATTGGTCTAAGTAGGTATATTATTAAAAGCTTTTATTTAGTTTTAATTCAAAGATGTAAAGTACAAGATTCACAACGTCTGCTCGGAGAAATGACCAAAAAAATTACTTACCTACATTTAATCTACGAAAAATTTCGACATATCGCGAATTGTATAGAATACTAGCTGACCCCAGCAAACGTTGTTTTGCAAAATGAAAAATAGATAGTAGCCGATTCTCAGACTTACTGAATATGCATATAAAATTTAATAATAGTCGGTTAAGCCGTTTCGGAGGAGTACGGTAACTAACATTGTGACATGGAAATTTTATATATAACTAGCTGACCCCAGCAAACGTTGTTTTGCAAAAAAATTTTTTTTTCCAAATTAAAAATAGATGTTGGCCGATTTTCAGACCTACTGAATATGCTCACAAAATTTCATGAGAATCGGTCAAGCCGTTTCGGAGGAGTTCAATTACGCACCCCGTGAGAGAAGAATTTTATATATTAGATAATACATTACCGTAAAACATCATTTTGGCAAAACACGGTTTGAACAATTCCAATGACGCAAGAGGCTACCTCTTGATTCCCGCTGAGGGTTGTGTTTGTATGTTTTGCAAACACTTTCTCCTTGGTCTAAATGTTTAATATGTATAATAAAAATATTTATTAAATTAAGTATATCCGATGTCTAGTACCCGGAACAAAAGTGTTGGTGTGGGGGCTAGATGTTGTTGTGTGGATTGTCCGAAAATATTTATTTATTTATAATGGCAAAATAGTACTTACCTACTTGTGAAAAGTTTTCACGGATTATTTGTTTTTGTTACGACAAAAGACACCATGATTGTTTAATTGCACTAAACATTCAAATCCACTACATAAGACATAAAAATAAACAAAAATCATCGCTCTGTAAACAAACTAGACACTAATAGCTAGCTAGTGTTACGAAAAACTATGACACATTTAGTACATCAATTTCTCTCGCTTTTTGTCTCTGGCAATTTGAGCTAGATTAGGACTTCTCGATCCCACCCTTGTATCTTTTTGGGCAGCAATAAAAAAACAAGATTGTGGTTTTACCTGTCTCGGTGTTTGCATAAAATCAAATTAAATGTGACTCACTTCTCGGTTTTTCATTGAGCTAAAATTTAACTACCGCACGTGAATCGCGTGACAATGACGTAATGATGAGGAAGCTTAATTACATACCATGCAATTCAACGCTTTAAGCGTTTACTTAGTTTATGCTTGTGCGACGGTGGCGCATGTTTTTTTTACTCCACTTTAAGTTTAACAGCAAGTGTAGGTGTGCTATAAATTTCAGCGAAAGAACGAAAAAAGACGATACTGAATGGCCCATTTCGTGTAGTGTCAGCAAAAAAGGCACTACCTTATATGCTAATTTTTAAGAGGTTTTACTAGTCAGTCTGTTATTTATTCTGAAAGCTGATGAATAGCTTGATAACAGGTCTGATAAGGTATTTCTAGACGAATTAGGAAGCTTTGAGGAGTTTTAAGGACAAGACCGCCCTATGATTGAAATAATATAGGCTACAAGAGTTTTAGGACGTGAATGTATAAATATTATTTGACTGCCTCAGTGCCGCAGTGAGCCGACGCCGACGGATCAGTGTTTTCATTTTCTTTCGAGTACTTTTCCTTAGTCTATGTATGTATGATAATAAAAATATATATTCTTAAAAATTATGCAAATATATACATATTATATTATTACCAAACAACCTACAAACATTATTGCCAGAATTCCTTTAATCAATGAGAGTTTCAAATTCTAACGTTTTAACGGCAAAAACTCATTAATAATTTATAATGAGGTATCAAATTTAAGCGTCCAAATAATTCGAATTAATAGAATTAATATAGTTTAACCGCAGATGCCCAATCCAATAGATTAAATCTACCTCAATGGTCAGCATTTCTGTTACCGTGGGACCGCCGATCGCGTCACAGTACCCGCGTCAGTCCACATTACCATCGCGGTACATTAACACGTAACTCCATTATTAACTTAAGTATTTTCTAAATTAATCGTGCGCAGTAATAAATACCATAACCAACCTCTTTTATGTCCACACCATCATGTCTGTCTTACGTAGATTCGCTCGATTCAAGGTACGACTCGTGCCACATACCCTACATAAGACAAATCGCTGATGCTGCTAAGGTGTTCAAAATGAACCGAACACGAATGTTAAATAACTATTTGACCACAAGCATTTAATATATAGACATAGATAATTATTTATTGGTACAACACAAATATAATACAAACAGTAACAAGACTATACATCCGAGTAATTTTTAATTATGGACCTGAAGAGGCTATGCCGTGAGCTAAACAGTAGAAATTGCAATTCGACGCATGCTCAGTACGATCAAACTTCAATTTAAAAAAAAAATCTACACTCTCGGCGGTTGAAGCTTACAATAATATATCCTGTATTCGAAGACTTTAATATACCACACCAAGAAAATAAATTGTTAAATTCATGGTTTTCCTTTAAGTTTAACGCACGGGCTTATCGCAGTGGGCGATCTCTTCCAGGCAACCTTTGATGATGGATGGACAGGAAAGAAATAGAACGACGGACGAGAGTTAATTTACTTTTTTGCGAACCATACCCAGCTTTCAATCGTATTGTGTTACCAACCGTGCAATCATTATTTCAACGTGCTGCAAACACGGGTCTGAATAAATTATTATGTCCGAAACTTGCCTCTTATACCTTAATATGCTGCAATTAAGGGACGCTGTTTTTGAACAATGTGGTTTGGCTGGTGTTCGGTAATCTAACAAAGAATTCAGTGTTTATATAATCATATGTATGTATTTACAAAAAATAAAACTATGTAGTATATCAGTCACCTAACACCCATAGTACAAGCTCTGCTTAGGTGATGTTGTGTGAGTAGTCCGGAAATATTTATTTATTTATTTATTATTTATTGTAACAATTTCGCAAACAGAAATTTTGATGCTGATGAGTGTTTTAATAGTGATGTTGTGGTACGTATACATATGTACGTTTTGTAAATAATTAATTCGTTGTGTTCGCTAGTTTTATGTTGAACTAGTAGTGCCCCGCGGTGTTACCCGCGTTATAACCGATTTTCTCGCAGAATGACAGTTTCCCGCGGTAAAACAGTAGCCTATGTCCTTTCTCAAGCTGTGTATAAACTGTTTCAGTAGTTTTTTTGCGTAAAAGTGGAACAGAGTTACGTAATAGTGCAACAGTTACTAACGCAGTTATACCTACTAACCCACATTCTAGTTTTTGCAAACTCAGCTGCACAGCATGTTTATATTTATTACTTAACTAGGTTATTTTAATTAGTCTCAATTTTTTTTGTTATATTGATGTTTTTAGAAATACTGCTTATTAGTTTATTTATCTAGCCTATTGTTTATGTCTTTTAGCCTGAGATACAGGATTACCCTAGTTCAGGCTCATGTATTCCATACCTATTTAAAACGTTTTTATACCTATAGTTATAAGTGAATTTAGTTAATATTTGAATAAAATTTATTTAGACTGAGTTACTTTCGCATTTATAATATTGGTATGGAAGTATGATTTAATTAGATTGCATCTCCAAAAGCCATCGGTCATTCTTTATGGCTTATTCCCGGTTTTTACTACTCTCTGTTCCCGCTGGCGACAAACGTGAAATAAATCCCATTTGTTGCCAGTGGTGACGGTTGGGTCATCAAATTTCCAGTTTCTGCCATTATTTTGCAGCGGGCGGATTCTCAATTTGACGTATTTTTTTCAATTTGTTTTTCGTCCTGACAAGGATTCCATCTACATAAAACTGTGTGAAATGCACAGTTTGTTGAGTAATATATCGTATGGATTCAAAATACTGTTCATTAATATTTATGTATTTTACAATGATATGGTCTAGAAAACGATATATACATATATTATATGATCTTTACAAAATACAAAGAAATTGAAGAAGTACAAAGGGTGGCAATATCGCTCAATAGCGATCTATTCCAGTCATGAGTGCGCCTAAGGGCGCTTTCAATTTGAGCGTTCGAGACGTCGCGTCGGCGGCACGGCACGTAGGATTGCGAAAAGCGACGCTCTTGCGAACGCACAGTACCTAGAATTGTTGCCGTACATACACCGTATTGTTGCTCTTTGTATAAAATAAATACATTTTTAATTTGTAAAATAAAGAAAGTAAATGATTATGTTCCTTTATAACAACAATAAAACGTACGTGCAACGTATGACAAACGATTATTATAATTTAGAAAACACTAGAACATTATTACTTGTATTTTGTTATTAAGCTATTAAAGTGTATTTTCTTGTTGGTTGTCCTATTCTTCTATAGTTAATGTAATGTAATATGTTGGTAAGCGCATAACTCAACAACGCCTGAAACAATTTAACCAATTATCCAGAACTCCAAAGACGGCACTATACCAGAAAAGCTGTCTGGAAATGTGTGGACGCATTTTTAATAATATCCCTATTGATATAAAAGAATTGCCAATAAACAAATTTGTACCAAAAATTAAGAAATGGCTTATTGACAAATCGTATTACAATGTAAAAGATCATTTAAATACTAGACATTAGACATAATATTAAATTGTAATTTAAATTAACTTCCTAAATATTTGACATTCTATTATTATATTATATTATTTTTTTTTTCTTTAATTACAATTGACATTGCATGTCAAATCTGAATTGACGAAGTATGTAGAACTGTATAAATAACCTGACACCTATGTAAACCATATTTCAAGCAATAAATAAATTTCATTTCATTTCAATTATTTTTTAAATGTTTGCAGAAGATCAAGGATGGTTTTTACGGCGAGAAAAGTTCGAATAATTGCCGGAAAAAGCATTAAAAAAAATTACTTGTACGAAGCCTGTAAACCTGCTTATAAGAAATAAATAAACGCTGCGTTTACCTATCCGCAGACGTACGTCTCTCCGCCCAATTTGATAGCACCCTAAGTCTATTTTTACAAGATTCATTATCCCAAAGTGATCTTATGCTACCCACTCGCCCGAGGCATACACAAAACATCCAGTCAGCTTCCTACAATGGAGTTCTAACTTTATCCGCAGTTTCCGAGTGCCTCATGCAATTAGTCGGAACATGGCTCCAGTACAGGTAGTTTAGTTATGAAAGGAAAGTTATGTAGTTTCATATATATACCTGAAGTAGGATTATACGGATACATTTAATTTTATGCTGCAAATTCCCGCGAAAGAGCCCTTGGGCGATTCATACCGTAGTTCGAATCGCGTATGAAAGGACTAAAGCTCGCGCATGGTTTTTATTAGAACTTGTAAAATGTAAATTAATAATTAATTATTGCTGGACAGTCTATCGCCCTTAAAACAATCTATCGTTAAATCGCTTTTTAGAAAGAAAGATAAATTAATCGTAAACTATAGACCTATAATTTGGATATCTGTTATTTCAAAAATATTGGAGCTTGCTATGCAAAATCGTTTGTTGTCGTTTCTAACAAAAAATAAAATCCCTAGGATTTTATTTTTTGTTACTGAACAATTTAAATATTAAAAAAAATATTATTTTGATATTTTTCTAGAAGGGCAAGTCATCGAACCTAGCAAACTTTTTTTGTTAACATTAGATATTATCATTGCCACTTTAACTCCTCATATTTTTTAATCTTGTAAAGCGATTTTTATGAACATAGCTAACAACACTCTCCGCTAACCTATCGTTCAAGCCAAAGAAAGAGAATCGAAACCGGATAATCCAAAATTTTGTGCAAAAACTTTAACAGGCGCAACTGGCAGGAGAATGTCATACAGGCGCTACAAATAGCTAAAAATAAAATCAGAAAAGGAACAGCTTAGTAAATAAAGCCCTAAAAATTCCAGTAATTCATTTCCGTAAAATAAACCGTTAGTTTTTACCGGAGCTTTACAAAACGGTGTTTTGTTCGAACAACGGACAAAAACTTCCGGAAAAAAATCGGGGAATTTTCCGTAAAGTGAAACGGGGCGTGCCTCCCGATAGCAGGACTGTGGTGCATTGGAAGCTAAGAGATTATTGTTTAACAATTGTTTTTATTTTGTTTATTATTGTTTGATTTTTGAAGTGAAACTTCTTTAGAATCGTTGTGATTTCAGACCGCATGCAACGGAAATACGTCAGGTAAGCCAATTTTAAACGCTAACAAGGTTAAGCAACTTTCCGGAACGCCAGTACTTGGATGGGTGACCGCCCGAACAAAATCTTTTTGCACAGTATTTTTTTTATTCATCTCATTCTTTTGTCGATTTACTGAAGTTTCACTTCTACCGTGTGTGAATCGCACACACACCTTTTTGTTTATTGTTTATTTATTTAACGATGGAAGCATATGTAATTGATATTGTCTCGACTAGTTACAAATTATTTTATTCATTTAATGGCGTGCTGTGACTCAAAGGGCTTCCAACGGAAGATAAGCGTTGTCTTGTTACATACAAGTCATCATTCTGTGCTGGAAGCCTTTTTGGGACACTTTCTGTGGCTATACTTATTAATTATACTTCTATTTATATGTATTGTGTCTCAAATAAAATGTATTTCTTTTCATTTAAAATAAAAGAGGTAACCTGCCTATTTCTTACCGACTAAAAAGGAGAAGGTTATCAATTACTCGGAATTTATAATCATCATCATCATATTAACGTTCCCATTACTGGGACACAGGGACTTCTCTCTTGGAGGAAGAGAATGTCACATTTCCTTCACAACTCTCTAAAGTTCTCAGAACATGCCGGTTTCCTAACGATGTTTTGCCTTCACCGTTAAAGCACGTGTTTAAAGCGCACATACATTATCTCAAGCAGAAATTGGATTTATCGGAAGTGCGTGGCGGGGTTTGAACCCACGACCTTCGGCATGAAAGTCGATTGTCCTCCCACTTAGCCAACAGGGCTTTTTTATACGAACCTTTTATTAGGGCTTATTTAAAAAAATCCGAGCAAACTAAGCAATGACAAGTTGTATCAATAATACGTGTCAATTGTAAGATAGGTCAAGATCTATCTCGGTTTGTCAGATGTGACTGAGCGAGATAGCTCTATATTTTTAACCCCCCACGAAAAAAGAAGGGTGTTATAAGTTTGACGTGTCTGTCTGTCTGAGACATCATAGCTCCCGAACGGATGATAGAGCGATTTTAATTTAGTTTTTGAAGTTTGTATGAAAGGTGAGTCTAGCGCGAGTGTTCTTAGACATGTTTCGTGAAAATAGGTTGTGCCGTTTAAGAGTTATGGGGGTTAGAGTGGGGAAGGAAAACCGAAAATCTACAAATATACTCGAGTGGGGTATCAAATGAAAGCGCATCGCGTGCACATTAAAAATATTATAGGGTTTTACTTTTAAGGAAATTAAGGCATTGGAATCGGGGGCTTTTCTTAAATTTTAAATTTAGATATTCTCAAAATTATTGACAAATGTGACTCAGAGATTGTGATACGAGATACATAAAAAAGTTGCTCGTCCTTAAATGTTAGGAAGACTGTTGATCGCCAAAAATCTTATACCGAAACATCAAAGTAGTGGTCTGGCCAGGTCCGAAGAAGGTAATGCACAGTTCACACCAAAGCGAGATAAATAAATATTTTCGGACTACTCACACAGCATCACCTAACCCCAAACTAAGCAGAGCTTGTACTATGGGTGTTAGGTGACTGATATACTACATGGATACGTTTTTTTGTAAATACATACATATGATACATAGAAAACACCCAGACCCGAAAACATTTTGCTACCAGATCGTACAAAATCTGGTGCCCCGGCGGGAATCGAACCCGCAATCTCCTGCGCCTCAGGCGGACCTTAGCCCACCGAGCCACAGAGGTCGTCAAATGTTAGTTAAGTACATATTATAGTTGGTAGTTTGTCCAACCTAGAGGTACTTTCACACTCAAACTTACGAAGGATCCGATTAATACAAAAATATAATATAAAAGTGTTTTTCTGTCGTAATGTCAATAAATCCGGAGAAGCCATCTACCTTCTAGGTCTTCGTGCTTCATCTTAGACCACATCGTCACTTTACATCAGGTAAGAAATGAAGGCTTATCGAAAATAAAAAATAAAAAAAAATACAATCATTTATTTAGAACTAGTGGCCCGCCCCGGCTTCGCACGGACAATTATGCAAAATTGTTTTTCCGGCAATTAATCGAATTTATCTCGGTGTAAAAACCATCCTTAGACTTCTACGAGCATGTTCGAAAATAATTAGCCAAATTGGTCCAAGCTTTGTTGAGTTATGCGCTTACCAACACATTTTGTGATTCATTTTTATAATTTAGATTATATACATATAAAGCCATACATATAAATAACCGGCAATCAATTATTTGAGGTATTTCTCGTAGCGCACCAAGATGATGCGCACCCAGATGATGCGCACCAACGTACTTCCACATAGCGCACTAGCTCTGGTGCGCTTCATTCAGTACGTATAAATGTTTAGTTTTTATTCCTCGCTGCGCACCAACGACAATTTGTTCTATGCTGTTACAAAATATTTAAATGTAAATAGTTCCAAAAAAGGTCCTAACACAGCATAAAGCGTATTGGGAACCTGCGCTTGGACCCTTCGAAGAGCTAGAAGTCAAGTAAGGACATAACAAATAAAAAAAACAAATTGTGATAATTTAAATAAAAGTTAACACAAATATTTTACAGTAGGATGTCCAACATACACAGTTATTCAGAATCATTGATGATTCCGCAAACGCAGAGTAGGACGTCCATCAATTAGATGGACGGACGACTTGGTGAAGGTAGCGGGCTCGCGGTGGTTACAAGCTGCTACCGACCGAAGTCACTGGAAGTCTTTGGGGGAGGCCTATGTCCAGCAGTGGACGTCCTACGGCTGAAATGATGATGATAATGATGATTCCGTAATTCTTTTAGGTCCCTATTAGTATATTGTACTGTATCTAATTATAAACTACAGACTGTGATGTCATCCAATCAGGAGCAGTCTGAAAACCAGCGTTGCTTCGATCCCTCTCCCGGGGAGCGGAGTGGCATTAAACTGAGACTGCTCCTTTTTTGGTACATGGCAGCACAGCCTGCCAGCTAATTTTCTGTTTGTGGTTTTTTTATGTTTTTTTTTTTCTTGTGTCTGTTTGTTTGCTGTCTACTGTGCTGCTATTTGTTTGTACCAAAATAAATGTAAATATTTCATTTCATATTAATATTTGCCGATTAATTTAATCTCTTCATATATCCCATCATAAGAATAAAACAAGCCTAAACGCTGGCTATGTTCCCTTTTTGGCAGACTAACAGTTTTTTAACGTCAGCTTTAAACCCGGGCAGGTACAAAACTGAATTGTAATTTATAGAGTCAGGCCTAAACTAGACTGTGGCGCAGATTTTTTGGTATATTGTGGTTGACAATGGATATCCATTCGCATTCGTGTAATACAATAATATGATTTCACACTACACAACCGATAGAGAATTAATCTATATAAATAAAAATGAATTGTTGTTCGTTAGTCTGATTAAAACTCGAGAACGGCTGAACGGATTTATCTTATCATAGTCTTGAAATGTTCGTGGAGGTCTGGGGAAGGTTTAAAAGGCGAGAAAAAATCGAATAATTGCCGGGAAAAAAAATTGAATAAAAACCCGTGCGAAGCCGTGGCGGGCCACTAGTATAGGAATAAATTAAACAGCAAAATTTCTTAATATATATAAATCTCGTGTCACAATGTTTGTCCTCAATGGACTCCTAAACCACTTAACCGATTATAATAAAATTCGCACACCATGTGCAGTTCGATCCAACTTGAGAGATAGGATGGTTTTTACGGCGAGAAAAATTCGAATAATTTCCGGGAAAATTTTATACCCGTGCGACGCCGGGGCGGGCCGCTAGTAACAAAATAAAAAATTCAACCGGCGAAAGAATGAACATGTTTATTGTATTAATTGTGTATGCCAAAGCTGATGTTATCAATGAGTGGTATCAACAATTTTATTAAAACATACAATAGTATTTAGTTGTTACATAAGTATACATTAAAACTATTTACAACATAATATTATTCGGTAAGTACATACATTTATTGCACCAACTGATGATTACTGATTATTACTGATTATTACTAGTTTCTCAGATTTGTCTTATATGAATTATCATTTAGTTCCTTTTATTTAAACTGACAATTTAGTTCCTTTTATTTCAATGTTGAAAACTTTCATAGCTATTATAAATATGCTTTTCTTTAATATAGTGCTATTCATTTTTGGGATACATACATAGATTTTATATTAATGTCGGCAAAAAAACTGAAAATGTAAAGTATTTCAGTTTTTAAGTCCTTACCTAATTTACGATGTCGATAAACCTACCCAGGTAATCTTAACCAGTGCCATATTTATCTATTATGCATGTTCTTCAATTGTTTCATTAATCATTACCATAATAAACCTTTATTCAAAAGTAAATAAATTACTTCTACTGATAGTACTTTTACGCTAAACTGAGAATTTATTGAGGGAATAAAGACATAAACGAGGAGACTAGATGCTCGGAAAATAAGTTGCAGTGAGACTAACTCAATTTTGGACCTTACTTGCATCCGTCTATCTCAAGTCATCTTTACGAGATCGAATTACATATGTAAGAGATATGATACAAACATTTATTTTCAATTATTTTATGCATTTTTAAGCCAACGCGGCTTTTACTGCCTCAGTGGCGCGGAGGGCAAGGGTCCGCTTGCGGTCCAAGAGCTAGCGGGTTCGATTCCCGCCGAGGGGTCAAGTGTTTGTATGTTCTGCAAGCACTTTCTCCTTGTTTTAACACCCAGGTGTTTAATATGTATAATAAAAAATATATCTGTATACATTATGTCAATTATATTAAGTATATCAGATGTCTAGTAGGTACCCGTACCACAAGCTAAGAGCTTACCACGGGCTAGATGTCGTGTGGATTGTCTGGAAATATTTATTTATTTATTTTATTCCGAAGTTCTACATTTATTCCGGCAAGTCTACTTTTATTCCGAAGGTCGTGGGTTTAAAAATTCAAACACCGTCTCGTACCTCTGGATAATTATTATTTAAAAAAATAATATTTATTATGTGCGCTTTACAACTCTTAATTTATCGGTAAGGCAAACATCATCAGGAAACCGGCATGTTTTATGAACTTCGAAGAGTTTGAAGGACATGTGACATGCACAACCCGCACTTGGCCAGCATGGTGAATTAAGGCTTAATCTTCGGTTTACAAGAGGGAACGTAAATATCCTATATAGCTTTATCCGCTACTCCCTAGCGGTGACGTCGTATTTTCCTACTTTTGTAAAAAATATATTTATTTGTAATTAATAAATAAATTTTAAATCGTATCAGTTGTTCTTGCGCGTTCAAACAAAACAACTCTTCAGCTTTATAATATTAGTATACATTATATACATAGAATGTTTGCCAACGGAGTGTACAATTTTTAAATTACCGAACGGAAACCGCTCAGTGGTTATAAATCATATCCATACCCATTACTGTAACTAATTTGAAAGACAAACAGTTTACTGGTTTTGGGGAGCCGATGAACAATACCATTTTCGGCTTTTCGCGAGTTTCAAACCGAATTGAATCATGGTGGGAGCTTTTAGTTTGGTTTTGTATTTTTAATTCAACAAACACCAAGTTAAAGCGAATAATATTCATCTGGTGGTTACTATAGAAACAAGTCGGTAACTGCTTAGAACTTTTTTTTTGTTAGATACGCCTTCATTTGACCACAATCTCACCTGATGTAAAGTGACGATGTGGTCTAAGATGAGGCATGAAGACCTAGAAGATGGCTTCTCCGGACCACATTACGAAACACGAAAAAATCGTTTCACGCACTGTCCCATCCCGAAGGGTAGTGACAAGCCGCGGCCGAAGCCTGTTACCAGTAGAGACTGTTCTTAGCACCACCCGGAGGTCACGTGTAAGGATTCAGAGTGTTACCACTTACGGACATGAACAGAAAAATCTCTAAAAATTACTACGAAGTCTTACAATGCATCTACTTGTACAACTTGGTTTGCTTAATATAATGTATCATTGTCTCGTATTAAGCAAGCCAAACAGAGAACAACAATCACCAAATTCAAGTCACGTAACAGATAAATAAACACAAACAGCCCTTGACTACTCTCATCGCCTCCCGCCATAATCTGACAATGACATAAGACGGATTGTCATTTGTTTGACAGTGACAGATAGCGAACTATAATACCTCTTATGTCTTCTTGTATTACGAATGGCAGAATGTATTAGGTGTTAAAATAATTTAACATGACATGACGACTCGACGAGTTACTACATTACTGTCAAAATTAATAAACAAGCTCTTTAAATACATATTGCTGGATTATTTAAGACATATTGCGTGTTGAGCGAAAAAAGCCGTGTTGGATAAGTGGGAGCACACTCGACTTTCATTCCAAAGGTCGTGGGTTCAAACCCCGCCACGCACCACGGGATGGATGACTTGGTCAAAGCAGCTGGCTCACGGTAGATGGAATGAGGTATGCTCCTATTTTATATGAATGACCCTAAAGCAGTGTACAGCAAAGCCTTTATGTGTATAACCGCAGATTATATAATATAATGACGACCTCTGTGGCGCGGTGGGCAAAAGTCCGCCTGAGGCGCAGGAGGTTACGGGTTCGATTCCCGCCGGGGAACAGATTTTGTACGATCTACAATTTATGGTTTCTGGTTTGGGTGTTTTCTATGTATCATAAGTATGTATTTACAAAAAAAAATTATCTATGTAGTATATCAGTCACTTAGGACCCATAGTAAAAGCTCTGCTTAGTTTGGGGTTAAGTGTTGTTGTGTAATGAGTCCGGATATATTTATATTTAGTATAAAACTAATTAATTTACATAGTTTTAGTTAAATTCAAAAATACCAAATGATTAAAATCATAGAAAAAATCGTCTATGAACTTTTAGGAATGAGGCCAAAAAGTAATAGGTAAATATCATAATGGTGAACATAAAAAATAGGGAAAAGAATGGAACGGGAATTAAAATACTAGAGAATAAAAACTTTGGGGAGTAAACGGCTACAGTCATATTTTTAACTAAACCTATTTTAAGATTAAATGCCGCTAGCATTCGTTTGTTCTTCTTGATCACATTGACAGTTAGAAAGGGACAAAATTCATGCTAAAATAGAATAGGTTTGCTATCCATTTTGCAAAAAGGGTAATATTTATATGTGGTTATACTATTGGCACAACACACTCAGACATTGTCCGAGCAATTTATAGCCGGGCCATGTGTTGCGACGATTAACATGATGACTACATAAAAAATAGGTATTCTACTTAGTCCGTCTGTAAGTTCGTCCAAAAATACTGTACATATATTTTTTGCTTTATCAATTTAACAAGAAAATGCCTAGATATAGAGCATCAAAGTTCCGGAGGGGGGGGGGGCTTGTGATGTTACATTTATATTCTGCTCGAAAGCTATACATTGCGAACCTTAATGCAATAATAATTATAATAAATCATTGATTTCAGCCATCTAAGGCCCATATAAACATACTAGTCGATCCGACAGACGTTGTCCTGTCCCACGTCTCAAAAAACAATATCCAGTATTGACCGTATTGTGAAACTAAACCATTCCCATCCCCACAAAAAATTTCATCAAAATCGGTCCAGTCGTTTGAGAGAAGTTCAGTGACATACACACTCACAGAAGAATTATATATATAAATATAGCTCATAGACTAACATAAATAAAAATATAAATCTTATAAACTAAAGTGTCAGCATCGTAAACTATGCGTCGGCAATGTATCGTCTTGGGTTTTCGTTTGCAAGAAAAAACAAATAAATATGTGTATAATTTTTTAAGTAATCTCATGATGCAGATAGAATGCCCCTATACGGCAGCAACAAAATGGTACTTTTAATTATCTTTAATTAATTAATTATCATCACATGACATGTTGATATAAAAATTAAGTTATTTTATTAAATTTATTAGTATTTTAGCTTAATTTGACAATGCCCCTATACATTAGACGGTTTATTAATGATTATAAAAACTCTAAATCTTTTACATGTTATTATTCAAATTATTTTTATGCACGTTCTTTGACAAAGATATATTGTTGAAGGGGTGTTATTACTCGGTTAGTGACTTTCTTGAAGATGATAGTTTGAAAAACGACTTTAATTTGTAATTAGAATAAGAATAATTGTTGTAATTAAGAATATTGTGTTAAATTAGTACCTAGGATTAAGTAAATTTTGTAATATTCAAATACAGTGCCAATTAATTGTGAATTGAATAAAGTTTATGAATTATGAATGCCACTTGAAGTTTAATGCAGCATCAATATTTTACATTAGACGGTTTATTAATGATTATAAAACCTCTAAATCTTTTACATGTTATAATTCAAATTACTTTTATCACTTTTATACACTTTCTTTGACAATGCCACTTGACGTTTAAAGCAGCATCAATATTTATTCTATGCCTAGTTTTGTATATAAGATTAATAAATCTATTTACACGTACCACTTCTCGCAGTCGTTATCGATCACGTTGCGTTGTCGCTGCGACGTGGTTGCGTTGTCGCTGCGACGTGGTTGCGTTGTCGCTGCGACGTGGTTGCGTTGTGGTTGTCGTGTCGTTGTCGCGTGGTTGTGGTACGTGTGTTTTGGCACTAAGACTCAGAAGGGATTAGTCTAAGATCTGAACCTACTTCGACATTCACCGGGTTGATAATAGAATCAAACTTATTTTATGATAAATGTTGTATTATATTTTCTAATATACAAGATTTATTATAAAATAAGTTTGATTCTATTATCAACCCATACCCAACATGCATATAAAATTTCATAATAATCGGTTAAGCCGTTTCGGAGGAGTACGGTTACTTACATTGTGACATGGAAATTTTATATATTCAGAAGACAAAATTAAGTGACGAGACGATAAGTATCTATCTATCTATATTTATAAAAATGAATTGCTGTTCGTTAGTCTCACTAAAACTCGAGAACGGCTGAAAGGATTAGTCTTATCTTATCTTAGTCTTGAAATGTTCGTGGAGGTCTAGGGAAGGTTTAAAAAATCGAATAATTGCCGGGATTTTTTTTTACCCGTGCGAAGCCGGGGCGGGCCGCTAGTATTGTATAAAATCGACAACACGTGACGTATGTCCAGGTAGAGTAGACTACTCTACCTAGTACCTAGTTTAACGCCCGTAAGTGTAACTTTACACCCGAGCGGAATAATCCATAGTCCTCTTACAATGTCAGCAGCTTAAGCCGAGGTCCGCTCCTATGTTTTGCCCCACCCTAACCTTGGGCGCCGCCCTAACGGACGCCGATGTAAACGCGTTGGGTTCGGTTAGAACGCCGCGCCGCGCCGTTACGTTGTTACGTAACGGCGCGGCGCGCTTTCAGCGTCCCCTCAGCTGTAACGCTGTCATGGCAATCATCTTCTAATAGCATACACTGTCCATTCGAAAAAAAGGACAAATGATGATCAATCATTAAAAACCACTGAGAAAGTATTAGATGATTTACGCAGTCTCTAAGACTTTAGCTCCTGTGCTAGTTATAAACTGTTTTACAGCAAGGTAATGGGGCATTACGATTAGGCGCGATTAAAACGATGGCTCATACAACAGACGTTTTATACCTATGATGAGTTCTTAGAGTGTTCCCTGACAAATCATAAATAGCTGACATACCAACTAATTTGCTTGCATTGACATTTGTTTGTATTGTTGTATTGATTTATTATTTAAAACTTGATTGACTATGTATTTGCAATTTGACATATTTATTAAGTAATTGAATTTGAGATTATTAGTACTAAAAAACAGTGTAACCAAAATTGGAATTGTGACGTTTAATTTTATTAACAATAAATGACTAATAATATCTTGTTGGTAATAATCAATGATGAAAAATGGTATACCATTTTTAAGTTTTTGCACGCTAAATGTCAAATGAGAGGTAGTATCACAGTATAAATTATGTACCTAGAAAAAAGACGTGTGGCCCTCGGAGAGCTATTGCATAGCATTCTTTATCAACTTATGCAATTGTAATTATATATTTATTTTATTTATGCCGTTTTTTTTTTATATGATATTAATTAAAGTTACACTTTGAGCGTGGTGACAAAGAATCAGTTTACGCATGCCACCTAAAGACGGTTGCTGAACTAAAGAGGCAAGCGTAATATTTCAGGAACTCATTATAAGTTCTGCTATTTATCGAGAGATGGAAAAACTAAAAATCATTTATAAGAGAGATGGAAAATTTCGTTGATGAAAATAACCTTTCTCCAAGAATTTTCTCTGAAATAAGCAAATAAATCAGAAATAGCAACCGGCTTTTCTTTTGCGACAATAACAAACGAAATCAAATTATTTTGATTGATAGTGCTCCAAAATAAGGGAAGTCTCGAGAGGGTGCGATAACACATTATTTTCACGTAGGATTCTTACAATATCTCAGATATTTTGATAACTGCCTAATGTGTGATTGCGTGTCTAGCTACAAACTATTATATTTCAAACACAAGATATAATTTCAATAATTACACTCTTAATTCCAATCCATAGCTTTAAAATATTTTTTAGAAAATTATGTCATTATTGAATATTGCATTATCATTATCATGCATTAAAAAAATTATATAAAATAAATAAATATTTCCAGACAATTCACACAACAACATCTAGCCCCGTGGTAAGCTATAGGCTTGTGCTACGGGTACTAGATATCTGATAAACTTAATATAGGGCATACATAATATAGATATTTTTATTATACATATTAAACACCCAGACCAAGGAGAAAGTACTTGCAGAACATCCAAACACTTTCATTTCATTGCATTAGGCATGATGACTATATTAATTAAATGTACAATTGAATAAAACCCTAAACTAAAACGTAAATAAGTTTCTGGAATCGGTCCAGAACCATAATTCCCTTAAAAGTATAAAGTCATACTATTTTGTTATGTGTATTTTTTTGTTTGGTTTTTTATTTTACTATTTATTGAATATGTATTGTATAATGTATGTTTTAGATACAAATAAACATTTTGATCTGATTTGATTTTTATATATACAATAGGAGTTGTAAAATCATTATTTATAGGACGACCACATCTAGACATGGGTCTCTTCCTAATTAAGCTTGGTTAGTAGAAGTAAACCGCCTATAATATACTATATCAAAAATCTTATCCCCAATTTCACCATTTTATGCAACAATTCGAGTTTTATTGAACCATACATTTGTTTTTTTTGCAACCATAGAAAAATTACAATTTGGGGGCAGTATACTTAATTCACCTGAGTTAATTCACCCAGGTGCATTAAGTTTACTTTTAGTAGACTTTATTCACCCAGGTGTCTTCCGGTGCGATCTCAGTTAGGCGGTAACACGAGTTAAGCCTACCATGATCGCGTTCCTAGACAATGGTAAAATCGAAACGAATTCGTGCATCTAATTCGTCTGTGCTTGCCCAAACCGCTCCAAAAATTTTAGGCCTTTTGCATCCGTAAAAAAACCCGCAAGAAAAAATCGACTATTTTTTTATAAATTTCTTGATTCTATAACAAAGGATTTAGAAAACCATTGCAAAGATTAAAATGCTAAGAATATCAGCACTTTATGATAAGATTAACATTCACTGTTTGCTAAAAGCAAAACGTTCAGACATGTTTTAAGCGTTTATAGTCTAGTGCTTTCAGAAGAGTAATCACGAACAAGCTATAGAGCTGTATTCATCATCATCATCACCCTATTAACATTCCCACTACTGGGACACAGGGACTTCTCTCTCGACGAGAGAGATTAGGCCTTAATTCACCACGCTGGCCAAGTGCGGGTTATATAATAAATAAATAAAAATAGTTTATTTGCATGTACAAAAAACATTGTTAGGTACTAAAAACTAACTAAAACTAACACTTATTCTAATTTTTAAACAAGTAGTGATAAGCTCTGTCCCTCGCACTAGGTCTCGTAAGAGCCTGTATTGTGAGGTTACAGTGTTTTGAGTGGGACCTAACTCTATTATATTTAAAGTAGGAAGTATACTTATTTATAAATAAACTAATATCGTTAATATAAGAATTCGTACTTGATTATGAGTAAAATGGTTTACCTATACCTATAAGCGCACATACATTTTTCTAGATGAAAAAAAATTGAGAGGTGCGCGGCGAGGTTTGAGCCCACGAACTTCGGAATGAATGTCAACAGTGCTCCCACTTAGCCAACACGGCTAATGTGTAGCTGTATTCATGTAGACATTACACTCGAGTATTTACTTGTGATGTGTTGATGAGAGAGCCGTGTGACACATAACATAGGCAAGTGTCGGAGTATTTTTTATACTAGCTTATTTTATAGAATACTCGCATTTATATTTAAAATGAAATGAAATGAAATACTGTTATTTCGGTACATAAACAAAGTACATTAAAAGTGTCATTGTTGGTGATATTTAAAGGTTTTGCTGGACAAATATTAAACTGATATTGTTCCCAATTTATATTGTTTGACCAATCCCATAATTATAATGATTGGTAATATCTCAGCACGTGAATAGAAATTATTTTGAGTTACAGTAGACAGTAGCGACAAAAAGATGTAGTAAGAGTGGTCTCCGATCCAAGTACTGGTATCCGCAACGTCGCTTAACTGTATTAAAATATATTTTGTTGCGTTGGAGCTTTCTTTTATATTTATTGATTATGTGATTTAAGTATCTCTTGCCAAGAGACAAGTCCCTGTGTCCCAGCAGTGGGAACGTTAATAGGGTGATGATGATGATGAGATTTAAGTAGGTTGTAGTTATAGCGTCAAACGAAATCTCAGTAATATGGTCCCCATTTTACCCTCTGAGTACGGGACCCTAAAAACATGCAACAAAGTGTGAGCAAGTCGTACGTCAAGGTAAGCTATAACTAGAAAATATAGCACCCTGAAAAGTGTACGAATATATTTTTGGAGGTTTTGTCTGTTCACGTCCGTAAGTTTTAGTTAACCCTCTGAATCCTTACACGTGACCTCCGGGTGGTGCTATGAACAGTCTCTGGTGGTAGGCTTCGGCCGCGGCTTGTCACCACCCTCCGGGCTGGGCCACTGCGTGAAGCGATTTTTTCGTGTTCCTTAATGTGGCCCGGAGAAGCCATCTACCTTCTAGGTCTTCATGCTCCATCTAAGACCACATCGTCACTTAATATAAGGTGAGATTGTGGGCAAATTAAATAAAAAAATAATATTTCAATAATCTGAAGATTTTAGTAAAAAGCACAAAAATAGACGAGTCCTAAAATCTAAAAATTCTGCAGCCATCAATCACTAAATCTTCGTGTTAAATATTTATTAGCACTGAATAGTAAATAACTACGTAAATATTGGTTATCAGAAACTTATAGCGCGTATCAACTTTGACCACCGCACTTATAAATATTTCACTTTTTATAGGCCAATTGTAAAAGAAACTCCATATTCAGCTAAATAAAGAAAAAAAATTCTTATTATGTGTGTAAAAATGTATAAATTCCAAATGACATAAAATTAATGAATAATTATTTATTTAAGAAATTTATTTAATTGTTTTGTCATTTTATCCTTGATTTGATTAATTAATAATTAATTATAATTAATAGTTATTGCATGCTAGATTTTAGTTAAACATGACTATATGTAATTACTAGCTGACCTCAGCAAACTTTGTTTTGCAAAATGAAAAATAGATAGTAGCCTATTCTCAGACTGAATACGCATATAAAATTTCATAATAATCTGTTAAGCCGTTTCGGAGGAGTACGGTAACTAACATAGTGACATGGAAATTTTATACATTAGAAGATTATACCACCTTTATGCCATGTTTGAGTCAATAAAGACATTCCATTCTATATTAGACAGGAGGTTTATAGAACGTTGAATAAAAAAACGTTATTCATAAACCATTAGTGCTAAATCTGTTTAATAATAGTTCAATGAAAGCTTTCCCTAGTTCATATATAATAGTCGCAGAGTAGTGCATTAATAGGCTTAACTGTGGGTTTACCCAATTCAGTTGTATCAGCTAGAAATAGCTTTTTTTTTAAAACGAACTGAATGTATAGTGCGCTTGACAATGCAAATGAGAAATTTTTAACGATTTTTGCATTCCTTGTTATTTTTAACCTGCGACAAAAAAGAGGGGTGTTATAATTTTGACTTGTCTGTCTGTCTGTCGGTCTGTCTGTCTGTCGCCTCATATCTCCCGAATGGATGAAGTGATTTCAATTTAGTTTTTTTGTATGAAAGGTGAGTTTTGCGCAAGTGTTCTTAGACATGTTTGATGAAAATCTGTTGACCCGTCGAAAAGTTATGTAGGTAGAAGTGACGAAAGAAAACTGAAAGTCTGCAAATTTATAAATATATATATATATTTCAGTGGGGTCTCAAATGAGAGCGGTGATGCGCTTTCATTTGAGATGCTCATTACAAAAAAGTATGACTTTTTATTTTTAAGAAACTTTTGACTTTTTATCTTTTTATGTTTTGGAAACGGCGGTTATGTTTATTTAAAACTAGTGGCCCACCCCGGCTTCGCACGGGTTTTTATTCAATTTTTTTTCCCGGCAATTATTCGATTTTTTTTCGCCTTTTAAACCTTCCCTAGACCTCCACGAACATTTCAAGACTATGATAAGATAAATCCGTTCAGCCGTTCTTGAGTTTTAATCAGACTAACAAACAACAATTCATTTTTATTTATATAGATTTAGATTATTAACACGTTTGTCCAAATGTCTACATGTTAAATGATTACTCTGAGAGACCAACACCATTCACAATTGAAAAGTTCAAAGACTTAGCGAGTATGTAAAAATGGCAGACCCTTTGGACAAGTATTTATGTTGTCTGGAGTCTGTGAGCCCTTGGACTCTTAGAATTATGCTGATGCAAATTTACATAGGTCAAATTTAGTAGAAATGATTTGTTCAAAAATATTCTTGCGGAGTATTAGACTAGAAAATTTCGTGTTATAGTAATCATAAATCAGAACATAATATTGCTATAAATTGTTAAATAGTGATATTTTAACCACATGTAACTGAGCGATATAGCTTAATATTTTAACTATTGCCTTATTTTACTGCAAAGTGAAACAGGCCCTAAGTATTTACAATACAATACAATACACTATGTCGACTGGAGGCCGTTGAAGTGGGCCTTTGTCGACTAGCAAACAGATCTGTTTCAAGGCATTTGTAGAAATCAAATACCAGAATAAAGTTAGTGGTGGTGGTGGCTCGCACAGGACCGTAGAATTTGGCGTAATGAAGGCCTTTACTCAGCTGTTTACACCCACAGGCTGTTAGAATAGAATAGAATATTTTTTCTCTGGTGGTAGGCTTTGGCCGCGGCTTGTCACCACCCTCCGGGCTGGGCCAGTGCGTGAAGCGATTTTTTCGTGTTTTGTAATGTGGCCCGGAGAAGCCATTTTCTAGGTCTTCATGCCCCATCTTAAACCAAATCGTCATTTTACATCAGGTGAGATTGTGGTCAAATGAAGACTTATCTAAAAGTTAATAGAACTAATTGTAAAGTAATAAAAAATAAGTGGAGGATTTTTCATCTTGATAAATTTTTAAGGAATATTGTATTTTAGAAAAAAAACTCTGTTTTTGGTCACATCGATAAAACAAAAAAGCTCACATACAAACGGAGATATAGCGGTCAGAATATTCTTACCCCTATTAATTTAATAAAATCGAACCCCATCGTAAAACTCCTACCCATATCCAAAAATAACATTTAATTGAGGAAAAAACACAACATTTTTTCCTAAATTAAACCAAAACAGGTCAATAGCGGATTAAATAAGATAAACAAGGTACAGGGCGAATCATGATTTGTATGAAAAAAACCGTTCCCTTGTGTAATTTGCGATTAAAACTGAAGGTAAGTTAATAAGATGGCGGAAGGAAATTATTTCCAGAATGAATAGTTCAGGCGCTGATGTGAAAATATCCACCCTAGTTCACCCGAATCTGTTCATTTAGTAAGCCTTTTTCACCATCCGCGAGTAAACTTAGACTATACTAATACAGATTGTAACAAAAGTTTCGGTCGGTATGGGAAGGTCTGAAAATATAAGGCATAGGAAGAATTGTCCATAGGACAATGTCATCGATTTTAGCAAAATTAAAATTTGCATTCACACAATGTAAAACAACTTTTACTTTGCTTAAAAGTTTTTTGCAATCCAATATTTAAGCAAAAAAAAACACTCTTTTTGTTTAGATATCGATTGTGTAGGTCGTAAGCACAACATTTTACTACGAAATTTGTCTGAAAGAGATAAAATGCTTTGTATTGTTTTGTCCTTGATAAATAGGCTATCATCTAACAGTGAAAGAGTTATACAAAATGAAAGAAACGCTTATCTTTAAGCACCTATGTTTATATGTTTATTTTTCAAGTATTTTATTTTTGACGTAGGTACCTAAGATTAGTAACACCAAACAATGGAAATAAATGATTTTGTATCTTGTATCTTCAGCTTTATAATATTAGTACGTACCTACCGAATAAAGAACTGTAAATACCAAAACAGGAAAAGCAGTGAAGTAAATTTCCAGAAAGCAGTGAAGTAAATTTCCAGCCTCGGACTCTTGGTGTATAAACCTCGTCTCACACCCCTTAATTTAGAGTTTCTTTCGCATTACAAGTTGCAGCATTAACCCTGCTTTACTTTATCAAGAAAGGAAGGGAGAAATAAAATTTGCACATGAAAAATTCTAATAACACCAATCATAAGATTTAACAGGTTTTTACCGATAGAAAAAATATGGGGAGGTTCTTTTTGATATATCTAAAGACTGTATAGCTATGTATCGAGAGTTCGAATCAACACAGAGTATAATATTCTTTAGTGGATTTTTAAATTAATATACTTGTCTTAGTGAAGTTGGTCCCATAAGATTCAATTATTTTGGATCTTTAGTAGACCGGGTCTCTAAAAATTGCCTAGGTCTGCTCAAATTGACGTATTGACGTAATGTTAGCTTTGGGAATCAGTCAACTAGCCCCCAACTCACTAATTATTTTATCAATCTAACTTAAAATATCTTTTAAAGTTTATTATGATTGTTAATTAATTGTCTCCCTGTGAAAATTATTTATAACTCGGACAAAACAGCGGATTATTACATAGTGTTTTCTCACTTATACGCCTGCCCCTAATAACGACCTAATGAGTGTGGTAGAAGCCAATAAAATCTGTGCTCCTTATAACAAGACATGTTCGGACTACATATAACCGCCGGGCATAGGCATGATAAGCTTTTGTATGAACCACTGGTGAGGACGAACTACAGGCAGAACTCTTTCATCTTAAGGGCATGCAAATCATTCAATAACATCCAAGCAAATACTATGTTTATTGATGGTAACGATGAAGTAGATTTAGATTTATTTTATACCTCAACCAAGCGTCTTAAACGCTGGTTGAGTAGTTTTTTCTTAAGTATTTAATGTAACTTAGTTTTGTATTTTAAACCAAATGTGCTGTCTTTTTCCTTATTCGACTGTTGTATTTAACGAGTATCTTTTTCTTATATCTGTGGAAACTTATAATTAGCCGTTAGTTACACATTGCGTTTAGTATTTAGTTGCCTAGCTGTTAGTTTTCCCAAAATTATTAAATAAAATAACTTTATAAAAATCGTGTTCTGTTTAGCCCGACTGTTAGCCCGTCTAATAATACTGGACACCTATTTTCTATTTTATCAATTTAATAAGAAAGTTATAGATATAAAACATCAGAATTCCGGAGCGAGGGCTCGAAAGTGAAACTTCAATGCACTGTAACGTCCTGATTTTCGTCAAGAGATTTTATTTTATTCTAAAAAAAAGGATAATTATATATTTTTTTAATCATCTACTCTATTGTAAGTTTGAGGAAACTAATAATGTAATATTTGCAAGAAATCGCAAAATTTTATTCCCGATGAACACTGGTGCGCGTGTAATGCCATGAGTGACGAAAACGAAATCTTATCTGATCCTATATATAAAATTCTCGTGTCACAATGCTCGTTTACGTACTCCTCCGAAACGGCTTGATCGATTCTCATGAAATTTTGTGAGCATATTGAGTAGGTCTGAGAATCGGCCAACATCTATTTTTCATTTTGCAAAACAACGTTTGCTGGGTCAGCTAGTAAAATATATATTTCACTCGCTACTTTTTATCAAGTTTGTCCACTCAGTTGAACAGAAAACCGATTTTAACAAATAAACAACCGACTTTTAGTTTTAAATATAAGTATGTGTATCCGCGTTATAATGAATCATCAAAATTTGTTCACACAGCTCAAATTTTTAAGGTAGCAAACATAACAAAAAAAATTTGCGTCAACTACCTCTAGCTCGACGCTGAAAGTCAATTAAAAAAACACTACATTAGAATCTGTCTACTTATCTTTAATAATCATTTGAAATGTGAATTCCAGTAGGTTTTATTAATGCTGAATCTTATCGGTAAATGGAGTACAACACGAATCACTTACGGGTTCACGGTATGTAATTTAAATCAATAAACTGACGACTAGCGGCTACTCGGAGGCGCGAATAAAACTCTAATGATGCATGCCATTAAGTGTGGGTCAACCATGGTTTTAGTTATTAACAGGAAAGTCTTTTTAACCGACTGCGAAACGCAAAGGAGTGGTAATGTGTTTAACATTCTATGTATGTATGTTTCTATATCCCTCTATACAGACCAAAGGACAGTAAATTTCTATGATTCACACGTCAATCGATAGCTATTATTACAGCGAGTGTGATTAAAGACATGACGTTAGTGAAAATTCAACATGGCGACTACTGGACGCTATTTTATAAATTTAAAAACAAAATTAAGTCAACGAGTTATGTCATGTGGGGTATCGTTGAATAGGTATTTAAATATTAAAATAAAATAAATAAATAAATATTTACGGACTACTCACACAGCACCACCTAACCCCAAACTAAGCAGAGCTTGTACTATGGGTGTTAGGTGACTGATATACTACATAGATACATTTTTTTTTTAAATTAAAAAAATAATATTAATTTTAATTTAAAAATTATTGATAGTTTTCTTTCAACATTTCGATTCAACTGACCCTTTAGGATCTACATAATTATGTCGTTTGAAAGTTGTGTAATGCCATGCTCTATTTTGTTCCTAAATCGGATTATTCCGTCGGCGAGTATACTGGAACTATGGAAATGTCAAAGACTATAAAAGACAGAATGTAGGTAACTGATTCCGGTTCTGAACTGGTCCTAATATTATATTGAAGGGAATATGGGTTACTATGTTTTGTAGCTTTTAAGCTTAGTTATTCCGACTTTCCGGTAAACAAACACAGCATTAAAAATATTAGTATATTTCCTTAGTATGTTCAATCTTTGCATAGAATAAAATAAAAACTTTTTTTACTTTAAATCGTTTAAACCACTTAATAAATTTTAATTGTTTATATAAGTTGTTTGTAACAAATAAAGTGTCTGAGCTTCCTCTTCAGACAAACCTCTTCCTCTTATTCTATTTATTGTTCAATCAGCACCCATGCCAAGTCGTGGCGGGTCTCTTGTTAAAAAACTTAATAGTGTTAGTTCACTTAAAAGTAAAAAAATTATAATCACTAATTTTAATTTTGCACGTGATGTGGTTTATTTCAGACCCCAATTCAGTATATTTACAGACATTCGGTTAGTCTTAACGAAACTAACAAAACTAGAAACTAGCTCGGTTAAGTCGCCAAAGACAGTTAAAACGGGGAGTATAAATCAAATGATAATTTTGCCTCCCTCATGTCTTTTAATTTATCTTATATCTATACTAATATTAAAAGCTGAAGAATTTGTATGTTTGAACGCGCTTATCTCAAAAACTACTGGTCCGATTTAAATAATTATTTTACTGTTAGATAGCCTGTTTATTGAGGCGTCAAAAAACTATACAAGTACCTTAAAATAAATGTTTCAGACTTTCAATACCTACTATTTTACATTTTACCTAAATAATGGCCACCCTACGATTATTATGATAAAATGCTCTCACTACCATAAGTAGGATCGATGGACACTTAAACGGTGAGAATTTACATGAATGCAAGTTCTTGATAAGTATCATACCCAATTTTATCTCAGCCCTCCAGCCCTTTGTCGGTATGTACAAGCAGAATCTGTAATGACGGATAATAATTTTGAAATTAAAAAAAAATACTCGACTTCCTCTTTTACCCCCAATAACTTTTAAACGGCTGAACCATTTTCATCAAACGTGTAAACGTGTAACTAAGAACACTCGGTCGTAATTCAACTTTAATACAAAAAAAACTAAATTGAAATCACTCCATCAATTCGGGAGCGACAGACAGACACGTCAAACATTTATAACACCACTCATTTTTGCTCATTTTGCTAATTTTTTGTAAGTTTGCAAATACGTCTAAATGAAATAAAATCTACCAAGAAGCTCTTAATTAGGTTCTTGCGATACATATTAAAAGAGACGAAGTATTCGAGCCCAAAATCGAGGAATTAAGTATGTTGTTTTATTTTTTCGTTCCCACTGCTGGGACGCAGGGACTTCTTTCATGACGAGAGTGATTAGGCCTTAGTTCACCACGCTGCCGCCAAGAGTGGGTTAGTTAATGTCACATGACCTTTTTACTCGTCAAAGTTCTCAGAAAATGCTGGTTTCCTCACGATGTTAAGCCTTTACAGTTAAAGCACGTGTTCTTTTTAAAGTCATACATTTATCTAGATGAGATATCCAGACGTGCACTGCGGGGTTTAAACGAAACCATTACCTCTAGAATGAAAGTCAAGCTTGCCTCCACTTAGCCAACACGGCTCTATCAAAATTTACATAGATAAAGTACAATACAATAAATAATATATTATATATATATTTAAAGTATATATAGTATTTTGTACTTAAAAACTGTTTTTGTAATTTAAGCCTTTTTTCTATTTTAATCTCTATTTTGTAACTTGTATGTACACTGCATCTCTACCTACTGTTATTTGTTTCAAATATCTTCATCACCACAGTTTTGCTGTAAGAAAACTCTTATAGGGTTAAGCTCGCCTTTGTACATGACCATTGTTAATAAAACTTAATGTATCCTTTTTGTGTACAATAAAGAATTTATGAATTTATTGCAACACCACAATATAAGAACTTACATAGGAGATACATATTACATACAGTGACACAATGGGCGACTTTATCACTTATAGCGATCTCTTCCAGGCAACCTTGGGATGGATCAGAAATTTGTTGAATATGCGAGAGCAGTGGCGTTTACACAGACAGCAGAAGTAGATAGTATCTTCAGTAAATTCAACCACAAATACCTTTTATATGTACTAAAACTTAACCTTCAAAACTCTTCTTCGAAGTATTTAACGTATTTACCGAAATTGCCGAGTTGTAATAAATTGCAGGGCGATTTATAAGCACGGTTTAAGTCGCGGCTTAGTCGGCGGCGCACCTGCGCTCACAATTAGTGCTCGTAGGTCAATAACACAAGTTTTAATGGGTTTAGCAACAATTTCAATATCTGTTTTGTGTTATAAATTGTTGGCCGGCTATTACTGGTCTTATTGCTGCCGCAGTGGCACGGTGGACGAGGGTCGGCATGCGGCGCAAGTTCTACTTCACAGAGGGTTCGATTCCCGCCGAGGGGTCAAGCGTTTGTATGTTCTGCAAGCACTTTCTCCTTGGGCTGGGTGTTTTATATGTATAATAAAAAATATCTATGTGTCATCATCATTATCATCACCCTATTAACGTCCCCACTGCTTGGACACAGGGACTCCTCTCTTGGCGAGAGAGATTAGGCCTTAAATCACCACGCTGGTCAACTGCGGGTTGGTGAATGTCACATGTCCTTCAAACTCTTTAAAGTTCTCAGAACATGGTTTCCTCACGGTGTTTGCTTTACCGATAAAGCACGTGTTTAAAGCTGGGAAAGCGCACATACATTTCTCAAGAAGAAAAATCTAGAGGTGCGTGTCCAGGTTTGAAACCACGACCTTCAGAATGGAAGTCGAGTGTCCTTCCACTTAGCCAATATGGCTTTTTCTATGAGTGTGTCTATTATGTTAAGTATATCAGATGTCTAGTACCCGCCACACCAGTGCCATGTTATTGTGTAGATTGTTCGGATGTATTTATTTATTTATTTTATATTGTTAAGTTAAACAATTAACAAAGAGATTTGCAATGCCTCGTTTTATGGTCGGGGCTTAAAATAGAAGTTTTTAATAAGATATCACTACATACTAAAATTGTTATATTTTCGTCTTATATTATAAAAGTATACCATTCCAAATGTATGTAATATCAAATTCTTAATTTTGAAAATTCTTAAGTTTATTATAGCACTTGATCTAAGAAATTGCAAAACTCATATTAGTTGTTTAGCTCAGTTTTAAGTTGATGTTGAAAGTTATATCAAAAACATATTTCAAAGTTAAAATCAAAGCATATTTTAGTTACAGATAAATCTGGTTAAACTTGGAACAAATGGGAAGTTCGCGCTGTTAAATTAATTATTAATGAATATTTGCAATTTAAAAATTTTAGCAATATAAATTGCCCATTCTTGTTGAATAAGAATTATATTTTTATATTTTTAGTATTATTGAATGACTAATATATTCTTTATTATGAAATTAAATTAAACGAAAATTAAAAATGTTTGGTTCATTTTTTGGTTTTATGTTAGGTAAGCCTTCATTTGATGAGATTGTGTCACCTGATGTAAAGTGACGATGTGGTCTAAGATAGGGCATGAAGACCTAGAAGGTCCGGGCCACATTAAGAAACACGAAAAAATCGCTTCACGCACTGGCCCAGCCCGGAGGGTGGTGACAAGCCGCGGCCGAAGCCTACCACCAGAGACTGTTATTAGCACCACCCGGAGGTCACGTGTAAGGATTCAGAGGGTTACTTACGGAACAGAAAAACCTCCAAATCTTCCTTCTATTTCTCTGTACATTATACATAGTACTGAGAAATAGAAGCTGTGAACGGTAATACACGCAGAAGTCATAATACTGTGTCGCGGGTATATTTTATATTTAAGTAACAAAATATACTATTAGAGAAAACGATACAAGCAAATTTATCTATTCAATATCATTAACATAGGATCTGAAATATAACCATACCCGGGTAACCATAGCAGCCATGTTTTATTAACAATTAAATTAATAAATAAATATATTCTACGGCACTCCAGTGAAATAAGGCCATTTAACACCTACTCTAATAAGTAATAACCCACGCTTTCTAGGAACCATGTTTATTTTCTAGAAGCCATGTTTTCAATCTATTAGATAAATTTTATTTTTATCACGCCTTAAATTTAATTACAACATAAATGGGAATTGAGACATGTTTATTATAAAGGCCTCTACGCGGTAGGTACGTTTTGAATTTAATAAGGTTTAACGTGATTTAACTTTATTTATTGCTAACCACTTGCTTGCGGTTTTTAAAAGTAACTGAAACGTCAGTTATTAAAGTTAGGGTTGCCGTTAGTTTTCAAATAGAAAGAGACATAGTTATATAGTAGACATAGTTTTTTTATTTTTTTATCTTAAATTGTTATTAATTACTAATTGAAATTGTTATTAGAAAAATATATTGTAACTCTTGAATGTGTTGGACCCTAGTCTGTAAGTTCAATTGTGTATTTAAATAAATAAATAAATATAGGTAGTATAGAGAATCGAACCCGATACCTCTTTCGCCGCAAGCGGGCCGTTGCCCAACTTAGCACTGTGGCAGACAGAGTTTTATATTCCGTTAATATTCTTTGTTATTCTATAGTAATATAACGGGTTCAAGTATGTTTTTACGTTCTGAAATCACTTTATCCTTAGTCTGGGTGTACTTATAATAAAAAATATCTATTTAGATATGTATATTTTATTAAGTATCAGATGTCTAGTACCCGTAACACAAGCTTAAGCTTACCACGGTTACCGTGGTAAGCTCTAAGCTTGTGTTACAACAACATCTAGCACCGTGGCACGGTGCTAGATGTTGTTGTGTGAGTCCGGAAATATTTGTGTATTTTATTTATTTATTATTAAAAGAGCATGTCAAACAGAGATACATGTAAAAGCTTAGGGGAGGCCTATGCCATACGGCAAACTGATACTGATACCGATGTCGAAGATTAAATATAATTATAACAATAAAAAATTAAAATTAAAAGTGCATGAAATTTGTAATTAAATTATTTTATATATAATTTGTTTTGTAATTATCAGTAATAAAAGCTATTTTTATTTCATATTTTATTTATTTATGACAACCCTACATTAATAGCAGAAGTATTATTGATCTCGCCAAGTAAAACTTTAGATTGACTTTCGATCATTCAAAGTTACTGATTCGCTTTTTCAGAAATATAACACAACTTTTCCACGAGCAATTTCTCAATAAAATATTTATAAGTAGGCAAGTTCTTTACTTTGTTCAACTCATATTTGGGGCTGAGCAAATAAAGGCCTCTATAAAAGCCTTTTCAAATTAATTAACTTTTCATTTGCAACGACATTTTAAATGGGCTAGAAATTGCGTTGGTAATTATGTTAATACGTTGGCTGTATAGAATTTTTGGTAATTAGTTTTGTATGTATATCACTGTTATTATATAATAACCAGAGATTGCTGTAATTAGAATTAATTAATTAACTAATAAAAATAATTTCTTGCTGTATATTTTCATGTATGGAATTCAATACTTAGTTAGCTAATTTACTATAAGTGAGTTTAACAAGTTCCCCTAGGTATTTTAAACTGGGCGGATATGGATGCAGTTTTCGGCAATAGATAGAGTAATAAAAGAGGTGGTAATTTATTAAAAGTTTTATAATATTACCAAAAAAAAATGGTATTACCTGCTGGAACGACATATTTTCTAGCGCTAAAGTAGCCTATAACCTATAAACCTTCCTCGATAAATGGGATTCTTAACACTGTAATATTTATTTGGAAACGATTTTAAGATACAGTTTCATAAAATCGGACCATTAATTCCTGAGATTAGTACGCTCAAACAAACTCTTTAGTTTTATAATCATAATCATCATCATCAGCCTATTAACGTTCCCACTGCTGGGACACAGGGACTTCTCTCTTGAAGAGAGATATTAGGCCTTAATTCACCACGCTGGCCAACTGCGGGTTGGTTAATGTCACATGTCCTTCAAACTCTTTTAAAGTTCTCAGAACATGCCGGTTTCCCTCGATGTTCCTTCACCGTTAAAGCACGTATTTAAAGCGCACATAAATTTCTTACGAAGAAAAATCCAGAGGTTTTGAACCCACGATCTTCGGAATGAAAGTCGAGTGTGGACTCGACTTTAGCCAACGCGACTTTTATAATATTAAATTTATAGTTTTAAAATTAAGTATTGATTTGTAACTGTGCATCGCTGGGCCGAATCGCTCAAAGAGAAATTACAGTGGATAAATCAGTTATTTGATGACTCATAAATTAATGTAGGATTTAATACGGCTTTGGGCAATAGAGTTATTTGGGAAATAAATAGGGACATTTTGTGTTTTAATTACACTTATGTAAAGGCTAGTTGCCTGGGTAATAATACTGATATTACACTGATACAAATAAAAGTAAATCCTACTACTATTATAAAGGCGAAAGTTTGTAAGTATGGATGTATGGATGTTTGTTACTCTTTCACGTAAAAACTACTGAACCGATTTAAATGAAATTTGGTACACAGAATCTCTAGAGCCTGAAAAATAACATAGGCTAACTTTTTACCGCGGGAAAACGTCATTCCGCGGGAAAATCCATTATATCGCGGGTAAAACCGCGGGGCACAACTAGTACTGTTATATTTCTTAATTCTGACCAAACAGAAGGCCTCTTTCATTTCCAACTAGTCCCTACTCCCGCGGTAAAAAAATGCTTTTGTTTTTTAATAGGGCAACAGCTATCCATCCGTGTCAAATTTTATCTAAAACGAGCTCTGCGTGCGCTAGTGAATAATCCCGCGAAAAGTGGCATTTTACCACGATAAAAAGTAGCCCATGTTCTAATCTGATATGTAAGTAACATTACTGTGAAGTTTCATCGAAATCCATTCAGTAGACTTTGCGTGAAAGAACCACAAACACACTTACGGCCCGTTCACACATACTAATTAATTTATGCTCTGTTCACACATAGGCAGCGTATAACGTTCAACGGATCCGTCATTACTGGATGCGATGTGAGAACAGAAAACTCGCAGTATACCGCCGCTATTCTACAAGGATGGAGGCTGTCGTGTTGTATTGGTGTTATCGTCGGAGAAGGAAGATTCGACGTTATTGGCAGCATCCACTTATGGCCCAAAGATCTAGAGAGGGTGCTTACAGTTTACTTATGAGTCAGATACGAGTTGATGGATCGAAAATTTTCTCTATGATTCTCTATGAATGTTCATAGAAAATGCGAGACAAAACCTGTCGCATCACTCCCCCTTCTACACCCCGCCCACAGTATGTATCATCATCATCACCTTATTAACGTTCCCACTGCTGGGACACAGGGACTTCTCTCTTGACGAGAGAGATTAGGCCTTAATTCACCACGCTGGCCAAGTGCGGGTTGGTGAATGTCACGAGTCCTTCAAACTCTTTATAAAGTTCTCAGAACATGCCGGTTTCCTCACGATGTTTGCCTTCACCGATAAAGCACGTGTTTAAAGCGCACATAAATTTCTCAAGAAGAAAAATCCAGAGGTGCGTGGCGGGGTTTGAACCCACGACCTTCGGAATGAAAGTCGAGTGTCCTCCCACTTAGCCAACACGGCTTCTTTTACAGTATCCGTTAAAATTCTACGTATCCGTATATTTTACTATTCCGTCGTCCAGTATTCGATGACAAAACGGAATGGTATTTTTTTACGGAACGATATTTGTTCCTGTATACAGAATACTGTGCCATGTGTGAAGTCGCTCATACAACCACACACGCCATCGACGAAAAAAACACGTAAACGATAAAACGGAGACATGTGTGAACGGGCCGTTACACGCCACATCCACACAAACATTCTCGTTTATAATATTCGCAGGATTTTCAACAAGTTTAGAACCAATTCCCAAGTACCAGAAACAAGTGTTAAGTGTCCTTAGTCCGTCTCCCCGGGCAGTTGTTCAGTCCCTAGTTCTGAACACGAACAATCTGCATACAAGCTGTGAGAATACGGATTCTTGTGAGTATTGGTGCCGTTCGTAACTTATATTGTATGCCTCGGGCTAGGCTGTGGTGCAAGTGTTGGGAGAAACGATAAATTGTTTTATCCAATCCAAATCTACCTTCTAGGTCTTTATGCCCCATCTTAGACCACATCGTCACTTTACATCAGGTGAGATTGTGGTCAAATGAAGGCATATCTAGCATAAAAAATATAAAAATAACATTTGAGGCCTGAATGTGCCTATTCTGTGTCTGTTTATGTATACTGAATAATAATAATAACTTTATTCAGTGATAAGCTTAACATAGTTCACATTGTTGAAGACAGCTTTTAAGTAATAATAGAATACTTGTGTTAAGTGCCTTCGCTCTTCCACTACTGAGTATCTTAGATATAAAATTCTCGTGTCACAGTTTTCGTTGCCATACTCCTCCGAAGCGGCTTAAGCGGATTTTTACCAAATTTTATATACGTATTCAGTAGGTCTGAGAAACGGCTACTATCTATTTTTAATTTTGCAAAAAAAAGGTTTGCCGGGTTCAGCTAAATGAATTACAAAACCTGTATTAAAATTTATATTAATACAAGAATAACAAGATGGTTTATAAAACAAAATACAAACATTTTTAGTTTAAACATTTAGGGTAGAGAATAAAAAAACACAAAATTTGTAAATACTGACTGGTCTTAACGTATGGTACAAGTGAGCGAATTTTGCGTTTTAGTCTATTTATTATATTAAATACATGGTAATTATATTAATGGTGTATTCCTACCAGTTTGCTCCGACTTCAGGTACCTCGTATCAGTTGTACAGAATGATGGTGAGATTGACAGGGATGTCAGTAATCGAATAAATGTGGGATGGATGAAATGGCGGCAGGTTTCAGGCACAGTATGTGATCCTAGAATGCCACTTAAACTCAAAGGCAAGATCTACAAAAGCGTGATCAGACCTGTTGTAATGTATGGATCGGAGTGTTGGGCAGTGAAAGGGACGGATGAAAGAAAAGTCCATGTAGCAGAGATGAGGATGTTAAGGTGGATGTGTGGAGTAACTAGCATGGACAAAATAAGGAATGAGTATGTAAGAGGCAGTTTGAAAGTAGCATCAGTTACGGATAAGTTGAGAGGGAATAGATTAGCGTGGTATGGACATGTCATGAGAAGAGATGAAAGATATAAGATAGATATAAGATTAGAAAGCTGAAAATTTGGTTGTTTGTTTGAACAAGCTATTCTCAGGAACTACTGATCCGATTTGAAAATACTTTCAGCGTTGGATAGCAAATTTATTAAGGAAGGATACAGACTACATTTTAACGTGGGAATCCATAGAAAAGCTGCCTCCTATGCCTTTCACCTCACCACAACCTCCGAGCCACTGGGGTCGTTGCATAAATTTTACTAAGAAAATGTGAATGAATGGATGAAAAATAAATTTATTGTGTTAGTATATGAATTCTTTTTAATAAATCGAAGGAGCGGAACATGTGGCAAGCTACAGTCCAGAAAAAGATAATTCCACATATAGGGAGCCCTCAGAAATGCTAATGAGGGAATTCATATTGAAAATTTAGTTATTTATTTGCTTTATTTTAATTAAAAATGGATTGATGTAGCATAAGTTATTCGTGCTTAATATTTCACAGGCGTATTCCTCTAAATTTACGTGCTTATGCAAAATATTTGCAGTAAGCAAAGCGGCCTAACTTAGCATGAATTTTGTCTCTTTCTAACATATCAAAGTGACAAGGACAAACGAATGACAAAGGCATTTGATCTAATATAATTATAGTTGACTATTTCGATAAATGGACATTGTACGTAGGTACAGTAAAGTTATTATTTCCAACAGCATTAAAAAGCATCCGCATAAATACTATCTATAGAAAGATATCAATTTTGAAAACACAACATTATCTTGCTCTATACATCTATTATATCTTGTTAATCGACTTTATAACCACATATCAAATATTCCAAACAAAAACAAACGAATCGTTAAAACGGCGCATTTCGTCAAAAAATATCGATATTTACTTACAACCGAACAGATGAAAATGTATTATCCCAGAAATATGGCGTATTTTGTTAAAAACATGGCAACATTTATTGACAGGAAAAGTAAGTTCGTTTAATCCCGTTACAAATAGGGGTTGCGGGAAAAATAGCATCGCTCGTTATATCGATGGATACATTAATTTCTGACACATCATTTCGCGCAATGGGGGCAAAGTTTGATGCTCATAGTAAGAGAGACCAACTGTTATTTAGTACGATATCTGAAAAAGACCACGCCCGCTCTGTCATGAGCGTAACGGAAAAGAAGAAGATCTGAAACTCGGTTAACAAACTAGTTACAAAATTTAACTCGGTGAACATATCCAATTTACTCTAGGTTATTAATAATGAGAGCCCGGTATTATAATATAAAAAAAAATACTAGGCGGGTAAATTATAAAACCATTCTATGTTACAGAGGTTCGCAACAATTATCAAAAATGGTTGAAATAAAATGCTCAAATTCATATTTAACCATATTAAGCATATTTTACCATATGTTAATTTTCTGTCTGGTTTTGATACTATGCTTTTCCGCGCCCCCCTCCATCTAAGGGGAGCGGGACCTTAGTTTAAAAACTATATATTTCCCTTCAAGTTTTAAAAAGTTGGAAACAGCTCTCACAATATGTGAAGTGGAAAACTTATACATAAATTGAACACCAAAACGAAAATAGCTATTTTGTATCGTAGGTAATTATTGTGATGTGATTTATGATTAATTTGTCTGAAATTTGTTTGTACGCTTGTATATCAACTGGATTTATCAGAAAATGTTTATTAATATACTAAAAAGAAAATAGTTATTTTGTATCGTAATTATTGTGATGTGATTTATGATTAATTAGTCTGAAATTTGTTTGTACGCTCGTATATCAACTGGTTTTATCAGATTTTTTTTTATTATTATACTAAAAAGGTTTATTACTTTGGGGTTGTCCAATACCCCAGGGTTAGTGTATGTCCAGGATGGGTACAGTTCTAGGGTTAAAGTCGCTAGCAAACTATATTTAATACCTGCCCAAATGTTTAAGTCACATGATGTATTACGGGTCAATTCGTAATTGCAAATTAACAGACAATTATGATTATTCGTGTGACTGGATTCAATATTTTATTAATTCAACATATCAGGCGCAAGATTTATTTAATTTAAATTTTAAAGTCTGTTTTCTAGACTGAATGAAAAGATTCTATTTAGATTTTTACCGGAAGTTAATTCACTTTTGTCCACCTTTTCTACAGAATGAAACGTTTATATATTTTTTGGATCAATCAAACTTTCTCTTGGTTATATGACTGACTATGTGGACCGGTGGGCGAGGGTCCGCTCGAGGCGCAATAAGTAGCGGGTTCGATTCCCGCCGAGGGGTCAAGTGTTTGTATGTTCTGCAAGCACTTCTCCTTGGTCTGAGTGTTTAATATGTATAGTGAAAAATATCCATACGTCATGTATTATATTAAGTATATCAGATATCTGGTACCCGTAACCCAATCTTAGACCTTACCACAGGGCTAGATGTTGTTGTGTGGCTTTTTATTTTATAACCTTTTGCGGAATTAGGAGAAAAGTTGGCATCAAGCTTCCTCCTTTATGTAGGCGGTTGAAAACCGTTCAAATGTGAGCGGCCAATTAGCAGACTCTTTTAACTAACGCCATTTTGTATTTTTGACAGATCTCTACAGATCCTTAAAATATTTTATCCCTAGCTCCTGTCCCATATTTCTTCCGGCCGATTCCGAAGTAATAAATGGCATTCATTCGTAATCGTAACTTGTCCTAAATATAACTCGGAACTTAGGAGCCGCATTTTTTCGAGTAGGGTAAATAAATAAAAGTTAGTTAATGTGTACAAATAAACCAACAAACTGTACAGTTTGTTTTGATGTACATCAGAAATAATAGCAAAGTGTTTAAACAGTTTTCTAGCCTGTGGTATTAAATGGATACGAAACATTGGTGATTAACTAAAGGGCTTTTGAAAAGGTTTAGGGCTTATTTTATATAATCCGCGTAAACTAAGCAATGGTGTTAATAACCTGTCAATACGTGTTATGTGAAATGTATTTATTTGCCAAAGTTCATATAAGGTTTCACATAATTTACCAGTAAAATGGCATGCAAATGTTTTAATGATTACACATAACAATTGAAATTAATTTAATTAATATTATTTATGATGTCAAAGTTAAATCTATAATTAAAAAAAATCTTTTAAATAAATAAATAAATCATTATTTTATAAAAACATTCATCTAATTATTGTGACTGAGCTAATTAGCTCTATATTTTAACCATTGACTAATATAGCTCGCAGATGGTGAAACGTATTCGATCGCCCATAGCCAAGGAGGGAGCTAGTGGCCAAAGAGGCTATTTCGGTTTCTTTACGAGATCGATTATTCAATTTAAGTAGGTATTTCTTTGTTATATTTTTTTATTTATTATGTATTTCCTGTTGTTTATATATTTTCTGTGGACCGAAATAAATGAGTCGTATTCTTTTTCATAACAGGAACCGAGATAGCGCCCCGGGTTATATTAAAAACGCATTATTTGGCGTAATGTGTTAAGTATAATCTTAATATATATAAATCTCGTGTCACAATGTTTGTCCTCAATGGACTCCTAAACCACTTAACCGATTATAATAAAATTCGCACACCATGTGCAGTTCGATCCAACTTGAGAGATAGGATAGTTTAAATCTCAAATTATAGTCGCAATTTTAATTTATTGCTAACTATTTGTCTGTTATTGAGCATATTGAGGAGGTCTGAGAATCGGCCAACATCAATTTTTCATTTTGCAAAAAAACGTTTGCTGGAGTCAGCTAGTCATTTATAAATTTGACTATTGATACTACAATAAATTTGACTATCGATGACTCGCATAAATAGTATTTTATGCTACTTAACATAGACCCCAGTAAAAACGGATTAGCGCGTTAAGTAGCGGTCGGCAACATAATATAGCATGGAGAATAGATAATCGTTGAAGCAGTATAGTTTGGGAATGACACCAAATCGACAGCTAGGAACGTCCATCAATTAGATGGGCAGATCTACTAATACCATAAATTACTACGTAACTAATACCGTAAAACGGGGCTATTTGAAACTGTTTTTGCATAAACATGTGTGTTTAATAAAAGAGCAATGAATGATTTCACGTCAACATGGGGCTTATTGAGTAGTTCTAATGATGCTCTCTTGACCACTATTTCTACTATATCACTATATCCAAAAAACCCCACTTTACGGTACTAATTCAAAAAGTATTTTTTTTGTACGCGCTTATCTCAGGGAACACTGGTCCTATTCAGGGCTTACCACGATACTTGAGATACAGCCTGGTGACAAAGTCTCAGCAAAAGGGTCCCGTTCTACCCTTCAGGTACGATACCCTAAATAGTGCTGGCGAGTGGCCAATTTGAATGCATCTTTTAATTTATCTAATATACACAATGGAGTACTATCATCATCGTCACCCTATTACCGTTCCCACTGCTGGGACACAGGGACTTCTCTCTAGGCAAAAGAGATTAGGCCTTAAATCACCACGCTGGCCAAGTGCGGTTTGGTGGATGTCACATGTCCTTCAAACTCTTTTTAAAGTTCTCAGAACATACCGGTGTTTTTCAATATGTTTGCCTTCACCGTTAAAGCGCGTGTTTAAAGCGCACTTAAATGTCTCAAGATGAAAAATCCAGAGGTGCGTGGCGGGGTTTGAACCCTTCGGAATGAAAGTCGAGTGTCCTCCCACTTAGCCAACACGGCTTTTTTGTTGATATGCTACTCATTAAAATAAAATAAATAAAAAAAATAAATATTTCCGGACAATCCACACAACAACATCTAGCCCCGTGGTAAGCTTTTAGCTTGTGTTACGGGTACTAGACATCTGATATACTTAATATAATATACATACATACATAGATTTTTTTATTATATATATTAAACACCCAGACCAAGGAGAAAGTGCTTGCAGAACATACAAACACTTGACCCCTCGGCGGGAATCGAACCCGCTACCTCTTGCGCCGCAAGCGGACTCTCGCCCACCGCGCCACTGAGGCAGTCAAAGTCAATTAAGTACTACACATATGATTATTTGCATCTTTCTTTTCTTAAAACATCTCTGTGTTTTGAGGAACTTCGCAATTCGAGCATTCAATAAAAATTCTTCCTGAAACTCCAATTTCAGATTTACAAAGTCTAACCGCTGCTTTCTAAACACAGAGAAACTTTCCCTATGACTTATTACAAGGAAAAAAAGGGAAAAAAACCAGCAAATTATTCATCTCCCCAGTTTTAGGGGAACGCGGGACGTTCGCGAAAGTTCACAAATTCCTGATTATGCCGAAATACGGGTATTTCTGCTTACAAGGTCATTTTGACGAATGTGCGCGAACAAATGAAATTGCTGCAGTAAGCCACAGAATGTTAAACACAGCTAGCTCAAAATTCACGTTACAATACCTTTGTATGTGTAAAATCTATGGCACCGAACATTTACAATAAGGTACCAAAAACTTATCAGCAGCTCACAAATAATGAGTTAAAATAAAAATTCAATAAATCGCTAATTGTCAAATTATGTTGTTATAAAATCGACGACTTTTTAAAGGATAACTTTTGACTTTTGGTATTAATTTATTTTGTATCATTTCTTGATCGATATTTGACGTGTCTGTCTGTCTTTTGCGTCAATAAAGCGTTTTCAATTGAGTTTTTTTTGTGTGATTACAATACAACACAATACTCTTTATTGAACACAAAATAATAAAACACAAAAAAAAAGAAATAAAAAAAAGGTGTGTGTGCGATTCACACACGGTAGAAGTGAAACTTCAGTAAATCGACAAAAGAATGAGATGAATAAAAAAAAATACGTAAAAAGATTTTGTTCGGGCGGTCACCCATCCAAGTACTGGCGTTCCCGAAAATTGCTTAACCTTGTTAGCGTTTAATATTGGCTTACCTGACGTATTTCCGATGCATCCGGTCTGAAATCACAACGATTCTAAAGAAGTTTCACTTCAATAAACTTGAATACTAATATGAATCATCGTATCATACATCTTCATATACTAAAAAAAAAATCAAACATAGGATGGTAGTAATTTTAGACAGATTTGGAGACCTGTTTTGATAAATTTATTTAAAATACTTCCTCTGAATATTTAATTATTATTTTGGTACCGTTTTAACGGGGTTGGAGTCTAGTTTTTTTCAACTTTTTTTTGTTTTTAATACAGATATCACAAGTAAATCACAAAAAAAAATACTTGCGGAAAATCACGGAAAATGTATCTCACTTTGTTGTCAAAATATTTTTTTTCATTATTTTTGTTGCCAGGTATGGGCTTTGTAAGGTAGAATTTGGTAGAATAATTATTGACATCTGGTGCGATGGGTAGCAACTTGGCATCATAGATCCTACTACTATTATAAAGGCGAAAGTTTGTATGTATGGATGTTTGTTACTCTTTCACGCGATAACTACTGAACCGATTTAAATGAAATTTGGTACACAGAATCTCTAGAGCCTGAAAAATAACATAGGCTACTTTTTACCGTGGGAAAACGTCATTCCGCGGGAAAATCCATTATAACGCGGGTAACACCGCGGGTCGCAGCTAGTAATAAATAAATCCGAAACCAAAAGAGCTAAACCTCGTGTGGCCTTCTAGTACCATGGACGTAAGTCGGGGTAAAATTTTGTGGCACTCAAGTTCCAGAGGACGTTAGAGTGGCTACCTGGGTTTCATTGGGATTTACTTTCAGCCCAAATGATTTGCTCCAACTATATATGGCTTCAAAATTGTCATTCACCTCAATGATAGCTTCACTCAACCATTCAACGGAAGTAGATACAATTAAAAAGTAATTATAATGTTACCACACAAAATACGTGAAATTAATATACATATTTAAAGTTAAAGATGCCCAATAGGTAGGTACGTAAAAATCAAACACAACCTTTTTCTTGAGTATATTGTTCCCTGAAAATTTGACATGAAACTCATTCTCTTAAATCAAAGAAAATTTTAACGGGTTTTTTACAGCCACAGGTCAAAAATATTTAAATACAGCTACATTTTCCGTATCGTTCTCCTACCTGTTAAATGGTTTCAAAGTCCATGTCATTTATTTCTATAGAAGTAAAACGAATGCATGAACAGTTCAACTGAAAGTTAATTAAATTATAATATTTATTAATAATAATAAAAAAAGGTGTGTGTGCGATTCACACACGATCGAAGTGAAACTTCAGTAAATCGACAAAAGAATAAGAAGAATAAAAAAAAACAAAAAAAAAATACTATACAAAAAGATTTTGTTCGGGCGGTCACCCATCCAAGTCCTGGCGTCCCGCAAAGTTGCTTAACCTGGTTAGCGTTTAAGATTGGCTTACCCGACAGGTAAGCCAAATTATTTCCATTTCCGTTGCCTCCGGTTTCAAATCACAACGATTCTAAAGAAGTTTCACTTCAAAAAATGTACAAAAATTGTGAATCAATGGGAGATTACTTAGTTTAAAAGGAATTATGGTATTGGGAATGGGGGGTATTAAAACTTTTAAATGTTTATTACGTTTTAAATAAGTTTTTAGAGTAAAGTTTAACCGGCTGTTATACATTTGCTGTACAAGTCCAGGCTTCGTACTTGTAATTTAAAGTAATCCTGCCCAGTAAGAGTTAGTTCAGAGCTACTTAGAACATGATCTTCTCGGGATAAGTTGTTTGAAATTAGGATTTTCATGAAAAATTCTGACTAAAGGGTATTAAGGTAATTACTAGGTTTCATAATTATTTTTTTTCGTAGATTCATCTAATCCCGGTTACCCGTTACCCAGCAGTGTGGACTCTGGGGACGTAAGGGTTATGATGATGATGATGATGATTATGACAACAATATGAAAACCAAAATCGCAATGAATTAATCTGTGAAACATAATATACATACATTCATAATATAGATATTTTTACTATACATATTAAACACCCAGACCAAGGCAAAAGTGTTTGTAGAACACATACAAACACTGACCTCTCGGTGGGAATGGAACCCGCTACCACTTTGCAACGTAAGCGAAACTTAGCCCACCGCGCCACTGAGGCAGTCGATATCTCATTAATAAATCTAAATTTAAAATAAAAAAAAAAAAAAGATTTTCTACAAATATTATCCGATCACAGTAATCATAATATTTTGTAATGTGCACGCGATGCGCTTTCATTTGATACCCCACTGTAGCAAACATATTTACAGAGTTTCGTTTTCCTTCCCCACTCTCAGCCCCATTACTTTTAAACAGCACAACCGATTTTCATGAAACATGTCTAAGAACACTCGCACCAAACTCACCTTTCATACAAAAACAATTAAAATCGCTCCATCGGTTCGTGAGCTATGATGTCCCAGACGGACAGATAGACAGACACGTCAAACTTATAACACCCCTCTTTTTTGGTCGGGGGTTATAAAGTTTATTTGTTAAATAACACGAAATCATCGGTGTACAAATCCAACTCATATTTATAAATATATATTCATTTCACTGTCTTATTTTCAATATAGTTGTTTCAATTACAGAATCAATGGATCCGACAAAACGTGTCTGGAAAGGCGGAAGTGTCGTGCCGTCACACCGGAAGTCAAATTCAGCGGACTGAGAAGCGATAGTGATACCTGTTACCGAATTGCTGTGGGAATTGAAGAGCAAATATTAAAATTTTTCAATTTCATTTGTTAACCATAATAATACAACTGGCAAGTCCGATACCGAATATACCGGAAATACCGATTATAGAAATTCCATATAAAAATTAATAAAACTATTAGAATAAATTTGTTGTAATTTCTTTATGGTGATAACAATAAAAGTGCACAATCTACTGCTAAATGGGTTTCTAAAAATAAAACCTAAATATTATGTATAATAAAAAATATCTATAATATGAATGTCTATAATCACTATCACTACATAGTAAAAAACAAAGTCGCTTTCTCTGTCCCTATGTCCCTTTGTATGCTTAAATCTTTGAAACTACGCATCGGATTTTGATGCGGTTTTTTTTAGTACATAGAGTGATTCAAGAGGAAGGTTTATATGTATAATAACATCCATTAAATAGTGGAAAAGTACTGTTATTTTTTAGGTTCCTAATGTGATGTCGTAAATAATAATAAAAAATCCGCTTACATTGCAAACGCAGGCTGAACCTACGAGTTTTATCAAAATAATGTACTAATTATTGTACACATTGAAAAGGTCTACAGAAAAGTGCGTGATGGTATATGTCTATCTCTTATGGATAACCCACAATAACTTTTTACTGTCATTTACTTTTTAGGACAAATAATGGCTAATTTTCGAAGCGATTTTAACCAATACAGCATTAATCCTTAACCAATAAAATACCTTGAATACATTGTTCATTTAATATAGATCTATATGGCCATTACACCGTATGATTAAGGTGAATATTTTGGAAGATTTTACAGATTTAAAAATCACGCTCTTGCGTCTCAAGCGTGCCTTTAAATAGCGCGGCTAAGGCCGCGGTTTTCTCAAAACTACTGGATCGATTTTAATCACATAGGCTATATATTTTATACCCGTGCGAAGTCGGGGCGGGTCGCTAGTATTATTAAGTATATCAGATGACTAGTACTACCCGAAACATAAGCTTAGAGCTTACTACGTGGCTAGATGCTGTGTGGATTGTCCAGATATATTTATTTATTTTATTTCATCCCTCATTTTGCGTCGGAGGTACAACAATATTTACATTTCGATGGTTTCCATACAGTTTGGGTTAAATTTCATTGTAGGTACAATATTGTACTTGTTTCCAATTACCAAGTTACCTCCATATAAGGTTTGCATGACCGTGGTTAAAGTTATAATTAAATTTAGTCACAGAACTAGTTTACTCATAATTAATTAATTTTAATTAATATTTTCAATTGTAATTTCGTGTGTGGGTATCGTTTAGTGTGTGGGCCTTGGTTAGTTTACATAATAGGGTAGGTGACTAAAAAAATAGTTTGTCACTAAGATTGTTTACAAAAATGTAACACCTTTTTTTTATTGTTCTTGCAAACGAAAAATTAAGATGATGCAGTGCTTTGAAGATTCGTTTGATTGACGTAACGATTTGTACGAAAGTTGTACGTCGTAAGCCCCCCCTATACGATTAAGACGAAATCCTAAGGATAGCAGCAATTTGAATTTGAATTTGAAAAAAATGTTTTTATTATACATACAGTTAGCAATAAAATACATTCATTAATTGTAATATCTTGTAAAAAAAAATGAATCAATTAAATTTAATATTTATTACAAAAACATAAAAGTATATGCATAATGCGATAAATTATTATTATATTTTTAATTAAGTAAAAATGTAATAAATTCTTGTAAATTAATTAATTATTGTTAACATATACCTTACTGAAATTCAAATTGCATGTTATTTAGGAATAAATATGGCTTTATTATTATTATTAAGCCCCCCCTACATAGGGACTACGATGTACAAATTTTCGACCGTTACTATAATAGTACTTTAGGTATATCTTGACACTTTCTTATTAAATTGATGAGGCGAAAAATAGTTGTTCAGTATTTACAGACGGACTCAACCATACTTATACCTGTATACAGAATACAAAACACTTAATTATGTACACTAATTATGATCCCATAAACAATAATTATAATAAAATAATAGTTTCACAATACAAAAGAGAAGTGCTATTGGCGGCCTAATCACTTAATAGCGATCTCTTCCAGACATTATTAGTACCTAAGTATAGGTAAACCTAATGTTGTCAAAAATGCAATATTGTCTAGGAAAATGTATGGCAGGTTTAAAACACGTGCTTCTACGGTGAAGGCAAACATGGTGAGGAAACCGACATGTTCTGAGAGCTTTAAAGAGTTTGAAGGACATGTGACATTCACCGACCCGCACTTGGTCAGCGTGGTGAATTAAGGCCTAATCTCTCTCGTCAAGAGAGTAGTCCCTGTGTCCCAGCAGTGGGAACGTTAAGGGTGATGATGATGAAGCACCCACCAGCTTTCTGAAGCAATATAAGTAATTTAAGATTGAAATACGTACCTACTCGAATTTAAATAAATAAATATCTCCGGACTAATCAATCACACAGCATCACCTAACCACAAACTAAGCAGAGCTTGTACTATGCGTGTTAGGCGATTAGGTGTGTTAGGGTATACTTTTTTTTTTTAAATGGTTTTGAAAAAAACGGGTATACTTATGATACATAGAAACACCCAGACCCGAAACCAGGAATTGTAGATCGTATATACCTGATCACCCGACGGGAATCGAACCCGCAACCTCTGCGGCCTCTCAAAACCCCTGTGGCTAAACTTTGTTAATTATGCACTTAATTATTTTACATTCATTCAAACAACTAAATGGAATATGTTTCAATTGTATATATTGTTAGCAAAATAAATGAAATGGGTACACGAACAGACCTGCTAACGAAATATATTCCATGTTCATTTCCACACGGTAAATTATAATGAAACTACAAGCAATATTCAATTATTTCAGCATTTTCCTACGTTTTATCATTACGTAACGAGATCGTAAAATTCCGACACACGGTCGCTGCGAAAAATAACCCAGGTCGTATTCATAAAAAAACATTTTTCTCGATTATATAATTGAATTGCTAAAACACACAATAAGTCTTATAACTTATTTTGCAACTATTATAGAGATAAACAAGGCTGAAATGCTTTTATTGAACTGTTATTAAACAGATTTGGCAATAATTTAGGTTTATGAATAATGTTTATATCAAAAGTTATTAACCTCCTGAATACAAGGATAAGTTTTTATTATTTTTTAATCCACATAAATTCCTATCAGTATTTTTGTTTTTTTTTATTATGAAAAAGTCTAGAAAAATAGACAGGGTGATTCAATTCATTTTAGTCCAAAATTAAATGGGCGATGGAGGAAGTCCTTGTCATCGATTTCACCCCCCTGTATGTGTACCATTTGGTATATTTTAAAGTTTCTTTTTTAATATTTTTGGTCTATGCAGATATAATGAAAAACAATATCTTAGAAGCGGAAAAAATTTAGTTTCGTGCCAAAAGTAGATATTTGGACATGTTGCTAGTAATAAAAAAGTTTTTTTTTTTTACAATTTTAAAATTAATTCATACTACTGGCATCATTCGTCATCAATAATCTCAGTTCAGTTCTTTTTTTGTTTCTACGACTTGTCAGTGTCATTCAGTTAATTGAAAGTTCTGTAAACTATACACAATTTGATAGGTGCCTATTCTCTAAGGTTGCTAGATGACAGGAGTAATGCCGATGGACCCCAGGTTCATCGCCCTCGACATGAGGTGATAAGAGTTTAATCTAATATATAAAATTCTCGTGTCACGGGGTGCGTAATCGAACTCCTCTGAAACGGCTTGACCGATTCTCATGAAATTTTGTGAGCATATTCAGTAGGTCTGAGAATCGGCCAACATCTATTTTTTATCCCCCTAAATGTTAGGGGTAGTCCAACCCAAAAATTTTATTTTTTATTTTTTTGACAGTAATTTTTTTTTTTATTTTTATGATACAACATACAAAAATACATACAATCCTCAATTTTCACCCTTCTACGATCAACCCTTATTTTTTAATAGCCATTTTATATGGCAAAACAACGTTTGCCGGATCAGCTAGTATTCTATTAATAGGATTTTGACTACACTAGACTAGAAATGACTTTGACTTTTACATTATAATGATACTAACGATAGGTACTCTAAAGTGAGATAAACATATAAATCTCAGGAATAACGTCTAAAGCTGTTTTGAGCATTATATCAAGGAAGGATTTTCACCACAGAAAAATCCATAAAACAGGAACAAAGCCGTGTATCCTGAAAAGCGAAATTACGGTGTTTTTTTTCTTCTTTTACTATTTGAATGCAACAGCTTGGAACCCGGAAGGAAGTCGCAGGCGAGGTCGGCCACGAAAACGTTGGCGAGACGCCCTACAGGACTTCTGGGAAAGTTGGTGGTCAACATTTTTTGGCTAGGGATTGTTGGAGAGAGTTGGAGGAGGCCTTTAACAGCAGTAGGACAACATGGGCCTAAGGAAAAAGAAAAAACTCTTTTTTACACGTCTCTTGTATCGAGGTCCGCTGTAAGAAAACTCTTTTAGGAGGTTTTGTCTGTTCACGTCCGTAAGTGGTAACCCTCTGAATCCTTAAACGTGACCTCCGGGTGGTGCTAAGAACAGTCTCCGGTGGTAGGCTTCGGCCGCGGCTTGTCACCACCCTCCGGGCTGGGCCAGTGCGTGAAGCGATTTTTTCGTGTTTCGTAATGTGGGCCGGAGAAGCCATCTTCTAGGCCTTCATGCTCCATCTTAGACCACATCTTCACTTTACATCAGGTGAGATTGTAGTCAAATGAAAACTTATCAATAATAAAAAAAAAAAGGGTTTAGCTCACTTTTTGTACATTTTGGCTTAGTTATAAACTTTTATATGCGTAATTTTGTGTGTGCAATACAAATTTATGTTTTTATGAAAAAAATATACTAAGATAAATAGAAAATAACATGTTTGACAGTATGTCCGCTCCCAGCGGCCGTAAAACCAGCCTACGCCGTAATATACTATGACGTCATATGTCACGTCTATTGAGGGACATCGTAAAATATACGCGAGTAATATTTCGGTTGGCGCGATAGATTGCCTTACTTACAGTTATGAGGAAGTTTTATTTATCTGTTACCTTCCTCATCATCATCATCTTCATGCAACATATGGGGTCAGCACAGCATGTGTATTGCTTCCATTTCGATGGGCGAAAGTCCGCTTGCGGCGTAGAGGTAGAAGGGTTAGATTCCGGCCGAGGGGTCAAGTGTTTGTATGTTCAGCAAGTTCCTTGATGTTCCTTGGTGGTTGTTAATATCTTCTTAATATATATAAATCTCGTGTCACAATGTTTGTCCTCAATGGACTCCTAAACCACTTAACCGATTATAATAAAATTCGCACACCATGTGCAGTTCGATCCAACTTGAGAGATAGGATGGTTTTTACGGCGAGAAAAATTCGAATAATTTCCGGGAAAATTTTATACCCGTGCGACGCCGGGGCGGGCCGCTAGTGTATAATAAAAATATCTATACATGTGTGTCTATAATATGAAGTATATCAGATGTCTATAGTACCCGTAATACAAGCTTAGAGCTTACCACGTGACTAGATGTTGTGTGCATTGTTAAGGAGTAGTTATGCTAAGCTCTCTGGAATCTGGTATTTTGGGAACTTATGTCCTTTTCAATAATAACGTCCTACTACGAACCGTTAGGCCTCACGCAGCGACAAGCGGGCGCGAGCGCGTGTTCCAGAGAGTATTTTAACACGTTACTGGCGTGTTCGAACCATGTTCCTTGTTCTGAGGTTCAAACAAATGTCCCATGTCGCGGGGCCCGCGGACGGGTCACATTTGTAAGTGTTTCAATAAAAATAAAAATTTCAAATTTAAGAAAAACCCCCGATTCCAATGCTTTAATTTCCTTAAAATTTAAACACCATAATATTTTGTAAAGTGCATTCCGATGATCCCCACTCGACTATATTTGCAGATTTTCGGTTTTCCTTCCCCACTCTCACCCCCAGAACTTTTAAACGGCACAACCGATTTTCATGAAACATGTCCAAGAACAAACGCGCCAAACTCACCTTTCATACAACTAAACTAAAATCGCTCTATCCGACAGACAGACACACAGACAGACACGTTAAACTTATAACACCCCTCTTTTTTTGATCGGGGGTTAAAACACACAGTGTCAGGCCTAAATACGATACCAAATTCTTTAAAACCACAGAGTTTTAAACCTAATCCGCAATGTTTTTGGTTTCTCTATGTGGTTCCTCTACATGCATTTGAGTGATTTCACATGTCATTTAGATCTTTCATATTTGTCAAAATAGTGACATGGTTTTGTCCAAATTTTATTTTTAGATTTTATACATTTTGATAAATATTTTTAGAGATGTAAAAGTCCTGGTTTAGTGAAATTAGTGTGCAATCATAGATCCGGTAAGTTCAGCACATTATATGGTTTTATTTAAGTTAGAATACAACTTAAGCTTCCTATCTTGACTCTCACCTTAGGAAAATCGTTTTGTTTTGAGGATCATATCGTATCGTTTATTTACCTGTCAGTAGTCTTAATATGTATAAAAAATACCGGTTATGCAATAATGAAACAAATTACTTCTAATTTCTTAAACATCATTTCTAAGTCAGTCAAATGTCATTGAAAACTTAGAACCGTATAAAATCGCGATGCCTAACCTTGAGGGGCCTAAGATATCCTTGAGTAAAAAATAGGTATATAAGAAATGATATAAAATATTTAGGGCACCTTTGTTGCAAGTTCAACTTATATATACACTTTCGATAACACATACTCTTAAAACAGATACAACAATGTCTAATTTGGAGAGCAGTAAGACCTATTCTAAGAATACATAGGATTCACAAACAGACATTGAGTCTGGTCACATTAAGGACCACAACCTAAACACTTCCAGTTATTTCACATGTTTATCAGAAAACAGCGATGAAACAATAGCATTGTTAATTGCAGAAGACCCTAGAGAGAACAATGGAAAAATTGAAGAACAAAATCAAAGATGACAGAGCTACTATACTATTCAAAAAATCTAATCACAAGCTATGCACTCTGTCCAGAACATGCTCGGGCCTTTCACAAGCCATCGAGACGAGGAACGAAATACTACAGCTGAAGAAAATAAATGCTCTAAACCAGAAATCAGGAGCCAAAGTCACGAGAGACTACAGCGTAGAAACAGGTATTTGCATACTAAGGAGATATGCCATGAATAAGAAAAATAAAATGTCTCTGCGAGAAGGATCCAAGTCTAGATATTCTAATACAACAGAGATAGATACTATCACAGAATTCCAACGAGAAACCAGTGCTTGCGGGGACAGTGAACGAGATATTCCTAATACCGTTCGCTGTGATCTAGATAAAGTAATGATAGACAATTTTAAATATTTACTCAACAGTTGGATCGAGAAATATCTGTTAGAGAACAAAGATAGTACTGACAAGGATACCATTCTATATTCTCTGCTTCATAAAGTGGAACAGGTGAAAGCGGATACTTCTGCATCAGGTTCTACTTTCGTTCTAGACAGGAAACGTTTAAGTTTTGGAGTAATTAATGAAAGAGTTAAAACAAAATCCGTCCTTTGTGAACACTGTAAAAATAAAAACTGGATCACATCAATGCGAAGGAAAATGCCCTACGAGGCATTTAATTCGACACCAGTCTCGAAAATAAAATTAAATGTTATATCTACATTAAGCATCCCAAAAACAAGACGCCAAATATTTAAAAATCAAACCAAAATGAAGAGAACACACAAAAGCCATACTTATAAACCCTGTGTGCTGTCAGATTATTCTAGTTTCGATATTCTCAATATATCAACGAAATCTTTTACAAAACGATGTGCAACTTATAATTGTAACGGCTCGAAAAAGAAACAAAGAAACGCAGGCAAGAAGCTTCATATTTCTGCTAAAAATATCCCGAAAAAGAAAACTACCATAAATCAAAAACATAGATTTGACAAATTACCGAGTCTTGTAAAAAGTATTTATACTGATCCGACAAACGTAGGCATGGAAGATAATACTATTTTTCTTACAAACGACACGTTTACTATGACGGATACACAGATTCCTACCTACGTAACTGGTTTAAACAAAGTAGAAAATGTAAATACAGGCAAAAATGAATGTAAATCAACTTTCAAGTCTAAGTGTTCACCTATTGAAGATCACAATAGTAATCCCGTATCAAAAATGGGTTTTACCAACGATGGATGCAAGCTATCAAGAAACATATCCAAAACGATGGTTAAAGCAAATTTTAATTCAAAGGCTACTATTTGTAATGCCACGAACACGGAAAACATAAAACCACGCTTAATATATGTTGATGACTCACTTGACAGTTTGTGTGAAAGAATTGCAACAAGAGAACGTATGATAAGATCCAAAAACACGACTTATACAAAAGAAAATAAAAGATTCAGAGTGAACCATGTTAAAAAAAAGAAAGTACGAAGAACACAATTCTTGGATCACTTTCACAGTGTATTTAAATATTTAGCCGATTCTGAAGCAAGAAACAAGATGGAACTGGACATTCATATTACAATGAAGCCAATACAAGAACGTGCTTTTCAGCATCAAAGTACAGAGACGAGCTTGCACAATTTAGAAAGAAATAACGATGAAAACAGTGAAATAGTATTTTCCGTTCATAAAACATTTTTAAATAAAGATGAGATTTTCCACACAGTAGATAACAAGAGGGATTCAAAAGAAAACGAAGACGTAGAACATAGCAACGAAAAACATAACATAATACCGCTATTAGATGGAGCATATAATCAAGAAAATTATATATTTAAGAGCGGAAGTACTAGTAACAAAACATCTTATGAAAACACTGCGCAAGAAATTTCAAACAATATTGTCACGGAATGCCAAAGTATATTTACAGAGGCTGATATAAAAAACGATATTAACAAGTTGAAAATTATCATCAAACAACTAGCTAAAACAGCAGAAGTCTTAACAATTGAAAATTTAACAAAATCACAAAATACTGGTATAAACCACCGCTGCAATTCAACAAAAGCGACACAGTTCTCGAAAATTATCGTAAATGCGAGTACATATCTATCAAAGAAATCAAAATCTAAATTGAATGTTCTAGACAGCAGTGATCCCAATGAGCTTTACAATCGACTTATGAGGAAAAGCACATCTTACAATATCATTGAAAGTGAATCGATACTCAAAGTAACAGATATGACCTCCGCTGCTAACAGACTACCAGCGTCTTCTAAATCGCTACCGAACACCATAACCTCTGAACTCACCAATGAGATCCAACGGCGGAGTTTACTAGCCTATTATTACGACAACTGCAACAAAAAGTTTCCATATAAAGTTTCAAGTAAAAGGAGTCCGGCCATTCGTGCCGTGGAATCCGATAACTGTGAAGCTGCAATCAAATGTGGTGGATGTAATCTGTCGTTGACAGAATCTAAAGGGTATGATTGTGGCAATGATGAGAAATGCTGCTCAACAACGGAAACTTGCCGGAAAACTGGCATGAGTTTCGTGCAAGGCCTATTCTACTGTTTCATCTTATGGATCCCTGTTGTTATTATAGCTTGTCTCTTTTACGGTTACGTTATTAAGGATCTGATATCGCCCAAAACCGGGATGGCAAATAAATCTACCGCGATCAGGTTGATACAACATCCTAGAAGGAGGAATGTGTTGAGATTGTCTGACTTGGGTTTTTGATGTTTTTGGTTAATAAATTTTGTACGTTTATGTTTATTTTCTTGAGTATTTTTCTGTCATATTTTTTTTCTGCGGACTGGAGCTTTGTTTATCGATTACATTGATCAATATGGGTCAGATTATATTGTTTTCAAGTAGGTAATACTTTATTTTTAACCCCCGACAATACAGAGGGGTGTTATGATTATGATTCGCGCGAGTGTTCATAGCAAACCGAAAATCTGCAAATATACTCGAGTGGGGTCTGAAATGTGCACATTTTAAAATAGTATGACTTATTACTTTTGAGGGCACTAAGGTTCTGGAATCAGGGTTTTTTTTATTGTAAATTTAGAATATTATTAAAAGCAATGTACCTACCCATAAAAAATTGTGAGATCAACCGTACCCGAATCCCGTGAGTTAATATCTTGGAAACCACAACAAACGTTTTTATCAACAGTTTTCTATATCTTTGATAGGTAGTTAATATTGTTAATAAACCAAATTATACTTTATCATCCTTCCCAATTATATTCACGCAGAAAATATAGGTAGGGACTAAAGTCATTTATTAGCAATAATTTACTTGCTATACTCTTATTCCGCTAGATCTAGACCGCTGTTTCTACTAGATTTCTTATTAAAACAACGCTTCGCGATTTTAAAGACAATTCTGTATTTTTTCATTGTCATTAAAACTCTACTTTATGGACACAGGTAACGCTGTGTAAATAGTCCATTATTATTTGATTGTTTCAGAGAGCGAACCTAATGGAAACCACTGAAGCAAAGAAAAAAACGAAAAATAAATCCCGAACCTACGGGACAGATCGTGACGAAATATCGCGAACGCATTACCCCAAGAAATGCCCGACCTACCTAGTCGCATTCTCTTTAAGAGAAACCTACGATGACCTGGCTACTGCTCAACAAATGATCTGCAAACGCAGCCTGGAAAATTCTCCACAAGAAAGCACGAATTCCATAACCCCAACGAACTCCTTCAAAACAATAAATATTGAACAGGATACACAAAATGTTACACCGCAAAGTAAATACGAAAACATAGCCCGTGCAAAAGATAGTTATGGCTCTCTTACTCCGACAAATTCCTTGCAAATAAACGAAACGGAACAGATTGAATATGAGACAGAAATAAATCCAGGAATAAATCATATCAGTCATGTTAGTCCTATAGAAAGCTTTTACTCTGTGAAATCTACAACACCTTCAAGTTCCATTGAGTGTACCAGTAGTGAACCTTCAAACACGTCTATTATTACAATAGGTGGCAAAGAAAAACAAGCAATTGATTTAGAATGCGATCGGAGCATATATCAAACATATACGCTATCTAGTGGCGTATCTGGAAATGCATCTGAAGATATATATACAGGCAGTGATGAAACTCAAAATACGTTGAAATCTACAGGAGATACCAACGATGATAGAGCACGAAGTGAAGACGCCTTAGTTGAAGAAAATACAGAGAAATACATAACTGTTTATGTTTACAATAATAATGATACAAATCAAAAAAATACCAATACACCGATTGAAGAAACAGTTCAAAACCAAGAAAATAATGACAGTGAAATCGTTGTAGAACCAGAAAATGTATTTATTCCAAGAAAGCAAAATCGCATTTCTAAAAGAAAAGTTGCTTTGAAGAGAAAATCTCACAACACAATAAATAAACCAAAACAGTTCAAATGTAAATTTTTGAAGAAAAAAAATTATACCAGACCTCAAAAATACAATGAAAAGAAGAATAGCCTACTCGGTGCTTATCAAATACAAATGGATTTGTATTCTAGCGATGTTTCTACAATTGTTTCAAAAACACAAGTCGTACATAAGATTAAAGCAAAACAACATTTACTGGAAAAGTATAATTTGAACGAGTTTGCTAATGAAAACGACGATATTGCACCTATGACGTCATCACTTTCAACTACCAGAAATACTTTATTGACAGCCAGTGATTCTAGCCAAAATACTCTGGTAAAAGGATGTTGCCTCACCTCTAATGAAGACAATTTATTGGACAATATGGAAATACAACAAGATAATGGTATTCATAGTGTCGAATCTTTGTTAAAAAATCCAAACAATGATGAGTCACTCTACAGAACTGATGTTGTCAGTATCCCGGTTGCTGTTGCCTATGATAGAGTACAATATGAGATTACAGATGAAATAAATAGTTTATCCAATGAACAATTATTTGTTCGACTCGGTAGTTTAACTAGTAGTGAAGAAGCATACCCTTTCGTCACCGATTTAGTATCCCATACTGAAGAAACAAGTACAGAACATTTCGACAAAATGTCTATGGATCCAAGTGTTGATACTTTAGTAAACAGAGTATCTGACGTTGGTGTGAAATCAAGTGATAAATATTACGTTGCTCGTACTAGTTCACAATTTACTGGAACATACGAAGATTCGTCGGAAACCTTGAAGAACTCTGATACTATTATTGATATAGATGATTCAGTTAATAATAAAATGCTCATAAAAGAAGCAATGATTTTTGAAACAATTATTAATCTAGATCGAAATAATGAAACGTCAACTCCCACAAGCTCTAGTGCGCATAGTTGTGATACTATATCCCACAGTGAAAATTTTGTATTATTTACAAAACATTTAAATGATATGTACCTGAGCCCGCCTAATGTAAAAGAAACCAATCATAAGAGCGTACTGATAAAAAGCGCCTCGCAAACCAGTGAAAAAATTGCTAATAAAATAATTAATCTTCCCAATCAAATGAATATCAAAGCAATGATAAAAGAGCGAGTTATACCACAACAGAAATGTGGAGATGAGCTTAGAAACCCTCCAAATATACCCTCATTTTGGGATAGACTTATGTCAGCATTGGAAGTAGCCGTGCAACTACTAGAAGACAATTTAATCGAGAAAATCATGCGAGAAATACAGAAAGTAAATGAACCAAAAAGACCGTCTTTTGAACAAATTGAAGAGCCAAAGATAGAAGTACCAGCAAACCTCGGTGTGCAATGTGACATACTTAAGACCAAAACGATTGATAAAATCATAGAGAAGCTTAGTTCAGAAGGGCCGAAGATCCTAGAGCCAGCAACATCGAATCCTTTGCATAAAATTGATTTGCTCAGTGATCTTGAGATAATAAAGTCATCGCATACAAAAATGCTTACGAAAGATGTAACGGTTTCGAGTCTTGCGACAACTGAGAGACGGTGTCGTTGGGAGATGCTGATCGCTGGACCAGTTAGCTTCTTGAGACAGAATATGTTTGTTATAACGAGTGTTCCGACGTTCTTTGTGTTTTTGCTTTGTATTTATGGCTTGATTCAACTGTTGATGAAGCCTTGGTGGTGAATATAAAATTATATATATATTTGTTGACATATTTTTGTTTTCTTTAAACATTACATTTACATGTAATTCAGAAAAATATGTAATCGTACTTTAACATGTTTTAAAAAACAACAACAACAACATTCAGGTAGACTGAAAAGAATTCAGCATTGACCAAAATCGGTGAAAATAATAAAACAAAATAGTATTTCAATAAATAACTTATTTTTCTTTTATTACATAACATTATTTGGGCAAACAATACGAAATATACATAAAACATACATTTAATATCACAAGCAGTAAATTTGATAATAATAGTACATAATAACGTAGGAATAATAGTAGAAAGACGTACACAACTAATACATTAGAAATACATTTATGAGGAACAATTATACATATGTATTATATATTTATTAATTTTTAATTTGTCAATCCACTGCTTATTCGTCAGATTGAAATATTATCAGATAAACAAGAAAAGTAATCCCTTAAATCATATTATACATAAATAGGAGTATACTGTATTCGTTTTACTATGGCACAGTCAAAAACGCTTTCTAATTTCTGGATGATACTGAAATATAGTTTATACTATTAATTATTATTACAGAGAATTAATATTATTTTTGTTAACAGAATTCCGGATAGAAGACATAGGGCTTATTTCACAAAATCCAAGTAAACTAAGCAATGGACAGTTATATCAAGAGCTATTTCGCTTTGTCACGTGACCATTGTATGACTTTACTTGGAGATGGTGAAAAAAGTGCCGAGATAATAGTTATAAAGAAATAATACATTATAATATTATATACATTTATTACAGACTAGCGACCCGCCCCGGCTTCGCACGGGTGCAATGCTGATACTAAATAAATTAATAATAAATAAATAAATATAAAGTAAATGACAAAAAAAAGTTATTGTGGGTTATCCATAAGAGATAGACATATACCATCACGGACTTTTCTGTAGACCTTTTCAATGTGTACAATACTTAGTACATTATTTTGATAAAACTCGTAGGGTTCAGCCTGCTTTTGCAATGTAAGCGGAAAAAATGAAATTATTTACGACATCACATTAGAAACCTCAAAAATAACAGTACTTCTCCAATATTTAATGGATGTTATTATACATATAAACCTTCCTCTTGAATCACTCTATCTATTAAAAAAATCCGTATCAAAATCCGTTGCGTAGTTTCAAAGATTTAAGCATACAAAGGGACTTAGGGACAGAGAAAGCGACTTTGTTTTATACTATGTAGTGATGTAGATGATAAATGTATATGATGTATCTTTTAACATAAAAATATTCAATTCAATAATGAATGCCAGGGACAAAATGTCCATATTTACGACTGAAAAACTTTTTACTGTTTAATTTTACTCGAGAGTTTTGTAAATAATTAAGATTACGTTTGAACAAGGCCCCAGCAAATAACCAGACCTAGTTAATACCTTTTTAACTTTATTTTAACAAAAAAAACGTATTTTATCGCCGTTAAAAAATTATCATCTTTGTTTTTTGCACTTTAGCTGATTTAAAAACACTACATTTAACTTGTTAATCGTCATTTCCAAGTAGTCTAAGATTTCATAGTTTTTTTCTTGAAATAGAAGCTTATGAGATTTAGCAATCTTCATTTTATTCAGCGGAATTTAATATCATTTTCAAATTTCAATTTATAAATCTAATCATAGATTTCAAATTAACGATTTTGGTGTTCTGAAACTTTATAATTTGATTTTTTAATCAGTCCTCATGGTTTGATTCAGACAAGATATTCATATTACTTTTCATATAATTTAAATTATCAAATTCTATGAAAAGATCAAGAAAATCTCTTTTTTTAACTAGCTAAAAAGGTAAAAACACGATTTTTTAAGAAGTTAGGAATGTGTTGTACGAACGTTACTGGATATTTTTAGTGTGTATCTCTTTAACGATTTTTAATAACGACTCGTTACCGGTTGTGATGTGATGACCGCTGAGTTTTCAACGTTTCCGTGATCATGGCGCTTGCAACAGCGTCGAAATATCGGATAACTCAAAAACCGTCAAATCATGGTATGTTACCCGTTTTGAATCATAATATTGTTAAAAACCATGATAATTTAAAAAGTTATATAGAATGATAGAAGTCAGTATTGGAGATGCAATTTTTCATAGTTTTGCTTGATTAATATTTGTTTAATATACTTATTCTAAGATTCTGCTAAGACTATACGTCCAGATCTGTCCAATGCGTACACAGGCCGCAGGCGCCGGCTCCTGAAATAACACGTATTAATTATTACAATAGGCAAGATTTAAAAAAAAGGTATTCTGTTTTTTACCTATTTTTACTGTATCAATTTAATAAGAAAGTGCCAAGATATAGAGCATGAATGTTCCGGAGAGGGGGCTTTCATATACATTTAATACATTTTATCAAAAGCTTTACGTAACGCGAAAGTTAAATGCACTGTATGGTCTTGATTTTTGGTTTGCGAGAAATAATAAAAAAATAGTGTAATTTTTTTTAAAGTTATCTAACTTTCGGACTATTATTATTTTTTAGTCATCCACCTTGTTCCAATTTTCAGCAATAGATAGTATTTCCGGGGACAATACAAGATTTGGGCTGGAAACAGTTCAGTCGGAGGTTGGTCCGGACCGTGTATTAACCTTTTAAATTGCACCCTTGTGAAAACTCTGTTAAAAATTAGATATTACCTGACCCCAGCAAACGTTGTTTTGCAAAATTAAAAATAGATAGTAGCCGATTCTCAGACCTACTGAATACGCATATAAAATTTGGTAAAATCGCTAAAGCCGTTTCGGAGGAGTACGGTAACTAACATTGTGACATGGAAATGTTATATATATTTTTACCTAAGTCTAGCACTTTTTCTTGGTTCACCGTTTGCTACGGCCACGGCTTGGGCGACAGCTGGCTCCTCATCTGTCACTTCCTGTGGACAGTTTAGTTCAGTTCAGTTCAGTTTCTTGTAATTGGACTTTGCGCTTGAAGCGACAATTTGCCAGTGACGAGTTAAATAAAATTATAAAGTGAAAAAGATGTTACTTAGTTGAACGCCATTTATGACATCCTTCCTGTGGACAGTGGAGTATATTACGCAACTGGCATTTATATGCCATGCCAGTGGAGTATATTACGCAACTGGCATTTATATGCCATGCCTGTTTGCCAGAAACAGAAACTCTTGTGTTTCAAAACTATAGATAATGAAAGGCCAATTTCTAATTTAAAATAACATCGTAAATCATCATCTTTCTAACCTTATCCCACATAACGTGGGGTCGGCACAACATGTTTTCTGCTTCCATTTTCCTCTATCACCCGTCATCTCAACACTCACCTCTTTCTTACACATGTTATCTTTCACACAGTTCATCCATCGTTTCTACGGCCTACCTCTTCTCACAAATAACATCGTAAATAGTCGTTTTTAATTATCATGATTTTTTTAATTTTAAACACATTTGACGTTATCTAATACGCACTCAAGATCGAACTTAGAGTTGAGTTTGGTTTTAAAACACTTTATTGTACATCACACAAATAAAAACTAAGCATAACAATCCCTCAATTAAAATAAAAACAGGGTACAAAGGACAGCCTTATCGCTATTAAGCGATCTCTTCCCTCTTCCAGGCAACCTTCGGTTGGACAGGAAATAAAAGGAGCGTACAGACCTTTAACTTTTGCTTGTATAAATATATACATATATGTATATAAATATTATTTATTTATTTATCTTATCTTACCCTATTTTTACAGGAAAAAACCCAATGCAATAAGGAAGAATGTCAAAAGTTATTATTATGTAAGTATGTGTTTTTTTATATGCTATGTACTATGTTATTAAAAGTATTTCATATTTATTTATAATTTTCATGTATTTAATCTGTATTAAATGAATTAATACTCGTATCTCCATTATAATTTGCTACTGCCGTCTAATTTGTGCTTTATGATTTGTGTCCATCCCAAGGTTGCCTGGAAGAGATCGCTATCAGTGTTTTATTGTATGTTTTGTTCTATAAAGAATATTGTATTGTAAAGACAGTGGCGTAAAATGGCGCCATTTGTCATATAGTCTTAAGTGGTTATGCATTATTTGTGTTTTCAATTATGTGTGCAATCAAGAATATTTATCTTATCTTAAAACGAATATAAGAAAAGTAAGCTAACCTAACTTATAAATCTAAATTTAAATTTTAAGAAAAACCCCCGATTCCAGTGCCTTAATTTCCTTATAAGTAAAACACCATAATATTTAGTAGTTAGGGCACGCGATGCTCTTTCATTTGATACCCCACTCGAGTATATTTGTAGATTTTCGGTTTCCCACTTCACCACTCTCACCCCCATAACTGTTTAACGGCTCAACCGATTTTCATGAACCATGTCTGAAACACACCCGGGCCAAACCACTTCATACAAAAAAAAGCCTCACCTTTCATACAAAAAAAAACTAAATTGAAATCGCTCTATCCGATCGGGGAGCTATGATGCCACAGACAGACAGACAGACAGACAGACACGTCAAACTTATAACACCCCTCATTTTTGGTCGGGGGTTAAAAAACACTTGCAAAGCGACGAAATATCTTAAAAACCTTCAAATCATGAAATGTTACCTGTTAAAGTCTTAAATCGTTTGTTAATAAGGTATACCTAGTGGTTAGGGGTAGTTCTCACCTCGACTGGGGGCTCTGTGGTGGTGGGGCTCGCGCGTACCTTCGGGACGGGGTAGGGTGCTCCGTATCGTGTGTTCACCCTCGGTTGAGTCCTGGGAACAGAAAAATGTAAACAGAAGAGCCATAACCATCATAATACACAGCCAGTTTTTGCCCACTGCTGGGCATAGGCCACCCCGAGTTCGTGGCATCTACAACGATCCTGTGATCATTGATATATTTAATTAAATTCGCGATTAGAAACACAATTTGTGAAAATGTACGGAACAGATGCGGAAGGTTAATTATTATTTTAATTTATGTTAAGATGAAATATTTAATAGCGGTTAGAAACAATAAATTCTTGATCAGTTATTTACCCAAGATCCGACGAAATCGGTCTAATTGTTCCAGAAATAAGCCGGAATAAAAAGACAGACAGACCCGACAAAAATTATAAAAAATTTCAAACACTATATGGTAGATGTCGCTTTCACCATAATTACATGTCATTTTTATAACGGTTTTTGTAATATTACAAACAGATACTAGGTATAATTTCATTAATTGATATATCATGGGAAAAAGCCGTGTTGGCTAAGTTGTAGGACACTCGACTTTCATCCCGAAGGTCGTTGGCTCAAACCCCGCCACGCACCTCTGGATTATTTTTCTTGAGTAATTTATGTGTGCATTAAACTCGTGCTCTAACGGTGACGGCAAACATCGTGCGAAAACCGGCATGTTCTGAGAACTTTAAAGAGTTTGAAGGACATGTGACATTCACCAACACGCTCTTGGCCGGCGTGGTGAATTAAGGCCTAATCTCTCTCGCCACGAGAGAAGTCCCTGTGTCCCAGTAGTGGAAACGTTAATAGGATGATGATACCACAGATACTAATGGAAGATCTATGCTTGGTTGCCTAGACTCGTAGAGTTATGTTGAGCCCCACTAAGGTATAAACTTTAATTAGTGCCTAATTCGGTCATCGCTAAAGTCGCAGGACGCACCTGGATGAAATTGGCACAAGACCGAAATGGGTGGCGAGAGCAAGAGGAGGCCTATACCCAGCAGTGGGTGAAGTCATGCTGCGGATGATGATGATGATGATGAGTGCCTAATTTATATTCATAGTTCTGAGATGCTAGAATAAATAGATGCTAGATGCTACAATAAAATACCCAATAATATAAAAGAGTTACAATTGACAATGTTTAAGAACGAACTCCATAAACTTTTGACCACTAAATGTTATTATCACGTAAATAAATTTTTGACTGATAAATACAATTATAATTGAAATTGAATTTAATTGAATCTGACATATAGAATGATTTTACTTATAATTAATTTTCCGTAATGTTATCTGTTTTTCTAAATATTTTCCTTGAATTATTTACATAAAATATTTGCATGCTCTAAATAAGCAAAACATGTATGGAACTGTAACAATTGAACATCTATTTGTAATTAAATTGTAACCCATGTTTGCAAATAAACATTATTCTTATTCTTATTCTAGATCTAATACTACTCGTACAATCAGAATGATACAATCGTCTGATACAATCAGTATTATAGCATCATATATCTTAGGTCTGGTTAGTGATGTCCAAAATACTCGCTTGTATCGATACGTACCAATCGAAACTATTCTGCGATATATTGCAGTCTTGTATCGATTTATCAAACTTTTCGTATCAAACAATAAAAAAATTATAATTTTACAATTGCCATTTAAGGTAAGGATACGTGAAAACAAGAGAATGAAGAGGCGTCGCAGATATAAACATTACGTGTTTTTGAAGGTGATGTTTCAAAGCACTCAATTAAAAACAGATAATTATATATCTGCAGGTTCAATAAAATCGTCATTTGAAGTTGAAAAAGAAAATTAGATAAAAGCATAGCGCATCACAAAATATATAGCTACATTTTTATTTCAATAAACATGTGGGTGTATATTTCGTTTTTAATAGCTGGGAAGATACGAGTTTGTATTCGTACCATGATGTTTCATCCTACTTTTACTACTTTCCTGCTTCAACCTAATATTCTTTACTCAACCAACAAAAAAATCACCCCAAAAACATTCCTATTTCAATTACTAGTTAATAGACGCCCACGGCTGAAGATAAGCCGACATTGGTCAAAGACGACCAATTATGCCGATCAATCCGACCAAGTAATCCATAGGTTATTTCAAACAAATGTTCACTTTAGACTCAATGAAATGGCAAAGCTAAACGTAAGTTACGTTTTAGCCTCTAGTGATTCCGGTAATTGGTGGGCAATACAAACTTCATTATGTACCTACTAATTAGTAATAAGGTAATAACTGTTGAACAGTGTGGTGGAAATTGTAGACGATATCAGAGTTTACACTCGACCAAAAAACACCGGAAAGATTGATTGCGACTGCTCCTTTAACGTGCTATTCCGTTTGTCTAGTATCTATATATATTTAGTAGCAAAAAATACTATTATGCGTCTCATTAATAGTCAAATTAAAATCGTTATGCTAACACATTACGCCAAAATACGATAAAATAAATAAATATTTCCGGACAATCCAAGCAACAATATCTAGTCCCGTGGTAAGCTCTAAGCTTGTGTTACGGGTACTAGACATGTGATATACTTAATTTAATAGACATACATATCGTTTATCGATGTATTTATTATACATATTATAGAGTATTTTTAACGTTCAATTCAGGTTTGTCATGTGCAAAATAACACAAGCATTATGTGTGTTTATAGGTTATTGTGATTATTTTTATGTGTCCTAAATAAAATTACATTTCTTTCTTTCATCCTTTTTTTGAGGTATAATAGTATGTAACTTCAAACAAGCCTGGAAGGGATCGCTCATAAGCGATAAAGCCGCCCTTTGTACTTCTTCCCCTTATGTGAATTTTGTAACTATTGTTTTATTTTGATGTAGATAAAGTAATTTTTTTAAATGTATTGCAAGCATTAGCAGGAGAAGTACCCCTTAAAAATAAGTCATTATTTAGCATTTATGAAGGACCAAGTTTCGTAACACGGCCAACGAGCAGACATGAATATGAAATGGGAATATACCATTAATTCAAAACACAGCCCGATTGAAATTCAAAATGGTGACCAGCCTTGACATGTGGCTTGATGCAAATTTCAATCTTGGACACGTGCCAAGGACTACCTTCAGTGTAATGAAACGGAGCAGAACTAAGCGGGGTGTAGCTAGTTCTAGCTGTTAGACAAGTATCATTTAAATATATTTAAATATTTTTTTCCGGACAATCTACACATCATCATTTTAACAAAGATCAGCAGAATTTCGGAATCATAAATGTTTTTTAAATGGGAGCACAATCGACTTTCATTCCGAGGGTCACGAGTTCTAACACTTCTAACCCCACTATACTAAAGATACTATCTAACTCTAAAAGATTTAAAAACTAACACGAGTTACACTTTTCATTTTGAACACGGGTTTCACTCACGACGATACTATGTACCTCTATATACTCAGGGATATATTGTCATGGTTTACGAGAGTAAAAACCGTTTTCAAAATGAATACTGAAAGATTTTATCAAATCGGACCAGTTGTTGCTGAAATAAGTGCGTTCTATACAAAAAAAAACTCTTCAGATTTATAATATATGCATAGATTACCTGGTGCCAAAAGCGGTGGCAACTGCAGTGGCTCCCTCATTGTTGTCGACGTCTTCTTGTTCGTCGATGTCGTTCCCTTCCTGGTTATTGTCCAAGCCACTTTGTAGATGGTCCTGCCCTTGAGGCTGGAATTGCTGAAAGATTGTATTCATTAGTCATACACTCATACACACCATATTGTCTCACAAGAATTCGACCATTGGTAAACATGCGCTAAAATTTGCTACAATTTCCTCTTCATTTTAACTTTTAACTTACAAATCTGGAAATTCGAAACAATCAGTCATGATAAATATCCCAGTAGATATTTTGCAAGTTCTTTTCAGGGTTGTCCCATGGTAATGTAATGTTTATGCTGTTGAACCATTTCTGTAAGTTTAAGTCGAATGACCTAGAACCGTCGTAAAAGCTTCTTTATGAAGGTATAAAAATAAGTGATCTTAAAAATGCATGTCTCTTTGAAAGGAAATTGATAGGTTTCGCAAATTATCGCACAAGCCACTCTGAGTTTAACTTGATGACATGATGGAGTTGTATTTTTCCAATTCCACACTTCCCCGATGCGAAAAGAAAATAATCAGAAAAGTGTTCTGAGCTACAAAAACTAATTTATTTAGATAGTTTATTCGCAGGTCAGTGCTATACGAATTATCAAGCTCTCAAAGACTATTTAAGCTGAGAACGAAACCTGTCCAACGCATCACCATCATAATTATTGTAGCTGTAAAAAACTATGAACCATATACACACATTATAGGTATACATAGATCGTATTCCACAAATATGACAAATTCAATTTGGAAAAGGCATTTAATTAGTTGTTCCTATACTAAGACGGACAACGGCATAAATATTAAGAATTATACAGCGAACTTCAAAGAGTCTTCTCTCTTGTCTGTATCCTAAGAGCTTCTGAACATCAAACTTACATCTTAAGTTGCAGATTCACTTCTTACCTGAGTTTGTGGCTGCAAATACTGGTTTTCAACGCCAGCCTGTTGGCCTCCTGTCTGCTGTGGTTGCAGAAACTGGTTCTGCTGATCAGCTGACTGTGGCTGCAGGTATTGTTGACCAAATTGGGCTTGTGGTTGCAAAAATTGGGCATCTTGTTGAGGCTGTCCGTATTGATTCAGAGGTTCATTGAACTGCGGTTGCAAGTATTGGATTTCTGGTTGGGTTATCTGATTTTGGGGTTGCAAGAATTGCGATTGTGGTTGTCCAGGCTGGAAGAATTGGTTTTGAGGTTGACTTGGTTGAAGGAACTGAGTTTGAGGTTGGCCTGGTTGAAGGAATTGAGTTTGAGGTTGACCTGGTTGAAGGTATTGAGTTTGAGGTTGACCTGGTTGAAGATATTGAGTTTGAGGTTGACCTGGTAGAAGGAATTGGGTTTCAGGTTGGCCAGGCTGTAGAAACTGAGTTTGAGGGTCTCCTGGTTGCAAGAATTGGTTCTGAGGTTGTATTGGTTGCCCTGGTTGGGGGAATTGGGCTTGATTAAACTGATTCTGAGGTTGGAATTGCGCTGGTTGCTGGTTGAAAGGTTGCTGATTTGAATTTTGCTGATTTTGGCTCTGAACATCAATGTTTTCAGTATCCTCTGCTTGGAAGTTTGGTTGCTGGGGGAATCCAACAGGTTGAGCGACGAATTGTGGCCGTCCTTGGCTTGGCTGGAAGGCGACAGCGTTCGGGTTAGGTTGGAGATACACGTTGGGTTGTAATTGAGCTGGGGCTTGCAAAACAACAGGACCCTGCGATACTTGCGGTGTGTAAGTCTGGACTTGGGCCTGAGCAAACTGACTGATTGGTTGCTGAACTAAAAGCTGCTGGTTTTGCAAAAGCTCGTTCTGTCGTTGCTGTGCTAGTACAGATGGGAGTGCAGAGAAATGGGCAGGTCCATCGAATCCTTCAGGCTGGGTGTAAGCAGATGACTGAGAAGAAACTGGCTGCAGAGGTAGGAACTGAGGCTGTAGTTGTAACTGGGCTAGAGAACTCAAGAACAGTTCTCCGGGTATTTCTTTAATGTTCTGTTTTGTGACTTCAACTGAGGTCTTTTCTGGTTCCACTTCTCCTGTATTTAGACTGGATTTTGGTTTGGTGGGAGCTTCTGTGGTGGAGGTTCTGGCAAATTGACGTGGGTTGGAAGGTGCTGGGTTGAATTGGCTTGGGTTGGAAGGTTCTGAACTGGACTGCCGTGGGTTAAAAGGCGCTGGGCTGTATTGGCGAGGGTTGAAAGGAGCCGGGCTGGTAGATTGCGATTCCAGCTGCTTTTGTCTTAGATACTCTCTGTATCTTTCTTGTTGTTTCTGATACTGAAATATAAGTAGGTACATTTAACTTAAAAAGTCTTAAGAACTACATTTATTCTAAACTAGTGTATTAAATTAACTAGTATCTCCTTGTATATAGACAAGGCTACAACTCCATTCAAAATGGCAAGTTCTGCTCTTCTATCTATGTTGTAAATACATGAGTATGTGTATGTGTTAAGTTTATGTAAATTTATACTCTCTCTCTCTCTCTATCGCTCCCTCTCTCTCTTTACTAGGTCTCTTATATTATTTAATATTACCTAAAGATAGAAGGAATTTCAATTGAATATAAGTGAAGTTCGTTTCTACGAAATGTAAAATCTTATAACTAACAAATAAAGCCAAAAACTAAGGTAAAGTAAATATGATTAGGGGTTATTTAACAAAATCTTAGGCGAACCGACATCGGATGCTGTAATACGACTGTTTGCGACGGTAAGTCACCTAATTACCTTAACCATTTTAGTATGTACATATAATTACACTTTTAAACTTTTAAGTCTATATGTATGTGAACTAACAGGATCGACATGTAATTTTTTAAAGAGGTCCTATAAATAAATATGACTAAAAAAACAAATGAAAGTTTCTTACCTGTGTCTGCTGGAAGCTCTCATCCAAGTTCTTCAGATCCTTGCTGAAGCCAGGTCCAGTGAACTCCTGGCCAGCGATGGGGGAGGCCTGGAACAGAGGCCGCTGTTCTGGCTGCGGGAGACCCTGAACGGAGACGTCTTCTTCAGGCTGAGGAGTGTTCCGAGGGTCAAGGGGGGGCAGGTAGCGAGGGTTCTGTGGCTGGAAATAAGGTGAGTTTGATTAAATAATTATTAATTAATCCATATCAGGTCATGTGTACTATAGGTGACTCTTAGGGCTTGTTCGACGACCTCTGTGGCTCGGTGGGCGAACGTTCGCCTGAGGCGCAGGAGGTTGCGGGTTCGATTCCCGCCGGGGGACCAGATTTTGTACGATCTACAAATTCTACAATCTCTGGTTTTTGGTCTGGCTGTTTTCTATGTATCATATGTATGTACATATTTACAAAAAAATGTATCTATGTAGTATGTCAGTCACCTAACATCCATAGTACAAGCTCTGCTTAGTTTGGGGTCAGGTGATGCTGTTTGAGTAGTCCGGAAATATTTATTTATTTTATTTATATATTAAATCTTTTGTTTATTATCGCCTGTCCTGAAGTTTCTCTGTAGGCTAAACTTGTAAATAAATTGAAAACCCACCATACAAAATAAAATCTAGACTTCTCAATGTCTCTGTATACCCTGATTAATATTATATATAAAATGTCCATGTCACAATGTTAGGTACGTACTCTTACGACACGGCTTTACCGATTCTTACCAAATTTTATATCAGTAAGTCTGAGAATCGGCTACTATCTATTTTTAATTTAGCAAAACAACGTTTGCTGGAGTCAGCTAGTTATATATATTTCTACGACACTATAAAATTACAATGACTTGAATTTGACTGAAATGGAGTATTCGCCTTCATTTATTCACCTCTCCTACGCCGCGCGGCGAGCTACTATCCCTTCGTCGAATTTTCGATCAGTAGACGCATTCTGTAAACTCATTTCGATCCTTACTAAGCTGAATCCGCGGTGAGTTTAAAGTTTTGTATTCTGTAAAACTCGATATAGCCTGTAGCGCCTCAGTGACGAGCGTTCGAAGTGAGATCGGTCACTTGAGTGATTTCGAGTTCGGATTCGATTTTTTACAGAATGCGTCTGCAGGTCATGTGTTCCTGACGCAAGTTAAACATTTTTTACCCATCCCATAAAATGCAGAGCTCCGCTTAGCAAGCTATCTCTTCAAAAAACATAATTTTAAACTTTAAACTCTATCCTATATCTCTCCACATTTACTCTCCACTATGGAGGTCTCTTGTGCAGAGAGTGATAACTGAAGGAACCTTTTTCCTAGATTGATCGCTCTCTGCACAGGACAGTATCTGTCTATGTTTTCTATATTTATGTTATTTTATGATCACACTAATTTAATTTATGGACCTGTGTCTGAAATAAAAGATTTTTATTTTATTTTATACGCAAAATAGATAGCAAAATAGACCAAGTTAGCGTGAACTTTGACACTTTCTAATATACATAATTTTATCTAATATAGGTTTAATTGACTATTTCGCGAGAGACGCAAAATGGCGATCAACTTTTACACTTTATAATTATATTTAAATTTGTTTTAATTTGTATAATTGTGTCTTATTAATTACTGTAACTGGTGTAAGCCGTGGTGATTAAATAAATAAATAAATTTAACTTGACACTGGCAAATGGTAATGAGGGTTATAATTCTTATTGATTATTCTCACCTGTTGCTGTTGGTTTGGAAACCGTTGCGGCAGGTCGAAGGAAGGCCCGCTAGGCCTCCAGCCGGCGGCGGGGTACGGCGCCGGGGGCTCCGCCACGACCCCCAATACAACTGCAGCTAGCACTAGGAAGCCCTACAAGAAATAAACTGCTAAGGGCTTGTTCACAACCTCCAAGTAATGTGTTGGTTAGCTTCTAATTATAGTTAATTCTATCTTGTCAATGTAATATCAATGCAATTCTATCTCAAGTAAGTAATAAGTAAGGGTATTTTTTGAAAAGTAACTTTTTTTGTTTTGTGTCTTTTGAAAGATTGAAATTTATGTTCTATGCCAGACTATAACTTAAAATATTTACAGTCCTAAAGACTGCGTTAATTATGTAATACTTTATTTGGTTTTTAATTAATGATTGGTCGATTATTCCAGACACTCAACAGATTTATCGAATACGTCATGCTTGTAACTTAAATTTACTTAGGAAGGTATAAATACATTAATACAACACAGGGAAATAGTAGTCATTTCACATTCATGCCACTTAGTGGTGTTAAGCATAACTATTAGTTTACAATACAAGTGTCTAATTACATGCTATTTATTGCAAAACATAAAATTGATCCTAACTAATTATATCATGAAACGATGTAGAATTATGACTAAAATACACCAAGAAAATAATAAAAAAAAAAACGGAAAATAATAACTTTAACACAACAAATATATAATAAAATAAAAACTGAACACGTCTTATGATTTTATGTGCCATTTCGTAGAGTTTCCCAGGGTTAGATTTAACCTGTAGCTTTAATAAACAAAGTATCTATAACTGAAATATTTAGATTCGTATACACTATTTCAGTCGGAGAAGCCTTCTAGGTCTTCATGTCCTATCTTAGACCACATCGTCACTTTACATCAGTTGAGATTGTGGTCAAATGAAGGCTAATCCAACATAAAAAAAGAAAAAAAAATCCCAGACCCCAACTGAAAACTAACGTAAGTTTTTTAAACCTGTTTATGCTGACCATAATTAGTCAACCCACAAAATATTTTACAAAACATTTTTAGAAATATTTAAAGATTGTCTTATAATTCAAAATAACCGCATCTATCACAAATAAGTCACCACAAAACAAATAAACACGTGTAATCACCTTCATTTTCGTTGACTTTCGCTTGTTAAGGTGCGTAGGCGCATCTCTTTTATAGACAATACATAGTTGAATTGGCATGCTTACCGCGCGCTTTGGAGACCTTACGTGTTTAGGGTTGGCACGTATTGACAAAAAAAATATGTTTGAAGACTCCTCCTTAGAATCAAAATTTCAAAACCAAATTATAAAAAGGCCTATGATTTTGTTGATAAAAAATATTTAGTACCGAAATTGTATTTTTTACTAATCTCGCAAGAAAAACGCTAATCTCAGTAACTACTCGTCCTATTCGAATAATTATTTAACTGTTAGATATCCTATTTTCGAGGAAGGCTATAGTCTACTTTTACCGCGGGTAAATACGTCGTTACCGCGGGAAAATCCATAAAACATGGGCTTAGCCGTAGCGTGAAAAGTGCGTGCTAGTTTTATAATAAGTAAAGAAACAATGCTAATAAATCTAAATTTAAAATTAAAGAGAAACCCCCGATTCCAATGGCTTAATTTCCTAAAAAGTAAAACACCATAATATTTAGTAATGAGCACGTGATGCTCTTTCATTTGATACCCCGAGTATATATGCAGATTTTCGGTTATCCCTCCCCACTCTCACCCCCATAACTTTAAAACGGCTCAACTGATTTTCATGTAACATGTCTAAGAACACCCACGCCAAACTCACCTTTCATACAAAAAATTAAATTGAAATCGCTCCCTCCGTTCGGGATCTATGATGTCCCAGACAGACAGACAGACACGTCAAACATATAACACCCCACATTTTTGGTCGGGGGTTACAAATTATGTGTATGTACTTCCAGTCAATTGACTTTGGTAGCAGCTAATGTGTACTTACATAAGTTGGTTATCTTAATTTACATGTAACCTTATTGTCAATGTATGAGAAATATTCACAATAATTACCTACCTATTGTAGTGTCAATCATGGTCATGGGTATATAATGGACCATTAAGTACCATACCAACTATGTACCTACCAATTACTACGAAGGTATATAATCTATTGATGAAGTATTTTTTTCTATTTACTTAGTTCATAAAAGTTATACTTAAGTCATCATCTTCACCCTATTAACGTCCCCACTGCTGGGACACAGGGATTTCTCTCTTGGCGAGAGAGATTAGGCCTTAATTCACCATTCTGACCAAGTACCCGCTAGTGAATGTCACATGTCCTTCAAACTATTTAAAGTTCTCAGTACATTCCAATTTGCTCACGATGTTTACCTTCACTGTTAAAGCACGTGTTTTAAAGCGCACATACATAGAAGAAAATCCAGAGGTGCGTGGCGGGTTTTGAACCGACAACCTTCGGAATGAAAGTATACTTAAGTAATTTGATAAAAAGCAAGGTAATGATTTTGAATTGAGGCTGAATAAAATCTAAGTAACGTTGAAGAAAATGGACTGCAACATCTAAAAAAAGTCAAGGGTTGCTTTGGATTTCTTTGGGATCCCATCAGACATGGTGAAAATGGAAACCTTTCGAATAAAACAAGAATTTTTGTAAATCGGTTAACAACTTACGGAGATATCTTCCTACTTTTTTGGAAGTCGGTTAAAAATGGCGTGTTTAAGCTTAAACATACTTTTAGCTATGCGTGAAAATTTGCAGACTCGCTTAACCTAAATCATGGTGTGTTTCTCGGGATTTAAGTTTTCTCTCTGTGCTCCCAACTTTCGCAAGATTTCGAGAAGATTGTTTGAGAAGATAAAGCGAAGAGAAAAATAAGGAGGAAGTTACGGTAGGTAGTTACGGAAGGTAAGAAACGAGGAAACTTATTTTGTAACCATTGCAAAAACTGTGTTGATAACTAGGTGATCGATACTAATCGTCTCAAAATTTTTGCATAAGTTTATAATTAACTCCTAGTAGATGTAGATCCTAAATCTACGTCTATATACGTATTTTTTTATGATTTAGATGTAAACGTTGTTATACCTTAAAATTACGAAAACATCTCAACATAACATAATGTAGTAAGGTAGAAAGGGGTAAAATATTTGAGGTATTCCAATTGGAGCACCAAGCTTGAAAAGTACCAAGCCGAAGAGCTCCAAAGTTTTTCCAAAAAGAGCACCAATTTTAAAGAAAGTTCAGGTGATTCTTTCTTAAAACTTATTTGTATTTTGAGTCAAATATGCTGTTTGGACAACCCTATTAAATGACATCACATGGTTGGTCAAATTTGAACCCTATTGTACAGATTATAAGGAAAATGCATAATAGACACTACAAGGTGTCGCTGTACCTACATTTGGCTTAAGATGACTAATTTCATTTTGTCATTTTGCATGTTCAACCTTGTCTGTGGAATTTTTCTTGCTGTGCAAGCGTAAAGGGTTCGATTCCCGCCGAGAGGTCGATTGTTTCTATGATCTACATGCACTCCCTTCTGGGTCTGGGCGTTAAATTATGTATAATAGAAATCTATAAATGTATGTATATTATATTAAGTAATATCAGATGACTTGTACCTGAAACACAAGCTTAGAGATTACCGCGGGTTGATGTTATTGTGTGGATTGTCCGAAAATATTTATATAATTTATTTATTTAAACCGTCGGCCACGATAAGTTTAAATATAAAATACTAGCTGGCCCGTCCCGGATTTGCTCGGATATCACAACCTTTCTCTTTAATCATTCTACCTATAGCTAAATACCGCGTATAGATCCGTTAATAAGTTTTTGAGATTATTGCGAGCGTAGGGACCTTACGACCTTACGACTGTACGTGTCTTTAATCTAAACTATTAAAATAATTTTTACTACTATTCTTACCAAAGTTTAAATATTTCTTAAAACTTTGATGTGGGCTTTGCTCGGGGTTTCTCTACGGGATCGAATTGAATGAGTACAGATGACGATAGACACTTAAATGAAATCCTAAATCTATGTGACCTCGACACTTACAATTAGGTGAGATTTAGGTACCTCGTGGATCTTACCAAAGGCATAAAATAATCAATTACATAGAATAATAAATTACTACGCCAAAGGTCACTTATTATACTAAAATGCGAAAGTAACCAGTCTGTTTGCCTGTACTGCTTTCAAGCAAAAATGTTTAATCGGCTTAAAATAAATTTGGTATACGGATTCTCTAGTCTAGAGCATGTGAAATCAGTCTGATGCATAAGCTGCTTTTAACCCCCAAAATAATGCCTCAACCTTTTTTTAACCCCAAGACAAAGATTCCTGTGGTACCCTATCTAGAAGAGATCTATCTGAGGTACCTTAGTGTAAGTTACGCAGGAAACCGAAAACATGTCGAATTCACGAGTTAGTGCCAAAGTTGGGCGAGATAGAACCGGGGCTTGCATGTTATCGATAAAACATTTTTCATAATATATTATAATCTCGCTCGGAAATCTAAATACATATTTGATAGCAAAATCTTTAACTTTTACGTTGAACTCATTTAGGTACTTTGACAAGCAGGACATGTTACCAGGCGGAATGACGATGGATGGACCAGGATATCAGAATGGTGGACAATGGACGAAGCGCCATCGTCGAGGCAGACCACCTGCCTAATGGGAGGCCAACACCGTCTGGAAAGTATAAGGAGGTTTTGTCTGTTCACATCCGTAAGTGGTAACCCTCTGAATCCTTACACGTGACCTCCGGGTGGTGCTAAGAACTGTCTCTGGTGGTAGGCTTCGGCCGCGGCTTGTCACCACCCTCCGGGCTGGGCCAGTGCGTGAAGTGATTTTTTCGTGTTTCGTAATGTGGCCCGGAGAAGCCATCTACCTTCTAGGTCTTCATGCCACATCAGACCACATCGTCACTTTACATCAGGTGATATTGTGGTCAAATGAAGGCTTATCCAGAATAAAAAAAAGGCACAGGATGAGACTCAGTCGTAAAAGTTAGCTAGATTGTCGTTTGGAGTTTAAATCTTTTAGGAAAGTTTGTAAGTAAGTTTAAGAACAGGTTGGTAATGTAAAAGTTGAGGTAGGTATACTTAGCCAGATTTCTTGTCAACTTTGTTTCAATATTTCTATATTTATTAAGAAACAAAATCAAATTAAACGCGGTCTTTAGGGAAATTACCGCCTGTGCTAGTTAGAAACTGTTTTACATCAAGGTAATGGCCCGAAAACCACGTGTACGTTTAAAATACCTTGCAAAGGCAAATAAATAAATAAGTTATAGACTAACATAATACTATGTATGATGTATAACTTGAAACTAATAAGGGATTTGTCTTCGTGAAGGCATCCCTATATCGTCGGTATACGACTCCTGCAGGCAAAGGTCGGGAGCGAGGAACATGTCCTTTCGATTAAAATGTTTATTCCTATTAATCATTTTTGGTATATAACTTATTCCTCACTTAAATCTTCATATAAATAATTAAATAAATATATCCGGACAATCCACACATCAACATCTAGCCCCGTGGTAAGCTCTTAGCTTGTGTTACGGGTACTAGACATCTGATATACTTAATATAATATTCATACATACATAGATATATATTTTTTTATTATACTAATTAAACACCCAGACCAAGGAGAATATCTTGTAACAGCTATATCTAATACCCAGAGATCTAGGAACCAATGATTCAAAAGATGCTTTCATATAAAAAAAAACATTTGAAACATCCTGTTAAGAACAAAAAATCAAAAACACACAACGGTCCAATTATTCTTTCTTAAGTGTTAAAAGTATTTTCTATTAACATGAGAAACATATCGATGTTTTTGCAACCACTACTTTACATTCGATTCGATAGTTCGGTTAGATTTAAATTCGATAACATTAGTAACATCCCTAAATTATAAAACTTCAGACGGATAGCGAATGTAAAGCTATGGTTACACATGCTCATTACTAAGTAGCACGTTAGGGGCTGTTCATTTTTCAAGTGATCTTTTGCTGAGCATTTTTTAACCAGGGGGGTTCAAAAACGTGATATGTGGTGAGGTTTATGATTAACCCCTCCCTCTCCCACCCAACAATATTGTGTTCACACACTGCTAATAATAATCAGCATGCTTATTCAGAACATTTTCATAAATCGACATCTGTTATATATTAAAGGGCGTAGTTTAAGATATGGTTTTGGAGGTTTTGTCTGTTCACGTCCGTAAGTGGTAACCTTCTGAATCCTTACACGTGACCTCCGGGTGGTGCTAAGAACAGTCTCTGGTGGTAGGCTTCGGCCGCAGCTTGTCACCACCCTCCGGGCTGGGCCAGTGCGTGAAGCGATTTTTCGTGTTTCGTGCGTTCAACTTTTCGCCTGTCGCTAAGCTTGAAGCTACGCGTGTACTTAAACGCGGTCTTATACTTAATTAATGTTTTCCAGTCTATGGTCTCCATTCCAGAACCTCTCAGTAGGTAGGTATTGGATAATAAGCCCGATAGGTGGTACTTGTCACTAAACGTTAATCAACCGACAATAGGTATCAACTTTGGCACTGATTTATTATGACAATGTCTAACAGGTAATGAGTAAAATTCAAGGAACTTATACGTATAAGTTCCTTGGCTTGAAGCGTCTGTTTGACATTGTCAAGTTAAATAATTATAAGTGAAAAAGATGTAACTCTCGGTCGGTCGGTTGATTGATTTTCTTCATTCCTGTATTATTTTTATTCAAAAACATACAAATCGTTATCATTATCTTGCCCTTATCTTTCCATTTTCCTCTGTCACTCGTCATCTCAACACTCTTATGCATAAAAAATATACCTACATTTAAGTAGGTATAATTCGTTTTTTAATTTATCAGAATATCATAGTGTTAATCATTAAAAAGGTTTAAAAATTAAAATTTACATTAACTCAGGTGAGATTGCAGTCAAATGAAGGCTTATCTAACATAAAAAAAACATACTTTCGCTAATTTCGAAAACGCTTTATTACTTTTTTTTTTTTTTTTTTTTTTTAATATTGATAAGCCTTCATTTGACCACAATCTCACCTGATGCAAAGTGTCGATGTGGTCTAAGATGGAGCATGAAGGCCTAGAAGATGGCTTCTCCGGACCACATTACGAAACACGAAAAAATCGCTTCACGCACTGGCCCAGCCCGGAGGGTGGTGACAAGCCGCGGCCGAAGCCTCCCACCAGAGACTGTTCTTAGCACCACCCGGAGGTCACGTGTAAGGATTCAGAGGGTTACCACTTACGGACGTGAACAGACAAAACCTCCTACCTAAAATTAGTGAGAAAAATTGCCACGGCGGTCTTGAGCCAGGTTTTTATAGTTCGGTTCTCGTGAAGAACAGCTAATTCGAAGAGTGCCTTTTATTCTGGAACGATATTTGTATTTCAAAAAATTCATTTTTGAAAAAGATGTTTCGCATATGTATGTCGAGCCAAACATAGTGGCCAAATTGATAGCAAGTTTTTTGCAATTTTGATATTTTGCTGGGACATGTTTGACCCAAAATTCTTCAGTTGACACCTTTTTATATATTTGCAAAGACACAACTTCTTGCAGATCGATTATTTCCATTTGAAGTGATGGCTCGACGGCGCGGCGGTGCGATGTTTTTCATCGATGTCGATTTTATTCATTTTGCAAAACAACGTTTGCTGGGGCCAGCTAGTATACATCATTTATTCACACAACAGATATCCGTAATATAAGATGTAGCTAAAACCCAGAACCCCTTAGTATGACGGTCAGCAACAGGCGGACCGCGGTCCGTTTGCGGACCGCGAAAGGTTGAACCTCGGACCGCCAAATATTGTAATGTAGGTATAAATACGTATTATTTTTTAACCAATCTAACTTAGTACCTACCTAATCTAATTAATCTGTTTTACAAAATCGACATCGATGAAAAACATCGCACCGCCGCGCCGTCGAGCCATCACTTCAAATGGAAATAATCGATCTGCAAGAAGTTGTGTCTTTGCAAATATATAAAAAGGTGTCAACTGAAGAATTTTGGGTCAAACATGTCCCAGCAAAATATCAAAATTGCAAAAAACTTGCTATCAATTTGGCCACTATGTTTGGCTCGACATACATATGCGAAACATCTTTTTCAAAAATGAATTTTTTGAAATACAAATATCGTTCCAGAATAAAAGGCACTCTTCGAATTAGCTGTTCTTCACGAGAACCGAACTATAAAAACCTGGCTCAAGACCGCCGTGGCAATTTTTCTCACTAATTTTAGGTAGGAGGTTTTGTCTGTTCACGTCCGTAAGTGGTAACCCTCTGAATCCTTACACGTGACCTCCGGGTGGTGCTAAGAACAGTCTCTGGTGGGAGGCTTCGGCCGCGGCTTGTCACCACCCTCCGGGCTGGGCCAATGCGTGAAGCGATTTTTTCGTGTTTCGTAATGTGGTCCGGAGAAGCCATCTTCTAGGCCTTCATGCTCCATCTTAGACCACATCGGAGAAAAAACCCCGATTCCAATGCCTTCATTTCCTTAAATGTAAAAAAAAACATAATATTATGTAATGTGGACGCGATGCGCTTTCATTTGATACCCCACACTAGTATATTTGCAGATTTTCTGTTTTCCTTCCCCACTCTCACCCCTATAACTTTTAAACGGCTCAACCGATTTTCATGTAACATGTCTAAGAACACCCGGGCCAAACTCACCTTTCATACAAAAAAAACTAAATTGAAATCGCTTCATCCGTTCGGGAGCTATGATGCCACAGACAGACAGACAGACACACAGCAGACAGACACGTCAAACTTATAACACCCCTCTTTTTTTGTCGGGGGATAAATAGATAGTAGCCGATTCTCAGACCTGAATACGCATAGGTATAAAATGTGGTAAAAATCGGTAAGCCGTTTCGGAGGAGTATGGTAACTAACATTGTGACAGGTGAATTTTACTAGTAGGTAACCTAAATTCATACCACATAATTTATTCCTACAGTTATTTCATACTAAAAGTTGAAGTAGGTATATGTCATTTCTGAAAACCCTCTATTGCTGAAATCAAAAGAGGTTACTCAAAGCATGACAAAACCTTCGCCAAATTACACCTTCAAAAACAAACGCTTTTGGAATTTGAGGTTACACCAAAGCTGCCAAAATAGTAATTTAAAAGTAAACAAGATTGTCTATGGCGCTCACGGCTCGTTCTTGACCGAGTGACGTCTTGCATAGTAATGTGTGACCATGTCGAATAAACCTGACTACTAGAACATCGGTCTGTGATCTACAGTATGTTGTCTCAGAATAACCAGTACCTAACCAGCGCGTTGGGAAAAATAGCGTCTGCCGGTTTGTTTAATCCCGCAGGCTAGGCCGAAACTGAATTCAATGCTTTGTCGATGTTAGTGTCAGATCCTCGTAAATAATAGGTACACATAAGAGATTTACGCAATTAATACAATTTTCGAGTGCTTACCCGTTCAACCCATGATTTTTCTACCCAATAGGTATTTTGCTCCGTTCAACCCAAAACAATAGATTCAAGTTACCCGATCTACCCACACCTACTTTTTCCTAATTTCTATTGTTTGAATTCAAATAAATGTCATAGTGAAATACTAAAGAAGCAGGGTCATTCATTACATTAGACAAAAAATGCAGAAATTCATTAAAAATATTTCATTATTAATATTTTTTTATTGTTGAGATAATAGTCAGTTAAATATTTGTCTACTAGTCTAATAATAAAAATAATCAACCTTTAAAGAAACAAACATAATAAAATAATAATATTATAAAAAATAGTTCATCACTCTTCAGATTTAGGTTTGGTAGGTAAATATAAAGTTACTTTTCTAAGTTATCTTGGTACATAATATCAGTCATGTAAAATCTAATTTTTTTCGTGATGACATATTTTAAACACTCGGATACGGACAGGTACACATTTTTAATTCAATAAAATATATAATAATTATACGTAACAATAGGTACCTACAATTAAACTATATGAAACCTATCGATGGTATAATAGATATAAAAATATGTTCTTGATTAACATTAATAAAAATCATCTAAATTATTCAACAGATAAAACAAACACATTTAAGATACAAAAGTTGACAGTTTTTCTAAACAATGTCCCACTGAAATTTTTCGTGTAGCCAAATCCATACACTACCTCAATAGACAAGAAAAAGCAATGGTTATCCTTACCGTTGTTGGTTGGATTATCTATTATTGTACATACAACAAGTTCTCCTTCCTTAATTTTTCTAGGTGTTGCACGTGCACTCGTTTAAAGAGATCATAAACTATTATTACCTCCTTATTTTAGTTACAAAATTTATAATAACTAGCTATACATACACGCCACGGCGTTGCCCGTGTTTTTGGATTATCTCGCGGGATCATAATATCCAAAATCAACAACTACTAAAAAATTAAAAATTAATTAAAAAAACATTGTCCAGCGGACAAAATTGTGAATCTAAACCATTCCCAGATCCCCTTGAACACACACAAAAAATTTCATCAAAATCGGTCCAGTCGTTTGAGAGAAGTTCAGTGTCATACACACTCACAGAAGAATTATATATATAAAGATATACAAATTACGGTGTCTGTACTATTTAAAATACACTGTGACTCAGATTTTTGCTTTGGGTAGAACGGGGCATATGTTTTGGGTTGAAGGGGTAAAAATATTATTGGGTAGAAAAATCATGGGTTGAACGGGTAAGCACTCCAATTTTCGAAAGATATGACTCCTCATTCCCCCGGGCCCGGAAACATTCAAAATAATACCTACCAACAGACAAACCATTTCGGATTTTTTTAATGCTATTTACCTATCTGCATTCTTTTATCCGTTTAACCCGGTTGCCAACTAGATTGGAAGTATTTCATACACATAGTTTACGAAGCTCATTCAAAAAAGGCCATAAATGAAAAATTCCGGATGCTCGTTCCGGAAAGTATTCCGTGCGTTCAGGATTCCAAACAATGCGTTTAGTAATCTTTCCATTACATCGAAATATTAACTGCAACATTCCTCTCGAAGGAAATTCATCAACATCATCATTTGAGCAATTCATACGTAGGACTACTGCTAGATAAAGGCTTTTCTCACAGATTTCTAGTTAGGTACTTATTTGGTTTATGTGGACATGCTATTTACCAAGTTTTTTGACAGTCTAGTTAATGGTTTCATTTGTGGCGTATTACTATTCAGTGTCCATGGTTTTAATCACTGATAAAAGGCTAGCTACATATATAAACGGTGTAACACGGTCGACGGATCAACGAAAGATAGGAGATCGGTGATCTAAATATCTATCGATTTAACCCCCATGTATGTTCCCCGATTTTTTATAGTTTTGGAGCTATTCATCTTTTATACCTTTTTTTTTGTAACACCGACTTGCTTGACAAAAACTGATATATTGAGAAAATTTTTCATAATACGAGTAGAATCGTGATTTTTGGCACCAACATAGCTGAATAGTGGCCGGTACTTACCTACACTAAGTTCTTAGATTTTGGGCTTTAATCAAATACCATAAAAAATAGAAATTGTAATTTTTGAGAATTTTGTCCAATTTTTGAGACCTATTAAAAAAAATACGGATTATTTTATTCGTCTAAATATTTGAAAAACTGGCTCATCACCTACATTATTTTATTTACTTAAAACGTGGGTTCACATGAAAATAACCTTTAATGTTCGCAGTACCACATTAAACCTTAACTTTCTAAGAAAGGTATTTACCAAAACCTTTATTTGAATTGTCTAAACTTTTATTAGTTCTGACGGATCCTAGATCCAAAATAGTTTCGGTCATAGAGTAAAAAATGTGTAGCAAAAATATAAGCGCAAGAATGCGTCCTGTTTATTGTTATTATGTTTATTATATTATTTATGCCAAGAGTAGGGATTTGTTTCCTAGAATAATTTGTTGACTTTTGGTGCATATTAAAAGAGACATGTTGTATTTATGAGTACATGTATTACAAAGATTCTTCATTTAAAAATAAAGCTTACAACTCAGTAGGAGCCTGAAATAATTCATACTCACAATATGATTCAAGTAAAAATATTCTCATAGTAGAAATAGAAAACTTAACTAGATATAATTAGCAGTTATTAATTTTCTGAGTATGTATGAATAAATTATTAGTTTATACCTAGTCTGTTAGTATACTTAAGTAGACAAATAATATTTCCGGGCAATCCACACAACTTCCCAGCCCCGTGCTAAGCTTGTGTTACGGGTACTAAGCATTTGATATACCTAGTTAATATATTTAATTACACATATATAAATATATACCTACTATTATTCTACATATTATATTTGCTTACAGTTCGCTTACAACGTTCTTAGAAATATTCAAGGTGGGCTGCGTGACATGTGTCTCTTTTTACTTTTTTCTGCTTATTTATAAACTATGACAAATAAGGAAATATATATATAATTTTTATCCGTTGACTATTGATAGGTACCTTATAATATCAAAAAAAAATTAAGTACACGGCAATGCTAATACATTCTAATTAGCTTACTTGGCTAAATACCAGATAACTAGAACCTAAATCAACATCATCTTTGCCAGTCTTTTTTAAAACTTTTTTCAAATTCATTTTAGATCTGGCTCTATTATATGAAACTTTACATCTATGGTACCTAGGCATTAGATAAAACAATTGTTTACTATGATGCTCATGATAAATAATATTATTGTTATTATCAAACACAAACCTTATAGGTAAACCGATACCAAATGCTCCCACTTCTATTAAGCTATCAGTCTTTTCGTCCAGCTTATACAAACCTCTTTTCTCACTATGCATAAAGTGTGCAACCTCATTCTTGTCTATGGCAAGCGAGTAGCTGCCATTAGCAAATAGAGTTGCACTATTCCCGCCCTTTTTCAATCGATAAACTTTGTTCTCGCTTAAGAAGTAGATGTCATCTTTATTATCGATTATGAAATCATCGATTATGTAGTCCGACAATGGATTTATAAGTCTCGATTGTTTACTTTCCATTGTAAACAGTCCTTTTGTAGCTAAAATTGTGTAGAACACTTTATTTTTAAACTGCATGTGCCAAATTGTTTTATCCGAAAGCCCGAATGGTCTGGTAGTGTTTTCTATAGGGTTGTACTTATAAATTCCATGTTCACCGCTTATATAAACTTCTCGAGTGGTTTGATCGACAGCTCGAGCGAAAGAAAAGTCAATTCCAGGTATGAATACGACTCGAATGTCGTCTAAATCGAAGGCATCAGTATGGTCCACAGAATATTTGTCTCTATAATGAAAATAAACAATATTTTCAGATCGATCCACTGCTAATTGTCCGGTAAAACTATTTTCATTTACGATTTTTGTTTTCGAGTAACATATTTCATCGAAACAGGCGTGACATTTGTTGGAAGATGCTGAAGCAATGACGGTTGTCAATACTATGAATTTGGCAAGTGTTGTCCTGAAATATAAATGTTCTATTTATTTCAATACTATGTACATTATACACTTTAAATGTTAACATAAATAATTATAATTTTAACAAAAACTGATTATTGAAAGTAGATCAAGAAATTATATATAAATTCTTGAGCTATTTTCAATAAGGACTGATCTTTAAGTAAATTAAAGGAAACCATTATGTGCAATCCACAAAGAGGTTTGCTGAAAATCTGATAAAATAATCTATAGAAACCTATTTATAAACAAAAACGAATCTAAGGTGTACCTACGCCTCATGCATTACTTCTTAGTCTTTAATAAAAATTAATAGAATAAATTTCTTAAAAGATGTGACTTACTTTTTTATCATGGACATCATAACGCTATCATTCCTTAACAAATATCGATATTTACATTACAACCCAACACTATTTTCACATTGAAATTAAAAAAAGAATGTATTTCGAACACTATGTTCCTCTGTCAAAAACTGAAATTTCTCTAGCATGTCGCTTTTATGATATCTTGCACGAGTCTGTGTGAATATTGATAACTTAATAGACTATTCTAGAGTAAGTGGTTTTGTATTGTGACTAAATTATAAACAAAACGGTTAAGATAAGGGGTGTCATGGCCTTTACGTAGATTACGACGGAGTAGAGCAAAAATAAATCACATGATTAATTCTAGAACATCTCGAATTGATCTTGAACTCACGTCAATTGAAATTTTAACAAAAAAGTTGTTAGTGACTATTTGCTATGTTTGGATTTTGTTGCTAAATAAATGAATAATTGACTTGAAGGCCAAACGATGATAGAGATACCTCAAGATATTAAAAAAATACTTTAAAAATCTGCTTTGTTAATAGAAAAAATTTTAGTTAATAGAAAAATGTTTTATATTAAGTATAATATATTTTATAATAAATAAAATAAAAATAAATAAATAAATATTTCCGGACAATCCACACAACAACATCTAGCCCCGTGGTAAGCTCTTAGCTTGTGTTACGGGTACTAGACATCTAATAAACATAATATAATATTAGAAATTTTTTATTATACATATTAAACACCCAGACCAAGGAGAAAGTGCTTGCAGAACATACAAACTCTTGACTCCTCGGCGGGAATCGAACCCCGTAAATAAATGCCTTATGATGCAATTATTCGATAATATAATCTGTATACAACTTACAGATTATATTATCGAATAATATAATCTAAAATAGTGATTTATATAAATAAATAAAGGCAACTATATTCTAGTTGTACAAAAATACTTAAATTGACACACGCCAAATTGAAAACGTGCGGCAAGCTGAATGTTTTATTTATGATAAGCATTATTATTTTAAAGTATACATTTTCGATGTAATGTACCTTTGAAATTGACGGTTCCCATTTAAATCTATATGCATTACCTAGTTAATAATATCTAGTGATGAACTTCAAATCGGTTGGACCATCTCCAGCCTCGGTGTTTTATAACCCCTCTTTATATAACAGTGGCATAATGTACTATTACTTCTTTAATTGTTTGCACAAACAGAACTAATGACAAAAACAAGTGTCACAGCTATTTTCTATTATTCAACATAACAAATGAGAGGTCACAAGGAAGATATTAGCCATAGCGTATAAACAACTTGATAAGAAATGATTACGTTTGCGATCCAGAAATGTCTCATTTTGTACAATACATATTACCAGGGAAGGGCCTAGCTTTTACCTACAAACAACTTTAGTACTTACTCAAATCATGTAATTTGAATATTTTTGATCGAATCTCACTTTGAAAAATTTACAGTTAAAAAAAAAGTTACACGTTGAATTGGGATTCTTCCTTTTTTTTCCGTCGGTTAAAAAAGGGACTTTAAGAAAAGGTGTAATGGTCATCGTCATTGTCATGCAAGTAAGAGATAAAAGGGTAAAAATAACAAAAAATAGTAATAACTCCGTCATATAAAAAAAAGACGTGTGGCACTCGGAGACTGCCGCGGTACAGCTATTTAGTTTTATTTTTCTAGTTTTTTTTTGTATGAAAGGTGTGTCTGGCCCGTGTGTTCTTAGACATGTTTCATGCAAATCAGTTGTGCCCGTTTAAAAGTAATGGGGGTTAGAGTGCGAAAGGAAAACCGAAAATCTGCAAATATACTCGGGGTATCAAATGAAAGCGCATCGCGTGCACATTACAAAATTAAATTATTTTATTAATGCATTATTTTTTGCATCATAAAGTTGATGATATCAATGAATAGTGATCATTTTTTGAACTCAAAGCAGGCCAACACAAAATCAAAAACAAGACTAACAAATAATGATTGTACAGTTTCAATACAAAAATGAGCTAGCTGATTTCCAATCGCTTCTTTGCTCTAGTGTTAAAAAAGCGAAGCGACCAGATACCATAAATTTATTTCCTACTTACCTTTAAGCACCTATGATTATTTTTTTTTTGTAATTTATTTTGACGTGTCTAAGTTTTGTAAAACCAAACTATGGAAATAAATGATTTTGTATCTTGTATCATAAGTCACCAGATCGCGGGGCGAAGAAGAGGATAACGCATGCGCAGTAACGCCGATACAACCAATGCCACCTAAGGGCGGGTAGCTGAACTACAGAGACAAGCGTAGCGTGATATTTCAAAAGTCATTTAAAGTTCTGCTATTTATCGATAGATGGAAAAAAACACCACTAAATTTGCTTCCGTAGTTTTATTGGTATTTGGCACAAGATAGCTTCCTCGAGCTAATCAACAATACATATTTTTTTCTAATGGACTTTTTAATGCTGTTGACCGCAGATGGCCATGATAGCGTTACCGGACATAAAAGAAAATGTAAAACTATCCAACCTCAAAATTCGAATTTTCGTCAGCGCGATCTAGAGATCCCTTTTTAACCCCCGACCAAAAAAGAGGGGTGTTATAAGTTTGACGTGTCTGTCTGTCTGTCGGTCTGTCTGCCGGTCTCTCTGTCTGTCTGCCGGTCTGTCTGTCTGTCTGGGACATCATGCTCCCAAACGGATGGAGCGATTTTAATTAAGTTTTTGTTTGTATGAAAGGTGAGTCTGGCGCGAGTGTTCTTATACATGTTTCATGAAAATCGCTTGTGCCGTTTAAAAGTTATGTTTTGTGGGGAAGGAAAACCGAAAATCTGCAAATATACTCGAGTGGGGTATCAAATGAAAGCGCATCGCATGCACATTACATATTATGTTGTTTTACATTTAAGGAAATTAAGGCATTGGAATCGGGGGTTTTTCATAAATTATAAATTATTTTTTTTAGCGTAGCGACATCTAGTTATAAAATAAAAAAAGTATTACCGTTGTGCCGTTCGGAGTGGGAGGTTTTAGGTTTTTTTCGTTACGGAATTTCTGGATTCGGTCTCCACGCTCAAGGCCCTCGATAGAAGCTATGCTTCAAATATAAAAAAATAAACACCTATTTTTTCTTTTTAACGTAACGCTTTCGAGTAGATGCTAAATTTGTTTATAGCTTGCCCACACTCCGGAACATTGATGCTCCTCTAGGTATTTTCTTTTTAGTTAATAAAGCAAAGGTCTCCAGTATTTTCGACGGGCTAACAGTCGGACTAAAAAGAATACCAATTTCATATGTTGTCATCATGCCTATTATGGTAATAAATTAATAAACTTGACCCGCGTTTAAGGTGCTCTAGAATAAAGTTTATAAAACTAGGAAAGAGCAAATATTACAAAGTTAGATCAAATTGTAAACCACGGAACTGTACAAATTTGATTAAAATGTAAACATTTTTGTACGACATCTATGTTACTCATCAAGAACTAAATTAAAGGCGAAGTAACACTCTCCGAAATGCGTCTTTGAACAACGCCACCTTAAATTACGTAAACATCATTGGTATGAAGTAGTACGCTCGTAAAATACTAGATGGCGCTTTGACAATTTGTCTGCTTGTTGGCGTCGGCTTTTTTGGGCGGGAATCGAACCCGCTACCTCTTGTGCAGCAAGCGGACCTTCCACCGCCACTGAGGCAGTCGAGTGTCTCTTGTGGTTAGATTATCTAAGATTCAATAGCATAAACTTAAAAAGATAGTGACTCAAATAATGTGTGTCAGGATGGCGTGTCTCATGTCTGAATAGTCACAGGTTATGCACCAAATAACTGTACCTAAACTGTACCTATATGGAAAAAAACTGTACCTCAAGCAATTAGATATAAAATAAATTGTGATATGGGCACGCCATTCTGACGTCAGGTTGGCGTGCATAATCGTGTATCTCCCCAACGTGTGGGAACTATGCTCTAGAACATATATCAATAAACTGTACCTAAACTGTACCTAATAAAACTGCCAACTATTTGATATAATCGCATGACGCATGTTTGCCGATCAATTTGCAGCAGGCGCTTGTTGTCTCGTAATATTTACATATAATATTATTAGAATATAACATTAAATTCACATCGCGTGTGAATACAATTTTTTTGCTGGCAGTTTTATGAGGTACAGTTTAGGTACAGTTTATTGATATATGTTCCAGAGCATAGTTCCCACACGTTGGGGAGATACACGATTATGCGCGCCAACCTGACGTCAGAATGGCGTGTCCATATCACAATTTATTTTATATCTAATTGCTTGAGGTACAGATTTTTTCCATAGAGGTACAGTTTAGTACAGTTTAGGTACAGTTATTTGATGCATAACCTGTGACTATTCAGACATGAGACACGCCATCCTGACACACACCAAATAATTCAGTGAATGTTAATCCACGTCTTTTGCTTAATTTCAAATCAGATTTATTTCTAAAAATTTTAGTAATTAGGTCGTAATTTCTAAAATAGTGGGTTGTTATAAAAATACACATCCTATTACTAAAATATTAAATATTTATTACAAAACCAAATTGTAAAATACATACGTTATACTTTAGATACGTATTTTACATATCTAAAGTATAACGTATGTAAAAATTATACAAAATAAAAGTAATATAAAGTTATATTATTACGAATCTTTCGTGTGCAAGTATGCATAAGTCAATGATTAACATAAGTATAAATATGTATTTCCTTATAAAATATTATATTATATTTTATTATTATTGTTACGTTAAGTAATAGTATCTTTATATTTTGATATTAATTCGAGTCACAAATTAAGTTAACAATTCTCCTAAAGCCTCATTACAAATACTAAGCATAAATTTTTGGTAAGTAGTAATTTTAGTTTTGAAATACATAATAAAATAAATTATTTATTTTAGGGCTTGTTTCACAAAATCTGAGTAAACTAAGCACAAACTAAATTGGTCACTTGTGACAGAGCCCATTTATATTTTAACTGTTGTCCAACTTTATTTGGGGATGGTGAAAAAGGCCCTTTCTGCGAGTAAATTAGTCAATGTTAAATTATAGAGCCATCTTGGTCCGTCAGTCACTGACAGTAATTATTTGAATTAATGTCTATTTTTTCTAGGAGATGGTGAAGCAGGCCCTTTCAAATATATACAATGGTTTAAAATTTACAATAACATTTCCTTCAACCTAGAGTTTTCAAATATATTTTGTGCGGTATATTATCTACATAATATCTCGAATGTTATGTATCATTCTTCGAATGCAAAATGCTCATAATTAACATGAAATATGGTTACATTTATTGCAAAAAGTTAAGAAATAACTGTAGACGTTTATAGAAATGAAGACATCATCATCATTAATTAACAATAATGTACAAACAATTATACGACAAAGCTTCAGTCATAAAATCCAATAAAATAACGAATACTTTGGTTTAATCACTAGAGTAAATCTCGTTTTTTTAAATAAATACTTTGGTAGAATTTTTGGTAGTTTTTTTTTTGCGTAGATTTTTGTAAGAACCTTTTATTCCAAAGATACATTCTGTCAAAAAAGTATCGGGGTATTGGGAGTTGTTTATGGTTCCAAGTTTTTTTTTTCTATTTATTTGCACAACTTTGTACCAATTATTTGCGGAGTTTATGTTGCATCTGATTTTTATATTAAAAACCAAGTTGTTTTGTTATATAATATCGAGAGTGTATTGCGAATTTCATAATGGATAATAAAAGATCGAACACAGAGTTTTTCTTAATTTTTGCATCGCCAATGGCATTTTGTGTTCGGTGTCACTGAAATCGTACAAGCGCTGAAACCAAAACCGTCACATTCACGTTTTCTTTGACTCTCATTAGGTGTTGACTCCCATCAATATAATATTAAGTTAAGCATTACGCTGTGTTTAAGAGAGCAAATTCGACGTGAAACGCCAGATTGGTTAAAGTTAAATTACCATTCCGTGGCACCCGTTTTCGAGGAGAATTCGCGGCGAGAACTGAACTCAGTTCGGGGAACAGCGTTTAAAAAATGTTTGTTGATTGGATCACTCGTTCGCGTTAGTGAATCATTTCTGAAAGATCATACTTTAAGCTGACACACACTAAGTGCTGTGCATGTCTATCATTATAGTTTGATGAGTTAATTAAGTTAGGTGCATGTTATGTGTGCTGTTGGCTTGCCTTGATTGTACACCTATATTGTTATAAAAAAGCCGTGTTGGCTAAGTGGGAGGACACTCGACTTTCATTCCGAAGGTCGTGGGTTCAAACCCCGCCACGCACCTCTGGATTTTTCTTCTTGAGAGATTTATGTGCGCTTTAAACACGTGCTTTAACGGTGAAGGCAAACATCGTGAGGAAACCGGCATGTTCTGAGAACTTTTAAAAGAGTTTGAAGGACATGTGACATTCACCAACCCGCACTTGGCCAGCGTGGTGAATTAAGGCCTAATCTCTCTCGTCAAGAGAGAAGTCCCTGTGTCCCAGCAGTGGGAACGTTAATAGGGTGATGATGATGATGATTGTTATAATAACATCACTAGAGATGAAATTAGAGTTGTCCTATTCGCTTCTCAACTCAGTGTAAAAAATTGAAGTGAACTGTCAAGACAATGTTACTTCCTTCATTATTCTTAGTTTTCATTTTAAGTTAGCTTTAAGTTGACCTGTCCATGTATGCATATGCCTTTAAGGAAATTAATGTTTTGACTTTGACTTTGATTAATAATTAAAAGTAATAAAATATTGTTTTATGAAAAACAACCATTTTGTCTATCATTGATAATTTTCCGATACTTTCTTGACAGAGTGTTAAAATTACATTAGTTAACAATATATTAAAATTACACTAACCATCACCCCATAACATAAACGATATTTTAACTTTAGCAAGATATTAATACTTTTAAAGGAATTTATTTTTACTTTAAAATATAGTAGTAGTAGATTTTCAAGTTTCCTTAGGGAACTATTATAATTTGGATATATAACGTTAGAATTTGGCTCATAATACTGACACATAAGATTTCTTTATGATTATCATTAAATTTCACAAGAAACAGCCTCTAGATAGACAGAAACACAGTATCGAACACAAATAGTCAATCTTCGTCAAATTTACAAAATTTACTACACACTATGTTCGATTTCTGTGACATACTGAACCGTCGGCGCTGACAGATCAACGCGTCGCAATTTGTGTGGAAATACTGTCAATGCTGAGTTGGCGTTATTCTAAAAGGTTTCTATAGTGACCATACAGATTGATACGCCGATCTGACAGCGCCGATGGTCATCTCAGCCTAACCTTCAACCGAAATTTTCATTGTTTTTTTTTTTATTTTCGTCGTTATCTCAAAAATACCGCAGTTTTAAGATTATTATACCCAAGGGTTCTTGCACTGGCGCTCCGTCCATATAGTGTGGATAGGCGCTAGTACTTGGGAAACGATGGTTTTCCTCCAATCAAGCCGCGACATCTGTCTGGAAAGAGGAGAATCTGCGGTCATTGACCTAGTTTGGGTCTAACTACACTTACAATAAAAAAACAAATTAGGGAATAATTAAAAAATCCCCCGATTCCAGAACTTAAGTTACCTTAAAAGTTAAACACCATAATATTTAGTTATGTGCACGTGATGCTCTTTCATTTGATACCCCACTCGAGTATATTTGCAGATTTGCGATTTTCCTTCCCCACTCTCACCCCCATAACTTTTAAACGGCTCAACCGATTTTCATGAAACATGTCTAAGAGCACCCGGGCCAAACTCACCTTTCATACAAAAAAAAACTAAATCGCCAACCGTTCGGGAGCTATGATGTCCCAGACAGACAGACACGTCAAACCTATAACCCCCCTCTTTTTTGGTCGGGGGCTCGCTGAGGTGGGATGAAAAATTACGTGTTGCACTCGAATGCAAAGATTTCTCACCTTGTGCTATTTAAATCCCTCGCATAAGCTCAGGATTCTAGAATTTCAGGATTTTTTAATCCTGCACATGCTCAGTCATCAAAATTCAGCATGCGGTTAAAAGCAACTTTGCACTCATGTATAACAAATAACTTTTTGTATTTAAGTTATATAATTTTGATTTATACGTACAGAGCACTTCGCATCTTCCCGACTCTTGTTCGCCATTGTTTCATGGTTGTATTCTTGTTCCAGACCGAAATGCTGAAAAAATAAGGAAATAATACATAAATATTACTGGACTGCAAACACTCCAGCATACACCCCTTTTCAAAATCCTTTATTTGCACGAACATGTAAAAAATTGGTTGTTGTTAGCTATGTGTTAATTCATAGTACAATTTAATGTACATAATTAACAATAATCATAACATAAGGTTTTAAATGTATCAATTACTGGCCACTTGTATACTGGAAAAAGACTTTCGTCTCTAGACACAGTTTTTTTTTTTAATTCGGAGTAGTAGTTCCTATGATTTTAGAGAAAATGTTGAAAACTGCGAATAAACTGAGCATGATCAAAAGCTTACTCTGTAAAGTGGAAGTCAATTCACACTTATTTAATAATTAAATATCTTGAACACAATCTTCTGACAGATTCCTAAATTCGTTTTTCAATATTTTTTTCACTTATCTTTGTTTTTTGAGTCTGCCAAAAAATAGGTAGTATAGAGTATGCTCGGCAAATGGCTAACGCGATTTTTAAATTAAAATTTCAAATTAGCTTTATACTCAGCTTTATACTTCGACGGTTAGGTATAAGTGGATGCAGTTAAGCATAGTTAGTCCAAGCGCCATTTTCAGTTTTTTGAGAAATTACATAAACGCGTTTTTATTCGCAGAAGAATTGTATCTGTATTTTCTGAAAGTAAATGTATGTGCATCGAAGCTTCTGCTTGTAATTTAACATTCTACATAAAAAAATATTAAGTATATTTGGAAGATATAGCTAAAAATGCACTTGGACTCTTGAAAAATATGATGTTTTCATTTTACAAAATGAGTCCAAGCGACATTTATGTCGTTTGGATTCCTGATGCGTAATTCAATTCGAAAGAATAGATGTTGATAGCACGTGTACCTAAATAAAAAAAACCTAAGATACCTATTATTTACTTAGCATTTAAAACAAGGGGATGATATATGATATAGAGGATTGAGAAACATAAATAAAAAATATTTATTTATTACAAATGGCACAAGTAATATAATTATTTTCTTTTAATTCAAATTTTACAACCTTTAAAGAAAGGGTGTTACTATTCAGTTGATGAATTTTTTTCTATTGACATTATCTATGACTAATTTTCATTTATAGATTGATATTAACATTTGTAATTTTGATTTAATTTGATTTATTATTGTAAAATTTTTTTTTGCTTATTTTTTTTAGTTTTTGGTCTATCCTTTGCTTTGTTTTTTAACCGTCTTCAAAAAAAAAGTTTTTCAATTTCAATTCGACCGTATATATATATTTTTTTATGTATGTCCGCGGTTAACTTTGTTGCTTATGAACCGATTTTGATTATTATTTTTTTGTTGGAAAGGGAGTATCCCAAGGGTGGTCCCATAAATCCCATTAAATAATTAAGTATTTAATAATTTTGAGGTCGGTGCCAAGCATCAATTCATAAATTTAAAAACAAGATAAATAATTCCAGATGTATCAAGGTTCGAAAATACACATTGTATAGTACATCTTATTCGACATGTTTTGGGGTTGTTGTTAATCAATATTATGATGAATTTTCTGTCCATCTGTTTAAGAAAGCTGACGAATAAGATGTACTATACAATGTGTATTTTCGAATGTTGATCAAACGAAATGTCCATATAATCCATAATATGATACACGACATAAATTTATCGATAAATATCGGATAAAAAAAATTATATGTTGGCTATTTAAAAAAAAGATGATTTAATTTTTTTTAAAGAAAAATACATCATCAATTTTTTTTTTGTTTCTATTTGATTAATTGCTGTATTTTATTCAAAGTAGTCTCATTTGAAAGCTAGATAGTTTACCTAGCTAAGAAAAAAAGAAAATACTATTTCGGTACAAAAGCCTATTAAAAATTTTTTTTTGTAGAAATTTAGCTTTAAGACATGTTTGTCCTTTATTACCCTTTTTTCTTTCTACATCAATTTCTACGCTTTCTTCCTCCATCAGCAGTCTATGCGACAAATGTGTGAGATTATTGGTTTACGTTAGGAATCAAACTAATGTTTATTGTTTTGCAAAACCAGTCCAATTAACAAACAACTGTCGCATGGACTACTGATTCATAACACTACGTCGTTTGGGCTTGTAATGTATAAATGGAAATGTGTTTTTTTAATACGTAATTTGGTTATTAGTTTTAAATTGGTTTATGGGCTTGTTTTGCGTATCAAAATATATCGTTTGCTATAGAAGGCGCTTGGACGGGGTATCAAAAAATACCACTTAGAGTGAAGCTAGCTGCATGAGTGTTTTTCCTATGGCTAAATTATGCCCTAGTAATTACAAAAATGCAAAAATAAAATTTGGCGCTTGGACTAACTATGCATAACTGTATCCAAGTTTGAGACACCGTTTATCATCATCAGCCTATTAATGTTCCCACTGCTGGGTCACAGGAACACCCTCTTGGCTAGAGAGATTAGGCCTTAATGCACCACGCTGGCCAAGTAAGGGTTGGTAAATGTCACATGTACTTCAAACTCTTATTTCTATTTATATTTAATAGTAATTAAATTACTACTCAATAATACGGTTATTACTCCATAATCGCTGCACTCATAGGCCGCCCATTAAGCATTTTGTATTTAGCTTTAAGTCCCTTTTGTATTGTTTTAAATCTTGGTGTTATATTATTATAGTCTATCAGACAAACGTACATAATGTTTAAATACACAGACTGGCTGTTATAGGTTATAAGATAGATTGATAAGGAATAATAATTTACCATTATCATTATGTCATAAGCTTACCTTCAGAATATCATAATTAGGGAGATGATCCCCGGGCCCAGTTTGGGCAAAATGGCTCAGCAAGTTGCCACCTTTCTGCACCAAGAGGGCGCCACCAACTTGCACCTTGTCGCCTTTGAAGTCGCCACCTAGTTCTAAATACAGGAAACTATGGTAAAACACACAAATCTAAATACATTGGGAACACAGAATGGCTTTTGGAATCATATTTTATCTTAAGAGTTTTAGAAAATAATCATTTCAGACCTGTTTGTTATAGCAGACAACACACACACAGTTTATAATGATAATGTGTTCTTTTTCTATGTTTTAATTCTTTGTTGCCATCAAATGTTTTGTGTAGTATTTATCTACACAAAACATCAGACAGACAGACATCAGACTACACATTGTATTTATGTAGATTAAAGAATGGAAGATATAGTAATGGGATGGATTATGTATGTATGTATGGATTGAGCAAAAAAACAATTCAAACAAAACAAAAGCACATCAAAACAGGTCAAATCTATTTTATTTGTATGGGACCAGAGCCGCCACGTAGCGACAGATCGGAATAATTGGTCGTCTTTGAACGGGAGGCTTATGTCCAGCAGTGGGCGTATAATGGCTGAAATGATGATATCAGTGCGAAGACATTGTCGGTAGTAATCATTAATAATTTTAAATTCGCTACATTTGCAAGTTACACGATAATCACGATAGGTATAATATATCTTTCCAAAAACCATTCCATATCCCCGTTAAATGCTAACATTAATAACCTTCATAATATCAAAGTTGGACAACCGATCAGCGGGCCCAAGCTGTGTGAAATGCAGCGTTTCTTTGCCGTTCTTAACGATAACCAATCCGCCATTTTGTAATCCATCGCCCACTGTGTCCGTCGTTAGATCTGTGATATATTAATTAAAAAAAATGTATCTATGTAGTATATCAATCACCTAACACCACTAGCTGTCTATGACTGTCTGACTGTCTATGGACGTCAGTGATAAACTCCGATAAAAGTGTTCAAAATCAGTGTACGTTAACTGTAAAGATCACTAGAAAGAGCAAAAAATTCTGATTCTAGTAGGCTATTTAAACGTATTTACGATTAATTTCATATGTATGTATATACAAAAAAATATATATATATCCATGTAGTAGTATATCAGTCACCTAACACCCATAGTACTAGCTCTGCTTAGTTCGGGGTTAGGTGATGCTGTGTGAGTAGTCCGGAAATATTTATTTATGAATACGACGTCACAAAATAACTATTAAGGCATGTTTGACTATGTGCGATTTTAGTTCCACGTATATAATAGTGACAGTAACTCTTTACGGCACGTGTTTTATGACTTTTCTCGCGGTAACAATATATATCCCGCGGTAGAAAGGAGCCTATAACCTTCTTTGTTATATGGGCAATCTAACGATGAAAGATTTTCTCAAATCGGACCAGTATTTCCTGAGATTAGCGCGTTCAAACTTTATAATATTAGTATACCTATCTATACTGGAGAGCTGTTTCACAATCACCAAGTAAAATAAACCAATGGTTAAAATATAGAGCTATCAAGTCAACTAACAACTGTCAGTGTCTGAATGACCAAAGTTGGTCGATATTTTAACTATTGACTAAGTTTACTCGCAAATTGTGTAACAATCCTTAATACTAATGACTTACGGCCGTTCCCAATATTCAATCTATCTCTTGTTTTGCCTTACTGACGATAGAAACATCTATCTATCTTTAATTTGGCCGTCCCAATAAACAAACTAGCGGTAGGCAATCCTATCCCTGGCTGCTATCTACCGATGAGAGGGCGGATAGCTATCTACAGATAGCAGCCTGTATGAAAATGACAGTTCATGCGTCCCAATTATAACAAAGGGTATATCTGTCAGTAACATTGGTAAACCCTAGTAACCTAAAGCACGATCCTACGATTTCTGAGGATAGGGGAAGATATCAAGTGAAATTATTATTTTTATATGATAAATTAAATGATTAAATTATTATGGTTGGGTCATGCGCTAGTTTTACCGGTAGACCCTATGTCCTAAGTGTCACGGTAGTCTAGATATGTTATTTTTTTGTTTTTTTGAAAAGCACCCGAAATCTTACTTTTAAATCGTCATAACTTTTTAGTTTGTTGTTGTAATACCACAAAATAAATTATTCTTGTATTTTGCGATGTATTCTCATTCTAAATAAATTATTACTTGTAACAATTAATATCAACAAAAACTTATGAGCTTTCAAAGTGGTAAATCTGTGTAAATGTTATGAAAAGTGACTACTAAAACTACTAAATTCAGTATAAAAAAAAAGTAAAAGTCATTTAGAATGTAGCTTTCATTAAAAAAAGTTCTTTAGCTATTACCCTTTCCAACGATATGCTACATGACAGAAATAATTCATCAGGGGACGACATAAGAGATACTTCGTTGCCTAGGGTCAAGATTAAAATACATTTTTTATGTAATGTTTTTTTATTACATTTAAATGACAAAATTTGTTCAAATTGGCTGCCTCCACACCTTATGCATGCACGACACCTTTTTCTAATTTCTGAGGTTGTGGTTAGAAGCTGCATTTCCTCTTGAATTTTTACGAATGCGGTGTTGATTCGTTCCACTAAAATTTCTTTTGTGGGCACCTCTGTTGCATAAACTAATTCTTTTGCACGTCCCCATACGTAGAAATCCAGGGGTGTAAGATCTGGGGACCGTGCTGGCCATGGAATAGGGCCAGCTCTACCAATCCACGAGTTGGGAAATGCATTGTCTAAATGTTCTCGTACCGTTCGTTGGTAATGTGCCGGACATCTATCATTTTGGAAAACAATTGGCACATCTTCTTCTAAAACTGGTAGTTCCATTTCAGGTAAATCATTTTGAAGAAACTCCAAATAATTATTTCCGTTCAGTCGTTCTGGCCAAAAATACATAATTTTAGCCATGAAGGCATAGTCAATCTGCACAATTTGCATCAGTGGGAGAAAAGGGGCCAAAATCCTCACAAAAAAGGCAGAGTTCCTTTCAGCGTTAATGTTTGGGCTGGTGTTATTGGGCGAAATCTTGTCGGCCCATATTTTTTGCAATAATCAATCACACACAATTTACAATGAAATAAACACAGAATTAAGCTTGGTGAGGCGAGGCGTCGGTAGATTTTATTAGAGAGTAATCGAATCGAAAATTTATATTCGTGCTGATTTCGATTCGAAATCAACAACAACAATGGCTAAAAATCTGTCATTTGACATGACATGTAAACAAAACGTTCCGTTACAACAGTGTGTCAGTGACCCTAATTGATTACATTTTTCCAACATTTTGACTATAAAAAAATTTTGTACCAATTTATTTATGATAAATATTAGCTGTATAAATCACTTTTAATTTAAGACTTAATTTGTTCAAAAATATAGCATTTGTTTAAAAATATAGCAATGTGCAGCAATAATATTGTGGTGATTCATACTCGGCCCTCTCTGTGATTCTGCGTTAAGTAAACGAAACGCAAAGGAGGTTGCGGATATGCGGCCTATCCACAGTTAACTATAGATAGATAACACTTGAAGGAGTTATTGGGACGGCCTCAAAAGATAGATAGATAGTTACTCATGGTCGAGGATAGCTATCTATCCATAATCAAAGATTGAATATTGGGAACGGCCGTTACTGATCGAGACTCTATAACTACTGTTAAGCTACTAGGCACTTTGATAATGGTGTTATTAATCTATGTATTTCATACTGCTGTGTACAGCCATACCTATGTGTAATTTATTATTCTATGCCTATGTGCAAAGGAGGATGTTGACATATTCTTTATGTCCTTGCCAAAATTCAAGAATGCGGTTTTAAAATTTTTGGATAATACCCATAGGAATAATGTAAATAGGTTTATTTTAAGTATAATATTAATTGGTAGTTAGTAGCGTGTAGAATGTTAGTTTTTTGGTTTGTGTTTTAGGTTTAAGTTTTTTTTATTTTTTATATTTCTTTGACGCTTTGGTGTCCAACTGTAAAGGCATTGTAAATAGTTTATCAATAAATAAATATCTTCAGCCAGTGGACCGGCCTACTGAACCTAAACCAAGTCATACAGGAGTTAGTGAAACTGGCCCTAAGGGTAACTTTATTTTAACATGTACCTTCTAAGTATTCATGTCAGATTGTAGTAAAATAAACACTTAAAAAACATTTAAAAAATAATGACCTTATAATTTAAGCATGTTTAAAAGTTATATACTAATACATACTCATATCACGTCCCTTGAAGATGGCATCTCTCGACTGCTTCCAGAAGAGAGAGGTTATTATGGAGACAAAGTTGAACCTCTTAAACCCGAGCACTTGGTATGTGGAGACATTCTCCACATAGTATAGATCTGGAAATAAAATGAATCTTAATCAGTGAAATGATAAATTCAACGAATCAAATCAAACCAAATCAAATGTTTATTTGTAGAATACAATTTTTCAAACATGTCAAGAACTTAAGGAGTAGATATTGGCGATGAAAAGATTATCCGCACGCCTCTAGCGGCGAAATTTAGAAACTGTCTAAGAACGACACTTTCTTTGTTTACATCTGATTTGTATTTATTATTTATGTTTTTACGAGACAAGACAAACATATATAAATTATGCTGTAATAGAAATAAATAGATAAATTAAGCACACTAATTGTATGTATGCCTTTACATCTATAACAGATGATTTAACCACAACGTCCACAACCATCCTGAATTCAATTATTTCCATACAAAGGTTGTCTGGAAGAAAGCTTGTAGTGCTTTAAGCAATAAGATCGCCCACTACGCATGCTAGGTTTAATTTTACTATTAATAATTTTGTTTTTTTTTTATTGGTGTGTGTAATAATGTTAGTGTAGTAATGTTCTATTCTACCTCTCTATCTATTTTGACTGCTTCAGTGGCGCGGTGGGCTAGGGTCCGCGGCGCAAGAGGTAGCGGGTTCGATTCCCGCCGAGGAGTCAAGTGTTTGTATGTTCTGCAAGCAATTTCTACTTGGTCTGGGTGTTTAATATGTAAAATAAAAAATATCTATATATGTATGACTATTATATTAAGTATATCAGATATCTAGTACCCGTAACACAAGTTTAGAGCTTACCACGGGGCTAGATGTTGTTGTGTGAATTGTCTGGAAATATTTATTTATTTTATTTATTTAAGTAGCATCGCGGTATCACTTGATGTCAGTTGCTGAAAAGATCTAGGAGAGAAAGGATTGACGACAGCTATAATCTGAATTAAGAATAATCTAAATTAAAAAACGTCCGAGTTGAAAACCTTAGTTCCCTTATAAGTAAAAAGTCATACTATTTTGCAATGTGCACGCAATGCGCTTTCAATTAAGACCCCACTTGAGTATATTTGCAGATTTTCGGATTTTCTTGATCACTTTTACCCTTCATAATTTTTAAACGCGTCAACTTATTGTCATCAAACAAGTTTATGAACAATCGAGCGAAACACGCCTTTCATACAAAAAATAAATATTGTAATCGCTTCATCCGGTCGGGAGCTATGATGCAACAGACAAACAGACACGTCAAACTGTTCTGTTCGGTCCCTCTGACAGTCCGTCCAAAAATAATATACACCTAATTTTCGTAACATCTTCTAATATATAAAAATTTCGTGTCACAGTTTTCGTTGCCATACTCCTCCGAAACGGCTTGACCGATTCTCATGAAATTATGTGATCATATTGAGTAGGTCTGAGAAAAGGCCAACATCTATTTTTCATTTTGCAAAACAACGTTAGCTGGGGTCAGCTAGTTAACTTTATAAAAAGTCCCAAGATTATAAAGTATCAAAGTTCCGGAGTAGGTTGCTACGTACAAATCTAGTACAAATCGTACAAAAGCGTTACGTCACGCGAAATTTCAATGCACTGTATTGCCTTGAACTTTTGTTTGCAAGAGAAAAAAAAATATACGGTCTTACCCTCTTTTTTGAAGTAGGTTAAAAAGACAAATACGTTTACGTTTTTCTAATAATCTAAATGACGAAGGACAAATTGCAGTAGTTTACATGATGCAGTTAATCATAGTATAAGAACCCTATTTACGTTCTCAAGGCTTTGACACAGGGACATTTCTTCATAGAGAGATTAGGCCTTAATTCACCACGTTGACCAAGTGCGGGTTGGTGAATTTCACATGTCCTTCAAACACTTAAAAAAAACTTTAAAGTTCTGAGAACATTATCTGCGGGGACCGCTTCTAAGTGAAATTGTAACGTGTGTATATGTAAATAAATATTTTGTATTTGTATTTTTTTTGTACATAGCAAATAAGGTACGTATTGTTGACATAACTAGCCAATGATTAATTTACTCGGATTTCGTTAAATAACCTCTTAGTATTAAATAAACTCTGCTAAATCTTACCTCCATCAAAGTATTTGCCGTCTACAAACTCCTGGGAACCCATCTCTTCCACTCCGATACCAACCAACTTGATGTTATGAGCGCGAAGTATGGGCGCAATTTCGCCAAGCTAAAAACAAATATTATTATTATATATTAATTATATTATACTAGCTTTCACCCGCTTAATATACTGGGAAATTCAAAATCACGGAGATTTCGAAGAAATATTAAATCGTTCAAAATCATAGATTACAACTACAAAAAACATTTGTAAAATAAAGAAATGTACAATTGTTCCTGGTAGGTTGCGTTCCAGGTAAATTGAATGGAAAATAACATAGATGAATGATGACATACAGAAAAAAAACACATGAGTACCTACATAGACCTTTCAAAAAGTATAGGTAATTAAAATTGATTGGTGTATTGGGAACAGGAATCAAACCTACCTCTTTGGCCCAAAGCCGGCACAGCAAGCAGCCCCAGCGACGGAAGAAGACGATCGCAACACTGCTGTCTTCCCAAAATCTCCTCAACTCTACGGTCTGCAACAAACAATTTCTTTCAAAGTAAATAGATATCCACACAACAACATCTAGTCCCGTGGTGAGCTCTGAGCTTGTGTTACGGGTACTAGACATCTGATATATTTTACATTATATTAAACACCCAGACCAAGAAGAAAGTGCTTGCAGGACATACAAACACTTGACCCCTCGGCGGGAATCGAACCCGCTACCTCTTGCGCCGCAAGCGGACCCTCGCCCACCGCGCCACTGACGCTGTCAAATAAGACATTAACTATTATATTAATACCTAAACAAAAGAGCAAACTGAGAAACAACTTTTTTTATCCTTATCGAAATAACAAGTATCAAAAACTGTCAAAATAACTCCATATAAGATTGCAGCATACACGTACTAAACAGATTATTACTAAGCACATTAAAAACAACATGAAGGAATGATATTGATAACAGATAAAACCACTAGATATATTTTAAAAGTACGCACAATCAGCCTACGTTGCAAAAGTTTTTTACTTTTGACTCAATAAACTGTACATGCTGAGTGTCGACCCATTTTTGTACTATAATCTAAGTTTAATTTAATAAATAATGTTCTCTGTTATATTTTTGTACACAAATAAATATTTTTCATTCTTTCTTTCCTTACATTCTATTTTGGGACCCTATATTTCGTCACTGTACAAGGAAATGCTTACGTCAAATGTAACATTTCCCTAGTGCTTCATAAATATCACAGAGTCCCTGTGTTCCAGAAGTGGGAACGTAAATTAGGGTGCTTAAGATGTCTTTGATGAAGGGTCATCAGAAATTAGTGAAATTATGGCGGAGCCATACAATATAAATGACTAGCTTTACAGGCCACCGTATTGCCCTTTTTTTTGTATTTTCCCGCGGTAAAGGGCCTATATCCTTCCTTTTTAAATGGTATATCTAACACTGGAAGAATTTTTCTTTCAGAAACTGCAGCTTTATATATTTATAGTCAAAATAGTATTATTATAGACTAGCTGTGCTCCGCGGTGCTACCCGCGTTATAATGGATAAAAATAAGTACTCTTAACCAACAACATATTTATTTGAATAAAGATTAATATTATTATGTTGATACAACTTAAACAAATTATTTCGACCAAATTAGGTACCATAAAAACGGTTTTTGTGAGTTAATCTTAAAAGATAGACATACACTATCTTTTAGATCATTAAAAGAGCTATTATTCTTTAATACATATTTTTTGTGTATCTTGAACCGTTTTCACGGCACACGCAACGGAAGGCTTCAAAGATGAAATAATTTCTCCCGTTTTTACACATTTACCACTATATCTTTGCTCCTATTGGTCGTAGCGTGATGTTATATAACCTATAGCCTTCCTCGATAACTGGACTATCCAACACAAAAAGAATTATTCAATTCGAACCAGTAGTTTCGGAGATTAGCGCGTTCAAACAAACAAACAAACTCTTCAGCTTTATAATATTAGTATAGATAAGTAACTTATGGCCCAGTGTTTGTAACTCTATTATAATCATCTTAAGCAATAATACAAGCATAATTGAAGGACAACAAGTGGTTAAATTGCTGTTAATTAACTACCATTTGATAAATATAGAATTACTGCAGCACTCAGACTTGTAACTTCACACATTCTGTCTATTAAGAAACGCAATTTGCAACAGAACTGTTTATTGACTGGGTATACAGGGTTGACCCAAAATAGTGGATAGTCCTACACATGCGTGTATATATTTTTTTCCTTTGTAGCATGGGCCCCATTCCCTCTCCCGCACATGGATGTGTAGGATAATCCAGCATTTCTGTTAAATTCTTATCAATATTTAACTGACTATCAAATATAAAAAGACAATTCATTTATGTGTCATGGTGGTTACAACATCTGCTCAGATATGATTAGATTAATACTATCTGTTTACCTTTACATTCCTTCTAGACCTTTTCAGAAGCTATGAGTGATGTGATGAGCAAGTGTAAACAAACTCTTCTGCTAATTTAATTTAGTTAGGGTCAAATTATATTAAAAGTAAATCAGGTTCCGTAAACCATGGATCACCAGATCATTTGATTTAATACAAGAATGCAGATATATATGTTAAACCTTATCTTATTTATCACTTTCAAAAGCAAGAAAATTTAATTATACAAAAAATATACATTTTGGTCATCATTTACCTAAAATCAATGTTAATAAACATCACAATGTAAGAAATATATGAGTTGCCTAATTTAATAATTAAGGCAATTATAATTAGTAGTTTGCCATAGAATTTTGACAGACATACATGGTGATATTTTGATATGATCATAATATCATTAGCAATTTTATAGTTAATCCATTAGTTGCTGATAATATATTAACAATTCTATCATTAGATTATTTTTTTTATCTAATAGGCTTATTTTAATCTAACATGTGTAAGCATGGCAGTGTCAAACTTGTGTATGGGCACTCGCACAAGGCTGTAAAAGTTGGTTATATAAAATAGACCACCCACCCATGGCTATGAACAGGCTAATAAATAACCCCCGTAATTCATAAAAAGTATTCATAAAAATATATCACTTTTATAATAGACTTTTAGGAGGTTAATTACGCTAAATTAGTATTTAATCGGTTTATTAACAGTTCAATAAAAGCTTTTCAACATTGTTTATATCTATAATAGTCATGAAATAAGGCATAAATAGGTGTATTGTGTGTTTTAGCCAATTCTATTATAATAGCCAGAAAAAGCCGTTTTTATGATTATGGGGGTTAATATTTAAAAGGAAATACGTAAAAACTAGAATTCTTCTACCAAAAAGTTTAAATAGCACATATACCTACATAAAATAACATTATATTAAAATCTACATCTAGAACATGCCTAAGTTTCCTAAATAGCTAAACAGACCTTGTGCTTGGATAGGTAATTACTAATTACCCTGTAATCACATGATACTAATAGAAACTTAACATTCATGATAGTCAGATTATATTGAAATCAAACTCCCAGCAATAGCATCTTCTTTCTCTAATATATATAAATTATAGTAAAATAAGTTAGTGTGTGTTTCTAAATAAAAATTTTAAAGTACGTAGCAAAACATTATTGTCGCAGTTTTGAGTTTTCCCCACCTTTCAAAGTTATTAGAAATAGATTCAGAAGCAATTCTAATCAACTACATATAAGAAAGTTCGTTTCCGACAGTTAAATGGGTGAAGAAAAATCAGTGTTCAGTGAAAGTCTACGTATTAGCTAAAAAAACAGCGAAAAACACACATACAGAGTCAAATATTTCCATAACTATTTTGCGATCGTTGTTAAATTATTTATATTTTTAGCGAATTGTATAAAGATTGATAATATATACCTGTCCATTGGTGACGCTCTTAACTTTTTGCGAACCAATCTCCGTTATGTTTGCAGACATTTTTGTTGTGAATTTCTAATTTAATTTCTCGCACACGTATTTTCACAAAATTTCGAATTTTCTATTTCGCACTTCTATTCTAAAAGTTCCGTTCCGTTCTGTGTTGCCCGCTACCCGCGGCGCGGCGCGATGAGCGATGTGGCAAGTTTGTATGAAATTATCGCATGTTAAGTCACTGTCAGAGTCAAGGTATAGTGTCAAAGTCAAATCTTTTTGTTATCTTAATCATAGACAAGTAAAGTTGATACTAGAGACGGGAAAAATTAAATCAGAATAATTGTCTATTATAATTTTACAACAATACCTTAATAATAGGTAGTGTAATAAGTACTGTTATTACGCAATAATTATTTGATATTGTGATTTTTATACACGATCTCCTAGATTCTCTTGTCTGAGAACTAATTATGAGGCATCTTTTTTTACGTAATGAACTGGCAGTTCTCTACTCTTCATAAACTACTATACCAATAAACTTGAAATTTGACAGGTAGGTTTTTTATTGGCACTGCAAAGATTCTAACTAGCGCCTCTAGTGTCAAAATTGTGAAGCTGTCTAATAACGACACTTTGACAGTTTTCGTTACAATTAACGTCAGGGAAAAACATAAATAATAGATACAAATCAGTTAAAACTCCAACAAAATAAACAAAGTGTCGTTTTAAGACAGTTTCTAAATTTCGCCGCTAGAGGCGTGCGGATAATCTTTGCATCGCCAATAGGGTGTAGACGTCGATGTCTGGATTTTACGAAACCTCCATTTTACCTCCTCTAATTTAATGAAATTCCTGTAAGTAAAGAAACCGTCTTTAAATTAAAAATGAATGCTCTTTAGATGGTGTGAAGGCGTATCGTTAGAAAACCCCCGTCTTAACCTTCTTTAGAGATGAAAACAGTGGCTAGGATTTTGTATTTGTTTTTCTAGTAAGAGACTTTACATTTTTAACGTTTGCTCTATAGTGTGGAGGAGTACTAATAATATAGGTACCTATATTTATAAATACTTACTTTACACAACATTAGACAACTATTAAATACATTTTTGTTGTTTTAATAATGTCTTTTTGTGTTAGTTTTTAAGTAAAGCAAATTGTACCTATTAGTATCCTTTATTGGGGGTCCTCAAATAAAAGATACACTTTGCAGTTATTTACATTTATTATGAACTATCTGAAATCTTATATATAATTCTATTCTTGCCAGTTACTTACAAATAATAATGCCTACCCTACAATATATGGGAAATAAACCTAATCGTCGTTGATGAATTTAAGCCGGGCGCTTACATCTGTGGCGGATTTACAAATTTTCAAGGTATAGGCTGACTAGTTTTTGCTGCCCTTGCCTGAGTAATTGTCCTATCATACATTATTTTTACAATGAAACAATTTTGTTGAAATTGCATGTAAAATATTTTTTCGGTATATTTTTAGCTGATCGGTATAAATTTGCTACTCTCGGAATGTGCAATGACAAGTGAGAGAGAAAAATCATCGACAAAATTTGTTGCAGAGTTGCATAGAAAAGTCTTTTTGATTTCTAAGAAAAAATAAAATAAAAATCGTTCCCCAAATTTGCCACCCCTTACTATCTGCCGCCCTAGGCTCGAGCCTACTCAGCCTGCTGGTAAATCCACTACTGGCTTACATATTATTTGCCATACATTATTATTTCAGATTCGGAAGCCTGAATGCGCCTGTACTTTGTCTGGATGGAAGAAAACCTGAAGTTCAGTTCAAAATTTCTCCGTGCGTACGATTTGCTAAAAACCGAATGTGTGCACTCTCCTCACGGAATTCTTGTTTATGAAACCTGATCAGGAAATCAGGAATCAGTATGTAAGTATGCTTTTTTTTTTATTGATAAGCCTTCATTTGACCACAATCTCACCTGATGTAAAGTGACGATGTGGTCTAAGATGGAGCATGAAGGCCTAGAATATGGCTTCTCCGGACCACATTACGAAACACGAAAAAATCGCTTCACGCACTGGCCCAGCCCGGAGGGTGGTGACAAGCCGCGGCCGAAGCCTCCCACCAGAGACTGTTCTTAGCACCACCCGGAGGTCACGTGTAAGGATTCAGAGGGTTACCACTTACGGACGTGAACAGACAAAACCTCCAAAATGCGCCCGGCTTTTAGCAATAATTGCTAACAGAAACAATTGCTAAGCAATTGTTTCTGTTATACTAACTTAAAAAAGTGTGTGTGTGTCAGCTACGACGCACGATTGGAGCTTACTCCTTACGAACGATAATTATGATATATATCGAATAGAAAAAAAGGGTAAATGAACGCATCTGCTAAAATGATAAAAAAAACAAACATATATCTGTAATTATTCTGATTATTTATATTACTTCAATAAAGCGTATTACATAAAGTATGTTACAAAATAATATAAAAAAATACAGCAATACCCCGAGAATGAGTTATGCTGTGTAATGTATTCCGTCACATTCTTTTACACGTTCAATCCTACAGATATACATGTTTATCTCTTTCTACGTAACGCCTCAACTTTTCGTGTTCCACTTTTTGATTTTACTCTTCATAAAATTTCCGTACCGGGCCTTATAACTCAAATCGTTTCTTAAGGAGTAAATTCCAACAAGTAATTACCCCAACTCTAGTAACTTCACTTTTCCGTCCGTGCCTTGCGTCGCTGTCACCGCGTGTTCTGCCGGTACAGAATTTTGTTAAATTCGTAAAAACTGTGAGTATTCTTATCATTTACTTTCAGATAGTTAGAACCACTTAATTCCGGAGAATAAATAGACATATAAATGTCAGCACAACAGTTCCGGTTTCGTTAATGACCTTGCGTGCGTTGTACATGTAAATTGATTTTTTCGTCCTCTGGAACTAGTCCGGCTATTTTAAAGATGCGTTCGTTCAGGTTTCCCTTTCGATAAGCTTGTATTGTAAGATTTATAATATTTATTGAAATAGCCGTGAACAGAAAGATCAGATAAGAAATTGTGACAATACAATGAGCGTTGTGCAAATACCGATTGCGTCTGTACCCCTGTCTGTAGAGAGTGCAAGTTACAAATAAATTTGATAAATATCAAATGGACTCATACATATAGGATAAGAAAGAAGCACTGAAATAAAAAAAAAAAGAAAGTTGCAATTAGAGAGGTCTCATCCAAGTACTGATGCTCAATGTTGGTAAACTTTATAAAAAAGAGGTAAATTTACGATTTATGACAATAAAAAAGTACTAGGTACTTATTAGATCTCGCTCAAACCAATTTTCGGTGTAAGTTTGTAAAAAATATATAGCCATACATAACTTTATACATTTTTAGATTTATCATTCTTTTATTTTAGAAGTAACAGGGACACACACATTTTACCACTTTGGAAGTATCTTTCGCAATTAGAAAACAGTTTAGAAAAAAAATATGTCTATAATCAATATAATTTATGAAGACCTTTCCACAAATACCCCATAGCGAACACATATGGGTTAGCGATAAATAAATTGAAATTCATTTAGAATTATGGGAAACTTCAAAATTTTTGTTTTATTTTGCTAGGTTGATATAAAAATGTTTACAGTATATAATACTCACCAAGTTTCAGCAGTATTGTTATTATAGTTTCAGAAAAGTGCCCAAAATTTGTGTCCTATATTTTTGGATAGGCTAACAGACAGACTTAATAGAATACCAATTTTTTTATATAGTTATCATTTATCTTATCTCTTAATACATGAAAAAGGAACACATTCAGTCATCATAGATATTTATTTAGTTGATCTTGAAATTGATAAGATAAAATAAATATTCTTTATGGCACACATAAACACAACACAATACATAAGCACTTAAGACTATGTGACAAATGGCGGTCTTATCGCTAAAGAGCGATCTCTACCAGACAACTTTGAATAGGATTATTGGGAAAGAAAGGGGACTTGTATGCAAGATACGAAAGTATTATAAGGAGTATTATAATAACCATAATTTATTGAGACGATATGGACCGAGTTGAGTTAATTTTTAACCCCCGACAAAAAAAAAGAGGGGTGTTATAAGTTTGACGTTAGTCTGTCTATCTGTGTGTCTGTCTGTCTGTCTGTCTGGGACATCATAGCTCCCGAACGGATGGAGCTATTTTAATTTAGTTTTTTTGTATGAAAGGCGAGTCTGGCGCGAGTGTTCTTAGACATGTTTCATGAAAAACGGTTGTGCCGTTTCAAAATTATGGGGGTTAGAGTGGGGAAGGAAATCCGAAAATCTGCAAATATACTCGAGTGGGGTATCAAATGAAAGTGCATCGCTTGCACATTTAGACACATTACTTAGGTGTTTTACTTTTAAGAAAATTAAGGCATTGGAGTCGGGAGCTTTTCTTAAATTTTAAATTTAGATTTATGTCAAGAGTTATCCTAGTTAGAGAGCTTTGTCACATGTGACTGAGCAAAACAGCTCTTTATTTTAACCATTGCCTAATTATTATTATACTAGGAAATGGTAAAAAGGCCCTTAATAATATTGATTTCCGTGGGGTATATTAAAACACGAAGCACTTTATTAGCCTAATGGAAATGAGTAATCATATTTTTCATGCCACTACTTTTATTACTAACAAACCACAGTGCAGTCAATAACTGTCTTTCACAGAACTTTATTTATACTCAAACACAACGACTATACTAAAACTGTGCAATAATATAAACAGTTTCTTTCATTATTATATTTATTACTAACGGCCCGCCCCGGCGTCGCACGGTTAAAAAAAGTTCCCGGCAATTTTTCCTTATTTGCTCACCGTTTAGACCTACCCTGGACTACGACAAACATTTTAAAACCAAAATCAGCTCAATCGGCCCAGCCGTTCTCGAGTTTTAATCAGACTAACGAACAACAATTCATTTATATTTATATAGATAAACTATTTTATTATTAAATAAATTGACCGGTGACCCCACACAGTGTGGGACAAGGGCAGGATGATGATGACGATTATAAACTATTAGTACCATTCATGAGCACCATTCATGAGCACTTTGATACGCTTACAAAATTGTGACGTCATCGCATAACGAAAGCTGCACAAGCATTCGCTTTCCACGCTGTTGAACGTGTTTTTATAGTATTTTTATTTTATCGCGGTTAAAAGTGTATAGCAAATAGACTACCTCGATAAATACACTATGTAATTATAGTCAAATTAATTATTCCTATCAGACCAAGTAGTCCCTGAGATTAGCGCGTTTTAACAAACAAATAAACAACTAAACTCTTAAGCTTTATAATATATCTAACAATGTACAAGTTATTTTGTGATTACCTACTGTATAATGTGTGTGAACCAATAAATGTTTTTTCTTTCTTTCTTTCTTAATTAGAAAACACCATAAAATAATCTAAAGAAAAAAAAAACGATACTAGATCTTTAGTTCCCTTTAAAGTAAAAAGTCATTCTATTTTGTAATGTGGACGCGATGCTCGTTCATTTGATACCCCACTCGAGTATATTTGCAGATTTTCTGTTTTCCTTCCCCACTCTAACCCCATAACTTTTAAACGGCACAACCGATTTTCATGAAACATGTCTAAGAACACTCGCGCCAAACTCACCTTTCATACAAAAAAAACTAAATTGAAATCGCTCCATCCGTTCGTGAGTTATGATGTCCCAGACAGACACACAGACAGACGGACACTTCAAACTTATAACATCCCTCTTTTTTGGTCGGGGGTTGAAAATAGCTTGTCAGAACACACATCACGTATACAACCCAACCAGTCTCAGGAGTGGATGTTCCACTACTGACACAAGTAATAATCTAAATCTATATAAATAAAAATGAATTGTTGTTCGTTAGTCTGTTAAAACTCGAGAACGGCTGAACGGATTTATCTTATCATAGTCTTGAAATGTTCGTGGAGGTCTAGGGAAGGTTTAAAAGGCGAGAAAAAATCGAATAATTGCCGGGAAAAAAAATTGAATAAAAACCAGTGCGAAGCCGGGGCGGGCCACTAGCTTAAAATAAAAAAAAAACTTGATTCCAGTATTTTAGTTACCTTAAAAGTAAAACTTATATAATTTTGTAATCACGTGATGCGCTTTCATTAGGGGTCCCACTAGAGTATATTTGCAGAATTTCGGTTTTCCTTCAAACGTTGACCGTTTGAAAGTTATTATAACACTAAGAACACTCGAGCAAAACTCACCTTTCATACAAAAAAAAAAGTACATTGAAATCGCTGAGAACCTATGAATATATTCATAGGTAAATGGGCTGTTTAGTGCGTCATGTATTAACTCTTACCGATACACGACTGTCAAGGTCGTACACGACATCACTAACTGGTTTCGCCGGCGCCGCGCCGTTTCACTCCAACGAGTTGTCTTGGACGCTTAACTGACCCTTTGAATGGCATCGTTTCAATGTGACCCCCATTCTGAGTGTGGACCCGGTGACTAAGCACATCAACATGCTGAAATTAAGGAAAAATATAGCCGCGACTGTGACAAATCTTTTGTGAAGCTGTGTTTTTTTTTTCAATCTGACTGACTGTTTAGTTCTTAAACAAGGAGGTAAATTAGAAAAAAAATTAAGGGAACTTAATTATAAAAAAAAATTATTTCAAGACCCACTTAAAAGAAAAAAAGTCATACTATGTATTTTGTAATTTGCATGTGATGCGGCTTCATTTGAGACCAAATAATTCAATTTTACACTTTGATTTTCAGATTTTCGGTTTTTCTTGACCACTTTTACCAAACACGTGTTAGAACACTCGCGCGAAACTCACCTTTCATACAAAAAATAAACTAAATTGTAATCGTTCAATCCGTTCGGGAGCTATGATGTCCCAGACAGACAGACACGTAAAACTCATAACACCCCTCTGTATTGTCGGGGGTTAAAAAGGCAGTTAATCGATTCGATCAATGACGATTTCAAATCACAGTTATATATAGCTACTAGCGGCCCGCCCCGGCGTCGCACGGGTATAAAATTTTCCCGGAAATTATTCTAATTTTTCTCGCCGTTAAAATCATCCTATCTCTCAAGTTGGATCGAACTGCACATGGTGTGCGAATTTTATTATAATCGGTTAAGTGGTTTAGGAGTCCATTGAGGACAAACATTGTGACACGAGATTTATATATATTAAGATAAGATTACCTAGCTTTAGCTTTTATTGAGCATTCCTAGAAGCAGTCTCAATGACTGGTTACTTAGCCTACATTATAATTACACTGGTAGGTGTATTTCATTAATAGGTAAAAACGTAATTTATCGACCAAACCGGCGGGACCAAAGCGACTGCGGAGCGGGAGCGTCTGGCGTGCGGTGGTTGTAACCCATACTTTACTTTTTATTTTCTTATGGGAATAAACACTTTACCGCAGTAAAAACGTACATCAAACAATTAATCGGAGTACTCGTAGTTAGGGCATGTTTCACCATCTATGAGTAAAATAGCCAATGGTTAAAATATACAGCAATCTAGATCAGTCTGTCACTGATCGTTGTCATTTGTCTTGATAACTCTATATTATAATCATTAGATATTTTACCCGTAGATTGAGAAAGGCCCTTACGAATATCGAAGTGTATAAAAACAAACGAATAATTAACTCCTCAGCTACTTGAATAAGTACAAAATTATTTGTTCTATGTAGTATATCAGTCACCTAACCCATAGTATAAGCTCTACTTAGTTTGAGGTTAGGGGATGATGTGTGATTGATTGGTCTGGAAATATTTATACTAAGTATTTCTGATATTTTTTCTAAATTATTTCTAACTGAAATGTGAATGACAAAACGACAGCTGCACTATTAATGAATTATTTTAATTATTTTATACATAAATAAGAATGTATATACATAATATATATAAAATAAGAATGATTTTATGATTTTAAGAATGTATGAAACATCCCTCTACTAAAACATGTCAACCATCATCCTTCGTTCTCCTAGATACAGACCACCAGGAAGTTCTTAACACTATTGCTAATTTAAAAACAGAAAGCGCACCTGGCTGGGATGGCATACCTGTAAAATATCTTAAGCTATCTAAAAATATACTAGCTCCTCTATTATGTCACCTTACGAATTCATGTTTTAAATTGGGGAAATTCCCTAAACAACTAAAACAATCTATAGTAACACCAGTATATAAGAGCGGAGACATGAACGACGTTAATAACTATAGGCCTATATCTGTATTACCGTCAATATCGAAAATACTAGAAAAACTTATAAATAATCGCCTTATTCAATATTTTAATCGATTCAATATTTTGTCTCAATCACAATTTGGTTTTCGTCGTGGTATCTCTACAGAAGATGCTGTTACTGAAATCAGTGCCTATATAACTAAACAAGTTGATAGTGGTAAGAAATGTCTGGTAACATTCATTGATTTAAAAAAGGCTTTTGACACAGTTTCGGGGGAGAAGCTAGTAGAAAAACTGGAATATATAGGAATTCGAGGGCTGCCGCTCGATCTATTGACTAACTATCTCTGCGAACGAGAACAAAGTGTTAAGATAGGTGAATGTATAAGTGATAATGAAGCTATTAGCTATGGAGTACCACAGGGTAGTATTCTTGGCCCTACACTATTTCTCGTTTACATAAACGACCTTTGCGGACTTAACATCGACAACGCAAAAATTTTCTCGTACGCAGATGATACCGCTATTGTTTTTACTAGTCCCACATGGGAAACTCTTAGAATTACAACTGAAAAGGGTCTCATTGAAACATCAGATTGGCTTAATAGTAATCTTTTAACCCTTAACATTTTTAAAACCAATTATATGACATTTACAAAGTATTTAAACAGCCAACCGAACTCTGATTTTAGCATAAAAATTCATAAATGCCACCAAAATAGTCAAACTTGCAACTGTTCTCATGTCAAGAAAGTCAGTAATTGTAAATACCTAGGGATCATGATAGATCAGCGGCTCTCTTGGCATGCCCACATTGAACTACTCATGACTAGAGTCCGTAAGCTAACATGGATTTTCAAAAATCTAAGACACATAGCAACAAAAGAACTCCTAAACAAAATATACGTTTCCCTGGTTCAGTCAATATTAGTTTACTGTTTGCCAGTATGGGGTGCAGCAACCAAGAATAGGTTTTTAGGACTAGAAAGAGCACAGAGGTCCCTGATTAAGGTTATGTATTTCAAAAAATACCGTTATCCTACTGATAAGCTTTACAGCGAATCTGGACTTCTAACAGTAAGAAAGCTCTACATACTAAATACAGTCTTAAAAGTACATAGAAGTAATATTTACGATGCTAGTACTCTAACAAAACGCAGAAGACATAAGATATTGCCCAATCATAACGCACGGTCCAAATTTGCCTCACGCCAGTATGACACAAAATCAATATATTTATATAACTCGATAAATAAGAAACTTAATATCTACCATAAAAATAAACATGACTGCAAAAAAGCTTTAATTGACTGGCTCCAAACACTAGAATATGACTCAGTAGAAAAAATATTGCAAGTAGACACTTAGGATACTCATATATATATATATACACACACACACATACACACACACTCAACACACACTCAACTCTTATATACAAATACGCAACTATTACATACTATTAGAATTATTATGATTATTTCTTTTTTATAGGTTAAATCTACGATTTTTCTTTATTAGGCTAATGTTTAATAAATTTTGTTTTATATTTTTATTACTACTTAAAATACAACGTTTTGTAAACTTATAATTAAGTAAGGAAGGAAGAGCGAGATCTCCTAGCACAGGTATATTATTTACTTAAAAGGAGACTCAAAAAAACTGAATTGTAAACCTTATTATTAAGTTACTGTAATAAAACATTTTTCATTTTTTTTTTTTTTTCATGAATAAATATTTCCGGACAATCCACACCACAACATCTAACATCTTCTAGGTCTTCATGCTCCTCCATCTTAGACCACATCGTCACTTTACATCAAGTGAGATTGTGATCAAATGAAGGCTTGAATAAAAAAAACATATATTTCTAACGTAACTTAGTGTTCTTAAAAGTACCAGAAGTTAAATGAATTGTATAAAATATGAAATGATCACGATCAGCTTTTTCTAGAGAATCATGCTATTTATACCAGAAAATCATTCAGTCTAGTCTAGATGACAAACATTTTTAGGATTACGTCATCGGAAAACATTCGTCGAAATGCGAGTACAACCCGTATTCGTTACTAGTAGGATATATAGACTAACTGCGAGGCCAGTGTAGTCAGTTGACGAGCAAAAATCGGATGAGATAGACGTATTGTGAATTTAAATTCAACTTCATTATTTACTCTCAAGTTTCTGTGATATTACGTTTAAGTTTTAAAATAGGTGAGTCTTACTGTTTTATTTGCTAGTTTTTTTTCGTCTGTAGCCGATTTAATATCTCTTCGTAAGAATTGTATTGTAAAAAGTAAGTCGTTTTGTTACTAGTGTTTTGGCCTTGATGTTGTAAGTCAGTATTAATGATTTCATTATCACAATATTAACGTTCTGTCTGCTGGGACAGAGGAACTTCTCTCTTGGCGAGAGAGATTAGGCCTTAATTGACCACGCTGGCCAAGTGCGGGTTGGAGAATATCATATGTCCTTAAAACTCGTTTGCCTTCACCGTAAAAGCACGTGTTCAGCGCACATACATTATAAAAAATCCAGAGGTGCGTAATAATGACCACAAGCAAATGTATAGCTTACCTATTTGAGTTAGCATGCATTTTTTCTCATTCTAGCTAAGACAAATGTCATTGTGCACGACAAGGACAAACGAATGCCTCTAGTTATTATCTAAAATCTTCTTTTAGCTATTGAAAGCCAAATTTTCTATTTTTATCTCCTTTTGGAATTATAGCAAATATTATCGTACTTAGACTCCAAAAATACAATAACTTTTACGATATAATTTTATGTAAATAGCTTTGTGCTTCCCATGAAATACTTAGATTATTTTAATTTTCTATTTTCCTATGTGAAAAGATCCGATAGTTTTGATTAAATCCATATAGTAATATTATACATGCGAAAGTCACTCTGCCTGAAAGAGGTACACCTCTTTCACGCAAAAAATACGGAACCGATTGAAATAAAATTTGGTACACATATTCTCTAGAGCCTGAGGAAGGACATAGGCTTCTTTTTACCGCGAAAAAATTCACTATAACGCGGGTATCATCCTGTGGCACTACAATTATAAACAAAATATTTTTCTAACTCGTGTGTAGTTATAATAGTGAATCATATTTATAAGCATCGTATGAGTAATCGATCGGTGTACGTTGTACGTGGATCTATACTTACCTGCATGGAAAAATAATGTTAATGCTATGTCATTCCGACTGTGAGCACGCCATGGCTGACCTAATAACCTGATTCCAATGGCTAGAAATATGCTATGTCTTATCGGTCTGCGAATACGGGTATACAGTCTTTTGTAGATATTGTTTACTACAATTCAAAAAATCTTTATTGCAACACCACAATATAGGAACATACATGAGATAAATATTCTTTATTGCACACATAATTAAAACTCATAAATAAGATTAAAATATGTACAATAAATAATCTCCTTCGTCTTGGGAGAAGTCCCTGTGTCCCATCCCATCAGTGGGAACGTAAATATGTAATGTATTTCCTACATCTATATCGCCCGCTATGTAAAGAAGTATTAAGGTTGATGTTTTATATTTAGATCAAGATGATTTACTGGTGGGTTGAAAAATCTTAATACTACTTGCACACTGCCTTAAATACGTACAAATTTTGATGTTTCTATTTAGAGTTTGATCAATAGAGATCTAGATGTTCCGGTCGGTTGAAAAATCTAGACACTACGTTTGCACACTGCCTTAGTGTCCTATCTTAAGTAGTTATTCAATTACATAATTATCATGAATGATGTCATGCTACTGAGATAAAAATCGTGCTCAGGTGTACTTACACGAAATACTTTAAAAAGCAATAGCAATAGTAAATAAATAAAATTTAATTTAAGACGATTCTCACTGTTAGATACCATAATCAATCATACATAATAGAAAGTTTTCGCCAAGTGTGGCAAAATACATTGAAACATTTAAATTAAACATAATTCAAAGTATTAACTGAATGCCATAAGTACGATAGTAATGAGAAATAATAGTCACAACTTAAATAAAACAGATTTTCTTTCAGATTGGTCTTTTACCCACATTTTCGTTGTTTTATTTGACAGATACCAACCGATTTAAAAAAAAATAAACATTAATTATTGTATAATGTAATGATTGATAGAAAGCTGCAAATTTAATTTAAAAAGTTATTGTAAATAATCTAAAATGTAATTTAAAAATAACCCCTCGATTCCAAAACCTTAGTGTCCTTAAAAGTAAAAATTTCCTTAAAAGTACAAAAATGTTATTACTCATTACTTTAAAACGGGGCAACCGATATTCATCAAACATGTCTAAGAACACTCGCGCCTTTCATACAAAATAAATTAAATTAAAATCGCTTCATCCGTTCGGAAGCTATAATGTCACACGTGACTATTCTATATTTTTATTTATTAAATTAATTTGAATGGCTATATTGCACAAATTAAAATCAATTAATAATTACAAATTAGCTAAACAACATTATTACAAAATATACTTGAAAATTAAATTCTATTCATTAAAACAAGTCACAAAAACAATAAACTAACATTAAATCATGTATACGTATATATTATAGTATTTAGGTGTTTAGAAATGAACCACCATTCCTTCTATTGTGTATTAAGCGAAATATATTTCGGTCTCTGAAAAAGTCCTGAAGCAACAAACATAAAAAATTTGTGTGATTTTTTTGTGTTGCTTATATTTGCTTTTTTGTGTTATTTTTACTATTTCTTAATATAATTTGCATCGTGAGGAAACCGGCATGTTCTGAGAACTTTAGAGTTCATGAAGGACATGTGACATTCACTAATCCGCACTAGGCCAGCGTGGTGAATAAAGGCCAAATCTCTCTCGTCAAGAGAGAAGTCCCAGTGTCCCAGCTGTGGGAACGTTAACAGATTGCTGATGATGATGATGAATATAATTTGTTCGATAATGGCGTCGAGGTCACAGTATCGATAAATAGCCGGTACTTAAACAGTTAAACACCTCGACATGAATTCTACTGATTGGTTTTTGCATTGTTTTTCATTATTGCTGTTCTGGTTCGATGAAGTTGAATAACAAATAATACGGCTTAGATGAAGTTCTCTTCGTCCGAATGAGGTCCAAGAAAAATGGTTCGAAAAACTATTCACTTGTCGAATTATAAAAAATATCGCTATAACTTAAAAAAAATAGAAAAACATTTATTTTGAACACAACTGCACAGTACAAAAAAAAATACAGAAACAAACGCAGACATACATAATAAAGTTTTCTTAAATAATAATGATACAACATTAATTAAAACATGACATTTAAAGCACTAGACAATACAACATACACACAAACACACTAAGGTAAAGGGGTACGTAATCGGGTGATGTGCCATTGTGTTCTTTAAAGGATTAATCTCAGCTGTCCTCAATCTTGCCAAGGACACAAACAGACTGAGTCATCGTTGTTACGTCATTGCCTTTCCTTGAGTTCGATAACGCTGATATATATATTTGTTATTTTCATGGAAGAATTCTTGTATTTTCATCATCCTAAAAGTGATGCCTCACCGGGAGAATTCGCTTGTAATGTTATATTATAGATTCGAATTTGAGCATTGCATTACAATCTTCCTGACCTACGAGCATTGGCGTTTAATGGAACATTAAAGTAGCACCTTAAGGCCTACTTGGTCCACTAGTAGTCATCATCCTGCCCTTGTCCCACACTACGTGGGGTCGGCACAACATGTATTTTTCTTCCATTTCCCTCTATCACCCGTCATCTCAACACACTCCTTTCTTACACATATCTTCTTTCACACAGCCCATCCATTCCTCCCTCTTCCCACATATCCATCCACTTTCATATCTAACGCTTTTCTCGTAACATGACTTTCGTTCCTTCTCTTAACATGCCCAAACCACGCTAACCTATTACCTCGCAACTTATCCGTAACTGGTGCCACTTTCAAACTTCCTCTTATATACACGTTCCTTATTTTATCCATCCGGGTCACTCCACACATCTATCCCAGCATTCTCGTTTCGTTTGCATGAAGTCGTCTTTCCACCACTTTGGTCCACTTGTGGTGTCGATACAATATAATTATGTATTTGGAATATCAATAAAATTATTCATTATTTTCAATGTTTTTAAAGTAATAACTTGTTATGGGCTACTGCTTCGTAACGATGCCAATCTGTCTGGCACCCCTTTCTTACCTACAGCGCTAGCTGTATTCGAAGTTATCACTTCCGTCAGGTGTCGTTTTAAAACCTGTGGTGTCCCACACCACAAGACAAATCCAATGCCGCCTAACTCCTCCAATAATATAACATACATTATATATTTTTTATTTTAATCTTTATATATGTATAAATATTCTGTACGTGTGTTAGTCATTGAACTCCTCCTAAACGGCTGGACGGATTTTGGTGAAATTTTTTTTGTGTGTTTAAGTGGGTTCGAGATTGGCTTAGATTCGCAATACGGTCAACTAGGTGCGAAGCGAAGGCGGACCATTAGTATCATAATAAGCAAAGAACTATTTTTATATTCCAATTTTGTTGTCCCCAGAATAAAAAATGGCCGCCATCCACATCAAAGACTTCGACGACCTGAAGAGCAGGCTGAACGAAGCCGGCGACAAGCTGGTCGTCATCGACTTCATGGCCACCTGGTGCGGACCCTGCAAGATGATCGGGCCGAAGCTGGAGGAGATGGCCGCTGAGATGGCCGACTCTATTGTCGTGCTCAAGGTAAATAAGAGATTAGTCATATGCTCGAGTTCTACTTCATGGCCACCTGGTGCGGACCCTGCAAGATGATCGGGCCCAAGCTGGAGGAGATGGCCGCTGAGATGGCCGACTCTATTGTCGTGCTCAAGGTAAATAAGAGATTAGTCATATGCTCGAGTTCTACTTCATGGCCACCTGGTGCGGACCCTGCAAGATGATCGGGCCGAAGCTAGAGGAGATGGCCGCTGAGATGGCCGACTCTATTGTCGTGCTCAAGGTAAATAAGAGTTTAGTCATATGGCTCTGTGTGATATGGCCGAGTTCTACTTCATGGCCACCTGGTGCGGACCCTGCAGGATGGCCGAAACTACAGAAGATGGCCGACTATTGTCTTTATTGTCGTGATCTAGTTGAGACTTTATGGCCCTGTGAGATATGGCCATCCAAGAAATTGGATACATAGTTAGTATTTGATTATTGAAGTCTATGCTTGAGCAAGCAAAGCATCGACAATGTTCCTGTGATAAATAAAATAATTGTAGTCTAGATATATGTTTTATAGGTATAGTGTCTTGCTGATTAGAGCAGGCTATGAGTGATCTCAGAGATCAAAAGATCTCTAAGGAGGTTCAGTTTGTAAAATGTGAGGACCGAAAAATATGCTCAAATTCGTTTAGCTGAATTATCTGGTGGGTGGGCAAGTCGAAAGAACACTTTTCAAACATAAGAAACAGATTCGGAATCGGTTAATTCGTTCGCGAGAAAAAAGGGGTACGAGTTAAGGGGAAAGCGAGCAGAACAACCGCCCCGTAAACATAATTTAGCCAAGTGACTCTTGACCGCTTGCGACGCAGAAAGTAGCGGGTTCGATTCCCGCCGATTCGAGCGTTTGTATGTTCTACAATCACTTTCTCCTTGGTCTGGGTGCTTAATGTGAATATAAAAATATCTATTTATGTCAATATATTAAGTATATCAGATGTCTAGTACCCGTAACACAAGCGTTAGAGCTTACCACGGGGCTAGATGTTGTTGTGTGGATTGTGCGGAAATATTTATTTATTTAAGTGCCATACAAACGTTAACTACTGATGTTGCACGGAAATAAATGTCCTTGACTTTGACTTTTTGACCGAATCAAGGTGACATGGTCTTCAATGAATTTCTAGTTGATTAAATACGGGTTTTTGGTTAAATGAGATAAACGACCGTATCGTTGCCTCGAAATTAGATACAGACAACTTTTATTTACGTCAATATATTAACATAGTTTGGTATAAAATGTATATTTACTTATATGTTAGGAGTTCCGTTACTCGGCGAAAATGTTCATATAAAGTGTTTGCCTGCAACGCAAGAAATAAAGGAGTGAATAATAATAGTTTTACCACAGACATTTTCGTTTAACATAATATTTTACAAGTGTTAACACATCGGCATCATCATAAACACCCCTATAAACGTTCCCACTGCTGGGGCAAGGACTTCTCTGGTAGTCAAGAGAGTAATCATAAATCATTTATTACAGCCATGTTGTAACGTTAAGGTCTTAAAATATGCGAGAACATAACATGGACCCTGTTACACTACCATAATCTTAATACTAATCTTAGCTTAACTACATGAAATATTTCTTAGTCTTCATTTGTCATGTAGGGATAATAATAACTAATCTGACCAACACATATAAAATAAAAATTATTAATGGGAAATAAATGTAACCATTCACTTAATTCAATATGAATGAGGTACAAAATAATTATATTCACTCTGTTTATTCAAAGACACGTAACAATATTAAACTGTTGTGAAATCACGTTTTTGTTTTCCTATACAATCAGAACTATGACTCGCTCTTTTAAAACTCTGCTCCCACTGTATTATGATCACTTCCGTATAATCGCGAGAGGAAAATGACGTCATCACTTGATACATTGTATAAAGTAGTTGGCACATTGCCTAATAAAATGAATGATTACTCATGAATACAGCTTAGCTTAGTTTGGGAAAAACAGTATTATGTTAATAGCTATGGTTTTATTTCCTCTCCGTTTCGTTACAAAACAACACTTATGTTTAATGAGAGAAATCCCAGTTTAATAGGGTTATGTGAAGGTCAAGTTTTACTGATTTGCGGCGCAATGGCCAAAGTTATTTTTTGACACGAGATATTCTGGTTCGATACACACTGGGATGTGTTTTTATGTTACCCATGGCACCTTAAGGCTTTGAACCCATTAAATCAATATCGTTTTTATTTAGGATTGTTAGTTTTAATCGTACTAAAGTCAAAGTTAAAACATTTATTTCCTTAGAAGCACAGGTCAACAGGCATAAGCTTCCCTGCCTAGTAAAATGGAAGAAGAGATTGAGAGATAGAGATTCGAGATCAATCAATCATTTATTAAAATAAAAACCAAAGAAAGTATTACATAATTAACGCAGTGTTTAGGACTTTACTAGGTCCCCTGTCTAGGTCAAGTCCTGGGTGACGTTAAAATTGCTTCTTATTAACCCCGACCAAAAAAGAGGGGTGTTATAAGTTTGACGTGTCTTTCTGTGTCTGGGACATCATAGCTCCCGAACGGATGGAGCGATTATAATTTACTTTTTTTATGTATGAAAGGTGAGTCTGGCGCGAGTGTTCTCAGACATGTTTCATGAAAATCGGTTGTGCCGTTTAAAAGTTATGGGGGTTAGAGAAGGGAATTAAAAAAAAAAATCTGCAAATATACCCGAGTGGGGTATCAAATGAAACCGCATCGCGTGCACATTACAAAATATTATGGTGTTTTACTTTTAAGGAAATTAAGGCATTGGAAACGGGGGTTTTTCTTCAATTTTAAATTTAAGAAAAACTTGCACATATTAATTTATATCATCATCATCATCTCCCTTTCAGGTGGACGTGGACGAGTGCGAGGACATCGCCACAGAGTACAACGTGAACTCCATGCCCACCTTTGTATTCGTCAAGAGCAACAAGAAACTCGAGGAGTTCTCCGGAGCCAATGTTGACAAGCTGAAGAACACCATCATCAAGCTGAAGTAGATTCCATACCGTCTCCCTGACAATGCAAGCTTTAAACCAGATTATAAAGGCATTTTACCCGATAGTTTTCTGATAAGTCAGAAGTAGACTGGTCAAACTGTACCTACTAGACCGGTCAAACCTACTGGATCAGGCTAACTTACCTGCCGGAATGGTTAACTATCTATAAATCAACTGGAACGGTCTAACCATACCTACTGGAACAGACTAAACATGTTTATCTCACCGATTGATTTATATCAATAGACTATTGAGGTTATAACTATAAGTTCTATCTTGTGGTAATTAATACATCACAATTCTTAAACCGACAGCTACTTAATGTCAGTAAATCTATGGCTCTACCAGTGATGCCTAAGTTAATTTGTTAGGCTATAACACAATTTTTTAGTATTGGAATTACCCAAAAGTCTGTTTATGTCCCAATTAGAATAATCCAATTATTTATGGTATATTTGATGAAAAGATACGTATTTAATACTGCTGGTTAGTTCTTTTTGTCACAAATACAGTATTTTAATTATGGTCAGGGAGTTATGCATAATTTTTACAGTATGTTGGCTTGATTGCACCTGCTTCGTAGAGGGTACAAATTCGGCTGTATTTGTGTATTTCGCATTATCTACCTATGTTACAGAGAATTGTTACTTCAATAAAATATTATTGTATACTTTGTGGTTTCATTTGTTTGTGATTTCTAGTGTATTCGTAAAAAATGCTAGTTAAGTAACAAGAGATAGGTTATTCATAAAAATCTATGAGTTGCGGAAAGTAATTAAATGTCTGCTTCAGTGGCGCGATGGGCGAGGTTCCCTTGCGGAGCATGAAGTAGTAGGGTTCAATTCCCGTCGAGGGTCAGTGTTTGTATGTTATCTGCAGGCAACCTATCACTTGGTCCGGGTGTTAATGTGTTACGAAGTTGAGTTTTTTATTAATGTATGTTGCTATATAAAAATTAATTGCTGTTCGTTAGTCTCACTATAACTCGATAACGGCTGAACGGATTTATCTTATCTTAGTCTTGAAACGTTCGTGGAGGTCTAGGGAAGGTTTAAAAGGCGAGAAAAAATCGAATAATTTCTGGGAAAACCTTAAAACCCTAGAACAGCCCTTTTCTATTTCCCATACAAACGTTTTCTAGTCAATTTATACAAAAGTTTAGGTATTATTTAGATTTATAACGGGATATTTACCATGATTGATTGTTTTTCGAGTTTCCCGATTGATTGTCTTTCGAGTTTCCCGATATTTCGGCACAGTTACATGCGCCATGATCACGGTTAAACTGAATAAAAGAGTGAGAAAGAGGGTAGATCGATTTGTCTGCCAATAAAACTGTTACTCCTATCGCTGCAGCTTCAGTTTAACCGTGATCATGGCGCATGTAACTGTGCCGAAATATCGGGAAACTCGAAAGACAATCAATCATGGTAAATATCCCGTTATAAATCTAATTAATATTGATAACCATGATAGTTTCAAAAGTTATAAAAGTTTAGGTCTTATCGATTGAGGCAGTTTGAGTCTGCCGGGTCAGCTAGTATTCTAATAATTATTGCAATTTGCGTGTAGGTGAAAATGTCTGAAACAATTTTCTATTTTTACCAGACTTCATTACAGAGGAGGTTCTCAATACGGCCGGTATTTTTTATGTTCCGATTACTTATGCCAATGCCGTGGTTTCGGTAATTATTTATTTTAATGCAGAATAAATCTCAATAGGTCCCATAATAATTTATTCAGTGAGCTTTTATTTTAATACGTAGGTAGGTCCATCTTATCTATATATCTAATAACTTTAATAAAGTTTAATTCCGACTGCATTACAATGAAAACACATTTCGATTAACGGTACAAGTTACATGAATTAATATTGTGCTCGGTCTAAATACTCGCAATATTCTCGACCGTTAAAAAGGAAGTAGGGCGAATTGATCTTCTTCCCATAGCTCTCAATTTTGTAGTTAAACACTACTACCTACTGTCAGAACACTTAAACTTACCTAATTTGTCAGCACTTTGTATTAATTAATGTTTTATTAAAACCCAAAGAAAGTATGACATAATCAGCGTACTATGTCATTTTGTGTAAAATATAAGATTGTTTAAGTTTCCGGGATCCAAAGGTCCAATTTTCAATGACACCGCGACACAAAAGTCCGCCTAAATTTGAGCGATACATGTACTATAAATCTAAATTTAAGAAAAACCCCCGATACCAATGCCTTAATTGCATCAAACGTAAAACAACATAATATTATGTAATGTGGACGCGATGCGATTTCATTTGATACCCCACACTAGTATATTTGCAGATTTTCAGTTTTCCTTACCCACTCTCACCCCCATAACTTTTAAACGGCATAACCGATTTTCATGAAACATGTCTAAGAACACTCACGCCAGACTCACCTTTCATACAAAAAAAAACTAAATTGAAATCGCTCCATCAGTTCGGGAGCTATGGTGCCACAGACAGACAGACACGTCAAACTTATAACACCCCTCTTTTTTGGTCGGGGGTTAAATAGCAAGTATATGTCTACTAGTCAATGAAAGTAAACCTGTATTATCTTACACAACTTTATTAAACAAAAACTTACATTTTAAGGAACATTAACTTAAGGTATGAAAATATAAACTAATTTGACCACATTATTAATTTACAGTTTGTATTTAAATTTTAAATTACAGTTTCACGTTTTCCATAATATTAAGTAAGTACCTAACTCAAGTTATTTTTTTGAATTATAACTATTTGTTTTACCAACAATGAGGTAATTTCCTTCGCTATAATAAATCTATGCCAAATCTTTAAAAGTCAGAATTAAAAAAAAAGGTCAACCAAATAACGATATAGAGATGCTGTAGAGCGAAGTCCTCGCACATAGCTCTCCATGACAAAAATATTTAATTAAGCACACCAACCAAGATAATAAAGTCTAAAAAGTGAATTTACTAATAAGCATTCTACGCTGCGGCGGCGTGGCCGGTATTTTATGGTTTTACGCAGGAACGACGTCTCCATAGCCATCCTCGGTAAATATACTATCTAGCACTGAAATAATTATACAAATTGGAAGTTAAAGTAGTTAATGAGATTAGCGCGTTCAAACAAACTCTTCAACTTTACAATATTAGTATAGTTTTGACATTTCAGACCTCATGCTACACCAGCGCACGCTAGCCACCGGGGGCTAGTTCAGAATTCAGCCAGTGCTGTGGTTTTGATCGTTTAGATATCAAATGCATACAAAAGTTCAAGATCAAACAATCACAATACCATTTACCTTAAGTATTATGAAATCAGTATTTCAGCAACAATATACTTATTCAAAGTCAAAACATTTATTTCCTTAAAAGCACATGGCATACATGGACAGGTCAACTGAAAGTTAATTTAAATAAAAACTAACAATTATCAAGGAAATAACTTTTCTGGACAGTTCGCTTAAATTTTTTACACTATGTTAATTACTTTTCGTTATCTACATAGATATCTACCAGTTATTACCTACACTTACAGTGGTAAGAGTTAAAAAAAAGGATTTAGTTATATTTAATCTACTATTAGGTTTGACACTGCGCTATGCGAACGTAGGCACATGATCAGATATACTACGTGGCGGGGACCAGAAGGATGACTTTGTACGTGGTTAATAAAAAACCGCGACCGAGCGAAAAAAATACGATTCGCTTTGATACATTAATAATCAAGGCACAGTTATTCAATTTTCATACTCCCTTTTGCCACAGAATTCTTCAGTCATCAGATACAAAAAAAAAATTACATAATTATAATAACTAAACTAGACTTTACAAACGGTGTTTACTATCTAAATATAACACCACGCATATAGTATGTACACAGCGTAATCTGAAACATGAGAAAAGGATTATTGCATTAAATTTGTTTATATAATTATTATGTAACAGATAACTGAAGTAAGTTCTTATATGGAATATTTTTAATGTACACAAATACATGCTATAAAGAAGCTTGTGTGTATGTAGGAATGTTATTAGCGACATATTATGTCATTAGTAAGAAGTCACGTGTTATCATACTAGATCACCTCTCTCCCCCCTCTTAATATTTACACCCCTCAAGGCTCACTTGATTAATGGAAGGATTATGGAGAATCTTAATCATCAGAAATTAGACTAGACCTAGACTTCCTTGGAGATCTGTATGCCACAAGTAAACAATACTATTATATCTTACAATTAATAAACAATAACATACAATCCCAGCACTAATCCCTGCGTTTCTTGTTGTGCGTGTCTCGTCTATCGTGGTCTCTCTTTCTCGACGACTTGTCGGCTCGCTTCGCCTCCGACAAGAACCGATCCAAGCCGAACGGATCCGAGTCGGCTTCGGGCTGGGAGCTTCGAGACTGAAATAGGTGCACTTTATTAGATGCGTAGGTGATGGCAGTTCTAATGCTGGTTTTTTTTTCTACCCTCAATAGAATATGTAAGATACATATTCTTTATTGCACTCAACAATTTAACAAAACAATAAAATATACTCTTAAAGCTATGTATACATTTTTTCTTTTTAGTCTACCAGTTATTATTATTATTTACAGTTAAAATCACAGGAAGTATCCTATAATTCAACCTACAAAAATGAACAGGCTTCTTCGATACAGGCTTAGCCTAGTGAAGAAGTCACCAGATATACAGTCTGCTTTATAAGTTATCTGCAAATAACTGAAGGAAACGTTACGTCTATTAGTTTTATTTTAAAGTGTGTTTAGATTAAAAGTCTTAATGTTTTTTGCTGAAATAAATATTTTTAATTTTATGTGTCATTAAGATTCAGGCATTAATTAATTCAAGACATTAATAATAAATATTTAATAACATTAATATTTATTATTCAGCCCCTAATGTCCCACTACAGGGCCAAGGCCTCCCTACCCTTCTTCCCCTCCCTGAACGCTGAACGCTGTGACAAGCCACGTGCTTAGGAAAGTATCCAGTTCGTCCCGCCATCTCATCCTGGGCCTTCCACGGGGACGACTCATGTGTGGGGACCAATCAAATGTAAACCAACCAACTATATAGGTATATGTAGGTATAATGTAGGTATATGCAGGTATAATGTAGGTATATGCAGGTATAATGTAGGTATATGCAGGTATAATGTAGGTATATGCAGGTATAATGTAGGTATATGCAGGTATAATGTAGGTATATGGATGGGAGGATGTCGGATGGGTTCGTTCACCGGCGCAGGCGACCGCCCTTACTGGTGGTTCCGCGAGGCAGGACGAATCTACTCAATAAAGCACCTTTGATACGCGCTATCCAAACGCTTAACCTAGCAGCAGAGAACTTGGATTTACTGCATTGCTCTCTGAACGAGTTCACAAAAGCAACGTTTTACACTTTGTTTTTTAAATAGGAACAATTTGTTTTAATGGAATTATTACCATTTTTTTAATGTATTATTATTATTTTGTTTTATTAGTTTTTGGTTTGTGACATTTCCTATTTATGATTATTTTTTATTCGTGATAGTTGATTAATATGACAATTTTTAATGATTTTAAATTTATGTAACATTATTTTCTGACATTCTTCCTTACTGCATTGGGTTTTACCTGTAAAAATAGGGTAAGTAGGTAGGGGTGTAACTTACGGGTTCCTCGCGATGCGAGTCTCGTTCGAACTGCACGGGCCCTGAGCGCGTGTTGCCGCTGCTGGTGCCGGCGAACTCCTTGTCGGCCACGAATCTGATACACAAATAACATTATTAATGAGTGGTGCAAAATTACATTAGCTAGAATATTACTATGATAATTGAATTTTTTTTTTTTTTTTTTATTGTTGATAAGCCATTTTTGACCACAATCTCACCTGATGCAAAGTGGCGATGTGGTCTAAGATGGAGCATGAAGGCCTAGAAGATGGCTTCACCGGACCACATTACGAAACACGAAAAAATCGCTTCACGCACTGGCCCAGCCCGGAGGGTGGTGACAAGCCGCGGCCGAAGCCTCCCACCGGAGACTGTTCTTAGCACCACCCGGAGGTCACGTGTAAGGATTCAGAGGGTTACCACTTACGGACGAATTTGTATGATTTTGAATACACAGAATGAGTATTGAGCTGTAAGCCTGATTTTGAAGACAGCAGACACGTAGCAATCTGTAAGGACGCTATAGGCACCTTTTAAAATAACGCCGACGTTACGTTAATGAGAACATCAACTGATAATCAGCGATACACAAAAATTTGCCTCACATTTCGTTGTAGCAGGACTACGCACGGAATTCACAGTAGCAACAAAATCTCTGATAATTTTCAATCAATCATTACATCTCCCATTGCTAACAATTAAATAGGCAATAACTGAATAATCATTGACTTAAATTCATTTTGAGATTATGAATTCCGGCCTAATATGTTGTTTGAAACATCTCACGGTTATCCCCTAGTGTTTATCTAACTCCAAAGACCACAAGTACCTTCTGTTGTTGGCAAGCGAGTCGAGGTCTCCGTAATTGTCTGAGTCCTGGTTTCTCGAAGGTCTGTAGATGTGAGCGCCCACGTTGTCCTGGTTGCGCCACGGCTTGTCGTACACCGTGTACGCTTCGTCGTCAGCATAACCTGAGATAAATACAATCAATAGAATCAAATGGATTTCATAATAAATTTGATAAACATGAGATGACTCATACTACCTACTAGGGTTCCATATACAGTTATTTATTTACACTTTTACATTGACATTACAGTACAAAACTAATACGACAATGGAAAATAATAAGTACATATAAATTAAATTACATAATCTATATAAATAAAAATGATTTGTTGTTCGTTAGTCTCACTAAAACTCAAGAACGGCTGAACGGATTTATCTTATCTTAGTCTTGAAATGTTCGTGGAGGCCTAGGGAACGTTTAAAAGGCGAGAAAAAATCTAATAATTGCCGGGGATTTTTTTTAATAAAAACCCGTGCGAAGCCGGGGCGGCCCGCTAGTTACAAATATATTGTTCAATTCTTATTGCTATTTCCAATTGATTCTGTTCATTTGATCCAAGTACTTATAAGAGACACGGCACTTATAAGATTTTTTTCCGATATCACAAACAAGTCAACATCCTCGCGCGCACTGCAGAAGCTATTGAGAGTGCGGAGAGCCCGTTGAAAAGGAGACATGCTCCGTAACTTAGTTCTGCTTAGTTTATACACATTTTGCAATAAAAAATGGGTCTCCTTATAAATTTATTTATTATGTATTTTTAGTATTTGTTGTTGTAGCTGTAAAATATCAACTCACTATCTATCATAGCAATAGCATAGAATAATAAAGTACTACGTAACAGAAGCTTCACCTAAGCCAAGTAAGTCCGACATGTCTAAGCGAACAGGATTTGCGAACTCGAAAAATTACCAAAACATATCGCTAGATGGAGTAGTATTTCTTGCTACCCCATACTAGGCGCCGCGCCGCTGCTAGTATAAATCGAACGTAATTAATGTAACTTTAATAAATCCGGCAATGATAACAATTGGCGATGCAAAGATTATCAGCACGCCTCTAGCAGCGAAATTTAGAAACTGTCTAAGAACGACACTTTCTTTGTTTACTGATTTGTATTTATTATTTATAATTTGCCCTGACGTGCATTGTAACGAAAACTGTCAAAGTAAATAATGTCATTTTATAAAATAACTAATAAATCCCACAATGGCTGTTGACGGCCATATAGCCAGTCACGAACGCCATCTATTAGAAGAAGAAGAAGAAGAAGATAACAATAGTAAGCCTTATGAGTAACTAGTTCCACAGTTCACTGCCAGAGTGCATGCAAGTTTTGCACAACGCGGCATTTCATTTGGTTACCACCCCATGGTAATAGTAATAGTGTCCCGTTTTATCATTTTGGTATGGAACCCTTAAAAGCTAAAACTTGATCATTTCATGCAATGGTAAGTTGGAAGTAAATCGAATCTCACCGCTATCCATCCCCTTGCTGTTATTGAACAGGCGCTGGTCGAACATTCCCTCTCCGCCTTGGTTGGACTTCGCCGGCATGCCCAGAGCTATCTGCTCGGATATGTCTCGCTCCCGGTTCACTAGCTTGGACCTGGAAGAGAAACACATGATAAATTTAAGAAAATATTAACTCCCGTCCATTAATTAAGGCTTCTTTTTACAGCAGGAACATACGTTGTTCCCACAAAAACACGGGCAATACTGTGGCGTTGAAAGCTAGTATATTATAGCTGAAGAGTTTGTTTATTTGAACATGCTTATATCAGGAAATACTGATTCGAAAAAAAATGTCACTGTTAGATAGCATTTTTAATTCCCGACCAAAAATGAGGGGTGGTGTGTCTGTCTGTCTGGGACATCATAGCTCCCGACGGATGGAGCGATTACAATTTAGTTTTTTTTGTATGAATGGTGAGTTTGGCGCGAGTGTTCTTAGACATGTTTCATGAAAAACGGTTGTGCCGTTGTAAGTTATGGGGGTCCATCTACCTTCTGTTTCTTCATGCTCCATCTTAGACCACATCGTCACTTAAAATCAGGTGAGATTGTGCTTATAAAAGGCTTATTTATCATTAAAAAAAAGTAAATAGGTAATCTTAATACATATATATAAATCTCGTGTCACAATGTTTTTCCTCAATGGACTCCTAAACCACTTAACCGATTATAATAAAATTCGCACACCATGTGCAGTTAGAACCAACTTGAGAGATAGGATGGTTTTTACGGCGAAAAAATTCGAATAATTTCCGGGAAAATTATATACCCGTGCGACGCCGGGGCGGGCCGCTAGTAGTAATATAATAAAATAAAAGTAGTGGGTTAGAGTGGGGAAGGAAAACCGAAAATCTCACCGAAAACCACGGGAAATCCCGCGTATCGCGGGAAATTCACACGGGCGTGAACAGCTATAATACTAAGCTGAGCATATTGTTTATTCGAACGAGCTAATTTCAGGAACGAATGGTCAGATTTTTATATTTGTTTCAGTCCCAGAAAGAGAATTTCCTTCGCTATTTTGCCGCGGGAAAATACGTTGTCCCGCGGAAATATCCCCAATACACGGGACACGCCGTGGTATGAAAAACTACTTCAGACATATAGCACATAAATTATTTACCTCTTGTCCGGAGCTGCCCTTGCAATGTTCCTCTCTCGCTGCCGGTCCTTGTGTCTCTCAACTCTCAGCTTGTCTCTCTCCGCTGCTGTGAGACCACTCTCGTCTATCTCATTTGTCTCTCCTTCTTCCTCCGGAGCGCGGATACCTGTAATGTTAGTGGTGTTAGATGGATGTAGTGATAATGTTTGTAAACCTAAACAAATATTTAGCATGGCCTCTTTAGAGATAACGAATTGCGTCTCTTTCTAACAAACACTAATTTCGATGATGATGAGGAGGCAAACGAATGCGGCCAACAATATATAAACTTATGTGTGATACGAAAGGAAGACGAATCGGTTAATATTAAATCCTTAAGGTATGTATGTATAATAACATCTTTACATAGTATAAAACAAAGTCGTTTCCACTCTCTATCATAGACATAGACATAATTACTTTTTTATGCTTTGATCTAAAAAACTACGCAACGGAATTTAACCCGGGTTTTTATAGATGGAGAGATTTAAGAGGGTGGTTTATTTTATATGTAACTTTAACTGCAGAAAAATACGTTTTTTTCTGCGGGAAAATCCACGCGCCACGGTACAGATTATTTATAAAAGAACGAACCAGCTCTATGGTCCCGGGCGCGCTGGGCCAGCATCCTGAGATGTTCTTCTTTCTTCTCCTTCTCTCTCTGCGCCAATCTCCTCTCCAGCTGCGCTCTCGCTTCCACCGCCTCGCGGGCTTTTCTAATAAACAAATATTAATAATATTACTAATTTTAACTAAGAGTGGTCAATGCATTCAGAGATCAGTGTATAAATTTGAATAGTAAAATTTCGGGAACTTTGGTAGTAGTAACTACTACTAAAGGGGACATTTCACTACCAGAATTGCCGAAAGATTACTAGACTAATAATGAAATGAAATAAAAATGAAAAATGTTTATTCAGGGAACATGGTACAGAGAAATAGAAGCTATGAACGGTAATACACGCAGAAGTTATAAAAACTGTGTCGCGGGTATTAACGCCCTCCTCCATAAGCTAGATGACAATAGTTCCTTAAAACTAAATATGAATAAATATAACAAATTTATCCTAGAGACATTTCATACTTTATATTATGTGTTACAAAAATTATATAATCTCACCTGTCAGCAATATAAAGCGCTTCTGCAAGCTTTGAGAAGTTTTCGTTGATGTGAACCTGTTGCAAGCCTCGACCGTCCGCGGCCAACCGCTTGTCCAGGGGAATTGTATAACCTGGGGGGGAAAATAGCAAATATGTAAGTATATTATTAATTCAAAATCTTATGGTAACTTAAACTTTAAGTTTACATTTCTAACAGGCAATCTAAAATTTCTTCTTAAATTGCATCTCTTAGCTATGGATACAAATTGCATACAAATACATTGAGTAGTTTTAAAGTAACTAGTGAACAGTCAGCGACTTCATTATTTTAAAAGCTTTTTATCTACAGATCTTGTTGTTTGTTAATGTGGATACAATTTTTTTGAAATTACGAACTACCAGCAATTTTGCTAACATTAAGTTAAAACATTTATTAAGTTTCGATTGGATTTCTATAATGATTCGCAATTTCTCATTATTTTGGGGATTTTCTGATACTTTCTACCCTATGATGGAGGGTTGTCGAGCCAGTTTTTTTTTATTTAATTTTATTTTTTATTTATATTAGTACAGACAGCGGATTCGCGACCGCAGTATTGTAGCAGATGTATGCAATGAATAGTATATTAAGGCTTGGTATTCCAGCAGCGGCCACGCTTTTATGATTTTTAAAACCATCTGAGACGAAGAAAATGGTGTTTACAAATTTGGAAAAAAAATTATATATTACTTAAAGATCCCAAAGTTACCCCTTTTTGTAATGTTTTTTCGATATTATGACTGAACTACTGATATTTTTATATTTATTTTTGTACGTAATGAAAGAAAGGCACTAAATATTTCTAAACATATTCGCAGAGTTTGACTCAATAAAATAATTTACTCAATTAATATTTTTAAATACCTAAAAAATGCACGAGCCCGTCGGCTTGGCAGGCTCGATCGGTCACACACTATTTCGTAGACAGCGCTAAATGCCCACTCCTGCAGGAATACCTAGCCTTACGCAACTATGATCGAAGAACGAATGATCGACACCGGCACGAGGAGTGCGTGTGCTGCAGTACCCTTGGCGTTCTTCCAGTGGCTGACGCAGGGCGGCACCTTCCAGTCGCGCTGCTGCTTGACGGAGACGCGGCGCGGCGGCGAGTGCAGCACGGGCGCGGGCGGCGAGGGCGCCGCGCGCGGGATCTTCTTGTTGATCTGGAATCGCGGCGGCTCCATGGGGTCGTTCTGCGCCTCCACCATCCTGAGGAATTGAATACCATGTTGAGCTTCTTATGCGAAAGGGGGTAAGAGTGTATCACAATTTAAGGCATTAGTCATCCATTGATAAAGCCTAAAATTGTGTTAACCTCATATTTTGTAGGATGAGTTACTGCGCTCGCAATCGAGCATTAGAATGTATAGAACGAAAAATAGCTTTTTTAATGTATGAATGTATCAAGGTTTCATTCAAAATTTGAGTCTCTGAATTTTCGTTACTGGTTTATCTCACTATAAATACTGCAGATGAGATTGATTATACTTCTACTTTTGTACTAGCTAACAGATTTACCGCGGTTTTGACGGCGCGAGGTTATGGAAAATATTACAATTTTGTACTATTCTGTTACGTCACAACACTTTAACCGGCTTCATTTACACTTTAATCTTCAAATAGTCAACGACAATATTATGTCCTTTCCCAAGACTATGACTAAATACAAATTTAATTAGCAATATTAAATTACAGACAAACATTGGCACAGTTGTAATTAAATAATGACGTATAATTATAGGTATACAGACCTGATAACTCTTTGCTTGGCTCCAGAATTGAAGGAGCCTCCTTGCTGAGCCGGCGTGTATCTGATGTATTGGGCTGGGGCCTGTAAACGAGGTACTATCAGAGAGGTTGGAATAAGTTCAGGCCTCATTATAATTGAGGCTTTTATGTAAGGTAACGTCAATAAAAATTAATATAATTTTGTTCATAAGATATCCAATCCACTGAATGTACAATATGGGTTGATGAGTGTGCCAGGCACTCTTTCGTCTCTAGGATTACGTTTTGATACTCTCGCCCAAATAAAATGTTTGATATCCAATATCAGGAATGGACAACGTATAAATTTCACATTGTTTATTTATGACTGGATTTCGTCTTTTAAATAGTAACTTTCCACGACGCAACGACGATAATGTTTGTAAAGTCATGAAATTCTGCACTAGGTCTGTTTCTAATCAATAAACATTTTTTCATTTTCATTTTTCATTAAGGGCCTACGGTGATTAATTGTGTCAAGTTGATGTGTGTGGCCAGGTACCATAGCGGCCACGTGAAGTATTCGGGCGCAGACGATGTTGCAGGTTCTTGTAGCGTGCACTGCGAGTAAAATGTATATATACATATATACAAGAATATCGCTTCACGTTTCTTCGCGTAAACAAGTTCCCGATTATTGTAGCGCGCCAGAACTACACGAATCCTCGCCCTCTGATGTAGCCGTACCATTACAAGCAATTCACACAACTATGAACACTTGTTAACCCCCGACCAAAAAAGAGGGGTGTTATAAGTTTGACGTGTCTGTCTGTCTGTGTGTCTGTCTGTGTCATCATAGCTCCCGAACGGATGGAGCGATTTCAATTTAGTTTTTTTTGTATGAAAGGTGAGTTTGGCCCGAGTGTTCTTAGACATGTTTCATAAAAATCGGTTGAGCCGTTTAAAAGTTATGGGGCTGAGAGTGGGGAAGGAAAACAGAAAATCTGCAAATATACTAGTGTGGGGTATCAAATGAAAGCGCATCGCGTCCACATTACATAATATTATGTCGTTTTACATTTAAGGAAATGAAGGCGTTGGAATCGGGGGTTTTTCTTAAATTTTAAATTTAGATTTATCACTATACCATTAAGTTTTCTAATACTAAAATTACAAAATATACTTCAACTTACAGCTTTGGGAGCAGACTTAACAGGCAGTGCTGCAGATATCTTTGCGTTAGTTATCTTCTCCAGAGCCAGTTTGGTTTTCTCCGTAGTGTCCATAATCTCTTCATCATCAGGTTTCTGAAGGGTCGGGTCATCTTCAGCTAGAACCTCGGATGGTAGGAGATCCGATAGTTTGGTGTAGATTATCTGAAAATAATGACATGGATTAGATTTTTTATTATAGATTATAGAAACAGTGTTTTTATGTGTATAAATTTTAGTTAAAATTAATGTTATTTGAAGTTTTTTATTTATTACATATGTTTGGAATAATTGACCCGGAAGCAATGGGGCCTTTTGCTTTTTTTAACTTACCACCTTAGTTGAAATGATAACGGTAAATTACCTTACCCAAAAGTTTAGTTACAACAAACAAGATTATTTTTTTGTCAAATTTATTATTATTTCTTCAATCTGAAACAAAAAAGCTATCACAAAACATTTTAAGTGAATTACCTTATCAGCACTGTGTCCCTGTCTGGCTATAGCAGAATACTTGACACGTCCAGACTCATCTAACTGAACTGCTAGTGCGTTGGACGTGCTCTCTTTACCCCGGGCTCCCATACCAAGGGGATACTGTGCCACATGGATTTCCGGATATGCTCCTCCATCTGAAAAGAATTGATTAATTCAATGATTATAAATACTATATTATTGAAGTCAATCAAACATGTCCTAGAGGAATTTCTGTTAGACTTGCATTGGTTGATCACAAAAATGATAAATGCACTATTTATGATATATATGTAATTATATTCTCATTCTGGTCTTTTAGGAAATCGCTAAAATATTACTTGTTGTAAACTCAATCTAGAATCACTCCATAAACAGTCGTTTTGAGCCGCTTTATTGTAATTTTTATTATTCACTTTATTATTTATTTTATTGATTTTTGTATATTTTTTACTTGATCTCAGTAATTTTTGTAGTTATGTTTAGTTTTTTCTTGTTTGACATGTTTTTTATTATTGATCTCATAGCTTCTGATAAATTTATAACCTTGTTTTAATTTAATTTAATTTGTAAGAGTTCACTGTTGTACCCCATCATTGTAAGGGGACGCAGAATATCAGTGATCGGCAGCTCTGAGCTGCTGGATCAAATGCTGAGCGTCTACCTTTTTTGTTGCCTAATTGTGTTAATTTTACCCATTTCTAGTTTTAAGTTTTTCTATTGGCACAAAATAAATGTTTTTTTTATTATTATTATTATTATCAGTTAAAATAAACACATTATTGTTTTTTATTTTTAAATATTAGAATAAAAAGTTTGTAAATACAAAATATAGCTAGTATTGAAAGCAACAAGCTTACACTCTAACTATGCTGTCTAATTATTGGATCATTGTGGGAATATACATAAACAGTTATTACATACAACATGGAAACAGGTATCACAAAATTATTGTTCTTTGTTAAAGAAAATGTTATGGTAAGATATGAGTACAGAAATTTAAAAAAAAATTGAATAATACGAAAGAAAGAATTTCAGAAAATAATAGAAATACATTTATTCTACTGTTTACACTGTGAGCTTCTACATATAACTACCACAACATTTACCAAATAATGTGCAATGGAAATCAAAATGTAAGTGTGTACTTTCTATGAGTCTGTGGCTCCTCAACGCAGGGCAATCTTAAACTTCCTCATTAGCATTAAAAAACACAGATTTCTTTATCAAACCTGCAAAGTCTGCCTCCACTCGAGGCACCCATCCTTTCCTCTGTCCATAAGGCGGAACACTTGTTTGTGAGAGAACAAGAGCACTGCCGACTTTCTTAGCTTTGAGCTCATCATCTCTGTCCCAGATCTGTTGCGTTGGCGCAGGCAATAGACTGAAAAACATCGAATCTTTTGTACTCTTCATGGTATATAATATTCATAGGTTATTCTTATATTTACATAGCAAAATTTAGGTTTCCTGGATAAGATACCACTATTAAATGAAATATTTATGTTGAAAACACCAGCAGAAGCTCAAAATTGTGAAATATGAATCAAATAAACACGAGAATGTAATCGTTATCAAAAGTGACTATCTACATATATCCCGCAACTTTAAATAAATAATTAATATCAACAATTATAAAGCAGCTAATTTGTTGTTATCCTTAAGGTTTAATGAACATTATTTTGAAACTTTCAACGATAAAAACAATAAAATAATTCCACACAACGCACCTTGTCAACGACGCCATTTTGATAGATAAATAAATAAAATACGTTCAAAAACGTGGACGATTCCCTACGTCCAAAAACGTGTGATTAGAGGTGGGTGAAAATCACTGAGCACAGTAGTGACTTTATGGGGATCATTTAATATGTATGTAAAATAATAATATGAAACTAACAATAAAGTAATACAAATTAATAAATAATATTTAAGAAACAAACAGTTGCCAAATCATTTGTTGTAAACAGCTGCCACTGAAAATTAATTTTCGCATTCAATGATGATGAACTCAAAGCCATAGAGAATAAAAAAGCACTACTCAACGCTGCTGCTGCTGGCTGCTGGTACACAGAACGCAGCTTGGAAAATCTAACCAACAGTTATTAAAGGCTCAACGACACGCAGCAGTTTTGATAAATAGCGACGCGCTAGCGATTAATGATTTCGTGTGTTATAGGGTTATAGCCGGTCGTCACGGTATCTACTTTGGTGATTAACAAATCGCTGGTGATTTATCAAGTCGCTGGCGACTTAGGTATTTTGTTTCATTTCGTTGTAGACGCATCTGTTAATTGTTTTAATTGTGCTCTAAATCAAACTAATATAGTAACTGAATAAGTCCTAAAAGGACGTCCCATAGTGTAGACGCAATTATTATATGTTACTTGATGACCACAACGAACGTTGTTTTTAAAATTTGGAAAAATCGGTAAAGCCGTTTAGTACGGTTACTAACATTGTGACATGGAAATTTTATTTATTAGAAGAAGATATCATTTATTAGCGTCGCATGTTGCTAGCGAACTGCCGTTTGTAAATCATATATCACATATCAGCGATGTTGTTTTGGAGATTTTTATTTTAAGTGATAACTTCTTAAGAGAAGGTTGGTGTCGTAACGCGCGTAACGACACCGATCTGTTTGCTTCCCTTGACTCTTTCACACACAGCTTTTACGGTATTTGAAGTTATCGCTTCGATTTGTTGGTCTCAAACATGCAATTTTTTTTTATTTTGTCGATCTTTGATTAACGTGTCTAACTGGCGTAAAAAACTTGAATGACAGAAGATTGACAGTTCAGTATATAAATGAAGTAACTGCAGACGTCTCCCTTTTATAACCTCAAAAATGCGCGAGAAGTGAACATTCGTTGGTGAACTGATACAAATTATTCTTTTATTTAGTGTTAAAGTGATTCTGTGACCACAATGCCCTCTAAGAAGAGAAAATATAATGCCAGATTCCCGGCGGTATGTCGAAAATTCGCGATAAATGCTTAGAAATACGCAAGATTGCTCGATGTTTTCGTCAAAACTTTTTGTAGATTTCATGTTCTATGTCATTGTTTGTTTGTAGGGGCGCATCAAGAAAATAATGCAAACTGACGAAGATGTTGGGAAAGTGGCCCAGGCTGTCCCGATTATTATCTATATCCTTTTCAATATCGGTTAAATATCTTGTATTCAACGAAAATAAACAATTCAGATTGCCAAAACTGATGTAAACACTTACCTTTGTTTTGTATTGTCAATCTATTTTTATTACTTTGCTGTAGCCTTAACATAGTGTGTGTTTCTAAGCTTATATTTTAAATGATTTTAGGTAGCTTATTAGATTTTTAACTTGCTTTTGTGGATGATAAAAATATTTCCCTAGCAAAACTTTTCTTCAAACTTGGTGTTCAATGGTTACTATATTACTCCAATATTCGAGCTATATATTAATTTATTGTATGCCAAAGTCCATGGATGTACCTATAGTTTTAAATGGTACTGTTAAACTTTTAATAAATGTGAATTCATAGACAGTAACATTATACACTCAGTTATGATAAGGCAAAGTTTTTTGATTAAAATAACTTACGCCTCTTTTTTCTTATCTTATCAAGCTTTTAATTAATATGTTATCATAAAATCCTCTTCATGACTTGTAAGCCTTTCCAGTCCATTTCAATTATGTTATTATCTAAGTTGTACAAAGTGACCAGATTCTATGAAAGAAATTCATTATCATTTTAATGCATTTTTTACATTACAATTTTTTATTTTTATTTTATTTGATGGTTTGGATAAATTGTACTTATATTTAAATAGTACTAATAATAATCCGTAACTTAAACCCATTTAAAGGTTTTGTGTCTTTGGATAAAATTTAACTATCTGCATCCTACCACACTTAGAAAGAAATTGGTAATCTATCATTATAATATAACATTAATTTTTGTGTCTGGGTTCTTTCCTATGTATCAGTGAGTCATCTAACTCCTATTAATACAAGCTCGGGTTACTTTGATTAGACGATATTGTGTGAATAGGCCACATGTCACACACATGGCTATTTACCCATCCATTATTATAAAAAAAATGAAAGGAAACATAATAATTATAAACAACACTATCACTGAAGTTTGTGTGAGTGTGAGTCAGCCACAACATTAATAACATGTAAGTTGTATTTTTTTATTTAGAATTTTATTTAATTATTAGCAGACCCCAGCAAACATTGTTTTGCAAAATGAAAAAAGATGTTCCTCCTTGTCCGACAAGTACCACTAAAGCCATGACGATAGTGAAAATTCAATATGAAGACTAATGGACCCCATTTTGATAAATAAAAATAAAAGTTAACAAACTTTGTTCATTCAATAGGTATTTAAAAGTCATTTTTAGTTTTCTTTCAACTATTTTCGATCAAATTGACCGTTTAAGATCTATATCGATTTAATTTGCGTAATAATCATTCTCACTTAATAGGTATATACTTAGACAGTAAACATTCCCAAAAAAGTTTATTCGCAATAAAGTTAGTCAGATTATATTTTTTCCACCAATTTTATTCCAACTCATTCTATTACTGTGGTGGATTTACCAGCAGGATGAGTAGGCCGAGCCTAGGGCGGCAAATTTGGGGAAATACTTTTTTTTAAATATAGATATCTAAAATTCTATGACGGATTTTTGAAGTCTAGACAGATTTTGACGATGACTTTTCTCTCTCACTTGTCATTTTCCAAGAGTAGTAAACTTATACCGATTAGCTCAAAAATATAACGAAAAATTATTTTAGGTGCAATTTCAACGAAATGTTGCATTGTAAAAATAATGTATAAATGACAATTGTTGTGGCAAGGGCGGCAAAAACTATTTAGCTTATACCTTGAAAATTTGTAAATCCGCCTCTGTTCAGTTAGTTACTGAACATGTTAATTATAAAACTTTTCCCCATATTTCACCATAAACTTAAACTAAACTACTGATCAAATGTGATTAGTAGTTTAGTTTAAGGCTTTTTTAACAACTTGACCAGTGACAAGATCAGGACAGAATGCCGGCTATTGTTATTTTATTCAGATTCAGGAAACACTTTGAACAATCAATTTATAAGCGGATCGCGCTCAAACTGCTCCACGTCTACACCGTGATTATTTATTTATTTATTATACTTTGTGCACAAAAGACAATGTACAGAGGAGGACTTAATGCTAGAAGCATTCTCTACCAGTCATCCTGGGCGTGCAAGAAAATAAATTAGGCACTATAATATAAAACTTATTTAAATATATATATACATATGGAATATCTCAATATATACAGATATACCATAAACAATACATAAATTTGACTCATCATCATCATCATCTTCCTGCCCTTGCCCCACATTACGTGGGGTCGTCACAAATTGTTATTGCTTCTATTTTTCGCTATTATTTGTCATGTCAATACTCGCTCCTTTCTTACACATGGTCATCTTTCACTCGGTCAATCCACAGTTAAGTGTTCCATGTTAAAACGAGATGTAATCAATTTTCTTGAATATTATCTCCTACTAGCTTCACACCCGCTATTTTCCCTCGCCTTCCTCGATAAATAGGCTATTTAACAATGAAATAGTTGTACAAATATTATTCTAAAATTTGACGAAGTAACGTAGTTTACTAGCGAAATGTGGGATTAATGCGTAAAACTTTTATTGATAAACTAGCTGTGCTACTGCGGTGCTACCCGCGTTATAATGGATGAAGTACTCTTAACCAACAACATATTTATTTGAATAAAGATTAATATTATTATGTTGATACAACTTAAACAAATTATTTCGACCAAATTAGGTACCATAAAAACGGTTTTTGTGAGTTAATCTTAAAAGATAGACATATACTATCGCGGACTGTTTTTTAGATCATTAAAAGAGCTATTATTCTTTAATACATATTTTTTGTGTATCTTGAACCGTTTTCACGGCGCACGCAACGGAAGGCTTCAAAGTTGAACAATTTCTCCCGTTTTTTACACATTTACCACTATTCTTTGCTCCTATTGGTCGTAGCGTGATGTTATATAGCCTATAGCCTTCCTCGATAACTGGACTATCCAACACAAAAAGAATTATTCAATTCGAACCTGTAGTTTTGGAGATTAGCGCGTTCAAACAAACAAACAAACAAACTCTTCAGCTTTATATATTAGTATAGATGGGGCACCCTACTTAATATGTTAGAATAATAAAGGAATTTTGAAATCTGTCCTTTTCCTGAGATACCCGCGTTTAACCCTACAAATTAACTTTTCAGCTAACTAATATTATTAGTATAGATTACAATATGCATTAGCATTGATATTGTTATCATCACTGTTTGGCGCGGAGGAGTATTTAAATAGGTTAAAAATATCTCACTATCGTTTATTTAAAAATATATCGAGTACAAAGACCGTTTCAGTGAAAGATCTTTGGCTCTGATGATGTTATCAAGTTCTGACTAAAGCAATGAATTGATATGCTAATATGTACACAATGTATCCCATACATTGAATTGAAAATATGTTTTATACTTTTAGATAAAGCTGCTCTTCATAACCTTTTTACAAAAAAAACATTAGGTTGTTCTTAATTGAGTGCGTCTTTTTAAATATATATTATTTTTACATGAAAGCTATTACCCCCTATTACATACCTACATATAAGTTGGTCCTGTTCAAATGAATATTTTTAATTCCGATAGGGACGTCTGGAAGGTATGCAGCGAGGCCTTTGCCTTTGTAAGAATCGTTCTAGTATAGTTCGAGATTATATTCAATAAGCCATATTTTTGCAGTCTATAAATATTTCTTAAAAATTAATTATCGTTAAAAATACGTAACGCTTCTTAATGCCGTGTTCAGCAATATTTTAAGTAATTTAAGAAGGTTTTTTAGTTTAAGTTGCATCCAAGCAAATCAGGCACGGGTTTAAATACCCCATGGGAAGCTGTTAATAATTCCAATTTGCATGCCAATTTACTGGTAAAGTATGCGAAACCTTAAATCTAACTATTATAAATTGTACCATATTTTTGGCAAAAATACATGTCATTTCGTTAATAACAATATTTCTATACAACAGTTTATATATTACACCCATTGCTAGATAAAAGCCTCCTTTATATATATATAGCTATAAAAGCTGGCGTCCAGCTTTTACGGTTCTGTGCGAGTTTATAGTAGTATTCCATTCATCATCATCAGCCTATACTAGCCCACTGCTGGACGCAAGCCTAGGAGAATGAGCGCCAAAGCGCCCTGTCCTCGGCTTAACGCATCCAGCATCTGCCTGCGGTCTTTCGCAGATCGTCATAATAATAGTTAGTACTTTATTTTCATCATCATCTCACCCTATTAATGATCCCACTGCTGGGACACAGGGACTTCTCTCATGATGAGAGATATAAGGCCTTAATTCACGACGCTGGCCAAGTTCGGGTTGGTGAATGTCACCATGTTCTTCAAACTCTTTAAAGTTTTTTGAACATGTCGTTTTCCTCATGATGTTTGCTTTCCTCAGTTTACTATTATATACCCTTAACTCCCCTACACCGCGCACCCTAGAGCTATTCGTGGAGTCGCTCCTTCGCAAGGCGCTGCAGGTGACCACGTGTCGGAACGCGAAGACCCTTAGCCCGTCGCACGTGAAGCAATGCATACTGGCCGAGAGCCGGTTCGACTTCCTCAAGGATCTGGTAAGGATATTTATCTATCAGTTTGGTTTTAAAAAATCTTTAATATTCTCTTGAAATAGCTTTAACAATCAAAAAGAGAGCGCCGACTCAAAAAGAGGGGTGTTATAAGTTTGATGTGTCTGTGGCATCATAGCTCTGGAACGGATGAAACGATTTGAATTTATTTTTATTAGTAAGAAAAGTGAGTTACGCACGAATTTCTTAGCCATGGTTGATGAGATCGGTTAACCCGTTTAAAAGTCATGTGGGTAAAAGTGGGGGAAACAACCGAAAATCTGCAAATATACTCGAGTGGGGTATCAAAAGAAAGCTCATCACATGCACATTCCAAAATACTTCTAAGGGAACAAATTTTTCGGAATCGGATTTTTTATGTAGTCATCATACGTATTATATTTAATTTCAGGTGAAGAATATACCAGACGTTACAGTAGCGGAAGAAAAAGAATTGATGAGTGCCGAGAGCTCGCCGACCTCGTCAAGGTAAACAGACCTCTATAGTGTGGCCCACAATACAAGGACAAGCTCATTATAGCCCCAAATATATTTCCTATAATTCATTGTTGATACAACTGGCCAAATTTCACAGTAAATTGTATAAATATGCATTTGTAACTACCTAAATTGTCTGGCGTAGCGATTATGAAAGGCCTTGGGATAAGAAATAATAATAATTGTTCTCTTAGTTTTTATATTTAAAGCATAGCATGCTGTTGTCAAATACTTATTGTAAGATTTGTAAGCTAAATATTGCTGAAACCGAAGTAGATTTTCTTCATAGATTTCCAATTATTGCTATTGGGTGCGGCCTGCATAGACCTTTACCTTTCAGGGCTCTGTACCCAATGGGTTAAATGGGGCCCTATTACTGAGAGTTGTCGTCTGTCTGTCACCAGGCTGTATCTTAACAACCGTGATAAATAGAGAGTTGAGAATTTAAGGGGTTGATGTATTTTTGTTGCCGCTGTAGCAAGAAATACTTGAAAAAATTGCAAATATTGCAATGTTGTTTACTTACGTACTTGGATGGGTGACTGGTCTGATTGCACCATTTGCACTTTAGAAGTGCACAGTTTTACTTATTTTTTTGTGTTTTTTAACCCCCGACCAAAAAAGAGGGTGTTATAAGTTTGACGTGTCTGTCTGTGGCACCATAGCTCCCGAACGGATGGAGCGATTTCAATTTAGTTTTTTTTGTATGAAAGGTGAGTCTGGCGCGAGTGTTCTTAGACATGTTTTATGAAAATCGGTTGTGCCGTTTAAAAGTTATGGGGGTGAGAGTGGGTAAGGAAAACCGAAAATATGCAAATATACTAGTGTGGGGTATCAAAAGAAATCGCATCGCGTCCACATTACATAATATTATGTTGTTTTACGTTTAAGGAAATTATGGCATTGGAATCGGGGGTTTTTCTTAAATTTTAAATTTAGATTTATTAATTGCAATTAATCTATAAACTGTACACCCTAGGTGTAGTATGAGTCTTTCTCATACTCATTTATTTTTGCCGTAATATTAATTAGTATCAAAAACATTTTTATACAAATTACTTTTATGTATTAACCAAACAATAACAATAACCAAGATCTGAATGATTCATTCAAATTACGTTATAAGAATCAGAATATGTAATGCATAGAACTGAATTTCAACACCTATTTTATCTTTTGCAGATTTTCCGAAGCGAGCTCACAAAGCAATTGTGACTCAAGAAACCACACAACACCTCCCCAAACGCCAAGAGAAAGGGATCTAAAAAGAGCAGTATCAGCCGAAACAGAAATACCCCTCAAAGCACCCAAGATAGAACCCCCTCTATCAGCGCCAATCAAAACGGAACCTTATTTCCCAACACCAGAAAGCTCAAACTCAGGCGCGATAGACCTAACAAAACGCCCGGCGCGACCAAACTTTTACCTAGAAACTTTACTAACAGACGATTCGCATAAAAGCGTTATAAAAGTCAACCCGACCTACTCAACTCCGCAGCCTTCAACGAGCTTCACGAGTTCCAACCATGTACCCGCATTGCATAAGATTGATATTCCAAAGACTTTCGAGAGGCAAAACTCTGTTCGGACGCCCGTTACACCTCGGACGCCAGTTACCCCTATAATAAACATAGATTTTTCTAAAAACATTTCCGTTCCGGAAATAAAATTGTTAGACGTGACCGCTCAAGTGCCGACAGCACCTAACCCTAAACCTAAAGTTATTAGACACAACTCAAAATCTAAGATAGAAGTTAGAAAAGTAGACGTCAAACCAGTACAGTCTGTTCCGGTTGACATTGACAGTTTGAATTCCGGTAATCTGCAAATCGACGAGGATTACGATACCTGAGTGTTGTTTTTGTTTTTTTATTTTTTATTATTATTTTAAGCGCGATATTTGTTACCTTTTAGTATAGACAACGAGATTTTTTTTTGTTTCAGTTTGTAGGTTAGTTATTTATTGTGTAACATTATTGTCGCGTTGAGTCAAACTGTTTACCAATTAGGTATAGTCTAGCGATTTAGGTACCTATAGTTTAATGGTCGTTGTTTTTTTTCTTTTTGTACGCTGAAATAGATAAGATTATATGTTATTATTATTATGCTTCGATTGCTTGTGCTTGAAATTATTGTCTTTGGTTTCGTTTTTAATGTTGATTTGTGAAGGGAATTGTGAAGCTGCCTTTTTAACGCTCACATGCACAAACTTTTTTTTTACATTTTGAAATCGACTTTATCTGACAGTAATAGTTCTCTGTATAGAGTTGATGACAGATTAGAGTAATAATTGATGAAAGACAACTTTAAAATGTATGTTCACGCATGTGCATGTGAGCATTAATGGTTTTAATTATGTTCTTTATGTAGGTGTATCTAAGTTGTAGGAATGTTTTATTTTATTTTTATAAACTTGATTTCATGTCTCCATGTTACATATTAGTGTCGCTTCTATATGTTCTTACTATTTTATGACTGCAAGTGTAGTGTTATTTTTGTAATACTTACAAAATAGTATGTTAGAGTTTAGATGAAACTGAGGCATAAAAATATAAAAAACGTCTTTATACACGGTGTTCTAAAATTGGTATATAAGGCGGAATGGATGTGAATGACACGTGCCAAGCAGTGGCGGATTTACCAGCAGGCTGAGTAGGCTCGAGCCTAGGGCGGCAGATTCTGGGGGCGGCAAATTCGGAGAACGATTTTTTTTTACCTCATAGAATTCAAAAAGATTTTTTAACGTTTACGTTTAATTATTGTGTAAATAATAGCATACATTACCCCGCCCATACATGATGTTTTAGCTTCGATTAGCTCAAAAATATGCAATTTCAACAAAATTGTTGCATTGTAAAAATAATGTATGATATGACAATTGTTGAGGCAAGGGCGGCAACGCGGCAAAAACTATTCAGCCTAGCCCTTGTAAATTTGTAAATCCGCCACTGGTGCCAAGTGAATATATTAAGTTAAATTAAGTTCTATTACATTTTGATACGAAAGCCCATATATGTCGAAAAATAAAATTTAACTGTTATGAGGCTAAACATTGCCTAGCGATAAAATTAAGCCAAAAAAAAATAAGACGCCCTTTTTCGAAGAAATGCCACCAAAGGCCTCCAAATTGACAGGTTGTAGAACAAAATGTTTTCGCCTAGCGCGTGCCATTCAAGCCCCTTCCGCTTTATAAACAACTTTTTGAAACACCTTGTATATTCAAGAAATTAAATTTTAAATGCAACTTATAGCTAAATAACTATTCAGCTGGAAAGACTATAAATAGTGATGATTATTAATTTGTAGTGATGGCCAATATTGGATCAATAAGAGTTTAAAAAAAAATTTTGTTGGGCAGCCCATTTATCAGGGAATGTTTGTCTCTGAAATTTATACAACACGACAACTCCGTGGTTTAAATGTCTATTGTATGTATATTCGTATATTATTATTTATCTTTGGATTTATTTATAAATAAAAGACTTGCACACGCAGTTCTCTGTCTCGTGTTTGGTGTGTCGCAGCCGTATGATTATGACATTGTACATTCACAAAGTCAAAGTCAAAAGCTTAGTCGTAGCATATGGCAAGCGCGATGCCAATAATAAGAACTGAACTGAAGCACAGGGCGGTGACGCAAAATGGCGTTCAACTGAGTAAATTTTTTTTCACTTTATATTTTTATTGAACTCGACACTGGCAAATTGTCGCTTCAAGCGCAAAGTCCTATTACAAGAAACTGAATTGAAGCACAGGGCTAGGGAAAAAATATCAAGGAAATAACATGTTCTCTTCAATTTATCTACATCTCATCTTATGACTTGGCCATCACCGCCTATCTTAATTAAATACCATCGGTATATGTAGAACTTCTCTAGAAACCTGTTAGAAATTTATTAATAGGTGTAATAATATTCTCAAAAACTCCTTACTGAAAACGAGTCAATCTATTCTACTGTGAGATTTCATGTTGTAAAATAAAGCCAAATTTTAAATTAGGTTTGAGATGTAGGACCGTAGGTATAGGCATAAAGAAATAGATATTCATTTCCATAATAAATCTAAATTTTAAATTTAAAAAAAACCCCCGATTTCAATGCCTTAACTTCCTTAAGTAAAACACCATAATAATGAGTAATGTGCACGCGATGCGCTTTCATTTGATACCCCACTCGAGTATAGAGGTATTTGGAGATTTTTAGTTTTCCTTCCCCACTCTCACCCCCATAACTTTTAAACGGCTTAACCGATTTTCATGAAACATGTCTAAGAACACTCCCGCCAGACTCACCTTTCATACAAAAAAAAACTAAATTAAAATCGATCCATCCGTTCGGGAGCTATGATGTCCCAGACAGACAGACACGTCAAACTTTATCAACACGCCTCTTTATTCGTCGGGGGTTAAAAATAAACTTAATAAAAGCTTAAAACTTCTATGGAAAATTTCATAGAACACGGGTATCGGATGAAAAGCAAACGTAAATTAAAAAAAAAACAATATAAACTTAATGCGCATCAAAACACATTGATTTTAGCCAACCGATTTCAAAAAGGAGGTTTTTATGAAAAAGCTTTCTTGAAGATAACAGTTGGTAGATAGAAAAAAGGTTAGGGTTTTTCAAAACCTCTGACACTCAGGACCTGTTCCACCATCTCCGAGAACTTCGTACCGAATAATCTTCCCTTGTTTAACCACAAAACAATAGTTTTAAATAAACTTGGTGCTTTTAAATTTGTTAGTGGTAGGTTGTTTATGATGGTAATATCTTCCAAACATACCTTAATATTTTAAGTAAGTATATGTAGTAGATGAAAAATGTATTTACTATAAGAACAAAACAAATCTAGCTTTATAAACAACCAATAATCTTTCCGATGGTAAGTCGTACAGTCAACTGTATAGGTCCCAAAATAATATGTACAGTAAATTAAGTCAAAAGTTACTGACAACTGTATTTTGTAGAAGACAAGGTACAAAATAAGGTGTCTTAGGGTGCGTGCTTCTTAATGATTATTTTCTTTTGACATATTAGAACTCAAGTCCAAGTTCAATTCAAGAGTGAATACAAGACAAGAGTGACAAACAAAGATAATATCGTCCATAAAAAACTTTTTAAGTCATTTCAGTATGTGTAAATTTCACACTTTGGTATAATTTCGTTGACTTTTATGGATATTCTAAAAGAACGTTAGTCTGCAAATTATTATCCTGGTTCTTCTTCAACAATTACGAAACCTTAACGTTGGCATTGGCAAACTGTCGCGCACGCATTATGCGCAGAGTCATGAAGAGGAACTGAACTGAACTGAACATCGCGAACGTCAAACTAGAATGTTTCAAATCGTTGATTTTAATTACTTACATTTGCTGTTGACTGTACTAAATATTTGTTTCCGTTCTATTTACATCATCATCATTTCAAATATTTAGTAGTCAACAGCAAATGTAAGTAATTTGCTGTTGACTGTACTTAATATTTGTTTCCGTTCTTTTTACATCATCATCATTTCAACGTCGACAGTTGTACTTAGGCGAGCCATATACGGACTGTTCGAGTATTCATCTAGTGATCATCAAACACGGACACTCATGCACTGAAGAGTCATCAGCTTGAGGCTGCTATTGATAACTACTCGAGTAGTTAGCACTTTGAGAGGCAAAACGAAAGAGGGCGGGCGGAGATGACGCGCTAGAGCTTCCGTCCGCTCGAGCAGTCAGTGTATGCCCACTATGCCCAGCGACTGCTTGACCGCATGACTGCCCGTAGCAGTTGCAAATGCTTCAAGCAGCCCGTAGCAGTTGCAAATGCTTCAAGCAGCCCGTATATGGCGGGCCTTAGTTTAAGTTTTCCATTGCGTTTGTTTTAGGTATTTCTAAATATGTAATACCTAATATATTACTCTAATTTTAGACAAAGCATTTAAATTAGGTAACTCGTGAAATTAAGCTGAATATGGCTTTTTAGTATGTACTATTTAAGAAACAAAGTTATTAAATATTCATATTTTATATTGATTTCCGCGGAACAGAAAAAAGAGATTTGTTTTTCTATTTTTCTTGTTCCGTGTTGAAATCTAATAAGGGCTTATTTCTCAAAGTCCGAGTAAAATAAGATATAGTTATGTCAACAGCTATCTCGCTTCGTCACATGTAACTGAGCGAAATAGCTCTTTATTTTAACCATTGTCTAATTTTACTCCGAGGGGGTGAAGCAGGCCCTAAATATATTTTTTCTAAGCGCTACTTTATCTATTAGACTGGTCAACACAAGCAATATTACTAAGGGTCGGTATGTTATTTGTATAGTATAGATATTATAATACATGTGTATTGTACAATGTTTGTATGGATGATTGTATTTTGCGTTGTAAATTATTTAGAAATAGAATTGGTGATACGTACCTTTAAAATTTGGTGGTTTTATTTAATCTTTGCTTTTGATCGTTTGCTTGTGAATCCTTACACGTGACCTCCGGGTGGTGCTAAGAACAGTCTCTGGTGGTAGGCTTCGGCCGCGGCTTGTCTCCACCCTCCGGGCTGGGCCAGTGCGTGAAACGAATTTTTCGTGTTTCGTAATGTGGCCCGGAGAAGCTATCTACCTTCTAGGTCTTCATGCTCCATCTTAGACCACATCGTCACTTTACATCAAGTGACATTGTAGTCACACTTAAAAAAAAAATATTATTACTTATATTTGAATTATTATCCTATTTCTGAGTCTTCGTCGTCTGTCTGTTAACAGGCTGTATATCAAGAACCGCGACAGACAGAGAGTTGAAATGTTGAGGGATGATTTATTTCTGTTGCCTTTAAAACCAAGTCTAAAAACAATATAATAACAATAAATTAATTAATTAGGTCACCTATCTCCCAGCTTTCGTTGATCCGTCGACTGTTCTACACCTTGTATAACTCTTTTTTAACCCCCGACCAAAAAAGAGGGGTATTGTAAGTTTGACGCGTCTGTCTGTCTGGGACATCATAGCTTCCGAACGGATGAAGCGATTACAATTTTTTTTTTTGTATGAAAGTTGAGTTTGGCGCGGGTGTTTTTTTTTTAAATCGGTTGGGCCGTTTAAAAGTTATGACGGTGAGAGTGGGGAAGGAAAACCGAAAATCTGCAAATGTACTCGAGTGGGGTATCAAATGAAATCGCATCGCGTGCACATTAGGTACTAAATAGTATGGTAATTTACTTTTCAGGAACTAAAGGCATTGGATCGGGGGGTATTCTCAAATTTTACCTTTATATTTATTGTCTTATAAACGACTAGCAGTTCCGCGGGGAATATTAATGTATTTTCCCGTGGTAAAAAGTAGCCTGTCATTTCTTTAAGCTCTATAGAATCTAATTTAGATTTTTGAATGGTCAAACAAGTCCAGCTTAATAAGATATAACCAGATACATAACGAGATAGGTTTGTTGAAACCGTTTATTCGAAACTATGAAAAATGAAAAAATGAAAAATGTTTATTTAACAGAAAATTACAGTACATACATATTAACCAGCGATCTCCTACACTAGGCGAAGCCTGTATCGTGGAGATCAATATTGAAATTATCAGTTCAGATTTTGCGGACTAACCAAACTTAACTTAAAACATTTCACACATACAAAAAAAAAAAAACAATTCTCTTAAATACTAGAAATATATGAGATAAAAATACAAAAAAGAAAAAACCTGAATGAGTTAGAAAAAGCATCAGGAAACAATACGAAGCAAATTCTCAGTTGAGTCATAACAAAGACTTAAAAGCCATTTGTTAATCAGGTGTTTTGCTTTAGCAGTAGTCACATTTTCAATATTACAGTGTCGTAAAACTATATTGTAAATAAAAGCCTTGCCAAATGCTCCAAAACGTTGGGCGAAACGACTTTTACAGGATGGAGCAACAACTTTAAATTTTCGTCTACTATAATTATTTGTACGAGTGTTTTTATCAGAAGGTAATATAAATTTATGAGCAGAGATAGCAGTTCTGGAAATAAAGAGTTGGCGGACGTTCAGCACTTCTGCCTCTTGGTACAGCTCTGTGGTGGGGAACCTGAAAGGTTTGCGCAACATAACCTTAAGAACAGAGCGTTGGGCTCTCTCAACCAGCAACATATATGTTTTAGCAGCAGTACCCCAACAGGTTATGCAGTAAAGCAGAAGTGATTGACACAATACAAAATAAACCGATTTCATTAAAGCCAGGTCTGCGACATCTCTTAAGTTTCGCATTATGTGGGCTACTTTTCTAGTTCTTGACGATAAATCTTCGAGATGAAATTTAAAGGTAAGTTTTTCGTCAATTAATATACCTAAATATTTAACTGTTCCAGATCTTCTTAATGTTTCGCAAGCACATTTGTCTTGTTTACAGTCAGGGCTATGTATCCTAATGATAGTGTTTGTAGGAGGTGAGGTTGCAGCTGTTTTATGAAAACAAACAATCGAGGACTTTTTGGCATTCAATGTCAGGATATTAAGCAAGAGCCATTTATTTATTTGAGACATCCCCCTTTCAGCTACAGAGACTACACTGTGCCAGTTAGGACCATCAAATAAGACTGCAGTGTCGTCTGCGTAGCAAATAGTTTCGGCATTTTCTATTTTTAACTTATGAATGTCGTTTATATAAATATTGAAAAGGGTTGGTCCCAAGATGCTACCCTGTGGTACACCGTATTCTATTATTTGCATAGAACTCACAATGTCTAAGATCTTAACACACTGTGTACGACTAGTGAGATAGCTTTGGAACCATTGCAGAGAAAGCCCTCTGATGCCTACACTCTCAAGCTTACTTAGGAGAATCGGAATGGAGACGGAGTCAAAAGCTTTAGCTAGATCAAGAAAGATTCCTATGCAATGTCTACCAGAATCTAATAAATTTGCAACCGTGGACGTTAACAAAGACACCGCATCTTCTGTACATCTACCCTTACGGAAACCAAATTGTTTATTCGATAATATATTTCTAGACTCGAGGAAAGCAGTAAGCCGCTTGTTTACAATTTTTTCTAGTAGCTTTGAAAAAACCCCAAGTAGGGAAATGGGCCTATAGTTACTTATTTCACTTTTGCTGCCGCCTTTATGGATTGGACAAACTGATGCAGTTTTCCATTGCTGCGGGAAAATGGACTGAGCTAGACTAAGATTGAATACAAAAGCTAGTGGCTTACTTATATTCCTACTTATACGTTTGATTAAGTCATTACTTAGTCTATCGAGTCCTGGAGCCCTACCGTTCTGTAAGTTTTTTATAAGATTTTCAACTTCTGTTGGCTCTGTAGGATATAAAAAGAAAGAATCAACTGGCGAATCAGACATGGGTACCAAATTTGCTAATTCCGCTTCATTTTGATCAATAGTAGACAGAATTTTACTAGCGAGTTGTTTGCCAACTGATGAAAAATGAGCATTACATATATCGGCTGAGCTTTGTTTGTCTGATGAACCGGGAAGAAAAAGAAGGTCAGTGGGGTCTTTGTGTGAGGTTTTAAAGGAACAGATATTTTTTATAGCGTGCCAGAGTTTTTTTGGATTTTTAATATTATCTCTTAAATTATTTGATTCATGTGCTATTTTCAGCTTACGAAGTAAGGTATTAAAGAAGTTTCGATATCTGACGTATGTTAAGCGAAGGATATCATTTTCAGGGTCATTCCGGGATTTATAGTGGAGTCGATCCCTATGCCGCATGCATCGTATCAGCCCGGGAGTTATCCAGGGTTTCAAATTGTGTTTCGATCGACTTACTCTAATACTTATGGTGTGTTTCTCAACGGTTTGCAGTATAATCTTGCAGAAAGTTTCAGCTGCCTGATCAACTGAATTTTGGCAATAAACTGAACTCCAATCCGTCGTCTGAAGTTCCCTATTTATAGCTTCAAAGTCGCATTTTAATTTAACCCTATTTGTTTTAGGTCGTGTATATTTACTAACATTGAAGCCAGTAAGTACTATTGAATGATCAGTTATATCTGCATCAATTACAACACCAATAGTTTTACTAAAATTAACTTTACTAATATATATATGGTCTAAGCACGCTAATTCTCTTGTTGGTAGAGTTATAGACGGTAGGAATCCATATTCAGCCATAAAGCAATGATATTCCAGACTAGTTGGCAAAGAGGTGTCCAAAGTGTTAATATTTATATCACCAGCTACTAAAGTAGGTAAATTATGAGTACTTTGAGAGCAGCAGTTACCTAATGAGTCCAGAAAATTAACGATATTTTTATTAGATGGTGAGCGATACATGCCAAAAATACATACAACATCAGGTATTTTTATCAGGAGGCAGTCGGCATCAACGATTTCAGGCTCAGTCACAGATGCATTCCATTTATCCCTGACATACGTCACGACTCCTAACTACACGACTATGAAGGTACATAACTGTTTAGTATATAATCTAAATTCATAATTTAAAATTAACCAAAGATTAAGATTCCCTTAAAGCCTTAGTTAATACCTTAAAAGATAAAAATCATATTATTTTGTAATGTGCATGTGAAACTTTTTCATTTGAGAGCTCACTCGAGTATAATTGTAGATATTCGGTTTCCCTTCTCCGTTTTCAACCCCCATAACTTTTAAACGGTTCAAGCGATTTGTATCAAACATGTCTTATAACACTCGTGCAAGTCACCTTTCATTGAAACAAAATTAAATTAAAATCGCTTCATTCGTTAGGGAGCTATGGTGCCACAGACAGACAGACACGTCAAACTTATCCCCTCTCAGTTGTTTAAAAATATTTATTACTATGTTATAAACGCGGAATGCGTTATGGCCAATCTTAAAGCATAGATATGCATTAATGCAGATCTAAATAGATGACATGCATGTTCTTAAGTTCAAGGTTTATTTAAAGGCAGGTGCTTAATAAATAGATCGACGATATTATTATTAGCTTCGTTAAAATCAGTAAGTCGTCTTTAGATATCCTGAAAATTTAAAGTTTTCGTGAATGGCACGCATACTTTAATGAAATAAATACGGTTTAAGCTACCAAAGTTTGAATATAAATCTATCTTTTTTTTGGTATTCGAAAGATCATCATCATCATGAGTATCTAATTGGTGAGCTTCTATAAGTCAGATCATTAATAGGACGTCCACAGCCGGACATGGGCTAGATTCACAGATTTCTATCTATTTATTTATTTAAAATTCAATTGTTGTATTGTTTACAATTATAAATAATAAATATATATTTCCGGACAATCCACACAACAGCTAGTCCTGCTATACCTACTGTCTGTCTGACAGCTAGTATGATATACCTACTTAATATAATATATATCTACTAGCTGTGCCCTGCGGTGCTACCCGCGTTATAATGGATGAAGTACTCTTAACCAACAACATATTTATTTGAATAAAGATTAATATTATTATGTTGATACAACTTAAACAAATAATTCGACCAAATTAGGTACCATAAAAACGGTTTTTGTGAGTTAATCTTAAAAGATAGACATATACTATCGCGGACTGTTTTTTAGATCATTAAAAGAGCTATTATTCTTTAATACATATTTTTTGTGTATCTTGAACCGTTTTCACGGCGCACGCAACGGAAGGCTTCAAAGATGAAATATTTTCTCCCGTTTTTTACACATTTACCACTATATCTTTGCTCCTATTGGTCGTAGCGTGATGTTATATAGCCTATAGCCTTCCTCGATAACTGGACTATCCAACACAAAAATAATTATTCAATTCGAACCAGTAGTTTCGGAGATTAGCGCGTTCAAACAAACAAACTCTTCAGCTTTATAATATTAGTATAGATTATCATTAGACAAACATAAATAGATGTTTTTTATTTAACATAATATGTAACATCCATACCGAGTAAAGTGCTTGCAGAACATACAAACACTTGACACCAAGACGGGAATCGAGCCCGCTAACCCTTGCACCGCAAGCGGACCTCCGCTCACACCGCGCCACTGACTGTATTATTATTATTAGTGAAACTCACAATAACTTTGAAAGTGAAATTAAAAACGGTTACATTATACAAAAATATTTCATTTTATTGTCGTTAATGTTATCAACAAATACTTATCTCTATAAACAGTAGAATGATTATTTAATCAAAATATATTCTGACCAAAGAATTTGTAATTTAGAAATAATCCAATAAGAAATGCTGGCAACTTTTGAGTTAGATCATGGCAAGAATAAATTTACGTTAATGCATTTAATTTTGTTGAATTATAAATCATATCAGCAAAAGGGGCTTTGGAAAATAATCGGGAAATTAGGATTTAAATAATCTCAAGGAAATGAGATTCGAAATTTACAAACAAAGACGAATAGCTAAAATATCCCTAAAATATACTTCAATGCTTAAAATAAATGGAGTAACGAAATACAGCTTATTTTAGCTAACAAACAGTCTGTTTTACTTAAAGCTACTAAATGTTCAATTAAAAATATCATAGTACATATTTTTAATTTGTATCATTTACAAAAATATTAACAGGCATGTTCCTCGTTCAACATTCAATGTTGTATAACTTATATCATAACAAGTTTGGGAGAGTGATATAAATAAGGATATTGAATTAATACTGTTTACATTATAAAAATAAATGGTAATGATGGCATTATTTATTTACAAGTTGTGGCATGATTTTAGAATTAAAAACATATTAAACCCGCTTCAATTGATATACCTACTAAACATTTGATAAGTGCTAAAATATAATACAACCAAAATACTAACTAAAATAAATTAACCCTATTCTAATATTAAATTAGCAGAAATATTATGCATAATTATTAGATACAAAAATTACAAAAATGTATCATTATAAAACTTATATGTTACTAATAAATTGTGCCATAATTAATATATAATTTATTTTATCAGCACCTAAGTTAAAAATATTATTCTAATATGGTAAGGCACATTGTAAGGTATTTCATATTCGTAAACATTTTTTGTATAGTTATTGTTTCCAATAATTGTAGGTGTTTTATTTTAAAAAAATAATAATGCAACAATCCAAGGAAGACGAACACCTTATATATAAGACCATACCACCAAATAATTATATAAGTCCAAAACAACTGGAATGTTCAAAATTTTGCACTTAAAGAAATTTATCTATATGCATCTAATACACATTTTGTTACAGTATTGGTAGTTCTGTACAAATATAGCCTCTCAAAGGAAGACATTATTATGAAGCCCTAAATATTATATAAATCAAACTTAACCTCCTTTTCCCATTTAAATTACTAGTTAATAAGTCTTCTTCGTAATTATGTAAATATGTATCATATTTCAGACCTATATTAAAGCAAAGTATAATTCGTTGCTAGGTCTTTTGTTATAAATAGTCCAGAATATTGTACTCTAAGTGTAATTTTTACATGACATTTAAACCTTAACTCAGCTGAATTCATTCCCTTCATACAAACTCTCACAAACTTCTAGTAGTCTCAGAACTGGGCTAATATTATATGGGAACAGTGATTTGGAAACTAATCGACTAATCTGCAATCTTAGTCGTATTAGTACCCTCATAGTGTCATCCAGACCTTGATTACTGCCAGAATCAGTCTGCTGGCATGTATCAAGGAACTTGGGCCAGTTTCTTCTCACATACTTTAAGAATCGCAGAAGGTACAGTAAGAAACATGTCTCATTGCTCACAAGATAGTCAAGTAAAACATCACTATCATGGGAGACCACCCTCAGAAACTCTATAAATGATGATATAGGGTTTAACATTGGAATTAAATCTGGATATACGGAATTTCTGTAGACTATACCTACAGTTATATCAAGGGTACATACCATCGACTCAATTAAATAGTCATCTTGCTCACTAAAGAGGTGTATGAGCATTTTTGTAAAAGGTGTTTCGGGATGAAATTCTAGGTTATTTCTTATGAAAACATCAAGCTTTTTCAGGACATCCCTTATTGATCTCTCCACAATCTGCATGTCCTGTATTGCATTGTAATCTGATGAGTCAATAGAGCTATCTGATGAATCGCATCTCATTTCTTTCACTGTCACTGCAACAGACTTGAGCACTAATAAAGACATTCTTTGTAACATTGTCTTGTCTACTTCACTTCTTTGTGTAGATTCAATATCATCATCCCCATAGTTCTGGTCCACTAATTGTATTGTGGATGTGATGGGAGCAACATCAGGACCTAATGAGTAGTCTCTCATTACTTGACAGTCATGAGCAAGGAAGCTAAAGCCACTTCTACTACTTTGTACTCTCACATCACTGAGAAGCCTGAAGTCTTTCACATATCGGACTATAGAGTGAGCTAAACAGCATATCTCTTCAGGTAAAATATCCTGTAAAGCTAATGTCGAACCATAACAGAGCACCTCATTGAAAAGGCTTAGTAAATGAGTATATATTAGACTGGGAAGAGCAGTGTTCCTTAGTAAATCAACAAAACTCTGCAAGTCAGCGTAAAATGGTTTTGTGTCTATGACAGATAGATTTGCTTTTACACTTATAATGTTCTCCCATAAAGAGAAAAAGGTGAGTATACAGTTTTCGGAATTAGGCAGATTCAGGTACCGTAGCAACAGAAGTTTCATATTTTTCACTAAAACAGGCCAGTGGTGTTCAAGTGTCTTTATTGTCAGACATTTTATGTGTGAAGTGTCAAATGATTCTGAATCTGTGAGAACAACTGTTATGCAACCATGCTCATTGACTCTTTCTATTCTTGCAAGTGTTGGTGGTTCAGGTGATGCCGGCTCCTCCATTCTAGGTTCATCCGGTCTGAAGACAGGTTGTTGGAGCTTGAGTGTTGGGTTGCTTTCCTCTGATGAGGTAGACGCAGAGCTTTGTGTTTGTAGATTCGAAAAAGCACTATTTAAGGCATTGTTCGAACTAGAAGCTTCCGAGTTAGTTGTTGTTCCATAGCCAACTGAACTCCTGAATGGGTTGTCTTCTTGTACTGTAACTGTTGGGAAGTTGCTGTCTTCTAAGGGGTGTTGTTCTACATCCTTCCATTCAACTATTCTCTTTATAATATCTAGACTAAAGTTAATCTTCTGCACAGTTATCCTATTTATTCGATCAAAGAGATAGATGTTCTCTGCAATTTGTTGTAGCCAGTTTTCATCAACTGTATCTTTTGAAACTATAAGAAAACTAGCAAGTACTCTGCTAGCAACAAATGTTACAAATTTACTCTTATGATCAGCTAATTCTATAACTTCTGTAAGCCAGTCATGCCTGTTTCGAACTAGTAAGTCACATGCCTGCATGAGTCTTGAGCAAATTGTTCCAGAGTTATTTTGCTTCAGGTACATATCGAACATTAACTGCATAGTGGAGAGGTATGTAAGAGAACATGTTAACGGCCAGGTCACAATATTTAGCTGCCTATCAAACAGTGCATTCACTACAGTTTCATCAAACCTACATAAACATTGTCCAACAAGGGCATCTTGAAGGATCCGAAGCTCAGCAAGCAGTTTGTCATTATCGGAGGACCATTGAGGGGTAGCATTTGAGGAGGATGGTATGATTTCAATTGCTGAATCGGTAGGTAGTTGGAGTATACGTGAGCAGTCGACTGCATCCTCACTAACAGTACCACTGTCCGGAGACTCACCATTTCTGGTAGGGAATTCCTCTGTTGTTTCTACTGGGGTTTCCGAACCGAAAATGTCGGTCAGGGTGTCCTCCGTAGACCTGTCACTACTGTCCTCAATATCGGGTGCATCGATTCTCTGTTTCTTCTTGACTGGCTGGTCTGAGGCCATGGCATTTGACACAGGCTCACAAAGTTGCCCTCTTAGAACCATTCGCGTATTTTCTTTCCCAAATGGTTTATCCACTTCGATTTATTACGAGTTGTAAACTTGGTTTGACGTTGGTTGTTTCATGTTTCTGGAAACAAAAAAGCGAGCTTGAATCCATGACCTTTCGGATCAGCTACTCAATTACGCGCGCGACAAAGCCTTTGAGATTTTAGCTTATATAGACCTTTAATAACAATTATGGTATATAGTTAAGCTGGTATTCTGTATAGGTTATCGATTAGAGCAAGATTTTCACAATAATATATGAAATCTAAGTAAATTTCTATGAACTTTCCAAAATATTTTGATGTCACACATACCATTGATGAAAAGAGGTTGCTTGACGGATAATCTGTGATATAAAGATCCATAAGTCATTTGTAACCATACACTGCAATCCAACGGAACACATTAACACCCAGTTTTATGTGATAATTCTTCAGAATAATTCACAAATTCGTCAATTACAACTTGTTGCGAGGAACTTCGACTCCATTACGTACAAATGACGCTCAATCAATTACCATACTTTAAACGTAGGAATTTTTGATAAATCTTTCATAATCTTTACCCAAAACTAAATAAAAATTAATATCCTACGTATTGATTATTTATCTTACTAATTTCATAAAACATTTTTCTTAGTATTTTGAATAAACATTGTAAAGATATTGAATTGGTGCAAAAGTTATTCAACCATCATTATTATCATCACTGTTATTTCCGGCACAGTCATTGCCAGTTTGACGACTTCTGTATTTAGCAAACGGTAGCTGTGTGGCTCGTTGTGGCATGAGTTTTGCTCTTTTGCTCCTTTTTGGATTTAGCTAATAGTGTTTTACTTAGCGGTCAATTTTCAGTAATAAAAAATATCAGACAGTAAAATGCAGTACATTTCGAATTTCAATCAACTACATACATTCGGCGGGACTTTATGTTCCGGTATTTTTTTTTCTGTAAAAACCGGTGTTATATATAATCTATATTTTTGTTGCTAGCAACACGGGCAGTGTCTCCCGTAAAAATGTCTGCTGTCGATTGAAACCAAGAAATATTTTACCAAAATGATACAGTAGTCTTAGTCCAAATCAGATAAACTGTGCTGATTTTCTAGGTAAATACAGTATTTATAGTATTGGTGTGATAATACAGTGCAAGCGGTGACTCTTACTAGTGTTTTTGCATAACAATCGATAGAAAAAATATAGGTTAAGATCTCAGTGCTATTGTGTTCTGTTCCGAGCGATTTATAAATATGATGGAAATAAAAAAGTAACAACCGGATCGTATATTCGCCGCGCGCAAGTATATCTTATTGTTTATTTATAGGCCTGATGCGGAAATCGCTGATATGTCATGGTGGTTCACATAATCTTTTTGTTATGTGTAAAATCTATCTAAACGATCGGTTAGGGAGAATTCGAAAGTGTTCTGGTGTTGAATGACACCGGGAACCTTGTAGATAGCTAATAGAAAGCTTTAGCTTAGGAGATATCGTTCGACAATGCTTTAACTAGGGTTGGTTTCCCAGCCCTTATTAAACATGAGTAAGAAATTTACTACGCCTAAGTTCCACCCAAAGTATTATTTGAAACTCGGAAACTAAACCTTTTGAAAGGCGATAAAAACCTAAATTTTATCAGCAGCATTTTGTGAGTGGTAGTAATTACTGTAATTACTACCACTCACAAAATAGTTAAGCCATTCATAAACTCATTATCAAAACCATATCTGCAGTGCAATGACTTCATGAGTAACAAAATTTTACATGTAAAACATAAACATTGCAAATATAAATATTACCTACCTTACAAATATTGCACAATTAGATTCATATTATATTATTTTAAACTGTGTTTTACTAATCAAAATAAGTGGTTATTACATATTTTGCCATCAATTTTACAACCTAATCCAAAATATTGATCACAAAGTAATTACATACTAAATTACTCATAACATTTACTCTAAGAAAAGGTCTTATGACTGTTGTTCAACAAAAACAACTAAAGTCTTATCATACAATATTTTTGTTTCTTTAAAAATACAACGCCTACACACTAATAGTTTTGGAAGCATTGGAATGCCACATATCATCCTACTTCTCTTTACCTGGACTGAGGCCAACTAGGTGTAGCTGTATCCAACAAAATATATATTTATTTTAATCAAATTGTCTCTCTAAACTTAATATGTTTTAAGAATATTATTTATGTCAAAAGAAGGTGTACTATCAATATATCTAGTAAACCTGGTATAAATTTGGACATCTCAATATTACAGATATTTTTGTGTAAAAAATGAAGGTAGTTCTATAATAGAAAACATTTATTTACTTTAAAAGTATTCTTACATAACACAATATATTCAATTAACTACCTAATGAACTGTTTCACCAATTCCGAGAAAATAAGACAATGGTTAAAATATAGAGCTATTTACAAACCATTGTTTATATTTTTAAGATATATCAAGCTAAGTGAATATAAATATAAATAAATATTTCCGGACCATCTACACAATAACATCTAGTTTCATATAACATGAAAAGCAGATAAAAAGATTTCCAAAATCATGGAAATTATAAGGGATGAATTACGAAAGTGTTATCATCAGGTAACATTCTTAAAATTACATTTAATTAATAATTTGTTCAATGGCATACATTCTAATAAAGCAGGTTTGATAGATTTTACTTTGCATAATGTTCTGTAGACGCATTCTGTAAACTCATTTCGATACTAACCTGAATCCGCGGTGAGTTTAAAGTTTTGTATTCTGTAAAACTCGATAGCGCCTGTAGCGCCTCAGTGACAAGCGTTCAAAGTGAGCTCGGTCACTTGAGTAATTTCGAGTTCGGATTCGATTTTTTACAGAATGCGTCTGCTGTTTATAAAGTTCCCAGTTAATTTAAACATTATAAGGAAGTTTGAGAGGAAATCCTACACAATTTTATGCAATACCTATGATGATTAAAATATTCTAAATTGATATTTGCAATATGAGGAAACAATACTGTATGTTCTATATTACTAACATGATGAACATACTCGGTTTAGTATGCTAATAACAGCTATTTTGCTACCTTTTTTAAAAATAATTGAAAATAAATAATAAACAAATTATAATTAGCTGGACTACTGTTGTTAGTACATTATTTACTTATTGAAGTTTAATTATCACAAATTGTAATTATGTATTACTAGCTGTGCCCCACGGTGTTACCCGCGTTATAATGGATTTTCCCGCGGAATGACGTTTTCCCGCGGTAAAAAGTAGCCTATGTTATTTTTCAGGCTCTAGAGATTCTGTGTACCAAATTTCATTTAAATCGGTTCAGTAGTTTTTACGTGAAAGAGTAACAAACATCCATACTTACAAACATTCGCCTTTATAATAGTAGTAGGATTAAATTAGCCCCCAACAGCACACTCTTCTATAAAACATATTTAGTGCTAGATATCTTTGTAACAAAAGTTGTTTTATTTCAGACATTGAACTATGAAGACAATACTGCAAGCCTTGTAGATTTTGTACAAACTGTAGCTGGAAGTGATGTGTAGTGTTTTTATATGAATCTCGTTGTTATGTGTGTTTGAATCTCATGAAGTAACAATGTCGGATGAGGAGGAACCATCTGGTGATGTTGGGGTGCCCAGCAACAATGTACCTGGTGAGTTGGCTTCAAACTGCTAGAATAATATATAACTGTCCCCTCGAATAAATTCTATCCATAAGAATTTGTTCAAGTGGAAAGGTTTTCGTATGAAGATGGCGGATTGAAAAGGAAGCTTGAAAGGCATGGACACTATAGTAAAGGCTGCTGGCTTACATTAAGGGAGGCCTATATCCAGCAGCAAACATTGTTTTTTTTTATTATTCTATTTTATTTAGAGACTTTGAGTTTACAGAACTATAATAGTCCCATAGGAATATCTTAAGTACTGTTACATCAATGACTATATACAAGCAGCTTGTGTGCAGACTTAAACAGAGTGAATGCTGCAACGGAAGTCTAACCAGGACACCCTGTATTGAGCCCACATCCAAGGCATTTAATTTACATTCCTTTAGCAACTCTTGTCTTAAGGATGCGCTTCGGGAACAAGCAGACGATAAACAGCTGAATTGTTGATGATAATGATTATTAAACACTGATAATTAATAATTCACGCCTAGCCACAAGGTTTGAAATCATTATGTTGCCATTGAGATATGTAAAACGGGTAAAATAGTGTCTGTTTATTAGGCCAATAGCTCTTAGCATGTTATGGCCTTCTTTGGGTGTAATCTTTCTTTTTAGGTTAATCAGTTTGGTGTTTTATATAATATCCCATATTTTGCTGCATTATATTCACCATACTATCAAGTAACTGACGACACTGGCAGAATCGTAGCAACCAGCCAATGGTGCAAGCCATAAAACCAAGAAGAAGAAGATGAAGAAGGCCTACGAATTTGATACACTAGCTTTTATAGAACAATAGGCATGATGGCTACATAAAAAAAATAGGTATTCTGTTTAGTCCGTCTGTTAGCCTGTCCAAAAATACTGGACACCTATTTTTTGCTTTATCAATTTAATAAGAAAGTGCCAAGATATTGAGCATCCAAGTTCTGGGGCTTGAGATATATGTATACACTTAGTACATTTTGCATTACGTCACGCAAAACTTCAATGCACTCTGTGGTCATGATTTTTCGTTTGCAAAAAAAATTAAAAATAATATATTTATTATTTTTTAGTCATCCACCCGTTATAAAGCTATGCGTTGTTGTCAAAAAAGATATGAATTTTCTACGGATTTCCAAATAGGTAGTCCATTAAGAATAGATATAGTTGACTTGGTCAACGTTGTTGCATGGTGGATGTAATTAGCTCCCAAACCTAGATAATTGACCTGAAATGATGATGATGATTATAAAGCAAAGTTTCATGTACCATAGGTGCTTCATGTACATCTTGATAATATGAGAAACCTCTAAGCCCCAAAGCTGATATCAAAACTACTTAAACCCCTTTTGAATTAAATTGCGCGAAACCATAATGACGTCGCTAATTTATTGATTATGCAAGACAGGATAAAGAGCATCGAACATCATTGGCATACCTACTCGACCGCCATTTTGAAAAAAATGTGATTCAGTGGCCAGTGATGGAACTCATGTCAATCGACAGAGTAAATGATTACAAACAAAAAGTGTTCTATAATCAAATCTCCTAAGTAATACGGTTTCTGAGATATTTGGGTCTAAAAACTATAGAAAAAACCTGTCCCCTGAGCTATGTTCTACTTTACTTTATTTTTCTTTTTTCTGACCCTGGTCTGATATGCCAGGCTCCATACAAAAATGTTCGAACCCTTTTATTTAAATCAATATTGTATCAACCGGCATGTTGCATGTTCTGGAAACTTGGAAGAGTTTGATGGACATGTGACATTGACTTACTCGCAATTTGCCAGCTTGGTGAATTAAGGTCTAATCTCTCTCGTAAAGAGTGAAGTCCCTGTGTCTCAGCAGTGGGAACATTGGTAAAAAGGGGTGCTTATTTTATTTAATCTCGCACACATTTGTAATCTGAATGCTAACCTGTTAACCAACAAACACAAAAACCTCTATTCCCCGTACGTAAAATAAAATACTTATTGTTCCGGCGATTCATATCGCACGGACGTAACCAAAAACCATATCCACAATACGCAGGAAACCGAAATTAAAAAGGATTGCGTTACGTGTTAGTAGGATACCTACCGGCGCGGCCGCTTTAGGAACTCTTGCGTCATTCAGGTCGTGTGTAGGGAACCCTTTGGTTTTTGATAATACTCGTTTAAAAAATAACAACAAAAACATACGTATAATAGTTTTTGTATAATAGTTTTTTGTACCTTCTAGATCTTTGTAATCGACATTTACTGTAAGGAAGATTGTGGTCAAACATAGATCTAAAAAAATGATTTAAGCTTAACACGCCATGGCGTTGCCCGTGTTTTATGGATATTCCCGCGGTAAGAATCCTATAGCCTTCCTCTATAAATAGGCTATCTAACAGTGAAATAATTATTCAAATTGGACCAGTAGCTCCTAAGATTAGGACCTTCAAACAAACAAACTCTTAGATTATAAAATAGGTTGGTACTGGTCCAAGCATATCTGCTTGTTAAAAATACTGGATTGACCGGAAATATATATATTTTTTCTCGTTGAGACTTATATTTAGAATATTAAGATAAAAAAGGTACTTATGTAGAAAAAAATATTTTCTATGGACATCCATTGTGTGACAAAACCCTCTTTTAAAATTATACTTAGAATAAATACTAGACTTATTCTTGATATCTCAGCCAGAAAATAATTATTGAATAACTTCTTGAATAAGTATCTATTCCTGAAAAACAGCATTCAAATCCGTTGAGTTGTTTGTAAGTTCAAAGCGAGTTTGTTGCGGAAGCCACTTTGTAACAATGATTTTAGCTATATAAAGACATGATATTGCAACTGTAAAATCTTTTCTATTGATAGATTACCCACGCAAAAGATTTCTACAGCCTTGTAAACTCTCAATAGTATGGATTCTACTCGACACCTCGATTAATCGTAATAAAATTATCATGTGGAAGACCTTCTTATCTGATGTGAATCAGCTGAGCCTTGATATAACTCTGTTGAATGTTAAAGGTCTTAGCATAGATATACACGGAAATGGGTCAAAATTCGATAACGAACCCATGTTATCGTTATATTTAGCGTAGGTACTTAGAGAGATGTTTAATATGGTATATTTTTTCAACTTTGCCCCCATTTCCTTCAGTAGTTGCTGTAGAGCCTGGCCAAGGGTTTTTTAGCTCAATAGATTTTTAGCCGTGTTGGCTAAGTGGGAGGACACTCGACTTTCATTCCGAAGGTCGTGGGTTTAAACCCCGCCACGCACCTCTGGATTTTTTCTTCTTGAGAAATTTATGTGCGCTTTAAACACGTGCTTTAACGGTGAAGGCAAACATCGTGAGGAAACCGGCATGTTCTGAGAACTTTAAAAGAGTTAGAAGGACATGTGACATTCACCAACCCGCACTTGGCCAGCGTGGTGAATTAAGGCCTAACCTCTCTCGTCAAGAGAGAATTCCCTGTGTCTCAGCAGTGGTAATGGGAACGTTAATAGGGTGCTGATGATGATGATGAGATTTTCAGCGTCTGCTTGAAACACAACACCCAATACTGCGCTCGGCAATCCGCCTGCCAAACGAGTAACTATTTGGCAAACTCCCCCTTTAATTATGATTTAGCATCAATGATGGAGGCCTATGCTTAGCAGAGTACAACCTACGGTTGATAGGATATCATGATTAATTCGAACTTAGAAAATCTTCTCCGACGACAAAAGTAGCGTCTTCGGATAAAACTTACTAAGCTTAATTAGGAGACTCTTTGAAGTACCGTTTTAAATTAATATGTTTTGCATAACAGTGCATTTGAAAGTAGTTGCTAAATGGACTACTTTACAGCGGTTTTAATAAATTTACTATGATAATTTGGAGGCAGAAATACAATGAACACATTGAAATTTTTAATGTAATCTAGATTAAACTCACTGTCTCGGTGGCATGGTGGGCGAAGATCCGCTTTCGGATACCGGTACCGGAATCAGTATTAGCTAGCAATAAATAGGTATATTGTTAGTCGAGATTGTGGTCAAATGAAGGCTTATCAATAATAATAATAAAAAAATTAGCGTTGATATTATTGTATTAAGTATATCAATTGTGTATACTGAACCGGTAACACAATCTCAAAGCTTAAGCTATGTAACAAGTGTGTCCAACACTTAGTAGGCATTAAGACATCTTTATTAAGGTAAATCAATTAAATAAATAAATATTGCCGGGCAATCCATACAACAACATCTAGCCCCGTTGTAAGCTCTAAGCTTGTGTTACGGGTACAAGACATCTGATATACTTAGTATAATAGACATAACAAGAGTCCTAACCGGACACTGCCGCCTTAATAAGCACATGTACAGGTTAGGACTATGCGAAACAGAAACCTGCAGATTCTGCGAGGAGGCAGATGAAACGCCACTCCATCTGCTAGGAGAATGTGGAGCGCTGATGCAGAAACGTAGTACACACCTGGGCAAGCATCTGCTATGTCCAGATGAACTACGAAACCTCCCCCCAAAGAAAATCCTTCGGTTCCTAACAGCCGCAAGGATAAGTGGCGAACTGTAACGCTACGACTTTGAGGGGAACCGATGACAAGTGGCGATCACAATAGGCCTCTCAGGCCGCAGTGACACAATAGCCACATTAAACAAATAAAAAAAAAAAAAAAAAAAAAAATAATATAATAGACATACATAATATAGATAAATTAATTATACATATTAAACACCCAGACCAAGGAGAATGTGCTTGCAGAACATACAAACACTTGACCCCTCTTCGGAAATCGACCCGCTATCTCTTGCACCGCAAGCGGCCCTTCGCTCACCGCGCCACTGAGGCAGTGAGGTTATTATCTTATACAAACGAATTACAGTTAAGCATAGAGCTTACCACGGGGGCTAGATGTTGCTGTGAGCATTGCCCATCAATCTTTATTTATTTATAAATAAATATTTACTTGTATTGTTCCAGTGCTCGGCATCAAACGCCTCAAACAGCTGGAGTCTATGTTCGCTTGCGGTCGCAACGTGCCGCAACGGGCTGGGCTTAGTGTTGAGACTCTTGTTGACACCTTGCTGGTCCTCTACGACGAGTGCTGTAACAGCAGTCTGCGGCGGGAGAAGCCTGTGGCGGACTTTATAAGATATGGTGAGTCCTTATGATTTTATGATGTGATTAACCCCACTAGGATAAGAAGTTAATGTATTAGTGATTCGACGGATGACGTTATCATCGGCTCATTGGTGGAATTGGTAGCACATCGATGACTATAAAATTAGGTGCAGATTTGAATCATGGAAGCTACATTATATACGGGCTCCGTTTTGTTTTCTTTCTATACAAATTTAAATCGTAATGGTGAGTATCTCATCTTGTGTGTATGAGGTATAGAATCTAGTCTTACAAAGGGGCGATAAAAGTGAGAAACCCTAATTGACACCTTGCTGGTCCTCTACGATGGGTGCTGTAACAGCAGTCTGCGGCGGAAGAAGCCTATAGTGGACCTTATCAGATATGGTGAGTCTATATGACTTTTTCAAAGTGATTAACCCCACTAGGAGAAGAAGTTTATGTATAAGTGATGCGAAGGATGACGTAATGGGCGCATTGGTGGAATCGACTCTTTTTATCATCTCAGATGAGATGCAGGTCCTAATCCAGCGTGCGACATTAGTTAGGGATGCGTCTCATTATGTGTGTGTGATAAAAGGATTGAGTTTTTACTCGGGTCTATCCATTTTTAGCCCGTAGAACCCGGCTATTGTAACGAGAAGAGCGTTAGATATGAATGTCGATGGATATGTGAGAAGAGGTAGGCCGAAGAAAAGATGGATGGACTGTGTGAAAGATGATATGTGTAAGAAAGAGGTGAGTGTTGAGATGACGGGTGATAGAGGGAAATGGAAGGAGAAAACATGTTGTGCCGACCCCACGTAATGTGGGATAAGGTCAGGAAGATGAGAACCCGGATAAGGGAAACTCACCAGCATATAGGAAGCAGGGTCTTCTTGTATCTGTCCATGTATGCCCTGTGATTCTGAGGAAATAATCGTTTTGACTATGACGTTGACTTTGACTTCGCTAGCCCACCCGCTTGCCAATCTTGGCGCTCATGGCAACGATTTGAGGCTATCAGACCCCATCAATTTTTTGTATAGCTTACAAATCTTTCAAGTAACTGAATGACACTGGCAAGTCGTAGCATATGGCAAGCGCGATGCCAATAATAAGAACTGAAGTCCAGTAGTGGTCATTATTCAGCTGACTGTAGTTATATCAAAATTGAAATATTTGTATATTTAATTTATTGTTATTATTCATTCGCAGTAAAACCAGTGGTAACATCGCTAAAGAGGCTTCGGTTGACGCGAGAGGACTTCGAGCTGGTGAAGGTCATCGGACGCGGCGCGTTTGGGGAGGTCTGCGTGGTGCGCGCGTCTTTCATGCAAGTAAGTATTTAGGATTTTTCTTCGTGTCTACAATGATAACCATAAATTTTTTGAAGTGAAACTTCTTTAGAATCGTTGTGACGAAAAAACGACAGGTAAGCCAATCTTAAACGCTAACAAGGTTAAGCAACGTTGCGCGACGCCAGTGCTTGGATGGGTGACCGCCCGAACAAAATCTTTTTGCACAGTTTTTTTTTTTTAGGTTTTTTTGTTTTATTCATCTCATTCTTTTGTCGATTTACTGAGGTTTCTCTTCTATTGTGTGTGAATCGCACACACACCTTTCTTTTTTTTTTTAATAGCCTAGCTGTCCCACTGCTGGGCAATATCCTACCTTTTCTCCCTCCGTTCGTCTCGAACTGCCGCCATTTTAGGCCAAGATTTTAAGATAAGCGTCAAGTTTGTCCCGACATCGGATCCTTCCACGTTCATCCTAACTTTTAATTATGTTTAATGAGTGTTAAAACTCACTTTTTTTATTTCTACCTATTACTATGCTCCGCTGTTAACACTCTGTTTGTCGGGGTTAAAACAATTTCTTGTTCTTTACTGTCACAATGATGAGATATCTATCTACTATGTGTTTATAAACAGAGAGCGAGAGAGAGAGAGAATGACGTTTTAATTCAATTTCAACCCTAGCATTCTAAACTCAGGCTCAGTCAGATGAATTTACATCATCATCACCCTATTAACGTTTCCCACTGCTGGGACACAGGGACTTCTCTCTTGACGAGAGAGATTAGGCCTTAATTCACCACGCTGACCAAGTGCGGGTTGGTCAATGTCACATGTCCTTCATACTTTTTAAAGTTCTCAGAACATGCCGGTTTCCTCACGATGTTTGCCTTCACCGTTAAAGCACGTGTTTACAGCCCACATTAATTTCTCAAGAAGAAAAATCCAGAGGTGCGAGGCGGGGTTTGAACCCACGACCTTCGGAATGAAAGTCGAGTGTCCTCCCACTTAGCCAACACAGCTTTTTAATTACATATTAAAAAGAAAGATTTACATTGGGTATTAAAATAAACTAAACATTTGCTTTAACGTGGTCAAATAATCTCAGAGCAGCTCCGAGCCCTAGGTGTGTGCAAATATATTATACATTACATAGAAATCCTCGAGAAAATGCTCAAGTGGATTATCACAACTCTTAACCTTTCAGTTGACATTGGTGCCATAGACATAAAACTGATGCGAACTGTCAAGACAATGTTATTTCCTCGATATTTTTTACATTAACATTTAAATTTAATTAATTAAGTTCACCTGTCCATGTATGCCCTGTGCTTTAAGCAAATAAATACATTTGTCTTTTTAACCCCCGACCAAAAAAGAGGGGTATTATAAGTTTGACGTGTCTGTCTGTCTGTCTGTGGCATCATAGCTCCCGATCGGATGGAGCGATTTCAATTTAGTTTTTTTTTGTATGAAAGGTGAGTTTGGCCCGGGTATTCTTAGACTTCCGTTCAAAAGTTATGGGGGTGAGTGTGGGGAAGAAAACCGAAAATCTACAAATATACTCGAGTGGGGGGGTATCAAATGAAAGAGCATCGCGTGCCCTTATTACTAAATAATTATGGTGTTTTACTTATAAGGAAATTAAGGCATTGGAATCGGGGGTTTTTCTTAAATTTTAAATTTAGATTTATTTGTTTTTGATTAAGTTAGAGATTGAAGATGTTCCTAATTTCTAACTCATGTTTCAGGGCACAGACAGCAACAGCACTGCTACGGGAGGCGCTATATCCAGCACGACTGGGGAGAGGGTGTACGCTATGAAGATACTCAACAAGTGGGAGATGCTCAAGGTATATTAATGTTTTCTGATTGCAAAATGGCGGAGGTTCGGAAAGTGACCCTAATTGAGAAACTACATATTTTTTTGGAGTTTACTCCTTAAGAAACGATTTGAGTTATTAAGGCCCGGTACGGAAATTTACGAGGAGTAAAATCAAGTGTAACACGAAAAGTTGAGGTGTTACGTAGAAAGAGACAAACATATATATCTGTAGGATTGAACGTGTAAAAGAATGAGATGGAATACATTACACAGCGTATCTCGTTCTCGGGGTCTCCTCTTTGCGCGATACTTCGTAGTTGAGACTACGAAGTATCGCGCAAAGAGGTATTGCTGTATTTTATTTATATTATTTTGTAACATACTTTATGTAATACGCTTTATTGAAGTAATATAAATAATCCGAATAATTACAGATATATGTTTGTTTCTCTTATCATTTTAGCAGATGCGTTCATTTACCCTTTTTTTCCATTCGATATATATCATAATTATAGTTCGTAAGGAGTAAACTCCAATCGTGCGTCGTAGCTGACACACACACACACTTTTTTAATTAAAGTAGTGGGTATTTGTCGCTTTTATTATTTAAAAGCGCCCCTGGCGACAATCTTCTGTTATTCACAAGTATTTATTTATAAGTTTGATATTATGGACCATAGTGGAAGAAGGTCCATTATTTGAAACAATTGTGAATAGCAAAATTATTAAATAAAATTTGTTACAAATAGTTAGTTTTCAAACAACAGGTGTTTTCTGAAAATATAATGATTATTAAATAATTTTGTCATTGACACCTGTGTCTGTGTATCCCACTTTACGCTAGGGCGCCGTCCACTGATCTACCCTTGAACAAATTTGTATGCTTTTATTTGAAAGCCTAAAAGTTGGTCCTGTATTGTGTTCATCACATCTTAAGTCAGTTAAAAAATGTGATACCAAGTTCATATTACAAACTTACAACTGACAATTTTGTTTTTTGTATATTATTTTTGACGTTTCTATGATTTGTAAAACCAAACACTGGAAATAAATGATTTTGTATCTTGTATCAATATAAAAAACCAGCTTACTCCTTAAATGTTGGATATTTGTTATGAAATAAGTTTGTTATTTGTCCACTAGAGGGCGGAAACGGCGTGCTTTCAAGAGGAACGGGATGTGCTCGTGTTCGGAGACAGAAGGTGGATCACGAATCTACACTATGCTTTCCAGGATGAACACAATTTGGTGAGGATTTTTATTTATTACAAGCCGCCCGGCTTCGTACAGTAAATGTGTCTGTTTTCCTGCCAATTATTCGAATTTGCTCGCCTTAAAAACCAACCGTGGACTCCTACGAAAAAAGGCCAATATGGCCCCGGCGTTGTTATGTGCTTACCAACATTTTGCGTTTCATTTTTATATTATAGATATTATGACCTTTCACGTTTACCTTTGGCTCTAGAGAATCTGTGTACCAAATTTAATTAAAATCGGTTTAGTAGTTTTTACTTGAAAAAGGAACACACAGGCAGACTTACTTTCGCATTTATAATATTAGTATGGATGTCTTCAAATTTATACCATTTCAATTTCATAAGGATTACATCAGTGGTTTTCGAAAATTATATAGTACGAAGATATTTTATTTGTTGATATTTCTCTATTTTTAACCCCAACCAAAAAAGAGGGGGTTATAAGTTTGACATGTCTGTCTGTGTGTCTGCTGTCTGTCTGTGGCACCATAGCTCCCGAAAGGATGAGCGATTTCAATTTAGTTTTTTTGTATGAAAGGTGAGTCTGGCGCGAGTGTTCTTAGACATGTTTCATGAAAATCGGTTGTGCCGTTTAAAAGTTATGGGGGTGAGAGTGGGGAAGGAAAACCGAAAATCTGCAAATATACTAGTGTGGGGTATCAAATGAAAACGCATGGCGTCCACATAACATAATATTATGTTGTTTTACATTTAAGGAAATTAAAGCATTGGAATCAGGGGTTTCTTTTAAATTTTAAATTTAGATTTATGTCTATAATATTATAATCTTCTCCGCAGTACCTGGTGATGGATTACTACTGCGGCGGTGATCTCCTAACGCTATTGTCCAAGTTTGAGGACAGACTCCCCGAGGATATGGCCAAGTTCTACATAGCCGAGATGGTCCTGGCCATACAGTCTGTGCACGCTAGCTGTTATGTACACAGGTAATTAGTCTATATAAGTAATACTTTTATCATGTCTATGAAGGAAATAAATGTTTATGTACCTTTAAAACTTCTGTAGAATCCTTTCTTTGTAGATTTTATTTATTTGTGTGTTTAACTCCAGTGTTTTATTTCTTAAGCCGATTTTGATATTTTTTTAAATGACCTCTGTGCCTCGGTGGGGTAAGGTCCGCCTGTGGCGCAGGATAGTACGGGTTCCAGTCCAGATTTTGTACAATCAACAATTTCAGAGATCTGGGTGTTTTCTATGTATCATATATGTGAAGGGAGGTATGGTTTCAGGTTGTAATTGAAACGACTACATCTGACTGCTGTTGATTTATTACTAATGAATATATCTTATCTAGCTTAGGACATAGTTACATACTACACCTCACCTCAGGGGTGAATAGAAAAAAAATGTTTATATATTAACACATTTTTTTTTTATACAACTGAAGGTTTAGTTCTATTTTTATGGATAACATAATCTTTATTATTTTTACTTATTTTAACATTAACTCCTAAATCTTCGATGACAACAAATGGGCCTTCCCACAGTGTGTCTAATTTACTTGCTATTTCATTCTTAATTAATAAAAATTGTCCTTTAACATACGTTACATTGTTTATATTTTTATCATATGTATTTTTACGATTATATTTGCTTAAAATTAAATTTTTACGTGCATCTTGATGTGCTACTTGTAACCTATATTTTAAACTTAATGGATAGTCTTCAGGGTTATACAAAGGTTCAATATAACTACTTATTCTACAAGGTATTATACTAGGTCTACCAAAAACTAATTCGAAAGGTGTGTATTTAGTCTCTGTATGAACTGTGTTATTGAAATTATAACACCAGAATGGTAACCAATGACTCCATGTATCTTTTTGACCGTCGCACATTATTCGTAAAAATGCTCCTAGATTTTTATGTGAATTTTCTAATGCACCTATTGTTTGATGATGGTACGAAGTCGATGTTCGTTTTTCTATTTCTAGTAATTTACATACCTGCTCCATCACTGCCGATACGAACTCTGTTCCACGATCTGTAATTATGACCTTAGGTATACCAAATCTTAAAATAAAATTATTAACTAAAGCATTAGCTATACTTACTGTTTCCTTATTATTTAATGGATACGCTTCTACAAACTTACTTAAACCACATTGTAGTGTTAAAATATAACGTTTATCTTCAATATCTCTATCTAAAGGACCAACGATATCCATATAGATATTCTCGAAAGCATACGAAGGTGTTGTCGTTATCTCCATAGGCGTCTTGACATATTTACAATGCTTCATTTTTTGGCATTTAATGCATTTGCTCACAAACTTTTTTACGTCTTTGTCTAAGCCTGGCCAGTAAAATCTTCGTTTTATGTTATTTATCATTCTTCGTACACCTGCATGACCTGCAGTAGGTAGCAAATGAAAATCGTGTAAAATGTAATTCTTTTCGTCTTCTTTCTCTATTCTTTTCACGTCTTTTAATACATAAATTCTTGGACCTGTCCAATCTTTTCTTTCTTTTATTTCTTTTAATAAGTCTTCTATAAAACTTTTATATTTCTTTATTTTTACTATGCATAGTTCATTTATATTTATTTCTTTGCAAAATTCTCCTAATTTAGTCACAAATTCGTCTCGCGTAAATTGTGCTCTAAAACTAAGATCAATATACAAAACTTTTCTACTCTCACTATAAATTAAACTTTCTTTTTCCTTATTTATTCCATTTCCTTTTCTTAATTTATTTAATTCTTCTTCTTCAATAAAAGTCAATTCCACAGAATCACTAGGCTTTTTTAGAATGTCTACAACTTGCGGTTGATCAGGCCACTTGTCGTTTTCTTTGCTAAAAATAGCTTGATTCGAATCTTGATTCATTTTTCTTGTCTGTGCTCTTGTCATTACAGAAATGATTTCCTCATTCATCTGTTTTAATACATCTGATGTTAAATTAATCCTAGAAAGTGCATCTGCGACACTATTCTCTTTTCCTTTCACGTATATTATTTTAAAATTATACTCTTCTAGTGCTAGTCGAAATTTTAAAAGTCTACTAGATGGGTCTTTCATCGAAAATAAATAAATTAAGGGTCTGTGATCCGTCATTATGGTGAATGTTTTTCCATAAACGTAAGGTCTAAATATTCAAAATTTTTAAAGGTAATCTGTTGTTTCGTACCTTGCCTATACTTCCTGCTAAAAAAATTTTTTCTGTTAATTGCTGGTTTTGAACAATGCAATCATCTTTCAAATCAGTATTTAAAAGTAAATAATGCATAGATTCACTTCGTGCTGGAATGTGTAACACTTCGTCCGAGTTATTGATAGTGTCAGACAAATTCAAAGAGAATTCCATTCCATATTTAGAAAGTGTAATGATGTTTGTCTTGAAATTGATATTAGATGCATAGCGACACAAAAAATCTAATCCTAATATTCCATCTGCCTTTAAAGGTATGTTATCGAAAATATGAAGCTTGATATCAAATTCGACTCGATGTTTATCTTCTAGATGCAACAAACTAAGATGAATAAAACCGGTTGACGTTATTTGACCTGCTATGCCATTTACAGATGTCTCTTCTCTTATTATGGCACTGTTACTAGGTAATGAGTTGCTTTTTATTACCGATAATGATGCTCCTGTATCTAATAGCCAAAAGTACTTTCTGTTACCTATGTAAAAAGATAGAAATTTCGCTTTACCGTAAAAAGCTAAGATGTTATGCTTAAAATCGAAAAAACTGCATGTTATTTCCTTCAGACTTTTGTTCCGTATTTACTGAATCATTATTTATCGGTTGCTCCGTACATAACACATGATGGTTGTTACCTCTACCACGCGTTTCATAACTCGATCGGTTCTCATTCGGACCTTGGTAACCTTGTGTACGCTGATTATTGTAGCGATAAAATGAACCTCTATTATAACCACGATTATGATACTGTGGTCGGGGTAGGTCGCTAGAATTGACATAATTAGTCCTATTGTTATGGTAACTCCCTCGGCTGAAATAATTTCCTCTGTAGTTCGAGTTCACGTTCGAGTTCGAGTTCCCACGGTAACTTCTCGATACATTCCTGAAATTATTATTATAATGTGACTTACCTCTTCCTCTCGAAAAATGCATGATGTTTTCGTCACTTTTTGGAGTACATTCTGCTGACAACTCCTCATCTTTAGCTCCTTGGATGGCATCCTTCAAGTTCTCGTAGTTACGCGCCGCTATAATCGTGCTAAGCCTGCTGTCGCGTAAACCTCCTGAAAATCTGTTAATGGCCAACTTCTCGTTTAATGGTTGCAGAACGGCATAGTTATCAGAATTACCATCTGCTTGCGAAATTGTGAGATTAGTACATAACTTCTCGATCTCTGTCGCGTACTGGTCGATTGTTCGCCAGCCTTGCTTTGCTGTTAGTAATCGAGATTGTATAGCCGCAAATGACTGTTTAGGCAATAATTTGTTCCGCAAATCTGTGATAAGATCGCTTACGGTTGAATATTCCCTAGAGACTCGCAATTTTGCATTCTCTGACAATCTACTTTTCACTACGAATTTTATTAGTAACTGTTTTCCTGCCTCAGATAGCATTTCCGAATACATTTCCACGGAGTCAATGATACTTTTGGTGTTACTTCCACTATTGTTCATAACAGGGATTAAGCTACACGCCGTTTTTAGATCGAACTCCATGATTGGTTCTGAATTTGAACTAGTTTTACTCGTCTTACAATAGCTTTTTTTCAGAACAAAGTTCTATTATTTTTATATAACACTCATTAATTTCATCTTTCCTCTCACGCAATAACGTTACATAATTTATATCTAAATGTTTTTCTTACTTAATGTTTCTTGTAGTATTTTACTTTTCTCATAAAGATTTTCTGTTTCTCCTAACTTATTTTTTATTACATTGCCTAGAAATCTAGATTTACCTTTTTTAGTTAAATATTTCTTTATTTCAATTAATTCATAAAGGCACTTTAATAATTCTTCCATTTAGTTCTATACACAATATTAATAAGTTTTTCAAATTACATACCATTCTCGAGTTAGAGATCTCGAATCTCATTACGGTAGTAGGGCACTTCGATGTTTACGAAACTCTCGGCACTCTCCGTATAAGGGCATGAACACTACACTATTCTTAGAGTACTTATCCTTACTGTTCGTAAAACACTGATTTCAATTTATTGTTATTATTGTATAATGTTTGTATAAATGCACTTTTCTTTATATACGAGTTATTTTTTTTTCAAAACACCATAGTTATTTCCGCAAAAAAATAATAATAACACTAACACTTTTACGTTACCGCACTTTAACACTTTTTTTTTTCTACTTATGCTGTCGTAACGCCGCCGGCCGCATCTCTCTCTGGACTTCTGTCTCCCGGCGCCTGAACCAACTGTTACTCCTTCTCAAGCTGTGTTCGTTTATCTCCCGCTGGATCCACCGTTGGTGACTTTTTTTGTACAGTCGGAACGCCGCGTAGAGCAAAAACAAAACCATGATTCCGCAGATGATCCCAATCGTATAGCTGGTATAGGTCGCGTGACTTTTCAACTACTCTAAGTCTAAAGTATTTCCACCGCCGCTCGCGTTTTGGGCTATTACAACTTCTTCTCTCGAATATGATTTTCCCATTTTTATATTTTTAAAAACAACAACTTAATATTTGAAGCCGCGATGACCGCTCGCATTCGCGTGACGCACCGATCGCGCTCCAAATATGGCAAAGGTCGCCATGAAGGGAGGTATGGTTTCAGGTTGTAATTGAAACGACTACATCTGACTGCTGTTGATTTATTACTAATGAATATATCTTATCTAGCTTAGGACATAGTTACATACTACACCTCATATGTATGTATTTACAAAAAACCATGTAGTTATGTAGTATATCAGTCACCTAACACCTATAGTACAAGCTCTGCTTAGTTTGGGGTTAGGTGATGCTGTGTGATTATGATTACTCTGGAAATATTGATTATGTATTCATTATTTATCTTGAACACGAGGCTTTAAAATTCAATAAGGCGCATTACTTTATCTTCATTTTCTTTACTAATGCGTTAAATAAACTAAAATTGATAGTTTAGACAGTTCGGACCTCATGCTATTATTTATGTTTGTTGCAGAGATATAAAACCAGACAATGTTCTATTAGACGCGAGCGGTCACATACGCCTGGCGGACTTCGGCTCCTGTCTACGGCTGGGTGAAGATGGCAAGGTAAATAAATTAAAAAAAGTTAAAAGGTAAAAAGAATTCAATACAAATAAAAAACCTCTTGGTTTCCTTATAAGTAAAAATATATATATATATTTTGTAATGTGCCCATGATGCGCTTTCATTTGAGACCCCACTCGAGTATATTTGCAGATATTCGGTTCTCCATTTTCACTCCCCATCACTATTAAACGGCTCAACCGATTTTTATCATACTGTTCGGGAGCTATAATTCCACTACAGGGAGACACATCAAACTTATAACATCCGTCTTTTTCGGTCGGGGGTTTTAAAAATAGATAGCAAATGTATCTTGAGTGCTATACCCCCGTTTTATGGGGTATTTGTGTAAATACTTTATTTGGTCATATTTTCGTTAAATTGAGTTAAACAAAGGACCTGTTTCACAATCTCGGAGTAAAATTAGGCAATTGTTGAAATAAAGAGCCATGCGGTACTTGCAAAAACTATAGGTGGCAGCACTAATGCGACATTCAAAATGTAAATTTTTGTCCGAAAGCGTAGAAAATTCAAATCGACGACGGCACCAGTTGGCAACACCATCAATGTGCACTTTCCCTATACTAAAACGAAAAGTAATGTATGACAAATAAATGGATATGGAAAATGCTATGATTACAAGTTTTGCCGAGTACATACAAAAACAAAGAAACTTATATGCATAAGTTTCTTTGTTTTTTTGTTGTCTATGATATTTGTAGAATAGACAAAAGGAATGACTGGTAAGAGTACTACTGACAGCCATAGACAAAGTGCACTAATCATTATAAACAATAGACTTTTTGTGTTTATTAAAGTTACCTTATCTTATGTCAAAGTCGCTTCGATAAAGTTAGGTCGAGTGTCTCCGTTCACATTGAGTTTATCAATGCGATATTTTGAACAAATTCAAATCTAAGTGACCAAGTAAAGTCAGTAATTTTAAATTCAAATATTTTTTACGTTTGTGGCTTTACGCTTATCTTTAAGATAACCTTCATTAATTTTATATTTTTAATTGTTTTAGGTACAAAGTAACGTCGCTGTCGGAACACCAGACTACATTTCGCCTGAAATTTTAAGGGTAAGTTTATCCTATGAATAAGAGATTGAATTAAGAAATGTTTGCCCATTTATTTTATTCAAATTCAATGATACGTTTTTTTTATTTATTTTTCAGTAAATAAAACTTGGAATAAAATGTGTTGGTTATTCTCGACAAAGCTATTTTCTGTTCTGTCATCGCGACTGTGTCTTTTGCCATTCGATGTCCCACATGTAGCACTAACTTATAACAACCTATGTTGTGATAGCTATAAAAATCTCTTTGTTTTTGGCGATAACAAATTGTTATAAATACCCCGTGTTTATTTGTTTTGTTATTTGTAGGCGATGGAAGACGGCCAGGGGAGGTACGGTCCAGAATGCGATTGGTGGTCATTAGGTAAGATATGTTAATGAACTTGTTTATGATATTAATTATATCTTGTTCTATAACTAAGGGTTGAGAACTTTGCAGTTTTGTATTGATAGGTAAACATGACTAATTAGTTTTAAATAATGAGTATATATATTAACCTTATATTTAACCAGTAATGTTATTGTCAATATGTGCACTGATACACTCTAAGTCCCAAATTTACCATTTTATGATACAAATATAGTTCTATTGAATTAAGATCAACCATAGAAAAATGTGAATTTGATCTCAGTCAGGTGGTAACGAGTTTAGAATGATCTAGCGTTTATAGCCAATGGTGAAATCAGGGCTTGTTCAAATGTACTACAACTTGGTTACTTTTGATAACTATAAACACGGCGAAGGCTCACTAAGGTTAGTGCATATCTAAGATTTTAAATCGTTAAGGAGTTCAATTTTTACGGCTGAAATAACGATCATGATTTAATCAATCAATCATTTATAATTCATCCCTAAAATTTCGGTATACGACTCCCGTGGGCCAAAAATCGGGAGCGAGGATTTAGGGATGTTGCTTGTAGACCAACATCCCATGGTGGGTTTACGCCCTGCATAATAGAAAGGTCCATATCTGTTGAAGACCATTTATTCACTGTGGGAACAGAGCGCTGTAACTATGAATTAATCTAGGGATAAAAAAACATAAAAATATTTATTTGACACTTTTCACAAATTTACCTAAACACAGTGGAACGTTGAACTACTGCGATAGTTATAAAAACTGTGTTGCAGTATCAGCGCCCTTCTCCAAACAAAGGTACACTAACGTACGTGTCCTTAGTGCTAACACATCATATTACTACACCACAAGGAGCATGTCCCTGTGCTGGGCTAGGACTCTTAGCACAAACATGATTATGATTTGAAGATGATTAATTATATATGTCTTGCTCCAGGTGTGTGTATGTACGAGATGTTGTTCGGCGAGACGCCGTTCTACGCGGAGTCGCTTGTAGAGACGTACGGGAAGATAATGAACCACGCGCGGTCCTTCCACTGCCCGCCGCCGGACGAGCAAGCTGCGCAGGTAAAGCCTTTTATTTTTGGAACGAAGTTCCTTATCGCTTAGAAAAAAATCTTACAAAAAGTTGTCACGACACGCGACACGACGACGACGATATTTCGACGCTGTTGCAAGCGCCATGATCACGGAAACAACTGAATTGTCATTGTCTTTGCGATTTGGGCAGACGGTTATTCACAAACGAACCGGTCTACCCTCTTTCTGAGTCTTTTATTGCTTGGTTGACACTCACCGTCATCAAAAACCGTCAAAAACCATCAAATCATGGTATTTTACCCGTTTTAAATCATAATATAGTTATTGAATATGTTTTATAATATATTATTTGTTAAGGCAAAACTCACAATCATGGGTCAAATTGGCCATAGGGTTCCTCTAACTATGTCTTCGTAGTCTTCCTGTCGTAGGTAAAGAAATTTTTTTTATCGATGTTGTATTTTTAATCTCATCACATTTTCCCTGTATTTTTTGTTTATTATGACTGCCTCAGTGGCGCAGTGGGCGAGGGTCCGCTTGCGGCGCAAGAGGTAGCGGGTTCGATTCCCGCCGAGGGGTCAAGTGTTTGTATGTTCTTCAAGCACTTTCTGCTTGGTCTGGGTGTTTAATATGTATAATAAAAAATATCTATGTATTATGCCTATTAAATTAAGTATATCAGATGTCTAGTACCCGTAACACAAGCTAGGAGCTTACCACGGGGCTAGATGTTGTTGTGTGGATTATCCGGAAATATTTATTAATTTATTTACCCGCGGTGTAAAGTAGCATAATATGCTGCAAAAAAGCAGTGTGCAGTGACATATTATGTCACTGCACACTGCTTTTTAGTTTAACAAAATTAATTTAAATCGATTGAGTAAATTTTTTTTTCTTTCTCACAAACTTTACCTCTTAATAATATCAGTATAGATATCTCCATGCCCCATTATCATTATGAAGTCAAAGATTCGTGTATTCTAATATAACTGTAATTTATCGCCAGGTGTCGGAAGAAGCCAAAGATCTTATAAGACGACTGATATGTTCCTCTGAGACGCGGCTGGGGAAGAACGGACTGCAGGATTTTAAGGTGGGTGTTATTAATTAAATTGAATGAGATATGAGTAAAAGACAGGTGGCAAATTGACTGTTTGATTGGAGACCATGACATGTCTCCATTCAAACTTAATCTCTTTGACTTTTGGGCTATAACTCGGGATGTTTTTAAGACTTTTCGCTATTCCATATTTCTGGCTATTGAAACTTTTTAATACGGTACAAATTCTGAAATAAAGCATAGGTGTGCTAACTGGTATCATTGATTTGAACGTTATACACGTTTTGCCCTATCAGTCGAAGGAACAAGCATATTAACGGTGAAAGAATGACATTTATTTCGACAACACAAATATAGTTTATTTTTATATTTTAATAAATCAAACTAAAATTTCCATGTCACAATGTTTATTACCGTACTCCTCCGCAACGGCTTTACCGATTTTTACCAAATTTTTTATGCGTATTCAGTAGGTCTGAGAATCGGCTCCTATTTATTTTTCATTTTGCATAACAACGTTTGCTGGCGTCAGCTAGTAATAAATAAAACAACATAAAAATCTAAGTACTAACCACATTGGTTACTTCATAGTTTTTGATTATGAGCCGAAATAAGCGTTGGCTCAATATGTGCCGAAAGGTTGCCAACTGGTGCCATCGATTTTAAGTTTTTACCATTTCGGCCTAACATTTGTCATGTTTCGCATTAGTGCTGCCACCTATAGTTTCTGCACTTCACCTTAACATTATTCAAGAGTAAGGTTTATTAGTTGGAACACTTTTTATGTTAGAATGTGTTTGTTTTAGAATCACCCATGGTTCGCGGGCCTGGACTGGGAGAATCTGCGGGAGATGCAGGCGCCGTTCGTCCCCGACGTGTCCAGTCCCACCGACACATCCAACTTTGATGTCGACGACACTGACATTAGGTAAGGAATTGTAATCTATATACAGGGTGTCACGTGAGCTGCCATACCAAGATCTGTTCCTTAGTTCTTAGGATTTTTTCGTTTTTCGTAATTAGGTCCGGAGAAGCCATCTACCTTCTAAGTCTTCATGCTCCATCTTAGACCACATCGTCACTTTACATAAGGTGAGTTTGTGGTCAAATGAAGGCTTATCCAGCATAAAAAAAAGGATTTTAACAAAATTTTAATATTGAATACATACATTTAAAAAATAATTGTACTTGTTACCAATTGTAATTGCACGGGAATCGAACCCGAACTTTTTGCAAAATGAAAGAACACTATATCTGTTTAGATATTGATTTTGTAGATTTTAAGCAGTATATTTTACTATGAACATGTTTCTTGATGATGATGTCTTAGATGAATAAAATTAACTTGTAAAAATAAAATAACCACTGAAAATTAAAAAAAATTATCTATCTATCAACTGTAAATAATTATAGAAATAGAAAACTTTTATTTACGACAAAACATTTTTAACAGTGAGGTATAACACAAACTTTGTATACAGATTAAATACAACACAATATTACAAATAGAATTTTACACAATCAATAGCCACATTTGTTGTACAATCGGCGGCCTTACCGCTAAAAGCGATCTCTTCCAGGCAACCTTTGGAAGGAAATAGGCTAGGAACACGAAAGACAAAGATTATTGTATATTCATAAATCATATTATATTAATAAAAAGTGTTCTTAGGTTATCGGAAGCAGTGCCACCGGCATCCGCGTCCAGCGCGTTCTCGGGCGTCCACCTCCCATTCATCGGGTTCACGTTCACAGCGGGCTCGCGCCTGTCCGACCTGGGCCGCGCGGCGCCGCTCAGCCCCGCCAAGAACGCCACAGCTCAGGTACCACCGGCATCCGCGTCCAGCGCGTTCTCGGGCGTCCACCTCCCGTTCATCGGGTTCACGTTCACAGCGGGCTCGCGCCTGTCCGACCTGGGCCGCGCGGCGCCGCTCAGCCCCGCCAAGAACGCCACAGCTCAGGTACCACCGGCATCCGCGTCCAGCGCGTTCTCGGGCGTCCACCTCCCATTCATCGGGTTCACGTTCACAGCGGGCTCGCGCCTGTCCGACCTGGGCCGCGCGGCGCCGCTCAGCCCCGCCAAGAACGCCACAGCTCAGGTACCACCGGCATCCGCGTCCAGCGCGTTCTCGGGCGTCCACCTCCCGTTCATCGGGTTCACGTTCACAGCGGGCTCGCGCCTGTCCGACCTGGGCCGCGCGGCGCCGCTCAGCCCCGCCAAGAACGCCACAGCTCAGGTACCACCGGCATCCGCGTCCAGCGCGTTCTCGGGCGTCCACCTCCCATTCATCGGGTTCACGTTCACAGCGGGCTCGCGCCTGTCCGACCTGGGCCGCGCGGCGCCGCTCAGCCCCGCCAAGAACGCTACAGCTCAGGTACCACCGGCATCCGCGTCCAGCGCGTTCTCGGGCGTCCACCTCCCATTCATCGGGTTCACGTTCACAGCGGGCTCGCGCCTGTCCGACCTGGGCCGCGCGGCGCCGCTCAGCCCCGCCAAGAACGCTACAGCTCAGGTACCCTCGAAATAAGTGTGCGTGTGTCAGGTCAGCTACGACGCACGATTCGAGTTTACTCCTTAAGATATATATCGAATAGAAAAAAAGGGTAAATGAACGCATCTGCTAAAATGATAGGAGAAACAAACATATATCTGTAATTATACGGATTATTTATATTACTTCAATGAAGCGTATTACATAAAGTATGTTACAAAATAATATAAATAAAATACAGTGAGACTACGAAGTATCGCGCAAAGAGGAGACCCCGAGAATGAGATACGCTGTGTAATGTATTCCATCTCATTCTTTTACACGTTCAATCCTACAGATATATATGTTTGTCTCTTTCTACGTAACGCCTCAAATTTTCGTTTACACTTGATTTTACACCTCATAAAATTTCCGCACCGGGCCTTATAACTCAAATCGTTTCTTAAGGAGTAAACTCCAATACAATGTATATATTTCAAGCAAACTAAACTGCTCATATATGACAAATAAAACCTTAAGAAGTAACAAGCAGTGCTGGTGGCGGTGGCGTTCACAACAATGCCTGGTGTAAGGGCAGTCCATCCTCCCAGCTATCATAAATAGAACGGTGTTGGAGCTGGCCCGCAGCCTGCACCAGGGAGGCGGCGCAATAAGGCCGCCCATTACGCATGCTAGGTTCAATTTCACTATTAATCATTTTGAATTTTAACCCCCGACCAAAAAAGAGGGGTGTTATAAGTTTGATGTGTCTGTCTGTCTGTCTGTGTCACCATAGCTCCCGAACGGATGGAGCGATTTCAATTTAGTTTTTTTTGTATGAAAGGTGAGTCTTGCGCGAGTGTTCTTAGACATGTTTCATGAAAATCGGCCGTTTAAAAGTTATGGGGGTGAGAGTGGGGAACCAAAATCGAAAATCTGCAAATATACTAGTGTGGGGTATCAAATGAAAACGCATCGCGTCCACATTACATAATATTATGTTTTTAATTAACATTTAAGGAAATGAAGACATTGGAATCGGGAGTATTTCTAAAATTTTAAATTTAGATTTATTGTCTATTGGTGTGTGTAATAAATAATTTTCTATCTACTTATAGTATAGATTAAGCATATTGACCGGCATCTGTCATATTTGTTAAATAGTAGTAAACACAAAGTAAATACAAGAAATAAATAAATAAATATTTGTTTCCGGACAATCCACACAACAACATCTAGCACCGTGGTAAGCTCTTGGTACTAGACATCTGTTATACTTAATATAATAGACATACGTACATAGATATTTTTATTATACATATCAAATATGAACTCGCTTTGCCGAGAACTAGGCAAAGCTAATAAGGTTAATGTATCTTTCTAAGGGCAATGTATACGCTTCTACAACAAGACTCCGAAAAAATTGCAACAGTTGTCAATCAAATTCTAAAAAGCTTCCTAAAAATATCTGATTACCTTGACGACAAAACTGTTTGGGGCAGAATCTACTCTAAATTAAAAAAAAGTGTGTGTGTGTGCCAGCTACGACGCACGATTGGAGTTTACTACTTACGAACGATATTATGCTATATGTACATCGAATAGAAAAAAAGGGTACATGAACGCATCTGCTAAAATGATAAGAGAAACAAACATAATATCTGTAATTATTCGGATTGTTTATATTACTTAATAAAGCGTATTACATAAAGTATGTTACAAAATAATAATAATTGTGTTCAATTTATACAAATCCAATTTTAGGATGATTGATTTCTTTCACTTTGAATTATAATATCATTCTTAAATACTGCAAAGAGCAAATTAATTAGGTGTCGAAACTATAGCTTCTTTTTAATATTTTAATTAATAAATTTCAGAAGGTACTTATTATATGTTCCAACGAAACGCGTTGAGAGGACCATAAATTCGTCAATTGTTTTAGTTCCCTGCACAAAAACGTAAAAGCTATCTTTGTAAGACGATATCCAAGTGAAAAAGATACGTCCGGCCAAAATTTTTTTGTAAATATTGATGATTTTACTAAATAACTTTGCACTCTCACCTCTACTCACTGAGAAATTCTAAGTAAATGCTAAACGAATACTTTTTCGAACGCGTATTCGAATGTCAAAAATGGTAACTCGCATTCCAGAGACACAACAAACAACCAATCAAAATGCGTTAAAGTTCTTATTTCGAACGTGACGTTTCGACGGTATTCCATCTCATTCTTTTACACGTTGAATCCTACAGATATATATGTTTGTCTCTTTCTACGTAACGCCTCAACTTTTGTTAACACTTGATTTTACTCCCCATAAAATTTCCATACCGGGCCTTATAACTCAAATCGTTTCTTAAGGAGTAAACTCCAATAACTAGTATACAGAGTGAATCACGAGTTGTATGAATATGACGGCGCGACGTCTTGGTTCTTCATTGGAGGGCATTTGTACCGAGTGGAAGTAGCATAGAATCACGCCTCTCGATCGCGCGACCGGGCTAACAGCCAATGGGGAGACCGCAGGTTGAGGGGTTGTTTACGAGGTGCACTGCTATTTAAAGTAGAGTTATAATGGTCGGGGGTCATTCTTTCTTTGGCTTCTGCTCTGTGCAAACTCTCTTCGTACGAGTTACTAGTTAACTTTATCTAAATCTTCGTTAAACTGAGCCTCAGTTTATTTGTGTGATTGATATTGTTCGTTTAATCCCGTAATCAATTATTATTCAATGATATAATCTGTTTAAATCACTATGTCAAACCTTTCACCTACAAATCACCTACGACTGCCTCAGAGGCGCGGTGGGCGAGAGTCCGCTTGCGGCGCAAGAGGTAGCGGGTTCGATTCCCGCCGAGGGGTCAAGAGTTTGTATGTTCTGCAAGCCCTTTCTCCTTAGTCTGGGTGTTTAATATGTATAATAAAAAAAATCTATGTATGTATGTATATTATATTAAGTATATCAGATGTCTAGTACCCGTAACACAAGCTAAGAGCTTACCACTGGGCCAGATGTTGTTGTGTGGATTGGCCGGAAATATTCATTTATTTTAAATACATAAGGGCCAAATCGATAGGTATTTAGGTCCACCGTCGCCCTGCCACTCACCGTGGCTCCATGCCTAGTGATACACCGTGTATAACATTTCCAATGCCCTCATTTTACTTTCAGGCGCCGTCGAACGCGAGTGACCGTGCAGCGCTCAAAGCGCTCGAGCGGGAAAACGCGCTGCTCGCTCAGACCATCGCTGAGCTGAGGGCCGGGGGCGTCGCCTTAGACGCTGGAAGCGGTATGCATTAACTTCTGTATGATGCCTATGATAAAAAAAGCCGTGTTGGCTAAGTGTGAAGACACTTTTGGAGGTTTGTCTGTTCACGTCCGTAAGTGGTAACCCTCTGAATCCTTACACGAGACCTCCGGGTGGTGCTTAGAACAGTCTCCGGTGGTAGGCTTCGGCCGCGGCTTGTCACCACCCTCCGGGCTGGGCCAGTGCGTGATGCGATTTTTTCGTGTTTCGTAATGTGGCCCGGAGAAGCCATCTACCTTCTAGGTCTTCATGCCCCATCGTAGACCGAAAGGCGAAGGTCGTGGGTTCAAACACCGCCACGCATGTCTGGATTTTTCATGCTGTACAATGTATGTGCGCTTTATAACGCGTGCTTTAACGGTGAAGGCAAACATCGTGAGGAAACCGGCATGTTCTGATAACTTTACAGAGTTTGAAGGACATGTGACATTCACCAACTCGCACTTGGCCAGCTTGGTGAATTATCGCCGGTAGAGAAGTCCACGGTCCCAGCAGTGGGGACGTTAATAGGTTGATGATGATACCAAATTAATGAAAACTTTTTTTCTGGACAATCCACAAAACAACATCTAGTCCCGTGGCTAGCTCTAAGCTTGTCTTACGGGTATTTATTTGTAACTAGCTGACCCGGCGAACTTTGTTCCGCCTTAGACGCCATAAATGAGCAGATTTTTGTATTGTTTATCAATAAAATAAGATTGACAGAAGAATCCGTTTTAAACGTTATTATTTTTTTCATCCTCTTTGAATATATTTGCAGCACGCATTCAGTCAATTCTATGTGAAATGTCTTAAGGTTACATTAAAAAAGGTTACATTCGCTAGCTTTTTATATGGTGGTTAAGTAATTTTAAATTTTCCAATTTTCCGCGCAATTTCTTTAATTTTTTCTTTCATACGAACCTTCTCCTGATAATAACGAACAGAACAAAAAAGAATTAGCGAAATCGGTCCGTTCAGGCGTGATGCCGTGACCAAGGGAAATAGGGATTCATTTATATATATATAGATAGATTTATAATTTTAAATATGGCATTTGTTAACCTATTATAATATTTGCAGAAGAGCTGATTCAGCTGAAGGAGGAGCTAGCTACGATCTCAAAACGGAACGCGGATTTGGAGGCGCAGGTTCGGTGCTTCGACCAGCTCAGCAGTGGCGCTGTTACCACCGTGAGGACTTTATATATTACTTTTATTTAGCTTTTCACGCCGCGTTGTCCGTTTTTTATGTACAGAACAAAGTTATGTACTACAGGTGCGTAACATATCCAAAACACCAAACACCATGTATATACCAAGTTTGAAACACCTTGCAAAGATATTTGTACATTTAATAGTTACCTATATTATTATAGTTACTTATAAGAACTCCAAAATTGTAATAACTGTTATAGCTGTATTGTTCTATTCGCTTCTCAACTCAGTATAAAACATTGAAGCGAACTGTCAAGACAATGTTATTTCCTTGATATTTTTTGGTTAAAAAATTAAGGTTTATTAAGTTTAAGTTCACCTGTCCGTGTAGGCCATGTGCTTTTGCATTTGCTTTTTTATGTTGGATAAGCCTTCATTTGACCACAATCTCACCTGATGTAAAGTGACGATGTGGTCTAAGATGGGACATGAAGACCTAGAAGGTAGATGGCTTCTCCGGGCCACATTACGAAACACGAAAAAATCGCTCCACGCACTGGCATTGTGAGATTGTGGTCAAATGAAGGCTTATAAATAAAAAAAAAAAATAAAAAGCTCGCTTCTAAGTAAATAAACGTTTTGACTTTGACTTTAAATACCAAGACCAAAAAAGAAATCGGCGGGATTCGAACCCGTCTTTTACGCCGCAAGCGGACCTTCGCCCACCGCGGCACTGAAGCGTAATTCATCCTAAATTTATACTAAAATCATGAAATATTAGTAGTCTTGCAATGATATAAAAAAATTACATTATATTCGAGATGTCTTAGTAGCTTATCACGGGGCTATATGTTGTTGTGTAATCCGGAAATATTTATTTAATTGTTTTTTTTTAATCAGGAGCTGCCAGAAACACCACAGGAGATGGCGGCGCGGATAAGAGAGCTGGAAGTGATCGTGCAAGCGCTGAATATGGAGAAGGATGAGTTCGCCAAAGAGAAGAATGATTGCATGGAGAAGTATAGGCTACAGGTAAGGTATTATAATAAAAAAATATAGACCTTTGCCCTCCTACATGTATACCTACAACTCCACTGGTCCAAAGTTTGGTCTGGCCATTCACATAAAAGCCCATAACAGAAAGAGAAGCAATGGTATCCGTCATTGAAATCGATGTCGACTATATACTATTTTTTTAAATAAACTAAAGAAATGTATATCAAGATAAAAACTTAAAACTATGAAAAAACACTACGCGTCGCCTACATATATCTTTATATATATAATTCTTCTGTGAGTGTGTATGTCACTGAACTTCTCTCAAACGACTGGACCGATTTTGATGAAATTTTTTGTGTGTGTTCAAGGGGATCTGGGAATGGTTTAGATTCACAATACGGTCAACTGGATATTGTTTTTTGAGACGTGGGACAGGACAACGTCTGTCGGGTGGACTAGTATATTTATAATTTAAAAAGTAAACATTTTACAAAAAACTACCTGCAACTCATCATGGAAAATCTGGATTATTCAATATAACTCGAGGATACTGGACCGATTGTTATAATATATAAATGATGACCCATTTATATAAACTTAAACAACCTGTGCAATAACAGCTACCATTTAAAAAAAGGATCATTAAAATCTATCCACGGAGAAAAAGTATGTGATAAACATAGATTCGAATCATAGTGTTTTCTTATGTATTTACAAAAAAAATGTAACTATGTAGTGTATCAGTCACCTAACACCCATAGTACAAGTTCTCTTAGTATTTATACCTCTCCGTTTTTGAAACGGCAGAAATATAGACTTGTTTACAATAATTTTAAAATGTCTCTGTATTTATATTAATATTATAAAAAGAAAGAGAGAATAATTTAAAAAGGAAAAACACTTGTTTAAATGAAAACCTCCTTTGTTGCAGTCTTTAAAAAAAGAGTTCCTTTCCCTTTTTATAATCCTTTCCCTTTTATATGATAATCACATAAAGCATTAGCAAGTGACGTACATAGTATTAACACGAGAAGTAAGGAAAATTACTAATTCCTACCTACAGACTAGAAAAACTAGGCAAATCATTTATGGGTAACTCTGTACGTTTTTATTATAAGCTTCCTCATAATGCAACAGAGCTTCCTATTAGAAAATTTAAATCATTTATTAAGAGGAGTCTAATAAAAAAAGCGTATTACTCTATAAATGATTATATAAAGGATAGATGTTGCTTAGTTCCACATTATCAGGCTCTAATAATTCTGGTTGACCAGGACTGATATGCTCATGTTATAAATGCTACCTCATATGACAAGCATTTTTTTATTGTAAATGTTAAACTTATAATAGTTACCTATAAATGAGAACTCCAAAATAGTAATAACTACAAAATTGTAATAACTGATAAAGCTGTGTTGTTCTATTCGCTTCTCAACTCAGTATAAAACATTGAAGCGAACTGTCAAGACAATGTTATTTCCTTGATATTTGTTGTTTAAGCAATTTAGTTTTATTAATTTTAAGTTGACCTGTCCATGTAGGCCATGTGCTTCTAAGGAAATAAATAAACGTTTTGACTTTGACATTATTTCAGGACAAAGAACTGAAGGACGCATTATCACAACGCAAGCTGGCTATGACAGAGTACAACGAAGTTACGGAACGCCTCTCGGAGTTACGGCAACAGAAACAGAAGCTATCTCGGCAGGTTAGTACCTCTGTCTGTCTGTTTGTCTGGGGCATCATAGCTCCCGAATGGGCGGAGCGGATTTCTATATTTTCTCTTGAATCAATATCATTCTGAGATGATTCTTAGAAAATCTTGACTGCCTCGGTGGCGCGGTGGGCGAATGTCCGCTTGCGCTTGCAGAGCAAGAGGTAGCGGGTTCGATTCCCGCCGAGGGTTAAATTGTTTGTATGTTCTGCAAGCACTTTTCTCTTTTGTCTGGGTGTTTAATATGTTTGTATAATTAAAATATCTATATATGTATTTATATTATATTAAGTATATCAGATATCTAGTATCCGTAACACAAGCTTAGAGCTTACCACGGGGCTGTTGTGTAAATTGTCCGGAAAAAAAAATCTCTATACTCTACTTATCTCTCTCTTGATCATTATCATTTATTAAAAAGAAAATACAAAGAATGTATTACAATTTAACGCAATCTTTAGGACGTAACCTCCTATGCTAGGTAGAAACTGCGTTACAAGGTAACCCCTGGCAAACCACGCAGGCATATAATCCCCATTTTTAACCCCGACCAAAAAAGAGGGGTGTTATAAGTTTGACGTGTCTGTTTGTCGGTATGTCTGTCTGTGTGGGACATCGTACCTTACGAACGGATGAATTAATTTCAATTTAGTTTTTTTTTGTAAGATAGGTGTGTTTTGCCCGAGTGTTCTTAGATATGTTTCATGAAAATCGATTGTAGCGTTTAAAAGTTATGGGGTTGAGAGTGGGGAAGGAATACCGAAAATCTGCAAATCTGCATTGAAAGCACATCGCGTGCACATTACAAAATAATATATGGTGTTTTACTTTTAAGGAAATAAAGGCATTGGTATCGGGGTTTATTCTTTAATTTTAGTATAGAAATCTTCTCTTGTACAGGTCCGGGACAAAGAAGAAGAGTTGGAAGTTGCCATGCAGAAGATAGACGTCCTCCGACAAGATATCAGAAGATCGGACAAGGGCAGGCGCGAGTTAGAGGCTAGGCTGGATCAGGCCATTTCGGAGGCTACCAAGGTAATGTACTATGACAAGCTTTTTACGTCACGGCATTCATCATCATCACCCTATTCACGTTCCCACTGCTGGGACACAAGGTCTTCTCTCTTGACGAGAGAGATTAAGCCTTAATTGACCACGCGGACCAAGTGCGGGTTGGTGAATGTCACATGTCCGCCAAACTTGAAACGGCGCGCTGGCTCGAAAATTCTCTAAAGAATGAAAATTGGAGGCGTGCGCGCTGCTATTACACCGTCGGAGCGGCGCCTTCGTATGCGTTCGGATCGCCCGGTCCGCCGAGCGAGAACGGTAGCGAGTGTGCGAGCGGGAAAGTATTCGAGTCCGCGCGGCTTGTTTATTAAAGCGGGTTGCTTATGTCGCTTCAATATACATATAGTATATATATATATAGTGTTGGCTAAGTGGGAGGACAGTCGACTGTAAGCCGTGTTGGCTAAGTGGGAGGACACTCGACTTTCATACCGAAGGTCGTAGGTTCAAACCCCGCCACGCACCTCTGGATTTTTCTTCTTGAGAAATTTATGTGCGCTTTAAACACGTGCTTTAACGGTGAAGGCAAACATCGTGAGGAAACCGGCATGTTCTGAGAACTTTAAAGAGTTTGAAGCACATGTGACATTCACCAACCCGCACTTGGCCAGCGTGGTGAATTAAGGCCTAATCTCTCTCGCCAAGAGAGAAGTCCCTGTGTCCCAGCTGTGGGAACGTTAATAGGGTGATGATGATGATATATATAAATAGTATATTGTGTAACAGGAACGCAAGCTGCGCGAGGAGACGCTGCGCGCCGCGCGCGACGGCGGCGCGCCCTCGCCCTCGCCCTCCAACGCCTCCGCCTCGCACGACGTGGCGCGCCTGCAGGCCGAGGTGGAAACACTCGAGGTATGCATCTCACTAGTAAGCTGCGCGAGGAGACGCTGCGCGCCGCGCGCGACGGCGGCGCGCCCTCGCCCTCCAACGCCTCCGCCTCGCACGACGTGGCGCGCCTGCAGGCCGAGGTGGAAACACTCGAGGTATGCATCTCACTAGTAAGCTGCGCGAGGAGACGCTGCGCGCCGCGCGCGACGGCGGCGCGCCCTCGCCCTCGCCCTCCAACGCCTCCGCCTCGCACGACGTGGCGCGCCTGCAGGCCGAGGTGGAAACACTCGAGGTATGCATCTCACTAGTAAGCTGCGCGAGGAGACGCTGCGCGCCGCGCGCGACGGCGGCGCGCCCTCGCCCTCGCCCTCCAACGCCTCCGCCTCGCACGACGTGGCGCGCCTGCAGGCCGAGGTGGAAACACTCGAGGTATGCATCTCACTAGTAAGCTGCGCGAGGAGACGCTGCGCGCCGCGCGCGACGGCGGCGCGCCCTCGCCCTCGCCCTCCAACGCCTCCGCCTCGCCGACGTGGCGCGCCTGCAGGCCGAGGTGGAAACACTCGAGGTATGCATCTCACTAGTAAGCTGCGCGAGGAGACGCTGCGCGCCGCGCGCGACGGCGGCGCGCCCTCGCCCTCGCCCTCCAACGCCCCCGCCTCGCCCGACGTGGCGCGCCTGCAGGCCGAGGTGGAAACACTCGAGGTATGCATCTCACTAGTAAGCTGCGCGAGGAGACGCTGCGCGCCGCGCGCGACGGCGGCGCGCCCTCGCCCTCGCCCTCCAACGCCTCCGCCTCGCACGACGTGGCGCGCCTGCAGGCCGAGGTGGAAACACTCGAGGTATGCATCTCACTAGTAAGCTGCGCGAGGAGACGCTGCGCGCCGCGCGCGACGGCGGCGCGCCCTCGCCCTCCAACGCCTCCGCCTCGCACGACGTGGCGCGCCTGCAGGCCGAGGTGGAAACACTCGAGGTATGCATCTCACTAGTAAGCTGCGCGAGGAGACGCTGCGCGCCGCGCGCGACGGCGGCGCGCCCTCGCCCTCCAACGCCTCCGCCTCGCACGACGTGGCGCGCCTGCAGGCCGAGGTGGAAACACTCGAGGTATGCATCTCACTAGTAAGCTGCGCGAGGAGACGCTGCGCGCCGCGCGCGACGGCGGCGCGCCCTCGCCCTCGCCCTCCAACGCCTCCGCCTCGCACGACGTGGCGCGCCTGCAGGCCGAGGTGGAAACACTCGAGGTATGCATCTCACTAGTAAGCTGCGCGAGGAGACGCTGCGCGCCGCGCGCGACGGCGGCGCGCCCTCGCCCTCGCCCTCCAACGCCTCCGCCTCGCACGACGTGGCGCGCCTGCAGGCCGAGGTGGAAACACTCGAGGTATGCATCTCACTAGTAAGCTGCGCGAGGAGACGCTGCGCGCCGCGCGCGACGGCGGCGCGCCCTCGCCCTCCAACGCCTCCGCCTCGCACGACGTGGCGCGCCTGCAGGCCGAGGTGGAAACACTCGAGGTATGCATCTCACTAGTAAGCTGCGCGAGGAGACGCTGCGCGCCGCGCGCGACGGCGGCGCGCCCTCGCCCTCGCCCTCCAACGCCTCCGCCTCGCACGACGTGGCGCGCCTGCAGGCCGAGGTGGAAACACTCGAGGTATGCATCTCACTAGTAAGCATTAGCAGTAACATAAAAAAATTAAAATAAATGTTACCGGACAATCTACACAACAACAGTAAAATGAGGGCATTGGAAGTGTTATACACGTGTATCACTAGGCATGGAGCCACGGTGAGTGGCAGGGCGACGGGGGACCTAAATACCTATCGATTTGGCCCTTATGTATCTATAATATAAAAATGAATCGCAAAATGTGTTGGTAAGCGCATAACTCAACAACGCCTGGACCAATTTGGCCAAATCTTTTTTTAAAATGTTCGATGAAGTTCAAGGATGGTTTTTACGGCGAGAAAAATTAGAATTTTTGCTGGAAAAACCCTAAAAATAGCCCTTTTCTTTTTCCCATACAAATGATTTGTAACTAAAACGTAGTCAATATGAGCTTTATTGCTATGGTATAAAGTTCATATTAAATTACAAGCACTCACTGTTGTCTAAGCAATGTAGGTGTGTTCCTAACGTCAAAGATCATATCTATCAAAAGTATATAAAATTTTCGTGTCACAATGTTAGTTACCGTACTCCTGCGAAACTGCTTTACCGATTTTTACCAAATTTTATATGCGTTTACAGTAGGTCTGGAGAATCAGCTACTATCAATTTTTCATTTTGCAAAACAACGTTTGCTGGGGTCAGCTAGTTTAAAATAAATAAATATTTCCGGACAATCAACACAACAACATCTAGCCCCGTGGTAAGCTCTAAGCTTGTGTTACGGGTACTAGATATCTGATATACTTAATATAATAGTCATACATATATAGATAGATATTTTTATTATACATATTAAACACACAGACCAAGGAAAAAGTGCTTGCAGAACGTACAAACACTTTCACTCTCGGCGGGAATCGAACCCGCTACCTCTTAGTAGCCCGCGGTGTAACCCGCGTTTAATGGATTTCCACGCGGTATCACATATTTTCCTACAGTAAAAAGCCTATGTCACTTCGAGCTTTAGAGAATCTGCGTATAATATTCAATTCAAAAAGGTTCAGTAGATCCAGATATAACCCTTCAACGTCACAAACAAACTCTCAAACTTATATTCTATACAATAATAGAATAGATAATGAACATAGGAAGTCTTATGTTGATACTAGAGTATTTTCTCTATGTAATACTATGAGTGAATATTTACCCGTAACAGCAAACAGTAACCTTAGGTTTACTTTTTTTTTAATGATCCCGCAGGCGAATATGCTTGATAAACTCTCAGTGGTTTGTAAAATAGGCGAGTTGACTATTTTTCTTTGGGGATTACAAAACAATGCCAAATGTGCGTAAATATCCAAAATGGTATGATTTCAGATACATAATATGAATTTTAAAATTATGTATTGTGTAAACTATGTTTTTACTAGGGCATGCCAGCATTAAATAAATAAATAAAATAATAAATAAATAAATAAAAATGTTTATTGCATCAACTTAAAAACTATAAATACAGGTTCTGGAGTCACCCTTTAAGCAAAATTTGCTTGTGTTGGGAGACCCCGCTCTTACCAATAATACATCAACAATATTTAAGTATTTGCTTAACTAGATATACATACTAATTAACAGAAAGATAAATTTAAAGCTTAAAATTATAGTTTACATTAAAAGTTATAAGAATAAGTATTAGTATTTACAAGAGCATTACTATACAAAACAAACATAAAATACTATGCTAAATGTGTAGGCTGTCGTCCTACGATAACACCAAGCTCATAAGAGCCTGGGTACCAGATTAGGACAGCCACGAGTTCACATAGAGCGTGTTTTCTTACTTAAGTTAGAGCCTCATCCTTTGTACGATATTCTCAACTTCATCATAAGTTTTCATCATTAACCATTCAGTTATAGATTTTTTACACTTGAAATATGTTAACGAGAATATACCTATTTGTGCATCTACTAGATTGTAAATGTAAGAGGATTGCCAGTTAAATTGCCTCATAGCAAATGTAGTTCTAGCTGTTACTTTTGGTATAGGGAGTTTTCTTCTACGACTACAGATTTTATCTTGTTCTGCTTTATAAAACAGTGATCTATGTGTTTTAAGGACTAATTGAAGTACATAGAGCTTTCTGACTGTTAGGAGTCCTGATTCAGCGTAGAGACTTTCTGTAGAGTACCTATAGGGCTTGAAGAACATTACTTTTAATAATGATCGTTGTGCTCTCTCTAGTTCTAAAAATTTAGTTTTAGTAGCCCCTCCCCAGATCGGCATGCAATAACCTATGACCGATTGACCAAGAGTGACATAGATTTGGATAGAGCATTAATTTGGTAAATGATGTATTTTAGTAAAAAATAACATTATTGTTTGTTCAGCTGTGTTGTTCTATTCGCTTCTCAACTGAGTATGAAAGTGATCTGTCAAGACAATGTTAAAAGAAAGAAAAAGATATTATTTTTTTTTAAGTTGACCTCTCCCTATGTGCCCTGTGCTTCTAAGGAAATAAACGTTTTTATTTTGACTTGAACATAGATGCAGTACAAAGAATCGCTGGCTCAGCAACAAGTGCGATTCAACGCGGAGGTGTGCGCGCTCAACGAACAGATACAAGAGGGCGAAGCGCACAGAAACGCGCTTAATAGAGAGGTACGTAACATCTCATCGTCTTTAATGGATTTTCCCGCGGGGATATCTAATTTCTTTTTTGGTTATCTACAAATAATAGTAGGCTTATCTAGCTACAAGTATTTGACTACCTCTGTGGCGCGGTGGGCGAATGTCCGCTTGCAGAGCAAGAGGTAGCGGGTTCGATTCCCGCCGAGGGTTAAATTGTTTGTATGTTCTGCAAGCACTTTTCCCCTTGGTCTGGGTGTTTAATAGGTATAATAAAAATATCTATATATGTATGTATATTATATTAAGTATATCAGATATCTAGTACCCGTAACACAAGCTTAGAGCTTACCACGGGGCTAGATGTTGTTGTGTAGATTGTCCGGAAATATTTTATTTTATTTATTTAGTATTATTCAAATTTTCAACGGCAAATACGTTTAATTACGGCATTGGACGTTGTCAAATACGAAGTAAATGATCGAGTATAGAGTTTAGTCTATGGCATACTCGAGTGGGGTCACTTATCAAATCGCATGACGTGCATTTTACAAAGTATTTATTTTACTTGTAAGGTAACTAAGGTTTTGGAATCGTTTTATTTTTTAAATGTAGATTATTCTCTCAGTATTTTTTTTAAATTTGATTTTGTAGATATACCGTCCTACGGCTATACGGCATAATATATATAATGTTATAATTAGAAAACCCAAGCCCAGCATTACAGCGTACCTTAGCCTTCGTCAAAGCTGTTTAGATAATATTATTATATTTAATTAAAAAATATTTTAACATATTAATTCAGTGAGGTTTATCACTTATTAAAAATCATTAACAATGTTTATTGTTGTTTGAACAGATGCAAGTAGCCAAGGAGAAGTTGGAGAACCGTCGCCTGGAGCAGCTCAACGACTCCGAAGACAAGCAGATACTCATCAACGAGAACAGGAAGCTGGCCAAGGATCTCGATACTGTGAGTATCCGTCAGCTATAATAACGTCCCCACTGCTGGGACACAGGGACTTCTCACTTGACGAGAGAGATTAGGCCTAAGTTCACCACGCTGGCCAAGTGCGGGTTGGTGAATGTCACCATGTCCTTCAAACCCTTTAGAGTTTATTTATTTATTTAAAAAACAAAACCCACAGCCCTTAATTAAATTGTTTATACATATTCTGTTATAGCTTAAGGCCAAATAACGGGTTTACATTATACAATTTTCTTTTTTTTTTTCACACAGTCTCAATTTACTATAAACTTAGGTATACAATTTAGCTATTACACTTCAACGCTTAAACATAAAGTTAAGATATTAATACAGTTAAGTACACAGTTCAAATAAAAAGAAAGAAAGAAAAAAATAATAATAATAGTTAACAAAGTAGAAATAACTAATTGCCCATGCGGGCCACACCCTGCATTAATTCTACAACTTCTTTCCTAAAAATTAAAATTAAATAATCAAAGTCAAAAGTTTTATAACGATGTTTTGTCTTCACCGTTAAAGCAAGTGTTTTTTAGCGCACATAAGTTTCTCAAGAACAAAAATCAGGATGTGCTTCGGGGTTTGAATCCACGACCTTCGGAATGAAAGTCGAGTGTCCTCCCACATAGCCATCACGGTTCTTCGAATTACCAATATCAAATATATATAAAATTTCTATGTCACAATGTTAGTTACCGTACTCCTCCGAAACGGCTTTACCGATTTTTACCAAATTTTATATGCGTATTCAGTTTGTCTGAGAATTGGCTACTAATAACCTATCTTATGATTATTTATTTTATTAAAAACTAGTGGCCCGCCCCAACTTCGAACGGGTTTTTATTTAAAAAAAATTTGCCTTTTAAACCTTCCCTAGACCTCCATGAACATTTCAAGACTATGATAAGAAAAATCCGTTCAGCCGTTCTCGAGTTTTAATCAGACTAACGAACAACAATTCATTTTTATTTATATAGATAAAATAAAATAAATGGAGATTGAATTTTGCTACATGTAGGTAGGTATATAAACCAAAATAAAAATAAATTACTTCTATTTCGAACTTTCTTTAATGAGGAGTAACAAAGTTTAAGGATTTATAGAGAAATGTTGTCAAACAGATGGCAGAAAACGGCAGGAGATGGCAAACGGAGCGGCGGCAATTGGAGCTGGAGTTAGACGACTTGCGAGGCAAGCGGGATTCTATGCAACATTGGGAATCGCAGGTAACATATTAACTATCAAGTATTGTGTAGTACAATCACCTAATTACCTACTCATCATCACCCTATTAACGTGCCCACTGTTGGGACACAGGGACTTCTATCTTGACGAGAGAGATTAGGCCTTAATCATAATTACCTACTACCTAGAGGTAATTAGTCTATGGTACAATGTAAGGATAAACAGCTTTTTTTTAGTGTATCGGTAAAAAGGTATTTTAATTTAGTAATCCTATATATTAGGTCCTTACATATGAAATTGGCGTTTTTCGTACTGGCCACTTTAATCACAAATTTCTCCTCTTTGGTAAGGAATTCCAAATTCAAATTGGTACAGCTATAGACTCATGTATTTGTGCTTCGATGATCGTCATTCATTTGTTTTTTTTCTTCTGTTTTTTTCTGTTTGCGTCACTCATTTTACAAAATGGAAAACTTAAAATATCGCATTATTTACGAGTACGAGTTCCGCCGTGGCACTAGTGCTGCGGAAACAACTCGAAGGGTGAATGATGTGTATGGCGGTCGTGTTGCAAAAGAAAACACAGTTCGTTTTTGGTTCCAACGTTTTCGTTCTGGAAATTTCGACTTGCAGAACAAGCCCCGTGGACGGCCTGAGACTCAAGTTGATAATGAAGAGTTGAAGGCTATTGTGGAAGCGGATCCATCGCAAACCACGTCCGAGTTAGCTGCAGGCTGCGGTGTTAGTGATAAAACTGTTTTAATTCACTTGAAGCAAATTGGGAAGATTAAAAAGCTTGAAAGGTGGGTACCTCACGAATTGACTGAAGCAAACCGGCAAACGCGCGTCGACTGCTGCGTTACATTACTAAACCGGCACAATAATGAAGGTATTTTAAACCGAATCATTACCTGTGATGAAAAATGGGTTCTTTACGATAATCGGAAGCGCTCAGCGCAATGGTTGGATCCTGGCCAGCCAGCCAAATCCTGCCCCAAGCGAAAATTAACCCCAAAAAAGTTACTTGTAAGCGTTTGGTGGACTAGTGCCGTTATTGTTCATTACAGTTTTCTCAAATCTGGCCAGACTATTACGGCTGATGTCTATTGTCAGCAATTGCAAACCATGATGGAAAAGCTAGCGGCTAAACAACCTAGGCTGGTCAATCGCTCCACGCCACTGCTGCTTCACGACAACGCTAGACCACACACTGCGCAACAGACGGCTACTAAATTAGAAGAGCTTCAATTGGAAAGTCTAAGACATCCTCCGTACTCCCCGGACCTTGCTCCAACAGATTACCATTTTTTTCGAAATTTGGAAAACTTCTTGCAAGGGAAAAAATTCAACTCCGATGGGGCAGTCCAAATCGCCTTCAAAGATTTTATTGATTCCCGTCCGACTGGTTTTTTTAGTAAAGGGATCAATGAACTACCTATAAGATGGCAAAAGTGCATAGAAAATAATGGTTCATACTTTGATTAATTAAATATATTATATTAAAAAATATTCGACTTTTTGTTCCTCCCATACAAAACGCCAATTTCATATGTAACTAAGGACCTAATATATAGTGTCTTATATATTTAACTTAAAACGAATTCACGTTTTTTTTAAGTTTTTCGATATTTTGACCAATCGTTACAATGTTCCCAGAGTAGATTTTCAACATAATTACTTGGACGACGTTATTGGACAGTATAACGAATTTGAAGGAAGTTTATTTGTGATCAAAATGTTCGAAGTTATAAAACTGTATTTATTTAATGTGTATGTACGTTTTTTTTGTATTGATGAAATTGTATTTTGTTACAGATTGCAGATATTATCAGATGGGTGTCTGATGAGAAGGAAGCTCGGGGGTACCTTCAGGCCCTGGCCACGAAGATGACTGAGGAACTGGATTACCTGAAACATGGTGAGTGGATGATTGTCGTATGAGAAATAATCAATAAATTAATTTCCTCTTCGGATTAATAAAAAAAATCGTTCATAAAGTCGTCAATAGAATAGTGCCATCCCTGTAATAGAAGTGTCCTTAATTTGCTTTTGAAAATATTAGGGCAGTCAATTGTCAGTTTTATATTTATAGTGCCTGATTTGTTTTCTTGCACGCCCAGGATGACTGGTAGAGAATGCTTCTAGCATTAAGTCCTACTCTGTACATTGTTTTTTGTGCACAAAGTATAAATAAATAAATTGTTTTCACTTCAGTTCAGTAGATTGTTAAAAGCAGCCTGATACCGAGTACCATGTTTAGTTATGTTTAACATAAGAGACAGGCGCTGTCGGATCCATTCTTTTAGTTGATACCCGTTAAGTCCCACTCGAGCGTTTCATATTTGAAAAGTTTTCATTGATGACCTGAAGTATGCTATTACTTTTATAATATTACGGGCGTTACTAAGTTACTGCCTGTTTTGTGTTAAGGTGAATTATATGGATTAATAGTTTGCTGTATAACTTTCCTTATGGGCTGACAACAATTTGTTCTACTAACTTAACCAATAAACTTCGAGACTCCCCGGGATCCAGGGTGTTAATAAGAATAAGACACATTTATTTCGGACCACAGTAAATATAAAACATACATTAAAATTTAAAAACAAACAAAAACAAAATAAACAAACACAGACACATTATAATTAAACAAGAATTTAAGAAAACAAGAGAAAAATAAAGACAGTGGTTCGAAAACGTGCGTCACTCAGCATTTGCTATAACTACCTATAAAGGTTGTTAGAGCGCTGTTCTTCCGTGACGATCCGTGACGACGTAGTTGCTTCACTGACGTTTGACTGCTTCAGTGGCGCAGTGGGCAAGGGTCCGCTTGCGGCGCAAGAGGTAGCGGGTTCGATTCCCGCCAAGGGTGAAAGTGTTTGTATGTTCCGCAAGCACCTTCTCCTTGGTCTGGGTGTTTAATATTTATAATAAAAAATATCTATATATGTATGACTATTATATTAAGTATATCAGATATCTAGTACCCGTAACACAAGCTTGAGCTTACCACGGGGTTAGATGTTGTTGTGTGAATTGTCTGGAAATATATATATTTATATATTTAGTTAATCCCGAAGGAACCCTTGTAACTTGGTCGCCGGCAGATGGCATCTCCCTCCAGCCAAGAACTAATACTGGTGTAGACGGTGGAGCTTCCTGGACCACGCTGCCGTCCGAAGATTGTAGCACAGTTAGTAGTTAGTTAGTTAGGGGGGCCCTGTTTTTCCGCACTTAGACTCAAAGGTGGTCCATTGTGCGTGGATTGGGGTGCTAGTGTAACCATCCCAACTCCGACCAAAAGCGCTGAAGTTTCCTGGGGTCTTCGCAGGCTTCTCGGAGTGACCTTGGGTTCTTAAGGATTTCACGTCGCTGTGCTGTTACTCCCTCGCATTCCAGGATGACGTGGGCAGCTGTTTCGTCTTTGTTGAGGCATTCTCTGCAGAGTGAACTGTCTGTGGATCCCAAGATTGTAGCACTCTCACCTAATGAAATATCACTTCACCTTGTGCCCTTGTCGTCAGCGTCCCGCACGTCCCTGAACGCGCCGTCCCCGCCGGCCGCGGCGCCGGGCGGCGGCTCGGGCGGCTGGCGCAACCGCCGCTCGCAGAAGCTGGACAAGATGGAGATCCTCACGCTGCAGTCCTCGCTGCACGCGGAGATCCAGGCCAAGCAGCAGGTGCACGAGGAGCTCAGCCGCACGCGCGAGGAGCTCATGCGCTCGCAGCGGTACGTGACACCTATACCTTTATCTATTCTTAAGCCCCGATTTTAGCTTATTTTATTTATAACCCCCGACCAAAAAAGAGGGGTGTTATAAGTTTGACGTGTCTGTCTGTGTGTCTGTCTGTCTGTCTGTGGCATCTCCCGAACGGATGGAGCGATTTCAATTTAGTTTTTTTTGTATGAAGGGTGAGTTTGGCCCGGATGCTCTTAGACATGTTTCATGAAAATCGGTTGAGAAGTTTAAAAGTTATGGGGGTGAGAGCGGAGAAGGAAAACAGAAAATCTGCAAATATACTAGTGTGGCGCATCGCGTCCACATTACATAATATTATGTTGTTTTACATTTAAGGAAATGAAGGCATTGGAATCGGGGGTTTTTTTTTAATTTTAAATTTAGATTTATTATTTTATTTATTTGGGAAACAAAAAGCTTATAACTAAGATAATTAATATGGATGAATAAATGACTTGACTAAAGCTGTCATTAGTCCGGAAATATTTACTTATTTCTCAATGGTCAATAGAACTCGATTTTAAGTAAAAAATTATACTTAAAATCGAGTTCTATTGACCATAGAGAAATAAGTAAATATTTCCGGACTAATGACAGAGCATCACCTTACCCCAAAGCCGGCAGAGCTTGCACTATCATACGGGTGTTAGGTGACTCATATCAAATATACTACATAGATATTATTTTCTGTAAATAATAAGAAAACACCGCGACCCGAAACTAGAAATTGTACATCTTACAAAATCTGGTAGTTTGATCTCAGTTAGACGGTAAATCACTCGCTCTTTAGCGATAAGGCCGCCCATTGCACATTTTGTTTCCTACGTGTTGTTGTATTTTGTTTCCCTGTGTGTGCAATAAAGTGTTTTGTATTGTATTGTAAATCGAGTTAAGCCTGACTATATGGCGACCAAGAATATCGCGGAGCCCAGCTTATCAATAAAATATATCTAAGTTTAGGACAAAAATACATATTCATATGAAGGCATCCTTCTGCTACTGCGGTTTTAATCGGAAGTATAAAAACAAGCCCTAATAGTAAATTTTTGTTACCGCAGAGAGCTTGTAGAGAGTCGGCAACGCATGGATGCGCTGGCACATGACATGAAGCGGAAGGAGCAGCACATCCGCGACATGCAGGCGCGGCTCGACACGCCGCCGCACCACCAGGGGAATTCATGTGAGTATACACTGTTGTTTGGACATTACAGTTGGGGGGGGGGGGGGGGGGGGTGGAATGACGCTCAAAGATTGAAATCCTAGATACGCTCTGTAGGTGCCGCTTGATATGAGCTAGCTTGGTCATGTGGAAACAGTGCACATCTATAAAAGATGACCGTTCGACCGAATCGGGCCGTTATTAGTTAAAAAACAACACGCCGACCGTTCGTCACTGCGGCACAGTCGCAAGTTGCTGTATCCCTCGTGTAACCTTCGATCGAGGCGCGTAGGTATAGCTCGCGTTTCTAACGTTTGTATGAAGTTGGAATACTGTATAAATATTTATACCGTGGTCAGGCCATACCTAGGATTTAAATCTTTGATGACGCTTAGCTAAACGTTTAAAGGAGAAAGGCAGTATTCATAAAGATTGTGACTATGCAGAGTTGTTCTTTTGTGAAGATTGTTATCTTATGCCGCCCTTCTACTCATCATCATAATAGGCTAAATTAATTGACTAAGTTTGAAATTTTTTAAAAACTTAAGTATCTACCCCACAATGTATTATTTTTGAAAATAATACCGATAAGATATTAAGTATTATGCGTTTTTGGAAATTAATTTAATTTGACCTCAAAAAAGGCCAATACTGTCATGGCGTTATGACTGCCGTCACACCTGGCGTAGCAGTCGAGTTTCTTCATCTCATGTGTATTTACACCCGCGGCTTTGCCCGTTTAATAATAAATTATCCCGCGGTAAAAAGTAGCATTTGTCCTTTACTGGAAAAACAGCTATGTCCATAGCAAATTTGACTGAAATCGGGCTTTGCTCGTATTTCCTGCGGTAAAAAGAAGCCTATGTGCGTTTTTAATATAAGTAGGATTTATGTGTTATCTCTGCAGTTTTTAAATCAAGTCACTAAATATTCAGATGTATGTACTTACATATTATCTGCTATCCCTTTTAAACGTTTCAGCGGGTACAGTGCAACTGACGCAATAATAGATCAGCAAAATAAAAACAACATATTTATGAAAATTTAAATTTTCATTTACCTAATTACAACCAGGAAGACTGAAGATGAATTATAATTACCATTATTAAATTTAGATATATAATATTGTACATTTATTACAGCGCACATATTTACGTATGTTTATTTAGTGCACCATTTTCTTTTTGTTTTTATTACATGTTACCGCACAATCCCACCTTACGCACGTTTATACCTGTGACGTCATTCGCTAAATGTCAAATGCAACTGGATCCCAACACAAAGTACAACGTCGTCCGCGACGGAAAAAACGGAAATAAACGAACTTCACATGTGCCATATCCTCTTACGTGCATTGTAATTGTTTGAATCGTACTGTGAATGTTTTGGAAACGGAACGTTTTTTTTTTTTTGCACGGTAAAACTGTTTCGTTTATAAACGGAACGTGAATTCCATATTTTAAATTGTTATTTCGAAACCAAATATTCCACTAAATTTGTTAATTGTTATTGGAACGCTCATGTAAAATTGTCTTTGGTTGTGTGAATTGGAACTGTGATTTGAAATTTCATTCGTCCGTTTCAAAATGTATTTGTCATTGTCAATGTCAATGGCGCTCGATCATGTATTGTGGCATTTACTAATTTATGCGTGAGACGCTGTTTTTTATGATATTGTTTCTTTTTCTTTGTGTTTTTTTTTGTGAACCTGCATTGTGCTTATAGTTCGAACGTGGATAGGCCGATACATACCCATCTTTATAGGTATGACGTCATGTATATGGGGGGTAGCCATTTTGGTATATCGTCAAATGTATGAATGAATATCGAATATATGGAAATATGCATAAATTTAGTCATTTTCAGTTTTGTATATATATATTATATCTTTTTTTTAATAAGTAATTATTGTAAAAAAATCAGCAATATTTAATTTTGATGCCCTGAGTCAAAGGTGTCAAGAGTCAAAAAGGACAATAGTAATTTTATTGTAAAGGAAAATATACATAACGTATTAATAAAAACGCGGTATCGTAATGTCACTGTCTTGTGTGTCAATTTGTATCAACATTTTGTTGCCAGTTTTTTTTCATTAAAAACAATACCTACTTGATTCCAAACCTTACGCATATTTTCTATTATTTGATAACATGTATTTTGAGGCTATCACAATATTTTACAAAATGCTTTACTCGCTCTTAGTTATTATTAGGTTAGAAAATTAGTGCTCAATATATTTACTAGTCGCAAATTCTATTCATATTGGAGTTAAGTTAGAAATTTTTATTAAATCATTTGAATTTTTGTAAGTTTGAAACTTACTTTTTTTAAGGTTTTTGTAACAATCACGCTTAAGCAAATTCAAATCCCATTATTGATTTATTTTTAGCACAAAATCTAAAATTATTATATTAATGAGATTATTTGTGTTTTGATTTGTTGAGCAATTTCAAATAATGCTAGATTAAATCTAAAAGACAAAATAAAAAAAGTCTAAATCTTTACTTACATTTTTTTTCAATTATTAAGTATTTAAAACCTTTACAAATTCGAGCTTATGATTTGGCTTAGCGTTTCTTTTTTTTTCCTATAAATACAAGCCAGTGTATGGATAATTCTAGTCTAAAATAGTGCTACCAAAGATGTTAAAATTGTGTTGTGTGTTGTCCTCAATCGTTCGAACTAGTCATAATATTATTTAATTACGATGAAAATAATATTAATTTCGTAATACTCAAGCTGATGTGAAGCTAAGTGCTACGTGTATGAAATTATCTAAAAATTAAAGGTACGTAGATAAAAAAATGGTTATTAATCAGTTTTTTTAATTAGTATTATCAGTATCAAATACTTTCTCTCTATTTTTGACCGATATAAAAAATGAGTTGATTATCAATTCGATGTTGATGAGAGTTTTTTTTACCCTGTTTTGCTTTTAAAATTTTTATCTTGTAAATAATGCGCTTACATTTTAATAAAAGAAAAATATTACAATTTATTATGATTTATGACAGCACGATGCAGGTTCTTTTTTTAAATATATCTATTTATTGTTTAGTTTTTAAGTTTTACCGTAGATCTGTAGAATCTCATTTAGTTTGCCCGTAATGTTTTTACCGATTAGTTTTGGAACTACATGACGTCGCTGTACCTTAATGTATATTAAAAACAATCTTTGGTACTTAGTGAACTCAGGTACTGAGTTAAGAGTGACCTTATCTTCAAATGAAAAGTACCTGAAATACCAAGCGGAGTCTGTCAACTTCGATAAAACAAACAAAATCAATACCTGTCATTATTTGAGCTTTTGACAGTTAAAAGTACTACTTTTATATATGTGATACTTGTCATAATTTGAGCTTTTGACAGCTAAATAATATACTCTATCTCTCTTCACACCAGTTAACGGGTTAACGAGTTTTGAGGTTAATCTGTGTCTATATTTTAATTTAGTTGTAACACTTATTAATAGTTTTGTATCTTTTAATGAGAGATTTTAAATATGTTAGAAAATTACTTTTTGTTTTACTGGGCTTATGAATGGTGCAAAGGTGCTTCAATATTGATGAAATTATTTAATAATTTTCGAGTAGTTTCAAAACTATCGGTTTCTTATTTTTTTGTGTTATATTATGTTTTACAATAAGTCACATTTGCACATTTACTCTGCATTTAATATTTATATGAACCTTCATGTAAATAAGTTATTAAAGTTCTGTTTTAAATTGTTATATTTAATTTTATTTTACTCTACGCAACTCCTACTACCTATTGTTGAATTTATTAATATGGAATATTATAACTTTTTAAATTATCATGGTTTTTAACAATATTATGATTTAAAACGGGTAACATACCATGATTTGACGGTAAGTACGGAAGTGTCCGTCAAATCATGGTATGTTACCCGTTTTAAATCATAATATGGAAAATTAGTTAAATTATATAAAATAGTATATATTTAAAGTCAGTATCATTCCTATTTTCTTAATTATTTTAATAATGTCTGTCATTAGTGTCAATATATAATTTTAAGAAAGGAATTGCATTTCTTTCTTAACTAGTTTTTTTTTATACAGTCCTAAAATGTTTACTTCAATATATTTGTTTCTCGATTAATTCTTTATGTGTATGGAGTTAAAGTCGTTAGTTATGCGCAAGCAGCTCGACAGGGATCCACCAAAGGCTCCAGCTACTGGAGCGGCAAAGACGAGAACGGTTCGTTGTTTTACATAAATAAACTGTATTAGTAGTAGATTTTTTTTGTATGTGATTGTGTGTCCATAAGGTGTAAGGTGTTTAAGTTTTGAGTTTGCTGTCCTTGTGCTGCGTAAGTAGTTAATCATCTGTATTCATACAATTGTAAATACGATCAAGTGTAAAGGATTTTTTTTTAGATGTCACTGTTTTTATTTTTGTCGTTCAATTGTGTCCTCCTATTTTTCCCGGTGAACTAATCTTACTTTAATAATAACTTTATGTTATAATACCTATAGTTTGGGTCGATTGGATTTTGTTTATAACCTTCTTTGGTACAGATGGGTCAGACATAGTCTATTAATGACTCGAAGTCCTTATAATAAAATAGAATTATATAAAAAACTCTTTAGATTACACATGAATGTTTAATTAATGTAGATATCTTGGGCTCGTTACACTAGGTCAGAGATTACCACGGGCCTAGATATTTCCGTGTGAAATGTCGAACAATATTTCATTATTTGATCACAACGACGCGACGTTAGACGAAAAGTTGACCCTTTATATTTATTATATTTTTTTAATACAAGGTGTAATGACATTGTTGAACGAATTTCAGAAAATTTAAATGTAAAATAGTTATACATTAATAGTTATTCTGTTTTTATTTACCTTTAAAACTTCTTTGTAGGTTTTTTTTATCAAAATTTGTAAGAAATAAGCAGTGACATCGCACCATTCGGCTGTTAAAAGTGTCCGCTTCGCTTGCTTGTGCTTTTTAGTGAACGAAGACATTCGATTCACTGAATAACTTGCCAGCGACATTTTTCTCCTTTAACACTTGTTTGTATGATATAGGTTTTGACTAATCTGTTTTTTTTTTATATTTTTTTGTAAATTTTACTTCTTGTATTTGGTTTTGTTCTCCTTGTACTCGTAATTTAGACATACGTTATAGCAGATCGTGTAAAAAAATGTATTTGTGAAAAGTTTTTTTACGTGGTCTGTATTTAAAGGTTTTATTTTGTACAAAGTCTATTGTATACGTCCACGCATGTGATTCCTTGTTTTATTTAACTAAAACAACATGTTGATGTACATTCAAGCACAAAAATACAGTTAATATTAGATACACTCATTTTTAGTTCTGTTGTGTTTTTTGGGATACATTTTATGTTAGAAACTTTTGTGCTTGACTGTATAAAAAAAAAATCTAATTTGTGACGTCTTTTATGTTATTTTGTTAAATTTGGTTTCGGATTGGATTGTGTTTTAGTGTTCATATTTACATATTGTATAGTTTTACTAATAACTGGACTAAATTATATGATAATCTGTAAAATATACTCGATACCTTACATTTTTTGTCGAACGAACATTGTCTTTTTTAAAAATTATAATTATTTTGTATATTTTTAATATGGATGGATTAAGTGGAATGATTCATCTTATTTTTATTAAAAAAAAAACAATTTTATTATTGTTTTGTTTTGTAAAAGAGGGATTAACATTATCAAAATTTATGGAATAAACGGGTAACACATATTTTCATAAAAAAACAGGATATAATTTCTGAAATGATTCTCCATTTACAGTTCTGGACCGGCCGCCCTCTCAGATGAGTTACCTAGACCAATTCTTGAAGGAAGCGCCGACGGAGAGACACTATGATAATGTGGCTTCTATGACTGAACAGAAGGTAGGTTCTTGCCTCTCAATGTGTTGCCTAGACTATGCTTTGCTTAAGTTATTAATAGTAACATGGTCCAATTGATATTAATGTAGAATCGCTTTAGTAATGTCCCGAAACTGAAGCTTTAGTAATGTTCGTGAAATAAATAAGCTTCACAGAAGAATGTGTTTTGAAAATAAATAAGATAACAGTACCTTTAAGTATATTCATAATGTTTGGTCTCAAGCTTTCCATGTCTCATGACAAAATCATTGATTTATTTGTTGTATGACAAATTACAAACATTACTATAAATAATTTCGAAGCTAAAATGACTTTGTGGCCTGAGGCCACCTCATGTTTATTTTATTTTTATTTTTAAAGCACATTTTTTTAAATCGTTAACTGTGATTAATCTATTGCGGTGTAGTGTTTAACTGTACGAGTAACCGAGTAACATGTATGCCAAAATTTTACAAACTGTTATTTTGCATTTTACATTTGTCTGTAATGTCTTTGATTGATAAAAGAAATATCTGTGTATTATTATACCAGTCACTTGAATACCCAGTACAGGCTCAGCTAAGTTTGGGGTTAGGTGGTGCCGTGTGAGTAATCCGGAAATGTTTTTTTTTTTTTTTTTTAAACAATTTGATGTATAGAGTTCCATAATTATATACGAAGGATTACGTTATGTCGCATTGGTGTAATTTGTAGCACGTCAATACTTTTAATCGTCAATAATTGAATAGATTTTTATTCCTCTTATGGATGCGTCTTATTCTATTTCTACACAAAAGTATATATTCTTCTATCTTGAACAAAAAAGGTTGTAGACGCGAAATATATTTTTTAAATTTTCATATAATTTCGTAAACAGTTCCACAAAATTTGGCATTCTGTACGTAAATAACTGCTTCTTAATTTTCGTTTCGCAATGTTTTTAGTTGTTTCGTTGCACACAGATGTCGCCGCCGTACCAGCGGTATAGAAATGTACAGCATTGTTGCGATGCTAAGGTACTGTTTGTTTTTTGTCTTGCATGCTTATTTTTAGAGTAAGGCTTCATGTGGTAGTTTAACTTTTTGCTTTTTATGTGGTTTTTGATTAAACAGTTTTAAAGCAGTTTTACAAAAATATCAAAATATCAATTTGTAATACACACAGAAAAAAATGTCTAGAAGTGAACTTTCCAGAAAACCGATTATTGATAATTTTATGTGAATATGAGCTTCCGATGAAAATAAAAAAACAAATCTACATAATATCTCGTTTTACATGTATTCAGTGTCCTTAATAAAGTGATATGAAATTAAAAACCTAAACCGATCAAAATAGACTATGTAAACTAGAAGACTAGACGGTGTTCATGCCGTTCATTCCATATTTGACAATACTACTTTAAATGAATAAAATCCTTTAAATGCATAGGAGCATGAAAGTCTATGCATATGTTGTATGTTGGTAATTGTTAAAGTGATAATGATGAAACGTTACAGATGATGTATGGTTCCCAGCAATCCGCAGCCCTGAGCGGCTCCGCGGAGTCCCAGGACGAGATGGAGGCGCCGGCGCCCTCCTCCCCCGCCTCCAGCAAGAGCTCCCCCAGCGAGATGTCCACTGTCAGCCCCTTTGTAAGTATAACTCCCTTCCCTGTAATAATAATAAATCATTTATATCGGGCATCTAAGGCCCATATAAACATATACCTTATAGACTAACATACATCAAAAATATAAATCTTATAAACTGAAGTGTCAGCATCGTGGATCATCTGTTACGGCGGTGTCGCCTTGCAGTGTAGGCGACCGATGAACCGTCGAAACTTGACCCCTTGCGGCCAAAACTGCTCATTCAGGAACGTCGACAGATGTTTAGTTGGAACCCGCACCATAAATGAACCTAAGCTCACATTACTGCGGGATTCCAACCTTTCGACGCGAACCAAAAATGCAATGATCTGTAGCGACTACAGTTAGCTGCATGAGTTGGTCTGACGCGTAGGTTTTGTCAATCGTCTCTCTCCCGCTCGTTAGGTTAGGTTAGTGGAAATAAGAAGTGTGTATAATGGAACCTGAACTTATTCCTGACCTTCCCTCCTCAACATACATAATCCTCACAGACCCAATGACCTTAGCCCTGTAATAAACTGTACCTACTCTAAGTAAGGATTGTTATATGTACTTCATCGATCGTTACGATCTAGACGCCTACTAGAGGTATTTCTAAGATTTGTAAAACCAAACAATGGAAATAAATGATTTTGTATCTTGTATACGTAAGATTGCGTTAGAAAATTAGCGATCAGGGATTTGCTGTTATTATGTTTATTTTTCCCCTTTTTACACTATTATTTATTTAAAGGAAAATCAACAGCTGAGATTGACACTATAAACTAACCTAGTAGCAACAGAAAGCTAATAAAATATTATCACGGATAGTCACATACTATACATCAAAAACGTGAACACAATGGACAATACAATATATTAAAACAAGAAACTAAATACCCATAAAATTACCTATTTAACTAAGAATAATATAAATAATAATACGTCACTAGTTCGCCATAAATTTGAATTTTCGAATTCCTTATCTAAAGAAATTTAACCCTCTTTTGCTCTATTCTATATACACTCAGAATGAGAGACTTAATTTTAAGAACCGTTTGTGAAAGAATATTGGTCTATTATAATATAACTCCTTAAATATTTTGATTTGTCTACAGGATCCATCACTAGGCCCAGCGGTGCCGGGCAAGCAGAAAGTTCACCAGTTCCTAGTGAGAACGTTCAGCAGTCCTACCAAATGTAACCATTGCACGTCTCTTATGGTGAGTTGATACATTCTATAGATTTCTCGTGGTAAAAATAGCCGAAGTTTTTCGTTGTAATGTTTGCTATAAAACAAACGAACCAAGACCAAGGCGACGGTGGAGAGATAAACTTGACGCCCACCTTAGGGATTGGACAACTTAAACAGGTGATAGGGACGTCTGGAAGGAAGGTAGGGAGGCCTTTGCCCTGCAGTGAGACACCACAGGCTTATAAACAAAAATAAAGTTTGCTATCGCTCTGTGCGTTGACCCCATTGCATGGATCTTTTCGCGGAAATGTGTCTTTTTCTAATTGTAAAAGAGCGGTAACATAGACTACTATGTTACTGCTCAAAGCATCAGCTAACTTCTAGGGAAAGTCCTGCCAAAATCGTTCAGCTGTTTCATGAAAGGTTTTCGCAACAGACAGTCAGAGACACAAAATCGAAAGACAATTTGTTTGTATACATGCATAACAATTGCCTATATTTCGGATTTTTTTCGACAAAATTGTCAATATTTTCGCTTGGCCCCAGCGCTAACCACATCTCGTTGCAACTTCCGGGCAATGCTCTCGAGCCAGTACTATAAATAGCATGCATACTGTGCTTTAGATCGGTTTAACCCGGCAAGGCGTGGTCTGCGAGCGCTGCGGGCTAGCGGTGCACACGCGGTGCTGCGCGCGCGTGCCGCCGCGCTGCCCGCTGCCCGCGCTGTCGGAGCGCCGCCCGCTCGGGATCGACCCCGCGCGCGGCCAGGGCACCGCCTACGAGGGATACGTCAAGGTACGTGGAGTCACTCTCATAATCTGGACACTGAATTCTCTAGTGCTAACGAGGATTGATACCTTCGAACTGGTGCTGGCGAAGAATAAATAAACAAAGGCATTTTTCTTTGCGCTCTGCTCCGAACATAGTTGATTATGCATAGAAATGTATGTGGCGTATTTTTGCTGTTTTACTGACCATAGTTGACAACGGCCGATTGTGCGTCTTTGTCGCTCGTTCGGGACTCTCGCTTGCACTTTAAGCGTTTTGACGTTGTCATGTCAAAATTTCAACTCAGTAGGGATTATGCCGCAAATTTAAATCTAAAAGCCTTAATTACTGTATAAATATGCAATTTAACTACTTATATTCTGTATTTATGTAACCATTGTACCATACTAATTTGCACAATTTTTAAACTTTCAGGTCCCAAAACCGGGCGGCGTGAAGAAAGGCTGGATGCGACAATTCGTTGTCGTATGCGACTTCAAGCTGTTCCTGTACGACATATCGGCGGATCGTAACGCGTTACCAGCGTTATGCGTTAGTCAAGTGCTCGATATGCGGGACCCGCACTTCAGCGTGGCCGCTGTGAGAGACAGCGATGTGATACACGCGGCGAAGCGGGACATACCTTGTATATTTAGGGTGAGTGCGCTTTACTTTGTTAGAATAACATACCTCCTGTTATTTTGGTTTTCTTGCTAAAAATCTATTTAACAAGATACCAACTTCTTAGCGATATATTTTCTTAATTTTACTCATCTAGGTATTAGTAGCTACATCTTCGTCTATTGCCCATATCTCGAGTGAAATTATTTTTAATGAGACCTAGCCACTTACTAGTAATTTCTTTACAGATATCAACATCACAAATAGAAGGAGGGAGACGATCTCATACATTAATGTTAGCGGAATCAGAATCAGAAAAGACTAAGTGGGTGGTGGCCTTAAGTGAACTGCATAGGATATTGAAACGGAATAATTTACCGGATAAATGTGTAAGTATTGACACTGACATCTTATAACTTGTATAGTTTTATGCATTTCGTACAATGTATTTATGTAAAGCCTATTTTTTTTTCTTTTTGAATGATTGATTTATTATTTTTGGAAGTTAATGGTAGTCCCTAAAACCCGGAAGTCTAAAGTACTTTGGATAACATAACAAAAAAATCCGCTTTGGAAAAGTTTGACCCTTACACCAAAACTTCCGTGTAATTTAACAGTTACACATTTGTGATAAAAAAATTGTTATGGTTGTAAAAAATATTCGATAACCCATCCAATTTATAATAGGTCATAAATCTATCCAATATTTTTGTTGGGATGTTAAACTGAAATACCACCTATGTAGTGTGCGAGCTACATTTAAACATTTTATTTATTATTGGCTTACTTTTGATTATACCTCCTAGAGATTCTAGGGGTTGCCGTGTTGACTGTTCATCTATATCTATATATATATTTTCCGATTATTATCTTGATGTTCTATTTATTACTGGTCTGGGTGTATAATAAAAATACAATGTGTATGTTCGAACCTTGATCAAACGAAATGTGCGTTTACACGACATACATTATCGATAAATATCGAATAAAAAAAATAATATGTTATCTATTTTAAAAAAAAGCCGATGTAATATTTTTTTTAATGAAAACTTCTTCATCTGGTTTTTTCTTCGTTTCTGTTTGAGTAAACGGTGTATTTTATTCAAAGTAGTAGTATATTTGAAAGCTAGATAGTTTACCTAACTAAGAAAATAAAAAAATATTTATAATTTCAGTACATAAGCCTAGTAAAAATTTTTTTTTTGTAGAAATTTAACAAAAAAAAACGATTTTTATTTTATTTTTGATCCGTAACTTTAAAACTCGATTATTGAGGTGAACTTTTTTGCATGTATGAAGCTTTATAATCCATTATTTTTTATCCGATATTTATCGATAAATTTATATCGAATAAAGGTTCGAAAATACACATGGTATATCTATCTCATAATCTTCCTGACCTTATCCCACATTATGTGGGGTCGGTCGGCACATAAAAATATATATCTATCTATGTTTAAAAATAAAATAAAATAAAATTTTATGAAGTATTTCAGTTGTCTAGTACACACGCTTGGAGCTTACCATGCGGTTAATGTTGTCGTGTGGATTGCACGGGAATATGAATGTATTGATGTATATCTGCAGGTGTACAGTGCAGTGGTAGTGGTGGACTCGTCGGCGGGCGGCGTGGCGCGCGGCGCGCTGTGCGCCTGCGTGCTGGAGCGCACGCGGCTGGTGCTGGGCGGCGAGGGCGGCCTGGCGCTGCTGGACCTGGAGCGGGGCGAGCTCACGCCGCGCCGCAGCCACGCGCCCGTCGCCAGCGCGCTCTACGTGCAGAAGGAACAGCTGCTGGGTGAGTGACAGAGAGAGAGTACATAGATATAATAGAATAGAAACGGTAATGAAATAGAAATGGTTTTGTCTGTTCACGTCCGTAAGTGGTAACCCTATGAATCCTTACACGAGACCTCCGGGTGGTGCTAAGAACAGTCTCCGGTGGTAGGCTTCGGCCGCGGCTTGTCACCACCCTCCGGGCTGGGCCAGTGCGTGAAGCGATTTTTTCGTGTTTCGTAATGTGGCCCGGAGAAGCCATCTACCTTCTAGGTCTTCATGTCCCATCTTAGACCTCATCGTTACTTTATATCAGGTGCGATTGTGGTCAAATAAAGGCTTATCCAACATAAAAAAAAAACTTTTTTTTTGGACACAACAGCACATTACAGAAAAATAGAATACAGAATCAAACGCTCACACACAAACATAGTAAAGATTAAAAATTAAAAAAAAAAATTAAACATAGGAACAACACTAAACACACTAGACGGTATGTAATCACTAATCAGGTTATTGTGGACCAAAAAAGGGTTAATCTCAGCTGTGTGTTGTTTTAGATAGATAGAATAGATAGAACATTCTTTATTACGCACACCATGTAGGAAATCGCGCTAGCAACTTCCTTGATGCTGAATAATAGAACCGAAATCACTTCACAATAGATTTATTGCTTATAGATAGATTTATGTATATTTATACTAATATTAATCCTTTAGCTACAATTGCCAATACAAAAAATGAGTAAACATTTATTGACACAACACACACACTACTTAGCAAGGAAATACATCATTATCATCATCATTATCTTAGCCTTATCCCACATTACGTGGCGGTCGGCATGTTTTTTTCCTCTGCCACTCGTCATCTCAACACTCACTCTTTTCTTACGTCCATCTTTTCATTGGTCTAGCTCTTCCCACTCATATCCATCAACACACATATCTAACAGTCTTTTTTTTCAATAAAAGGAAAATACAATTGAATTAAATTAAATATATATGTATATAATACTAAATACTAGTTTAACATAATCTATTGAATGCGTTGTGCCAAAAGGACTCGCCTCAGCAGATACGAATCCACCTCAAAGTGGATTTGCGTTGGTTTTCAGATGGTATTTTACTATACAGAGGTTGTTTTACTAAAGAGTGTTTGCCCTAGCATTAAGGAATGCTGTTACAGGAGTTAAAAGGCTCTTTATTTATAGTTTTATTATTAAAACCACCAACAAGAAAATACACTTTAAAAGATAGCGCAATATTTATACAACTCAACTAATTTATATAAGATATGAAGATCAAAAGGTGACGAAAATTTTTTTTGCAAATATTTTCGACCCTTTGCTCGGAAGCCGTCGGGACATTATCTTAAAAAAAATGTCGTATGGATTATTCTGTAAAATTAATCGTTTTCGGAGCAGAGCGTAGTTTTCAACAATTACAATATGTGGCAACGTTTGCTTTTTGTCATTACATCTTCATTTTTATATTCACATACAATGTTCGTTTGAATTTCGATGAAGAGGAGACGGTGGAAATGTAGTGATCCACTGCAAAGCCACAGAAGAGATAAGAAAGGAGACGGGGTTGAGGCGTCTCATGGACGCGAAGACCCCATCTACATCCGCAGACTTGCTCAAACAATTAGTTACAACACCGAAAGTCCTACTCCGCTGCATCAGGGAGTTGGGCTGGTTGGGGCCTGGTTAGGCAGGGGGATAATGCACAAAACACCCCCAGGCGAGATGTCAGTGCAGATCTCAGTTCCTCCGCTTAGAATTAGAATGTTCGTTTGTTTCACAGTGGTTATAGCGGGCCGCGGCCGGTACGTGCGGCTAGTGCCACTTCGCGCCTTGGAATGCTCGGAGGTGGAGTGTGTGAAGTTGGCTGAGAGCAAGGGAGCGATCAGCATATCGGCTGGACCGCTCAATAACAACTCGTACGGGTTCGCCGTGCTTTGCAAGAAACAGGTGAGGAGATATACATAAAATAAATTGGGTAATTTGCATACTTTTTTAATATAAAATAAAACAATTTATGTAAAAGCTTCATCATCGTCAACCCCTATTAACGTTCCCACTGCTGGGACACAGGGACTTCTTTCTTGACGAGAGAGATTAGGCCTTAATTCACCACGCTGGCCAAGTGCAGGTTGGTGAATGTGACAAGTCCTTCAAACTGACTGTAAAAGCTTACAGGTTAATAAAACTATAGTGAGTTTCACGATGAGTAAAATGTACATGTAAGCCAAACACCACTAAATAGTAGCTGATCCAGCGTTGTGTTCGGTTCTGTTTTTCTCAAGTAATGCTTTAGGCTGTATCGGGAGATAAAATAAATGAGAGTTATCGATAGACGATGATGTTTTTGCCGATCGCTGAACACTATCTTAATTAGGTTATACAACAAAGAAAAGTTAATTACTGTGCTTAGGTAGGCACAACATCACAAAATTCTGTTAGAATTGGAGTAAAATAATAATTCTTCCACAAAAACTTTGTATTTTAAGACCCATCATTATGCCGGCTGTACACACGTGCCGAGACCCTCTCGGCGAATGTCTCGGCCGAGAGGGGTCTCGTCGAGAGCATGCCTGTACACACGCGTTCTAACATTTGAACTGAAGACTCACGCGACAATGGACGTAGAAATTGCTGCTGCTATTTGTGTTCGGCCACACGACACACTCGCGTTCGGCCTGTCTCGGGGTGTCTCGGCGCGTGTGTACAGCCAGCATTATATAACAGTTGCATAATATACTATTATTATCCCCAGAACCAGTACATAGTGAACGTGTACGAGATCACGCGCACGGCCGCGCGCCGCTGCCGCATCGCCGAGCTGCGCGCGCCCTCCGCCGTCCACTCCGTGCAGCTGTCCGGCGGCCGCCTCGTGCTCGGCTACCGCGGGGGCTTCGCGCAGCACGCGCTGCCCGACCCGCGCCGCCCCGCCGGCGACCAGCCCGCGCTCTGTGAGTGCTGTCTAGTGTAGTAGTACCGCGGGGGCTTCGCGCAGCACGCGCTGCCCGACCCGCGCCGCCCCGCCGGCGACCAGCCCGCGCTCTGTGAGTCCCGTCTAGTGTAGTAGTACCGCGGGGGCTTCGCGCAGCACGCGCTGCCCGACCCGCGCCGCCCCGCCGGCGACCAGCCCGCGCTCTGTGAGTGCCGTCTAGTGTAGTAGTACCGCGGGGGCTTCGCGCAGCACGCGCTGCCCGACCCGCGCCGCCCCGCCGGCGACCAGCCCGCGCTCTGTGAGTGCTGTCTAGTGTAGTAGTACCGCGGGGGCTTCGCGCAGCACGCGCTGCCCGACCCGCGCCGCCCCGCCGGCGACCAGCCCGCGCTCTGTGAGTCCCGTCTAGTGTAGTAGTACCGCGGGGGCTTCGCGCAGCACGCGCTGCCCGACCCGCGCCGCCCCGCCGGCGACCAGCCCGCGCTCTGTGAGTCCCGTCTAGTGTAGTAGTACCGCGGGGGCTTCGCGCAGCACGCGCTGCCCGACCCGCGCCGCCCCGCCGGCGACCAGCCCGCGCTCTGTGAGTCCCGTCTAGTGTAGTAGTACCGCGGGGGCTTCGCGCAGCACGCGCTGCCCGACCCGCGCCGCCCCGCCGGCGACCAGCCCGCGCTCTGTGAGTGCTGTCTAGTGTAGTAGTACCGCGGGGGCTTCGCGCAGCACGCGCTGCCCGACCCGCGCCGCCCCGCCGGCGACCAGCCCGCGCTCTGTGAGTCCCGTCTAGTGTAGTAGTACCGCGGGGGCTTCGCGCAGCACGCGCTGCCCGACCCGCGCCGCCCCGCCGGCGACCAGCCCGCGCTCTGTGAGTCCCGTCTAGTGTAGTAGTACCGCGGGGGCTTCGCGCAGCACGCGCTGCCCGACCCGCGCCGCCCCGCCGGCGACCAGCCCGCGCTCTGTGAGTGCTGTCTAGTGTAGTAGTACCGCGGGGGCTTCGCGCAGCACGCGCTGCCCGACCCGCGCCGCCCCGCCGGCGACCAGCCCGCGCTCTGTGAGTGCTGTCTAGTGTAGTAGTACCGCGGGGGCTTCGCGCAGCACGCGCTGCCCGACCCGCCAGCCCGCGCTCTAGTGCCCGGCGCAGCACTAACCTGCACTACTGTTCCAGCGCTAGTGCACCCGGAGAACCAAGTGAACGTGTTCCTGTCGCACTCGGGCGCGCGGCCGCTGTGCTGCGCCGCCGTGCCGCACTCGGCCGACTGGCTGCTGGTGTTCAACTCGCTGGCGCTGTACGTGGACCAGCACGGCCACCGCGCGCGCGACCCCGAGCTCATGTACACGGCGCAGGTCGCGCACCACGGTACCTACATTATATTAATAAATAATAAATATTTCCAGACATTTCACACAACAACATCTAGCCCCGTGGTAAGCTCTAAGCTTGTGTTACGGGTATTAGATATCTGATATACTTAATATAATAGTCATACATATATAGATATTTTATATTATACATATTAAACACCCAGATCAAGGAGATCGTGCTTGCAGAACATACAAACACTTTCACTCTCGGCGGGAATCGAACCCGCTACCTCTTGCGCCGCAAGCGTACCCTCGCCCACCGCGCCACTGAAGCAGTAATGTATATGTATCATCGTTCTCTTGCCCTTATCCCACACTACGTGGCACAACATGTTTTTTCCTTCCGTTTTCCTCTATCACCCGTCATCTCAACACTCACTCCTTTCTTACACATGTCATCCTTCACACAGTCAAGAGGTAGGCCGTAGAAAAGATGGATTCTACGGCCTACCTCTTTCCAGATATCCATCAACACACATATCTAACACTCTTTTCGTCACATGACATTATAATGTATGTATATTAAACCAATTTACGTGACTTTCTTTATGTTTCTACGTGATCGAATCAGAAATGAGGAGATACGTAGAAGAACGCGGGTCACCGACATAGCCAAGCGAATTAGCTCCTAAAAGTGGCAATGGGCAGGCCATGTAGCGCGTAGAACAGATGGCCGTTGGGGCCGGAAAGTTCTTGAATGGAGACCACGAATCGGCAAACGCAGAGTGGGACGTCCTCCAACCAGATGGACGGAGGACTTGGTGAAGGTAGCGGGCTCGCGGTGGTTACAAGCAGCTACCGACCGAAATCACTGGAAGTCTTTGAGGGAGGCCTATGTTCAGCAGTGGACGTCCTACGGCTGAAATGATGATGATGACGTGACTTTTAGAATACAGGGTATAAGGAGTGGGCCCCAGTAGCGAACCTGTGGAACGCGCTGTTAGAGTATGGAAGTGTGTGTGCTGAATGTATTATGTTCTTGTTTTTACAATCCCGGAGTAATAGGTATTTAAGTATTGTAATTATTTTAGTTCCTTCGAGTACAACCTCCGCGAACATGCATGCGAAAATTCGAAAAAATATACTAAATTTGAATTGTGACTTCTAAACGTGGAAGTCGACCAGCCTTCCATAACTAAAAAAATCTGCCAATATCTATTATTTTATTGACTGTATTTTTTATTTCAGCAATCAACGAAACCCACCTACTAATATTCACAACGACGCATATAGACATCTACGATATCGAAACTGGGGAGTGGGTGCAAACTCTCAATATACGTAAGTTACACATACATGTTGATTTTTAACAGTTTTGTTTCAACCTCTATGATGCGAAAAAGCTTGTTCTGTGATGCTCCATTTGTGTACAACAAATTACCGGAGAGCATAAGAGCATTACCACTCTCGCTATTTTAAAATAGGTTAAGGAATATAATAATTATTGGCTGACAAATGTTATTATAGTTTAAAAGAATTTATGGACGATAAAAAAATTAATTTTCATAATTTGCAATTATTTTGACATTTTTTATTTATAAATTAATTTTCTATGATGGTAATTTCAATTGTAACTAAATTCAATAACTATTGTAACATGACATTGGACGCCATATATTGGTAAAAAACATTGTTCTATGTAATTTATTTAACACCTATATCCACCTGTATTTATGCAATAGAGATACTTTTACCTTTAACCTTTAAAGGGGTTCAAACATTTCGCAAACGAATAATTACCGCAACTTTCAAAGTCCTTCATATTTTCGTTACCTTCTAATATTATCATCAATCAATCATTCTTCAAACTAAATTATAATCGCTCCATCCGTTCGGGAGCTGTGATGTCCCAGACAGACAGACAGTCACGTCAAACTTATAACACCCCCTATTTTTGGTACTTTCCTCCTGTGCTAGAAGAAAGTGTGTTAGAAGCAGTGCTACAGCAAGGTAATGCCCCGCAAAACGCATAATTTTCATCATCACAATAGACGAAAGTTAAATGTTTATTGTAAAAAAAAGCCGTGTTGGCTAAGTGGGAGGACCCTCGACTTTCATTCCGAAGGTCGTGGGTTCAAACCCTGCCACGCACCTCTGGATTTTTCTTCTTGAGAAATTTATGTGCGCTTTAAACACGTGCTTTTAACGGTGAAGGCAAACATCGTGAGGAAACCGGCATGTTCTGAGAACTTTAAAGAGTTTGAAGGACATGGGACATTCACCAACCCGCACTTGGCCAGCGTGGTGAATTAAGTCCTAATCTCTCTCGCCAAGAGAGAAGTCCCTGTGTCCCAGCAGTGGGAACGTTAATAGGGTGATGATTATGAAATGTTTATTTCCGCACGCCAACTTCTTGTTTGAAACCTGCGTGACGCTCCCGCGCTCCCAAACGGATTAATCGATTTTAGTTTCTTTTGCTTGAAAGTAAAGTTACCGGATTAGTGTTCTTAAGTATTCTTCATAAAAATTGTTTTACTCGTTTCAAAGATACGATGAGTTATAAAGGCAATAAAAAATCTAATGTTTACAAACGTACCCTGTCTTGAATACCAAATGAAAGCTCATAACTTTTACGTCACGAAACAACAAGTTTTATGGAAACCGGTTTCGCCATAAAAAATATATGAGTGAGTTTTTAAATTATATCCTAGTGATTAATTGATAATTTTGGCCTTACGCTGCATAGCGGGATTTAGCATTTTAAATTAATTCTACACGTTAATACCTTGCTATTTTACAGCTAACGCACGTCCCCTAGACGAAAGCGGGTGGATCTGTGCCTTCGGTGGAGCAAACAACACGTTCCCCTTCTCCGGAGACTCCGCGCCGGTCATCATCTACCTCAGGCCGCTCATGTCGCGTGAGTAACATGTTATGGACGTCCTACGGCCTACCACGTGATTACTGCTGGATAAAAATAACGAAATAGTTGGAGAAATACATATTACATTTATTTGGGAAACAAAAAGCTATGGTTACTACACATTTATAAATTTATATCTACATGTGGAAACTGTTTTTAGCTTTAGTCAAGTCACTTTATCTATATTAATTATCTTAGTCATAAGTTATAAGAAATAATAAGAATATATACTTGTGCAGATAAATACTAGGGTATATAAATATATTTATATGTAAACTGATATAATACTATAAGAACTACGAAGAGAGACACTACTATGAAGAGAATCTTTACTCGTAAGCTCGTGTTTTTGAAATATATCATCACGCTTTGAAGGACTCGTCATAGATAAAACTGCTTACTTAAAATCAAGTATGTTTGACGGGTAATTGACATTTATATTCCGCCATCTTACTTCCTTCATTGGTTAATTCTGATGTTAGATACGCAAAATGACGTTCAACTGAGTAACATCTTTTTCACTTTATAATTGTATTTAACTTGACACTGGCAAACTGACGCTTCCAGCGCAGTGTTCAATTATAAGAAATTGAATTGTTCAGTTCAGGATATTGGTAAAATCGCCTATAAAAGAAATAAATAAATAAATAATATTTATTCAGAAAATCACTTATATCTAAAGTTGACAAAAATCCTTAAAATTTAATTAGAACTATGATGTATTTATTTTGCCTGAACTAGGAGAATCCTGTTTTTCAGGCATGAATTATTTCCTAAGTTTATTTTAAGTAACAATGTTTATAACTATATAAATGTAATATTGTCCGTTTGTTCCGCAGAGGGCCCGCTGAGCGTGGAGCACGCGACGCAGTGGGGCACCAACAAGCGGCGGTTCTCGGTGCGCGAACAGTCGCATCTTGCTATGGAGGCGCACAATAGATTGTAAGTACTCAAATAATACACAAGTTTGATTATTATATTTATTATTATTGTACCAATTTATTTATTATATTTTGTAATATATTCCCGCAAAGTCTTGTGACTATTGTGGTTGCGGCAGAATACCAGCGTTCACTGTTAACACCAGTGGACATAGAGCTGAGCCGTTGCCCTTTTACTGCTGTAGCACACACGTACCTGCTCACTCTGTGTTTTTAACCCCCGACCAAAAAAGAGGGGTGTTATAAGTTTCACGTGTCTGTCTGTCTGTCTGTCTGTCTGTCTGTCTGTCTGTGGCACCATAGCTCCCGAACGGATGGAGCGATTTCAATTTAGTTTTTTTTGTATGAAAGGTGAGTCTGGCGCGAGTGCTCTTAGACGTTTTATGAAAATCGGTTGTGCCGTTTAAAAGTTATGGGGGTGAAAGTGGGTAAGGGAAACCGAAAATCTGCAAACATACTAGTGTGGGGTCTAGTCAAATGAAATCGCATCGCGTCCACATTACATAATATAATGTTGTTTTACGTTTAAGGAAATTATGGCATTGGAATCGGGGTTTTTTCTTAAATTTTAAATTTAGATTTATTATTACTACACCACAAAGCCGTGTTGGCTGAGTGGGGATCATACGACGGGTCGTGGGCTCAATCTCTAAGTACCTCTGAATTTTCCTATCGAAAAAATTATGTGCGCTTCAAACAAGTGCTTTAACAGAGAGGGCAACCATCTCGAGGAAACCGGCCTGTTCTGAGAACTTCGAATAGTTTGAATAACATGTGACATTTACCAACCAGTTATGATATCCCTCGTCAAGAGAGAAGTCCCTGGGGCCCAGCAGTGGGAACGTATATAGGGATGCTTATATTATGTTTGAATAAATTTTTTGCACTTTACAGTGGCGTCAATCGTTGTGCACACAAACGGCGACTCTTAACTCTACTTTATTGTGTTTATATTCCTTTATTTTAACCATTTGACGACCTCTGTGGCTCGGTGGGCGAACGTCCGCCTAAGGCGCAGGAGGTTGCGGGTTCGATTCCCGCCGAGGGACCGGATTTTGTACGATCTACAATTTCTGGTTTCGGGTCTGGGTGTTTTCTATGTATCATATGTATGTATTTACAAAAAAAAATGTATCTATGTAGTATATCAGTCACCTAACACCCATTGTACAAGCTCTGCTTAGTTTGGGGTTAGGTGATGCTGTGTGAGTAGTCCGGAAATATTTATTTATTATTTATTTATATGTTGAATTTCTTAATTCTTTGCAGATCGGAAGGGCGGTCCCGGCTAATATCAGCGCCCAGTCACTTCACGCACCTCTCCCACATGGGGCCCGGAGACGGCATCAAGTCCCAACGCCTCGTGGACCTGCCTACCACGGTGGAGACCGCCGACGACCACCCCCAGGTAAAGTCTCAAAATTATCTTGAGTTACACAATTGAACAATTCATTTTAAAAAACGGTATTTACTCACGTAAATTGTTTTCGTGATTTAAGCATTTTAATGTAGATAGCTAAAATTTATATTACATACAAGTAACAGTGATTATGTGGTTATTTCAGATCCAAATGTACAGCAGTCGAGAAAGTAGTAAACGGACATCCCCGCTCACGATATCGCACGGGACCGGATCTTATAACGGTGTGTACTCATTCACTCATACCTTATAGTGCGGTACTGCAACCGCCAGAGCAGTATTTGTGCAGTGCTCATTTCTATTCAGGGTGTAATACGAGTGGCACTATATCGCACATTAGTTTTTTTTTGTATGAAAGGTGAGTTTGGCGCGCGTGTTCTTAGACAGGTTTCATGAAAATCGGTTGTGCCGCTTAAAAGTTATGGGGGTGAGTGGGGAAGCAAATCCAAAAATCTGCAAATATTAATATGCTAGTGTGGGGTATCAAATGAAAGCGCATCGCGTCCACATTACATAATATTATGTTGTTTTACATTAAGGGAAATTAAAGCATTGGAATCGGAAGTATTTCTTAAATTTTAAATTTAGATTTATAGTACATTGAGTATAACTGTTCGTAGAAATGTCAATCTGAAGTAAAATATTACGATACATTTTGCATACACTTTAGTGGAGGTGTAGGTCCGTAGGATAAACAAAAATAGATGACGTGAGTTACCTACTTCTAGGGCTCCGTACCCAAATGGTAAACTTATCTCAAATAATTATAATTATTATGTACAAGCTGTGCCCCGCGGTGTTACCCGCGTTATAATGGATTTTCCCGCGGAATGACGTTTTCCCGCGGTAAAAAGTAGCCTATGTTATTTTTCAGGCTCTAGAGATTCTGTGTACCAAATTTCATTTAAATCGGTTCAGTAGTTTTCGCGTGAAAGCGTAACAAACAAACTTTATAATGTTATTATTAATTATGATGTATGTACTCGGTCAGGTTCGTGGCGCAGCGCGCGGCCGCGCGAGGGCCCGCCGCCCGCGCCCGACGCGCCGCCCTCGCCGCCCGACCACCACCGCGCCATGGAGAGGTACGACACACATATTGGAATCTAGTATTCTATGCCTTCCAATACTGACTGATTCATCGAAGCCCTTCTACAAATACACCTGTGATAGCAGTGGCCGACTGCACTGTGCGCCCTGCAACGGTCTTTGAAACCAAATTGACAACCTCTGCGGCTCACCGGTTCGATTCCCGCCGGGGGACTAGATTTTGTATGATCTACAATTTCTGGTTTCGGGTCTGGGTGTTTTATATGTATCATAGGAACGTATTTACAAAAAAAAATGTATCTATGTAGTATATCGGTCACCTACAGTGCAAGCTTAAACTGAGAAAACTGTGTTGTTCTATTCTCTTCTCAACTCGGTATAAAACATTGAAGCGAACTGTCAAGACAATGTTATTTCCTTGATATTTTTTGTTTAAACAATTTAGTTTTATTAATTTTAAGTTGACCTGTCCATGTGGGCCATGTGCTTCTAAGGAAATAAACATTTTTAACATTGACTTTCCTTCGCTTAATTTGGTAACGCTGTGTGATTAGTCCGGAAATTTTTATTTATTTATTTTAATTTGACTTAGCCAGCCACAATCTGACTCACAATAGACAACATTAGAACAGTCCAGGTTCGCCTTTATCGGTTACGACACGGAAGACATAATTCATTTCATAATTCATTCAATTCATCAAATTAGACCACGGACATTATTTGAAAAACTAGTTAGTGTCTTCTCTCAGCTGTTCTAGATTGTACCGTTGAATTAGTACTGACTTGATTGAGCTGCGTAAATGCGTTACTAATAGTCATTACATTTATTGATTGTAAAATTATACGTCACAATTCCATTTTGGTTACACTGTTTTTTAGTACTAATAATGTCAAAACAAATAAATCATCAAATTCAATTACTTAATAAATATGTCAAATTGCAAATATTAGTCAATAACAGATAATCAAGTTTTAAATAATAAATCAATACAATACAAACGATACAACAAAGTTACGTTAATAGGGTGATGATGATGAATCAGCAGTCAATCAGTAATAAGTAATGTTTTCTCAAAACAAACGACAAACATTTTTTTTATTGTAAATGTTAAACTTATAATAGTTACCTATAAATAAGAACTCCAAAATTGAAATAACTACAAAATTGAAATAAATGATAAAGCTGTGTTGTTCTATTTGCTTCTCAACTCAGTATAAAACATTAAAGCGAACTGTCAAGACAATGATATTTCCTTGATATTTGTTATTTAAGCAATTTATCATTTAATTTTAAATAAATTTTTTTTAATTTAACATTGATGATGAGTTTGAATGACATAAGAATATTGTATAAAATTGATTTTCTTTTTAATGTATTTTGACGCAAACCCAATTTGCAGTGCCCCGGGGTGCATGTACATATCGACTTAAGATGTAACAATTGACCTATATCTGTATAAATCTACATGTGAGCAAATAAATAAATTTAGTTTTATTAATTTTAAGTTGACCTGTCCATGTAGGCTATGTGTTTCTTTTGTTAAACGTTTTGACTTTGACTTTGACATTTGGTATGTAACAGGTCGATAGGCGGCGGGTCGCAGGGGAGCGGGTCCCTGCTGGAGCGGTCCATCACGCCGCTGAGTCTGGGCAGCATGAGCTCGCTGCACGACGTACTTAAGGTAACTATCTCACCCGACTTGCACTACATGTGAAGTCTGTTTGACTATGGAAATACATTGCTGATGTTATTTATTTATTTACTTGAAGGAAAATCAACAGCCAAGATTATCTCTATAACCAACCTAGTAGCAACAGAAAGCTAATTACAGATCTTCACGGATGGTAACAAATTAAACATAAAAAAGTGAACACACCTAGATGGACACGATAAAGGGGAGAATAGGAAATCATTTATTAAAGGATGCAATGACATTGTCTTCACAAAAAGTTGTTGTCTTGTTTATTATTACTCACAAATAAATATATCATAACTTAAGATTGTTAGAATTGATGGGAAATATAAACTTTTCTATATGTATCATATGTATGAAAAATATCTATTTAGTATATCAGTCACCTAACACCCATACAAGCTTTGCTTAGTTTGGGGTTTGGTGATGCTGTGTGGGTAATCCACAAAATATTTATTTATTATTTTATTTAAACTGCTATAAGTTACGATAAAATTACTGTATTGTCTCGAAATCTAACTTGATGAGTGAGTGAGTTACACGGATAGATTCGGTTGGGTTTGATGAGTGACCCTTGGTTAGATGCTGATGTGTTTAGTTAAATTATAAATTGCGAGCAGTGTGTGATGATTCTGCTGACCTAAGTTAATGTGACGGTTACCAGGTTAACTTAAATGAAATGAAAGTAATTAGTAATGATTTAATCATTAACCAAACTGTATAAAATATCGTCGTATAAAACAATACAATTCGATTGAAGCTTGGACAGACAATACTCACCTATGACCTATCATAGTTAGAATTAATAGATGTTTATTTATCTATGTATGTATATCTAATAGGTTAGGGCTTACCACGGAACAAGATTTTGCTGTGTGGGTTGTCCAGCAATATCTAGATATTTATTTTATATATCTATATAAATTTGCTCGCACTTAGTTTATGTACTTATTCAATTACAATTAAGTATTTATTGAAGAACTAGCTGACCCGGCGAACTTTGTTCCGCCTTAGACGCCATAAATGAGCAGATTTTAGATTTTATTAAATTAATTATTTTAAATGTATTGTTTATCAATAAAATAAGATTGACAGAAGAATCCGTTTTAAACGTCATTTTTTTTCTCATCCTCTTTGACTAAACATATTTGCAGCACGCATTCAGTCAATTCTATGTCAAATTTCATAAGGTTACATTAAAAAAGTTTAATAATTTTATATGGTGGTTAAGTAATTTTAAATTTTAGAATTTCCGGGCAATTTCCTTAATTTTTTCTTTCATAAGAACCTTCTCCTGATAATAACGAACAGAACAAAAAAAGAATTAGCGAAATCGGTCCAGCCGTTAAGGCGTGATGCCGTGACCAAGGGAAATATCTTCTAGAAGAAGCTATCTTCTAGGCCTTCATGCTCCATCTTAGACCACATCGTCACTTTACATCAGGTGAGATTGTGGTCAAATGAAGGCTTATCAATAATAAAAAAAAAAAAAAAAAAAAAAAATATTACCATTTACTTAAGCAATGTATTTTTATTAATATATATTTATATTGTGAGCTTTGTGTGTATTTAAAGCTGAATATTATTTCTAATCATAAATTTGAGTAAATAACGAAACGAGTTGTAAATAGGTATATTTAGTTGGTTGGAAATTGACATTGACAATTAGACGACTATACTTTATCCCTAATGGGCATCAACTAAACTCGGTATTAATTTAACCCCCGGTCATTAAAGTTATCACTTCTGTCTATCGTCCAGAAACGCACATGTATTTTTAACAGGTTTATTTTTGTGTATTGTGCATTATTTTCAATTTTAGTACAGTAATTAATATTCAGCTTTTAAATGTTAATAACCAACTGGATATAGCTTTTGTAACTCACCTTCATCGCCCACAGCTGAACAAGGACTCTTGACTCCAGGTAGGCTATCATGCTTGCTGGACGACATACAACCTTATTACCATTGTGTTAAGGCGATTATTGTGTACTGGCTTTTGGCTCGATTATGTAGGAAATGACGATTTTATGTATATGTCGTAGTCGTATCGAAGAATTTCTTTACATTTTAAATGATTAGGATTATTTGATGATACTTCGATCTTTAAGTGTCCTTAAGCCGCCGCACCGCTCCACCGTGCACAAGCGCCGCTGCCGCGCCACCACCGCGCTGTGAAGCCTTATTTTACCAGTCCACTAAACGAATGGGATTTAGTGATCTGGTCACATTAAGCTGCCTACGTCATGAAAGACTATTCTTTGATATGACCACAATGTATCATATACAGGGTTACTTGTTAGTAGACCCCCGATCCTTCCAGGACGTGATAGCAGGGTTCAGTAGAAACCAATTTGACTCTGAGGTACCCTGGTCTAAAGTTAAGCCCCTTCGAGATATTTGAATTTTTAATATTTTTAGTGAAAGTGTCACCTTGAAGTCGAAGATTTATGATATTTTTTCAAAAACGTCTTTTTTTGTAGGTTTGCGGTGTTTTTTTTGTAAAAAATAACTCACTAAATAAGAATAACCTTTGAAAGTCTAAGAAATATGGTAAACGCTAGAGCGGTAGGCCCTTTAAATCTGAATTTAATGTAAAAATTTGGCAAAGTATTTTTTTAATCGACGTTTTCTCAAAAACATGTACCTACATTATTTTGTGCAGATTATTTAAAAAACATCTACATGTTTTTAGCTATCCAAAAAGGTGCAATAGTTGGGGCACCAGTGTACGATCTTTTTAAAAATTCGATAACAAAGGACTCAGGTAGTAATATTCAAAGTTACAATATTTTGAGGACAGAGTAAAAAATACACATATTAGGTTCAAATCATGTAATCTTTAATTTTTTAACTAATGCTCTACGTGGCCACCTCTGTTCCTAACACAGGCTCGCATTCTGTTGCGTAAACCGGTTTTCACGACTTTGCTCGTCAACTGACCCCTTATCACGTTCGCCGCATCAATAATTCTTTGTCGGAGAATTTCCACAGTAGATACAGGGTGGCCGTCTTGGTACACGATGGTTTTCATGTGACCCCAAACATAAAACCACACACCGAAAAACCTACAAAAAAAGACGTTTTTTAAAAAATATCATAAATCTTCGACTTCAAGGTGACACTTTCACTAAAAATATTAAAAATTCAAATATCTCGAAGGGGCTTAACTTTAGACCAGGGTACCTCAGAGTCAAATTGGTTTCTACTGAACCCTGCTATCACGTCCTGAAAGGATCGGGTCTACTAACAAGTAACCCTGTATAAATATTAAAATATAACTAGTCTCGGGGTATAAAAGCATTACCTTCCCGAGTGTTATTTTAACTGGTATGTGCTACGCTATATTATGTAAATTATATATTCTAATCATTTATATTTTATTATATTATTTAGCTTATATCCTAGCTCTCTGATGCCTGTAAGTCTTATACAGAATATATATTCCTTCATATAAATATTCCTAGTATACATAGGGATTAGATATTTTTATTTTATTTTATTTTATTTATTTGGGAAACAAAAAGCTTATAACTAAGATAAATTAATATGAGATATTGTAGTTATATTATATTATATTATATACCAAACCAAACCACCAACCACCATACCAAACCATTATTGCTAGTTATATTATATTATATTCCGAGCTAATCGTTGTATGTAAGCTTTCAATTTCTCTAGAGAGTTTTAATGAAAGTATTATAAACATACATACTAGTACTCCGATGTATTGTCTTGGTACTGTTTATAGTATATTTGTGGTGTACAATAGAGATTTATCTTTCTACTAGCTGTGCCCCGCGGTGTTACCCGCGTTATAATGGATTTTCCCGCGGTAAAAAGTAGCCTATGTTATTTTCAGGCTCTAGAGATTCTGTGTACCAAATTTCATTTAAATCGGTTCAGTAGTTTTCGCGTGAAAGCCTAACAAACAAACTTACATTCACATTTATAATATTATTATAATACTAGCTGAGACCTGCGGTGTTACCCGCGTTTAAATGGATTTTCCCGCGAAATTACATATTTTCCCGCAATAATAAGTATCCTATGTTACTTCTAATACCTTCAAGAGTATATGTGCAAAGTTTCATGATGATCGGTTAAGTAGTTTTGCGTGAAAGCGTAACAAACAAACTTACATTCGCATTTATAATATTATATATCCTACTACTATTATAAAGGCGAAAGTTTGTAAGTATGGATGTATGGATGTTTGTTACTCTTTCACGTAAAAACTACTGAACCGATTTAAATGAAATTTGGTACACGGAATCTCTAGAGCCTGAAAAATAACATAGGCTACTTTTTACCGCGGGAAAACGTCATTCCGCGGGAAAATCCATTATAACGCGGGTAACACCGCGGGACACAGCTAGTTATATTATTAGGATGTTTATATAAGGAGTATGGTGTGATATAGCTCTGTATTAGATGCAAGTGTGTAACGTGCGGCAGTTCTCCGTGTTCTCGCAGGTGGCGGCGGGCGCGGGCGAGGAGCAGTCAGAGGGCAGCAGCGCGGGCCACAGTCCGCCGCGCGCGCGCGACACCTGATGGTGAGTCCCCCGCCGATATCACTAGTTAGTTAGTAGTTAGTTAGGGGGGCCCTGTTTTTCCGCACTTAGACTCAAAGGTGGTCCATTGTGCGTGGAGTGGGGCGCTAGTTAACCAGCCCAACTCCGACCAAAAGCGCAGAAGTTTCCTGGGGTCTTCGCAGGCTTCTCGGAGTGACATTGGGTTCTTAAGGATTTCACGTCGCTGTGCTGTTACTCCCTCGCATTCCAGGATGACGTGGGCAGCTGTTTCGTCTTTGTTGAGGCATCCTCTGCAGAGTGAACTGTCTGTGGATCCCATGTTATAGAGGTGTTTGTTGAGGGTGATGTGTCCTGTGATAGTTCCTATCAGGACTCGAAGGTCCGTTCTTTTAAGGTTTAATAGGCGTTTGGATTGCCTTGAGTTAAGATCTGGCATTGCTGTTCTTGCCTGTCGGCAGTCTATGCCGATATCACTGTCCTCGCAGCGCGTATGAACGACAACAGATTGCCCAAAGCCTTGTTTCATTCACAACTTAGAGACGGTAAACGTACCCCTGGCGGCCAGTTCCTGCGCTACAAGGACGTCCTAAAACGCCACCTCATGGCATGTAACATTTCATGTGATAATAGGGAAAAGCTCGCGAAACGGAGACTTGAATGGCGTAGCTCTGTATGTAAGGCCGTATCGAACTTCGAAGAGCGTCGTTTAGAAAACCTTGACGCGAAACGCTTTAATAAAAAGATCTGTCCGAAGCCTTCCTACAATTACACCTATGATAGCAGTGGCCAACTGCACTGTGCGCCCTGCAACAAAGTTTGGCTTCGCCAGCCACATTCGGGCACACAATAGAAAACATTAGAAAATATTACAGTCCAGGTTCGCGCTTGTCGGATACGACACGGAGGACATCATCATCCTCCCTCGCGCGATATTGGTCTTAGCTGTACCCACACCTACCACAACCTTACAGGGAAAGTGTAGGAACATATAGGCATCATCAATGCGACATTAGACTAATAATAATTATAAATAATTTATTTCAGGCATCTCAGGCCCTTGTAAACATTTACCTTAATAATAATAATAAAAGCTTTATTCACTGACCATAATTATTACATTTTTGCTTATGCTATGTTACATCTAAGTTCACATTAAAGTTAAAAAAATATAAAATTTAATAATATTTTAGCAACCAGTTTGTTGGTCAGGTTGTCCTTCGACATAGGCCTCCCCCAGTCTATTCCATTCATTTCTGTCTCGAGCTATCCTTCTCCATCCCTTTGGTAAGTCATCCTCCCATCGTTTGATTTGTCGCCCTTGTCGCCTTTTCCCGTTTCTGGGATACCAGTCTATTATATCTTTCGTCCATTTCCCTTTAAGTGTTCTCTAAAATTTACCTTACAGACTAACATACATACAAATATAAATCTTATATAGTAAAATATCATCGTGTCCGTATCATGGCATTTATCTCTTACCGTCGGTGGTCAGATTTTTTAATGTTTAGCCGATATTGTCAAACATTCAAATATCATATGACGACTTGACGACCTCTGTGGCTCGGTGGGCGAACGTCCGCTTGAGGCGCAGGAGGTTGCGGGTTCGATTCCCGCTGGGGGACCAGATTTTGTACGATCTACAATTTCTGGTTTCGGGTCTGGGTGTTTTCTTTGTATCATATGTATGTATTAACAAAAAAAAATTTATTTATGTAGTATATCAGTCACCTAACACCCATAGAGCTTGTATAACATACAAGCTCTACTTAGTTTGGGGTTAGGTGATGCTGTGTGAGTTGTCCGGAAATATATTTATAAATATTTTATATCATAATTATGTCACGTCCAAGGAAGGCCTTTGCCCAGCAGTGGACGATCAGTCCACTGCTGGGCAAATGCCTCAAAGGCAGTGGGCTCAAATGATGATGATGATTTCAATTCAATACGTTATTAAAAAACAACAAAGTATTTTATTAACGCAGTTATAAGGACTGTGCCACTCCCGTTCTAGTTCGAAACAGTGTTACAGCATGGTAGTGTCTCGCAAACCTTGCAGACATATAAAAACCCTTATAAAGGCATATAAATAAATATTTTACAGACTAACACATAATAAAACCCACGTATAGGTAAACCACTATACTCATAATCAAGTATGTATTCTTCTTATCAACTATATTAGTATATCCATAAATAAATATTATGATATAACTGCTTACAATTATAACAGAGTTAGGTCCCACTCAAAACACTGTAAAAAAAAGACCTAGTGCGAGGGACAGAGCTTAGACTTTCACTATTTGTTTAAAAGTTCGAAGAAATGCTAGTTTTAGTTAGTTTTTAGCAACTACCAATGTTTTTTTGTTCGTGTAAATTAACTTTTTTTTATTATAAATAAATGTTTCCAGACAATACACACCACAACATCTAGCCCCGTGGTAAGCTCTAAGCTTGTGCTACGGGTACTAACTATATTTAACGTTATATAATTTCCACTAACCGTCTATTGTCTCCTTACAGAAATCAAGCATAGGGTTGAGTGTTACATCTCGCGTGTCCGCTCCGTTCCGCTGCCGCCTAAGCTTTATATTATACGAACGATATAATGTATTTATTTAATACCGTGTACATTGGAAAAGTATTTATGATTTTAACATTAACATATCTAGGACATCTGCTAACAATTTAATCAGTTAAGCTTAAATGATAATTACATGGATTTATTCTTCTTGGTGTGCAATATCTTTTTTGTGGGCGAAGAAGAAGGGATAGCGAAGGTTATTCCAAATACGCTATTTCAACGTGAAATGTCCTTCATCAATCGATCAATCAAAGAGAGTACATAACTTCTTTGGTTTTTAATAAGTGATTGATTCATCGAACGTCCATTGTAGATATTACAAATAGACTAAGCTTTTAATATAAAAAAAAAAACAATTAAGTACTAATTTCTTTAAAAAAATAAAAATGTTTTCATCGGGTAACGTTAAAGAGATGAAATTTGAGGAGTATTGATAACTCTTCAGCCCATTACCATCTTTGTTTTTATTTTAGTGTTTATTGTATTTCAATTATAAAACAAGAATTTGTTTTCAGTTTCAAAAGAGCACGTAATTATTTGTGCCAAAAGTTTGTAATAAATGTTAGGTCAAAAACTTTTCCATTGTACGGTAACCACGATTTCGACTGTTGCATAAATAACGTTATAAGTTAAGATAATTCGCGCTACGAGCCTGAGTGACGTATGCTTTTTAAAATATCACTGCATTTACTATAGCTATTTGATAATTATAAATAATAATAGTTATAATCATCTATCACAAAATGGTCACGTCAAAAAGCTATCGTCAAATGCAGTGGTGTAATATATTTATCAGCATTTGGTTCCTAAGAGATTAAAAATATATTAAATTATTTTGCAATGTTTGCGTATTACTAACATAATAATAAAAATGTACCTTCCATTTTATGATAATAAGTAAATAACGATATATATGTGTCTACATAAATTATTATGTTCTTGTACGTTTTTATATGTGTATTTTTAATTTACTATTCCAATTCATATTTTGACTTTATGATATATTGCAATAAAACTACAATTTTATTATTTATAAATTTATGTAGACGCATATTTTATATACCCAACGTGGCTTTTAGGTCAATTAGAAAGAACAAATATAAATATAATAAAAATAAAATATGAACATATAATCGCTTTTATCATATAATAAATTATTTAATTCATGTATTCAGTGTGTAATTTACACGTATTTTAATTACTTTACAAGACATACCAAAATATAAACTGTTTGAGAATGCTCAATTCAAAACTGATTAACAAATAATTAATATAATTAGTTCGTTTAAAATTATATGAGATAAAAATTCAGAAAGCCCCATTCGGGGCACTGTTTTGTATATGTGTAAAAAAATTCACTGCCACACTTTAAAATTATAAGTAATTGGCTAGTTGTTAATGTTTATACCTAATCTACTGTTTGCTTAACGCATTTAAAATAAATTAAAATAGCTACTTTGATTGTATCCATAAAATATTGTCGCGTAGTGACATTATCAATACGTCGATTAAATATCACGATTTTTCAATCCTCAGTTAGCGTCTAACCTACTGTTGAAAATTGAAAATATCTGATAGTTGAAAAAACACCCCACAACCAATTTGGTTGACATAATTTATTTAATTTAAAACATTTATTTTTCAAAAAGGTCGACATATTAATTGTAAGTTGTTTACAACTTTTGTAATTTATAGGAATTAGGGGATTCGAATATTATTGTATAATATTCCAATGTAATGAATGTACTAGCTTTTTTATCCGCCGATTGTTTAGCTATGAATTTATTTATGAATATTTAGTACCAATAACATTGTTAAAAATCCAATTTAATTTTTAGCTTCGCTCTCTCATCATAAAACCACTGAACCAACTATATCTCATTAATTTATCAACTAACACTAAGTTATATTTTAAATGTAATTTTAACAATCTAGTCTTTTTTGTTTGTTTTTTTTTACAACCGAAATGTATTACGACAATTATGATGACGTATGATTTTTTATTTGAATAAGTATTAAAATAGATTACTAATAGAGAATGAGATTTTTTTGTAGTATAATTTAAAGGGATATCGTTGTGAAGTTTTTGTGGCTTATTAAATTAAGACCGCTGGGTATGATTCTCGCCTCGTCGACATAATACTGCAGATTTATTAAGCATTTAGCTAACCGCTCGTCTTTGCCTAAAATGACTCATTAAATTTAAGTTTTCAACAGTTTCATGTCCGCATTTACGTTCAGTGTTCCATTTTATTCACACAATTCAATGAAATATATATTAAATCTTTCTTTTTGATTACTCTATCTCCTTTTTTGTAAATGGCACGATAATCAGTGCTGTAGTTTTAGATTTTATCGTAAACAGACAGATTGGCAGACGTGTTGGATGGAGGACTATATTCTTTAACATTTGTTTGTTAACGAATGCGATAAAAATGTCAACGAGCCAAGAATTGCCCACTGTACCTAAAATCTGATGGAATGGGTTATCCAAAGATCTAAAAAAGTGTAAAACAATACCCATTTCGGTTTCGTTAGTTTTATCCGACTTTCGAATATCAACTGTAATAATTAAGAGTAAGTTTAGTAAATTTTCCATTTTTACCAACTTCAGATATATCTAAATATGAATGATGTATTAGAACTGATATATTTTTCTTTTAAGTATTATAAAATAAATATGATTTCCTTACTCGCTTTTTGTTTTTTTTTATTATCCTATTAGCTTTTTACGACATGGCGTTGCCCGGTTTATGGCTTTTCCCGCGGTATTTGTTGCCATTAGCGACGTTAGCCTGCGTCGATAAATAGGATATGCAGCACTAAAATCGGTACAGTGATTTGTAAGATTGATTATGAGATTTAACCTAACAAACTCGTGCAGCTTTATAGGTAAAGGATACCTATGAAGCAAAATCTTATGAAGTCCTCTTTTACTTCCGAAATTGGGTTAGGTACGCCTGCAATAAATAAGTGTTGATAAACAGAAACATTGCGACCGAATTTCTGTCACGTATGGTGTGTTGTATCAGCCGAATACGACGGAACTGAAAGTCAGTCGCGGCATAGAATAATAAATGTCGCGGTATTTCGGCATGTTAACTGAGGACATTATATGTCCTCACCTATTAAGTGGTGCAGTTTTGTTTGTATAACATTCTATAAGCACTTAATATGTAGATCCAATCTATAAATATGTTTTCACCTCTTGTTCAATAATATGTAAATTTAAAATTGAGAAAAACCCCGATTTCAAAGCCTTAGTTTCCTTAAAATTATATAATCATATTATTTTGTAATGTGCAATGCGCTTTCTTTTGAGATCCCACTCGAGTATATTTGCAGATATTACGTTTTTCCACACTTCCAACCCCCATTACTTTTAAATGGCTTAACCAATTTTCATCAAACATATTTAAGAACAATTGGGCAAAAGCACAGATGCAAAAGTCACCTTACATTTAAATAAAATTAATCGCTTCATCTTTTCGGGAGCTATGATGCCACAGACAGACAGATAGACACGTCAAACTTATAACACCCCTCTTTTTTGTCGGGGGTTAAAAACAAGAGACAACACTTGGCAAAATGAAATCTAGGTTTGTTCGGATTTAATAAGAACCTCCACCAAATATTGGCATCCTTTATGTGGTTACGCATATTAAATTAATGCCAATATTTATATTTAAATATTATCAGATTTCGCCAAGTATAATCGACATAAAAATAGATAGTACGTCCAGGGCTCCTAGATGAACCATAATATATAACAAAAATATATTTTCTGTTTTTGTATTTCAATTTTCAATAATCACATTGGCGTCAGTCAGTATACTCACCACCACCAGGCGATAACAAAGACGTCTCATATAATTAGGCTTTGAAAACGTTACAGTACTATAAATAAAAGCGTTACAATAAAACGCGTATTAATATACCTACTTATCTTTTTCAAAGCCTACATTTAAATCTCTGCCTGGTGATATTCGACTCAATGCGGACCAGAACGCGATGAAGCATCACTAAGGCGACTATCCGTCACCGTCAGGATGGCGAGTCACCTGTCGTATTTAACGTGGAAATGCTATCCAAAAATTGGTCACCGGCACCGTCAGGATGGCGAGTCACCTGTCGTATTTAACGTGGAAAGGCCTACCATTTCAAATTCAAGACATTCAACATGGTGGGAGCGCTTGTGGCGCCATCTACTGCTACGGTGGTGGTGTTGAACCGGAAAACAAATTAAAACGGGAAAGAAATCGTAGATCGCTCTCTCATATAAAATAGGCTTTGAAAAAGGTAAGTATATTAATACGCTTTTTATTGTAAGGTAAAACGCCTTGTTCGCTTTATGACAGATTCTCTTTATGGCAGATTAGCCTTAGGCCAGATTCGTTTTAGGACAGATTCGCTCTAAGGCAGAAATTGTACAGTCAATGGCAGATTCGATAAAAGTTTTCTATTTTCTTTCGTTTATGAGTGAATTTTAACTAACTACAATAAATATGAAAATGACTCGTAAACATAAGGTTTCCAAGCATTAAAAACTCCTTCAGTTTATCTTTAAATTCTCCTTCCTATCTTTCTATCATGTAAATGGCCACTTTAATTCTATCAATTATACAGTTTACACATCAATGCTTCACAGAATGATGATACTATTAATTTTGTAAAATTTTGTTGTGTTATTAAATAACCTAAATTATTTGTTTACATTATTTGCTTCACTGTACTTCTGCCCTAGAGCGAATCTGTCCTAAGGCTAATCTGGCCTAATGCTAATCTGCCCATAAAGAGAATCTGTCATAAAGCGAACAAGGCGGTAAAACGCTTTTATTATCCAGTATTTCAAAATTGACATATCTGGGGGCACGGCAGTGCCCCCACCAAGTCGAGCAAAAAAGCGGCACGGCCGTACCATCCTTTTCTCGAAGCAATTCAGGCCATTTTCGACCCCCTGTAACTTCGTTGTGGATAAAACTAGAAGACTGAAATTTTCAGTAACCATGCAAGATTGTAAAGACACGGTATATTTCAAATTTCATTCAATTTGAACCAGTATTTTAAGAATTATAACGGGTCAAATTTCGTAATTTTGTCACTCACTGACTGACTCACCGATCATCAAAATTCTAAGGCACTTCTAGCAGACCTAGAAGCTTCAAATTTGGAATATAAGTAGTGTTTGGTGTATGAATCAAGGAAAAACTAAAAAATCTAGAAAAAACCGGTATAGAGGGCGCTGTCGTACCTTTTCTCGAAGCAATTCAGGCCATTTTCGACCCCCTGTAACTTCGTTGTGGATAAAACTAGAAGACTTAAATTTTCAGTAACCATGCAGGCACTGTAAAGACACGGAATATTTCAAATTTCATACAATTTGAACCAGTATTTTAAGAATTATAACAGGTCAAATTTCTTAATTTCGTCACTCATTGACTCACCGATCATCAAAATTCTAAGGCACTTCTAGCAGACCTAGAAGCTTCAAATTTGGAATATAAGTAGTGTTTGGTGTATGAATCAAGGAAAAACTAAAAAATCTAGAAAAGACCGGTATAGAGGGCGCTGTTGCAACGCCACGTATATATGAAATATGTACTAAAGTAATAACAATGCGAAATATAAATAAATCCAATCTAGACCGGCAAAAAGAAAATTATATGGACATAATATACAATAAGTAGAAGGTACCGAAAAGGAAAAAAGTAGAACTGTCTACAAAATACAAAAAGAAATGAGATCCCATCAAAAACAATACTTGTCAAAAAAACCAAGTCGCGCAACTCAGTTGTTCTGCGGTAAAAGGTTGTGAGATCCAAGTAAATCCAAGTCTTCAAATTTCGTCTCAAAATTCCTTAATGTTTTATATAAATGTATTGAGACTTGGCCATCGCACTAAATAATAGAATTTACACGTGTTTTCAGGCGATTGAATTAACACGTGTTTTCAGGCGATGGCCAAGTCTTAATATATTTATATAAAACATTAAAGAATTTTGAAACGAAATTTGAAGACTTGGATTTACTTGGATCTCACAACTTTTTACCGCAGAACAACTGAGTTGCGCGACTTGGTTTTTTTGACAAGTATTGTTTTTGATGGGATTTTCTTTACACTTTGAACTAATGGCCGCAGGTTAACGTTTCATCAACAAAAAATTTCGGTAGATAAAGTGTGGTTCAAAAGCTTTAATTTTTGCTGTACATAATTTGAAAAGAAAATATAACTGGCCCAATAAAGTAACTCACCGAAGTAAAATTAGCGCTAGGGACAACAGTGACAGTCTGTGCATTCGTTTTCAGTTTTCACAGGTGGGAAAGGAAATTGTCACAGTTTTAAGAATATTTTTCGATGCGGCGGCGATCTCGTTGGTTTTAGCATCATATTTCCCCTCGTTAACTATGCTTAATAAAGGTTATAAAAGTAAACAAACATTTAGTTACAAATTCAATTTATTTCAGCAAGTCACTAGGTTTGTTCTTTAAACCAACATAACGCTTAAAACAATTTTAGTCTTTGTACAAGGCAATATTCTTGTTAACAAATGCATACTTATCAAAAATGTGAAAATTCAGAAAACAAGTTCAAATTACAGCATACTATTTTCATGAAACATCAAAATATGATCAATTACAGGTTTTTCTTCAACATTTTTGAACTTTCACATTTCTTATCCATACATCTCATATCCTTTGAAGCACATAATTTAACAACTACATACATTGATTTAAAACTATGAAAATTTTAATACATTTAAAGCGGATGAATCATAAATAAATAATCTCAGTAAGTACATTATGTTAGTTTATATTGAGCGACTTCAATAAAAGGAATGTCGGATTGAGAATATTGAATTTATCTACAATAACTTTTAAAATAAATTAAGTGCTGAGCGACTTCTTAATTTTCAAAAACAGATATACACTGCTAAACATTTTAGTGTAATTAAATCCTATAAAAACTTACAAAGTGAGTAATATTTTACATACAAAATTAGACAAGTAAATAACTTTAAACAATACATAATTAAGACTGTGACATTAAACCAAAACACACATAACTAACAGATTTTAGTGCAACAATACCACTTCGAATAAATGCAAGATGAACAAACCGAATTGATCTTTCAACCCAGACCTACACAATTCGTTTACAATATATTATGAAACTACATATATTGCAATGAAAACTATACTACGTTTTTAAGAGCTAGGCACAACCAACCAAAAAAGATCGAAAAGAACTCAATGCTTAGGGAAAATAATTTTCACCTTGTCTATGTGAAACTAATGTAATATTAATAGTATTGGCTATGCCTTACTAATGTTTGATAGATAGCTGGAGATTTGGGAGATTTTTCTCATCAGTAAAGATAGGTAGATCGATAGACAATAAAGTATTTACTTTCTAGAAATATCAAACAAACTTCACCCATCATCTTTTGTTCACAAAACCTTTAGGAATTGTTAGTAATCCATTGTTACTTTGTCATACATTAACTGTTATTAAAATTATTACAGTTGTTACAGTCAAGAGTTTAATAAACGTTTTGTAACGCCCGAATTTCAGTGAAAGCCAGTCATTATAAATTCCGTTTAACTTATTGATTAAATAAGGAAGTCCACGACATTTTCCGTTTAACAATTCATAAGTTTTAATATTACCTTGCGAGTTAATGGATTAAATATTAGGCAATAAACTCTAATACGGAGAAACCTTGGTATAATTAGCGCCTATCATATTTGTGATATTCTGTATCGGCATCAAGATTAATAGCATTTGTAATATGTTTTAGTCAGCCTATCTAGTGCTGAGAGCGACTGCGAAGACGAGATATCAAATATCAACCTTTAGAATAAGCATTCTCAACAAAATATGGTATTCATTTGCTATGTGTTAACTAACTAACTAAGCATTCTCAACAAATGGTATTAATTTGCTATGTGGTTTAAGTTGAATAGTCCAAATTAAATGACTGAAAAGAAGAGGGTATAGATCTTTTCAGATTCCTGTGACCATATTCTTAGAATTAGCTTGATCACTAAAGATCTGGTATTGACAATTTCCCCTACACTTAATATATGAATTTTGACATAGAAGTATGCCAAAAATAACGCCAAATGCTATAGGAGATTTAATATCTAAGCTTCGCAGTTTCGCATTATTTGATAGGCATAAGTAGTTCTCTACACAGCTCTTTCCTCGTCGAAAGGCCTCTTCGCGTCGAGTGAAAGGCCTCTAGTCGGCCTTCCGGGGCCTCCGTTTGCGCACCTCGGGCTTAGAGTCGGGCTCCGCGGGGGTATCGCCTGTGGCCTTCTTGTCGTCGTCAGATGTCTGTAAAGATAACATTTCACATTGTACACGCTGGGAAGCCCTGTTATTCCAAGACCAAATTGTTTTTTTTTTAATTTTAAGTCATGTTTATGTTATGTTTGTGTTACCTTGCGTTTTGTGTCCTTAATATTTTGTAATGTGCACGCGATGCGCTCTCTTATTTGATACCCCAGTCGAGTATATTTGCAGATTTTCGGTTTTCCTTCCCCACTCTAACCCCCATAACTTTTAACGGCACAACCGATTTTCATTAAACATCTAAGAACACTGGCGCTAGACTCACCTTTCATATATATTTCTATAATATAATTAATTTTATTTTATTTTATTTTATTTATGTAACAAAATCAACAGCCCTTAAATTTATTAATTTATTTTAGGTGAAAATAGGGGAGAAGAACCGATTATCTGCAAATATACTCGAATCACAAATGAAAGCGCATCACCTGATTACAAAATAATATGAAACTTTAAGGAAACTATGGATTACAATCGGGATAAATTTTTTTATTTAGTTTTTATTATTTTTTGTATTCTAGATTCAGTAATGTTTGTCGGTCTGTTTTATCATCATCATCACACTATCAACGTTCCCACTGCTGGGACACAGGGACTTCTCTCTTGACGAGAGATTAGGCCTTAATTCACCACGCTGGCCAAGTGCGGGTTGGTGCATGTCACATGCCCTTTAAACTCTTTTAAGTTCTCAGAACTTGCCGGTTTCCTCACGATGTTTTCCTTCACCGTTAAAGCACGTGTTTAAAGCGCACATAAATTTCACAAGAAGAAAAATCCAGAGGTGCGTGGCGGGGTTTGAACCCACGACCTTCGGAATGAAATTCGAGTGTCCTCCCACTTAGCCAACACGGCTTTTCTGATGCTGGTCTGTTTACTGATGCGTGAAATACGGAATGTTCTATTCTAATCTGTATAAAACACAGTAGTACTAACTTAAGTAAACTTACATCGCTGGGCGAGTTTCTCTCCGCATCGCTGTTCGCTTCATTGTCTCCCTCGTCCACAATGTCCTCGTTCAGGAGTTCCTACACAAAAAATATATGTTTAGAGAAGACTGCTTCAGTGGCGCGGTGGGCGAGGCCTCTAGCGCCGCAAGAGGTAGCGGGTTCGGTCTCGCCGAGGGTGAAAGTGTTTGTATGTTCTACAATTTCTTGAATATATCATTAAAAATATCTATATTTTGTATGTGTGTATGTATGCCTATTTTAAGTATGTCAGATATCTTGTACCCGTAACACAAACTCAGAGCTTACCACGGGGATAGATGTTGTTGTGTGAATTGTAAAAAAAAAAGATGCAGAATGGGTGTGATTGGCACGTGCTAGGCGAACATATTTTGGTCCTTAACATTTAGATTTGGATGCCTTTTTCGAAAAATGTCTCTTATTTCTCAGCCTAATCTAATCTCTAGGTCATGTTTAGCTTAATAATAAATTTGATAAGTATGATATGGACTCACACTACACCAGGGTGCCGTGTACAGATTATACATATATTTAAATGAAAGGTGAGTTTGGCGCGAGTGTTCTTCATATGCATATTCATATATGTATGCGATATTTCATGAAAATCGATTGTGCCGTTTAAAAGTTATGGGGGTAAGAGTGGCGAAGGAAAACCGAAAATCTGCAAATATACTCGAGTGCAGTATCAAATGAAAGCGCATCGCGTGCACATTACAAAATATTATGGCGTTTTACTTTTAAGGAAATTAAGGCATTGGAATCGGGGGTTCTTTCTTAAATTTTAAATATAGATTTATAGACAACAAAGAATCTATAATTTGTTAGCATTATATAGGTAATGTTAATGTAAATAAGAACGAAAGAGGTATAGGTAATGTAAATAAGAACTCCAAAATTGTAATAACTGATAAAGCTGTGTTATTAGTTACAACACCGAAAGTCCTTCTCCGCTTCATCAGGGAGTTGGGCTGGTTGGGGCCTGGTCAGGCAGGGGGACAATGCACAAAACACTCCCAGGCGAGATGTCAGTGCAGATCTCAGTTCCTCCACTTAGAATTAGAATTCAATACAATTGCAATACCAGCAAAGACTGAAAAGGAAGATGGTGATACTTAATCACTGAACATGGAATACCATATATGAATAAAAGGAGGACGCTTCCATTGGGGGGCCCACTTTACAAGACATTGATCACCCATAAAATCTACTAAAAGTCTAACTGATCGTAGATAGTAACATGAACAGAAAAAAAAAAGAATTAGAATTAGAAAGCTGTGTTGTTCTATTCGCTTCTCAACTCAGTATAAAACATTGAAGATTTAAAACATTGAAAAGATTGATTAAACTGTCAAGACAATGTTATTTCCTTGATATTTGTTATTTAAGCAATTTAGTTTTATTAATTTTAAGTTGACCTGTCCATGGCTATGTGCTTCTAAGGAAATAAACGTTTTGACTTTGACTTTGTTACCTGGTCATCGTCGGAGCGCTCCCTGGCGTCGGGGTCGCCCTTGGCCAGCCTGTCCACGTCGCGCTGCGGGACCAGCACCTTGTCGGAGCGCCGCGGCGGGTACAGCAGGTCGATGATGCACACCAGGATCTGAAGACAATTTTAAAAGTCATTCACAGTAGAATATTTACATAGTACCGGGATAAATAGTCTAGGCGATAAGGGGTCACCTTGTCTTACTCCCCTGCATATCTTTATAGTTTCTCCCGTTTTGTCAAGTCTCACTCTGCTGACACTTTTTGTATAAATGTCCTTCAGTATATTAATATATTTAATAGGGATATCTTGAGCAATTAGCGTGTTCCATATACTTTGGTTAGTTAAGTTAAAATAGTTTAAGTATATCAGATGTCTAGTACCCGTAACACAAGCTAGGAGCTCACCACGGGGCTAGATGTTGGTGTGTGGATTGTCCGGAAATATTTATTTATATATTTATAGTCACTGGAAGTTTTTGAGGGAGGCCTATGCCCAGCAGTGGACGTCCTACGGCTGAAATGATGATGATATTGATAACAGTAGAATCTCGATTATCCGGATCAGTTAAAGCCAACGTAATCTGCAGACAATTTTATGTTATTAACAGATTATCAGTTAAATCCATGGGTCTTCCGAATAATCGATTTCAAAGCAAATCTAACAATATGTAATGTCACATGGAACATGTGTCAAGCTCTATACAGTTCTCGGAACATGCCAGTTTCATCACGATGTTTGCCTGCACCGTTAAAGCATGTGTTTTAAAGCGCACATACATTTTTCAAGGGTAAAAATCCAGAGCTGCGTGCTGACTGCTGAGGTTTGAATCCACGAACTTCGGAATGAAAGTCGCGCGTGCGCCCACTTATCCAACACGGCTTTTATGTTATATCCTAAAGCTTACCAATCCCAGGATAGCTCCGATGAAGATGGTAGCCACGGCGAAGATGAGGTATGAGCCCCAAGTCGGCAGCCCATAGGTTTCCATCAACATGTTGTGTACACTCTGAAATTATTATGTCATTAGTAAACCAATATAAACCTGGGTTACGGAGCCTTGATCAGTTGATTTGCTCGTTTGATACAAAGATTACTATAGAATATAATAAATAATAATAGGTATTTTAAAGTTACATTATTAGTAAACTTCCACAGAGCTACAGAGCATAAATTTTAAATTTGAAGGTGTTAATTCAAAATATTGGACTTTCATACCAACTTCCGACACCATTTTGCATTTTTGACGCCTCGCACTATAAAAAACATATCGACCGAATTTCAAGTTTCTAGGTATAACGTATAGTTTCTTAGTTTTCGAGATTAATCAGTAAGTGGTAAAAAAGTTGTTTCTATTTTAGATATAAAATAATAATATATAAATCTAAATTTAAAATTTAAGAAAAACCCCCGTTTCCCATGTTTTGTTTTCCTTAACGTAAACGTAAAACAACATAATATTTTGTAATGTGGACGCGATGCGATTTCATTTGATACCCCACACTAGTATATTTGCAGATTTTCGGTTTTCCTTACACACTCTCACCCCCATAACTTTTAAACGGCACAACCTATTTTCATGAAACATGTCTAAGAACAATCGCGCCAGACTCACCTTTCATACAAAAAAAACTAAATTGAAATCGCTCCATCCGTTTGGGAGCTATGGTGACACAGACAGACAGACAGACACGTCAAACTTATAACACCCCTCTTTTTTGGTCGGGGGTTAATAATGTATTTTTTAACAAAAACAAATATAGATATGGTGTTTCTAATATCATCCTAGAGACCCAAGCCAAGCTCGCCGGCCCGTGGTATCTCAACGTACAACGGTTATGGTAATATTTTGAACCCCCTAATATTTTTCGTCCAGAAGTGGAAATGATTGGATGGTCCACTTTCTTATCTCATCATCATCACCCTATTAACGTTCCAACTGCTGGGACACTGGGACTTCTCTCTTGACGAGAGAGATTAGGCCTTAATCCACGCTGGCCAAGTGCAAGTGCTTTCTTATCTAAATTTATTAAATTAGCACTTTTTACTTCTTAAAAAGTGACCGACAACCGACTGTAAATTAGCTAATGAGAATTTAATCGTTCGGTAGATACAATACTGAATCTAAAGTTTGTTAGATAAGGTTAAATACCAGGTATGCATTAACAGTTACATATAAACAGAGGTGTTCGTGACCCCTAATCTTGATTCTTTATGAATCTACATACCTCTCAATATTTCTGATATTTAGTTCTAAGAAAAGTGTTAAAACATCTAACCGCCATTTGTGATTGTTTATATTTTTATTTTTACATCGATGAAACATCTATCACCTACTACCGTATCTAACTGTAATTTTTAAATCAAAGAATTTGGCCAAAATAGTAATAGTTTTGGGATTGCAAAACAGTTGCATTTTTTACCTTTAGAGGCGCTGTAAAAGCCTTGTTATTTACGTGTGTGTACTCTACAAAATGTTTTTATAAGCATAACTATCTTAACTAACTAACTATCTTATTGTGCATAATGCATTGTTAGATAAATTGATTGATACCACACGCTTCCTTAATTGGTATATCTATCAATAATAACCTTGCAATAACCTTTAAATTATATTATCGTTTTTAACAACTTGAATCTTGTAACATATAATATATCCGATTAAGATTTCGATATTTCGACGCTCTTGCAAGCGGCATGATCACGAAAACTTGTAAACTAAAAAACAGTCAAATCATAGTTATCCGGAGTCCTTTCTACGCAGTGCAATAGTGCATTGGATCGGGGAGCTATCCAAAATCCTGGTCTACAAGGAAATCATAGTTACCCCAAGTCTACATCTCCTAGTTGGTTCTGAACTTACCCGGAGAGCCTGACTGAGCTTAAAGAACTCAGATACGAAGGTCATCTGGATGGAGTCCGGAGCCTTCCACGAGGGAATGGGCACCGTGTGCTGCCAGCGCATCTGCGTCACGTAGGTGAGCATGGAGTCGGCGTCCCGGGGTCCCTTGTACTGCCGGAACTCACCGTTGAATACGCTGGAAGACGTAAAACACTTACTTGGGTTTCGCTGGTGGCTTAATGAACAAGTTTAATGCATTTTTCATAATTTCAGAGCTGTTATATAGTCAACGGCTAGATTTTTTATTAATTAATTACTTGGCAATTTTGCATATTGACTTGTCAAATCATTGATACCCACACATAGTAACTCACAACGTTTCTTTTAAATCAATCTAAATCTACTTAATAAAACCTGAACCGTGCGGCTACATTAACGGGCTACGGAGAATATACGTCAAGTGTTTGTAATCTAACTCCTCCAAAACGGCTCGACCGATTTTCGTGCAAAGCATGCATGCCAGGGTGGAGAATCGAACAACCTCTATTTTTCATCCCCCTAAATGTTAAGAGTGGTCAACCCCTAAGTTTTATTTTTTATTTTAGTGTATTTTTTTTATGGTACAGATTACAAATATTAGGTCCTTACATATGAAATTGGCGTTTTTCGTACTGGCCACTTTAATCACAAATTTCTCCTCTTTGGTAAGGAATTCCAAATTCAAATTTGTACAGCTATAGACTCATGTATTTGTGCTTCGATGATCGTCATTCATTTGTTTTTTTTCTTCTGTTTTTTTCTGTTTGCGTCACTCATTTTACAAAATGGAAAACTTAAAATATCGCATTATTTACGAGTACGAGTTCCGCCGTGGCACTAGTGCTGCGGAAACAACTCGAAGGGTGAATGATGTGTATGGCGGTCGTGTTGCAAAAGAAAACACAGTTCGTTTTTGGTTCCAACGTTTTCGTTCTGGAAATTTCGACTTGCAGAACAAGCCCCGTGGACGGCCTGAGACTCAAGTTGATAATGAAGAGTTGAAGGCTATTGTGGAAGCGGATCCATCGCAAACCACGTTCGAGTTAGCTGCAGGCTGCGGTGTTAGTGATAAAACTGTTTTAATTCACTTGAAGCAAATTGGGAAGATTAAAAAGCTTGAAAGGTGGGTACCTCACGAATTGACTGAAGCAAACCGGCAAACGCGCGTCGACTGCTGCGTTACATTACTAAACCGGCACAATAATGAAGGTATTTTAAACCGAATCATTACCTGTGATGAAAAATGGGTTCTTTACGATAATCGGAAGCGCTCAGCGCAATGGTTGGATCCTGGCCAGCCAGCCAAATCCTGCCCCAAGCGAAAATTAACCCCAAAAAAGTTACTTGTAAGCGTTTGGTGGACTAGTGCCGGTATTGTTCATTACAGTTTTCTCAAATCTGGCCAGACTATTACGGCTGATGTCTATTGTCAGCAATTGCAAACCATGATGGAAAAGCTAGCGGCTAAACAACCTAGGCTGGTCAATCGCTCCACGCCACTGCTGCTTCACGACAACGCTAGACCACACACTGCGCAACAGACGGCTACTAAATTAGAAGAGCTTCAATTGGAAAGTCTAAGACATCCTCCGTACTCCCCGGACCTTGCTCCAACAGATTACCATTTTTTTCGAAATTTGGATAACTTCTTGCAAGGGAAAAAATTCAACTCCGATGGGGCAGTCCAAATCGCCTTCAAAGATTTTATTGATTCCCGTCCGACTGGTTTTTTTAGTAAAGGGATCAATGAACTACCAATAAGATGGCAAAAGTGCATAGAAAATAATGGTTCATACTTTGATTAATTAAATATATTATATTAAAAAATATTCGACTTTTTGTTCCTCCCATACAAAACGCCAATTTCATATGTAAGGACCTAATATATACATAATACCCTAAATTTTCACCCCTCTAAGATCGTATCTAGGTGATACGAAGTTCAGGTCAGCTAATTTTCAAATAAAATACAGTCTATCTTTCTCAAATCTCAAGTAGTTAAAGAATTAACATTACAATCTAATGAGAGAATATCTTGGAGATAAAGAATTATCTCCACCTTCCTCGATTGTAATGTTACAACTCTTAAAGTGAGGCTACTGCTGGACATAAGCCTCTCAAAGATTTCCAGTATTTTTGGGTCTTCACCAACTCGTCCTTCCACCTAGTTGTTGGACGTCCTATGCCGCGGTCTCCACTCTAGTACTTTTCGGTTTGTCTGCCTAATAAAGTAATAATGAGTAAGTTACTAACTATTACATTTTTTTTTCCTTAGCCTATGTTCACCCACTGCTGGGCAAAGGCCTCCCCAACTCCCTCCAACACTCCCTATCCAGAGCTGTTTGCCACCAACTTTCCCAAAAGTCCTATTAGATAGAGAATATTAAACATAAATATATATATAATGTATATACTAGCGGACCCCAGCAAACGTTGTTTTGAAAAATAGATGTTGGCCGATTCTCAGACCTACTCAATATGCTCACAAAATTTCATGAGAATCGGTCAAGCCGTTTCGAAGGAGTACGGCAACGAAAACTGTGACGCGAGAATTTTATATATTAGATTTATGTTTCCTTCCTATTACACCACTGTCTTTTTTGTTACTCTTGATCCTGTCCATCCAAAGGTTGCCTGGATGAGATCGCTCATAGCGATAAGGCCGCCCATTGTACTCCAACATTATGATTATGCTAAGTCTTTGTTTGTTTTGTGTGGTGTGCAATAAAGTGTTATCTATCTATCTATCTATGAAACTTACTGGAATATAGTAGGCAGTGCGGTGACCACGAATCGGCCACTGAGTCCTGGAGCCCTGGTGACATCCACCGCAGCGGTCTTCGTGTCCCCATTGCGTTCCAGTCTCGAGGATAGCTCCTTCCACGCCGGCGCGAGGGCGTTGCATGCCGGACACCATGGGGCGTAGCTGAAATGAAGGTAGAATGTTGAACATGGTACATTTATGTGGGGTTTACAACGGTCGAAAAAAAAGAGTAGGTTCTCAAATTGACGCATTTTTTTATCTAAGACAAACTTTTACTGAGTAGTCCAATTTTGATAATTATTTTAATAGAATTATCTTGCTCTCATTAAAATTTTATAGCAATTGGTTTAGTTGTTTTCAAGTTATAGTGACATAAATGTCCTAGTCTCGTAGTCGGTTCTAGGTTCGATCTCACGTCTTTTTTGGAATTTGTTAAGTATTTATTAGGCATTTCAGAACAACAAATTTAAAAAAAAGAAGAGGTATATTTTGGTTTTCTGTTTTTTTGATGGTTACATTTTTTGTTAAGTTATTATTATACCACCAGTTAAGTATGTTGTGGACACCGGGGTAAAAAAATTCTTTGGATGCTATTGAACTTGGAATTGGGCAACAAACCAGAAGAGATAAGCAAATAAAGAATTGAGTTTAAAGATAGATATATCGCCATCTTCCTGGACTTACCCTACTTCCTACTAATATTACAAAAGTGCAAGTTTGTGAGGATGTAAGTGTGTAAGTTTGTTGATCCCACAAAAACTATTGAATAGATTTTGATGAAACTTCACAATACTATAACTTACATAATTATCAGAATAACATAGGCTACATTTCACCACAATAAGTAAAAAGCTAGTAATGGTTTTTTTCTTTTTATTAGGGATGATTATTAGATAGGGTCATGTTAATGTATGTTACTGGATTCCTTTAAATCACCCTGTTATGTCCATTTGTGAATAGAGAGTAAATTATTTGTAAACTTGCAAGTAATACTCATTTATAATGTATAATGTCTATTCTGTTAACTTTTTAGCAGGTAGCTGTACTATAGTTTTTATTTATATTGTATGTTTGAAATGGATACAATTGTTGGAATGTTACATTTTAAGACCAAATGTAAGTGCACACAATTTTTTACAATAAAAATATTCTTATTCTAATAAACAAGCCTTTCTTCCAGTGATGATTCATGTTGATATCATTCAGAAATCAATGAACTAATAGATTCCGATGTTCTGACATCAACAAGTTAAATGATGTCATTAGTAAATGAGAGGTTACATGTTCAAAGGGGAATTTTCCGGGGGCTTAAATCTTAAAGGGTTATTGCGAAAACATTTCATGGTGTAGCCTGAAATTTTGGTCTTTGTTCTAATTAAACTTGTGGAAGAAGTGTTGGTTGCCAGTGACCATTCAATCCCAAGAAACTTGGGTTTCGCTGGTGGCTTAATGAACAAGTTTAATGTGTTTTTCATAATTGTTATAGTCCAGGGCTAGATTTTATATTAATTCAATACTTGGCAATTTTGCATATTGACTTGTTAAATCATTGATACCCACACATAGTAACTCACATCGTTTCTTTCAAGCTATGGTTACAGTAAGACAAAACAATCTCAAATCACCGATAAAAATTCTCAACTGTGTTTCTTGGCACTTAATTTTAGTAAATGTCTGAGTATGTGGCGTGAATTCCTTACCTTACTTGTACTATCTACGTAAACGTGCTAAACAGAGTTTAGCAGAGCATTCGAATGACACAATAGGGTATGCGTCAGATTTCAAAACGGTGCTATGGACCCTATCGACCTTGCAGGTTTGTTGACCTGCGAATGTATGTGAAAAACCCACACCATAGAGAGCACTGAGTTTTATGTAGCTACAGAAAACAATAAAATAGAAGATTGTTATTTTAAACGTATCTAAATGATCAGGATAAAACGAAAGGGGCAGTATTTCTAGGAAAATCGTCACAACCAACACGCTTGTCGGAATGCCGGCACGAATATACTTACAATTCTACCATCCATTCACCCTTGAGAAGTACATCCCAGTTTTCTTCGTTTAGTTCGCGATTCGCACTTTCTACACAATTAGTAAAACAACACAAAACAATTGTTGTAAAAGCGAAAAAATTTAAAAATTGAGGCATTTTGTGTATGCGCGCCATGTTTGATTTTTTATTTTTTGACTTTTTTTTTCTGAGCCGTTGTGCTGCCAGTGTTGATTGATTCTATTAAATTATTTTACTCGTGAAGTTGCCATATCATAAAAAAGAGCGCTACATCTGCCATCTAGCGATATACTTCCGCCTATTTAAGACTATTTTTCTATGTTATTACTAGATGGCGCTGTATGTAAGTATTTTAGATTACATATAGATTGGTTCGTAGTGTTACATAACCCAACAAACCTGCAATAATTTAGTAGATATCTGATTCACTGAAGATATTTACTAACATGATACATCAGCACATCACCAAGTAGGTATTATTAACATACACGTTACTAAAACCTCTAAGCATCTCTATAGAGAGAGAGGTTTTATTTACATGTATGTTAATAAAACCTCTCTCTCCTACAACATTATTTTAAGATAACCAGAATTCGTTTGCGCCAGGTTCCATGGTTGACATGTTTTTACTTAAATAATGTCTACACTTTTTACTTAAATAATGTCTAATTGTAAGTTTATAATCCTCCTTTACAGTGCAATAAAGTTTTGGAATTATCTGCAAATAAACATTAATGGTAGCTAAGTGGGAGTAGGTAAGGGGTCGACTTTCATTCCTAAGGTCGTGGGTTCAAACCCCGCCTCGCATCTCTGGATTTTTTAGCTTGAAAAATGTATGTGCCCTTTAAAACACGAGCCTTAACGGTGAAGGCAAAACATTGTGAGGAAACCGCCATGTTTTGAGAACGTTTGGCTTGGTGAGAACTACACATTTTGAAGGACATGTGACATTCACCAACCCGCACTGGCCAGCATAGTGAATTAAGGCCTAATCTCTCTCGTCAAGAGAGAAGTCTCTGTGTCCCAGCGGTGGGAACGTTAATAGGGTGATGATGAAACATTAAAAAAGCTAAATCTGTAGCAATTTTTAAAAATAAGGCTTATAGTAATTTTCTTTCAACCTCAAATTAATAATTTATGTATAACTAGCGGCAAGCCCCGGCCTCGCACGGGTAATTTTTTTTTTCGTAAAATTTTTTTTAGTTTATTAAGTAAATAAAAAGTATCCTACCTATGTTACTTCTAATACCTTCAAGAGTATATGTGCAAAGTTTCATGATGATCGGTTAAGTAGTTTTTGCCTGAAAGCGTAACAAACAAACTTACCTACATTCGCATTTATAATATTAGTATGATGTGTCTTCATTATACTACACACTCCTTACTGTGTTGTATATCAGTACTACTTATACCTACTTATTTTATTTAAAAATCTGTGTAAACGCCACTTCTCTCTCTCATTAACAAATTTGAGATCCATCAAAGGTTGCTAGGAAGAGACCGCTTTTAGTGATAATGCCGCCCATTGTGTCACTGTATGTAATATGTATGTCATATGTATGTTCCTATATTGTGGTGTTGTAATAAAGAAATTTTGTATTGTCTAAAAACGAAATGGATGCATGTTTGGATGAACACTATAATGTAGGCTTCTAAGGTACACTGCATTCATCCAAAATACTGGATGTAAATTTTATAGCTAGGTATAATTAAGTCTATAATAAATTATAAGCAAGAAAATTTTGACTTAAATTGTAAAACGTAGATCGTACAAAATCTGGTCCCGCGGCGGGAATCGAACCCGCAACCTCCTGCGCCTCAGGCGGACTTTCGCCCACCGGGCCAAGTAAACTTTTACCTTGGTGAATACGATAAGGTCATTAAAGTATCTGTTAAAGTTTCATTTGCTAATATGTACCTTGTGTGTTTTGTTTTTATCATATACCTGTTGTTTCCATTTATTGTTTATATTTAAAGTGTTTTTGTAAAAAGTAAAAGTAAAAAAAAGTAAAAAGTAATTTATTTAACAAAAGTACAATACAATAATACATAGTTATTGGTAGTACGATGAGGCTACAAAAGTTAATAACTGTGGAGTATCCTCATCGCCCTCCTCCAGGCTCTATAAATAAATACATATTAATCTAGTTTAAATCTAAATAAAAAGTTTAACAATATTTCAAGTTTATATTCTATTGATTCTATTGATAGGTGCTTAAACTAACATGCAATTTTATACAAGGATTATTTATTTAATTAATAATTGTAATAAATTGGATTAAATAAAATTAGCTAAGAATAAGATTTGGTTCTATTATGTTCAATAGTATTATTGGTAAGTGTTTGACGCACATCACGCGTAGATAATTGATGACATCAGGTTCTTGAGAATCTGAGCAACAAAATCTATGCAGGAGTGATGTTAGTGTGCGCGTGAGTGAGTTGGGTGTGTGTTTGTTGTATTTAAAGTGTTTTTGTATTTAAAATGTTTTTGTATTTAGTAATTTGATTTGTGTTTTTGTTATTTTATATTTTATTTTTGTGTTTTACATAACATTTTCTTTATTTTCCAACATAATGTACCATAGAACGACTTAGTGTAAACTGTAATGTTTTTATGTGTAATTAATAAACTTTGAACAGTGGTACCTAGTTAAATTTAAAAGACAAACACACAGCTCTAAACTATTAGATATCTTTATATCTTTCCAGTGAGATATCGACACCGACCTTGTAGGGCTTCGTCCTCAGGGCTTCGTCTACAATCGATCGAGTACGGTCTAGTTTTCGACGCTTTTTACTCAGCTAAGTCGGTAAGTATAAGTAGTCAGTTATTTAAAGTGATTTTGTATTGGTTATAATTAATCTTATCAAATAGGTAATTTGTGTTGTTTGTAAAATATGGATGTTAATGTCTGTAGTTAATTGGTTAATAATAATTGGAACTTTTCATTTTATAAGCGGGATTTACCTTTTACATGTTAAATTTTCGTAGCAAAACGATATTGATCAGATCACCTGTTTTGGATAATCTTATCACCTCTCAAATCCCTTTGTTACAACTTACAGAACTCTACATTTCTCATAATCATACGAAAAATTACAACTGATAGAGCAGTTTTCATTAAGTAAATATGTAGGCTTGTAAACACGTGGTTTAACGGTAAAAACATTTAGAGGAAACATGCATGTTCTGAGAACTTCGAAGAGTTTGAAAGACATGTGACATTCACCAACCCGCTTTTGGTCAGCGTGGTGAATACCGGCCTAATCTCTCTCGTCAAGAGAGGAGTCCCTGTGTCCCACCTGTGGGAACGTTAATAGGCTACCAGAGACAATTTTTTCATCCATCGAATGGTAACGAATAAATGTCACTGTAGCGATGTTATCGATTAGGAAGCATATTTGGGTCGATGTTTTTATCGAACCGTGACACCGCATTTTTAACTATTGTCAATGGAAGATCTTGTCTCAAAATATTTGATGACTCTTCTGGGGCTAGTAGCGTGATTCACTAGAAAATATTAAATAATAAAAAAATGTTCCATACACACAATTGACCACCTCAGTGGCGCAAGTGGTGGCGATCTCAGTGTTCGTATGTTCTGCAAGCACTTTCTCCTTGGGTTTTTAATAATAATAATAATATAATAATAATAATAATGTTTTATTTCAGACTCAGGATCCATTAATACAATACAATATAAAATAAAATAAGATACAATATTGCTTAAAAAATGTTATAACAAAAAGAAAAAATACCATACTTTGGTATGTCACGTTCAGGTGGCAATTTTCACCCATCGTTTGAAAGTGTCTGATAGCATCAGACGGTCAGAGAGACTGACGATAATACTATTTTTACACATGCCAACTCTGGACATGAATGACGCGATTCTTTTTCTTTGAATGGCATTAAAGGTGTCTATACGGGATTCTGTAAACATCTCTGAAGCGCTACAGTAACGTTTCAGGCCCATAAGATGACGGAAAATGTTGTTGTACGTCACTCTTATAGAATCATGCGATTTCTTAGTATAGTTAGTCCAAAGTTGACATGTATAAAATGACTGGCAAAATGATGTAAAGAGAGAAATTTTCACGTCAGGTGAGGCTTTACAGAACTTTCTCGCAATCATATTTCCTATAACGCACAATGACCTCCTCTGTCTATCTATATCAGCGTCGTCTTTAAGGGTCGACGTCACGATATGTCCTAGGTATTTAAAATGCTCAACATGTGTCACAGGTCGTCCATTGAGGCAAACTTCCGGTACGTTATCGGGACCCTTTCCTGATCTAAAAATAACCATCTCCGTTTTCTTTACGTTGTAAATCAAATCGTGCTCTTTAGCGTACTTCTCACAAATATTAATAAGTTTTCTTAGACCTTTGATCGATGGACTGAGCAGAACCATGTCATCAGCATAGCTCAGGTTATTGACATATCTGCCATCCATCCTGAGCCCAACCGGGGTCCTGCTCAGCTCATCGATCAGGTCGTTCACGTAAATGTTGAAAAGGTCCGGCGAGCTAAGCCCCCCCTGTCGCACCCCGCAGGGTAGTTGATAACTGTCTGAAAGCTCAGAGCCCCACCTAACGTTATTGACCTGATTGCGGTACCAGAACTCAATCAGGTCAACAAGGCCAGGCGGTACGTCTGTGCTCTCTCGCAGCTTACCCCACAGGAGAGTGTGGTTGAGGGTGTCAAAAGCGCGGCTGAGGTCGAGGAACACAGCGTAGACAGTTGTCCCATTTATTTTATAATAGTTGACGACCTGTTTTAGTGAAAATATGGCCTTGTCTGTCGAAACTTGGGGACGGAAACCAAACTGGCCATCATTTAACTGTACATTACTGAGATGAGACTGAATAAAACGGTCAAGCACCTTGGCTAGAACCGTAGCCAAGGAGATGGGTCTATAGTTGGCCATGCTTGAAATATCGCCTGTTTTGTTCTTCGTTATAGGAACCACGACAGTCTGAATAAGGTCTTGCGGAAGATAACAGTGCTTCACGCAGAGAGAGAAAAACCGCGCCAGCACTAGATAAATATGTGGACCCGCATACAACAAATGCTCTATACTTAGACCATCGTGACCAGGTGACCGGCCACGCTTCATTCTTTTCAGCATGAGCTCAATCTGTTTAGGTGTTATGATGACGTGATCGGTCTCCTGCAGACGGTGGTCCTTATTGATGTATGTATTTAAGTTTAAATTATTGGTTAAATTTTGACAGCTAAAATGTTTACTAAACAGGTTTGCTACATCTTTTTGATTTTTTACTCCCTCCACATTTTCTGGTATGAGTTTCTTACTATCAATTTTTTTAACTTCTTTCCAAAATTCACAAAAGTTCCCCTCACTACGATGCCGTGCTAACACATCCATCTTTATCTTATCTTGGTTTTGTTGTACATATTTTAAAGCGGCTTTGAACTCCCTGCGTGTAGCCTTCATTTTGTCGTAGTAATATCCCGAGCATGGCCTGCCACATTGTACCCAAGTGAGAAAATGTTCCCTGGCTGTAGAGTGAGCCTGCCTGACGTGAAAATTCCAGCCAATAATTTTTCGTTTCTTATATCCTATCTTAGGGTTAAAGCTTTCTTCAGCCGCCTTTTGTAATATACATACTAATTCTTTATATAACTTATCAATGTAATAGGTATGAATATTTTTATCTGTATTACACAGTTTTGAATAATTTGAATTATAATAACTATTCCACCCCTGCAAAGCCCTATCACATAATTTAGTATATAATAACTTTTGATGTTCATCTCTATTGCCCCACAAAAACTTATTAATATATTCAGTCTTCTTTAAAATTAATTTAGGTCTTACAAGATTAAAGTTACAATTCAATATAAGTGGAAAGTGGTCAGACCAGAAGGTATCATATTGCACTGACATATCTGTGACTAAACTAGATGCCGCTGCAGTCACAAGGCAGTGGTCGAGCCATCGGGATGCACCATTCATATCGCTGACGTAGGTATATGTGTCTGAATCGAGTCTTTCTAAGTCTAAACAACTTAAGGAACGCTCACCGCAAAAATCCAGAAGCTCTTTTCCAAAAAGAGAGTTTGGATGCGCGTTGAAGTCACCTAGTACTAAAACGCATTCCGTTTCTGCACTCTCAATCACTGCACTAACCTGCGCCAAACACTGTATAAATTCAGGTAAGTTATCCTCGTTATTAGTCGGCATGTAAACACTAAACACTAATAGGCTCCGGTCACCCTGAGATAAGCGCATCGCCACTAACCGTTCACTTTCACACTCCACACTTTCCGCGCTCGTAAACAGGTTGGAGCGCCACATGAGAGCCACCCCTCCATAGGGGCGCCCGCGCAGCACCCCCGCCGATGTGTCTACAGCAGACTTCGCCCAGCAGCCAAACCCCTCATCAATTTCACTTACGAAACCTAAGGCGTGTGGCATCAGCCATGTCTCCTGTAGTGCTATAATATCTGCACTTTTACACAGGTCTCGAACTTGTTGTACGGAACGCTTAACTCCCTGACAGTTAAACGATACTATTTTAGATAAATTTTTAGGTTGTACAATCATTATTGTTTGGATTAGTGCACTTTATCATTCCTGATGGAACGCTGCTCTCTATACCTTCTGAACACCAGACCTTGGGGCCAAAAGTCATCTTTCAAGAATTTGGTTAATTTTGAAGACAGTATTTTTATTTTAAATGAGTTAAAATTTGTTTCCTTTGTTTAATATGTGTAATCAAAAATACATATCTACTAATGTATGTCTATTATATTAAGTAGGTATATCAAATGTGCCACGGGCTAGATGTTGTTGTGTGGATTATCCAGAAATATTTATTTCTTTGTTATAATATGATAACTGAGCGAGATAGCTCAGACTAGTTAGCACAGACTACAGGACCTATTCATAGGTAATGCAAAAGAAATGTGTGCGAAACCTTGTCTTCAATCTACATGCTAGAAATGTGTAAGTTCGTCCGAAAGTACCCTAGTAGGTATATAGAGAACACTCGACGAAATTCCTAGAAAATACGACCTTAGACTTAGTAGAAATAAAATCGTTTAACCATCATCAAACCTGCGCATACACAGTTCCGGTCCTTACAAAATGTCTATCAAAATCTATCTATCTATATAAATAAAAATAAATTGTTGTTCGTTAGTCTGATTAAAACTCGAGAACGGCTGAACGGATTTATCTTATCATAGTCTTGAAATGTTCGTGGAGGTCTAGGGAAGGTTTAAAAGGCGAGAAAAAATCGAATACTTGCCGGGAAAAAAAAGTGAATAAAAATCCGTGCGAAGCCGGGGCGGGCCACTAGTATTAAATAAATTACCAAACGAAATTAAAATTATTTCTTATTGACAATAAATGTTATTATGAATTAAATGAATTTCTTATGACATAATTAAAGACACATAATATTTATATTAATTGATTTTATATACACACATAAATATATTTATTTTAATTAAATTGTATTTTCAAATTAAATTTCATTAAATGAAATTTCGTTTTAAATATAATTTTGAATTTATTTCTATAAATTTTTATGTGATTTTAATTTAGATTTTTGATATGGTTTTTTTTTAGTTTTTAATTATAATAAACTAATGAATATCTTGACATGTAGGTACCAATTCTATATATTTTAAACATTGATAAGCTTACTCGGAGATTGTAAAACAGAACCTCAATGCAGCTACTTGTATAGGTACGTACCTATTAAGACATTTAATTTTTAATAAAATAATTTTTATTTTTTATTTACAATGAAAGCAATCAAAATGCTTTTGGAGAACATACAAACTGAGATCCCTTGAATCGAACCCGCTACCCCTAGCATCGCAAGTAGATCTTCGTCCACTGCGCCACTAACGTCAGTTTCAAAGGAATTGTATGCAAAATGGAAGGAATATCCCTATTTTGCGTAAATTGTCATTTCCTTATTTTAATTAGAACTAACCATTTGCCCGGCTACGCAAAGTTGCAAATTATGTGAAACCTATTGATTCGCTCTATAAATTAATGGAATGGCATAAAATTCCGTTCAGTACCTACTTCAAAAGATGTAAACGCAGAAGTTAGTTAAAAAAGTACCTACCTATGAATTTAAAAATCCACTCAATGGAAAACGTAAAATGGTTATGTGTTTGTTAGTGGGTGGATTTGATGAAAACTTAAGTTTTTAAATGATTTTTATTAAGATTATAATGACTTAAATATAATATGATTTATCTGATTGGAACGAAAATACATAATCCCATACTCAGAGAACAATAAAAAAATAATTGAATGTTGAAAATCACAATCAAACATTAAGCCATCCGCTGTCATACGAAACCACAGAGCACCTACTTTTTATGACATACCGAAATGTCAAACCATAACAGAAATGTGACAGGTTTGTCAAATTTCTTTTTTTTTCGATCGAACTTTTTCGTTCAGCTCGGATGTCAAATTAGACTGTGTTCGATATTTAACACTTTGACACTGGCAGCTAATCTCCAACAATTATTTTTCTTTTTTCATCGTCTCAAGTGTCATGGCCGCCATGAAATAATCCTTTTAAACGCGGGAAGATATTTAACAACCTGCGTCGTAATTCTAAACGCATTCTTGTAAAAAGTAAAGTACCTAATCGGAGAATTATTGTAATTATTGCCGTTCAGGTTATGTTGAGGTTGATAGATGGTAATTTTAAAAGGGTTTTGGAAGATTTGCCATTGTTGCATTTCGGGTACAATGCTTAAAGTTAGATCTTTTACTTAACGCCCAATGAATTAAATTTCTCATAATACGTGTGGGGTGTTATAGGTCTTCAATAATGATTATTAGCTTTCTATTTCTAATTTCATCATCATCATGATTTCAGCCGTAGGACGTCCACTGCTGGTTATAGGCCTCCCTCAAAGACTTCCAGTGACTTCGGTCGGTAGCAGCTTGTAACCACCGCGAGCCCGCTACCTTCACCAGGTCGTCCGTCCATCTTGTTGGTGGACGTCCTACTCCGCGTTTGCCGATCCGTGGTCTCCACTTGAGAACTTTCCGGCCCCTACGGCCATCTGTTCTGCTCGCCACATGGCCTGCCCATTGCCACTTGAGCGAGCTAATTCGCTTGGCTATGTCGGTGACCCGCGTTCTTCTACGTATCTCCTCATTCCTGATTCGATCACGTAGACGATCTAATTTACTTTTTTCTAAATGAAATAGTTTGCGCGAGAGACTTGTAAAATGTGTGTATCGGTGTAACTTCTAAAATTAACGAACGAGAACAAGCAAGTATCAGTAGGCATTTCTTATACGTCAAAAATCGTAAACTGCAATTTACCTAAGCAACCAAGTTAAGCAAAGTTGAGCGTGGTCACTCTACTTGGATAGGTGACCGGTCTCACTGCAACTTTTGCATTAGTATTATTGTTTTTTTATTATATAACAATAAGGGCCTGTATCACCATATTTTTTTTTAATTAATTTGACATTGGTTAAAATTTATGGCTGTTGAGAGATAACTTTTGACAAAACTGACCATTGCTTTGTTTACTCGGATTATGTGAAACTATCATCTAAAGCTTGTTTCACGATCTCCGCATAAATTAGACAATGATTAGAAAATATAAAAAACTTGGTTCGTCAGTCACTGACAGTTGACTTGATAGATCTATTCATCATGGATTTTTACAAAATATGTTTTAGCTTATTAGGTACATGGTAATCCTGAAAGCTAATTATTTTCTTCGATACCGAAGTTTGTCTTTAAATGTTTTTGATTTTTATATGCTTAGACTTAGCCATATAGATAGGATATGATTGGTCCGCAATAGATTTTAAAAGTATTCACTTGGTTTGACGTAAATATGAAGGTATTAGTTGAATTTTTATCTGTTACTACATATCCCGCCTATAATTCGCACGGTTCAAGACTATATTTTCGATTTATTGTCATCACGAAATTCACAATACGCTTGTCCACCCATATCAAAACAGAAAAACTGTTTCCCAAGCGTTTCTTTGTGATTTTTCTGCCAAATCATGGGACTATAATAAAATGCTGATCTATTTTGAATGCAGGTGGCAGTCGCATTGATGTTTGACAGTTTGATCAAACTGCTGATCAAACACCTTCTTGATGCTCAAGGTTCCATGACAGTTTTGATCATAGATAAAAAAAAATGTCTTTCGATTGTTGTAAGTAGAGTTCTGTACGACTTTATATTTTGAACTCATACTTTTACTTTTGTAAAATTCAAATTGAAATAAATGGTGTTCACTTATGTAATATCTTTTCACTTTACAATTTTATTTAAGTTAACGCTGGCAAACTGACGCTTCAAGCGCATAGTCCAATTATAGGAAATTGGATTGAATTCAAAATATAAATATAAATGTATTATCTTGTAACTGTTTGTATTATGTTTGTAGAGTATAATAATAAATAGTTATCTATCTACTTTGGGTAGAAGTCTGAACTATAGGCCTTAGGAACATGTTGATGGTCACTAAGATAAAAGGTTAATAAGAGAGAAAAGTAAGAGCTAAGATCGGGGTTTCTCGAAGGGATATTCTATAACGAGAAATAAAGAGATAGGTAGGTGAAAAAACGCAAATCTCTGATGTAGACAAGCGAAACTTTTAAGTAGCAGTTGTCAGGCCAAATTTATTTATTTATAAGGAAGGCCTACAGCTAACTCAGCGAAATTAGTAGCTAAATTTAATAACAGAATGCTATTTATAAAAGTTCTGATAAAAAAGGGCAGGGATTGATAAGTGCAGCATCGGACGTCCACCAATAATTGGATCAGATGTCTTGATCTAGGCTGGTCTCCTCCAGCCCCCAGCCTCGGGCATGCTTCTAACATCAACCTCAATATAATTGGTCACCTTTGAGCGAAGCTAAAGAAAATATAAGCACTAAGTTTAAGCTAAGCCTTGACAGAAAATTATTTTATTGTTGAGTAATCTGAATGGTTTTATCTACACTTACTATGTGTTTAGTTTGATGAGGCTTCGAAATATTATAATCCTTAGACATAGAACACTGTTGCGCCAGAAAAATAAAATACTTAGCTTTTGACCTGACGTAGCTAAATACATACATCCCTACCTACACCTACTGTAGGTACCATAGTATTTAATGTGAATTATAAAAAAAAACAATTAAACACAACTAAGCTAAGAAAAAATAATAACACAAAAATAGAGAGGAACCCCAAAATAAAGATTGATTATTGAAAAACGAATTCGTTGGTTTCGAAGACTTTCAATTTTAAATTTAGAAGCCCAACGCAACGGTGTGGCTAGCTTCAAAATGCGTTTGTTGTGTAATCCTCAAGGGGCGTTGGATTATTTTTTCTATCAATTATTTTTTAATGTCCCCGGATTGCTAGGGTAGGTGTATTCAATACGGTTTATTAATTTTCTATCAGTCTTTGTTGAAGTCAGGTATATCGTTTACTTTTATGGGTGCCAACTATGCAGAAGGAATTTTCTAAATACGTCCTCAATTACTCAATTTGGTTAAGTTTTTGTAACTGAGCTATTTTTTTAAACTCAAACAAAATATTTTAATTTATATTGTTTATAATTAAATACAAGACATTTTAAAACTTTTTATAATTTAAAGATTGCGTAGGTAAGCACTTTTTCGAAACTCTACATAGTAGAGTTTATCTACAATATTTAACGTTTACAAATTCTAGGTTCTGTATGGAAGCGGAATACTTACCATAAATTTTCCAAAATTGACACCTGAAAAAATAAACAAATGTTATGCGGTTGTTTTGTTTTCTTTTTTAATATCTTCTCGTGAACAATGTCACTCACTGGACATGTATCTACATCTAATAAATATTTATTTCGTTTTCTTTTGTTGTTATCAAATAAAATATATTCATATGTCTGGTCTCCCAATGTCCCAAGAGACGGGCCACACAGCGTCTGATGAGTTTGACATTGAGCTTCTAAAGACTGTGATATGACATAACTCGCGTGACTAGGTGGTCTTCAGTTCTCTTCATTAGCTTGGAAAAAAAATGGCACTATGGCTGCCGGCAGCAAATATAAATATCTACAAAAATATAGGTCGGTTCAACCTTAGATTTTTTGCTTCAGAGGCTATCCAGACCATAGTGCCATTTTTTTCCAATTTATATTTGCTGCCTATTTTGTTTTTTTTCCGAGAGAGCAGAATAACGTCATGTAGAGCCATGGCGCTATTTTCATATTTTTTATTGATAACGATTGAAAATTCCCATTATTTAAATATTTTTTTAAATTTCATTTAGAAACATTTTTTTAGACTTATGAACTGAAAAAAGATTAGATACTTTTTTAATTAAGTACCTATTCTTTATAAACTACTCGAAGGTTTAATTACATTTTATTGTAAAAAATTACTATAAAATAGTTTAATCTCAACTTGTGCAACATCTTTTGAAGACCTTTTCGCACCTAGCTGTCATAAATTTTGCTACTGGCCATCAGTAGATGAAAAAACAGACGTGGGAACTTGTCTGTGCTCGGAACATCCTTTGTCCGATTCAGTTCCGATTTCGAATTTTGAATGATTTTTTTTCTTTATTGTGTGCACAGGTGTATTTGTTATGGCGATCAATCATTTATTTGGATAGGCGGTGTAAGTTTGTTGTAATCTTTCAGACTAACTGGGTTTAGAGTTTTGATGATTTGTTTGCCGTTCCGTTCCGTTTCTATATTTATTGTTGCATTCGGTTTATATGCAAGTAGATTACACATTTAAGAAATAGGTAATTGTATGTTTTTATATAAACTGGAGTTTTTTGAGAACTTTCTATAGTAATTTTACATATTTGAAACAGGAAACTAGGAAAGTCGTGTTATTTAAACATAAACAAGAAAACAAAGAAATCCTAATAAGCACTGTGGATCTTTTTAATGCAAAAAAGCTGTAGGTAATGAATAAAATATTTTTTTAAACATTTAATGTTTATATGTCTTGCAATATCTTATATTGTAATAAAATATTTCAAAATATAACAATTGAACTCTAGCACCATTCCCCAGGTATTTCACTCATAACAACAAATCGTGGAGTCTGTATCTATAGTGTAGAGTAACTCACAATAAAACTTGAGATTCAAAACATACCCGCTTACCGCGACATTATTAGTGCCTACTTATTTTAAATACAGGTTTCTGGACGCGTCCAGGATAATTCTACCTTTAAAAAAGTTAAATTCTAAATTTAACTTGCCGAGCGTTGGCGGCAAAATGACCATAAACAACTTTACTTTTCTTTTTTTTTTCTCGAACCCTGCCCGCCTTTGTGTCGTATCCTGCCCTTTTCAGTCGGAGCTTTTTAGAAAGATATTTATTATGTATACTTTCGGCCATGACCAGTAGCCGAATGTAATTGTGAAATATGGGGTTATGCTTTTTTTTCTTTTCGGGTCGCGGACGGAAGGTCATTTTGTATTTTATAGATCTGATTTATTGGTATTTTTTTATGGATTAGTTGCAGTTCCTTTTTGGGGATTATTCTGGAACATCGTTTTAATGTGTTATTTACAAAAGAGCGGACTTCCTTCGAATTAGTTTGGGATCGACAGGAAATGCCTGGATTTTATACGGGGTTGTAAATCAAGGTTTTAAAGATTTTGATAGCTCATACAATATAATTTAAGAGCGGCTCCTTAAAAGTTGAAACCTATTTTTATGAATCTAGTTAGTTATTGTGAATACAACTATTCGATAAAAAATATATCGCGAGATCTGCCATTTAGGTACAGTACTGATACCATGATGTCAACGAAATTTTTGTGAGCTCTTCTGTAACCTGAAGCTTTTTAATGACAATGTTTAGTACATAGCTGACTAAACGAACGAAGTTAGCAGATCATTACTCTAATAGTTATATAATCCACATAGTGTTTAAATAAAAGTTTGGACTGGCCAGTCACCTAAGAACCCAACAGAAGTGAAGCAAAGGTCGTCGTCATCGAAATCGGTGTGGAGAACTTTATAAATAATCATAAAATGATTACAATAAATAAATAAATATTTCCAGACAAAGCACACAACAACATATAGCCCCGTGGTAAGCTCTAAGCTTGTGTTACGGGTACTAGATATCTGATATACTTAATATAATAGTCATACATATATATATATTTTTTATTATACATATTAAACACCCAGACAAAAGGAAAAAGTGCTTGCAGAACATACAAACACTTTCACCCTTGGCGGGAATCGAACCCGCTACCTCTTGCGCCGCAAGCGGACCCTCGCCCACCGCGCCACTGAAGCAGTCCCTGGTGACAATGTTCCTGGTGACTGCGAAAACATTGATTGATCATTACGCTAAGGCCAAATTTTTTTTTCAAAGGTCTGTTACTAACAAACTAGAAATACTCTATACGGATGACCTGTTTCGTCATCTCCTTTAAATTTCAGCGATGGGTTGGAAAGCCTCCTCTATTACCTGTTTCATATTAAAATAAATTTGATATTTGATAGTATGAGATGGACTCATACTACAAGGACTACATACCAAAGGTGTACATATTTTGCAAGTCAAAATTTGTATTTTTAGGAAGTATTTGTTGTTATAGCGGACACAGAAATATAATACATCATGCCTCAAAATTCAACTCTCTAGTTATTGCAAAGATTATCCGCACGAATCTCGTGGCGAAATTTAGAAACTGTCTAAGAACGACACTTTGTTTGTTTATATCTGATTTGTATTTATTATTTATGTTTTTCCCTGACGTTAATTGTAACGAAAACTGTCAAAGTGTCGTTCTTAGACAGCTTCACAATTTTGACACTAAAGGCGCTAGTTAGAATCTTTGCATCGCCAATTACGGTTGTTGAGTTACAGCCTGATGACAGACAGACAGACAACGAAGTCTCAGTAATAGGGTACCGTTTTACCCTTTGGGTACGGAACCCTAAATCAAAATTTTTGTTTAAATATAAACTTTTAGAATTAAATTAGGCACTCTATGGCAATTAAAATAAGAATATAAATACTAAAATAAAAAGTAAGAAACCATTTTTTTTACTTATAATTTTCTTTTATAAAGTACCCATCTATGTGGAGGTCTAAGAAAAGAGGTATCATATGCAGGATTAGGATTCCATGGATCCCCACTGTTCTTTTGTTCCGCATATTTTTATATATTCCTTCGCGATCCAAGACATCCCAATTAGAATCCATTCAACTAACACCTGGCTTTGTTAAAAAGTTTCATTATCAAAAAGTTTTGCGAAAAAATGGATCTCGAAAAAAATATATAATTGGCAATGGAGCGTGCGCCTTAATCCATCGACAAGGATTTTTATTTTTTATTCAGAGCTGGGATGCTTTTTAAATTCTAAGGATTTACGTCAACGGTCCTTTGGTGGGTTTTGGTGTAGATGGGCGTTGTATTTATAAATTGAGTTTCATAAAGAATAGTGGGTAGGGCACCGATTTGGCTAAACGTCTATGGCGTGGAAAAATAAATAACAAACGTAATTACTATAATTTGCGAACTTTGTAGGTAGTTATAATTACAGGAGCTATCAGATATTATTTAACTTCGATCTAATTTTAAGTTGTTTATTTGTAAAATGCTATCCATAATAGTCATAATAGTCATTTATTGATAACATAGATTATAAGTCACATCATTATAAGTATCCAAACAGACAGACAGACATGACAAAAATCCATAAGGGTCCGATTTTTACCATTTGTCTACGGAACCCTTTTAAACAGGATTCATGGATATAATTCATTTATTTAGAAGAGGTATGTTTTTGGAAGAATACAATATTATTCTCAGTATTGTTATTTAACATCAAGGCGTGATCATTAGGCGTGAGGTACCTACCACATCATTTGAGAGGAAAACAACGTACTGAAGGAAATACCTTCAAAAGTAAAAATAAAGAAATAAAATAAATAAAGCAATTTCCCCTTGAAACGTGAGATTATCTTCCAAACGATCATACCGTTCCAATTATGAATATTTAATATCGCCTGTGAAGCACTAAGAGTGCGGGCACCATTGTTTTCTTTATTTAAAAGGGTACCACAGACAAAACATTCGATTATAGAGCAGATAGCCATAGAGAATTGATAGAGACGCGTGTCGAGCACGCGGCGGCGGGAAAGTGGCGCGCAAATTGAGTGCTCCAATTACCGGTGTCGTGTTCTATGTCTATACACAGGATGTTCTTGTATCAGACACGAAATAAATAATAATAGTCATTTATTGGTAGTAAAATTAAACATCACAATTGCAGTTGGTTTTTAGTACTAACGCAATCATGTCAAAACAAATAAAGAGCCAAATAAATCAACAAAAATTAAAATGTCAGGGCTAAGTAACTATAATCACATTCATTTAATTAGGGATTATCCTGTGGTAAATAAATAAAACTTAAAAAATATATTTAAGGACTAAATCACACACTATCATCTAACCCTAAGCTAAGCAGAGCTGTACAAGCTCTATACAAGCTCTATGGGTGTTAGGTGACTGATATACTACATAGATTTTTTGTAAATACATACATCGTACATAAAAAAAACACCCAGACCAGAAACCAGAAATTCATGCTTATGTCATGGGTATTAGACATTTGATAATTCTTAAAAAAATGCGTATACATACTTGGATATATATTTTATTAAAGATAGAAATCACGTAGATTAAGGTGAAGATAGTTTTATTCTACAATTAATTAATAAAGTTAGCGCGAGAACCCCATGCCAATCCTTTTGAAATAAAAAATTGGTTGCCTGTAAAGTCGGTATACGGGCGAAAGTTTTACGTGACAACGACTTTGAGTGGTAAAATAATTTTAATGTGAATATTCATTCGTATAGTAGGAAGAAGGATGAACATGAACCGGTGTGTATGCCTATCTCTCTCACTCTCTCTCTCTCGCTCTGTCTCTCTCGCTCTTAGGCGGGCTAACCATGCCCGAGTGGAACGGACGCGTATCTCTCACTCGCTCTCATTGTGAGCGCATAACGTGAGCGGAGCGTAACGCAGTTTCTTGAAGTGTCACCCGGCAAACCAATTTATAAGACGTTGTCACGTCAAAATTTCTACTTTATTAATTTATCTATAAATAAGTACAGATAATCCAGTTAGACAACCTAATCTTAAATTCTAACAAAACACATAAATAATACATTTATCAGTACAAAGCCAATTCACATTAAAATAATACATCGTCAGAACTAGTTTTCAAATAAATACCATGGTTCGAGAATTTTCGAAAATGTCTTATACCATAGGCCTGATAAATAAGCTAGCTTTGGAGTAGCCTAGTAGCCTTACGGGATCGCGTTCATGCAAACCGTCTTCAACCGAAATCACTGAAACTACTGGAAGTCATTAATTAAAACATATGTGTATCAGTGGACGTCCTTCAGCGGTACGATGATGATGACTGAATTACCTCGATATCCAGCAGCAAAGCATGAACGATTCTCCCACATCCCTTGAACTTGTATGAGGGACACCCTCAGATGAGGTCCAAAGTCAGATAGAACACATACCGTAAACGCGTTGTACAGATTACACGAATAAGCAATTATGTAAGTGTAGATGATTGAAATAAATTATCGTATTTAAAGATAGAGTACGTCTACGCCGTAGCATCTCGTAGCACTTCGTAGAGCAAGTGTAGCGAAGTTTTATTTAACTCTATAGAAGAGAATATAAAAATAATAAGAACCTACTAAATATTTCCACTTTTGTCAACACCCTGTATCAGCGATCAGATCCTTTCCCGCCTTATTTGCAAGAGGCACGTGACCGAAAATGGCGGACCGAAATCGAATAAATCAAGAGGATTGGCGGCTAATCGTCGACTCACGAACGATGTCGCTAATATTCGAAATAATACGAAGTGTTCTTGCGTTCTGTTAAATGAAAATAAATGGGGCATAGTTGGATGATATTTATAAGCTTGTTGGACTTTCACTGACTTATGTAGGTCATTGAACTTATTCTCTACTTAATATTTGCAAATGAAATTAACACAGAATTGCTTTACCTCTGCGTCTTTACAAGAAATGTGCGAGGGATATACCTACAATCACCGTCATCACTATTTCGGCCTTCTTGAATCGCACAATACAAACCTGAATATAGGCTAAGAAAAAACTTATCAATTTTTACGTTAGTTATTTTAAAGGAGTTGCAATTATATTTCTCTTTCACGCTGCTAAATATGCTTGCAAGGTGTAAACAAATTAGTTACGAACGAATAGGTATATACCCTCTATAAATGTAACACAGAATTTACGGAAGTTCCCCAGCCCTTCCCACAATTCAATTTCGTAAATTCTATCAACAGATATACAATTCTAACACGGAAACGTCATTTAGCCATTTTTGTTTCCGTAATTTGAAAGTGGAACGATTCTAATTTCGGGATATTCTTTTCTTTTAACGAAAAAGGTTTGATTTATGCTGAGACCAGAGACAATTTTTTTATCTGTGCTGAGTGTAAGAAATTGAATTTTGTAAATCAAAAGAGACCTCGTTTTGTCCGTAGGAGCGTGATATTCAATTTGGCGCTGAGTTAGGTTGAACCGAGTCCGAAAAATGAATTTATTACATTATTCTCGCATGAATTTTCGCCCTCTTTGATCTATTTCCTCCTCTAAATGGTAACTGATTGCTTTTTATGTCATCAATTTTATCGTTGTATTAGCGTTTTTGCTAGAACTTTAAATAGACATGGTTCTTTAGGTTTTGAGCACTGTAACTTTATGTTATCTGTGTTATAGACATTCTAATAATTCCAAAAAATTGTGCCTCTGTAATTTCAATAGATATTCAATAGATATAATCGTTTTATGAGCAAGGCGCTCATAAAACGATTATATCTAATATAGATTATATCTTATTTAAAGGTAAATTATATAAGTTAAACATATAAAATAAAAATTAATATCAGTCCTTGTCAACCAGAATTATTAGTGTTACCTGTCAATGTGGAACCAAGCAACATCTATCCAAGCAGCATCATCATTTATACCTCTATAATCATTTATAGAGAATAATACGCTTTTTTATTAGACTTCTCTTAATAAATGATTTAAATTTTCTAATAGGAAGCTCTGTTAAGTTATGAGGAAGTTTATTATAAAAACGTACCTACAGAGTTACCTTTACTTACCCATAAATGATTTGCCTAGTTTTTTTAGTCTGTAGGTAGGAATTAGTAATTTTTCCTTACTTCTCGTGTTAATACTATGTACAGTAGGTATGCGTCGCTAACTGGTACCCCCTTTTGCATAGAAACTACTACTGCAAGAGGGCTACCACTTAGAGACGCATACTGTACGTCACTTTTTCTTAAAAACATATGCTTGTTCTTGTGGGTAATCATCAAGTTCTCAAAAATGAACTGTGAGATTACAGTCAGAATGTTAATTTCTTTGAATTTTTCTCTAAGGGTGTTACGTGGTTTCATTTTATATATTGCACGTACAGCCCTTTTTTGCAACACGAATATAGTTTGAATATCGGTAGCAGCACCCCAGAGTAGGATACCATTTGACATAATACTATGAAAGTAACTAAAATAAACCAGTCTAGCTGTACTGAGGGTACAGCTAGACTGTGATATATCTCATTGTTCGCACTGCATAAGCTGCTGAACTAAGTCTACCTGCAAGGTTTGTAATTTGGGGTTTCCGTTGTAGACGAGAATCAATATGTAAACCTATGAACACTGTTGAGTTAACGAGCTCGGGAATTTCATCGTTTAATATGATTTTTGTAGGAAATTCTTTAACATTAGGGAGTTTGAATTTAATACAATTAGTTTTTTTTGTATTATGCAGTAAATTATTAACAGTAAACCAATTCATGTTTTACCAATTTTTATAATATATGAATCAATTAATATAATAAATCAATAAAATTATGATATGACTTTTTAAAACCCTTTTCTCGTATGCTAGTATCTGAGTACCTACTCAACTCGGAAGCTCGTGGGAAAATGGCGGAAAAACATAAGCTTATATAAAAATGGAAATCGTAAAATCAATACGGTCGATTCCGATAGATATTTCTTATTATAATAAACAATTGTCTAAGTAAGTAGTAGATTTTTTATTTGATCTTCTTATTACTACGTGTTCTGTTAAAACGTTTATCTTGATTTGTAAAGTAGAAAAAGGATTTAATTATCCCTCGAAATGACATTTAATAAGTAGATAGCCTATAATCCCTACTCAGGCTTTAAAGAATCTGTGTATCAAATTTAATTAAAATTAGTTTAGTAGTTTTTGCGAGAAGCATACATAAGTACATTATGAGATGCATATTCATTGTAATTGAATACCCAAGTACCATGTAAAAGGCGAATGTATACATTAAAAAACTGTAAAATAAATAGTAATATTTCCAACCAAAAACACTCTCAACTAACATTTTCATACTCACCTGAGTTGGTAAGCATCAAAATTAAATTAAATCAAACATGTTAGATAATTTTAATGTTATACATTACAAGGTTACCACCGAGCATCGTAAACGCAAACTATATCCCCTAATTCCCCTCAACCAGTGGCGCAGAAGAAACACTTCCTTTACCAACTGTCCGTCCCTCCGTTATACGATAGTCCTTACATGTTAAAGAATCCATAAATAATAGAGTTGACGTGATTGTGCTCACCCCTTGCGATCTCTTGTCTATGGCCCTAATGCCTCTATTGTCTGTGGCGCGGATTTATTATTCATTTTCTTGGTACATCTGGGGTAATGATGTTGGTAATCGGTGGTTTCATATTTTTTGATATTTGATTATTTTGTTTATTGTTAATACCTTACCGACTCGCTTCAGACCAGCGTGGTGGGTTATGGCATAATACCCTCTCATTTTTAGAGGCCTATGTCCAACAGTTGATTTTCCGTGGCTAAAATTATGAATAATGACTTCTTTTGTCTAAGACATTACCAATACCTACTACAACTACTTAAATTAAATCAACTAACATTTTCATACCTCATAGATTTTTAGTTATTTAGATTGGAAGCGGTATCCATCAACATAAACCCATCCTTCAATCTAGTTGGTGGACGTCCTACGCTGCGCATCATCGCTGTCATCTGTTTTAAGTGCTATATAATTAGGGCATCAACATTGTCTAAAATGTGTTCTTTTGTTCTCGAATGAACCACATAAAATGAAGGCATAGCCCTCTCTATAGCTCGTTTAGCGATTGTGGACATATTCAAAAGGTAAAAAATATACACATTTGCCGTTAAGTACATTTTTTGAGATAAAGATATCTGTTTAGATGTGATATTTACCGATCTGGAGTCCTGTTATTAATACTCCATGTCATTTCGTGTCTCGTATCAAACGTGTATTAGGGATAAGGACAATAAACACCGATTATGTTTATTATATATTGATATCGAACTATTACAAGTTACCTACACCAAAAGTAGCTTGAATCTACTATAATAAATATAATATTTACCCTCAAAAATTTCACCTTATTTACATCAAGAACATTTCCAATATTCGATTCGAATTCGAATGTTAATGTTAAACAAAAGAACACTCGTTCGAAATTTAAAAGCGAGTGGCCGCCTGCTGCTAGTGTTTATTAAAAACTCAGACAAATGATTTCACCCCAATTTCAGATGTTGCTAGTGCGGGCTCGCCAATTTACCCATATTTAAAAATGTTATACTGAAGTGACAAAAAGTCCTGAAATAAAATTTAGAACTGGATAATGAATATTTTTGTAGTGCTCATTTATTTCTAAATATATGAATAGTATTTATTTGCTTTTTTACATGTTTTATGCAAACAAACCATTTTTTTGTAATATTGCATTCTGTTTTTACAGCACCAGTACAAAAATGTTTGAAGACAAGAAAGCGAGAGTTTCAGTATTTTCTTTTACCAGCTTTAGGTATACCTGCTCTATCATCATAACGAATGTATTGCATGATGCGTGAAAAAACAAGCAAGGTTTATGTATACTTAAATAAAGCTAGTCTGGTTGTTAAGTAGGTATTAGTTATACTGTTATAATACTATTATTACGCGTAGCTTCTGAATCTTTGAAGAAGTAACAGAAATACGCAGACAAGTATTGTGTACAAGTTTATTGACCTTTTCATGGTTTTAAAAACGAACACCTATCAGATATTCCTTAAAAAAAAAATGAAAAATGTTTTATTACAGTAACTTAATAATAAGGTTTACAATTCAGTTTTTTCGAGTCTCCTTGACTCCTCCTTGAGCAAGCAATGAAGTGTTTTTTTTTTAATACGATTCGAAATTCTAAATTCAATGTCCTACTTTGCATTTAAGTAGGTACTTTACTCTCGGCTTTTTCAGGCCTTTTGTTAATTAGGTTAGGTATTTCTACTGTTATTTGTTTTGACTTTCGATTAAAAATGTTTGTTTGAACCGGTCTAATCTCTTCTACAAGTATCATTGTTCTATATTAAACTCTCTACTGGTTCCAAAATTAAATTACAAATAGACTATTTGTTATTAAGGTAACTAGTATTATTTTGGTTTTACGTCTAAAATAATTTTATTTGGGAATGTTGGCTGTAAAGTAAATTAAAAATGTATTTATTGACATAACCAAATAATTAAACAAAGATATAGTCCCATAGGCTCCCGAACTAGTGAAAAACTGTATTTCAGGACCCAATGACTTCTCCGAAAAGATGGATGTAAGGTATATGTTTTATAGTTAAGTATTTGTAAATATAAGCTAGGCCATTGTGTTGTATTTCGTAAGAACATACTTAAATTCAAACAAGGTTTCAATATTTTCACAACAATACCTTATTACGTACCATATTATCCTTGCAAGTATCCTTATCTTGTATTTTTCCATAAAATTATGACATTTTCGATTCATTCAAAAAGCAATAATTTTGTAAAATGATTGCAGAATGGGTCCGTTACGGGGGAGGGGGGCGGCGTGCGGGCCCGAGATAAGCGGCTTAACTCCGCACCGACGTGAGACGGAGCGATACATGAACACCACTAGTGCGAGCGAGATAGATATAGGTCGCTATATACTGCTGCGAAGTTACTGCGTACACTTGACGCTGAGCGTTCGAAATAAGAACGTCCTATGCTCGAATTCGGATATAGAGTTTTGTTCTCTATGTTGGTAGATTCAGGTTGTTTTTGGTTTGGTAGCTTCTTGAGGGTTAGGAAGAATGTGTTGCCAGAGTAAAATAAAAATACATTTTCCAGGGAATATCTACAGGGTACAAGTAATGTTTGCGAGCGAGCTATAGTTATAGCGTAGTACCTAATATCAGCTAATTTTGTAGAACTTAGCTGTTTTTGAAGATGTTTTGTATGCTGGTTTGATTCTTTTTTTATATTTGTCTGTTTGTAATAAACGTTTGTTACTCTAATAATTGTTTATTGTGGCTTTATTTTCTTTATTGTTTGTTTTGGTATTCTTCGAGTGTATGCTGAAACGTGACTGTTATTTTTATGGTATTTACGCGTAATAATGTAATGATAAATTTACTTAAACCGCCCATACACCATTTTATGTTAATATACCTACTTACTTATGTTAACATAATGTATGTGTAGTATGTGTTTTACTAGATTATGACTGAATTATAAATGTATAAGAGAAAGAAAATTAATTATCTTTGGTAATGTAGATGCCCAGCTACGGAAAAGCTCCGAGTTTAATTATATAAATATAACTAAGTATTTCTGGACTAATTCTTATGTTGTGGTCTCAACATATCATACGTGTAGACTTTTGCTCTAGTTGGAAAACCCGACAATGTTTGCAAAAATCATAAGGTAAGGTATCCTTTCTCAGTAGTGAATTATAGAGTTTGTATGCTTTGCACGAATAGACAGGCATTCGCTCATAAGACAAGCAAATGGTAATTATTAATTTTGAAAATTAATTAATTCGTAAGTAACAAGTTAGTAAGTAACAATGAAAAGGAAAACATAAACACAAGCGGAACCGAACTATATAGTATAACCATTAGGGTTAGTTCAGACAGAGACGAGACGAGGCGCGTCGCGTCGCGTACTTTTTATAACTTTATTTAAAACACAATTAGGTATGTACATTTTTCCTTACTAAAACAGTAAATTTATTTATTTATTTATTTAACGCAGCGTCAGGCCTTAGATCTTTTTAACCCCCGACCACTGTGTTGTTCTATTCGCTTCTCAACTCAGTATAAAACATTGAAGCGAACTGTCAAGACAATTATATTTCCTTGATATTTGTTATTTAAGCAATTAAGTTTTATTAATTTTAAGTTGACCTGTCCATGTAGGCTATGTGCTTCTAAGGAAATAAACGTTTTGAATTTGACTTTGACCAAAAAAGAGAGGTTTTCTAAGTTTGACGTGTCTGTCTGTCTGGGACATCATAGCTCCCGATCGGATGGAGCGATTTCAATTTAGTTTTTTTTTGTGTTAAAGGTGAGCTTGGGTGTTCTTAGACATGTTTTATGAAAATCCGTTGAGCCGTTCAAAAGTTATGGGGGTGAGAGTGGGGAAGGAAAACCGAAAATCTGCAAAAATACTCGAGGGGGGTATCAAATGGAAGCGCATCGCGTGCACATTACTTAATATTATGGTGTTTTACTTTTAAAATTAAGGCATTAGAATCGGGGGTTTTTCGTAAATTTAAATTTATAAACTATATCGAGGGTGCAGTGTTAAAACCCGATAAATACAAATTAATCGACTTTTTAATAGCCTAATCAGAACTTTTTGCTCTTTCTAGTTATAGTTAACGTAAACTAATTTTGCACACTCACTGGACCCTCGATATCATCATCATCATCACTGATAAAGCGAAAAATAGCTGTCCAGTATTTTTAGAGGGCCTATCAGACGAACTAGACATTATACTTAGGTACCTTTTTTATATAGTCATCATGCCTCATCAATTCATCATCATTAACCTTCCCACTGCTGGGACACAGGGACTTCTCTCTAAGCGAGAGAGATTAGGCTCACTATCACCGAGCTGGCCAAGGCGGGTTGGTGAATGTCACATGTCCATCAAACTCTTTAAAGTTCTCAGAACCTGCCGGTTTCCTCACGATGTTTGCCTTCAGCGTTAAAGCACGTGATATACTACCCTCGATATACTAATAGATTTTACTGCATTTTTCACTTGAACAGTGAGAATAGTTGTAGCTACTAACTACCCGTGGGTTTGCCAATAAATTAATCAGCGGTGAACGACCGAAGTAAACCTAGACAGTTTGTTTTGATTGTTTGCTTGAACGCGCTAATCACAGGAGCTGCAGGTCCAATTTGAAAAAAAGTTATTGGATTTCTTCATGAAACATGAATGTGCGCCTTATACACGCATTTACGGTGACGGCAAAAATCGTAAGGAAACCGGCATGTTCTGAGATCTTTGAAGAGTTTAAAGAACATGTGTCATTCACCAACCCGCAGTTGCCCAGCGTGGTGAATTAAGGCCTAATCTCTCTCGTCAAGAGAGAAGTCCCTGTGTCCCAGCAGTGGGAACGTATATAGGGGCGTTTATGAATATATGTTTTTTTAGTATACAAGCAATAGATGTCTTGTACCCATACTCAGAGCTTACCACGGGACTCGATGTTGGTGTATGGATTTTCCGGATATATCTTTATATATATAATTCTTCTGTGAGTGTGTATGTCACTGAACTTCTCTCAAACGAGTGGACCGATTTTGATGAAATGTTTTGTGTGTATTCAAGGGGATCTGGGAATGGTTTAGATTCACAATTTTGGAATAAATATTGAATAAAAACCCGTGCGAAGCCGGGGCGGGCCACTTGTTTATTTATAAAGATTCAGAAAACTTAGCCAGAAGGAACATCCGCGAACGAACGCTAGTGTGACAAGGTGAATGACATTTAACCACAGTGCGTCGTGTCCGTAACCCGATAGTTCGACGGCTGAAGCCCGGACGACCTCTGACTGTATCGATGGACTGTAACTCTATCCCTCATCATCATCAGTAGTAGCACTGTTTCATTTCATCATCATCACCCTATTAATGTTCCTACTGCCGGGACACAGAGACTTCTCTCTTGACGAGAGAGATTAGGCCTTAATTCACCACGCTGGCCAAGTGCGGGCTGGTGAATTTCACATGTCCTTCACACTCTTTTAAAGTTCTCAGAACATGCCGGTTTTCTCACGATGTTTGCCTTCAATGTTAAAGCTCGTGTTTAAAGCGCACATACATTTCTCAAGAAGAAAAATCATTAACGTTAATCCAGACAAATGCCAGGCAATTTTGCTAGGTAGCTCCCGTCAACTTACTAAACTGGGTAGTTCATATGTTCCATCTCTGTTGTTCGAAGACACCATTATTCATCTCTCACCTACAGTCAAAAATTTGGGTCTTATCATGGACAACAAGATGAGCTGGACTCCCCACATAAAAGAAATTTCCCGAAAATTTTACTACTCTCTACATTCACTTCTCCGCTTAAAAAACTTTCTTCCAATTCCCACGAAAATCACACTTGCTAACTCTCTTCTCATTCCCATCATAGATTATGCCAATACTGTCTTTCTTGATTTAACTGAGAATCACCTTAATAAACTAGACCGTCTTCTTAACACCTGCATCCGCTTTATCTTTAACCTTAGGAAATTTGACCATGTGAGTAAATATCGCGCCTCGCTCAAATGGCTGCCCATCAGGGATAGAAGAAATCTTAGGATTTTATGTCTCCTTTTCACTGTTTTAAATGATCCCTTTGCCCCTAAATATTTAAAAGACCGATTCCACTTCCTCTCTGATAATCACAACAAAACTCTCCGATCTTCTGATAATCTCCTTCTTTCTATCCCTCTACATAACACTTCATATCTAGGCAACTCATTTTCCGTGGTAGCTGTTCGATTGTGGAACGACTTACCCCTGGATTTGCGTAAGTTAGATTCCAAAGAGACTTTTAACTCCCTAAAGGAACACTATTTGAAACGACAGGATCAATAGCATTCGACACATGATTTCATACCAATTTTGTTCGGTACTTTCAGTATTTTCAGTATTTTGATTTTTAATTGTTATTTTTATATTGTTTTTATTTATATATATAAATAAAAATATAAAAATAATTCGTAAACTAAATTTTTATTTTGGAAATACTTTCAATATATTATTACTGTATAACAAGCACGCCAACAATGTTAGCAACCAATACAGGTTGGCAGGTAGAAAATGCCTAGGCATTAAGCCCACCTTTTTGTACAAAGTTTTTTGTTCAAATAAAGTATTTAAATAAATTATAATAAATAAATAAATTAAACTTACGGAAGTTTTAACGCCATTAACTTTATAAGTTTATTTTACGTATGTGCGCGTATGTGTTTTTATGTATGTGCGCTTTAAACACGAGCTTTAACGGTGAAGGCAAACATCGTCAGTAAACCGGCAATTTTATAACCATGTTAATAATGCCGGCATGTTAATAATGGGCATGGACTAAATGGCTTGTAAAGGAAACGAATAATGTGCCTTAATTAATTGATTATCTTCAACTGTGGCACGAAACGAGAAATCCATGGAGTGCAGTTAAGGCAGAATGGAAGTTAAAATCGTCGCTCTCAACAGGTCGGATCCTCATCTCGAATGTGACTGGTCCTGACAGACAGACTGGTCAATAATTTTTTTAAGACGAAAATCTTGAGATGGTTGGTGTGTAGTCGGAGTTGGAACCTGCTTACAGTAATTGATAACAGTAGAACTGTGTTATTTCGACTGTATTGTAAGTCTGTAGTGTTACACTACAAGTATTGTTTTTGATGGGATAAGTAAATTGATGGCGTGTATTTACATTGTCCCCATGCCTAACTGGGCTCTAACTAGCCTAAAGACCTAATTGAAGTAAGACTTTAGTGTATCACAGTATTTTTTGACAAGCACGACGCACCAAGTCCCTTCGCTCCATCCATTTGCTATAATTGAATAACTAACTTTAAAGTAATAACTTAGTTATCTTACTACAGATTCATCACCAAAAGTTCTACACGATTATCATCATCATCCTACCCTTGTCCCACACTACGTGGGGTCGGCACAACATGTGTTTTTCTTCCATTTCCCTCTATCACCCGTCATCTCAACACTCACTCCTTTCTTACACATATCTTTTTTCACACAGTCCATCCATCTTTTCTTTGGCCTCCCTCTTCCTACATATCCACACGATTATAACTTGGTTATGTATTTTAGCTATTTTTAGAATGTTTGGCGCTCCGTTCGTAGTAATGTCCACTTAAAGAAAGTATTTACACGTAATAAAAGAAAGTTAACCCTGGGTTCTTTAGTAGATCGGGCCCCGCTAGAACCGGCCCCTGGGCCCTGGGACCCGATTGACGAAATATAACTTTTGAATTGGTCATCTGGGTCCGCATAATGAATTTGTTATAAGAATAGACACTGAGCAAAGTGTGTGTGTTTGCGTCCACAAACTTCCTGAATTAAATTCTTTAGCAATTGCTTTAAGCAATAAGACTGCCCATTACGCATGCTAGGTTTAATTTTCTATTAATAATTTTGTATTTTTGTTTATTGGTGTGTGTAATTAAGAATTTTCTATCTATGTTTCTACTTCATAACCGACTTCAAAGTCGACAGAAACTGCTTTAGTGGCAAAGGAGTGTTTGAAGGAACACATATTTAAATCTGCAATTCTGCATATATTGCACAAAAATATTACATTGTAGGTACAAAATATTACCTTTTTTGGTACATGGCAGCACAGCCCGGCAGCTAATTATCTTGTGGTTTGTGGTTTTTTATGTTATTTTTCTTGTGTCTGTTTGTTTATGTACCAAAATACATTTATTAAGGTATGCAATTAACAAAAAGTTAAACCTTAACTTACCATGAGGTATAAGAAGGTGATAAGATCTGTTGTTTAAGAGTTATGTAATATGTTTTCTGTTTGTCTGTAAATATTTATTTATCTGATGAAGATATCTGACTCATATGTGTGACTGACTTTTTTGACAATACAGTGCAGTTCCTATGATATAAAAAAAAATATAATATAATATAAAAAGCCGTGTTGGCTAAGTGGGAGGACACTCGACTTTCATATCGAAGGTCGTGGGTTTAAATCCAGTCACGCACCACTGCATATTTCTTCTTGAGAAATTTATGTGCGCTTTAAACACGTGCTTTTATGAAGGCAAACAACGTGAGGAAACCGGCATGTTCTGAGAACTTTAAAGAGTTTGAAGGTCATGTGACATTCACCTGCACTTCGCCAGCGTGGTGAATTAAGGCCTAATCTCTCTCGCCAAGAGAGAAGTCCCTGTGTCCCAGCAGTGGGAACGTTAATAGGGTGATGATGATGATGATGACCTATAATATATGTATGTACCTTGGTCAGTTGTTCCATTTGTGTACGATTTGACGTAAGGCAAAGACATTTAGTTCACCAATTGATGAATGGACTAAATGTTCTGGCGTTAAATAATACATTCCAACAGCTGTTGATGATATTCCTATTATTTTCCGGAGACATAAACATACCGTAATTGTTGCTTCGTAGGTAATTAAAATAAAACACATCAGTGTATTTTATATGCATATATTCGGATTCAATATTTGAATAGCTATCAGTAATTAATACAACGTAACTTAAAAAAAATACACTGACTTTCATCCAACGCATTACAGAAACGGTGCTTAAAACTAACTTAGCTATGTCCAAGCTTAAAATTTACTATAAATTACAAATTTCATTACATTTAAATACTACATTTTGAAAATAATATTAAACAACTAATAATCTCTTTAAGATTTGTTAAAATTAAGTTAAAATGCATAATTCCATTTTCAAAAATCAGGAACCAATTGAAAGCTCGCGTCAAATGTCGACAAAACTGATTGCCGACTGATTAATTTACCCGAAATTTAGGGTAAATTGTAATAAATGGCAATTACGACATGGACGCAGCATTTTAAACAAATCATTAGGAACAAAACGTTTTAATTTAAATGCTTGCGTGAGTCTTCCTGACCGGAAGAATATACGAAGTATATTTTGTACTTGCCCAATATTGCATTAAAAATATACAGAAAACGCTTATTTTATATCAAAATCTAGCGTTTCACTTAAAATGAAAAATTATTATTTATAACATGAAAACTATTGCTGTAAAATAAGAAAATCTTTCTATAAGGATAAAAATTACTAGAAAATAATAAAATAACTATACAAAGTGGTTCACTGGCTTCGAAAATAAAGAAAATAGATAATTCCTATTAATAATAATATAGTAATAAGTCACATTTTACATTCGCACACACATATACAAAATAAAGTTCTTATCTTTAACTATTTACAATAATAAACTATTATTATTTGCTTGATAACTTAGCGGATTTACTAAACATAGCCTAATTTTTATAATTGATATGACTCAGGTGTTTTAAATAGGCATAAAGCGAATACGAAAGAAATCTCTATACAATCTTAAATTATTTTTGTAGTTTTTTAAATATGGCAAGGATTTTCCTTTTCGATTCTGCTTAGGCCTCTCGCTCTGCAAATATTTTCGTTGAAAATTCGTCGATTGTATTCTTAAATTACCAGTTTTACGTTTTATGATTTTGGATAAAGCTTGAGGATATATTTGTTAACGTACCTCAATGGTACTTTTTATAATTTAATATTTTTCTCAAAACATAACCTCAAACTTTGAACAAAATCAGACCAATCTAATGATTGGGTAGGTACAACAAAAGTACAAGTATATTTTGTAGAGAGTGGGTTGGGTTTGTTTCATTCGATATGTACTTAAATCTTACTTTGCAGATTTTTAGATTATCTAACATCTTTGTAAAAAGGAATAAATAATTTCGAACAAGTGCACAAGTGTAAGACATGGCTAAAAATATGGAAAGTAAGAGTTGGGGAGTTTAGTTATTCTTGGTAAAACAATATTTCATTGTAGGCATTGTATTTATTTTTAGAGATCAACTGAATAAAATTTCAGCAAGAATAACTAAAGTTATATTAAATTTTGCAATGAATTGTATTAAATCGGGTAAAAACTTTCAGAAGCTAGCATCCCTATGCATCGCTAAAATTGAGATATTCGAAACTCGATTCAAATGATGTCAAAAAGAGTTCGAGTCTATTGTCAATTCAAAAATGGATGCAGTATTATTTCGGCACAGTACCTACCTAAATGACGTCACTAATTTCATAAGTGTTGTAAAATGTTCCAAAAACCAACCTACCCTTTACAAAATTAATAAATATTTACAAGAAAACTACACAACGACTAGAAAACACTAAACCATGTTTATTCCATACTTTTCCGGCGCGAAATAACTGTTTCCGCTGTTTGAAAAGTTCGTGATTTGACTCGCTTGGAGCATGCTAAGGTGGGGGCCATTTTGGTTCTCGGGTGACTCGGGGCCGGAGGTCAGTATGTTGTGGGACGGCCACGCGGCCGGTGGCGACGGGTTGCTGAAAGAAACCTGGTTGTAGAGCTGGTTGCCGTTGGTGGTGAGGTTGTGGCTGTGGCTGCCGTGGCTCTGGTTCACCGCGGAACCGTTGAAGTACTCCATCTGTAAGAAGAGCTCGGTTAGATTTTGAAGGTGCTAAGATAGAAAATACTCATAGTACTTTTCTTAATTTCCTCATCATCATCATATCAGCTGAAGGAAGTCCCCTGGACATAAGCCTCCCGTCACATAGGCTTCCGTTATTTTGGTTCTAAGTAGCGTGCATTCAGCGTGTACCGAGTTATTCTTCCATCTAATTAGTGGACGAATATCTTCATTATTGTCAATAAATAATAATTAATCCATTAAGATCAGTAAATTTTTAGGTCATTATAAAATCCTACAGCCATTTTAGGAACGAGAGAAACATTAATATTTTGCAAATGTACTTAGAGGTACAATTTAGTTTTCAGCATTTTAGTCTTTTCGGTTTTCAATCGATACAAGTTGGAATTTATTTATTAATTATTATTAATTAAAGAAAACTAACCTGACTCGGATAATACGGCGAATTATAAGCACCCTGTCCATAGCCCTGGTGGTGATGCGATGAGGAGTAGCTTCTAATATAGTCCGAGCTGCCAGGCCAATGGAAGCTATTGTAGCTATCCGGGTGGTAAACATTTCCAGGGCCGTTCAGACTCTGGGGGGTGATAGGGGGTGAGGGCGTCGTCATAATCGAGGAGTTCGACCCTAACGGGGTGAGATTCCCCGTCAACCGCGTACTATATTGATCCTTCACCAGGTTACTGCCGAAGTTCTTCTCTGAGTAGTCGATTTTGCTGTAGTCTAGTCTTTTGGGACTGCTGTACAGTTCCTGTTTCGGTGTTACCCCGTAGGAGTGTAGGTTGCCGACATCTGGGGAGCTTTCTTTTAGCCTCAAATCGTTGTTGTAGTGTTGTTTCGCGTGATCATAATTCGCTGACTCCTTTTTGCAGATCACGTTGATGGGGGGGCTTACGGATGTCGTGGGGGTGGGGAGGTTGGGTGTGGCGGTGCTGTTGGAGTTGGTGGTGGAAGTGGTGGTGATAGGTTTGGACGTTTTGGTGGCGGTGCTGGTCTTGATGGTGGAAGATGAACTGGTCTTGGTGGAGGAGGCGGACTTGCTGGAGATCTGGTTGCTGGTTTGCTGTTGTAGTTGCTGCCGGCATTTGGCTCTTCGGTTCTTGAACCAGACCTGTTGGAGAAGGGATTCGGTTAGTTTTATAGACAACATTATGTACTTGTATATAATTATTATTAAAATTGGCTAACATCCAACGTGATCAAAAAATCGATGGATAACTTATTTTTTTTCTGGTAATGCAAACTTATTGGTCATAAAGAAATATTTGAAAGATAATCTAAAGAGATCCGAAGAAACACCTTCATTTATTTATATATATTTTCGCTCGCGGTGTACAACAAACTGCAAAAGTTACTAAGATCCCTGTTTGAAGTTTACAATGGGCCAGATATTTCAATGTTTATATCCCAGCCATATTTATTTCGCGACTTGCACATTCTACCATAGCTACTATTGTATATAGCCATAGCTATGACCAATGAAACACATGCAACCTTTACAAATTAACAAGACCCTCAACCCCAACCTATAAATCTCTGGTAATCCTCAACAAACAGTGTAATTGAACAGTAGGGCAGTAATCACTAGTAATGTGTGTTTGCCTTCTGTGTTTGTTGCACTGTGGGCTTTTGACTTTGACACTAACAGGATGTTTGACTGTTGGCGTGACCTGAAAGTACTGTTGGCGGTTGACGTGGAAATAGCCTTTCACGGATGTCATAGGTATGAAGGAATTTTGTTTTGAAAAATAGCATTCAAAACTCGACACTGGCAAATTGTCGCTTCATGCGCAAAGTCCAATTACAAGAAACTGAAATGAACATGAAGAAGAAAAATATAAATTTAGACCCAATAAGCCCGTATTCACAAACATTACTAGGTAAGTTTTTATTTATTTATTTAAGTAGGTACATGTATGAGGTCTGTTGTCGGCGTCGTCCTGATTGGCCACGATCGTACGATGACATATAAAATTAAAATTGTTATTCTTTATACACAGGGTCCTTAAATATTACTAACGTCACAAACAATCTCACAAACTTGACTTCTTTGTAGTATTGGTATAGATATACCTACTAATAGTATAGATGTATAATTTGTGAATAGGTTTTATTCTCTTTCTCTGTCTCTCTTAGGGAAGGACTAGGCATAATGTAGTCCTAGCTTCTTTTAACAGAGGTGATCAGTCACTCAGCTGATTGAAAAAATCGAAATCTACTAAACGATCAAGCGGGACAGTGAAAAGAAAACCATTAAGTTAAAAAAAAAATGAACCCAAGCACATATATAACTAACGAGATAGTGATTATGATTAATAAATATATTACAGAATCTGACGAAATTAAACTTTAAACTATTAGATATTTACTTTGAAATAAGAATCGTATGTGTAACAGCTATCCTAATTAAATACACCGCAAAATTGTATATTCAAAATGTTTGGCCAAAGAATATGAGGAACAGATGTACCGCGATTATGAGGTACCTCATAGAAGTTCAAAACCGCGGAAAATACGACACAAATAGCCACATCTGTTACATTGTATCCACGCGTTATGGAATACTGAGTAAGTTTAGCTTTTCGACTGTATTTCTGTGTATATGAGTGAATTGTAGTATTATTTGAGTGTATATTAAAAAAATTGAACATAATTTGAATTAATATGAAAAATAATTAATTTTCTTTCAGGTTACAAAATTTTAAAGTAAGTATAAACCTGAATTTGTGTAAATTTGACACGATTTCTATTGTGAATTGTTTTTTTTTTGTTGCTGATATTGTTTAGAAAATATATATTTGTAGAGGTATCTTTTTTTGATAAATACAATATGACCACACCCAAGCTTATTTAATTCATTTAAAAATTGTTAAATGAGAAATTTCTCAGTAAAATTATATTGCAAGAATTACAGACTTAACCAACCCGCCGCACTAAGTTTCAAACCTTACCAAATACATTATCATAAATTTTAAACAAATAAAACACACAGTTTGATTTAAAAGCCAAAATTAGCGACAGCCAACTGCTCTTTTGCCCAAAACTTATCAACTCATTAGGGGGAAGGAACACAATGGGCCCCAGGGCGCACCCTGCGCTAATCCGGGGTGCGTATGTCCCAGCACGGTATCGATACTTTGATTTGGGCAGCTAAAGTAGCTGTAGCTTGACTAATATTAATGGGCATTCACTCCTAACTTCGGTACTGGAGTATGGGTAGCGGAAGTTGTAGGTAACTGTATAAAAAGCCATTGTGAAGTTCAGAATAATTAATATTTCGTCATCATCGATTTGTTAATTTATATGTATGTCACCTCAGTATGAGAATGAAGGGTTAGGACTAGAATAAAATTATGAAATATTTTTGTATTAATCTCTTATAATGCTATATTAGACTAGGTATAGTATTTAAAATAATACAATACTAGGGAATAATATTTAATCATATTTTTCGGACTAAAAAATTAAAACATCACCCCGGTTAAATCATCTCTAACGCCAATTAAAACCTCACAGATGCAAACAGATGCAGTAGATATCTTCACTAATCCCTCACAAATCTGATGACTGATAGCGAATAATTGGGCATAACATACCTTAGAGTTTGAACAGCGAGTCTGACTAATTAAGCGTAGGGGGGCTATCAGAGGGTCATTAATTGCAACAAATAAATGAATGGTAAATTAAACATAAATCTAAAAAACTATTTACCATTGAAAATCAAAGGAAGTCTTTATACCGAAAATGTTTGAAAAATTTACTTTTTACAGAAGTGAAAATGATTTGAAATATTAAAAACTTATTGTAATAATGTTCTCAGAAAACATTTTTGGGAATCCAGAATAGTATTACAAATATCATGTAGAAATAACGCGATAGGCTTGTGTTCGAATCTAACAATCAGATTAACTGTACGCGAACAAATCTAATGATAATTGTGTCTGCCTGTTCTGTGCGCATTTGCTGATGTACGAATTCGGTGCGCCATTTAATCCGGTAGGTTGGCAACTTCAAACAATTGAATAATTCGATTCTCAAATACGAAAATTGGAACGCGTAACTCGATTGGCGCTAATGCACCATCCTTGTTCGTATAAAAAGACCGTTTAAAACAAATCTGTGCTCAGTCGAGCATGGACTGTCGCAACTGATGGATCTTTGATGCTTTTATCGAGTTTTATCAACTTTATTCTAATGGGTTTCGGTTTGGGTGGTTTTCCATTATGACGGATTATAATTATGATTATGACGAGGCGATATCTGTTGTTAATTGGAACTTAATAATCCTGGGATTTGGTCTACGGTGTTGTATATTTTTGTGATTGATTTAAGGGATTATAATTATCGTTGCGGTATAGCTGAAAGACGTGATTATATTTACTGCGAGTAACAGAGTCTACTTCACAGACATACATCTACCTAGATAAAGCAAGTATGTATCACAATTTGTATTGAATCCAAGCGTGACGAGTTTTGCCTGTATTATGAAGTCGAAGTGATGCGCGACTGTATCGCTTGTTCCGCTATCATCATCATCACCCTATTAACGTTCCCACTGCTGGGACACAGGGACTTCTCTCGTCAAGAGAGAAGTCCAAGATTCAACACGCTGGCCAAGTGCGGGTTGGTGAATGTCACATGTCCTTCAAACTCTTTTAAAGTCCTCAGAACATCCCGGTTTCCTCACGATGTTTGCCTTCACTGTTAAAGCACGTGTTTAAAGCGCACATAAATTTCTCAAGAAGAAAAATCCAGAGGTGCGTGGCGGGGTTTGAACCCACGACCTTCGGAATGAAAGTCGAGTGTCCTCCCACTTAGGCAACACGGCTTTTTATATTTGTTCCGCTATATTGTCTCCTAACACACACACGTAATATCACACGTCTAATACAAACGCGGCATCATAATGTGAATAATATTTGGTATTGCGGCCGTCCTGCAGCATGGGACGCGATGGTCTGAAGATAGCGGCGTCCAACCTTGACTTTTGGTCGGGGTTCGGACACGCGAGGCATTTGCGTTATCTAGGTGGATGTAGGTAAGTATGTTTGTGGTCACATTTCTCACGGAAAATAATAAATTAAATCTAGTCGTAATATAACATGATGACATTACTATACACATGGTGTATTTAATTTTAAGTTTATTGTCAATAACTGTGTAATTTTTACATTGGCTATTCTCTTTGTGATATGGGTTATACCTGAAATAAACGAATTTTATTTTTATTTTTTTATTTATAACTTCTAACGTAAGAATTTGTTCCCATAGTTTAAGGCATTTTTGACCAGTTTGCATAAGATCTCTTTTCTCGTTTCATAACTCTTTGAAGGACCCGTCATAGATAAAACTTTTACGTAGAATCAAAGAGCTCGTTTCTCTGTTTACATTGTAGTAATATCCCCTATTCACCGCGCTGACCAAGTGCGGGTTGGTGAATGTCACATGTCCTTCAAACTTTTAATTTAAGGAGTAATTAGGCTAAAATAGTACTTAAATATACTTGTACACTAACCTGAACCCTGCTCTCAGGAAGATTGATCTTCAAAGCGACTTCTTCCCTCATGAAGATGTCAGGATACCTGGTCTTCCCGAAGAGCGCTTCTAACACATCCAGCTGTGCTCGAGTGAACGTCGTCCGTTCTCGACGCTGCTTTCGCGGGTTCACTCCTGTTGAAAAACCATATTCTAGACGAACAAACTAAAAACCGTGTAGAGGAGTAAACCGTGTATTCAAAAATTATATTTAGATTTTAACTACATTTTTTCTTAACTGAATAACGCAAACTTGTTGGTTTGTTGGTGGATAAAGGCCCGCTTGCGGTGGCAGAGGTAGCGGGTTCGATTCCAGAAAGTGTTTGTATGTTCTGCAAGCACTTTCTAAGGAGAATTAATATTAAACACTTAGACCAAGAGGTCTGGGTATACAAAATAATATCAATATAATCTAATAAATAATATGTTCATGAATATGTCTAATCTTTATATATATATAATTCTTCTGTGAGTGTGTATGTCACTGAACTTCTCTCAAACGACTGGACCGATTTTGATGAAATTTTCTGTGTGTGTTCAAGGGGATCTGGGAATGGTTTAGATTCACAATTTTGGAAAAAATTGAATTAAAACCCGTGCGAAGCCGGGGCGGGCCACTAGTATGTCTATAAAATTAAGTATTCAGTTAATCGAGCGAGTAAGTAAAACGTGAACTTCAAATTTAAGTTCCGTGTATTTTGTTTTAATAAACAACTCTTAGTTGGACCCTGTTATGCAGAAAAGATCCAACCCACAAGTTAAAAAGCGTTGGTTGGAGCTTTTCTGCTTATCAGGTCCAGTTTATGAGTCGATCTCCTACCTATCAAAACTACACAGAATTGTCCTTAATGCTAAAATTAAGTTTTATGTCAGCAATAAGAAACTAGCTGAAAGATGCAATCATCTAAGAAAGGTTGCATAGTATATGCAATAAGCCTCAGTAACATTTTAAGAAGATTATTTAGATGAATTGAGAAATGAAAGTCTGTCTGATGTAATTTTATAATGAAAGGAATGTACCTCTATTAAGACCATACAAAACAAATCATTAGCAATAATTTACAAAAATGCATAATAATTTCATTAAAAACTTCAATTCAAATATCTCAATAGAGATGGGACAGACGTCTGGATTTATTTTCTCATAAAATTATATTTTTTATTATATCGATAAATACATAAAGGTAGTAAACGAGAAACAAATTTAATGTAACATTTTTAGGTTTTTATAGAAAGCTCTAAAGATTTAAGCCCTTATATTGTTGCATAATGGCTATAAATAAACCGAGTTATGAAATTTTTACGATGTGTTTAAAAAGAGTTTTAAGATATTTACTATTAATCCTATTATGCTAAGTTATTCTAAGAAATATTATTCCATAAAGTCATAAACTAAAACAGCAATCGATCAACAAGTTCGATAATTCATTTGCAAATAAAACCATGCATATTGATTAGAAAAGCTATTATTTTTAAGATATTCATAAAATTTTGATTAATCTAGCCCAATTTTGTTTATAGCCAATAAATATTTGTGATTTATTTTTCACGGTCTGTGGCGTCATTTATATTTATTGTTAATCATAAAGTTTAATGTTAAATATTTTGATTGAGCTTTATATTAACTGCATGCTTATATAGTTTTTATCGTTTCCTACAATACTCATTATCAAAATCTAGTTTATAATTGGCCATATTTTTACATATCAATTAAGTATATTAAAAATAAGTGATAGATAACTTTTATTAAATATCATAACAGAACATTTTACAGTTTCCATCAGGACAATTTTGCATTTTGACTCGATCACATTTGGTTTGATATAATAACGATAGACAAACTGATCGTTATTTAATCTTAACTCAAAATTATCACCTCGCCATCATGATCATCATCGTTGGGAACGTTAATATGGTGCTATTAACGTTCCCACTGCTGGGACACAGGGACGTCTCTCTTGGCGAGAGAGATTAGGCCTTAATTCACCACGCTGACCAAGTGCAGGTTAGCGAGTGTCACATGTCCTTCAAACTCAGCGCACATACATTTTTCAAGAAGAAAAATCCAGAAGTGCTTGGCGGGGTTTGTACCCACGACCTTCAGAATGAAAGTCGAGGGTGCTCCCACTTAGCCAACACGGCTTCTTCATTCCTACTATAACATGCATTTCTATACAGTAAATTCATATTATAGTAGTAGCTATTTAGTATTTATTTTTCCTCATCTTTTCCTGTCACTTATGTATATGATCTAAAAAGAAAAACTTAACTCAATATGCATGCATGCTGTTGCTGAGTACCGTAAGATAATAAAAAGCTTTTTCATTTTTTATGCTATGTTAAAAAATATTAAATTCTTAAATAGCTTCACCACAACCCACTATTCACTATCATTACTGTTCAAATGGTTAGATTACAAAAAAAAAACTTACACCTCACAAGACTACTAGGATTATAACAGCATCCACATTCTACTAATATTAATTTTCTTTTTCGATGTTTGAACATCGATAACCTCCCAACTCTACTAAAAACCGGCGGGTGCCATAAATTTGGAACAAAATGACAGGACGTGTTAATGCTGGACTCATCACATTATGGTAATACCTGCTTCTGTGTTACGATACCTATGAAATTATAGAAACGCAGTTATAAACGTGAATATTAAACTTTGATATGTTTTTAACGATTTTAATTATCTTTCATTAGATGGAGCGACTGCTGCGTCTAGACGATTTTATAGTTGTTTTATTATAGTATAGGTTTTCTACTAATTTTATAAGAGTTGGATAGTGTCTGTACCCCTCCCTAGTGGCTTTGAAGAGATTATGGTGTAATTAAGCTGACAAAATCTGAAATTCGTTTACTTTTAGGGTTCCGTTCCTAAACGATAAAACGGCAAACTATTACTGAGACTTCGTCCTCTGTCTGTCTGTATGTCTGTCACCGGGCTATATCTCAAGAACCGTGATACACAGATAGGTTTTCTACACAACAAAAAAGAGTTTTATAAAGTTTAGCAATGCCAATAATCTTTTTGCACTTAAAAAAAACTTTTTTTTCACTTCGTCATCACCCTATTAACGTTCCCACTTCTGGGACACAGGGACTACTCTATTCACGAGAGAGATTAGGCCCTAATTCACCACGCTGCGCTGGCCAAGTGCGGGTTTTGGTGAATGTCACATGTACTACAAACTGTTTAAAGATCTTAGAACATGCCGGTTTCCTCACGATGATTCCTTCACCGTTAAAGCACGTGTTTAAAGCGCACATGAATTTCTCAAGAAGAAAAATCCAGAGGTGCGTGGCGGGGTTTGAACCCACAACCTTCGGAATGAAAGTCTTGTGTCCTCCCACTTAGCCAACACGGCTTTTTTCACTTATATATAAATAATTCTGGTCAATCCACACAACAACATCTAGCCCCGTGGTAAGCTCTTAGCTTATGTTATTTTTGTGTGTGTTTTTATTGCAATATTTATGTATAAACTGTATTCGGAAATATATGTAGGTGTAGTATGGACCTAACTCATACATTAATTCAAGTCATACCACATACAATTTTATTCTACGCATGATTACAGTTTTACGCCCAGTAAGTTAGAGGACCGCAAACAAACACAGCAAGCGCAGCGTAGGACGTCCACCCACTAGATGGACGGACGATCTAGTGAAGGCTGCGGGCTCGCGGTGGATGCAGGCCGCTGCCAGCCGAAACCACTGGAGATCTTTGAGGGAGGCCTATGTCCAGCAGTGGACGTCTTACGGCTGAGATGATGATGAAACAAACCCAATGTACCTTATACATAAATACACTGGTTTATGGGTACCAGTGACGTCTAGACTTGAAGCCACAACTTAAAAACTGACATGGCTATTTCACTGCAGAGCACCGCAATCTAACATGTAGACGTTTTAGATTAAGATGACAGGCGTAACAACTACACAACTGACCAAAGCCTTAGAGAGCAAAATCTAAATAAATCTCTATCTAATTAACTATCCCAATGAGACTAACCCCCGATTTCACAAATATATTTCACTTTTTATTTAAGGTTTATAGGAGGTTAAGAACGTTTGATTAAAATTCGTAATTCTGCCATAAACCCATATTAGTGCCAAATCAGTTTAATAACAATTCAATAAAAGCTTTCCAATCTTGTATATCTCTATAATAGTCGCTTAGGGCATAATTAGGCTTATTTTGTGGTTTTAACTTATTAAGTTCTCTAAGCCAGAAATATGAGTTTTTGTGAATACGGGATAAATTAACTTCTCTTGGTTTACAGTTTTATACTAATATGATGTAGCTGACAAGTTTAATATCTCTTTGAAAGCGCTAAACATATGAACTCATAGAAAAAGTACTTTTGTATAATTGAAGCTAAATGAAGTCGTTATTTTCCGTCTTTCGTGTTCCTAACATATCCTATCCATCCAAACGTTGCCTTGAAGAGATCGCTTTAAGCGATAAGGCCGCCGATTGTACAACGTATGTGGCTATTGATTGTTATTTTTAAGTTAGTCTGTAAGCATTGGTGTGCAATAAAGATATTTTCTATCTATTTATTTTTTGTACAAGAGTGCTAGAAGTAAATACTGAGTGTTAGAGTGGGAATTAATTATTTATTTCTTTATTTCAGCTCAACTGGGAATTTTGCAAGATTTGATTTTAGTAACGGGTAATATCAGTTTTATTTAATATTCTGTAAATGAAACTGTAAAAAAGTATTAAAAAGACCCCAAAGGAAATTTCGAGTCTGAGTTTTTAACAAATTGAAGAAGTGAATAGGTTTAATGATGTTTCGCAATACCTGACTTATTAATAAGCGAACTCTAGTTCTAACTCAAAATGACTTAAACCTCCAGAGAATAAAAACAATATTATAAATTTACTGGCTGACACCAGCAAATGTTGTTTTGCAAAATGAAAAATACATGTTCGCCGATTCTCAGGCCTACACAATATGCTCACAAAATTTCATGAGAATCGGTTAAGCCTTTCGGAGGAGTAGATACGGGAACGAACATTGTGACACGATAATTTTATATATAAGATAATCCATCACCGCCCGCACAATGTATAGAGATAAGCTCAAAGCTAGTGTTTAAGGTACTATCTATATCTTGTACCCTAAATAAGTTGTTACTTTTTGAGGACCATTCGGTCCTCAAAAACCTTCCAAAACTGGAGCGACATTCAAAATGGAGCGCTTCAATCATAAATACAATCAAAGCAAAGAATTCTCATTCACTTCTTAAACAAGAATGTAGGTTACCCACTAATCCTGTGTAATCCCATACAAATTAAATAATTAACTAGACAGCCATTACTCATACTAAATTACATAAAAACAACTTAACATCTCCATTTAGAGACCAAATTCTATGATGAATCGCTTGGACGCGTGTTAACTTCATATTTTTGTCTAGATGTTCTCTGATGAATGGCCAGAGTCAGACTGCGTGGCTGCGAGTGAAACTAAAGCTTTTGTTGTAAACCATAGACAACGAAAGTCACATGGATTTTCTTTTTAAATTCTAGTTTGGTACGGATTGTTCGGGATTACACGCTCGGTTATTTTTGGAAATGTTATGAAATATATCTATCTTTTAGTGGCGCAGTGGGCGAAGTTGTCATCCGTACAAGGGGTAGCAGGTTTGATTCCTCGGAGGAACTTGAGGTAAGTTTCAGGGTTGTGTTTGTACATTCTTCAAGCACTTGATCCTGATAGGGGAATGAACCTCTATAACATATACATATAATAAGTGGTCTGTTTCAGATGTATCTATAAATCACGTAACATAAGCTTACCAATTGGGTAGATGTTGCTGTGATTGTCCAATAAGTAGGTACATAATTGTTTTATGATAAAAAAAATTAAAAACAAACTACAATTTGCGCAGTGAAAATGAATTAGACGCATAAAATATATAAAGCTTTGTCAATATAAGATCGATAAACAAATAATATTGAACTACAATATTTTTCAGTCATGATCCGTTTTCATTCACATACAAAATAAAACAAACGTCATTTCAAACGTGCCCACGGATTAAAAACTAAAAAGAATACAAAAATCCATTCGAATGTCCCCATTGTAACTATTCCAAACAAACATTTCATACAAACTGTCACATTTGGGACTCAACCGTCCCGCTCTATTGTATACCCGCAGACTTGTGTTAGACAGAGATAGATATACGATTGTGTTTGTAACAATGCCCGGCTAATCCGTATGACATGGGCTTTTTTGGCCCCGATTTTTATCTATGATTTTCGATACGGCTACTGCTAGCCCTTGTTTATGGTTGTCTATGGCTAATGGGCTTGCCGTGTTTGGGTCTGGTTACTATCAGCGGTATTCGGTTAGATCGACAGATAGACATACGAAACTGTTCGGAAGCATGACGGGTGAATAGATCGATAAAGCGGTTTTTGTTAGAAAAGCGAGAAGTAAATTTAAGTAAAACATACCATAAAATCGATCTGAAACAAGAAAAACAATAATAAGTTTGGAAGTCAACGTTTGAACATGAATACAATGGGAAACATTTTTAATCAAGAAATAAGCATAAGATCTGAGAACACTAAAACTTTGTTTACTTTATATAAGCTGAGAGTATATCTGTGCATATCCCTTACATATAAATTAAATGTCAAATTGATCAGAAAACCTCAAAATACAAACAAATTATTTTCTCCTTTTTCACGGTTTTTGACCTCCCTTCAGGGTATCTTTTAATGATGTGTAAATTATTTTGAGGGGTAGAAATCGAATGAATGAAATAAACCGTAGACACTAAGAAATTAGCGTCGTTTTTTGAATGGATTCGTTGTGGACGTCAACTGTCAGAGTGACAGTTCGAGGGGATAATACTGTTCGGAATTTAAAACCGGATTGTTATTGCAGTGATGGGTTTCCGTTTACGGTTTTTGGGTTATGTTTTACGATTTTAAAAAGTTTTTCGTTCGATTTTTGATACAAATGTTGAGTAATGTCGAATGAATGTTGTGCTACATTCTTTTCGCTACTTTTATTGTTGTTTACAGCAAAAATAGCGTGATTCTAAATAAATTATAAATAGGGTGTTCTCTATGTAAAGAAGGTTTACATAATATAATTTGCGCCCGTGCTAATTCTAGTAGCAAATAATGTTTTCAGAATAGAACTTATCAAGTTCTTACTTCTACTAAAATATACTTAGAATTTATTAGACATTATTTATAATGCTATCAATAAATTCTAGTTAAAATAATGTTAGTTTCGTGTCTTGGTTACAAAACACATAATTTTTTATCATAACCATTAACTATATACTTTGCATACATAAATAATACCATTGTATCACCCAAAATAACGGGTAGCAACACCCTGAAACGGGGGTAAATTCCCATAAATCATGTTAACACATAAATTGCGTTTGTAGCAACCCTGAAACAGGGGTGACGCGACAAGTTGTGATAGATTACCGCTACGCGACAAAATCTATTAAAGGAAACTCAACTCTGTTGTGAAAATCATAGAGTACACTACTGCATGCAATATGAATTTCGAGCGTTTTATTTCTATGTTGCAATGCAGTTTCTATACCGCTATGAATATAAAGCGAAGAATATTTCCAAAATATAAGTGTTCGATATTTGAAATTGTTTTTTTTTTTCTGTCATATGACCCATAGAGTATAGAATACCGTACTATTATTGTCACCATTATAATGTTTCCCGCTCTAACAGGGGCTAACCAAATGTAGCCAAATTGAAATTTATCTAATAAATTATCGCCTATTTGTGACTGGGTGAGTATAGGGGCGGATGGCTGTGATTAGGGTGTGTAAGTTAATAATAGTGGAAATATTGTTGATATTATTATTAGCTTTTCATTTATTTGCTGGTAACCACTTTAATAGGTAGTTCACAAAGGTGTTTTTGTAAATTACTTAAGCGCTTGTTGACTTTTTGACAATTGTTTTGTTTCTTCAGAATTTGAGGTATATCATTGAGTTAATAAAACGAATTATGTGAAATACTTTGAAATGTATCATAGAGTGATTACCTATATTAAAAAATGTTCGCTCTACTACGGGTATTCTTGCGGGAATAGGGATTTTCCCGAGATGAAATAAGTAAAGTATTTTTATTTATATAATGTTATGTTTCTGACAAACTTAGCCAACAGTATATACAGGGATTTATTGTATGACCCATGCCTAATTAACAAATATGAAACACAGTATACAGTTAACGTGTAAATTTTGTTAAAACACATCCCATATCTTTTATTTTTAATTTAGTAACTTAGATTATACAAAATGCCTTGATTTATGATAAAAATGCCATTAAGTTGAATTCCCCTTGCAACAATAATATAATAGTAAGGGAGGTACTCCACTGAAGTGTTGGTTCAAGCAAGTGATACTCGCACTAATTGACTACACGAGATTTCACTCAACATCTTGGAATAAGGTGGGCGGAAAACCACAAGTGGCATTTTAAAAATAAGATACGTAGAAAATACTTTTTTAATTTATTAAGTTTTAATAGTTTTATAAGTAAATAAGGAGTTTTTTTGATGCCCAAAAACTATTATACCTACAGTTTATCAGTCTACATTTTCGCAGTAAATCTATTTCAGCAAAAATGAAATAAAATCATTAATCTATAATTAAGTATAATAAAGAAGAAAGTATATTGGTATACTAATTTTTCTTAATGATTAAAGAACATCAAATAAAGTAATCCGTTGGTAATGATGGTGATTATGCTTAGAGTACAAGGGTGTTAATTTAAAATTATTTAACTATAATAGTGTATAATTGTTTGTTGCTCCGAATAAACAGAATTATATAAAAAACTTCTCAACAATAGAAACGATGACATAAAAAGGTATTCCATTTACGTCTGTTAGCCCATTCTAAAATGCTGGACTGGACCAATTTAATGCTTTATGAATTAAATAAGAAAGTGCCAAGATGAGAAAGAGCATCAAAGTTCAGGAGTGGAGACTTGTGACATTTAGTAGTTTTTGCTTGAAAGCATTTCGCCACGCGAGACTCCATTGCATTGTATCGTCTTATTTCGTTTGCAATAAATAAGAAAAAAAAGTGTGTGTGTGTCAGCTACGACGCACGATTGGAGTTTACTCCTTACGAACGATAATTATGATATATATCGAATAGAAAAAAAGGGTAAATGAACGCATCTGCTAAAATGATAAGAGAAACAAACATATATCTGTAATTATTCGAATTATTTATATTACTTCAATAAAGCGTATTACATAAAGTATGTTACAAAATAATATAAATAAAATACAGTGAGACTACGAAGTATCGCGCAAAGAGACCCCGAGAATGAGATACGCTGTGTAATGTATTCCATCTCATTCTTTTACACGTTCAATCCTACAGATATATATGTTTGTCTCTTTCTACGTAACGCCTCAACTTTTCGTGTTACACTTGATTTTACTCATCATAAAATTTCCGTACCGGGCCTTATAACTCAAATCGTTTCTTAAGGAGTAAACTCCAATTATGGTAATATTTTTATTATTAACCTAAATAACGGATTAATTGTAATTTTTTAGTCATCTACCCTATTTTTATACTAACCATTTCTAGGTACGCAAACGTTTGACTCACTGAAAATAAAAACGCAAAATGAGTATTTTCATTGCATTGCATAAGACAACGTTATTGCGATATTTCTGATACGATACGATAAATTTATTTCCTATATATCTTTAAGCACCTATGATTATTTTTTTTGTTTTTTTTTGTATTTTATTTTTGACGTGCCTAAGTTTTGTAAAACCAAACAATGGAATAAATGATTTTGTATCTTGTATCTAACCAAGTAACCAAGTCGGGTTTGGCCAATTTAACCTATTACTCATGGCAACACCTTCGGGCTATTCACTCTCACTTTACACTTACCCTCGAACAAACACGGCTAATTGTAAAATAAACAGCACTTGTTTTAGTGATTGTGTTTTTTGACGGCCAGTGTTGCTGCGGGGGCGAATTTTACCGAGTTATTGGGGGATGTATTCTGGTAAGTTTCAACTGTAGGTGTTCGTTAGTAACGTTGGTTCTTTACCGAGTTTTTCTTGTGTAACATTTATAAAAACGAATAATGGTAATAAGTTTAATATAAGTAGGTAGGTACTTAACTTATTTTACCGACGGTCCTAATTTTAGACGTCTGCTTTGAACAACTATTTCTTTAAGGCTTTCACCGTGTTTTATGAATTTTTCAAAGAATTACTAATTTTACGCGTAAATTATTTAGGTTTCTTAGCTTATATACCGAGGTAGCCTAGCCTGTCTCGATAAATGGGCACTAATACACTCAATATTATATAAAATCATATAATACCAGTGTATAGTGGTTGACTGGTTGACATGCACATTATAGCAAAAAAAAAACTGTTTCTCTTTATTATATTAAAAGCAAGAATTATATATTAATATTTATTATCAGAGATTTATAATCTAAAAATAGCTACCTAATAGGTACCTACCTAGTAAACGAGTGGAATGATACATTGATTTGTAAGTATTAAGATTTTTCTAGAAGAAAGATCAAGTCAGCATACTGTGGGTAAACTTCATCGTACGAAATCACAGTAAATATTTTATCACTAACACCAAAGTACACCCTCTCAATGTTTTCCTTCGACACCATTGCAAATTCAAAAGTTGTTTTTCAATTAAGCACTCCAGAACCCTCCGTGAGAACTGACACTCTGTTTATATGTTTATGCAATGGGGTTACGGAACCCTACTGAGGTGACAGTTTTGGTCTAAGTTTGGGAGTTTGAAGATCACAATTGAAGCGTTTTCCGACTATAAGGTTCCACCTTGGATTGTTTAAGCTTTAGGTTCAAAGAAATTTAATGCTGAATTAAGACATAGTAGAAATCTTTACATAGTCGATAAGATGAAGACAACATCGCTCTCGGTTAGCTGAGAGTATTTTTTTTATTCTATGGTCTAGATTTTTTAAGCTATTAATCCACAATAGACAGACAGAATAGTAATGTTATAACCATTCCTCATTGTATAGTTTGGGTTGCTATCAAATTAACCATACAGCTAAAAGGCATTGTAGCTGAACTGTCTGAATTGTATAACGTCTTTGAGAGTTGATGGAGAGGAATGCTTAAGGCCTCTTAAGCAAAACCTCTGGATTTTAGAATTTGCACCCGTGCAAAGTCAGGTTTGCTAGACTTAACGATCTACAATTTCAGGTTTCGTGTCTGGTTGTTTTAAATGCATCATTTTTATGTATTTACAAAAAAATATATCTATGTAGTATATCAGTCACCTACAAACACAATACTTAGGAAACACCAATCATGTCCGAAACGCCATAAAACTACTACAATAGTAGAAATCTACTACCACTAGCCACACTGGTAGATTCTGGCTACCATGTGCCTTATTCAATCCGCAATGTTCGGTGTAAGGGAACAAATATATACCGACGTGTCTTCACCCTTCGCAGATGGCATTTCTCACGTCGTGTTTTAGTGTTTGTTGTTGCAATTTGCAATATAAACTGTTATTTTAGGGTTTTATTTCACAAGGGTACAGTATCACTGGTGCTGTTTTCTAAATAAAAGTATTTATGTGTCTGGTTTTGGTCCATTCTTAAACAAGTCATTAATCAATTTAATAAATAAATAAATATTGGCGGACAATCCACACAACAACATCTAGCCCCGTGGTAAGCTATAAGCTTGTGTTACGGGTACTAGACATCTGATAAACTTAATATAAAAGACATACATAGATAGATATTTTTTTATTATACATACTAAACACCCAGACCAAGGAGAAAATGCTTGCAGAACCTACAATCACTTGACCCCTCGGCGGGAATCGAATTTACGAATACACTCTTGATCTTTCATTTTGATCCATCTCTTAAGCATCATCATCATCACCCTATTAACGTGCCCACTGCTGGGACTGAGGGACTTCTCTCTTGATGAGACAGATTAGGCCTTAATTCGTGGCCAGAGGTGCGTGGCAAGTGTCGTGGGTTTGAACCCACAACCTTCAGAATTAATTCTTAACATTTACCTATTAACTTTATTTTCTAAACTCAAGTATTTGGCCCTGCCAACTCCTGTCAAATTTAAAATTAATTATCTTGTAGCTACCCGTAAACAGCAGATCACAATGTACCTAATTATGTTTTTAATTAGTTCGTCTACGGGAAGCTCAATAAATAAATATATAGCTCAGTAACTTTATCTTTTAAATTTTCACACTCATATAACACACACACATACACTACCCCATCCCGTCGTAGCACAGGTAGGTACCAATTATACATATAAATGATGTCTGTTGAAGAAAACTGCATATCAGATCTCATTAACTAAACTGCAAAAATAACTTCATAATTTGTTTTTAATTTTGTCTGTTGTGGAAACATTAGTTGCAATCATTCCATTTTCAATAATTATGTTAAAATTCGAAAACTAACTATCATCAAAATAGATACATTCATTAAAAACGCCTTTTCCTGATCAAACCTACTTAGACCACAAACTATTTCCATAGACTTTTGTCGTCTATATAGGTTTGATCTCTTTACTCCTATCGTCTATGGCTCTAAAAGTATAAAGTCATCACTTATCTGCCAACCGCCGTAGAGGCTGCACGTGCCGGCCACGCTTCTAACACTTATCTATTTGAACAGAACTTCACACTTACCTAATTGTTATTGTAAATATTGGGGGAGGTTTCCTGTTCGGATATTGTTTGTGGATGAATGCGTGTACAAGTAAAGTACATTTTTTTAAAGTGGATGTTGAGTGAGTTTTTTGTTTATGAAGGAATATCATTTTACGTTTTTATTTGAACATAACTTTAATATAACAGTACCGAGCTAACTGATGATTACATTTTGATTTGTCCATTATTTAAATTTTACAGCAATTAGTTTTTTTTGTTTAAAATAACCAATAAATGGGGATACTAACAGCTTGGATATATTCTAAACGATCTTAAATAAATGCTTGTAACTGTAACAGTCATTGCAAACACAGATACGGCGAATTATAAATTTCTAATTAAAGAATAAGAATTAAAAAATCTGATCATCAGATACTGTCAGTATTAAATTAAGGTTCTTATTATTAGGTCCTTACATATGAAATTGGCGTTTTGTATGGGAGGAACAAAAAGTCGAATATTTTTTAATATAATATATTTAATTAATCAAAGTATTAACCATTATTTTCTATGCACTTTTGCCATCTTATAGGTAGTTCATTGATCCCTTTACTAAAAAAACCAGTCGGACGGGAATCAATAAAATCTTTGAAGGCGATTTGGACTGCCCCATCGGAGTTGAATTTTTTCCCTTGCAAGAAGTTATCCAAATTTCGAAAAAAATGGTAATCTGTTGGAGCAAGGTCCGGGGAGTACGGAGGATGTCTTAGACTTTCCAATTGAAGCTCTTCTAATTTAGTAGCCGTCTGTTGCGCAGTGTGTGGTCTAGCGTTGTCGTGAAGCAGCAGTGGCGTGGAGCGATTGACCAGCCTAGGTTGTTTAGCCGCTAGCTTTTCCATCATGGTTTGCAATTGCTGACAATAGACATCAGCCGTAATAGTCTGGCCAGATTTGAGAAAACTGTAATGAACAATACCGGCACTAGTCCACCAAACGCTTACAAGTAACTTTTTTGGGGTTAATTTTCGCTTGGGGCAGGATTTGGCTGGCTGGCCAGGATCCAACCATTGCGCTGAGCGCTTCCGATTATCGTAAAGAACCCATTTTTCATCACAGGTAATGATTCGGTTTAAAATACCTTCATTATTGTGCCGGTTTAGTAATGTAACGCAGCAGTCGACGCGCGTTTGCCGGTTTGTTTCAGTCAATTCGTGAGGTACCCACCTTTCAAGCTTTTTAATCTTCCCAATTTGCTTCAAGTGAATTAAAACAGTTTTATCACTAACACCGCAGCCTGCAGCTAACTCGGACGTGGTTTGCGATGGATCCGCTTCCACAATAGCCTTCAACTCTTCATTATCAACTTGAGTCTCAGGCCGTCCACGGGGCTTGTTCTGCAAGTCGAAATTTCCAGAACGAAAACGTTGGAACCAAAAACGAACTGTGTTTTCTTTTGCAACACGACCGCCATACACATCATTCACCCTTCGTGTTGTTTCCGCAGCACTAGTGCCACGGCGGAACTCGTACTCGTAAATAATGCGATATTTTAAGTTTTCCATTTTGTAAAATGAGTGACGCAAACAGAAAAAAAGAGAAGAAAAAAAACAAATGAATGACGATCATCGAAGCACAAATACATGAGTCTATAGCTGTACAAATTTGAATTTGGAATTCCTTACCAAAGAGGAGAAATTTGTGATTAAAGTGGCCAGTACGAAAAACGCCAATTTCATATGTAAGGACCTAATATATTGAGAACAAAAAAGGGTAAGTAACTTGTAGGTAGGCACGAGTACTCGCTATTGTAAAATTACTCAACATAAGACTTACATGTGGATATAATACACCCATGCACACATTAAAGTTGCAATTTTATCACGTCTATTAAAAAATTAGATCACAGACAATCATACTCTATCAACATTCCATTTTCAAACAATTAAACCGATCTCCACACGCAACTCCGCATTGTTATCTGAACTTAGCTTATCTGTAGCGAAATTACTTTTTGCCGCGCTTTTGAAATGACGTTTCGAGATAGCTTTGACGTTGACATGCGCTTTGCATTAAGAAAATATTGTGGTCAAGAGTGAGTAGCTAATTCAGTTTCGTTTTAAGGCTAATGTGTTTTAGAATATGGCAGGTTGAATTTTTGTATTAAATAACTTAATATGCTATTATAGCTCATAAGATCAGCGAGAGGTGAAATAAATCTACAGCATTTATTTGTTAGAACATGATAACTTAATAGGTAGGTATTATTTATTCTAAAGATCAAATGAACAGCACAATCAATTTAACCCTATAACATATAATGTATTTTGCCGCGGTAATAAGTAGGTAATGTCCTTTCTCAGGCTCTAGAGGATCTTCATATTTTATGTACAAAATTTTATTTAGTTTCGTTTAGTAGTTTTTGCGTGAATGTGAAACAGACCGAGTTACTTTCGAATTTATAATATCAGTATGGATTTTAATAATGCATGTACATACAATATTAAAATATCAGTCGTGTATTTTACAATCATTAAAAATAAAAGATTTCAGCGCGCTCATGAAAACTTTAAAACTATTCAAATTAGTATCTAAACACACATAAGGTTATTGGATTATTAAACCAGTTAAAAAATATATTTCTGCTCAAATATATCAAAGTTAATAAATTACAACAAGACCTACGTTTGTGTCCTTAAAACCCAGAACTCGATTTAAAAATTATAAGCCTCATCATAACGGAACACCCAAGGCTTAAATTGCGCCGTTCATATTTAAAATTTATCTATACGGTACCCAAAAAGAGTAAAACAAACATGGCGGGCCAAGATGGCGGCTCAAAGGACGCCGCTCGGTAGCTCGGCCCGGGTTATCGTCGGAATTCATAAAATGATAAATTCAATAATATTTATTATGATTTGTGAGACCTGTATTACGAGCCGTTTTGGTGCGACAATTTATTGTAATAGTGATTTACGGGGAGTGTGGTTAGTGGAGATTATTGTGCACTAGGTGTGTTGTGTGGCTTGGGTTGTGGTGTTCCATCCAAGGTGACCACATCATCATCATTATGATCGAACGTGACCTTAGGTAGATCGTAACAGACTATATCAGTGTAGAAGGCGAATTCAATGTCGGGGGTTCGCTTGGTGATTAGTATATGTTGCGCCGTGGTGGTGGTTTTATTTTGATAGAACTTAACTGCTTGACAATATTTGGCCATACCTAACACGTAGTTGTAAGCTCTGCACAATAATACTGCAGTACAAAGGAATCGTATGCGTAAAACATCTTGATTTTGAATGTGGACCCCAAATGACATTCCATTGAAGGTTCTCTGGCAAAAATCGCTATTTAGCGATAAGAACGCTGTTTGTCGCGTAGATTTAAGCATTTGTCTTTGTAATATTCTTCATATCTTTTGCGTGCAATAGAGAATATGCGAAATAACCATTTGGCCTCGTACTCGACTAATCCTACTAATATTGTAAACGTGAAAGTTTGTCAGGATGTGCGCGAGTGAGTGAGAGGATGTTTGTTGAGCTTTCACGATAAAACTACTGAATGGATGTTGATTAAACTTCTCAATAACGTAGCTTACATATAAGAAAAATATATAGGCTACTTTTTAAAATCATTTATTGAGTGCAAAGCTCGATTAGGATCAAGTTTGGCACGAACGTTTTATTATCTGTTGTCACAGAATAGGACAAAATCTGCTACTTACCGAGCGGAAGCTTATTACAACGCAGGCAAAGCCGCGGACCGCAAGGTGGTAGGTACAGTCTGTTATAGGTACTAGACATCTATAATTATATATAATAACTAGCGGCCCGCCCCGGTGTCGCACGGGTATATAATTTTCCCGGAAATTATTTGAATTTTTCTCGCCGTAAAAACCATCCTATCTCTCAAGTTGGATCGAACTACACATGGTGTGCGAATTTTATTATAATCGGTTAAGTGGTTTAGGAGTCCATTGAGGACAAACATTGTGACACGAGATTTATATATATTAAGACTAGCTGACCCCAGCAAACGTTGTTTTGCAAAATGAAAAATAGATAGTAGCCGATTCTCAGATATACTGAATACGCATATAAAATTTGGTAAAAATCGGTTAAGCTGTTTCGGAGGAGTACGGTAACTAACATTGTGACATGGTCATTTTATATATTAGATGATATTAAGCTGAAAAGTTGGTTTCTTTGCTTAAACGCGCTAATCTCAGGAACTATTTGTCCGATTTAAAAAAATCTTTCTGTGTCAGATAGCTCAATTATCGAGGAAGGCTATAGGGTATAGGCTTAAAGATTGTTCCCGCGGGAACATCCAAAAACACGGGCAAAGCTGTGGCCAATTAAGCTAGTCTTATACACCCAAACAAAGATTAAGTTCCGGGCTGGGCCAGTGCGTGAAGCGTTTTTTTCGTGTTTCGTAATATTGCCCGTAAAAGCCATCTTCTAGGTCTTTATGCCCCATCTTAGACCACATCGTCACTTTACATCAGGTGGGATTGTGGTCAAATGATTGCTTATCAAAACTAAAAAAAAAAAATGATTGTAAATAATACTAACACAAGTTCCTTTGTAGAAACCATCTTCTAGGTCTTCATGCTCCATCTTAGACCACATATTCACTTTACATTAGGTGGGATTGTGGTCAAATTATTGCTTATCAAAACTAAAAAAAAAATGATTTTAAATAATACTAACACAAGTTCCTCTGTAGAAACAAACCTGCTACCCTAATGCTACAAGCAGACTTTCGTCCACTGCGCATCGAAACACTACTCAAAATAGCCATTTGCCCTTCTGACGAGGAAAGCAACGTTGTGACGTCATAAAAAGTACACTGAATCTATATGGAGGTCATCGTGTCAACCGCATCGATTAAAGAAGCCCGGAGTGTCATATTTCCAACTCCGCTGTAATTCGACAAGGGCGCTTCTTGTGATTCATTTTTAGGGTTCCATAAACTATCACACTACATCATCATCACCCTATTAACGTTCCCACTGCTGGGACACAGGCACTTCTCTCATGAGAGAGATTAGGCCTTAATTCACCACGCTGGCCAATGCGGGTTGGTGAATGTCAAATGTCCTTCAAACTCTTTTAAAGTTCTCAGAACATGCCGGTTTCCTCACGATGTTTGCCTTCACCGTTAAAGCACGTGTTTAAATCGCACATAAATTTCTCAAGAAGATAAATCCAGAGGTGCGTGGCGTTTGAACCCACGACCTTCGGAATGAAAGTCGAGTGTTCTCCCACTTTGCCAACACGGCTTTACTTATCACACTCCGGAACCCTATATATACTGAATAGGTAGATGAACATTGCCTTGAGTCATAATTTCGACTGAGTCATCCAGCGCTGGGAAGATAGGATCCAGAGTGAAATACCATGTTCCATAACCCACCCGGCTGGCCTTATACGTGTTGGTACGTGTGCCAAAGCTTCGTATGTTCTTCGATTAAAAAAAATATTCGGTTTTTGAAAAAATACGGGTGAGATTGTCTTGGATTTCTACTACGGTGTATAAAAAAAAATATCTTGCGAAAGCGGCGTTATGCTCATATTAAAATAAGATAAGTGACACGTCACTTATTCCATCCATCTGAGCAAGCTTGCCATTCATATCTTAATAAGTAGGTATACATATATTTTTGATAGTTGAATAATATGTTTCATATATTTATGATACCTTACAGTATTTGGAGCATTGGTTATGCTCACATATGAATGAAATCGACTGTACCTACGAGTAAGGAAATAAATATTGACTTACTTTTACAAGCACAATTCGTATTTTTTTATCTGTAATCTTATCTTATTATACTTAAACATTTGGACTTATTTTCATATCCATTAAGCGGCACTGTTATGTATTGCATTTTTATAATCATTTCCTCTAAATACAAAATAATCAACAAGACATCACATTACTTTTTTATTTTTAAACCTTCAACACAATTTCATACTCACACTTGACACCTATAATAAAATTAATAACTCAATCCTTGAAGCATGGGTTCGTTGACGTTATCTTTATGAATATTTTTATACAAATGCAGTAATAAAGTAAATTACCGAACAAAGCTGAAAATATTACCTTTTTAGCGGGTTATGTTAAATGGCAACATTATCGGAAAATCACTTGAACGGAACGACGATAGTGAAGAATAAATGGGCTCTCAACACCAAAAGTGTTTTGATAAAGTTAACGTTGCGTCAGTACTTTGCTCTAACTCACAAAACTTAAAATAAAAGAGTTTTTTTAAATGTGTATAAACTGTACACCTTGTTACCCTTACTAGAATGCAACCTGTTTCACAGTTTACAATACAATTTTACATAGTACGTACATATTATCTTTTCTCCTTGGTCTGGGTGTTTTATATGTATAATAAAAATCTCTATAAATGTATGTATATTACATAAGTATATCAGATATATAGTACCCGTCACAAGCTAAGAGCTTACCACGGGGCTAGAAGTTGTTGCGTAGATTGTCCGGAAATATTTATTTATTTATCATTATTAGAACATGTGTCTCATAGACTATTCATGAATGTGTTATTTTGTCCATAAGTGATTATAATAATGTATTATATAGTGTTGGTGTAGCCTTTATCAATAGATAAATAAACTTAATAATAAATTAACAACCTAATCGATAACGTAACATAATTACATTTAGCATAGAAAAGAGGTTTTAGAACAACCTCTTTTCCGTTAGAGTAGAAAGAAAATAACCTTATTTAAAAAATCCATGGTCCTGTTATAGACACCTATTATAATAATCCAAAGAAATAATTAATTCAAAAGCAATTCACTCCTCATTCCTAATTATTATTAATACTTAGTCCTATAACTTGAACAAAAACTCAATTAATAATGCCCGCCGAAAGATTATAAGCAACTGCCCGTGTAATTCTGAGGGATGCCATTTTAAATAATAAAAAATCGAAAAGAGAACTCAGCTGCCTCCATTACGCGCTTTTTATTGCGAGAAAGAGAAATGTAGTACTTTATTGACGAGAGGGAAAGAGACGACACAGATTAGTCCGCGGATTAATTTATTTCTACAATTTTCGGAAGTTTATTTTTTTTGGGAATTGGTTGTTGATTTATTAGATGAAGTTACCGTCGCTATTGTTCGTGAAAGCTTGTAAATAATTCGATAGTTTTTTTATAAGTTTTTTTCATGCCACGGTGTTGCCCTGCTTTTATGGATTTTTTCGCTGAAACGACGTGTTTTCCCGCAAAAAGTAGTTTATATATTTCTCGTTATATAGGCTATCTACCTCTTAAAAAAATATTAAAATCGGATCAGTAGTTCCTTTGACTGCCTCAGTGGCGCGGTGGGCGAGGGTCCGCTTGCGGCGCAAGAGGTAGCGGGTTCGATTCCCGCCGGGGGGTCAATTGTTTGTATGTTCTGCAAGCACTTTCTCCTTGGTCTGGGTGTTTAATATGTATAATAAAAAATATCTATGTATGTATGTCTATTATATTAAGTATATCAGATGTCTAGTACCCGTAACACAAGCTAAGAGCTTACCACGGGGCTAGATGTTGTTGTGTGGATTGTCCGGAAATATTTATTATTTATTATTATTAAAAATAATAGAGTTTATCTTGAAGGTTGTTTGTTCATTAACACTTTATAAAACATTTTTTTTTCTTTCAGAATAATGGATTTTTCCTTGAAGGTTGGTTATTATAAAACACTTAATATCTGTAGTGATTTGTATTGTCATGCTAGCTGTGTAATATAATGCCATTTATCAAAACAAAATGACCGAAGACTATTCTTATCTGTGTTATCAAAAAAAAAGAAAAGGATTATCTTTTATTTAAAACATGAGAATTCATTTTTTGTCCGAAACTCGTCATTTTTTTTAAATATTACTGGCCACAATAGGATAAGTATACGACTTAAACAATAAAAATTAGTTCGTCAGTTATATTACCTAAAAAAAATATCCATATTTTAATGTAGTTTGTAAGACATGGTGTGCATTATATTTGTTATATATTTACCATGGCTATTGAAGATTGAATAACCTTACTGTCAATCAGATAAATGTCAAAAAATGTTGTTTGGAGTCTGCACGCTGTGAGCGCACTGATCTCACAGACAACATATTCCCGCGTAACATGAATATTGCCAACCTATAGATACGAATAATCCGAACCATTGAAGCACTCCATTCAGCCCGCGAGGGGTTCTAATCCTACTCTAGACGTCCCATTTCAAGGTTTCGCTCTATTTTTTGAAAAATGAATTCGGTTGATTATGTTGGTCGTGTAGTGTAGGTAGATGTTGTGTAACATTCTGGTTTAAAATAATTTGTTTTTAAAGTCGATCTAGCAAAACCTCATGAATAATAAAAATGGTGCAGTTCGTAGATCTAACAGGGTAATTTGGGTTAGTTATAGGTAATTTGTAGAGGTATCTAGAACACAAGATAACCTGAAGAACTAAAACTTGTCTAAATCTGAACATTAGAATAGTTTAAGCTGTAGACAGCGTTTCATCTCAATTTCCTTATCACTAGCAGTAAGCACATTACTGCTGCATATTGGCCTCCCTCTTAATATTATAATCATGAAAAAACATTAAATAGAGTAACTTAAAAATTGTGTCAGGAAAAAAGTAATTCTTATAGTTATAAGTTTGACGTGTCTGTCTAGACAGACAGACACGTCAAACTTATAACACCCCTCTTTTTGGGTCGGGATCCAAAAAATAGATGGTTAAATACAATTGCGGTAAAATATTAATGTAGTGTAGGTACGTACTTAATTTGAGTTTAATAAGAATTACTTTTTTCCTGACACAATTTTTAAGTTACTCTATTTAATGTTTTTTCATGATTATAATATTAAGAGGGAGGCCAATATGCAGCAGTAATGTGTCTGTCCCAGACAGACAGACAGACGTCTGTCTGTCTGGGACATCATAGCTCCCGAACGGATGCAGCGATTTGAATTTAGTTATTTTTGTATGAAAGGTGAGTTTGGCCCGGGTGTTCTTAGGCATGTTTCATGAAAATCGGTTGAGCCGTTCAAAAGCTATGGGGGTGAGAGTTTGGAAGGAAAACCGAAAATCTGTAAATATACTCGAGTGGGGTATCAAATGAAAGAGCATCACGTGCACTTTACTAAATATTATGGTGTTTTACTTTTAAGGAAAAAAAACCCTTGGAATTGGGGGTTTTTCTTAAATTTTAAATTTAGTTTTATTATACATACTGTCAAATTATTATCGTCATTACATCATGATGAAACACTGTCATTATAAAATATAACGTAACAAATCCATTCCAAGCTCAATTTAAAAAACCAGAGCTACCAACATCAAAAACCGAACTCCACTAATTAAAGTAAACTAACAAGCGACTTCCGTTCCATTTCGGGGGTAGCATGGCAACACCGACCCCCGGGGTAGGAGCTAAGCCGCTTATAGGGGAGGCTGGGGCTGTTTTGATTATTCCCAAGGATGTCTTCTTGGTACGTAAATTATGCAATGCTTTTCGCTTTGTTGTTTTGACGTTTCGCTCGTCATGTTGGTAGTTTGTTTAATTTATAATGGACAGATAAGCTTTAGTGATTGTTTGTTGCTGGATAAAATCTTATCTTAGGTTTTGATAGTTTTTTGTTTTTTTTCCTGATAGATATGCGACGACATTTTAATTATGATGAAAGTATTGCAGGTTCCACTTCAAGTCTTGTGAAGAAATCTTACTTTAAGCCCATGGTGGGTCAACACAGAAGGTTTTTAACCTTTAACTATGCACGCTCTGTCTCATTGGCCGCTTGCAGTTTATTTTCGTGTCCTCCTCCGACGGTTTTAGTAAATGGTAACATGTAAGTTATTCGTGTTAATGTCAACTTCTGTTTTAGATATTACGATTAGATGGGAGTAGGTACCTCTTATTGAAACTCTTCAAATCAGTTGTTAAACCATCATTTTGGTTTTTTAACCAAAACATCAATACCTATGTTTTTATCATTATCTTACGTTGTTTGTATGTTTGTTTGACTACGTACTCGAAATATGACATTAAAAGTCCGTCCTAATAATTCAAGTCCAAAGTGCGTCCGCACAAAAAGGTTTACTGTGATCTAACCAAGATTAAAAATGTAACTGACCTTGAGGAAACCCCACTTCAAGCCCATGATGCGTCAAGCCAAACGGGCCCAAACCCCCAAGCGGTCCCGGCCCCATCCCCATATGATGCGCACTGGAATGCGCGTACGGGTTCTGCGCGAGCGGCGACGGCTGCTTCAGGTAGTGGAAGTAATGGTGGAGCGGTGTGGTCGGGTGCGCTTGCGGCGCGGCGTTCGCAGGCGTGGACGAGTTGGTGAGCAGCGCCATCTCTGTAGGTTGTCACCGGTGGATGGGCGGCGGGGGCATGGTGAAGGGTTATCGGCTGGTGGTGGACATGGCTGGAACAAAAGAATTAATTTTAAGGTTTAATTTTATTAGAGGAAAGAAAGAAATACGGATAAGTTGAGGGGTAATACGTTAGCGTGGTTGGGGCATGTTATGAGAAGGAACGAAAGTAATGTTACGAGAAGAGCGTTAGATATGAAAGTAGATGGATATGTGGGAAGAGGGAGGCCAAAGAAAAGATGGATGGACTGTGTGAAAGAAGGTATGTGTAAGAAAGGAGTGAGTGCTGAGATGACGGGTGATAGAGGGTAATGGAAGAAAAGCACATGTTGTGCCGACCCCACATAGTGTGGGACAAGGGCAGGATGATGATGAGGAAAGAAAGAAATCATTTTTTGATTCACACACAATACACAGTAGGTGGTCACAAATAAACATAATACATTGAATGTGTGGACCAAAAGGTTTTGCTTCAGCTTAATGTTGCTACGATGCACGATGAGTAGCAACGCTGGTTTTCAGGCAAAACCTTCGGGTTAGTGTAGGCACGGAATTACACAAGTTAAAACAAAAGCTATACTTATACAAAATTATACAAATGGTACAATAAAAAACAAGATTTTGGTCTGTTCACTTAAACCTGATCTGAACCTGACCTGGCTGTCTATTAGCCAGTCTCGAATTAGTCCCGAAATAATTTATTTATTTTTTGAAAGCTTAAAGACGGGTTGTCGGTACTTAGTATTACTGCAGTCAGTTTGTATGGAGTCAAGTTTGAGTCGATGGCATATAGTGTTGTATTAGTATGTACGTAGATCAGATGGGGCCTGGAAAAATCTGTTATGAAGACCGTGGTTCGGGGTTGCCGTTTAGTAGCTATATAGACCTCCTCGGGTTGAAACTATTTTGATGATGATCATCACGTAGGACGTCCACTGCGGGAAATAATAACCTCCTCTTCGATTTCCAGTTGTTTATGTTATATGAGGGTTGTATAATACATGAACCCGTGCCTTTCCAATATTGTCCAGCATCTTGTTGGTGAACTATTCCTAGAAGAACTTTTCGGCCTGAACGGCCATCTGTTCTGCGTATGGTGATAAAAAATTCATTTCATAATTCATAGTTGTCGTAGTCAAAGTACCTAGTCAAAGTTCTAAGACTTATTTTCATAACATAAATGTTTGTAGAACCAACTTTGCCATAAAAAGTTCAAGTTGAAATCAATCTTAGTAAGTAGCAGAGCGTAAAATAGGTAATTATACACGGATCATATCATATTTGTACAAATTTCGCATACAATTGAACAACATTTTCGATTAAATCATAACAACCTTACAATTTTGCCATAACTATTTTACAATTACCTCGTAAAGGTAAAATTTCCGCACTATTGCAATCTTACATCGAAAAAAAAACACAAAAGTCAAACACGTGAAACGCCTTCTATATTCAAAGAATGAATTCGTTCAGGATGTATCGAACGTTCGCAAAATTGAAAGACGTTTTTTGTTATGTTGGTAGGTACATGTTTACAGACATTTTGTCACGTTTCTTTTTTTTGGGACGTTACCTGAGTTGCCATTGCTAAATTGAGGGGGCTATGATCTCTTTGTGAGGAAAAAAAATTGACGAGCTGTATCAAAGTGATGACATCTGGGTTGGAAAAAGGTTTTTATGTGAGACCCGATCAAGCGCGCGGGCACAGAATTCTAGTACTGAATGAGTTTGAAATATTTTTTTATCTATTGAATAATTTAAATACCGTGAAATTAGAAATCATAAAAAGTAAATATTTTAGGCACTACTGAGAAATATTATGTATGGTACTGAGGAAAATGTTGGATTAAAAAAACATTTTCAAACGACTTCTCGGTTCGATAATTATAAACTTACTTATAATTAATAGTCCTATCTTGATTAAATTATTAAGTATTTTATGAATCCGCTAACATTTTACTGAAAATCCAATAAGCACTAAACAAGAAATGTGGTATACCTACCTACATTTGTACATTCTGCACGCGTTAAGCCTTTTACCTACATAATAATATGTTTAGTATTAATAACTTAAGTGAGTACTTTCTTTTATATTATGTTGTTTCCGCAACAAACCTTAAATCACAATTTAATAAAGATCCATTAAACTTTGTTTAAGAAATAAACAAAAAACTTCACTAGATGTTTTTAACTGTGTAATGCACCAAAGGAATCATTGATTCAAAATTAGAATATTATGTATGATAAAAAATATTTCTTTAATTTCATTATACAATACGTTTATTTATACCAATACTAGCAACACATAAAATATTTATCTTCCTTTTTCAAAAATACTAAGAGAATTAAAACTTTTTTAACTGTAGGAAAATGAATGAAATGTATTCTGCCACATGGAGTGAAAGTTGTTCCAAGAGGTCCGCAAAGTTGTGTAATATAAAGTTGGAGACTGGAGTCTGCGGGTGGTGGATTATAGCCCTTTGAGCCTTCAGAAGGACTAGTGAATAAGTTGACATTCCACTTGTATGAAGTTTTATTGCGATTTTTGTTTGGCGAGTGCTAGAACATAAAAGTGAAGTTTAGAAACTTAAGGATTAATTCGAATTCTGTAGTCTTGGTCGCAAAATTAATTTATTAAAATTTTTCAATTTTTTTTATTATTTTTTCGCCTGGACCATTTTAGCCAGTTTTTTTTTTAATGTTTATAGAAGTTCAAGGAAGTAAATGCCGTTGCGGGCCACTAGTTTAGAATAAATCATGTTGTGGATGTAGTCAAGTCGTTTTCTGAATTTATATTCCAGTTTATTTTAAACTTTTTTCTTGCCAAGGGAAATCTTTATTTTTCAGGTAAACATAAAAGAAAGCTTAAGCAACGCACAAATCAATTTTATAATATTTTTATGAAACGGAATCTGCTTTACATTTGCAACTTTTAGTTGGATATCAACGGAAGTTTGCGAAGTCTGTCGCCAACATCATTAATACCATTTAAACCCCACTAAACCCCCAAAACGTTGCAAAAAATTAACATTGTCACTCTGCGCGACGTTATCTCTTCCAAGAACACACGTATTTTCCTACAGGCACCTTGAAATTGTCAACAAAAGATTATCCTAAGCCTATCCATTATAAAGAACCTAAAATCTCCCACGCGAAACTCAACCGCAACTCCCCAACTTAAAGTTGGTTTCGATCTTATGGCAACACTGCGAGGACTTCCGCTTGATTAGAATTTTGCGTTTTGGCGGTAAAAACCCTCGAAAGGTGTTCGATTGTGTAACGAAAAGCACTTTGGTTTTAATTTTTTTTGGCGGTACTTTTGAGTTTTCGCGTCAATGCCTTTCTTGTTATCTGAGGTAGAATGAGTTACATTATGTCGCTGCGGTGTTCTTGAGTAGGTTAAAAAGGGCTTGGAACGTGTAGAAAGATAATGAAAAAGGTTTTACTTTCAATTATGCAGGTACATAAGTAACTGGGTGCAAGAATTAAAATAGCTGCTAGCATGTTCTTTTTTAATGCCACGCTTATTTTTAATGAAAAAGAATGCATGTTAATGTAGTTATGTAAAGGCCTTATTTCATTTATAATTAAGCCTATCCAAGGAGCTCCTTATAAGGTGGTACGTACTCTTACATCAATAAGTACTAAGTGAACTAGTTATTAAAAATTTCTTAGGTACATAAGTAGTTCTATCAAATATCCAACTTGATAAAGGGTGAGGTAAATTATGGATTAACGGAATTATTTGACAACGGAAACAATATAAAATAAATTCAAGATATTTTTGTCAATCAATACTTAGTTTTAAAGATAAGGCATGGTCGAATATGAAAATATGTGAACCAAAATTGCAAAAACTAAATTGTATTTGTGTTGCATTCTTGTAGATATTTGCATAAAATCGACGATATTCTTATCGGAACATAAATATACTAATATTATAAAGCTGAAGATGGAATGATGAAAATTATTATGTTTATTCAATTGTAACAATGAAATTAGTTGGTTGTTTGTTGAACGCGCAAATCTCAGGAAATACTGTTCTGATTTGAAAAATTCTTCCAGCTTTAAATAACTGGAAACGTTAATACGTTTTCATGTTACAAACACGTTTTTTCTATGGAAAAAAGACACGGAAAACGCCTTGGCGAGAGCTAGTAAGTCATAAAATCGACAACAGAAAGAAAAGAAGACATAAAAAACTGCAAAGATTGTTATCAAATCCACCAAAGATACACCAATTGAATATGCACCCCTGCAAAAAGTAACACATTAACACCCTGCCCCTTAAAATACGGTGTCAATAACGCCAAAAATCTATTTGTCACAATGCAATGAAAGCCATAAATAATATCGCATGGCAAACAAGCCGCCATATTGTATGGAAAACAAATATTCGCGCCCTTTTCGGTGTAATTATTCGTTTTGTTTGCGCAGTTGGCGGCATTGACTGTCACTGTGACGGATTGCCATGACCCCGGGATGAAAAACGGGAGATATTTTTTTAATTGTCATTATGATCATCAAAAACATAACGATTAAACTATTTCAAATATGTATCTATGTAGTACATCAGTCACCTAGCACCCATAGTACAAGCTCTGCTTAGTTTGGGGTTAGGTGATGCTGTGTGAGTAGTCCGGATATATTTATTTTATTTATTTCACGTAAAACGCATTGGCTATAATATAGATTTAAAAAATCCCCGCCTTCAAAATCTTAGTTCCCTTAAAAGTAAAAAGTCATACTATTTCCTAATGTGCATGTGATGCGTGTTCATTTGAGACCCCACTCGAGTATATTTGCAGGTTTTAAGTGACGCGTCATCCGATTTTTATCAAACATCTCTAAGAACACTCTCGCGAAACACACGTTTTATACGGAAAAAAAGCTACGCCCAACTTAAAACAGCCCTCTTTTTTCGTAGGGGGTTAAAAATAGATCAACAAAGGATAAATACCTGGTCAAAGCAGTAAATATAAATAAATATAAATATTTCCGGACTACTCACATTACACAGACATTAGACAGACACTCAGTAGGCATTATAGCTTAGTCTATGAACGGAAGCCAGATTTCACCTATGATTATTACTTTTATTAACACTCTTAGGCCAGACTTGGTCGGACGAATAGACAATATGAATAAAGATATGGTTGATAAACACTACTTATATCTACTGATGTGTAAGTTTCAGACTTCTATAAATCTTTTTTATGTCATATACACCCATCACCCTATAAACGTTCCCACTGCTGGGACACAGGGACTTCTCTCTTGTCGAGAGAGGTTAGGCCTCAATTCACCACGCTGGTCAAGTGCGGGTTGGTGAATGTCACATGTCCTTTAAACTCTTTAAATTCCGGTTGAAGCAGGTGTTTTAAAGCGCACATACATTTTTCAAGAAGAAAATCCAGAGATGCTTGGCGGGGCTTGAACCCACTACCTTCGGAATGAAAGTTGAGTGTGCTCCCACTTAGCCAACACGGCTTTTTATGTTATATAATCATTATGTATTTATAAAAATGTGTCCAAGTTCTGACTAGTTTGGAGTAGCATGATGTAGTCATTAACATCGGTAGTCCAGATATGTAGGTACATATATGTAGTTAAAATAATCTGAAAACATACACCCAAATTAATATTTGCATATACATTTCATGCATCATAAAATTAATTTTTTTCTTGACCACAATCTCACCTGGTGTAAAGTGAAGATGTGGTCTAAGATGGGGCATGAAGACCTAGAAGGTTCTCCGGACCACATTAGGAAACACGAAAAAATCGTTCCACGCACTAGCCCAGCCCGGAGGGTGGTGACAAGCCGCGGCCGAAGCCTATCAGAGACTGTTCTAAGCACCACCCGGAGGTCACGTGTAAGGATTCAGAGGGTTAACACTACAGAATAAGAATAAGAATAATTTATTTGCATAAAACATGAGTTTATACATAGTAGTAAGTTTAAAAAAAAAAAGTGTTCTACAGTTTTGCCAATCCTGGCGTGCAAATTTGAGAGGGCACAATGCATTTGGTCACAAATGTGATTTGTCTGTGAAATATTTCCTGATTTGTTAATTATTATTATATGTAGATACATATTTAAATATATTTTTATCAGTTATATAATACTTAAATTTGTCAAGAAGGAATTCATTAACTTACGACGTGAACAGAAAAAACTGAAGAAGATTATGTATAATGTAGTTAAAATATCTCAATCTATATTAATTTGACAGGATTTTATATCTGTGTGTGTAATAGATTTACCATCCTACTATCGCCAAAAACATTCACCAATTTTCACCAAAATATAAAACTACTCTATTTCAGATTAATCTCGAAATATGTTTTCGACAAAGACATTAATTTTGGGCGTGATAATTGCCCACTGTTGATCCTGGGGTAGCCATTGTGACAAATTTCTCGCTTCGTGTCACACTATTAACTATTTCAATGGTTTTTTTTTCAAGTTTCCAGAAACTATTTGTCATACAAAGGACTGGCGGTACGTTTTTGTGGTTTGGGTGAGATTTTTGTATGGAGCGCTAGTTAAAGTGCGATTGCATGAAATTAAATTTCATTAGAGGTTTTAACATCTCAATAGCAAACTAGCGTGCTAGTTTGGTTTCCCAGCTTTTAATAGGGAAACTCAAATAAATAATTTAAATTCCCTCGTCGCGTGTGTCAGTAGTTATGTTCGGGATTTACTCAAAAACTACAAAACGGACCTTAAACGGTTTTCAGCAATAGGTAGAATCATTGAAGATGAAGGTTTTTGTGTCCGTTCAGAGCCGGAAGGCGCCAACATGTCTAAACTGAATGTCAATTGCAGTTATCATTTCTATATAATGTTAACAAAGTTCTTTAATTAAATGTCACAGAAAGATTTTCAATATTTTGTCTTTTTTATAAATCTAAAATGTTGATAGTAGCATTAGAATATTTTCGTTTCTCAACAAAAAAAAAACTAGGTTGTTATTGGACACGCATGTTTGCGACGAGGGTCCATCCGCCATTGTTGCAATGACAGTTTATTTAACATCGGTTCTATTTTCAAATTTCAAATTGTTGCGACTCTATTCTACATTCAATCTTTTTGGATTTGGGATTGTATCGTCTCAATCGAAATCGGAATGTCATTGTTGGTAGCAGTGTTGTTGCCAGAGTTAAATATTATTTTAGTGGATGTAAGATTCCTTGGTATTTTTATATATACGAAGTGCAAACAAACATTAGGTTATTTTTGTTTTAAACACTACAAACATGTACATACATATGAATACTTTATCTATAATTTAGTGATCCGCATAATAAATTTACTGTAAATTTAGATAATTACGAAATTAATATCCTAATAGACATTTTCAAACAAATGAACTTCCCATTACCTCAAAGAGAATCAAATCTCAGCCCTCAAGAGACCACCACGAACTAAACAATCAAACGGTCTCTTCACGGGGTCTGACAGTCCCCAGGGTCCATCAGACCCCACGGTCTCTTAAACCGGGTCGTAAAGACCCAGGGTAAGCTAAAAGCACAAGACTCGAGGGAGTAACCTGATATTCTCATTTGTGCAACCATTTTGTAAATAGTCAGTTAATATTGAAGGGTGTTTATTTGTGCTGTTAAGTGTGTGAATTTGCATTTTAAATAGTTGAAAAAATACCTCGTTGATATTATAGTTAGATCTTATACTTATAGGTAATTGTTTGTATGTATTGAAATATTTTATAGAAACCGGTGTTTAAGTATTTTTGTATTTCTTTTTATCTTTTAGGTAATTGTTTGATGTGTTATCTTTAAAGTTTATACCTTTTACTAGGTTTTAAGGGTAATACAATAATGATAAGGGTAAATTTTATAAAAAAATATTGATATTTTTAATTCTGAGTTTAAATAAACGACACTATTAAGTACAAGAATTCTTCTAATTTGGATTAGGGCTATCGTATTAAGAAAAAAAGTAAATCTAAAAAGTAATCCTTTTATGGGGTTAAAGTTTTTATATAAAAAAACACGCAATGGAAATTTTCTGAACGTTTCAATCATAAAATTTCCAGCGCAGGTTTTCTCGATTCTTTTTAACCCTTGACCAAAAAAAAAAGGGGTGTTATAAGTTTGACTTGTCGGTCTGTCTGTCTGTCTGGGACATCATAGCTCCCGAATGGATGGAGCGATTTTAATTTAGTTTTCTTTTTATGAATGGTGAGTCTAGCGCGAGTGTTCTTAGACATGTTTCATGAAAATCGGTTGTGCCGTTTAAAAGTTATGGGGGTTAGAGTGGGGAAGGAAAACCGAAAATCTGCAAATATAATCGAGTGGGGTATCAAATGAAAGCGCATCGCGTGCACATTACATAATATTATGATGTTATACTTTTAAGGAATTTGAAGAGCTATTTAAATGTTTAAATGCACACGGTTTTATATGTGTTTTTCCTAATCAAGGTATCATCTAATATAAAATATCTAGGTATATAATTTATTAATCATTTCTTAACATAAGTAGTGTAAAACAAAGCAGTTTTCGCTGTCAGTCTGTCCTTACCTATATGCTTATATCTTTAAAACTATGAAACGGACTTTGATGCGGATTTTTTTAATAGATAGCGTTATCCAGGGGAAAGGTTTATAAGTACTTTTACCGCGGGAAAATACTTAAATTCTGCGGGAAAATCCATAAAATGTGGGCATTGCGGGGAGCCACTAGTAATAAACATAGAACAAGTTCTTCCCAGCATCATCGGTGATTTAATTCAGATGATAATAGACTCAGTGGCGCGGTGGGTGAAGGTCCGCTTGCGGTGCAAGAGGTAGCGGATTCGATTCCCGCCGAGGGAAAAAGTATTGTATTTTCTGCAAGCACTTTCTCCTTGGTCTCGGTGTTTAATATGCAAAATTATAAAAGTAAAAATATAATATATGTATGTAGGTCTTTTGTATTGAGTATGTATATCAGATGTCTAGTACCCGTAAAACAAGCTTAGCACTTACCTCGGAGCTAGATGTTGTCATGTGGATTGTTCAGTTTTTTTTTTTAATAATAAGCTCTGTTTTCTTCAATATTCGTTGAGCCATTTGAGTTCTAAGAATAACAAACGTAAGTACGTCCATTTCCATACAAACTTTCGTCTTATTAGAAAGATTCCACTACCCATAACTAAATAAGTGCACTATTATTACTTAGATTTATAACGGGATATTTACCATTGACTGACATATCTAAATAACTACATAAATCTAAATAGTATTGATAACCATGATAGTTTCAAAAGTTATAAGTCTACTATTGACTGTTAACAGCCGCCCCCGACCGCGACGGGCCATTAGCGGAGCCCTGTCCCCGGGGACTCCGCCCTTGAGGGCAGAGGTTGCAATTATTTATTTGGATTTTGTGGGAGGTTGCACAAGTTAATAGGTGTATTTCATTATGGAAAATAACATGAGAATATTAGATTTTATTCGTGTAGATTATAAGTATTGGGCTATTGATTAGATTTTCACATTTATTTTGTGTCGTGTATATATAAAGGTATTTGATAAAAAAGGAACCAAGAAATGTAGATCGTTCAAAAACTGGACCATTTATACAATACTTAGGAAGTTTTTGCTATAAAAATTATATATGAACTTCAAGTCTATAAAAACATTATAAAAAAAACTCAAAACCTGACTGACTCTTGGACAAAGGGTGAAGTATTAAAATGGCCATATTGAAAATGATAGGGAAACTTCAGAACTTAGAAATTCAAAAAAAGAAAAACTTTTATAAGTATTAGGTACGTAAAGTGCGCGTCAAAATGTCAACCTCATTTTTATAAACTTGTTTAAAAACTAATAACTTTTTACTATACTTGGCTTCTAATTTCAAACGAATATGGTGCTTATCTCTGGTACCAATTCAATTCTCCAATATAGCGACACTATCGGGAAGATCTTGCACCCATAGGGCTTCATTTCATATCGTCAATTCAATTCATATTTTCAATTTATTTCCCCTCGCGTGACGGGGGCGCGTGTTACATTGTTCCGGCAATCAATGTTGCCAATTGCTAAAACTAATTTCGGTTATCGAGAATGGATTAATATTGTGAGATAAGATTTAGGGAAATGTTGATTATGATGAGTACATTTAAGGCAGTGTTTTGGTATAATGTCTTTAATGTCGAGGTATATTTAGTATACAACTAAAATGTTGATGATTATTGTAAGTAAAAATCCTAAAATTTTAGAAGAAATAGAATAGATAAATACGATAAATGCTTGTCCTGAAATTCAAATAAAACTTTGAATCAAAACCACTCCGATATTCCCCAGACACGAAATCCATTTTCAGAAAGCAACCAATAACACGACCGAGTAGAGTCAACATGCATTATTACAGCGCCCCACCGAAATGAGTAGCTTCGGAATTCAGTCGAGTAAACAACCTCTCGAGAAAATCGATACCCCAACGAGTGAGCCAGACGCATAAACCAAAACGAGACAGCGATAGAGGGAGGCTAAGGCGGGGCTTATACCGCCTTAAATGCAGTTTTTGTACGCACGAACGAGACAGCTATACTTCTGTAAGCCTGGAGTGTAAATAATACAAGTGATTTACGGTTGTTTGAAGTGTTTTGGCTTATTGCGGCAATTTCAGGTAGTTTGGACTTGGTTTTATAGTAATAGTGGTAATAGCAAGGTGTTATTGGCGTTTTCAAAGCGAAAGTTAAAGAAAGCTAGTTCTTTATTGAGGTATAGGAACATGGAGTTGCGTGCGAAGTTGCCTAAGTTATGCTGTGATGTAGGATTATAGAAAACAGCTTTTTGATGTTTTAAATTTATTTATAAACGCTGCTTTATGTTATAGAAATAGGTGCAATTATTTAAATAATTTAGAACTTCCATCAGATAAATGCCAGAAAACATAGAAGAGAAGAATGGTTCTCAAAGTGGGACTACTTTTACAATCACATCTATTATAAAAAATATATAATTCGTAGGTATTTATTTAGCATTGCACTCCCACTACTTTGGGGAATAATGCAATCCTGGCAACCCACGAAACTGTCAACGTTGATACGAAAATTAAATTAATGTTTCCTCTACGTGACATTTGAAAATAGAACACACAAAGGTGTTTTATCATGCCATTTCGCGTATGAATAAGTTGGTACGTGATTTTAACAAATGGATAGTGCTATTCTTTGTACCATAAAAAACCTAGTTTTGTTCGTGGGCGGGATAGGGGAAATTGAGATGAAATAGTTTCCATTGAAATGGTGGGTTGTTCTTTACATACGAGATAATTATAATTATTAAGTGTTTTCGAATTACATAACTAATAAGTAGTCACTCAGAGCACTAAGCTTACTTTCGGACCAGTTGTAAGAAATTTCTAGGTTGTGTTATGTTTTTTTTTATTTCGTTTGGCAGATATATAACTTGAGCTGGACGTAAATACAGAGGTAACATTTTGTTTTTATGAAATGTATACATTACTTATACATGCCTTGTAGTCACATAAAACATGTTATTAAAATGGTACTTTATCTAAAAATATTAAGAATTAAATTTAAAAATTAGTTACAAAATATGAAATCAAAAGTATGATTTTTATCATTATTATCTTAGTTTAGTAATCAAATGTAGTTTCCATACAAAAGACTTAAACGAGCTTCTTGCAATACTTAAATAGATTCAAGATAAATTATCTTATTGCTAGCTTACTTCTAGCTTTTAACGTCACGGTGTTTTTTGGTATTTAGGGTCCGGGAACAAAGTATTTTCCCACAGTAAAAAGCCTATATACTTCCTTAATAATAAGCTACTGTGAAATAATTTGTTGAAACGGACCTTTGATTAGCGCATTCAAACAAGCAAACTCTTTAGCTTTATAAACACTTAGTTCTAATAATACATAAAACATAAAATACTAGTTTTGCGAGCTACAAGGAATAAATATGAAAATAATTAGTTTTTCAACTAAAATACAATATCATAATAATTCATATTATAGTTTATATTTCAATATATTTACGAATTGTCAAAAAGATTTCACCCGCATCCATTTCAAATACACATAATTATTCTTTTTTCAAATTCAAAAATAGAACACAAATGACAGATGTCCGCCCAAAATCGGTAGCAAGCGAAACCAACCTAACCACTATAATTACTTTTATTACCCCAAACAGACGTGGTGACGTAAAAACATTTTTTTTATTCAAAAGGGCGTAGGGTGAGCCGTACTAATTATTATTTCTATAGATATATGCCACATAGGCGGTATATTGTCAATGTGAACATCTGCTTGCCGAAAAAAAAGATATTGTCTATGTATAAAATGGCGGGGACAATGAATGTTTTTAAAGGGTTGGCGGCATTGATATTTTAGTTGTTCGAAAAAATAATTTGCTTGTATTTGTGGTGCTTTTTAGAACGTATTTTTGTTTGTTTTTATTATATTCTGAATTTCTGACTTTACGTCAATAAATTTATCAGACAGGTCAAAGGAAACTAGGTCAAAGTTACCTAAAGTTAAAACCCTAAAAATGGCTTTTGTGTCCTATTTATGAGTATAAATCTGTAGGTAGATTTTAATATTAGAGAACCTTTTGTCCGTTCGTTCTTCGAACAGCTATTACTATTACTACATTGGGGTTTAACAATATAACCGTCAAATCATGGTATGTTTTAAGACATTATATTATCTTGACAGTTCGCTCTAATTCTATTAATAAACACTTAGTTGAGAAGCGTAAACAACAACACATCTTTTATCATTTTAGCTATTACACTTTCGGTGTTGTTACCTATTAGAAATATATTGCAAACATGAGAATATGAGAATTGTCTTGGTCAACCAGAATTAACGAGAACCTGACTAAGTGGAACTAAGCGACATCTATTTTTAAATTTTTATGCAGAAAAAATTAAGACACATCCGTAACTCCTATGCGCGTATTTTGTGCGCGAAGGTTACGGATGTTTCTTAATTTTTTCTGCATAAAAATTAAAAAATAGTTTAACCTGCAAAGTGAGGTTTATCACTTATTAAAAACATTAAAAATTCAAGCGACATCTGTCCAAGCAGCATCATAATTTAAATAATCATACCTTATAGTGTACAGGTACACTTATTTTGTAACGTTATTCAAAGTGAAAACGTTTATTTTCTTAGAAGTACAGAGACAGGTCAACTAAAAATTCATAAAACTAAATGTGTCAAACAAAAATTATCAAGGAAATAACATTGTCTTGACAGTTTTTGTCAATTTTTTATACTGAGTTGAGATGCGAATAGTACTCAGCTTTATCCGTGACCTAATTATATTATGTATACGCTTCTTTTATTTAAAAAATGAGGGTACCTCCCACATCTGGAAAAAGCGAGAGAGCTTTTCGAGACAGCACGCAAGTCCTACTAACTACTAATTACTGCAGTAAACAAGCTGAAATTAAGAAAAAATATAACCAGATTGCGACGTTACTTATCTGAGATTTTTTACTGTTAAGTGATAAGGGTTGTTACGCAACTTTAAATCGATCTAGAGCCTAAGCGGTCAGTCGGTTCGAAAAATGTTGAAAGAAACCTAAAATTATTTTTAAATACATATTCTACGATACCCCACGTTACATAGGCGTCTATCAGTAGTCGCTATATCGAATTTTCAGTAACCTTTAGTGGCATTCGCCATACTAAGAGGAATCGATTGACGTGTGAATCATAGGAATCGGCCCAGGCGTTTGGTCAGCATAGTGGGACAAAAGAACATACATACACATACTGTTAAACACATCACCACTCCTTTGCGTAAAAAAACGACCACAATTGACATTTACCAAAAGTAAACACAGATAAAATATACCACCCATAGACAAGTACCTACAACTTACTGTTGCATCAATAATAAAAAACAAATTTAATTCTGGCAGCACAATCACTGCGTAACTCAGTAGGTACCAACCGAAAGAAATCGCTGACTCATTTTCAAGTCATTCCCAATTACGAGTTACGCGTGTGTAGCTATTGAATAAGTCCTACCAAGATACCATTGTATTTTTGTATGTCTATTCGTCAATCTAATATTGATTATTGTATTCGTAACCATCAGAAGATTTGAAATGCCATTTAAGATTGTAATGATAGATGATCCAAAATTAGTTATCATGTTTTATTGCTTGATTTAAATAGAGATTTTAAAATGTCATTGGCTAATTTAGTGTACAATTATGTATGTAAGTAAATATGTTGTGTAAGTTTTAAGCCGCAGTTTTGCCCTTGTGTATTTCCTAAGCAAATATTTGTATTTTCAAGAAGATTGTTCAAGTAGATAAAAACCTCAAGAATTACCTATCATTATTTTTTTGTAATAATTGGTTGAGATTATGAATTTATGGACTAAAAGGACTAAACGGCAATTGTTTTTTATTGTATCGCACTAGAAAATATAGATTTAGACAAAACAGTTCTTGTAGTAGGTCATAAGAACAAAAAAACATACCCAACTTATAACTTAGACCCAATTTCACCATTTTATGCTACAAATCAAGTTTTATAGAACCTAGTTGGGCGTTAAAACGAGTTTAGCCTGATCTGATCGCGTTCATAGCGAATGGTGAAATTGAGGCTTGATCATATTATGATATAGACTGTCATTTGACAAAGTTAAAAACAAATATAATAAAAACTTATTCTGTTTATCTACGAGTTTTAACTTGTCAAGAAAAGTGAAGAACCATAGTAAAACTAGTTTTTATTTTGTATTGAGCAAAGGCGTAGTGAAAAGTTAGTACAAGATATTAAACATTGACGTCATTTTAATATATTATCTTATCAAATACCCTTGGTGATAGAAATTAAGGTAAATTGTTTTAGTTTTAAGTGCCACAAATAATTTTATACATATTTATCATTAAATATGTGAATGATAAACAATGATAATGATACTCGTGTTATCCGCGATTTTGTTGTAAGTAGCAGTAATTTTGGAGATTAAGATAATTTTTGTATTTCCATACCTACAATCATAATTTAAATTAACGCAAAATATTGGATGTACCCATGCTTGTTACTCTTTCACGAATCTTTGGAGATTTTAATCAAACTCGAAAATACATAATCTATACCAATTTTATAAAGCTGAAGTTTGTTTGATTATTTAAACTTGCTAATCTCAGAAACTTATGATACGTTTTGAAAAAAAAGGAAGGCTATAGATTGCTATTTACCGCGGGAAAATCCAAAAATACGGACATCGCCGTGGAGTGTTAAGCTAGTGTAAAGGTTGCCTGGAAGAGATCGCTCACAGCGATAAGGCCGCCCTTTGTACTCCAATGTATTGTCTTGTTATTGTTTGAAGTTTGTATTTTATTTGTGGTGTACAATAAAGAGTTATCTATCTATCTATCTTGTCTATACTATATATAAAACAAAGTCGTGTGCGTTACAGCATTTATAACATTTTAAACTAATAGTTTATGATTTGTTGGATTTGTCTCCGACTGGAATAGAAGAAAAATTATAAAAAAACATTTCAAAATAGTCGGAAAATATAATAACAATATTCCCAGACAAAATGTTTTGAAGTTTCGATCCTCTCGAATATAGAATATAACAGTATCAGTTGAAAAAGGTTGCATTGATAATAAAAATGATAAATGAAATAGCTATATACATTTTAATATTACGAAAACATAAAGTCAAAATGTTTATTACCTTACAAGCACAGGACATATGGACTTGGACAGGTCAACTTAAAATTATTAAAACCAAATTGTTTTATTTGTAACTCCGCGGGGCGCTGTTAGTAAGATTTTTATTTTCTTTTATAAGTTAAAGACGGTTATTATCAGATTATTTCAAGTGTAAGATTTTCATTTTAATTATCTTTAAATGATTTATTTTTGGTAATCTTTCAGTTTTGGTGTATATTAATTAGTATGTACCAAGGTTTTAAGATATATTTAGGTACGCTAACCCATAACTTGGAGGACTTTAGTTTCTAGAATTCTTTTAATTTGTGTCCCTTCATTTTAATTATAATAACTCTTTTAAAATGATTAATTGTAAAAAATAAGTTAACAATTCAGTTGCATTGATTCCTTTTCAGTAAAATATAGTATAATCTCGATGTTCTTAAACAAAATGATTAAATTTTTATAAACGGATTATATTTTAAGAAGTGAAAAGTTTACATAAGATAAAATTAATTATACTCGTTTATCAAGGTATTCAACTAAATATTGCTCAGGAGGAGGCAAAAAGGCGTTGCTGAAAAGCGAATGAAATTTCTGTTTAGTATTTTAAAAGCTCTGAGCAATTGTTTAGTAAACTCTTCGAGCAGTTAGTAACTTCTTAATAATTAAAATAATAAAGTGTACATCCACCCTAATCAATCAATCAATCAATAATTAATAAACCAAGGAAAATATTACATAATTAACTAAAAACAAGGAACCTCTTTTTCTCTTCTAAACATCCACCAGATTAGTAAAATCGACTAACTATTCACCCTCACCGGAAGTTCAAATTAAAAAGCCTTCATGCTATCATGGTACGGTGGTGAAATAGCCATGGCCATTAGGAGCGGATGGCCATAGACTAATTGGGGGAGCGGTGACCGGCGTAATTTCATTCACACGATCTTTAATATTTTTATGATTATTTTAGAGTTAAGGGCAAGCACTGTTCAAACTACTACAAGTATTAGACGGCTTATTGATAAAATTGAAATTTATTTTTGTAACATTTTATGTCATTTTAGTCCATCTCTCCATCCTAAGGTAGTCTGAAAAAAATTGCTTTAAGTAATAATGCCGCTCATTACGCATTTTGTATTTAGCTTTAAGTATCTTTTGTTTTGTTTTGAATCTTGGTGTTCAATAAAGAGTTTACAGATTATTCTTATGCAACATTCTGCATTGTCCGGAGCTATGTGCGACGTAACGTATATACCTACATAATACATACTTACTTATATGAATCCACATTAACTGAGAGTCATCATCATAATCAGCTGTAGGACATAAGGATAAGCCTGATACATTACTGAGAGTGCTAAATTATAGTTTTAACCTAAAAAAACTTACACCTAAATTGAAAAAATAATATAAATAAAATGAAAATTTACTTCAAACAAGAAATATATATTATTAAAGTATTATTATATATATAAATAGCATTTTATAAATAGTTTTGAACTCAAATTCTTACAATTTATAAGCGATCCATATTTTTATAAAACTTTTCCTGTTGCTATGATTATACTCGTAAATAATAAAATTAGAACTAGATTCAAGATAATTTATAGCTTTGACACGTCAATAGGCCGGCCATTAATAGAACCAGTTTCAGTAAATGACAAGTTATTCTGTAAGCAATTTGGCTAAATTTATAGTTTAATTATAATTTTTTGACCATGCTTTTTGTTTTAGGTACTATATTTAGGTACTATATAGATAAACATATTGTTTTAAATTAGATGTTTCGTGCTCGTGTTTGTCACGGGCTATATGAATTGACCGACAACTTTTCTATAGTAGTTACTTTATTTATTTATATTTATGTATTTATAAACAAAGTAACTACTATAGAAATTCCGTAGGCCGTGGGTTGAAACCCCGCCACGGATTTTTTACTCTTGTTGAGAAACTTATGTGCGCTTTAAACACGTGCTTTAACGGTGAAGGCAAACATCGTGAGGAAACCGCCATGTTCTGAGAACTTTAAAGAGTTTCAAGGACATGTGACATTCATCAACCCGCACTTGGCTAGAGTGGTGAATTAAGGCCTAATCTCTCTCGCCAAGAGAGAAGTCCCTGTGTCCCAGCTGTGGGAACGTTAATAGGGTGATGATGGATTTCTTTATTTTTACCTAAATGAATATGTATGGAAGTTTCATAGAAAATAATTGTCACCTACATATATAATAATTTTAGGAGACACACCAAAAGTCAAGTTAAGTGACGACATAATTTTATTATTCATAAACTTTTTTATACGTTCTAGTTTCTGTGGAAAGCTACAAAAGGTAAATCATACTATTTTATATGACAATTTATAGTCGTTACTGGTTTTTATTATGATTTCATACATATTTGCAAATTAGTTTGATTTTTTTATGTTTGAAATCATCCTTTCTCGAGTGGAATGTATGTGCCACTGGAAAATTACAAGATCCGTTAACTTATAATTGTCCTAGCCCATGCCCTTAATTTTTGATCATAATCCTCGCTTTGATGTTCTATATCTTGGCACTTTCTTATTAAATTTATAACGAGAAAAATTTGTGTCCAAATTCAATTTTTGGACGGGCTGACAGACTGACGAACAGAACACCTTATTTTTAAGTAATTATCATGCCTTATCTCTAAATATAATATGACCTTATTTAACCTTTCATAGATATAGATGCTACTTGACCTCAAATTGACATTATCAAATTTTAATTGAAAACAGATTCCTATTTAAATCTACCAAATTAATTACAACCTAATTAACACCTGTTGAAATTAATCACATTTCGTTTAGATTAGTCATATAGTTTTACGATTTAGCACCTTTTAATTTTATATGAATAAATTTAATTATATTGCTGTCAGTGTCAATCACATTTCAAAATTGCATTACCGGTATTCTATAAATAAAAAAAAATTAAAGGCGTTATGGGAAAATTACTTCTAACTGCCAACAGGACGAATTCATAAAAAAAAAACAATTTATATTTCAATAGCGTTGGTTTAAAAACCTAATTTATTTCGCATCCTACACTATTTTTTAATGAATGTCAACTTTGACACTTTTGATTGACAACAACAAATATCTATAGTATTTACTTATAAATTTAAGTCACCAGCCGCGTCTGTTTTTATGCTCGCTATATTTTTTGGTTTTCTTTTAGTTTATAGAACGGGCCAGTATATAATAAGCTTAGTAGGCAGTAATGTATATATTAATATCTTATAGATGTCCGCTTTAGCTATAGACTATAATTATCAAACACAACATTTCAGAAAACTGCGTTATTTATAAAACGTTGAGAATTTTATTCTAATAATTTAAGCTATAAGACAATGGATGCGACTTACTTACTATTTCAACTTATCATCATATTTATTGATGATTTAAGAAACTCCGACAAATTATTAAAAAATGACATTAGGTACTTATTCATTTTATCAGGAGTGAACATAAATACCGTTTTAATGTCATTCGATAACAACAAAAGTTTTTTATAAATATCTTTTTATGGAATTTCTTGGGTAAAAAGTAGCCTTGAGTAATAATATTATATAATCTGTGGCCTTACTCTCTAAGTTTTTATTTATACTATTTTTCTTTGACTCGATATGATGTGCTTTATGACATTTAGATATAATAATATAATGTATGTAGGTACATAAAGTATGTATGTATATATTTGTTTTATTGGACCAGTGTTTCTTAAAATATCTAATACAAACAAACAAATTCTGTATCCATTTTAATTTACCTAGATATAGGTTTACGTAATATCCTATAGTTATCATACGCATAGTAGATGTTGTTTTTCTGTTTAAAAGCTGTGTTGGCTAAGTGACAGCTCCCTCGACTGTGATTCCGAGGGTCAAACCCCGCAGCACACCTCTGGGTTTGTCTTCTCGAAAAATGTTGTATCCGCTCTAAACAGGATACAAGCACGGTGAAGACAAACATAGTGAGGAAACCGGCATGTTCTGAGAACTTCGAGGAGTTTGAAGGACAGTGACGTTTACCAACCCCAAATTACTAATTCAAATTCAATTCAAATTCATTCAATTCAATTCATATTAAAATAAAATAATGAATAAAATCACGTGAATAATCACCTTTACACCGTGGTTAATATCTCACCCAATCTCAACAAAGAAATAATTTACGAATACGATAATTCAAATCCATTATTGATAATCGTCATTTTGACAACTAGATAACGATAAATAACAGTTATCGCAACGGTTATCGGTATCAGCGTTAATCGCTGAATTTTCGGTGATTTAGATAAAGAAATCAAAGTTAGCCTTGGTGTACCTACACGGGTAATGCTTCTGTATTGCAGATAATTAGTTATTCAAATGGATTTTATTATGTTAATGGTAATAATGCACGAGGATGGAATTTTAAGCTGAAATTACCTACTTATGGCAACACTAGCAGCGTCGCGCGGTGTTACCCGAGTTAGCGCCAACCTGTTAAGCGTTAAGCGTTAAGCGTTAACCTGTTAAGCGCCATGTTGGGAATCTTACTGCTAAACCACGTACCTAAGAGAAGGTCTCTACGTAGACTATACCTGAGACTTATTCAAATATCGATATAGTCACTTTGCTAAGATGCGCACTTGTTTAAGTTGACCTGTCCATGTATGCATAAGCGCCTAAGGAAATAAACATTTGACTTTGCTATTTAGTTGCATCAAGATTTAGGCCAAATACGACTTAGTCTAATCGAGACCTCCATTCAATACCTAGTCTTATCAAGATGTCGTCATAAAGCTTCTAACCCAATATAATCTACAAAAAAATCGCGTGTTACAAACGCGATTTTTTTTTTACCTTGCACGAGTGCAATTTATACATATGAAACTTGTTGAAGAATCACTGTAGCTAATATCTAGTACCGATAACTGTGATAAAATGTGCCTGGTAGTTTAAGTGATAGCAAACAGGCGACGGAAGCAACAACATTTTAAAGAAGTTTTGTACTGTAAAGAAGTAAAGATAATTTTAGAAACAATACATAACACCAATTAACTTCCTGTGGGCGTGTGTAACACAAGCTTAGAGATTACCACGGGGTGTTATTGTGTGGATTGTCCAAAATATTTATAATTATTGAGTATATATTATCTAAATTTACGAAAAACCCCCCGATTCGAAGTAAAACACCCTACCCATCATTTTTTTTTGATACCCCACTCGAGTATATTTGAAGATTTTCGGGTTTCCTTCCCCTCTCTAACCCCCATAACTTTAACGGTCAAACCGATTTTCATGAACATATCTAAGAACACTCGCGCTAGACTCACCTTTAATACAAAAAAAAACTAAATTTAAATCGCTCCATCCGTTCGGGATCTATGATGTCCCAGACGGACATACACGTCAAATTTATAACACTCTTTTGGTCGGGGGTTAAAAATAAGCTTTTAACATATGGAAATAGATTTGCGGAAAATTCGTCGAGAATAATTTATCGAAAACACAGTTTAACTTTACCTACCTCTTAGCAGGCTTTCTAGCTGTTCCGTGGCCGCGCCGCTCGTTTTCGGTGAATTGTGTTTTCGACAAATTGTTCACGACGAATTTTCCGCATACGATGGTAATGACCTACTATCAGAGCTCGAAAATATTTTGCCTTACCCTGCGGCAACACTGAAAACCAGCAGCTTTCTTAGCCCCTGTAGCATATGCTGAGTGTTGCCCCATTAACGTTTAAACTATGTGTAATTGCCTATACCCAAAGAGGGGTTCCAAACACCGAAAATTGATTAACACAATTTCTAATTGTAAATAACTTAAGATAAAAACTCTGTAAAGTTTGGAATTAATACAGGCTTTATTATTATGTGTAATTATGTTTTTTACAAAGTAACCCCCCTTATTGGTTGAATAGGTTGTAAAAATATATAGTTGTAAGTTGGTTTCTCATGTAAGAGAATTGTTGTAAATTCTTAATCTATATCTATAATATAAAAATGAATCGCAAAATGTGTTGGTAAGCGCATAACTCAACAACGCCTGGACCAATTTGGCCAAATCTTTTATTAAAATGTTTGTTGAAGTTCAAGGATGGTTTTTACGGCGAGAAAAATTAGAATTATTGCTGGAAAAACCTTAAAAATAGCCCTTTTCTTTTTCCCATACAAATGATTTGTAATTAAAACGTAGTCAATTTGAGCTTTATTGCTATGGTATACAGTTCATATTAAATTACAAGCACTCACTGTTGTCTAAGCAATGTAGGTGTGTTCCTAACGTCAAAGATCATATCTATCAAAAGTATATAAAATTTTCATGTCACAATGCTAGTTACCGTACTCCTCCGAAACTGCTTTACCGATTTTTACCAAATTTTATATGCGTATACAGTAGGTCTGGAGAATCAGCTACTATCAATTTCTCATTTTGCAAAACAACGTTTGCTGGGGTCAGCTAGTATTAAATAAAAATGAAATTGTTGTTCGTTAGTCTGATTAAAACTCGAGAACGGCTGAACGGATTTATCTTATTATAGTCTTGAAATGTTTGTGGAGGTCTAGGGAAGGTTTAAAAGGCGAGAAAAAATCGAATAATTACCGGGAAAAAAAATTGAATAAAAACCCGTGCTAAGCGGGGGCGGGCCACTAGTGAGAAATAAAGATTTTCAAACAGAAACTAAGTAATGTTCTAATTGTGTAGAAATGGAAGACGTCGGTTCGAGTCCCGCATCCCGTTAGTCAGCTTCGTTACTTCGTCTTAATTATTTCTACACAAATTTTGAATATGTGTAATTCTATTAATTACTAGCGGCCCGCCCCGGCGTCGCACGGGTAAAAAAAGTTCCCGGCAATTTTTCCTTATTTGCTCATCGTTTAGACCTACCCTGGACTACGACAAACATTTTAAAACCAAAATCAGCTCAATCGGCCCAGCCGTTCTCGAGTTTTAATCAGACTAACGAACAACAATTCATTTTTATTTATATAGATATTGTGTTGTATTTTAGTTGTATAAAAAAATGTGTTATGTAAGAATATTTTTGACGTAAATAAATGTTTTCTATTCTATGATAATCTGAAAAAACAAAAAAAAATTAATAATATATTTATTTACTAATACAATTTTGTGCTTAATATTTGTCGTTAGTCTCCACACTAGGCACACTGCCTGTGTCGTGGAGACCTGAACTATAACCAGTTACAATATGAATATGCCTTACATTATCAACATAACATATTATACAACATATTTACAACATATTAACATATTTACATTAGCCTACATTCAAGAGAAAAAAATAATAAAAAAAACATTAAAATATTAAAACGGTGAAAGTATTAAAATATCTAAAATTTAACAACACACTTCCCGCGATTGTTTACGAGTGAATAGCCAATTTTTTTTTAAAGATCAAACACTACACAGCCCTTTTTGGTCAGATTGAGCCGCATCACATCATTAACATGATTAGCAAACAAACAAACCCTCCGGATTAATATAGATAGCTAACAGCCAATTAAATCTGTCTGTCCGTAATGAGAGGTGATGTATATCTACACCGTAAAATAATGATGGCAGGAGATTAGTTCAAAATGCCAAAGAGATTTAATTTAGTGCAGTCAGTGTTTGTTTTCTAAAAGCACTTTTTTGAAGTGAAACTTCTTTAGAATCGTTGTGATTTGAAATCGGATGCAACGGAAATGGAAATAAGATTACCCGACAGGTAAGCCAATCTTAATTTCTAACAAGGTTAAGCAACTTTGCGCGAAGCCAGTACTTGGATGGGTGACCGCCCGAACAAAATCTTTTTGCATAGTATTTTTTTTTTCTTCTCATTTTTTGTCGATTTACTGAAGTTTCACTTCTATCATGTGTGAATCGCACACACACCTTTTTTTTTAATGACTTAGTAAGGATAGGTTCGCTAGCACCTTGGACTGGAAGCAGTTAGTTTGATCTGAGAGTTTAATTCATTAAACTAAGGTTTAAAGAAATGGATGTGTTTGGCCAAGTGGGAACACACACGACTTTCATTCCGAAGGTCGTGGTTCAAAACCCGCCACGCACCACTAGATTTATTCTAGAAAAATGTATGTGCGCTTTAAAAATGTGCTTTAACGGTGAAAGTAAACACCGTGACCAAAACAGCATGTTCGAAGATCTTTAAAGAGACAAGAACAGATAACATTCACCAACCTGCACTTGGCCAGCGTGGTGAATTGAGGCCTAACCTATCTCGTTAAGAGAGAAGTCCCTGTATCCCAGCAGTGGGAACATAATTAGGGGTGCATATGCTTATTATGAAAAAATCTAAAAATTAAAGAAATGTTTACCGTTATTATGCCTCACGAAATTAAAGTCAGTAATTAAATGCCCCATTTTAAACATAGAAAACAAGTTTCACAAACAAAAAATATATTATTGAATGTAGTAGAAATGTCTTTTCGACGATAAAATCGCCATTTGACACATACTGTTATGTGTATTTTGTTGTATTCTACATTTTTACTGTATTGAAATCCTATGAATATATTAAAATCTGAACAAAAAAACTATTTTCTCTCACATTTCATCCCCTATCTCAAAGAAATATTTTCTACTAAATTTCATACAAAATCTTAAATAAATAACTAAAATTATCTTCTGAATATATATACAAGCCTCTGATATGAACCGTTCCACCAAAATTCACTAACTTAGCACTAAAGAAAGCATAAAGAAAACTTTCCCCAAAAATATGACTACATTTTTCAATCTCGAATCGCGCCCCAAAATGGGATAAGTCAAAAGATGTATAAATTGCGTCAGGCGTGGCTCTTTCACGCCCCCAAGGGTGGTCCGGGGTGGGTTTGGACCCCAGACCCTCGAGAGGTTTATATCGCTATATAAAATACCTTTATGGTGAAATTCATTTTTTTTCAGTAAAAAGGTAAGATATGAGTTATATTGTCTTTGATGTTTTATGCAGCTATAAAAAATATCGATGGTTTTTTTCTATTATAAAGTAGGCTCTATGGTTTAGTTTGTATTTTATTAAGCCCCCACAAATAAGAGGGCTGTTATATGTTTGACGTGTCTGTCTGTCTGGGACATCATAGCTCCTGAACGGATGGAGTGATTTCAATTTAAAATTTAAAAAAATCAGGGTAAAGTTGGGAAAATCTGCAAATATACTCGAGTGGGGTCTCAAATGAAAGAGCATCGCGTGCACTTTACTAAATATTATGGTGTTTTAGTTTTAAGGGAACCTAAGTTCTGAAATAGGTTTTTTTTTTAATATAAAATTTAGATTATGTTAAAGAAATTGGAACCTTTTATCATAATTTTGTATCGTTCATATTACGACATTACGAGACATAAAATCATAATATAGATAATATTTTTAAAAGTTAAAAATATTATCTATATTATGATTTTACCAATAGTGTAAAGTAGTGTTAAAATCGTAGATTTTGTGCCAGTACTATAGTTAAAAGATTGTTGAAATATTATATTATATTTAAACTGATATAAAAATAGATAAGGCTTGTTTTTAACGGTTAAATAATAATTGGATTTAATATATTTTACAAATAAATAAATAAATAATAATAATATAATAATATTTATTTCATCTTTTTTAAAAGTGAATGTATTCAAAATGTAATAATAGATTTAAGTTTTTTGTTATTTGTTAGGAAATAAATGTATTTTGTTTGTTTGTTTGTTTGTAATAATATATATAAACGAAAACAAGCTTTATGTAAGTATATGCTAGTTTTAGAATTAGATATTTATATTATGTTCAAACCACCGTCCATTACGTTTTGTATTTATCTCTCCATCCACGGTTGTTTGGAAGAAATTGCTTTGAGCAATAAGACTCCCCATTACGCTTTCTAGGTTTAGTTTATATTCTCTTATTACATTGTTTCTTTGTTTGGTGTGTGTTATAAAGTATTTTCTATCTATCTAGATATTTCTTGTAAATAACTATATAAAAATACAAATATATAGATTTCTATCACAGCTCAGTAGGTATGTGTATTGAATAGTAAAAAAATAATATACAATACATTTACCGCTAAATAATAAGGTATTTTATAAACTAGAAAATAGTTTTAAATGATTGCTAGCACAACTTTTATGAAGACAGCATTTCATCAGATATTGCTAATCAATTACGCATCAAAGAAAGCGGATAAAAAAAATTACGCTACAATTTGTTTGTATGGGATTGTGAATAATGTTTGTTACTCATACACGCTCAAACGACGGAAACTCTGAATTATAAGCTTATTATTTATATAAGGTTATTATCTGTATTACCATGCTATCTTTCTATCTATCTAAAAAATTGCCTATTTTTTAGATACCTAGATAGAAAGATAAACAAAAAATACCAAATTACACACCAAACAAAGTAACAATACAATAAGAAATTAAAACTTTACCTACAATGCGTAATGGGCGGTCTTAATGCTTAAAGCAATTTTTAGAGCATTAAATATATCTCTCTGCGGAAAATCTTATTGCCATAAGTAATTTAATTCAGCATAGATGATATGATAATAAACTAGAAGTCCCCCATCGGTTTTGATACAAATCGGGGTTTGCTAGCAATCATTGATTTCCAGCGAAATTTGGGATTTTACCGCGGTCAAAATAAGCCTATGTGTTATTATGATATGTAAGCTATATCATTGTGAAGTTCCATCAAAATCCACTCAGTTGTTTTGCGTGAAAAAGCAACAAACACAAACTTACTTACATCCCCACCAAATTTCGCGTTTATAATTATTATAGTATGATTTATAAACATTTTATACTCGGATATAATAATATATATCATTCGATATTTATTATTAGATATTTTATATCTTTCAGCGCGAGCAAAAATGCGGGTGGACGGCCATTATAAAATAAATTAAATTCAAGGATTAAAAACTAATTTAAATTAGTTTTTATATCAAAAGTGGCACTGTACACAGTGGCCGTCGAAATAACAATAGTATTGAGGGGTAGATTAAATAATTTCTATAATGGATCCTACACGCCCCCTGCCTTTAGTGTTAACCCTTGAATGCTTTGCACGTGGATATTTATTATTATTGAATTGAGGGGACACACGTGATTGAGGGTTAATGGCTTGCAACGGCTAAAATGGTGGGATTACATAAGATCGATGATGCTTGTAGAAAGTTAGTGAAATACCTACTAATTGATTTAAATATATCATTGCTACTAATTATTACATAGTAAGTTGTTTTCAAAAACCATTTAAAAATTTGTCTTTTATTTACAAAAATATTGCATAAACCAATGATTGTATTGATTTATATAGACAGACACACAGACAGAAACGTCAAACTTATAACACCCCTCTTTTTTGGTCGGGGGTTAAAAGAGTCACAACATAACTTATTAAATTATATGATATGGTTTTAACAATAACAAATTTCGACGCTGTTGCAAGCGCCATGATCACGGAAACAACTCCCATCATGATCACGGGATCTAATATCGGAAAACTCAAAAACCGTCAAATCATGGTATGTTACCCGTTTTAAATCATAATAAGAGTCACAACGTCATATAATAAGACATAACTATTAATTATAATGTTTTTTTAAGTAAGATTGGACGAGACGTTAACTAATTAAATTTGCGCTTATTCCAAAGAAGTGCTTCATACAAACAAAATCAATATAAGTAACTTATAATGTTCAAGAAATTTTCAAATCCGTTTATTTTTAATTTACTATTTTATCTTTGACAACTTTTATTGACTAACTAGAACTTAATATATTTCTGATGTTTTTCAACATTACTTATGTTTAACTTTGTAATAATTGCCTAAGTATTATTATTTTTTATCATAACAAAAATGGCTCGCTTCTTGCCGTAGCGACCATAATGAACTTTTCTTACAGCGATTTTATAAAAAGGGCACAAAATTTTCGCATCATGTAATATCTTCTTGTTCTGGGTATCATTTTAATAAGTATGCAAAATAAAATATCTAGTATATATGTACTCATAAGAGTATGCATGTCTATTATATAAAGTATATCAGATGTCTTGTACCCGTAACACAAGCTTAGAGCTTACCACGGGGCTAGATGTTGCTGTGTGGATTGAACGGATATATATATTTAATATATATAAAAAAGATTTATAACTGATCAGTTATTAGGTTAAATAATAACCTAGATTACTCAATACACATAGAGATAGCAGTTAATTCAACGAGATAGAACTTTGATAGCTTATTTCTTGTACTAAAAGCTTTACTAAGCCGTCGCTATTGTACTACTATGTATATATATCATTGAATAACCAACATAAAACAGAAATACTCCTAAGATATTACATAAAGTGGGTAGACTTTGTTTTTATTCCAAAATAGGGGGTAGTTAAAAATAAAATTCATATAAGTATCTAATTACGTGGTAAATTATGATAGCTGGCGTGTTGTCCCAATCTTTTGGTTAAAATATTATTTTTAGCCTTCATCCGTCAGTAGATTTTAAATATTTATGTATGTATGACAGAAGAAAATAAAAAAAAAATACGCTTACCTCAACTAGCAAAATCCAAAGCAACTCCACAAAACTAGACACAAAATCGATTAGAAAAATCTTTTTATGCGATCACTTGACACGACACGGCACGATGTTAAAACACAATCAAGTCCACATGAAGAAAACAAAATATATTATAAAAAAGTTTTTTCGTTGGTATAAACATAGGCTTGTACACAGAATAGTATAGTGCGATACGGCGTCGTGTTGCGCGCCGAAGTCGAAGCCAGACTGCCGCGCAGCGCGATGCGCTCCCCTCCCCTCACAATCAGGTAAAAATAAAAACCATAGTAAAACATTTCTCTACATTTTTTTTTCTTTTTTCGTAACCAAAATTAGTAGTTACTCCTTGTGGGTGTGGACTGGGTGGTCTTAATTATCCTCTTTTGTTTGTGCGAGGCGTGTTACATAATCTTTTACTGTTCAAGTGATTTATAATTTAGGCTACTGTTTGCTGTCGATTACGTTTGTAATGAATTTATCTAACGTTGTTTCTGATATGAGCTGATTACTCGGTTATTTTGATTTAGTGACGCAATTTATTAACAACTAGTGGCCCGCCCCGGCTTCGCACGGGTTTTTATTCAATTTTTTTTCCCGGTAATTAATAGAATTTTTCTCTCTTTTAAACCTTCCCTAGACCTCCACGAACATTTCAAGACTATAATAAGATAAATCCGTTCAGCCGTTCTCGAGTTTTAATTAGACTAACAAACAACAATTCATTTTTAATTTTTAAAGATAATTCGTAACTCATGACTTAATAATATTTTTCGTTTTACTTTGACTGTTAAATTTAAACGCCCTTACAAGACAGTACCTACGTTTTATATCCTTTTATAAATTAACATTAACGACAGTACAGCGCATTATTGATATATTTTTACAAGAATTTATAATTGTTTATTTTTTGTTATTTTTTGGGAAAGGAAGTTCAGAATTCGTTACCATAATAAAAAGATTAGCAAAACTTTGAACCAGTTATTAAATTACCAATGTTTGATAAAAAAAATGCCACCTTACATTGTCTTCAAAACAATAGGGTTTCATAGTCAAAATAAAAAGTATTTTAAACAATGACTGTAAAAAGATAATCCCTATAAACCCTAGATAAACGCGAACAAAGACAGTTCAGGGAAATCTTTTTATACTTTTAAAGATTAATTAATTTCTATGGAAGTGTCGCTAAAAAGATTATGCGATTCTTGTTATAAGTTAAATTAGATGTGAGAACTTGTGCTGCGTAAGTTTTAAGAAATTAGCTGTTACCACATTTTTTATAGGTGCTAGCTTTGTCATAGAAGCCTTGTTGGCTAAGTGAGAGCACACTCGACTTTCGCTCTTTTGTTACTCGGGTTCAAACCCCGCCACGCACCTCTGATTTTTCTTCTTGAAAAATGTATGCGCGCTTTTAAACACGTGTTTTAACGGTGAAGGCAAACATCGTGAGGAAACCGGCATGTTCTGAGCACTTCAAAGAGTTTGAAGGACATGTGACACTAACCAACCCGCAATTCGTCAGCGTGGTGAATCAAGGTCTAATCTCTCTCGCCAAGAGAGAAGTCCCTGTGTCCCAGCAGTGGGAACGTTAATAGGGTGATGATGAACTTTGTCATAAAAAAAGTACTTACCGAGGTACAATAGTAATTATCATTTCACCACGCTGGTCAAGTGCGGCACAAGATGGATGGCGAAGTACTTACAATAGTAATATGATGTTATAAACGCGAAAATGTCTAAGGATGTGTGTATGTTTAGTACAGTTTCAGAAACGCCTGAATGGATTTTGATGTAATTTCACAGTAATATAGCTTACATATCAGAACAACACATAGGCCTCTTTTTGTCGCGGTAAGATAGTTACCTACCACATTTCGCTGGAAAATCCATCATTGCATCATAGCCCGATATTAATCAAATTTGAAACGGACATTGCGTATCCTTCAGTAAAAGACTAAAGGACGATTCACACATATCAGTGAGCCCACAGTTCCGGCACAGTACCGTTACAGAACTGTGGGCTCACTGATATGTGTGAATCGTCCTTAAAGCTACTTTTTACCCGTTGTACCCTTTGATGTCTGTCACCAGGCTACCAATATCTCAAGAACCGTACTAGAGGGCAGATTTTTTATGGACGAAGTGTTTCTGTTGCCGCTATTACAACACAATAAATAAACAAACAAACGTGACTATAACTTAAGCAACGTTGCGCCATGTCAGTACTTGAATCGCTCTGACTGCATCTTTTTGCACTTAAAAATTGTTGTTTTACTTATTTGTGTTTTTTTTAACTGTGCATAAACTGTACACGGTACCCGGGGTGTAATATCTCATTCTTATCAAATTTATTTCTTTTATTAAAGTTATTTTAAGAAATTTCGCAAGAAAACTTAAAAGCTTAATACCTAATAAGACATTTGTTATTGCATAGACAATTAATAATAAATAAATATTTCCGGACATTCTACACAACAACATCTAGCCCCGTGGTAAGCTCTAAGCTTGTGTTACGGGTACTAGACATCTGATATACTTAATACAATAGACATACATCTGTATATATTTAAATATTCTGTACGTGTGTAAGTCATTGCACTCCTCCTAAACGGCTTTACCGATTTTAATGAAATTTTTTGTGTGTGTTCGAGAATGGTTTAGATTCACATCACGGTCAACTTTGTGCGAAGCGGGGGCGGACCGCTAGTATATAGATATAACTTTTGAAACTATCATGGTCATCAATACTATTTAGATTGATAACGATCAACCGTGATCATGACGCATGTAACTGTGTCGAAACATCGATAAACTCGAAAAACAATCAAGCGTGGTAAATATCCATATACCAGTATTTTTTATTTTAATACTTAATTAAAATAGATCTTTTATGTTTTTTAAAAATTGATAAACCTTTCTTCTAGGTGGAAACTAATATTCTAATTTTGCGTAGAAATTCGAAACGCGAAAACTGCACAACTGCTGGTGAACTACTTTTTTATGTTTGATAAGCCTTCATTTGACCACAATCTCACCTGATGTAAAGTGACGATGTGATCTAAGACGGGGCATGAAGACCTAGAAGGTAGATGGCTTCTCCGGACCACATTACGAAACACGAAAAAATAGTTTCACGTACTGGCCCAGCCCGGAGGGTGGTGACAAGCCGCGGCCGAAGCCTCCCACCAGAGACTGTTCTTAGCACCACCCGGAGGTCACGTGTAAGGATTCAGAGGGTTACCACTTATGGACGTGAACCGAAACCTCTGTTTCTTCGTCCCAATTTTTTCTACACAAAATTATAATATTATTTAAATAGATATTTTGATACATAAAATAGTTTTTATCATATAAGTAAAACTGTAGCACCTGCGAGTAAATGTACTTAATGCTTCCATATTACCCACTTTCATAATTTCCCCAATAATCTAATAAAACCAGGCTTAGTTTTACTGCCTATGAATATAAATTTTATTTTTTATTTTTTTCTAATCCCATAACGATGGCTCAGGCACAGTAGCGTTCCGTTTTATAGGCCTTATATCAATTAGGCTGTTCAAATTGTTGCGTGAAACGAAACGGGTTTACGGTTGGTAATGGAACGCCTCGTTTGAGCTTAGAAAGGGTTCAATTATGTAAGTAAAATAAATTTTAGTTCCTTTAAAAGTAAAAAGTCCTAGGTACTATTTCGTAATGTGTATTTGATGCGCTTTCATTTCCGACCCCACTCGTGTATAGTTGCAGATTTCGGTTTTCCTTCCTCATAACTTCTAAACGGGTCAACCCTTTTCATCAAAACACTCGCGCGAAACTCACATTTCATATACAAAAAATACTAAATTGAAATCGCTCCATCCGTTCGGGAGCTATGATGTCCCAGACAGACAGACACGTCAACTTAATAACACCCCTCTTTTTTGTCGGGGGCTAAAAATAAATCTTTCCGCAATCCACACAACAACATGTAGCCCCATGGTAAGCTCTAAGCCTGATTACGGGTACTAGACATCTGAGGTACTTTATATAAAAGACATTCACCAACCCGCACTTCGCCAGCGTGAGTTAAGGCCTAATATCTCTCGTCTAGAGAGAAGTCCCTGTGCCCCAGCAGTGGGAACGTGAATAGGGTGGTGATGATGATGATTATAACAACTTACTCGTCGTCTCAAAGCCTATAAGTTGGTATTTCTGAACCCCGTTGGATCTTAAGGAATATAAATTTAAAGACCGTAGTTCAGTAACGCGGTAAAATGCTGCCTCTGGATAAATAACCTCAAAATGTCATAAATTTATTCCCGCGCGTAAAAAAACTCGTATTTAACTTATATCTCACTTTTGTGGAGCCGACCGGAGGTGGCAGGTTAGTATGGATATGACTTACCTACCAATATCAATATGACAACTACTTTAGCTCTGTTTTAATATAACAAATACAAATACAAATAAATTTATTCATAACACCAAGTTACATGTCAGATGTAGATTAAGTTATTTATTAAATAACATTAATTAATTAACTATATTGATTTATATTTCATTATACAAGTACAATTCAATTCATATAACAAAACTAAAAATTGATTTGATGATGAAAGAAAGAAAGAAAAATATTAATTATCTCAGATCAATAATTCAATATACCTTAAACTTACGTGGAAATTAAAAACGTTATGTAACAAAGGGTTGTGGAACATCTATATTATAACGCCGTTTTAAAGGTGTAGGTATACAAAAATTCAGTCCGGTTGGAACTATTCCGCAGATCGGGCTTTAATATGCTAAAACTTACTGGATTACAAGATTATTGGTGAAAAGAACGGATTAACGTTTCCTTATCTCATGATAGCATGGATAAAAATCCAGACTACAATGTTTTGATAAAGTGATCCTCGCAATGAGTTTTGAAGTTGTTTCGAGCTTAATTATATAATTGTGTTATTTTTATTTTCGGTAATGGATCTTAGGTCGTCAAAAAATAAACAAGTTAAAAAAATAAGAAAAAATAGAGCCTACTAAACGTTTTACCCATAAAATCATAATCAAAATATTTCTCTTTTTATATCAAACAAATAAATAAATAAATAAAGAAGACGTATTTAGGCTTATTGTGTTTAACAAATTATATTCACCAAAAAAAGCAGTTTTTATGAATACAAACGTAAATAATTTTATGCTTTTGTATTATTTCGTATCCATACTAAGCCATCCTTCATTAGCCGGACAAAACCAATGACATTTACCACTGCTACTCATCATTTAATACGATTCTAAAAACCGTTCCCATTATACGAATCTCATCTTTATTTCCACTCTACAAAGAATAAAATTCCAAAGCCAATGTTGCGGACAAAAATCATTTCGATAGGTGTGAAAGTTATGACATTTGAAACGTTGGTACGAAGGCATTCGAAATTTGAATTGATACTCACCTACTACCATTTGAATTGAGAACCAACCAACAAGTAACTATAGTTAGATAAAATTGTCTATCGTAGGTGTATTTTTCTTAAATTACATATTTCAAATTTGAAATCTTAGTAGCATTTAAATTGAGAACCTACCAAGTATCCAACTATAGATTAATTTTTTTATTGTAAGAATATTTAAAAAAAACTACGTATTCCATATTTGAAATCTTGACTTTCCATCTGATGTCCAGTGCAGTGAACGCATAGCATTTTAATGTTAGGTATTAAATTTGGTCATTTTATCAAAATAAATTATTAAAATTTTTAGCGTATATTTTTGAAGTGCATAACTAAATTTAGCTTTTAATGGATTCAATTTTCTGAAGTATAATATGCTTGATTTCAAAGGAATTTAATTTATATTTGCGTTAATATCCTAATAATAGCAATTTTTATTTTAATACACAAAAGCGATAAAATTCACAATTCTATTATCAAAAATGCTATACACTGAAATATCTCACTGACAACCTTTAACACCAAAAAGGTGAACGAACTAATGTTAAATTTAACCTTAAAAAACATCAATGAACGTAAACGCAGCGCAGACAAATTTATAACCATAGACATTTTTTTTATTTTCCATTAGTAAAACGTCACAATTATACATTCCTGCATTATTATGAACTAGACGGTAAAATCAGAAGCGATAAAAAAGCCGACAGTATGCTACGCTACACATCTATTTTATAATTTAAATTCTATTGCTGGGTATCATAAGAAAACAGGATGATTACAACTAAAAACCAGCAATATACCCTATTTTATTCGATAATCGAACCTCGCCCGGAAACGAATAAAAAACGCGGCAAAACTTTCAAACTTGGAACTGAATGGGACGTCATTTTTTACGTCCGTTAGGGTTGTCGCAGTGAAAAATGATATAATTTATATCGGTAGCGGCTACTCGTTTTGTGTTCGTGATAAAATACAAATAAAAAATAAAAATATTTTTTCTCTCCTTCTACTAATTTAAAATGTTTCCTTATCAACGCGCGGTGCGATGCGACAAAGGGTTAGGGATGTATCCAACATTTTGTCGATATCGATAATTTAGCATCGACAGTGAGTTTTTAATATTTTAATCTACTAAAGTAGAAGATAAGGAGGTGGGGATAAAGGAGAAGTTAAAACAATAGCTTTTAAGCTACTTTCATAATAGTTAGTTATGACAATAGCTTAAAAGCATTGTACTAACTTGTACTTTCGATTAGCGTACATTTAATAATGTAAGTTAAAAGGCTTAGTTAATTAATAAAATACAAATCTAGTTAATAACTCCCTAACAATCTGTGTTGAAATAAAACCGCACGTGAGAGTTGTGCTCTTACCGTAATAAATAACAATTGTTGATAAATAGAATGATCTAGCAATGCTATAAATTAACCCGCCACTTTTTTGCCCGTAATTGCATTTCACGCTCGTAATTACAGAGATTTTATCGCTATGTGTAAAAACATCACTATCACACACACGTACAAATCAAAGCGCGCGCTCGCTGGCACGAATGAAATATTTAAATTTGGAAGCTGATTCCGTTTATGGCTACTTAATTTGGGTGATTCGATTTGAATTTTAAAAAGAAAAAAGCAACCATAGACATTCCACCGGTGGACTTGGGTTCACAAGAGTAGCAGATTTTTATAATTTATGACATCGTGTCAAATGAATTGATTGTTATAGATGACCTGTGACTTATTTGGGTGCTGTTCTTCATTTTGCATTTTAATTTTGTTGTTTTTGTGTGTTTGCTTGAGTCATTGGGTTACTTGGCTAAGGCATAGAATAATAAATTACTACGGCTAAGGTTTAATATGACGCATTAGTTTCTGTTGGCTTGGACCTATTTGTGATTTCGGGGTGTCGTGAAGCTCTGTTGGGTAAGTAAGCCGTATTGGCAAATTGAGAGCATACTCGACATTCGTCGCGGAGGTCGTGAGTTCTTCTTGAAAAATCTATGTGCGTGGGTACGTAAATAGGTGATTACGGAAAATAGTTTTATTGTGTTTTATGAATGAATAACATCAAGCTGCGTCTTTAATCAAAATAGCAAGTTTTTATGTAGTTTCACCTGTCGTGATTTCTTGTTTATTTAAATCTTGCAAGTTATTTCTGACAAATGTCTCATCAGCTGATCAGCGTCAGATTAAAGACATTTATTTCCATAGAAACACAAGCCATACAATGTTTTCACACACAGGAGTTAGGGGAGCCGAAATCTCTCCGAAAGTCCTATCTCTCGTAGTACCGTCTGCCACCAAGTTTCCCAAAAGTAAAATTAATAAAAAGAAAAAATACTATCTTTTTGTGGGTAGAATGATTCGTTTTTATGAATGTTTATTTATTCTTTTTAATAACAACTTCATAGTTGAAGATAGTTGGCTAAAACAGCTTTTTTTAACTTGTTTTGTACAATGTGTTTCTGAGTTTGAAAGGCCTAGATAATTATTATGATACCTAGTTACTCCAAGAAGTTTTAAGTCAACAAAGTCTGAAATAGTCAGGTCAGCTAAGTTAAAAGATCAAAGGAATTTTTGTAAGTGCTTAGGCTTAGGTAAGTTAGTACCTATCTACACTAGGTACATTCTTTTTAGTTTAAAACATAGAAATGACGAGGATAAAAAGTTAAAACTTTATTCGGCCGTTTTTAGGTTTTTTCCCGAGTGAATTTTTAACTGATTCTAACTGGTGAGGTCTCACCATTGATTGTTGTGGCTTTAACAGTGATTGTAATTTGTTCTTATTTTAATAATGTTCTTGTTGCGATTACGGTAACCTACATTAGATATAAAGCAATTACTTATTTGGTATATAAACTTGATTATATAAATAACTTACCTAAACTCAGCAGATGGGTTGTAGATTACTAAGAAAGAAAATACGGTAGTATAAAAAAAGGTGCTAGATAATCCACACATTTAATTATATCTACTTATATTTTCTAAATCTTAGCTTGAGTTACCTACTTGACATTCAAAATAAAAATTATAAATCAGACTAAACATTTTCACAATTAATCTTTATTCTTTATTTGTCCTCAGAATATTAATGCAGGTAACCTACTTACCGCTGAAAAATTTATTAAATGACTTATAGCAAAAATAGTTTCTTGCCTTTACAGTTCTTCAACCCTACATATTTATGTGTCATAGACAATAGCACACATAGAGAAAAGATAAAGATGCTAAATCAGAGGTTACAAAGCAGTACATCATGACTCTAATCTGCATTACCCTGGTTTGTAGCTAGTGCTGCAATGACGTGTATTCATCGAAATTTACGACAACTGACTTGACAAATCAATACAACACTACCTACTCAAACAGGTTACATAAAAACTAGCCTTACGTAACCTCAAAATGGTAGTTAACTAATAAAAAATGCGATGGTATTTCTAGCTTGTATCACTCGGTCAATAACATAGACTATGCGCTCTATCTTTTCATTATACTAACATAATTGTATAAATTGCGATGCATTACAGAAGTCTACTCGCGTCGGCGGACGCGGAGAGAATGAGCAAAAAAGCGCGCGAGACGTTCATCTGACAACGAACGCTGGGTGGGGCTTACAATCTCCCGCCTCTCAAAACGAGCCCGACCATTGGCTCATTTAAAAATCGATTCCATTTTATAAATATGTAACCACTTTCGTTTCCGCCGTTTCGTAGGATCTTACCGGCGTTTTGGGAAGGATGCATTCGCCACCTTATTCGAAATCCAGTAGATTCAAATTCGAGCATGTTCGAAATAGTGTTGCGACTTCGCTTATCGATGATCAGTCGATTGTTTCACCGTCATGTCTTTGTAGTCTCTTTTGTTTTATTTAAAGGAGTATGGGCCCAAGAGATGTATTTTTTACTACATCCTCAACGACAAAATGTATTTATACTTAGATGTAGGTTGAAATAAACAATGAGTAGGTAGGAAGGTGGGTGAAATTGAATCAGTAATAAATAATGGTGTATTTATGATTTATGATGAAGGGAGGGATAGGGATATATATCGGATTATAGTGGTAAGTACCTCCACCATCTTAAATTTAATAGTAATGATCTCGTAGCTACTTTAAATGTTTGCTGGTATATTACATACAGCAATATCTCTGATATTGTATGGTGTAGGCTTTCTGATTTACTGAAATTGAATTTTCTAACTGTATAACCGACTGAATAAAAGGAGGTTCTCACTTTGATGTGTTTTTTATTTTTGTTCCCTTGTTTTTTTTTTTTAATTTTTTTATATTTTATGGCTATTGCTTGTAAAGTAGTTGACATGTTGAACAGACAATTGTTTTTTTTTTTAATTAAAATATAACATAATGTAATATCTAAATAAAAAATCCCTGTAAAAAAATAAATAATAATAATTGAAATTTAGAAACTGTCTAAGAACGACAATTTGTTTATTTGTTGTAGTTATATCTGACTTGTATTTATTATTTTTGTTTTTCCCTGACGTTATTTGTAACGAAAACTGTCAAAGTGTCGTTCTTAGACAGCTTCACAATTTTGGCACTAGAGACGCTAGTTAGAATCTTTGCATCGCCAATAAAATAAAATAATTTCCATTGCTTAAAATCAATCTCAGTCGCACAAAGCTATTCTCATCCACCTTATAATTCGCACGGCAAAGTTCTGCTATTCGGTACCTGCTGCTGTGTTTCCTAATATAATAAATAACAACCTAAGTTTTGTCTGTTCACGTCCGTAAGTGGTAACCCTCTGAATCCTTACACGTGACCTCCGGGTGGTGCTAAGAACAGTCTTTGGTGGTAGGCTTCGGCCGCGGCTTGTCGCCACCCTCCGGGCTGGGCCAGTGTGTGAAGCGATTTTTTCGTGTTTCGTAATGTGGTCCGGAGAAGCCATCTTCTAGGCCTTCATGCTCCATCTTAAGCCACATCGCACCCACACGACTTTACATCAGGTGAGATTGTGGTCAAATGAAGACATCTTCAAGACAAGAGTGAAGAGGTACCTTCTAGATCCATCTTCGTCCACTTCGACACTTACCATCAGGTGATTTTGTAAACAAATATATAATCTATTTCTCAAAAAAAAACTTTACCTGTTACAAAAACAAATAATTTCAAGCTAAATAATTTCAAGTCAGCTCCTGGGATGACTAAAAAGTAACATCTACCAAGCAATGAGTGATTTAAAAAAGAAGTTAAAACCTCAGGTTTCTTAGTAGGGGTTTCGTTAAAAAGGATTAGTGTAATGAGTAAAAACAGTATCTAACCTCTTTTTTATCTCAGCAATCGTTACGACACAGAGGATTAGTGAATTTGGTAGAATTTGAGATTATATGAATGACAAGTAGGTACACAAAAGATAATGTTACAAAGGAGAAAAGTAAGATATTCACGTTTTATTTTTATTTTTTATTATTGATTAGCCTTAATTTGACCACAATCTCACCTGATGTAATGAGTGATGATGTGGTCTAAGATGGAGCATGAAGGCCTAGAAGATGGCTTCTCCGGACCACATTACGAAACACGAAAAAATCGCTTCACGCACTGGCCCAGCCCGGAGGGTGGTGACAAGCCGCGGCCGAAGCCTACCACCAGAGACTGTTCTTAGCACCACCCGGAGGACACGTGTAAGGATTCAGAGGGTTACCACCTAAGGACGTGAACAGACAAAACCTCCAAAACCACAAATTAAATACATTTTTTAGTCATCATCATCAACATTTCAGGCGTAGGACGTCCACTGCTGTAGGTACATAGGCTTCCCTCAAAGACTTCTAATGACTTCTTATTTTTTTTAGTAAATATATGTAAAAAGTATAATTAGCTTGCCCACCCGGCTTTGCACAAGTCTAATGAATACCTAAGCCTTCCACTTGAAATACAAAAGGCTGAAAACCGCATAAAAATCCGTTAATTTTGAGCTAATAGCGAACAAAAAGACAAACAGACGCGGCAGTGGGCATTAAATTATAATTAGTATCTATGGATATACAAATAATCACTGCTGATCAAAAAATAATTGAAATCTATAAAAATAACCTAGTTAAAAACAGCTAAACGAACAAAAATAGGAACAAGTGATAGCAACATATTAGATAGCCCCAGATAGAATAAAACTTCAAAATAATAATATGACAATGCTAATGTAATCTTCTGATCTTAAATTAAAATATATATCCTGAAAACTAGTGGCCCGCCCCGGCTTCGCAAGGGTTTTTATTAAAAAAAAATTCCCGGCAATTATTCGTTTTTTTCTCACCTTTTAAACCTGCCCTAGACCTCCACGAACATTTCAAGACTATGATAAGATAAATCCGTTCAGCCGTTCTCGAGTTTTAATCAGACTAACGAACAACAATTCATTTTTATTTATATAGATATGTTTATTTGCAACCATGTTGTAACATTAAGGTCTTATAAAATTATGTGAGTACAGAAAATGGACCCTGTAGGGCACTACAAACATCTTAAAACTAATCTTAGCATAAGTACAAAATATATCTTAACCTAGACTTGAATATTTAAAAAAAAACCGTGTTGGCTAAGTGGGAGCACACTCGACTTTCATTCCGAAGGTCGTGGGTTCAAACCTCGCCGCGCACATCTGGATTTTCTTCTAGAAAAAAATATGAGCGATTTAAACACGTGCTTTAACGGTAAAGGCAAACATCGTGAGGATACCGGCATGTTCTGAGAACTTTAAAGAGTTTGAAAGACTTGTGACATTCACCAACCCGCACTTCGCCAGCGTGGTGAATTAAGGGCTAATCTCTCATCAAGAGAGAAGTCCCTGTGACCCAGCAGTGGGAGCGTTAATAGGGTGATGATGATGAGACTTGAATATCGTGTCTTAAATTATATGTGTATCATATATGTATGTGTATTTACAAAAAAAATAACTATGTTGTACCTATATCAGTCACCTGCACCCATAGTACAAGCTCTGATATATATTTATTTAGATTAAAAATTAAAACAGTCTAAAATAAGCAAAACTACCAACCGTCCCAATAATTAGGAACTCAACAAAGGTCAAAGAGAAAGCCACGGGCGAATAACTAAAAGGTTTCCCTACACTTCGAAACCATACAAACTATACGTAGGTACCAGCACGCACATTTTCACGTGTTCTGTAACTGAACTGGCTTTAGTTACGGCATCAATGCAATACACTTTATTGAACACCAATTCCCTCCTCCTAGCTTCGTGGTCCTCAATGCTGAGGGTTGTGACCAGCCTTAAGAATCACTTCTCTCTCACGATATTTTTCCATCTGTCTGTCACTTGTGGTGTGAAGGGCGCTGTGAACTGCCGAGTTAAGAGTGAAAATCAATTTACAAAACTAAAAATTACCAATATATTAAATATAGATAATAAATAATAGGTATAGCGAGTTTAACCTGATCTGGTCGCGTTTGTAGCCAATGGTGCGAAATCGGGGCTTTGTCGTCAGTAGTCGTGTAAACATGGTTTATTTCATAATTAAATATAAATTAATGTATCTATACTAACTATTTAGACGACATTTTCTAACCTTAAACCTCTGTTTTGTACGATCTACCGTTTCTTGGGTATGCGTGATCCTTATACAAGCATTGTTTTTTGTAAATGTTAAACTTATAATAGCTACCTATAAATAAGAACTCCAAAATTGTAATAACTGATAAAGCTGTGTTGTTCTATTCATTTATTCATTTATTTATTTGTTGCATCATGTGGTTACATAAAGGTGTTAACATAATAAGTTCCCTGACATGAGCCCCGTTGGGGCATTACAACTTCAACTTATTCGCTTCTCAACTCAGTATACACCATTGAAGCGAACTGTCAAGACAATGTTATTTCCTTGTTATTTTTTGTTTAAACAATTTAGTTTATTTGATTATAAGTTGACCTGTCCATGTAAGCCCTGTGCTTCTAGGGAAATAAACGTTTTAACTTTGACTTTTGATGCAGATTATGATGAATGTTTATACAAAAATATGTTCGGTATATCAATCTTTTTTCAAGTTTGAAGGACATGTGACATTCACCAACCCGCACTTGGCCAGCGTGGTGAATTAAGGCCTAATCTCTCTCGTCAAGAGAGAAGTCCCTGTGTCCAAGCAGTGGGAACGTTAATAGGGTGATGATGATGATGATGATATCAATCATCAAAAATCCACACAGTAGAAATTTCTTAATACTGTTTTTCTAAAACTCCGAAATGAACTCCGAAAAACACATTTTACCGTAGGAAAACTAATTTGCAAAAAATAAAAATAAGAACATCACGTAAAATGAAAATCATTTGTCATAACAATGAAAATTGTTTTTGCTACATTTACAGCCCCGAGCTAAAATCCACCTTCCATTTAATTAAACGGTACGGGTAGTGATTCTGTTATGAGCTGAGCGGGCAGCGGGTGTCTATGCCGTGCCGTGGAAAAAGGTCTGCAAGAGGCTTGCTTATGCGTAGGTAGGTATATCTTTAAAAAGCTAAAGAGTTAGATTGTATTACCCACCATCTATGTACAAAATTTTTCACAATAAATGTTCTTCTTCTTAGTTTGTTTGTTTTAATGAGCTAATCTCAGTCCGATTTGTCCATGTGGGCTATGTGCTTCTAAGGAAATAAACGTTTTAACTTTGACATTGATTTGGAAAATTAATTCAGCGTTCGACAGTCCATTTATCGAGCAAGGCTTTTTACCCGTGATTTTGGAATTACCCGTGAGAAAATACGTTGTTATAAAACATAGGCAAAGCCGTTGCGTGTAAATCTAGTCTTATAAAAAAATATACGGTCGAATTGAGAAACCTCCTTTTTTTAAGTCGGTTAATAAAATGTTTTTTTTTTTAATTTCACGAAATAACAATAGATTTCTATGGCCATTACAGAAAATGGGCTGGAATTATGACATAATTTTGCCACTGGTTTTTATACATCCCGCGTAACGGTAAGCTTATCGCTCTGCTAACGACGAGCACACAGCATAACTGGAGCTTGCTCGAGGCGCGACATTTCATTTCAGTAATGGGCACAAGATTTAAAGTGACCGGCGCCATTTTGTATAAATACCTATATTTATATATTCGGACCATTATTTCTATTTTAACGGTCAGTTTATGGCATATTATAATAAACCAATCCGTTTTTTACTAATGCAAAAATGGTATTAAATGAGGTTGAGTGGCAAATTAACTTAGAATATAATGTATAGGTACATATAAATAAAATAATAATACTATATGGATGGCGTTACAAAAATGTTTAAATTTTTTTTTTGGTTTTTATTATTATTAAATTATTTGTTAAAATTTGCGTCCAATCTTTTATTTAATTTCATTAAATTAAATATATCATGCGTGTAGAACATGATTTGGCAAAGCTTAGAGCTTACTACAGAGCTAAAAGTTGCGTTGCAATTCGTCCAGCAACATATTTATATCTATAACTCATTCTCATAAACCTTAGAATAATAAATTACTTTAAACCATGTTTCTTACTTTACCTATTTTATAAAAATTTTAATGGCTGTGGTCAAGTCTGATTCAATATTAAAAAAAAGTCAGTTGTCCTACAAAAACTATTAAAAAGTATGTATGCACAAGTCTAACATTTGCCCACAATATCGGCCCTTGACTGAAGAGACCACAACTGTGAAATGGCAAAACAAACGCGCTATTACGTATATTAAGTTTCACCCCTTCGGATATTTTATCGATATCGATGATTTGAATGTTGCATCACTATTTTATTATTTTGCGTTTTATTTTGCTTTTAAGAGTGGCTAAATATTTTTAACGAATTTGTAAAACATTATGCCCATTGAAGCAAATAGTTATTTGTGTTTCATATGTATAATAAAAAATATCAATATGTATATCTATTATATTATTAAGTATATATCATATGTCTAGTACCCGTAACACAAGCTTAGAGCTTACCGCAGGATTAATTGATGTTGTGAGTATTGTCCGGATTTAAAAAACAAATTTTATTATTTAAGTGGGCTTAAAATTAGTAGATTACACATAGAACCGTTTTGAGGAAAAATGTAGGAATACGGAGATTTTAACTTTGTTCACAGGTGGATATTTAACGGTACGATACTATTCATCAAAATAATTAAATACCTACCTACTTAAGTTTCGTATCAGTAAACAATGAACAAAAATACTTGACTTAACCATAGATTAATCTGCCTTGCCTGCCTTAATGATTCTGTAAATTCTTTAATCAAAGACAAATATTTTTGTGATTCACAGCTTTGCCAGAGTATCTCACTCTACAATGGCATACACGAGTGAGCGCAAAACCTTACAAATTTCTACTTCAAATGAGTGTTCAAAAAAGTTTTTTTTTCCATTAGCGAAGCCACAATCATCGGCATTATTCAAAAAAAGAATACACCACACCACAATCATCGACAATATTCAAAACAAGAACACAACATACATCACTAACAAAAAGTCCCGGCAATTTTCTCCGCAGGGTTGCCAGCAATAACGCATGTGGCGAGATTGCGCCACTCGGCACTTTCACGCCTCGCTGGAGGGGTCGCAGTAATATTTTGTGTCTACATTATACCGCAATGAGTTGATGAGGATTTAATAGAAGGTTCGGATATTTTTATAGACCAAAACCCCGATTTTAACCGATCAAAATAAAAATATAATAAATATTTCCGGAAAATCCACACAACGACCTGGTAAACTCCAAGCTTGTGTTACGGGTACTAGACATCTGATATATACTTAATGTAAGACATAAGTACATTACATACATATGGCAGATATCTACGTTATTTGAACCGTAGGAGGTCCATTATTGGTTATAATGGACCTCCCATCGCGAGGTAGGCCACTTTGGTACCAGTGTGATTTTAAATCGAGTCTATAAAGGAACTTCAACTTCTACTCAAAAGAACTTCTCAATTCGGATTTGGAAATTGAACTGAAAATAAAAAAAATATTTTTAAATAATCCTAAGTATTTCATGATGTGAGCAAGATTTTTTGGTATGACCTCGACACACCCACTAACAATTATTAATAATTAATAAAGTCAAAGTCAATACCTACATTTATTTCCTTAGAAGCACAGGCTTAATAATACTTACATATAATAGGTACTTACTTAATACTTACATAGAAAATGTCAAGAGATAAAAATATTTTTTCAGAACATGCAAACAGTAAAAATTTAAGAATTTTACGTTATGATCAATAGGGGATATCACTACAATGATTTATTTTCTCTTTGACTGAAATGTGTTCAGGCCAAGATTTTTTTAAGTCAAAATTGAAACATTTATTTTATTAAAAGCACAGGGCATACATGGACAGGTCAACTTAAAATTATTAAAACAAAAATGATCAAGGAAATAACATTGTCTTGACAGTTCGCTTCAATGTTTTACTTATACTGAGTTGAGAAGTGAATAGAACAACACAGCTTTCTCATTTTTTACAAATTTGTAGTTTATACAACTTTGGAGTTCTTATAAGATAACTATTTTTAATTTAACATAAAGAAAAAAATGCTTGTCATATCATGGAGCTATTAGTTCTAGGCATATTAGCTCTGGTCATCCAGAATTATTAGAGCCTGTCAACGAACTAAGCAACATCTATCCAAGCAGCATCATTATTTATTAACCCCCGTCCAAAAAAGAGGGGTGTTATAAGTTTGACGTGTCTGTCTGTCTGTCTGGGACATCATAGCTTCCGAACGGATGGAGCGATTTCAATTTAGTTTTTGTATGAAAGGTGAGTTTGGCCCGGGTGTTCTTAGACATGGTTCATGAAAATCGGTTAAGCCGTTTAAAAGTTATGGGGGTGAGAGTGGGGAAGGAAAACCGAAAATCTGCAAATATACTAGTGTGGGGTATCAAATGAAAGCGCATCGCGTCCACATTATTTAATTTTAAGTTGTTTTACATATATGGAAATTGGCATTGAAAACGGGGGTCTTTCTTAAATTTTAAATTAAGAGTAGGTAATTAATTATTATTTCCATACAAAGGTTGTCTGGAAGAAATTGCTTTAAGCAATAAGACCGCCCATTACGCATGCTAGGTTTAATTTTACTTTGAATAATTTTGTATAACATATGGTGTGTATAATAAAGAATTTTCTATTCTATTCTATAAATTATTGAAGTGAAACTTCTATAGAATCGTAGTGATTTCAAACCGGATGCAAAAAGATGAAACGGAAATGGTAAGAGACACAAATACAATGCTTTATTTAAATTTCTTTGCGCGATACTTCGTAGTCTCAACTACGAAGTATCGCGCAAAGAGGTATTGCTGTATTTTATTTATATTATTTTGTAACATACTTTATGTAATACGCTTTATTGAAGTAATATAAATAATCCGAATAATTACAGATATAATGTTTGTTTCTCTTATCATTTTAGCAGATGCGTTCATTTACCCTTTTTTTCTATTCGATATATATCATAATTATAGTTTGAAAGTAGTAGACTCCAATCGTGCGTCAAAGCTGACACACACACACTTTTTTTTTATTCATCTTATTCTTTCGTCGATTTACTGAAGTTTCACTTCTATCGTGTGTGAATCGCACACACACCTTTTTTAATAACATAACTTCTATGTATTTTACGCGTTAAAATATAATGCATGGAAAATGTAGAATGTGAAAATATTTAGATCTGAAGGTAGATAATATAATTATGTATTGTGACATATTTTATATTATTAATTGAAGACAGTAAGTGCTTATTTCTTAAAATCCGATTAAACTAAATAATAAATATTTCCAGACAATTCACACAACAACATCTAGCCCCGTGGTAAGCTCTAAGCTTGTGTTACTAGATATCTGATATAGGTACTTAATATAATAGTCATACATATATAGATATTTTTTATTATAAATATTAAACACCCAGATCAAGGAGAAAGTGCTTGCAGAACATACAAACCCTTTCACCCTCGGCGGGAATCGAACCCGCTACCTCTTGCTAAACTAAGCAACGGTTAGTTAAGACAATAGTAGGTACATGATTAGTTATATCAAGAGCCATCTCGCTTTGTCACATGTATCTGAACGACATCATCATCACCCTATTAATATTCCCACTGCTGGGACACAGGGACTTCTCTCTTTGCGAGAGATTAGGCCTTAACTCACCACGCTGCACAAGTGCGGGTTGGTGAATGTCACATCTCCTTCAAACTCTTTAAAGTTCTCAGAACATGCCGGTTTCCTCACGATGTTTTCCTTCACCGTTAAAGTCCAAAGCGCACATAAATTTCTCAAGAAGAAAAATCCAGAGTTGCGTGGCGTGGTTTAAACCCACGACCTTCGGAATGAAAGTCGAGTGTCCTCCCACTTAGCCAACACGGCTTCTTCGACTACCGAAAGACACACGTTTATATTTTAACCATTGTCTTATTTTACTCGATAATGAAATGAATTTTGCACAGTTCAGGAATCGTACTACCTACTACAAGAAAAATCAGAACATGAACGCTTAAATAAACAGAGAAACTGAAACTATTCCTTAGTTACTAATCTATATCATTCTACTAAGTTTGAACCGCTTGAGGCCTAATCTCTCTCGCCTCGAGAGAAGTCCCTGTGTCCCAGCAGTGGGAACGTTAAAAGGGTGATTGATGATGATAACGTTTGAACCGTAAGAAAATGATTGACTACAACCATAATGTAAGAAAAAATAATCCCAATAATACGAATCTAAGCTAAATTCCATCGAGCCGTTTAGGCTATGTACAAACATATTCTCGCAAAACCTCCTTTCGGCGCAATCGGATAAACAAGATGTCTGATGGGTCACGGCTTAGTGGTGTGATGAAATTTTACGTATCAAACTAGTTTTAGATATTTTTTCGCAATACTTTACAATATCCGTATAGTCACAAAAAACCGCATATAAAATAGGTAGGTCAATTTATGACAAACACATTAAAATGTCGGCTAAGATCTCAAAGAATGCATCGCATTTCCGCTTGGACAGATATGACCACAATTAAATAACCCCCGATCATACCCAATCCATTTAAACATTCCTTTAAAACCTTGGCTCTTCTTTAGCTGGTCCGGAGCAATGTCCAGTTTGAGAAGACCTTCGAGGGTGTGAAAAAATATTCCACAGCAATAAAGAGGAAAGGTCAAGCATTATTGGTAGCTAAATTGGCGTGTAACAAAGAGTTTCCGTTGTATTGTTAATCGAACGAATAAATTCAAATAAAGAATTCGATTCACACTTGTTTAATTAGATGAAGTAGCCAACCTTTGGTATTTTTTTGTTGTAAGATAGAAAAACATAATTTTATGTTAAAACTAGCTGACCCCAGCAAACGTTGTTTTGCAAAACTGATAAATAGATAGTAGTCGATTCTCAGACCTACTGAATACGCATATAAAATTTGGTTTATATCGGTAAAACCGTTTCGGAGGAGTACCTACTGTAACTAACATTGTGTCATGGAAATATTATATATTAGATGATGTCCACTAATATTATAAATCTGAGGAGGTTTTTTGATTGTTTTTCATCTCAGGAACAACAGACCCGATTTAAAATAAAATTCACTGTTAGATAGCTTATTTTATTCGAGAAAGGCTATATGCTAGTTTACCGCGGGAAAATACGTAGTACAAGCAAAAAATCCACCAAACACGAGCAACGACGCCATTAAACCAAGCCCAATAAGTACATTTTTTACATAAATAGTAAGTTAATCTCACCTAGAAACTTGTCAATGTAGATAAAGTTGTTTTTATTAAATACGCGGAAAGGTAATTCTACACTTCCTCATTCTTCAAAAGCTCGGAACGGCAAGAGCTAATCAAACATTTTTTTTTTATGCTGGATAAGCCTTCATTTGACCACAATCTCACCTGATGTAAAGTGACGATGTGGTCTAAGATGGGACATGAAGACCTTGAAGGAATGGCTTCTCCGGACCACATTACGAAACACGAAAAAATCGCTCACTGGCCCAGCCCAGAGGTAAAGTAAAATATAGTAAATTAAGAATTCACTTAAGGTTTCGGATACATAGTAGAACGTTGGGTGGTTAACCCGTTTACCTTAACAAACAGCCCAGTGCAGTGCTTTGTTCCCTTAATATAAGTAGTTGCTTCTCACAAAGCTAGCTAAGAGAAAAGAAAACACTATGTTAAAGCTATTAGTAAACATTTGATATTTAAGTGAAATGTTTATAATAGTAGTCAAATTTTGCGGCACCATTGATTTGTGAACGTCTTAGGCTGTGTTTTATAATAAGAAGTAAGGTTAGAAAACAAAAAGCAATTAAATGTTTCTTCAATAAACCAAAATATGATTTCGATAAAAATATGTAGATAACCATTGAAAAGGTTGACCATCTCATCCCATTTTTTTACTCCAAGCTACCGGGCACCAGTCACGTTTATTCTACCTTCAAATTAAGATTTATGAGGTGGCAACCCTTGCATGATTTAATACTGTAATTTGTAATTTAAAATAAAACCAACGAAACAACTTTTAGATTATTTATTGTTGTTATTCTTGAGGTTTCTTTACACAGGTATCCAAAAACAATATGAAAAGTAAAAACGTATTAATATGACATAAATAAAGATAATTCAGTCATCACATCTTAGATTCGGTCAAACCTACGCGGGAAGCGACTGCGACGCGGAAGAGTCTGTTACGCGGGAACTTATTTCTTTAAATACGTTCCGCTTTGTGGTCGCGTAGGTGTTCAAAGGGCTATAGTAAAGCATGGGTAGAGTCCGCTGCGCAGACGCTCTAGCTTCACTTCGCAGTCGCTTTGGTCGCGCAGGTTTGACCAAAGCCTTATGCTCCGAATGATAGCAATCATAATAACGTGCTAGCTCTTAATAAGGTAACTATTTAGGAAACGTTGGTGAAAACTAATATTATCAATTTAACGCTGAGTGTACATACAGTGAAGTACAGTCTAAGGCAACATACACATGGAGACAAATCATAATCAGTTTTTTTTTACACCCGACAAAAAAATAGGTGCGTTATAGGTTGGAAGTGTTTGTCTGTCTGTCTGTGTGTCTGTCTGTCTGGGACAGCATAGATCTCGAACGGATGGAGCGATTTTAATTTAGTTGTTTTTTTTTGTATGAAAGGTGAGTTTGGCGCGAGTGTTCTTAGACGCGTTTCATGAAAATCGGTTGTGCTCTTAAAAGTTATAGGGGTGAGACTGGGGAAAGAAAACCGAAAATCTGCTCGAGTGGGGTATCAAATGAAAGCGCATCGCCTGCACATTACAAAATATCATGGTGTTTTACTTTTAAGTTAATTAAAGCATTGGAATCGGGGGTTTTTCTTAAATTTTAAATTAAATTGGGTTGGTGGTTATTCGACAGACCGTTTTTCATAATGTTATCACTTTTATTCATAATGTTCTTAGTTTAGGTTCGCGATACAAAATCAAGCGACGCGACGCGTATCGTCTAGCGGCTAGTACCTACATGACTATCTGTACGTACGTACGACCGAACGATCGAGTCATCGTTAGGTTAGCGCCGCGGCCGAGTGATCGATTAATCGATGGCACAGAAAATAAATTAATAGGGGCGGATAGGGTGGTACCCTACAAGATTTTTTTTAATAATTTTATTAAAGAAGACCTGTGTACATACATAGTAGGTAATAACAAGAAATAAATTCTTATTCTTGTTAAAGGGTTTTCTGATAATAAATACCTTTAGGTCTAAGAATTCGACATTAGCTATATTCAATATTTATTATTGGTACCTCTATAATAGTCGTATGTGATGACGTCAAACTTGAGCTGCTGGTAGACTTTGTACATTTTCCGCCTGAGAGGCGACGCGCGATGGTTCGAGTTATCATCATCACCGTTCGTTTATCATCTATTATGTCATCTATTAACGTTCCCACTCTGGGACACAGGGACTTCTCTCTTGACGAGAGAGATTAGGCCTTAATTCACCACGCTGGCCAAGTGCGGGTTGGTGAATGTCACATGCCCTTCAAACTCTTTTTTAAAGTTCTCAGAACATGCCGGTTTCCTCACGATGTTTTGCCTTCACCGTTAAAGCACGTGTTTAAAGCGCACATAACTTTCTCAATAAGAAAAATCCAGAGGTGCGTGGCGGGGTTTGAACCCACGACCATCGGAATGAAAGTCGAGTGTCCTCCCACTTAGCCAACACGGCTTTTTTATCTGGTAAATGATGATTTTAATTTTATTATTTATATTGAATTTTCCAATAGATAGTTCAGATAAAATAGATTTTTCTGTCAACAGCTAAGGAGTGGAATTATCTCCCGGAGTCTGTTTTGCCGATTATAGGTACAACCCGACCACCTTAATAAGACCAGAGTGAATGGGCTTTTTCTGGGCAAACTTGCTCCATCGTTGACCTCGTCTCTGCCTTCTTGCTAGATTGTAGTCAAAAGTAACACCCAGAGGATAATTAAAAAAAAAATGTCTATTTCCCGCTGTTAAAAGTAGCATATATTCTTTCTCGAGATAATTTGTAGAATTTAGAGAAACAATGTTTTATTTAAATTGGTTCAGTACTTTTTGCGAGATGACGGGAAAACAAACAGACCCAGACATAAGACATAGTCTTGCATATTCTGATTTAGAATATGGATTTGATTGTAATTTTTTAATTAATGGACCTTACAGAAGAATACACAGGCAATCAGCAAAGATTGCCATATTCTAATTTAGAATATGGATTTTATTGTATTTTTTTAATTATTGGACCTTATAGAAGAATACACAGGCAATCAGCAAAGATTGCCATATTCTAATTTAGAATATGGATTTGATTGTAATTTTTTAATTAATGGACCTTACATAAGAATACACAGGCAATCAGCAAAGATTGCCATATTTTAATTTAGAATATGGATTTGATTGTAATTTTTTAATTAATGGACCTTACAGAAGAATACACAGGCAATCAGCAAAGATTGCTTTTGCAAAAAAAAAGGGGGTTGGTGTCGTGAATAACATCAGTTAGAGCCAATCAGACAGTTAATTTAAGAAGTATGAGAAATACTAATAATACCTACGCTCTTCCTGTCTCCATTAGAAAAGCAAAATCCTTAAATATCTTTAAAGGCATGGTTCATAAACACTATCTACTCATGTAGTGGTATATTAATAATACATTTATCGTTTATTATACTTATGTATTTTCTCCTGTTTTTTTTTCTTATTTAATGTATGTATTTATTATTTATTTTTATTTCTTTTTCATATTATTTATGTATATGCTATGATCTTTGTGCACCGTCTTTCGTGTTCCTAACATATCCTATCCATCCAAGGGTTGCCTGGAACAGATCGCTTTAAGCGATAAGGCCGCCGATTGTACAACGTATGTGGCTATTGATTGTTATTTTTAAGTTAGTCTGTAAGCATTGGTGTGCAATAAAGATAATATCTATCTATCTATCTACCTAGGGTAACGTGTACTATTTAAACACATTTTGCAATAAATATTCAGTTACAGCGGTCACCCATCCAAGTACTGGCTTCGCGCAAAGTCTAACTCCATGTAAAACACGTTTGTTGTATGGGAGCCTTCTTATATATTTATTTAGTATGTGTTTTTGTTAAAGCAGCAACTATAATACATTATACCTGAAAATTGTCTGAAAATATTTATTATTATTTGGTTTGTAGTCGAAGTCAATAGACCATAGTTTCATCAAAATCTCAACATCAGTGTGTCTCGATATTTACGTTACGGACCGTAAATTTGAGGTTAAAACTGGGTTATTAGCATAGGTTAAATGTGTTATTTTAACCTCTTTCGTTGTATAGTAGTAGAGAACATTCATTTCTTTGCAAAATAAAATATAGAGATAAAATAATATTTATTGGTTAGAATACACAGCAGCAGCCAGATAACTTTATAAATGGTTGTTTAATATTATTTTAGCTTGTTAGCTTTTAGTTAAGTAAGTATTAAGTATAATAATTAGTTCAAATTAATGGCTGTCATAGCGGGCAAACGGCTCAAGTCCTAATTTGTAAATTTTGTATAAATTATAAAGATAGATCTCTAGGTATAGTCGATATTACAGCACAGATTAGATTACATTGAACGTCTTCGTAAATAAATCTAAATTTAAAATTTAAGAAAAACCCCCCATTCCAATACCTTAATTTCCTTAAACGTAAAACAACAAACATAATATTATGTAATGTGGACGCGATGCGATTTCATTTGATACCCCACACTAGTATATTTGCATATTTTCGGTTTTCCTTCCCCACTCTCACCCTCATAACTTTTAAACGGCACAACCGATTTTCATGAAACATGTCTAAGAACACTCACGCCAGACTCACCTTTCATACAAAATAAATTGAAATCGCTCCATCTTTTCGGGAACTATGGTGCCACAGACAGACAGACAGACAGACACGTCAAACTTATAACATCCCTCTTTTTTGGTCGGGGGTTAAAAAAGGAGCTCAATGAGTTAAATGGAAATACATAGTTCATTGATTTTTTTCGCCGAAACAAGGCACTAGCATCTTTTATAACAGCTTAAACATCAGAAACAAAAAAAAATTAAATCTTAGCATTGTATGCGGTGGTCAAAGAAGCGCGCGCGAGCTCACAGCAGAGATTCTTGAGGGAAATAGAAACGTCCCGGAAAAAACAGTTTTTAAAATGAATGGGGAAATGGTATTTTTTTTAAAAACATGTAAATTGTTTTACATGCCCGCTTGCGGTGCAAGAGGTATCGGGTATTTTATTTATGGAAATAAATAAATAAATAAAATACCCGTACATCACATGTACATTTATACAGATATAGGTAAATTTTTACATCTTAAGTCCGATATGTACGTCATCATTTTTGCTTGTACATTTGCTCCAAAATATCTGTAACAGAAATATTTGATAAAAGTATTGAAACTTTGTCATTCTTAACCACATTTGGCTGTTAGTATGACGTAACAGCTTCATAATTGTGCTTACCTCGTTTAGCCCTTGCCTTTTCCTTGCTTGCCTCAATATTTTGATAAAATTTTTCATTAGTTTCTTGATCTTCAATTTTCTCTTTAATATCTTCAATCTTTTCTTTACTGTTTTCCTTAGCCTCTTCAATTTTCTCCTTAATATCTTCAATCTTTTCTTTACTGTTTTCCTTAGCCTTTTCAATTTTCTCCTTAATATCTTTAATCTTTTCTTTAATGTTTTCTTTAGTCTCTTTAATGTTATCTTTAAATTCGTTAATTTGTTCCTTAGTATTTTCTCTTATTTCTTCAAGTTTGTCTTTCCCAGCTTGTTTCGCAGTCTCAAATTTTTCCTTTATATTATCAACCGCGTCTGAAAATTTTACTGTTAATCAATTTTTTACCTACTTAAAAAATATAGGCAAAAGTGAAAAGGGTTGAATTTGGGGAGATATGTTACCACAGTTAGAAACATGAACAAATGTATAAGTAAATTAAGTCTTAACCGATTGAGGAACACAATAGAAAAAGGAGCTACGTATAAGCTTACAAAAATGAGAATGCGCGAGTTAAGTACAATTTGACTTGACTTTTTGAAGATATGTCTTTCTTAAATGAGTTATAAGATTGGTAGTATTTTCAAAAATCTAATCATATACAATCTTAACACAGTCGATTTGCACTTTGACAGCAATATATTAATAAATGATACAACACATCCACACATTAAGACACTACCTTCGATTTTAGATTTATGGTTTGGCTCCTCACTACCGCTCTCACCGGCATTACCACTACCAAGACAATTCTCCCCGCTACAGTCTTCTCCACAATCTTCTTCACTACACTCACAATCCGCTTCGCCACATTCTTCTCCACGATCTTCGCAGTCTTCGTCATCCTCCCTGCATGTTGCTTTAATGTTATTGAAGGCTGCAGCACAGGTTATACATAGATTTGTATAAGGTTCTAGAAAAAAAACATTATCCAATTATTTAAAAAACACAGTTGTGCCTTTTTAAATATTTTGAAATGGTACGGGAATAGATAATATAGCACGAATTGATCTTTCCCTCCTCCCCGGATATTTTCGATCAGTTCACGTGACGGGTGTATCTGGCGATATAACGCGAGTTTAACATAGGTACTTATTTCACATCACAAAATGTGCACAATGCAGGTAATAAAGTTTTCACTGATAAAAGTCATATGTATCTCATCAATCTGTATTATAAGTTGATATTTACCCAAATCCACATTTCTGGCTCGTCTTAGTTGCTAAAAACAAAAAATTACAATACAATGTTCAATACCAAAAAGATATTTACTAAAAAGTAATGCGAAAATTTACTGATCGCAAAACTTACCGAAGTTTTTTCAAAACATAAAACAATTAAAACAAACAAAATAATATACATTTTGAAAATAATTCAAAAAATCCAAAATCATTAACCAAATTTATAACCTTTTGAAATGTATCGACTTCAAGACATTTTTATTCAAAAGAAACCTTTTTCTGTGTTTTCGAGAACAATAAATAACAAAATAACCGGTTTTGTTGATCGTGCGATATCACTAATTAAAAAAAGGTTTTTATCTAAGTAAAGGACATAAAAGGACTGATAGTAACCCTAAAATTTGCAAGTTTATCAATACCAATATTTAGTATACAGAAGAGTTTCTTTGCTTGAACTCGTAAAACTCAGTACTGTTTTAAAATAAATCCGGAGATCATACACTAAGGTCCTGTTGAACCATCTCTGAGTAAAATTATACAATGGTTAAAATATAATTGAATTTAACATTATGTATGTTTTGTATGTATGCTATGTGCGCTTAAAACACATGCTTTAACGATGAAGGTTGACATCGTGAGGAAACCGGCATGTTCTGAGAACTTTGAAGAGTCTGAAAGACATGTGCCATTCACCATGCCGCACTTGGCCAGCGTGGTGAATTATCGCCCAATATCCCTCGTCAAAAAAAAAAAGCCCTGTTGGCTAAGTGGGAGGACACTCGACTTTCATTCCGAAGGTCGTGGGTTCAAACCCCGCCACGCACCTCTGGATTTTTCTTCTTGAGAAATTTATGTGCGCTTTTAACACGTGCTTTAACGATGAAGGTAGACATCGTGAGGAAACCGGCATGTTCTGAGAACTTTGAAGAGTTTAAAGGACATGTGCCATTCACCATGCCGCACTTGGCCAGCGTGGTGAATTATCGCCCAATATCCCTCGTCAAGAGAGAAGTCCCTGACCCTGTGTCCAGCAGTGGGAACGTAAATAGGGGTGCATATATGCCCGTGTTCAGCAACAGAACTTAAATAAATCCTATAAAATTTGAACAAAGTAATTTTAAATTTAATTGGATAAGGAATTCTTTCTTAGGTCGGTGGTAACTATTTTTGAAACATTGGTGAAAGTAGATTATAATCTCGTCTAAGACCTTATTGGATAACTAGTAGCGCCCGCGGTATTATCCGCGTTTTAATCTATTTTACCGCGGTAAAAATAAGATAATGGCCTTTCTCAGACTTTAGAAAATCTGTTTACCGAATTTCATTTGAATTGTATCAGTAGTTTTTGCGTAATGCGTGTACAGACAGAGTTACTTTCGCATTTATATTATAAGTATGGATCTACGGCTTAAACTAAAAGGCCGGAAGTTATTTAATTAATTGGTTATCAAATTCACAAAGATTTATTTCGTAATCATGTCATTATCGTTTCAATAGTAATTTTAAGGTATCTTGAATTATTATTTCTGGGAAAATATTTTTGTTTTTTACCGAGTGTTTGGCGATTTGGCTGTAAATTTAAGGTTACAAATATTTTTATGATTACTCTGATACCAAACGATTGAGAGGCTAATAGGCTTTAATAGATAAAATAAAACAATTATTCCATGCATATTCCATTTATTAAAAAACTTGTAACATGACTTCTATCAATATTGCAATAATTGTTCAATATTGTAAGTGTATAAAATTTTATAAACAATAAACAAAAAATAAAATAAAAAACAATCACTCTTCGAACATCACAGATATTTCCAACTGTTCATTAAATTCAATTTAAGTTAAAAGTTTAAGTTCAATAAGTAAACTTTTGTTTGTTATTTGAAATCATAGATGTCGCTAGTAAATAAGATCGCGCTTGTGAAGCGTAGTGTTTCCAATAATATAAATAAAAAAAGCCCGAATCCAAATACTTAGTTCCCAACGTAAAAGTTGTAGTATTTTGTAACGTGCACGTGATGCGCTTTCATTTGAGACCCCACTCGAGTATATTTGCAGATATTCGGTTCTTCTTTCCCACTTTCTCCCCCCTACCGGGCAGAACCGCGACTTGTAACGGGATCACAGTGCCTCTTAACGACTTCGTAACGGAATCCCAGCGTATCAATAACGAATCGTAACGGTATCGCCGAGTGTCCGTAGCGATTCGTGCGTCAGCGAAGTCTGTGTTTGATAACGAGCACGTGATGAAAAATACATTCTCATGCAAACATTCCTTTAAGGTTTAGAGCCTGTTTCACCATCTCCGAGTAAAGATAGACAGTGGTTAAACTTATTAGCTATTTCGCTTGCTGTGACAAAGCGAGATAGCTCCTGACAAACTAACCATTGACAAGTATTATTCACATAACTAGCCATTGAATAGTTTACTCGGATTTTGTGAAATAAGCCCGTAGTCACCGAGAGAGGCGACAATCGGCGTATTAACCTAATACAACCTAAAATTGACATTTAAATCTCACTGATAAATAATTTACGTTCAGGTAAAAATAGTAAAGTTTCGAGTTAGGAACCTTATAAGGCCAACTCGCACTTGACCAGATATTGAGCATGGTCAATCGTTATAGCACAGATTAGATACATAGTACAAGTATCTAATCTGTGGTTATAGGCACTTTATTAAACCTAACACTATTAATAGAGTATTAAATAGGAAATCAGATATGTAATAAAACTTAGTAGCTTCCTACAGTGCTTAAAGTTGATGTGTGACTAATTCAGCTATAATCTTATATTTAAAAGTGAATAGCAAAATGTGTTGCTAAGCGCATAACTCAACAACGCCATCCAACCACCAATTGGCCAATTAAGCCAATTTTTTTTTTCTTTGGAGATCTAGGATGGTTTTTAAGGCGAAAAAAAAAAAATTGCCGGGAAAATAATTACCCGTGCGAAGCCGGGGCGGGCCGCTAGTTAATTATTTATTTTTATTATTAGTCAATCTAAAATACTAAATGAATAGACGATTGAAGAAATCGTGATTTGACTGCTTATATGAATTGTATATTGAAATAACTAATGAGATATTAATAAAATTAAGGGGAAAATTGCGGCTAAGAAATATTTGACTGCTTCAGTGGCGCAGTGGGCGAGGGTCCGCTTGCGGCGCAAGAGGTAGCGGGTTCGATTCCCGCCGAGGGTGAAAGTGTTTGTATGTTCTGCAAGCACTTTCTACTTGGTCTGAGTGTTTAATATGTATAATAAAAAATATCTATATATGTATGACTATTATATTAAGTATATCAGATATCTAGTACCCGTAACACAAGCATAAAGCTTACGACGGGGCTAGATGTTGTTGTGTGAATTGTCTGGAAATATTTATTTTATATTTATTTATTTATAATTAACTCCAAGGCAGCCATTTTAACTAACTTTTCACGCCAAGGATTTGCCTCTTTATATGGATTTTGCCGCGGTAGAATAGGCCGTTAAATAGGCTACCGATTCTTCCTCGATAAGTAGGCTAAATAGCTATAAAAGATAATTTATTTTTTTATGCAGAAAAAGATAAAGACATCCGTAACCTTCGAACGCAGGATGCAGTTAAAAATCAAATCGGACCAGTAGTTCTTGAGAGTAGTGCAAACGAACAAACTCTTAAGTTTTAAAATATTAGTATACATAGTTGCATGTATTTCTTCCGGTAATATAGAGAGGCGTCGCAAAAATCGACCTTTTCTTCAAATGTGATGTGTTACGAAGTCTCTGAAACAAAACATTACAAATTTAATCTTATATATAAAATTCTCGCGTCACAATGTTCGTTTCCGTACTCCTCCGAAACGGCTTGACCGATTATCATGAAATTATGTGAGCATATTGAGTATGTCTGAGAATCGGCCAACATCTATTTTTCATTTTGCAAAACAACGTTTGCTGGGGACCGTTAGGGTTATATATTACATTGTATATTATTGTTCTGTGTCTATCCCAAGCTTGCCTTAAAGAGATCGCTATCAGCGATAAGGCCGACCATTAATTCACAATTTTTGTTTATGTCATTTTTTTTTTTTTTGTGTTTTATTGTAATGTTGTGTTCAATAATGAGTAAAGTATTTGATTATAGACAGTTATCGTTTAAATTTCTGTAGAAAAGTTTATGAAGCAGCAATTTAATTCTTTAATCGGAGATCTAGGTTCGACTCTTTGACGCGGCTTCAAATAGGCACGTTGACTTCATAAAACAATAGGTATTTACCCAACAGTGGGCGTCCTACAGCTAAAATGATAATTACAATATACTTAAAAAAAGCCATGGTTGTGCACCCGACTTTAATTCCGAAGGTAGTGGGATCAAACCCCGCCGCGCACCTCTGGATTTTTGGAGTTTACTCCTGAAGAAACGATTTGAGTTATAAAGCCCGCTACGGAAATTTTATGAGTAAAATCAAGTGTAACACGAAAAGTTGAGGCGTTACGTAGAAAGAGACAAACATATATATCTGTAGGATTGAACGTGTAAAAGAATGAGATGGAATACATTACACAGCGTATCTCATTCTCGGGGTCTCCTCTTTGCGCGATACTTCGTAGTCTCACTGTATTTTATTTATATTATTTGTAACATACTTTATGTAATACGCTTTATTGAAGTAATATAAATAATCCGAATAATTACCGATATAATTATGTTGGTTTCTCTTATCATTTTAGCAGATGCGTTCATTTACCCTTTTTTTCTATTCGATTTAAATCATAATTATCGTTCGTAAGGAGTAAACTCCAATTGTGCGTCGTAGCTGACACACACACACTTTTTTTTCTTGAAAAACGTATTAAACACATAACGCTTTTAACACGCGCTTCAACGGTGTAGGCAAATTATCGTGAGGAAACCGGCATTTTTTGAGAACTTGGTAGAGTTTGAAGGACATGTGACATTCACCAACCCGTAATTGCAATGTGTGGTGAATTAGGGATTTATCTCTCTCGTCAATAGAGAAGTCCCTGTGTCCCAGCAGTGGGAATGGGAAGGTATCATGCTGCAATAGACCTACCCGACAACATTGTTCAAGTCCGGCGCACAGCATATATACTTGTGTCCGAGTTGATGAGTTTTATCGAAGGCGTGGAATTTGAGAGTAGCGCCGCCATCTTGTCTGGCGCTGAGCAGAGATCTGTATAACTGCAACGAAAGGAAACAATTAAAAAAATAATGTTAAATGTTCACAAGGCTTGTAATTAGGTATAGCTTTTATGTACTACCTACAATTCTATACTCAGTGTCATATTTATGTATTGTTTATGGTATATCTGTATTTATAATCTATATATATAAAAATTAACCCCAATTTCCCTTGGTCACGGCATCACGCCTGAACGGCTAGACCGATTTCGCGAATTCTTTTTTTGTTATGTTCGTTATTATCAGGAGAAGGTTCATAAGAAAGAAACAATTAAGGAAATTGCGCGGAAAATTAGAAAATTTAAAATTACTTAACCACCATATAAAATTATTAAACTTTTTTAATGTAACCACCTTAAGACATTTGACATAGAATTGACTGAATGCGTGACGTTTAAAACGGATTCTTCTGTCAATCTTATTTTATTGATAAACAATACATTTAAAATAACTAACTTAAAAAAATCAAAAATCTGCTCATTTAGGGCGTCTAAGGCGGAACAAAGTTCGCCGGGTCAGCTAGTGATATATAAATATTCCTTATGTATATATATATATATATATATATATATATGTATTTATGAATACTTAATCATTTTATATGTATATATATATATTTAAATAAGTTTTATATTTTTCTGAGGTTTGGTTTGGAGGTTTTGTCTGTTCACGTCCGCAAGTGGTAACCCTCTGAATCCTTACACGTGACCTCCGGGTGGTGCTAAGAACAGTCTCTGGTGGTAGGCTTCGGCCGCGGCTTGTCACCACCCTCCGGGCTGGGCCTGTGAGTGAAGCGATTTTTTCGTGTTTCGTAATGTGGCCCGGAGAAGCCATCTACCTTCTAGGTCTTCATGTCCCATCTTAGACCACATCGTCACTTTACATCAGGTGAGATTGTGGTCAAATGAAGGCTTATCGTACATTAAAAAAAAAAAAAAAAAAATATTGATAGTGCCTAATTTATTTTCTTGCACGCCCAGGATGACTGTTAGAGAATGCTTCTAGCATTAAGTCCTCCTCTGTACATTGTTTTTTTGTGCACAAAGTATAAATAAATAAATAAAATGGCTGCCTCGGTGGCGCGGTGTGCGAAGGTCCGCTTGCGGCGCAGGAGGTAGCGGGTTCGATTCCCGCCGAAGGGCCAAGTGTTTATATGTTCTGCAAGCACTGTCTCCTTTGTCTGTGTGTTTATGTATGTCTATTATATTAAGTATCACAGATGTCTAGTACCCGCAACACAAACTGACGAGTTTACCACGGGGCTAGATTTTGTTGTGAGGATTGTCCGGAAATATTTAATGATTTATTTCACTTTAGAGGAAAATACGATTTTGGTATAAATATAGTTTCTTAGCATATTGTTTCTTATTGTTGACATTATGTTTTAATTATATACAATTTTTGGATGTGCATGTTGTCTATTTTTGATTATGTACTCATAACTAGATAGGTATTCATAGTAATTTTGAGGAAATAATCTGACTTGTATTTAATTGGTACCACATAAACGTGTAATAATAATAATAGTTAAAGCCGCTATTTCATCATTTTATGCTACAAATCTAGTTTAAAGAACCACTGAAAAAAGTCAATTGAATGTTTATTCCATCTCAGTTAGGCGGTAAAAGAGTTTAACCTGAGCTTGATCGCGTTTATAGCCAATGGTGAAATCGGGGCTTAGATATCGTAAACTAAACACAATAATGTTTAATTTTATGCGTATATATTTTTCAGTTCTGTGAATATATTTTTTCAGTTCTGTGTATATTTCATACTGTGTAATAATCAGTACATAATCAGTACCAGTTTATGTAATCTGTGGTAACAGTCAGTATCCGTACTAACCTTGAGGCCAACTCTAAAAGGCACGACATAGTCATCCTTGGCGTGTAGAATCAGCACGGGCAGGTTGGAAATCATCGCTAGGTTCATATCCGAGCAGAACTGCTGTTCGGTGTGTAAGCGGAACGGAGCGGCGAATGTGGCGTCGAAATACGGGAGCCAGGTTACCATCTGGAATAGAAATATTTAAATTAACTAGATAGAGTAGATCATCATCTTCCTGCCCTTATCCCACATCACGTGGGGTCGGCACAACATGTTTTCTGCTTCCATTTCCCTCTATCACCCGTCATCTCAACACTCACTCCTTTCTTACACATATCATCTTTCACACAGTCCATCCATCTTTTCTTCGGCCTACCTCTTCCCACATATCCATCTACATTCATATCTAACGCTCTTCTTAACGTCCCTTTTCATAACATGCCCATACCACGCTAATCTATTACCTCTCAACTTATCCGTAACTGGTGCTACTTTCAAACTGCCTATTACATACACATTCCTTATTTTGTCATTTCTAGTTACTCCACACATCCACCTTAACATCCTAATCTCTGCTACATGGACTCTTCTTTCATCCGTCCCTTTCACTGCCCAACACTCCGATCCATACATTACAACAGGTCTGATCACGCTTTTGTATATCTTGCCTTTGAGTTAAAGTGGCATTCTAGGCTCACATGGTGGGATTAACATTGATGTACTTACATCAATGTACCTCCATCATTCTTTACAACTGAACCGAGGTAGCTGAAGTCGTAGCAAACTGGTAGGAATACACCATCTAAGGCAATATTGTCGAAGTTGGATGGACCACCGAAGTCACAAAACAGATGTTCTGGATTGAAATTAACTATAGAGGTATATGTATAAAAAAACCTGGGCGTCTTGGTAAGCAGATAGAAGTGATATCTTCAAATAAGGCTAGCGCTGTGGGTTAGTGGAGGAGAGCACCGTAAGCGTGAGAAAGGGATGCCAGACTAGCACTGTAACGCGTTATGTAACGTAACCTGAATTACTCCCCTAAAAACAACAAAACTTCATATCTACCAATTATTAAACCAACTGCTATAAGGCTTTACTTGAAGTTGAGATGAGAAAAGGCGAAAAAAGGCCTCTCTTATTATTACAAGAAATGTTGTTAAATAAAATATGTTTGTCTGGGCTGTGCCATTCAAACCCTTCCCGCTTTATATACCAATTTTGAAACACCTTGTTAAAACGTAAAAAATAATATTTTTATGAATTCTGCAGGGCCACCATTTACTTAGACTTACTGTTATTTTGTATCTGTTTCTATCGACAATATAGTAGCGCCACCTACCATATCCTGTGTAATACTAAAACCATGTGTTTGATTGAATAAAAGTTAGTTCTTGTCTGTGACTCAAGCGTTTAATTTATAATAGGTTATGGGACCAGATTGTTTTAGTTTTCTCGCATTTTTCTTGGACATTCCTAGTGGAAATAGAACTTGCAGATTGAGATAAACTATAATTAACGCTGTGACTGTGAAAATGACGTCGAACTACCTTGTCAGTGTGCCTAAATTGAAAGGACGGGAGAATGACAGTGAGTGGGCTTTCGCGGCTGAGAATTTCTTAGTTCTGGAAGGAATATCTGATTGCATCAAGTCGGAGACTGTACCAGCAGAAATAGGAGCGGAGCAGCAGCTGACGCGAAAACCAGAGCCAAGCTGATTCTGACAATTGATTCGTCGCTGTCCGTGCACATAAAAAGTGTACAAACGACTCATGAGCTGTGGAAGAAATTGAAGAACCTATTTGACGACTCAGGATTCACGAGAAGAATCAGTTTACTGAGGAGTTTGATTTCCGTACGACTCGAAAATAGCGTATCAATGACTTCGTACGTGACACAAATCATTGAAACAAGCCAAAAATTGAGTGGCACAGGGTTTAACATAAATGATGAGTGGGTCGCATCGCTTTTATTAGCCGGATTAACAGAAAAATATTCCCCTATGATAATGGCGATCGAGCATTGCGGCATACCATTGACAGCAGACGCCATTAAAACTAAGTTGTTGGACATGGAAGAAAGCGGAAACGGCGGCGACAGTAGCGCTTTCAATTCCAGTGGCGTGTTTGCGAGTTATAAGATGAACCGGAATGTTGGTAGCTCTGTGACCAAAGACAAAGCCCAGATGTCAAAGTCAAGACCAAAAGTCGTAACATGCTACAAATGTTAACAAACAGGGCATTACCGCAACCAGTGTACATTTTCGAACAAAAATTCGTCGAATACAAATAAAAATGAATGTACAAGCAGTAATGCGTTTAGTGCTGTGTTCCTAAATGGTGAATTTTGCAAAAGCGATTGGTATATTGACTCCGGGGCGAGTGTTCATCTTACTGCGAACGAAAAATGTGTCGCGGGAACCTAAGATCAAGGAAATTGTCGTGGCAAACAAAGATAAAGTACCTGTATTATGTACTGGAATTGTGCAGATTACGACAAAGACGCGCGCCTGTGAATACGATATTACAGTAGAAGGTTTATTATGCGTGCCGAAGTTGACTACAAGCCTGTTGTCAGTTAGTCAACTTATATCAAAAGGAAACAAAGTTTCATTTAATAGATTTTCAACCAATCAGGAGTACTGGTAGCTACAGCGAATCTGTTGAATGGGGTGTATAAACTAAACATGCCTGAATATTGTTCATCAGCTGCAGTGATGGTGTCTAGTGAAGTTTGGCATCGACGTCTAGGTCATGTCAACAGCCAGTATTTGAACAAGATGCAAGATGCTGTACAGGGATTGACACTTGATAATAAAACTGATATATCAAAGTCATCATGTGTTGCATGCTGTGAGGGCAAGCAGACCCGCTTACCTTTTCCCAAAGAAGGTAGCAGAAGTACTGAGTTGCTACATCTTGTACATACCGATCTGTGTGGACCGATGGAAAACCAATCTATAGGTGGGTCTAGATACTTTATGTTGTTCATAGATGATTTTAGTCGTATGACATATATTTATTTTTTAAAAACTAAAAATGAAGCATTGAAATGTTTTCAACAGTATCAAGCAGAAGTTGAGAATCAACAGCAGCATAAAGATCTTAAGAAGTGACAATGGGACAGAATTTTGCAAAAGCAAGTTTAAAAATTTTTTGATGTCGCATGGGATAGTCCATCATAAAACAAACCCATACACACCTGAGGAGAATGGTCTCTCAGAAAGATACAACCGGACTATTGTTGAGAAAGCCAAGTGTCTACTGTTTGATGCAGGTCTTGAAAAAAGGTTTTGGGCAGAGGCGTCAAACACTGCAGTGTACCTACAGAACAGGACTGTAGCCGCATCATTAAATTATAAAACTCCTTTCGAGATATGGACAGGCAGAAAGCCTGATGTGAGTCATTTACGTGTTTTCGGTAGTACAATCATGGTACATGTGCCGAAACAAAAGCGATTAAAGTGGGACAGAAAGTCTGATAAATGTATCCTTGTCGGCTATTATCCACTGATTTCAAAGGGTTTAGAATTTACAATCCAAAGTCAAATGTCATCACTTCCAGTCGAGATATAATAGTATTGGAAAAGATAATGACAGAGAATGTTTTGGAAGTACAGGAAAATTGTTCAGATGAGGTGAATATGGTTCCAGTGGGGAAAGAAGATTCACTTGAATAATTAGAGAGCTTTAACATAGATGACAGCGGTGAATTGTATGTACCTTGTGAAAATGATACATTAGATGATACATTACATAGCTCTGAGTCTGTTACAACAGACAATGAAGACTCCATTATACTTAACAATGTCAACATGACAAGTGGTCCTCGGCGTAGGCAGCAACCAGACAGATATGGATTAGCAAGTGCTTATATAGAAGATGACAACATGTTCACGGGTGAGATATCATTGCAAGAAGCCTTGGAAGGTCCTGAGAAAGCACAGTGGTTAGAGGCAGTGCAGGATGAGTTGCAGTCTTTTGAGAATAACAGTGCGTGGGAACTCGTAGATGTACCAAAAGATGGTACTATAGTGCAGTGCAAGTGGGTTTTGCGGAAAAAGTATGATAGTGAAAACAATGTGTGTTACCGTGCACGCCTAGTTGCAAAGGGCTTAGGCAGTGCAGGATGAGTTGCAGTCTTTTGAGAATAACAGTGCGTGGGAACTCGTAGATGTACCAAAAGATGGTACTATAGTGCAGTGCAAGTGGGTTTTGCGGAAAAAGTATGATAGTGAAAACAATGTGTGTTACCGTGCACGCCTAGTTGCAAAGGGCTTCACCCAAAAATATGGTGTAGACTATACAGAGACATTTTCGGATGTAGTGAGACATACAACTCTTAGACTATTATTTGCTTTGTCTGTAAAGTTAGGTTTAGATGTAAGCCATTTAGATGTTAAGACTGCCTTCTTGAATGGTGATTTAGAGGAAACCATTTATATGAAGATGCCAGATTGTTATAATAGTAGTAGTTTAGTTTGTAAAGTATTGAAACTTAAAAAGGCCATTTATGGACTTAAACTCTCGAGCTTAGAATAAAAAGGTTGATAATTGTTTGATCAGTAATGGTTACAAAAGGTCAGAAATAGAGCCATGTATGTATATAAAGGATATTAACAAATGTAAAACCATTGTAACAGTCTATGTTGATGATTTCTTTATATTTTTAATAATAAAACTGAAACAAAGAATTTAAAACAGATTTTATCTAATAAGTTTAGCATTAAGGACTCAGGTGAAGTTAAACAATGTCTTGGAATGAATGTAATTTTTAATAAACATAAAGGATATGTAACTTTGAGTCAGGAAACCTATATTGATCAACTTTTGAGCAAATTTAATTTGAGTGACTGTAAGACTGTTAATACTCCTATGGAGGTCTAACTGAATATAAATAAAGGTTAAGTTGGTGTAAATAGCAATGTGCCCTATCAAAAATTAATTGGTAGTTTGATGTACCTGTCAGTCTTAAATAGGCCAGATATAAGTTACTCTATAAGTTTTTTAAGTCAATTTAATAATTGTTACACAAATGAGCATTGGGAATATGCAAAAAGAGTATTAAAATATCTAAAACAAACTAAATGTTATGGAATAAAATATTGTAAAGAAGGTAATTCAGAAATAGCAGGATATGTAGATGCTGATTGGGCCTCTAATTCAGTAGATAGGATTGGTATATCTGAGGCATGTAGAGAAGCATTATATCTTAAGGGATTACAATATGAAATTACTAATAAAATGTACACCATCAGCCTATTCAACGATAACCAGAGCGCACAGAAGCTGTGTGCAAACCCAGTCTTTCACAAACGTACTAAGCATATTAATGTCAAATATAATTTTTGTCGTGATCTTGTAAAAGATAAAATTGTTAAATTACTGTATTTGTCAACAGCTGATATGCCAGCTGATATCTTGACTAAAAGTTTATGTTCAGCGAAACATTATAAATTAATGTTGCTTCTTGGCATAGTTTTTATAGACTAATTTTGTGTAAAGTTGTTTAACGAATATTGCGATAAGTGGGGATGTTATTTTGTATCTGTTTCTATCGACAATATAGTAGCGCCACCTACCATATCCTGTGTAATACTAAAACCATGTGTTTGATTGAATAAAAGTTAGTTCTTGTCTGTGACTCAAGCGTTTAATTTATAATACTTACCCTTGCTAATGGATGGTGTGTGACTTCATCGGCCAAGTTGTTGAAAGGCGCCTCTAGTATCAGTCCGTTCGGTAACGGCAGCGACTTGTCCAACTTTTCCTTAGACAGCCTCTCCAGGTTTCCCAGCAATGATGATGATATTCCCGTGCCTGCAACAAGAAATATTTCAATTTAATAAACTTATAAATAGGTATATAAATAAATGTGTAACAACTAGCTCGACGGACAACTTTTTTTTTATGCTAGTTATGCCTTCATTTGGCCACAATCTCACCTGATGTAAAGTGACGTTGTGTTCTAAGATGGGACTTAGAAGATGGCTTCTCCGGACCACGTTACGAAACATGAAAAAATTGTTTCACGCACTGGCCCAGCCCGGAGGGTAGTAACTTAGTAGAGTCCTTGGGATGTATTATTAACAAAATAAGTACCAACCTAGGGAGTGTCCCCACACAAACACGGGCGGTTTGTGGCCCCCCTTAGATATGAGGCTTTGCAGCCAGTTGTAGACTAAAAGAGAGTCTTCCACCACCCCCGCTTCCGTTGGATGCACTTTGGTTGAGTCGCCGTAACCTGGAACAATGACAATACTATACATTTAATGTTTTATTTAATTGACGGCTGTTAAAAAGAGGGTTTTTGAATAAAAAAAGTTTCTTTATTCAGTGAGGTGAAACTATTAAAAGCAAACAGGTGTTTAAAGTCTAATTAAAATTATTTCTAACGCGATCCTAGATCAAACTTGTCTGGTTTTAATTGCTACTTTTGTATTTTTTCTAATCTGTGCTTCAATTCTCAGTTTATTTATAATGATTTATTATCATTATAATTATATTATTACATATTTATTTTTCATGTTTGTTCAACTGAAAAACCGAATTTTGTGGGTAAATGTCTATAAGACCTGCCAATTATGTAAACAAAATTGTTAAATTTTATTAATACCCAAGGTACCATACATTATTTGATTTTACATCAGCTTTCAATAAAGTCTGTCACAAATTTTAAGCCATTGGCCGGGGTTACACTAAGGCAATATATTGGGACCTAATCTATTTCTCATAGATTTTTACAAAAACTTACCTCTATAATCGAATGCTATAGTATGGAATTCCATTTTCTGAAGGAACTGATAGAGAAGTATCCTGTGAGCTGTGGCGCGGTTATTTGAGTTTCCTGAAATATATTCACTATAAGCTACCATAATATAAGTAAACGTGAAATTAACATACTAACTAAAAGCATTATTTATATAAAAAATTGTAATTAACAAGATGACGATGATATTGATATCTTGAGATACCAAGTTATCTTGTGATAAAATTAAATATCGTTCTACTATGAATATCCTTCTATAAACGCAAAAGTTTGTGAGGATGTAAGTGTGTGTCTTTGTTGCTCTCTCACGCAAAAACTACTGAACGGATATTGATGAAACTTAACAATAATATAGCTTACATACCAGAATAACACATAGGCTACATTTCGCTTTTACGTGCTTACCAAGGGGCTAAATATTGTTGTGTGGACTGTCCGGAAATATACAATACAATACACTTTATTGAACACCAAATTACAAAACAAAAAATTTACAAAAAATGAAATATACATAATATAATAGTGTCACAATGGGCGGCCTTATCACTAAAATAAATATATATTTCTAATTAAGTCAAAGACAAAACGTTTATTTCCTTAGAAGCACATAGCCTACATGGACAGGTCAACTTAAAATTAATAAAACTAAATAACAAATATCAAGGAAATAACATTGTCTTGACAGTTCGCTTCAATGTTTTATACTGAGTTGAGAAGCGAATAGAACAACACAGCTTTATCAGTTATTACAATTTTGGAGTTCTTATTTATAGGTAACTATTATAAGTATAACATTTACAATAAAAAAATGTTTGTCATATAAGGAAGCTATTATAACATGAGCATATCAGTCCTGGTCAACCAGAATTATTAGAGCCTGTTACTGTGGAACTAAGCAACATCTATCCATTATACTCTCTTCTAATTGTAGTTAAATACCAAATCCACTGTTGACTTTTAGTCCTATCTATATTTATGTTAGTATAGTAACATTATACATGAATATACTAAATAAAATAAATAATTTCCGGACAATCCACACAACAACTAGCCCCGTGGTAAGCTTTTAGCTTGTGTTACGGGTACAAGACATCTGATATTTTTATTTTATTTTATTTTATAATTTTTGGAAAACTAACAGCTAGGTAACTAAATACTAAACACAGTGTGTAATTAACGGCTAATTATAAGTTTCCACAGATATAAGAAAAAGTTACTAGTAATATGAAACAGTCGAATTAGGAAAAAGACAGCACATTTGATTTAAATTACAAACTAAGTTACAATAAATACTTAAGCAAAGAAAAAACTACTCAACCAGTGTTTAAGACGCTTGGTTGACGTATTAAATAAATCTAAATCTACTTCATCGTTGCCATCAATAAACATAGTATTTGCTTGGATGTTATTGAATGATTTGCACGCCCTTAAGATGAAAGAGTTCTGCCTGTAGTTCGTCCTCACCAGTGGTTCATACAAGAGCTTAGGCTTACGAAGTGAGCCTATGTTCGTGCGCAGACCAATCAGCTCTAACAGCTCTGGACAGTCCACCGTTCCGTTCGCTAAATTCATAAGATAGCATAAGTCAGCAATATTCCTACGTTCAATAAGGGGTAAGAAGTGAAATTTACGACAGCGTTCAATATAGCCTGGTAAAAAAATATTTGCTCTAAATTGCAAGTAGCGTAGAAAACGCTTTTGAATGCCTTCAATTCTAGAGACATAGATGTCATAGCGCGGGTTCCAAACCTGCGAGGCGTACTCCAAATGACTGCGAACATACGCACAATACAGAATCTTAAAGGTCTTAATACTGGTAAACTCCGATGACATCCTAAGTACAAAACCTAACGATTTTGATGCTTTCTTGACAATGTGATCGATGTGATGATAAGATAGAATAAGAATAAGAGCTTGTTATCGAAGTTAACACCCAAATCTCGGATAGTTTTCACTCTAGATAAGACAGTATTATTTAATGTGTAGTCAAAGTTAAATACATGTTGTTTTCGCTTGTACGTAGATACATAGCACTTGGATACGTTTAACTGAAGGTTGTTAGTGGTGCAGTAAAGTTGAAATCGATAAAGTTCATTTTGTAGGCGCAGAGCATCATCATTGCTACGAATAACGGTAAGGATCTTCATATCATCTGCATAGAGAAGTACTTTGGAGCTATTAAAGCAGGTGTGCACATCATTGACCATTATGAGGAACAGCAGTGGACCTAGAAGGGACCCTTGGGGTACTCCAGAAGGAATGCTCATGGCAGAAGAAGAGTAACCACTGAGTACTACAGTTTGGCATCTGTTATGAACATAAGAAGTGAACCAGCGGTAAAGGTTGCCTCTTATTCCAATAAGCTGTAGTTTCTTTAAGAGAATTAAGTGATCTATCCGGTCAAAGCATTTGGTATAGTCGGTGTAAATTATATCCACTTGAGACAGCTCAGACATGTGGTGTGATATAAAATCATTACAGATTAAAAGGTTAGAGGTGGTAGATTTGCCTCTGATGAAGCCATGTTGACCGGAGTTAAGATCATGTTTTACAGCTGAGTAAAGTTGTGTATGAATAATCTTTTCAAGAATTTTTGCAAAGAGGCATAGTTTAGAAATAGGCCTATAATTTTCAATCCTATCTTTTGGCCCTTTTTTATGAATTGGTGTTACATATGCCTTTTTCCACACAGTAGGCATTATGCCTTCTGTGAGGGAGCGACGATATATTAATGTGAGAGGTAAGGATAAACTTTCGGCACATTTGACTATAAAAATAGGAGGTATATTATCTGGTCCAGCAGTTTTATTGAGATCTAATGATTTAAATAGTTTAAGAACCACACCATTAGACACCTCTATATCACCTATGTCCCCTGTTGATGTACAATGTTCAGACAGTTCAGATGGTGTATATGCATGTGTAGGTACATCACTGAGGAAAGTAGAGTGGAAATATTCCCCAAACATGTCAGCAATCTCCTTACCTTGGTCTGAAATGCGATCACCATAGTGAAATACAGAAGGATATGAATGAGACTGATTCTTAGATTTTACATAGGCCCAAAAGGCACGGGGATTTGTCTTAATATGTTTTTCAATATTTAGTATATAGGAGTCATAATACTCCTTTTCTAGTAAATTAACCCTCTCCCTAAGCATTATGAATGAATTATAATCACATAGGTTTCCATATTTCTTGAATTTACGGTGAAACTTATATTTCTCTTTTATTATTTTTATTAAAGGTATTTTGTACCATATTGGGTATTTGGTGGAAGGTGTGAATATCTTAGATGGTATGTGCAGGTCACGAAGGTTACCCAAGGTATGGTACAAATAAGAAACTGCATCCTCAACAGATTTATTAAAAAGTACTGAATGCCAGTCAACGGAGTCAATTTCCTTACATATTGATTCATAATTGCCATCCTGATAGATGAATTTAGTGTAAGAGAGAGGTTTAATTGTGTGATATTGCACAAAGTCCGCATCGCATACGATGGAACGGTGATGTGGGTCTTCTGGAACAAGTGAAGACTCACAGAGCTTGACAGACACATCATGGTTAGAAAATACTAGATCTAGTACATGATTATTGGTGTTTGTGATTGAGTTGTATTGCAGTAAATTACAAGTATTTAGTTCATCAAATATTTCAACCTGATGTAAACCCTGAATGTTACTTGGATTAAAAGATATACCATCGGTACTGAGTGACCATGAAATATTAGGCAAGTTAAAATCACCGAGGATTATGAACTTATCCAGTGGATGCTCTAATAGTATGTTAGCTAAACTTGAAATAAAGTTTTCTCTTTGAACTGTCATAGAGTTACCTAGGTTTTGATTACATATATACACTGTACAAATATGAATCTTAAAGACACGAGCACCTACCTGGTTCCTGTTGCGAATCGAAATTGTGACCCATAGGTCTTCCGCCGACGAGGACCACTCACGGCACTCAGCCGCAAGTTCCCGCCTAACTGCAATTAAAACACCGCCTCCCTTGCTTTGATTCATCGCCTGATAGTTTCTGTCTGATCTCCACACTAAGAACCGATCGTCAAATAGCTCACTGTCGGCTATTGTGTCATTGAGCCATGTTTCAGTGAGACACACTATATCAAAACTGTTCAGACACATATTTCTGTAAAAAACACTGGTTTTTGACCTCAGTCCACGAACGTTCTGATAATAGATACTAATCATTGATACCCGGTAAGTTGTTAGGTACATGGTGGGTCGGTGTAGATGGCAGAATAAATTCCGATATTTTTATGGCACAATGGGCAATGGAAGTTAATATTATCATAATAAATGAAACGTAGGAATAGTTGTAAATAAAGTGTGGTAGGTTATTGCTAAGTGTATCAAACAACATGTAAACATAGCAAGCAGTCAGGTGATTATGACAGAACATTGCGGGTAGAGGTGACAGTGACGGACAAACAATGAGATGCGAACGAAAGACAGTGGTTGTCAAACTTTGGGTGCATACATCATACAACAAAGTGGCAACAATGAATACAAATAACACAAAAAAGATACAATCTACACTATTTACACTATTTTCTTGAGGTCGGCTTCTGTATTTATTATGATAACCGGAGAAGTTGCATTTTTCCGAACACGTATCTTGCAGCCGGTCACCCATGTGAACGCAAACCCCCGTTCCCTCGCAAGTGCCTTGGTTTTGCTTAGAAGGATCTTGTTCTCCACCGTCAGGTGATCGTTCACAAAGATCTTAGCATCACCCTTCAATCCTAGGTCTCCAGGGGTAGTGTTGCACTTTCTCGCCGCAGCGACAAAGTCTTCCTTGATGTAACGGCTGTGCACGGCAACTACAATTGTCTTGTTCTTTTTGTCGTTTCTCATGGGAATTCTGGCTATGTAGTTTATTTGTTCCTTTGGTATAGGATTATTGATGTGCGCGCCAATCTTGGCCACAACATCGAAGAGATTTTCAGAGTTGGACAATGGGACTCCTTTAATTTCAATATTGTTGAGCCTTGCCCTCTGCTCATACTCACGGTGTTGAGTTTCAAGGCGCTGAATTTGTAGCTGAAGATGGTCCACGTCATGTTTCGTCTTCTGAAGACTCTGTATGTCCTTTTCCATCTCAATGATCTTGTCGGAGAGTGCCGCCATGCGTCGATCAACAAAGTCGATCGATGATTTGATCTCATTAAGCTCAGGCTTGATAGCTTTGAGATCATCAAGTTGCGACTTGATACTCTTCACGCTTTCATCAAGAGTGGGAAGGATAGCTACCTGCAGGGAGAGCCGCTTGAGTTCAGTGAGTACAGCGTCCAAATCGTTCGGTAAGGGAGATTTAGCCGCGGAGTTCTTGCAGGTAGGGCACTTCCATGTAGTTTTCCTGTCGCCGAGCCTCCGATATCCTGCTTCGGTTATGCCAGCGCAGGAGTAGTCGTAATGACCTGAGCATAAAGAACACTGCACTCCGTCTCTTGCATCGTTGTTGCAGCCTTTGCACTTGAACATGTTTGCGTTTAATTGATATATAAGTAATTAACTTATGAAGTAAAAAAAAAATGTTTAGAACCGCTGGTCTTAAATTGCAACGCGTTAGGATCGTGGTGCGTGCGTGCGGTCCGCTGTCAGGGACTGTACTGATATACTTAATATAATATACATACATACATAGATGTTTTTTAGTATACACATTAAACACCCAGACCAAGGAGAAAGTGCTTGCAGAACATACAAACACTTGACCCCTCGACGGGAATCGAACCCGCTACCTCTTGCGCCGCAAGCGGACTCTCGCCCACCGCGCCACTGAGGCAGTCAAAATATACAAATACTTTTTATTATATATTTTTTAATTTGTGTATTGTATGAATGTCGATATTTACCATGGAAATAAATAATGATTGGAGTCTTCGAATCGGCCAGTTCCTTGTCCAACAGCTTGTGTAGCTCGTTTCTGTCGGTTTCAGTCTCGAAGTGGCCTTTCAGTCTTTCGTACACAGACTTCGGTAGAATGTGCCATATACCTGCAATGTCAATCAATATTAAAGTCCGAATTCATCATCTACATCCTTTTAACGTTCCCACTGCTGGGACACAGGGACTTCTCCCTTGACGAGAGAGATTAGGCCTTGATTCACCACGCTGGCCAAGTAAGGATTGGTGAATGTCACATGTCTTTCAAACTCTTCACATTTCTCAAAACATGTCGGTTTCCTCACGATGTTTGCCTTTATTAAAAGTAAAAATAATGCCTATTATTTTTACATTGTCGGACTCAGCCCTTCTGAGGACTTACCTAGCTTTATCCTGCACTGATCCACCTTGGAGTCGTACTCGACCGATATGTTTCTGGTCCCATGCAGTCCAACTTTGGTTGGATCGTCGTAGTTAAAATTTAGAGGCCATTGTACTGAAAACAAATATATAATATACATTTATAATGAAATTTCATATGTAGTTCTTCTTTGACCATGTCCAAGTAGCATCCCAAGTAGGTAGTCAGTACTTAAAAAGTGTGCTGCCTCACTTAGATTATTGTGGATCTGAGCACTGAGCACGAAATCGCTATTAAAACCACTGATTAGCTACTTGGGATTTTACTCAGAGATGTCAAAATTAGGCCATAGTTTATATTACTCTTTTATACATACAAGGTGTTTCCTTTATGGTTTATATTCCGGAAAGGGTACGCACCAGGCGAATATATTTTGGTTTCCTTTTCCGCAATATATACCAGAAATGAAACACCTTGTATAATATATTACTCATAATATTATTGTAATATTACCTACTCTTTTTTACATGGCTTAAAGCTTCGGCCCAACCTACGCGTCAGCAACGGAACATTATTTGTATACGTTTCGCTTTGTGGTCGCGTCGTTTTACAAAGAGCTATAGTAAATTCCGCGCGGCATACGCTCCCGCTCCGTAATAGCTTTAATCCATTTATTAATTAAAAATAAAAACTCCAAAATTGTAATAACTACAAAATCGTAAAAACTGATAAAGCTGTTTAAAACGTTGAAACTCAGTATAAAACATTGAAGCGAACTGGATTTTATATACTCTCTGACATGGCGTTCAACTGAGTAATTAATATCTTTTTCACTTTATAATTTTATTTAACTCGACACTGGCAAATTGTCGCTTCAAGCGCAAGGTCCAATTACAAGTAACTGAACTGAAGGGAACTGTCAAGACAATGTTATTTCCTTGCTAATGTTTGCCCATGTATGCCCTGCGCTTCTAAGGAAATAAATGTTTTGACTTTGAGTTTAATCGGGCAAATTTGGCCTAAGCTTAGGAAAAAGAAATTCTCAGGAATCTCTTTCCAATATACAATCGAATAATGAGCCAAACGGAACGTATGTAAATATAAATTTGAATTTTGCTGAACTCCACGTCAAGTGACCTCGGCAATACGAAATTGCACTTAAGTATAACAAAAACATTTAAGCTGCAGTTAAAATAAGTTCAACGTCTGTCGCGCTACTGTCTCCATTATAATATAACATAAATATAAATTAAAAATTTAAGAAAAACCCCCGAGTTCAATGTCTTAATTTCCTTAAAAGTAAAACACTACAATATTTTGTAATGTGCAAGTGATGAGGTTTCATTTGATACCCCACTCGAGTTTATTTGCAGATTTTCGGTTTTATTTGATACCCCACTCGAGTTTATTTGCAGATTTTCGGTTTTCCTTCCCCACTCTAACCCCCATAACTTTTAAACGGCTCAACCGATTTTCATGAAACATGTCTAAGACCACCCACCCGCGCCAGACTCACCTTTCATACAAAAAACTAAATTGAAATACATGTAGCTCCATCCGTTCGGGAGCTATGATGTCCCAGACAGACAGACACGTTAAACTTATAACACCCCTATTTTTTTGTCGGGGGTTAATAATAAGCCCTATTATTATCTAGGTTTCGACTTTATCGTCGAATAGCGGGCGAAATAAACTCGCAATTTAAGTGCGCGTTTGTCTAGCGGTAAAAAAACGAGCTCATACCGATATCTTGACTTTTAACTCTTAAGTTTTCTGGTACATTACGTGAGACAAACCATTTTAAATTTATCTAATAACTGTAATAATACTTAATCACTGTTGCTCAATCATTTTCTCGTTAAAAACAGCTTGTTCTGCTCATAAAATTAAAATTACGAGCATACTCGTAATATCAAAAATTTAATATGAATAATAATAAAAAAACTATATATGTATTTGATAATAAGTATATCAGATATCTAGTACCCGTAACGCAAGTTTAGAGCTTACCACGGGGCTAGATGTTGTTGTGAGAGTAATGTTAAATAATTAAATAATTTTAGGAACATAACAAGGGCTTTTTTAAACAGATAATCTACATATAACTTTTTAAATTATCATGGTTTTTAACAATATTATGATTTAAAACGGGTAACATACCATGATTTGACGGTTTTTGAGTTTTCCGATATTTCGACGCTGTTGCAAGCGCCATGATCACGGAAACAACTGAATTGTCATTGTCTTTATGCTGGCTGTACACACGCGCCGAGACACCCCGAGACAGGCCGAACGCGCGTGTGTACAGGGCGCTCTCGTCTCGTCTCGCTGTCTCGTTCTCGTCTCGGTCGCTCTCGGTGGCTTGTCGGTTTTTTGCGCCCGAGTCAAAGGGTCTCGTTGGCTCTCGCGAGGTAAACGAGAGCGAGCATGTACACACTCGTTTATTTACTTGCTCGCTAATAGTATTTAATATTTTTTTAATTTAATTTTAATTTAATTTAATAAAATTATTTTTTTTCTTATTTCTTCATGATTTACGAATTTTATTTTTATAGTAAATGTTAAAAAAATTATAATAGCTCATGGCACAAACACAAATAGCAGTAGCAATTTCTACGTCCATTGTCGCGTGAGTCTTCAGTTCAAATGTTAGAACGCGTGTGTACAGGCATGCTCTCGACGAGACCCCTCTCGGCCGAGACATTCGCCGAGAGGGTCTCGGCGCGTGTGTACAGCCGGCATTACGATTTGGGCAGACGGTTATTCACAAACGAACCGGTCTACCCTCTTACTGAATCTTTTATTGCGAGGTTGACACTCACTAGTACTACTACAACTTGTTTCATTCTCGAACGCAACTCGATCACGACACACTACACTGACTGTGTCTTGGCGAATAACCGGTGTTACATATGTTTGAGTTTTGCATAACCGCACTAGAGGATTCCATGCTCCTGACAATTGGAAGCCATCTTCACGATTGTAGTTCCTATATTTAGTAATTTCAATAGCCTCCCGAACCAATCTAGGTATATAGTGCCGCTCTGTTGAAATTACCCGTGACAATTCAGTTGTTTCCGTGATCATGGCGCTTGCAACAGCGTCGAAATATCGGAAAACTCAAAAACCGTCAAATCATGGTATGTTACCCGTTTTAAATCATAAGATAATCTACAATTATTTTAGTCGTAAAATTTGATAGATTTGCTGGGATTAAGTGATATATTATCTACTTAAGTGTATTTTATTTAGTCGCTAGGGGCGAAATCAGTCAATATCTATCGAATATTTCTATTGTCGTAATATTTGGAGGTTTTAAATCATTAATAAAATAATAAGCTTATAAATTTAATAATTTAGAATCTAAATTATTAAATTTATAAGCTTATTATTAGTTCTTGGCATTCATCTAAATTTTAGATGATTGCCAAGAACTACATATATACAAATTTCAAATATTATTTCGCCTGTAACTAATCTATCAAGCTTGACTATTTCATCGCAGTAACATACTTATTTATGCGGGGAAAATAATGCAGGCAAACCAGCGTCACGAAATTATTAAATGCTTATCATTTTTGACGGCAAAGTCCCCAATGAAAGTTCCTATATATCTAATATATAAAATTCTTCTGTCACGGGGTGCGTAATCGAACTCCTCCGAAACGGCTTGACCGATATTGATGAAATTTTTTGTGCTTATCCGGTATCTATACTATGCGAATCGGACAACATCTATTTTTCATTTTGAAAAAAAAAATAAAAATTTTTTGCAAAACAACGTTTGCTGGGGTCAGCTAGTCTAATATATAAAATTCTCGTGTCACAGTTTTCGTTGCCATACTCCTCCGAAACGGCTTGACCGATTCGCATGAAATTTTGTGAGCATATTCAGTAGGTCTGAGAATCGGCCAACATCTATTTTTCATTGCAAAACAACGTTTGCTGGGGTCAACTAGTATTTTATAAACAGCTTTCACGGCGTTGCCCGCATTTAATGGATTTCCCGCGTATCAACGAAGTTTCCCTTAGATAATAATAAAAAAAATAGCCTTTAGCATTCCTCGATAAATTACCTATTCCAAATGGAAAGAATTTTGAAATCTGACCAGTAGTGACAATGAGATTAGGGCGTTTAATAAACTAACAAAGTCTAGGTTTTATAATATTATTATATAGTACATATATAAAACAATACAATAAATCTAAACAATAGAGTTTAAATTAAACTTAGTAGGTCAGTTGCCATATCAATCAACCTTTGTATCTATATATTTTTATAGATAAAAAAAATACCCACTCAAAGGTTTTATATTATCTGATAGGATGGGAATTAACTGATTAAATGAGTTGGCAATACGGCTGCATGAACTCAATAAGTATTTATTTATATTCTTACCCCGTATTAATAAAATATATGCTAATAAAATTTTGCTAAAAAGTTATTAATAAACTTAAATTAGTGTTATAGAGGGAGAGCCAGGGCCTGCCAGACCTACGTTAAAGTATAAAGGCTGATTTTTTTTTCACGTGTTAACACTGGTGTAGGGAACAATGTTTGGGGGTTACGAACCTGGATTAACGGTGCCTTCAGTAGGTATCAGGCAATCAAGGCGTGCAGTACCTGAGCTCTCTCACGTCATTTTATAAAAGCTGAGATTTATACACAATATTCTAATGACCATTTTAAATCATTATTCTAAAAGCCAGACATATCCGAAGGGTCTAACGCTTCCCCAGACACCGAAGAAAGTCAAATGCGAGAGCATTGCTCAGGTACAAATCCATTTACTGTCTTAAATTCCTGCAATTTCAATTGTATAATTGAAAAAGAGTATATACGAATATTACTGGACAATTATCATTCAATAAGTTTTCAATAACTAGACATATTTGAAGGGTTGAACACGCACTTAGAGCGAATAAAGGCAAGAGAGAACTACACATGAGAAACCATCACAAAACTGTTCAGTTTAATGACAAAAAATATATCTATTATTCATGCTTAATATCATAATATATTTAATCATCTTTATCTTCATCGTTGTCATCGTCATCTTCATAATTTCCATAATTCTCATCATTTTCCCAGTCATGTAATTGATTGCTTTCATTGGTTTAAATACTGTCTACTTCTAGCAACTTGGCGTCATAGATAATAAATAAATCGGAAACCAAAAGAGCTAAACCTCGTGTGGCCATTTTGTACCATGGACGTAAGTCGGGGTGAAATTTTGTGGTATTACTTAAGTACCACGGGACGTTCAAGTGGTTAAACACTACCTTCGACTTTCGGAGTCAAAGCTATACTGGCATCTGTTGAACCCAGTGACCCAAAAAGATATTTCGAATTTTGGCCTAGTACTACGTTTGGAGGGATTTTAGACCCTTCGAAATTGTCCAGCTGTTCAGAGTTGTATTGTAAAATAGGCATTTACTTCATACCTGTTTATTTCGTCATTTCTAAAACCCACTAATACCATTTTATTTGCATTTACGTATACAAAGACATTATTTTGCTTGTATTCCACTTTGTACTGTGTCAAGGGATATATGAGATCCTCCAAATAGAGCTGTGTTTGAATATTCTTGTAACATAATTCAATATAATATTTAAGATATTATACACAAATTCCGTTCAATAATATTAAATTATTCTAAATTTTTTCAGTTATGTCATGATTAAATAAATAAAACAAATCTATTCCTGTATTTTATATTATTATTGAAAAATTATTCAATGATAATTGTCCAGTAATATTCGTATATACTCTTTTTTAATTATACAATTGAAATTGCAGGAATTTAAGACAGTAAATGGATTTATGTACCTGAGCAATGCTCTCGCATTTGACTTTCTTCGGTGTCTGGGGAAGCGTTAGACCCTTCGGATATGTCTGGCTTTTAGAATAATGATTTAAAATGGTCATTAGAATATTGTGTATAAATCTCAGCTTTTATAATATGACGTGAGAGAGCTCAGGTACTGCACGCCTTGATTGCCTGATACCTACTGAAGGCACCGTTACTCCAGGTTCGTAACCCCCAAACATTGTTCCCTACACCAGTGTTAACACGTGAAAAAAAATTCTGCCTTTATACTTTAACGTAGGTCTGGCAGGCCCCGGCTCTTAGTCCATTATATCTGTTTAATTCAACAAAAACTTTTCACCCTTGTTTATCTCTATTATAGTCGCAAAGTAAGGCAAAAACAGGCTTATTGTTGAAAAATATATTTTATATATTGGAAAAGCCGTGTTGGCTAAGTGGAAGCACACTCGACTTTCATTCCGAAGGTCGTGGGTTCAAAGCCCAAACCAGCCACGCACCTCTGGATTTTTCTTTTATAAAAATGTATGTGCGCTTTAAAACACGCACTTTAACGGTGAAGGCAAACATCGTGAGGAAACCGGCATGTTCTGAGAACTTTAAAGAGTTTGAAGGACATTCACCAACCCGCACTTTGCCAGCGTGGTGAATTAAGGCCTTATCTCTCTCGCCAAAAGAGAAGTACCTGTGTCCCAGCATATCCGATACATTAACCAGAAATACAATAATCCAAATTTAAAATCTATATAAATAAAAATGAATTGTTGTTCGTTAAATCGTGGAAAGGTCTAGGAAAGGTTTAAAAGGCGAGAAAAAATCGAATAATTTCCGGGAAAACTTTATACGCGACGCCGCGCCGGCCGGGCCGCTAGTATTTCTCTTCTTCTCAGTTAGGTCTAAAATGAAAGCGCATCACGTGCATTACAAAATAGTATGACTTTTTACTTACCCTAGGAAACTAAAGTTATGGAATCGGTGGGTTTTTTTATTTTAAATTATTTGTCGGGGGTTTAAAAGGGTGAGGGGTAACATTCTTAAGCGAGTACCGGACGCACATCTATTTATACAGGTATCATTAACGTGCTATTTATAAAAATAGTTCGATGTTGTTGTAGCGAGACGTGACCTCAGAAGGTAGATATTCTAATCTAGGTAAGATAAACACGTACCTAAGTTATCAAACAACACTGTTTAAGTCTGAGCAACATCAGCAAAAAATATGTTTGAATAAGTATATAAATATATAAATAAATATTGCCGGACAATCCACACAACAACATCTAGCCCCGCGGTAAGCTCTAAGCTTGTGTTACGGGTACTAGACATCTGATATACTTAATATAATAAGCATTCTGTTAAACTAAATACATTATCTATATATGCATGTCTATTATATTAAGTATAACAGATATCTAGTACCCATAACACAAGCTCAGAGCTTACAACGGGGCTAGATGTTGTTGTGTGAATTGTCAGGAAATATTGATTTATTTATATAGGTATAGTTTTTTTTAAATATACATATTAAACACCCAGACCAAGGAAAAGTGCTTGCAGAACATACAAACTCTTTAACCCTCGGGTTTAAATTCTAAATAATAAGTAATTTAATAAATATTAATTAATTAAATTGGGGGAGTCCGTTTCTAGACAATGCGGTAGTGCATTGGATCAGGAAGCTATTCTAAATCCTAGTCTCCAAGGAAAAGTAGTATATAAATTTGTTATTTGTACTCTGTGATCTAGACTAGTAGAGCATAAATTCGACTAGCGACGTGATTGTATGCCTAAAAACAGAGTTTCCTAATTCAGGCACATGAATAGGTGTTCATGTTCCAGATAAACTTGGTTATTTGTAAACATAAAATATATTAATAGTTTAATCTAAGTCAGATTTATGACTGATATAAATAAAAGTCATTGACATTTATTCATTAAACAAGTTAAACACGCGTTTAGCTTGTTGTGTTGCCAGTATTTTTGGATTTTCTTGCGAGAACAACGCGATAAAGTAGCCAATGAGTTTTTTCTCATAAGATTCAAGATTCTTTATTGATACTAAAGGTTACAGGTCTGGTTTGAATAAAGGTATGTACTCAAATTTTACTTACATAATTATTACGTGATTTTAATAAAATAAAAAAAGAACACATTCAATAGGTATTTAAAATTAAATGAAGTCATACTATGTCAATTAAAATAAAAAAAATAACAATTGAATAATGTTAATTTATAATTATTATTAGATTTACTTTTTAAATTATTGTGTGCAAAATCGGGCAATTACTTTAAGCTGAACAAGCATTCATAGTCTGCTGATCATTGCTATTTTAATCAACTAGTTTTTTTTTAACTAACTTAGTAGGGTAGATGACAAAAATAATTTCCATATTTTTTATTTTATATTGCAAACGATAAATCTAGACAATACAGTGCATTGAAGTTTCGCGTTAACGCTTTCGATCAAAATGTACTGAACTTTTCTAAATAAATAAAAATGAATTGTTGTTAGTTAGTCTGATTAAAACTCGAGAACGGCTGGGCCGATTGAGCTGATTTTGGTTTTAAAATGTTTGTCGTAGTCCAGGGTAGGTCTAAACGGTGAGCAAATAAGGAAAAATTGCCGGGAACTTTTTTTACCCGTGCGACGCCGGGGCAGGCTATAAGTGTTATAAGTTTGACGTGTCTGTCTGTCTGTGTAAATGAAAGCGCATCGCGTCCACATTACATAATATTATGTTGTTTTACATTTAAGGAAATGAAGGCATTGGAATCGAGGGTTTTTCTTAAATTTTAAATTTAGTTTTATGTAGTCATTTATCATGGCTTGTTAGTACTGGAACTTACCGAAATTAGCGAAGATTAAAGTTCTTCTAAATGCCTTGGAGTACTTGAATATTAGAGGTACAAGGGTCACGTGAAAAATTAACACCGCCGCTGAAGTCTTCACTCCAAGAAACAAAAGCCTGAAAAAAAATGTGGTGTGAGAGTAATTATTAACTGTGTACCAATCAGTCAATTAGCCCTAAAACTTTAGTTCTGAAGTTGGAATGTCTTAAATTAGTATGTACAAGATACAAAATCATTTATTTCCATTGTTTGGTTTTACAAAACTTAAGACTGAAAATTTAAGTACTGAATTCAACTATAGATTCAGCTTCGTTGATTTGGGCATTGTGAATAAATTAAACATGTAAGGTTGCATTATTACCTGTAAGGTTAAAATGTTTTTTTAATATTGACATGATTGTCTTCAATATTAAGGCCCGATTTTATGTTTAGGTGTTACGGGTAGGTTGTTTCTGGAAGGTGTGAAATGGCTCTAGACTGAAGATATGCGTTGCAAACTTGCTACTAGCCAACAAACGCTGTGTCAGAGACCATTTTGAGTCAATGCAAATTTTTGAATATCAGTTTCTAATATCTATTAGCATTGTATTGTATGTATGTTGATGTATTGTGAAATATTCAAGTCATTGTTGCAAATAAATAATTTTATTCTATGTTTTTATTCTTTTAATCTAAAATACAATTTTAATACAATAAATAATTTGTAAATTAGCCGTGATAAGATCTTAGCCAGTTTTGTTTTGAGAGAACTTCAACATATTAATTTGAACTAAAATATAAACACACTCATTAAAATATTCCTTGACTTAATTTGATTGTTATTGTGATTGTATGTGACGGTGTGTGAACTCTGTCAAGTTTCAAACAAAGAGTAGGTATTTAACATAATGTAATACATAATGGTATCTCCGTAACTTGGTATTTGAGAAACTGAGTAATATATTCTCAGACAGAATTTGTAGGTACTGAATTTTAGAAATTAAATATGTAACAACTTTGTTTCTTAGACATTACGTAATTTTCAAATAATTATATAGCCCTTACAGCTGGGTCTACCCTTCATGATGAAAGTATTTATAATATTATGAAGTAGGTACAAACTATATGAACTTAATTAATATTAGCTTTTTATGAAAATTAGTAATATAATCCAAATCTTTTAAATCAAGTTGAGTTTTGCTTTATTTTTATTTCATAAATATTATTAAGTAGGTCAGAGAAAGTAACTTCTTGCTTGTGTGAAAGTTTATCATATAGCACTCATTAAATTAGGGAACTAATTTGGCAAGATAATAAACATATTGCCAAAATCTAGCATAAAATAAAGATTTTGTATTATGTCTTTTTCTGTAATTTCGTATTTTATTGATTACCCGTACTTAAAATAGATATAGTAAACTTACCCCAGTATGTAGAGTGGAAGAGAAATGTATATTCCAGTCAAGTCAACCATTTTATCACGCCAAGAATAGACTACAGTCGTAATGAATATAAATTAGTGCAAAATAAGGACAGATAAGGGAAATCGTGCAAATTACGGGAATAAGTACACTAGGTAGGTACACGAAAAATAATATTATATATTAAAAAGTTTAGTGACAACACTAGTACATGCTAACTAATATTTTATTTAACAAAGTTATAGGCACAAATGTACAAGATTACTCAAAATACCAATTTAATTAAGTAATTCTTAACACAAAAGGCTATTCGAACCTTCGGACTTTCGAAGACATTTGATTGTTTTTGTATTAATTTAGCAAAGATAAAACCGTAAACAGACAGCTGTCATTAAAAAGTTTCCAACTTATTGTTTGTTAAAACTACCTTAGTTTTAACTACGACTGATCCACCGACACGTATTTTATCTAAGTACCATAAAATTAATCTTTAATTAACTTAGCACTCATTTCACGTAATGATTGTAGTTGTTCTTGAATTTTGTAAGTAATAAAATTCATCAATAGTTTACTTGATAATTCAATTTTAATGGCTCTAAGCTCATCATCATCATACAACCAACCTTACATTACAAATACTTATCCACTCAAACGTCCAGCCGCGAAACTTACACACCGCTCAAACGTCCACGTCGCCGCGTAAACGTTTTTGGCGCCGCGAGCGCGTCCCATTTTTTACATAAATGGGCATATCTTCCTAACTGCTACACCTACGCTCAAAATAAAAATACCACAAAAAAGCTAAAACTATACGCAATCAATAAATTTATAGATTTAAGTATTAAATGAATCATAAGGGTCTCAAAAAAAATCCTAATCTTGAAAAAGTAGCTTAAAAATTCATAATTTTTTTCTGGAATGGATTTCATTGGTTTTAATTGTAGTTCTTCCTAAAAATGCATATATATTATTAAACTAGATGATACAAGCTATGTTTTGATACCAATTAATCACTACCTTTCCTTTCAATAACTACCAGAATAAACCAAAACAAACCACCTCTTGCGTAGCAACTGTGGTGGCTCGGCGGCGAAACACAACAAACAAATCTAAAATACTCGGTTGTTTCATTATATTTTGTTTGTAGGAGTTTATTGAATTAAGTTTTATTAATTGTGTCTCCATTACAAGTATTACTTCTTGAAAATATTCATGGATAACTTCAAAAACACGATTATAAACATGAAAAAGAAGCTTGAAATTCATAAAATTTTTCATTCTTCCTGGATTTCATAGGTTTTATTTGTAGTTCTTCCAAAAATACATATATATTATTAAACTAGATGATACAAGCTATTTATTGATACCAATTAGTCACTACCTTCCCTTTCAATAATAACCAGAAAAAAACAAGACAAACCTCCTCTTGCTGTCACTACTGTGGGGGCCCGGCGGCGAAATCCAACAATCAAATCTAAAAATCTCGGTTGTTTCATTATATTTTGATCGTAAGAGTTAATTAAAATATGTTTTATGAATGTTGTCTCCATTAAAAGTAATTATTTCTTTAGAATTCACTGAATCACTTCACACACATGATTATCAACCCGGCATGCAACAATAACAATGGTCATTGATGTCGAACAAAAATTTTTTCGTAAATATTATTTTATCGGACAAAGTTTAATCGTAAACAATCTTATAGAATGATTCTTGAGGATTACTTTGATATATTACACTAAGTAAATAGGGCAAATACAACAATAATAATTGCATTATAAAACACTCGCGCGTGACTCACAATGTAAACAAACAAGTCCAAAGATAACAAATTTTTTTTCTCAAAGTTTTTGTTGCCAGGTACGGTTTTATTGAATCGGAATAGATCCGAAATTTATTTAGGCTCCATCTAATAACAATCGTGGGCAACTTTGACGCGTTTTACCGAAATAATAACGAAAAAGTCTACTAGGTGGAGCTAGGTTTCTCTAGTCACCTGGACGTTTGACGCTATATTTTCTTAGGCTGATAAAGCCACCTGGACGTTTGAGTGTATTTGTAATGTAAGGTTGGTTGTATGATGATGATGAGCTTAGAGCCATTAAAATTGAATTATCAAGTAAACTATTGATGAATTTTATTACTTACAAAATTCAAGAACAACTACAATCATTACGTGAAATGAGTGCTAAGTTAATTAAAGATTAATTTTATGGTACTTAGATAAAATACGTGTCGGTGGATCAGTCGTAGTTAAAACTAAGGTAGTTTTAACAAACAATAAGTTGGAAACTTTTTAATGACAGCTGTCTGTTTACGGTTTTATCTTTGCTAAATTAATACAAAAACAATCAAATGTCTTCGAAAGTCCGAAGGTTCGAATAGCCTTTTGTGTTAAGAATTACTTAATTAAATTGGTATTTTGAGTAATCTTGTACATTTGTGCCTATAACTTTGTTAAATAAAATATTAGTTAGCATGTACTAGTGTTGTCACTAAACTTTTTAATATATAATATTATTTTTCGTGTACCTACCTAGTGTACTTATTCCCGTAATTTGCACGATTTCCCTTATCTGTCCTTATTTTGCACTAATTTATATTCATTACGACTGTAGTCTATTCTTGGCGTGATAAAATGGTTGACTTGACTGGAATATACATTTCTCTTCCACTCTACATACTGGGGTAAGTTTACTATATCTATTTTAAGTACGGGTAATCAATAAAATACGAAATTACAGAAAAAGACATAATACAAAATCTTTATTTTATGCTAGATTTTGGCAATATGTTTATTATCTTGCCAAATTAGTTCCCTAATTTAATGAGTGCTATATGATAAACTTTCACACAAGCAAGAAGTTACTTTCTCTGACCTACTTAATAATATTTATGAAATAAAAATAAAGCAAAACTCAACTTGATTTAAAAGATTTGGATTATATTACTAATTTTCATAAAAAGCTAATATTAATTAAGTTCATATAGTTTGTACCTACTTCATAATATTATAAATACTTTCATCATGAAGGGTAGACCCAGCTGTAAGGGCTATATAATTATTTGAAAATTACCTAATGTCTAAGAAACAAAGTTGTTACATATTTAATTTCTAAAATTCAGTACCTACAAATTCTGTCTGAGAATATATTACTCAGTTTCTCAAATACCAAGTTACGGAGATACCATTATGTATTACATTATGTTAAATACCTACTCTTTGTTTGAAACTTGACAGAGTTCACACACCGTCACATACAATCACAATAACAATCAAATTAAGTCAAGGAATATTTTAATGAGTGTGTTTATATTTTAGTTCAAATTAATATGTTGAAGTTCTCTCAAAACAAAACTGGCTAAGATCTTATCACGGCTAATTTACAAATTATTTATTGTATTAAAATTGTATTTTAGATTAAAAGAATAAAAACATAGAATAAAATTATTTATTTGCAACAATGACTTGAATATTTCACAATACATCAACATACATACAATACAATGCTAATAGATATTAGAAACTGATATTCAAAAATTTGCATTGACTCAAAATGGTCTCTGACACAGCGTTTGTTGGCTAGTAGCAAGTTTGCAACGCATATCTTCAGTCTAGAGCCATTTCACACCTTCCAGAAACAACCTACCCGTAACACCTAAACATAAAATCGGGCCTTAATATTGAAGACAATCATGTCAATATTAAAAAAACATTTTAACCTTACAGGTAATAATGCAACCTTACATGTTTAATTTATTCACAATGCCCAAATCAACGAAGCTGAATCTATAGTTGAATTCAGTACTTAAATTTTCAGTCTTAAGTTTTGTAAAACCAAACAATGGAAATAAATGATTTTGTATCTTGTACATACTAATTTAAGACATTCCAACTTCAGAACTAAAGTTTTAGGGCTAATTGACTGATTGGTACACAGTTAATAATTACTCTCACACCACATTTTTTTTCAGGCTTTTGTTTCTTGGAGTGAAGACTTCAGCGGCGGTGTTAATTTTTCACGTGACCCTTGTACCTCTAATATTCAAGTACTCCAAGGCATTTAGAAGAACTTTAATCTTCGCTAATTTCGGTAAGTTCCAGTACTAACAAGCCATGATAAATGACTACATAAAACTAAATTTAAAATTTAAGAAAAACCCTCGATTCCAATGCCTTCATTTCCTTAAATGTAAAACAACATAATATTATGTAATGTGGACGCGATGCGCTTTCATTTACACAGACAGACAGACACGTCAAACTTATAACACTTATAGCCTGCCCCGGCGTCGCACGGGTAAAAAAAGTTCCCGGCAATTTTTCCTTATTTGCTCACCGTTTAGAAAAAAAAATAAAAACAATCATATATTAAAAATAACGTTCTACCGATATCGTAACTTTTGCAATAACCAATTGAAAAAATTAAAAAAAGAATATGAATTTAACGAACTACAAAAAGCAAGAAACAATCCTAAAGCTACCTGGAATGTAATCAGGAAAATCTCTAACTTAAGTAAAAAAAGTAATACAGCTGCAAACCTACTTAAACTAGACAAATGTCCCATAGAGTCGGTTAATAGTGTTAAATCCTTTTTTGCAAATGTCGGTAAGCAATTAGCAGCAAATATTATTATTCCCAAAGCACCAGTGGTTCCACATAACAATGTAGTCAATGGTGACATAAACGTACCTCTTAACTCTATGGCCCTATGGCCTACAGATTGCGTAGAGATTATAAATGTAATTTGTACTCTTAAAGACAAATCCACTGTTGGTTGGGATAATATCTCAACAGTTATTATAAAGCGGAGTAGAATGTTTTTGGCACCGACCCTTATGCATATTTTTAACCCCCGACCAAAAAAGAGGGGTGTTATAAGTTTGACGTGTCTGTCTGTCTGTCTGTCTGTCTGTCTGTCTGTCTGTCTGTCTGTCTGTGTGTCTGTCTGTCTGTCTGTGTCACCATAGCTCCCGAACGGATGGAGCGATTCCAATTTAGTTTTTTTTGTATGAAAGGTGAGTTTTGCGCGAGTGTTCTTAGACATGTTTCATGAAAATCGGTTGGGCCGTTTAAAAGTTATGGGGGTGAGAGTGGGTAAGGAAAACCGAAAATCTGCAAATATACTAGTGTGGGGTATCAAATGAAATCGCATCGCGTCCACATTACATAATATTATGTTGTTTTACGTTTTAGGAAATTAAGGGATTGGAATCGGGGGTTTTTCTTAAATTTTAAATTTAGATTTTTAATAAGTGTTTTTCTACAGGGACCTTTCCGTCTGTTTTTAAGAAAGCCATAATTCACCCAATATACAAAAGCGGTGGTGATCATGAAGTTACTAATTATAGACCTATTTCGGTACTAAGTATACTTTCAAAAGTATTTGAAAAGATTATTAATAAACGACTTAGAGACTTTATGGCTAATAATTCTATTCTGTCACAAAACCAATATGGTTTTAGATATAACATGTCTACTGAAGATGCGGTATCCAGTCTCACTACTAATGTGGTAAAGAACAACGACAAAGGACTAAAAACTATAGGAGTGTTTTTGGACTTATCAAAGGCTTTTGACACTGTTTCTATTCCAATACTCCTCAATAAACTGGAACAAATAGGTATAAGAGGCAGTGTCAAGGACTTGTTTCAAAGCTACCTGACAAATCGACGTCAGTCAGTAAAAATTGATTCTATTTATAGTAATGAGGAGTTTCTAACGTACGGAGTACCTCAAGGCAGCGTTTTAGGACCACAGCTTTTCTTAATTTACATAAACAGCTTGTGTACACTGTCAATTGATAACTGCTCAATCTACACCTACGCAGATGACACTGCACTTATTGTTCATGGAAATAGTTGGAGTGAAGTACAGGAACATACCGAAAATGCTCTGAAAATAGTTCATAGCTGGCTTTCAACTAACCTATTAACTCTAAACCTAAGCAAAACTAAATATATTACCTTTTCGCCATCAATTAAATCACAGCCAAATGTTGGTTCTCTTTCAGTCCAGGTACATTCTAATTCTTGCTCGTACTCATCTAATAGCTCACAATGTTCGTGTCAGGTTCTTGACAGGGTTGACAAAATTAAATATCTCGGTGTGTTCCTAGATAACACACTATCCTGGTTCCCTCACATACAATCCACTGTTACAAGAATCCGACGACTTATCTTTATTTTTAAAAGATTGAGAGATGTGGCTGATATTAAGTGTTTAAAAACAGTTTACTTTTCCCTTGTTCAGTCAGTTATCTCTTATTGCAACACTGCTTGGGGGGGAGCAATAAAAACTCAGCTACTCAGGGTGGAACGAGCGCAAAGAGCAATACTTAAAGTAATGCTGTCTAAGCCGCGTAGACTTCCAACAACGATCTTATATTCCGAATGTAAAGTACTGACAGTTAGACAATTATTTATCCTATCATCACTGCTTCGTAAACACTCTGAAATTAAGTTTTTCCCCAATTTTCAACACAGTCGACGTCGGTTTGATCTAGTTTGCAAAACTGAAAGACGTAAGACAGCCGTTGCTAGACGACATTATTTTTATTTAAGTCCTTTACTTTATAACAGAGTCAATAAGCTACTCCAGATCTATTCTTTACCACCATTTAAACTCAAACTTGTATGTACTCGATGGCTTCTGACTCTTACATACGAAGACACGGAAGACCTACTGAGGATCCCTGTCTGATATATATTTTGTAATGTTCCAGCAATTATTAATAAATATTTTACTTACGCTTAATTAAATTATGTACAAACACACCTTTACACACTTATACACAAAATACCTAATACAAACACTCACAATACACACACACAAACACACACTATACACTCACCTACCATTGTTGCTCGGACTCTTATGAGCCCGATGTCCTCAATGATTTTCATTTAAATATTAACAATATATACACAAATAATAACATTAAATAAACTCTATTCTATTCCAATATCTATATTATATTTCTTTTGTTGTAAATTTGTTGCATGTTAGTTTTTAAGATTTGTAAATCAATATCAATTCATAATTTAATTTGTAATTTTTGTAATTTTAAATTATAATTTCATTAGCCTGGAGGAGGGCGATGAAGAAACTCCGCAGTTGTAAAACTTTTGTAACTTCATCGTACTACCATGTAACTATAACACTATCTTTGTACACTGATTAATAAATTACTTTTTTTTTTTTTTTTATAGTAATATATTATTATGTTCTTTACATACATGTAATATATATTCGGTTTCTATTTGAAAAAAAATCACGTGAAATTTATTTGTTTATGTTGCTACCTTGCTTATGTTGTAGCGGGATCTAAAATATAATATACTGAAATTCATTTATTCAACGAATAAATGAATATGAATACTGACTACTAAGGAAATGTTTCCTTATTGGGAAGCCCCAAATTGATTTTGACTTAATTACATCTGTACGACATTGACTTTGACATTACACGAACAGCGAACAGATATCATCTCACGAAAACAAAATAAAAATTTAACCACAACAACTCAACAACACACACTCACTTGCGGTTTGCGTTGCGGTACAGAAAACAGAAAGGTAGTACCTACCTACGGGTTATGGATTCTTCTAGGATTTTCTTAAAAAGTTGAATATTTGACTATGGTTGTTGATTACAGAACAATCGCCCGACAATAATCACGCCCCATACAGCTCAACTAAGTACTCTTGAGTTGACCGCTCTTCACGCCCGAAAAAGATCCAACTCCTGAATAAAATGGATTTTCTCAAAAAGATAGTGAATTTCTTCCAGTATTGGTATATGAGATACCTATTAGCCACGGAATTGTACATGGTGGAATCCTGGGAGAAGATGGTTATTCGTATCCTTTACAAAACACATAAATTTAGATATAGATCGTCCTAAATCATTCCTATTAAGTTCAATTAGGGCATGTGTAAATTGTGTGCCAGTTTTGTGAGTGTAATAATTGTTTCGGAGCGCCAAGGGCAACGTAAGAAGTTGACGCCTTACACTGGTTAATAGCTTTGCTATTATGTGATGGAGGGAGGGTTGTGGCGTCCCAAACAATTAGTTACGACACCGAAGGTTCTACTCCGCTACACCAGGGAGATGGGCTGGTTGGGTCCAGGTTAGGCATGAGTATAATGCACAAAACACTCGGCTAAATGTGAGGGCAGATCTCAGTTCCCCCAATTAGAATTAGGTGATGGGAAGTTAAGAGAAATAGCAGGCAATTCATCTTTCACCATAGCTATTAAGTATCTAACCTTTATGCTTCAAGAGGAGCAATCACTACAATGGACTTCTCTTGACTATTTGTTGTCCGAAACATTGAAAGGAGTAAAATCTAATAATATATCAGGTAATTCCCATTTTTTAAATGAATAATTACTAAGATGTTTACAACAAGATATTCTTTATAATACACACCAATAAACAATAATACAAAATTAGTATAATTAAACCTAGCATGCGTAATGGGCTATTATTATTATAAATCTAGTTTAACTCGTTAATCCCCAAGCGGTAACCGGTTACCGCTTACCTGACCTTATTACCTGAGGTGAGGGTCAAGGAGTTAAAGTAGGTATAGTTGATATTCATCATCATCATCATCACCCTATTAACGTTCCCACTGCTGGGACACAGGGACTGCTCTCTTGACGAGAGAGATTAGGCCTTAATTCACCACGCTGGCCAAGTGCGGGTTGGTGAATGTCACATGTCCTTCATACTCTTTAAAGTTTTCAGAACATGCCGGTTTCCTCACGATGTTTGCCTTCACCGTTAAAGCACGTGTTTACAGCCTGGTATACAGGTGGTATACAGCATAGTTGATATTAGCCTGCCCAAATTCATGAGAATGCAACTTTCATCGAGAAACTTGCCAAGAAGTAACATTAATAAATTTAACAGATTTTACTAAATGTAGGATTTAAACCTGCTTAAAACTCTTGTCTAAACCTGCATAATAAGTAGGTAGGTACTAACCTTCCATTCATACAAGCATAAAAAATATTACCTTGTGTGAATGTGAATGAGGGGTAGAGTCAGTCTCAAATCATTAGCAAGTATATTATAAATGTTATTTCTTACAAACAGAACTGTTGTAAACATCTTATCAATCAATTAAAATTGAAATTTTCAAGTTGACTCATACAGATAGCATCGTGCAATGCTTTTCTTAATGCATGAATCACCTCTCATATACAAGAACTTCATAATTTCTTCCAGGGAATGTCCACTATTTGAATATCCTCTCTCAAAAATCTGATCAAATGCAGATTGTATGGTGTGAAGAACCTCGTATTCAGCGCGGTTAAATAATTCACACTAGCCATGATTTTTTTATATAATCATTTATGCGAGATATACTATGCATGTTAATTTTAGCAGCATTTTTGTCCATTATTTTGAGTAGGGTTAATTAAAATTCTCATTAACATACTTTTAGATCCTACAGCGAGTGTTTGTAATAACCAAATTTATACACAAAAAAAAGGCACTGGAGGGACGCTATTCAAAATCTTTCAATGACCTCAGTTTTAGCAGTATTCATATTAGCTCTTTTTGTTTCACCTTGGAATTTTCATATTTAAATGTAATAAATAAGTCTAATAGTAGGAGAGCCCACAGTGCTAAATGTGGGTTTACTCGTCATAGAGACTACAGGACGCCATATTTTAAAAATAAAAAAAAGAATGAAAGTCAATAAACTAAGTAATGTGGGGTATCGAAGAATAGGTATTAAATTAATACCTATTCTTCGATACGAAAACTGTTTCTTTTTTAATACTATTAAAAAAGAAACAGTTTTAAAATTCTCTAAAATAAAATAAAATTTTATTTCTAAAATTAAATAAAAATTTTATAATTTTATTATAATTTTCGTTCTAAAATTTTCGATCTGGTTGACTGTTTAGTATCTATATCTATTTAAAGTTTTGTAACAACTATTCTCACTTAATATATGCATTATAGACTGTAAAAAGTCCCAAAAAAGTTAAATTGCAGTCAGGTTATATATATATTTTTTTAATTTCAGCTTGTGTTATCAATAAAACCTTAATGTAAACTACAGACATCCTTCTATTCGTCCTATTCACAGCTTTCTGGTACTTCAACCAGTCATTTGTCCTGAGTTTCGTGTCAAGTCTGCAGCGTTCTTCGCATTGGGAGAAAGTAGAGTATACTCTATAGTAACTTTAAGAATAGCAGTATAATGATAATGTGATTGCACTTACTGTGAAAACAATATGTATGTAAATTTTAAATTGTATATTAAGTCAAGTCTTTATTAAGATTAAGGCTTGAAACGGATAACATACCATGATTTGACGGTTTTCGCTTAAACTGGTACAGTCGGCGTCTAAAGTAAGTTGTCAAAATCAACGTATCAAAATGACGGTGTGACTTGCCAGATGTAACGAGCTATACTAAAGGGTCAGTTTAAAATTTAGTTTTAATGAATCTTATCAACTGAGAAATGCCTGTGTGGGAATAGTGCTTTTAAAATAATATGACGGGTATATAATATAGAGGGAAATGGAAGCAAAACAAATTTTGTGCCGACCCCACGTAATGTGGGATAAGGTCAGAAATATGGCGATAACAACTCCGAGAATAAAACAAATGAGATCACTTACTTATGTTATGACTTATGACACATAACTTCTAATATACTTCAATACTTAACTGATGACATAATTAATTGTACCTACATAATATTTTGAAGCTCTATTTTATCAAATTTTTAATGTTTTTATAAGTGATAAACCTCACCTTGCAGGTTAAACTATTTTTAAATTTTATGCAGATTTTTTTTTTCTATTTTATCAGTATAATTTGCTGTTAACTGTACAAATCATGGTAAAGTCACAATTCAAGTCTAAATAATAAATAATGTTTACTTAATAATATTAAAAATGTATGTGTACCTAATATTATATAATGTATGTATTTAGACCCCGTATTAAGAGTTCCGTAATCCAATCCAGTCTTAAGCTACTATGTAGGGTAGTTATTAAAAACATGTATTCTTTGTGTCTCATAGGTTTTCGTTTGTATATATATACTATATACCTATGTATTGAAAATCAAGCGCTGGCTAGCTCATTGACGGAGACTTCGTTGTCTGATGTCACCTCGTTGTATCTAAAGAACCCTGATAGATGGAAAGTTGAAATTTTGAAGGACGAATTTTTTTCTTGCTTCTTATACAAAAAATACAAAAAACACATACTACAAACGTGATTTTTATGAGATTACGCCAGAACTTAGGACAAAAAAAATGGTTTTATATGTAACATGAATTATAAATATTTATTACATGTACCTACCACTTTTCTAATGTACCTAATCATTGTTTAGTCTAATCTTTGCCAAATAAGACATATTTTTAACAAAATATTAAATAAACGTTTCAGTGCAGAACAGTTATTTTCTTTCACATAATACCATAATTTGAAAGCTTTTATCTAAACAATTATTTTAATTGTAAGTATTACAATAAAAAAAAGGACTTTGAGAGCTTTTAAAATTACTAATTTAAGTTATGTTACGATTGTCAGGGATTTCAGCTAAATAAACCGATTGAGCGTGACCTCGTATTGTAATAAATTGTTCGCGGTTTTTATCTCTTTCTACAATTTGCTCTCAGTATAAAACATTGAAGCGAACTGTCAAAGACAATGTTGATTAAGTACTTGATATTTTTTTTTTTTTAATATTTTTTATTACTTTTAAGTTGAGCTCTCTATGCTCTGTACTTCTTAGAAAATAAAGGTTTTTAAAAACATCTTAGAAAATAAACGTTTTTAAAAACATTTGTTAGTGTTTTCTATTTCTAAATCGACACTGACAAACTGACGACGGTTCAAGCGCAGAGTCCAATTACAAGAAATTGAATGCTGAGAGTGAGTTATAAGTATGATGTCTCCCATCGGCCACATCCCGGAAGCAAGGGTTAAAAAAATATATAGTTAAAATGTTTTTTTTAAGTAGGTATCTTAAAAAAAAAGGACGTATTTAACTATATATTTTTAGCAGAAAGAAAGCTTAGTATTCAAAAGTACCTACAGAACGTTATTCATTATTAAATCTTTATATATATAATTCTTCTGTGAGTGTGTATGTCACTGAACTTCTCTCAAACGACTGGACCGATTTTGATGAAATGTTTTGTGTGTGTTCAAGGGGATCTGGGAATGGTTTTGATTCACAATTTTGTCCGCTGGACAATGTTTTTTTAATTAATTTTCAATTTATTAGTAGTTGTTGATTTTGGAATGTTTTACATTGGATCCGACAGGCTACCATCGCATTGTCAAATTTTAAATAATATTCGAATAATTGCCGGGAAACAAAATTGAATAAAAACCCGTGCGAAGCCGGGGCGGGCCACTAGTAAAAAAATAAAATCATTTTATTGGAGATATCTACGATCCATAATTTGTTAGTAGTTGAAGTTTATTAGTAGGTAACTTAGAGAGCTTATTACTAGAGTTAGTTATACCTAAAACAAAAATGTAAACTTAATTAAAGCTTATTATATAAAATTCTCGTGTCACAGTTTTCGTTCCCGTACTTCTCCGAAACGACTGGACCGATTCTCATGAAATTTTGTGAGCATATTGAGTAGGTCTGAGAATCGGCCAACATCTATTTTTCATTTAGCAAAACAACGTTTGCTGGGGTCAGCTAGTACTAAATTATATCATTTTCCCCATGAAACATTTCCACAGGGGAGAGGTGATTCTACCTGCTATGGTTTTTAGGATGATGTTGGGCTGTCACTTACCCTGAGCATCAGGGATGCGGTCTTTTTATGGAGGATGGCAGCAAAGCCATCGGGCAAAATCGAGGCAGTCCCAACATCATCATAAAACTATTTTTATTTTGTACACGTAGGGTCTCCAGCGGCCTTATTGTATACCATTTAAAAGTACATTAGTATTTTGACCCCGCGTTGTCCATAGTTTCTTTTTGGAAACATGTAATTCCTTCCCAGTATCTTTATCAATAATTTCGCTCCTTGGATCAGTGTAGTATCTTACTTCCAAATACTGTTTCGTTGTTATTTCATTCTTCAACTTAGCTGCTTTCATAATTTTCTCGATCGTTGGCGAATAAAAATGATATTTTCCGTACAAATTCTCGTAATCTGTTATAATGTTACCAGCTAACTTTGCTATGTATTCTATTTCAACCAGCATAACTATTTTTGTTGCCAACAACTTATTTTCGATCGTCTGACCTGATTTAAGAGTTATGTCTCCCTTAGTAGCTGTGAGTTGAATATTTTTAAATTTCATAGTTTCATCTCTCCATTGATCATCGAATCTCCAGTTGGCAAATCCCAAATCTATATTTATTCCGTATATTATTAAGTCGTCTGGTAATCCTTCTGTCCAAATAGATATAACAGTGTTTTCAACCATTTGATTTATATCTGTTCTGCATATTATAGATCTTGTGGTATTGTTGATATTTTCATGAGTTTTAATGACTATGTCCTCAACCATAAATTCAATTATTTTCGCGCTACTAATATTTATTTTTCTGCAGACTTCAGGCCATTTATAATCCTTGAATAAGTTCTCGTACGGTGTTGGGTCTTTTAAAAATATGTCTTCAGGTACTTTACCTAACTCCAGTTTCACACCTTTGTTTAAATTCGCGGTTGTTATGTTGAAAAGGTGTATATCTGTATCCGTCACAATTTTAATATCATTCCCTTTAAAATCCACTTTCGTTCGGTTTAAAAAACTCGACGTTTGAATGGTTAAGCGTATTTTTGCACTGCACTGTGTTATAATTAGTGTTATTAATGTATATCTAATTATTATCATTTTTATTTATTAACGTCTAATTGTTAATGAATTCTGTTTTATACTAAATTGTTTTCATTTATGACTTACTTATTTATCTAAATAAGGTCATGATTCATGATCATTATGTTTACTGATTTGAGATAAATACAAGGTTATCTCAAATATAGTTGTAAATAGTAATTAATATAGGTATAACTGCATTCTGCTCGCGCCACAGTACAGCACTTACGTTAAAATACTTAAATTGAATGAAAAATATATACAAAATAGCTTCGCCTTTAGAAAAATTATAAGCACAGGTATATGTGACTTTTGTCACCGTGACTTAACTAATAACAAAGAATTAGACTTAGATATTGGGCCAACATGTAAAGACCTACTAGGGCGGTAGGTATGTTGTGTGGAGATGCGTTGGAGGCCATGTGATTATGCGATCTTTAAGTGGGTTCGTCACAGTGATAAAAAATAACCAGGGCGCTCCCAGCCTTAGACTTGCTTGGTTGGATTCTGCATTTTGGCGGGTCTCATCACTCCTGACCACAGACATGCATCTATCTAGATAACACAATTTCATGTACCTCGCGTGTACGAACCCTCAACCCAGCGTTGACTCTGGTTGCCGCTAACATCAGACCACCGCGTCCCTTGTTGCCGGACCACCGCATAAATCCTTAAAATATAATATTTACGTTACGTTGATTGAATGTTTGATGTAAATTTGTGTGTTAGGAGACGTTCAAAATTCAAAATCGTTTATTGCATTCATGTGTACAATTTTGGTCTTAAAATTAATAAGCGCTTACAACATGAGCCCTGACAGGGCATAGCAATATATATGTTCTGTAAGTATGTACATAGTGTACATGTTATACATATATTTGTATCTATCGTTAAATATCATGACTTCATAGTAAAATATTACTCAGGAGACTGAACTATGACACAAACATATTTATAGATATGCCTACAAAATTGCAGCGAAATCGGAAATCGGGAATTTTGTCTAATTTAACTTACAAGATTTGAATATTATTAAGTCTATGATTATTACAGACAAGCATCGTGCAGCAAGTGAAAAAAAATATTTTGAACTACGGCCAAACCCGCGCGATCCGAAATCGGGGCATTTTCAGGCAAAATGTTCCCTCGTTGCAGACGCTGTCGCGTCGCAGTCGCTTCTCACATCACTGACGCGTAGGTTAGGCGTGGTTTAAAAAAAACACAGTTGAAATCCTCTTAATTTTTAAGTTGGTTAGAAAGAACGCGTCGATACTACGTCTAAAGTTGTCCAAATTTAAATTATTCGTTGTCTAAAAGTATGTCATTAAAATTGTCATCAACGTTATAGCTTTGTCGTGTGCCAATGATCATCGACGAACCAATTTGATTACAGCCTTGCTCTACTAAAATTATATATATTCTATTCGTAGTCATTTATAATTCTATGTAACTGTTAACCGACCTTAATAAAGAGGGAGAATTTCAATTCGCAAATGATAAACTCCGAGCAAAAGTTATATTAATATTCATAAATGCTGATCTAATATTCATGTTCAAATAAATTATACACTGGTAAGCCTGTACTTAGCCGTGTTGGCTAAGTGGGAGCTCACTCAACTTTAATTCCGAAGGTCGTGGGTTTAAACCCCACCACGCACCTCTGGATTTATCTTCCTGAAAAATGCATGTGCGCGTTAAAACACGTGCTTTAACTGGATTGAAAACTACCTCTTTAGTCTAAGGTCGGTAAACAAATAGATCATTTTAGTACCTAGAGTAAGATAATCAGTTCTTCGTTGAGTATCACAACGGCCACTAAAACAAGCGATGAGTTACGGAGCCATTGGACTAATACCGGTAAACTCAACGAAACGACATCCGTAATAAATACGCCTCGTTTTTCACCATTTAAAAATTTAGTGATCCGTAGTTAAAACAATCCTTTTTGTTTGAATAAGCATTGGCACTGCATAAGCTAAATCATACAAGGTGTTTCGAAATTGGTACATAAAACAGAAAGGATGTGAATGGCACGCACCAGGTGAACATTCATTTTGTTCCATAATTTTTGGTTTTGTAAGCCCATTTATCGAAAAAAAAATTCAGTTAAAAATTTCTTAACACAATTTTTTCGTAAGTGACACTCTTTGACGGGAGATACTAGGCCTAAATTCACCACGCTGGCCAAGTGCGAGTTGGTGAATGTCACATGTTCTAAGGTTGCTATTTTTTCCGACGGTAAAAAGTATCCCCTAGCCTTCCTCAATAAATGGGCTATCCAACACCGAGAGAAGATCCTGAGCAAAGCGCGTTCAAGCAAATAAATAAAAAAAACGCGTCCTATGAGTGTCAACAAATCGACTATAACTTTTATATGGTTTGACTAATATATACAAATTATATAACTTTTGAAACTATCATGGTTATCAATATTATTTAGATTTATAACGGGATATTTACCATGATTGATTGTCTTTCGAGTTTCGAGTGTTTAACCGTGATCATGGCGCATGTAACTGTGCCGAAATATCGGGAAACTCGAAAGACAATCAATCATGGTAAATATCCCGTTATAAATCTAAATAATATATACAAATTATAACAAAATTTTGTCGAAGATCGGAACTAGTAGCTTTGCACATTAGCGCAGGACAATCGAGCAAGGTAGGTACCTAAAAAAATATGAAACATTTTGAAGAATTAAGAACCTCTTCAATGAAGTCGTCTAAAAAAATGGCGCGACTACTGTGCTACGCTTTTTCGTAGACAATGGTTACGTATTTCGTAGCAACCTCGCTACGCAGTGCTACTGTACTACGAGACACAGAATTTAAGTCACATAACATTTAATTGCTTATTATTATTAGAAATTTTGTAGAAAAATAATAATATTCCGGTAACTTAGTGGATGCGGGATGTGAACCCATACTTCCGGTTTTACATCCTACAATGTTAACATATAGATTAATGTAGTTATATAATAAGTGTTGAGAAAATAAATGTCATGTTTATTAATTTATACGCATTAGCAAACACCCCATTTCGTACTCGGTCGAATAACTTCACTTGCAAAAGTAAGGTTTATCATTTTATAAAATACTTACTTACTTACGTAGAGCTATGGAAAGGGCTATGCTCGGGGTTTCTCTACGGGATCGAATCAGAAATGAGGAGATCCGTAGAAGAACGAGGGTCACCGACATAGCCAAACAGATTAGCTCTTTGAAGTGGCAGTGGGCAGGCCACATAGCACGTAGAACAGATGGCCGTTGGGGCCGAAAGGTTCTCGAATGGAGGCCGCGGATTGGTAAGCGCAGAATCGGACGCCTACCAACAATATGGACAGATGACTTGGTCAAACTGGCTGGCTCACGGTGGATGCAAGTGGCGACCGATCGGAATAATTGGTCGTCTTTGAGGGAGGCTTATGTCCAGCAGTGGGCGTCTAATGGCTGAAATGATAATGATGAAAATACTTAAAGATTTCCTATTAATTTCACATCACAGCACAAAAGGCATTAATCATTTGTGTGCTATAATGTGGAATTAATTCATTAAAATTTGCCAACTTCTACTGCTTACATATTATGAGGCGCAAAGATATAAGTAAGTCAGGTTTTCGCAAATATCCCGCGACCTGTCTATTGGATGCCATAGAAGTTTTTACAAAACATTTTCTACAAAAAGGCCGAATGCATTTTTATGTAAAACTTACCGTTTTCGGAGCAGAGTGCTAAGAAAGTGATTAGTGCACTCACCTTAGATATTTGTATACTGTACAAAAATGGCGTAAATTTTCATAAAATGCCTTTGTATCAAACATAAGGTTTAAGGACACTATCTTCCTTTAATTGCTTTGTCGTTTTATTAATGACTAGTAGTGCCCTATGTCAGACAGCGTTTCTTCGCATTTATAATATCAGTAATTATCTGGTCCGTTCCGACTTTGTTCGGTTAAACGTTTGTCTTGAATCACTCTACCCATTTCTGGAATTCGCATAGATATATGTTAAGTAGTTATTGAGATTAACTGTCCACAAGATAAGATAGATGGTTTCGAATCCGTTTGAAGCCGGGTATGCTAGTACATACAATGACTTAATAATAAATAATAAATAAATCATTTATTTCAGGCATCTAAGGCCCATATAAACATATACCTTATAGACTAACATACATAAAACCATAAATCTTATAAACTAAACTAAAGTGTCAGCATCGTGGATCATCTGACTTAAGATTCACTATTCGTTTTGAAAACGGGTTAAACCTACTCACGTAAACTGTGACGTCTAAATACATAAATATAAATCCTCCGACGTTTCTATTCTCCTCGAGAAGGAATTTTCATCAGTGAAGAAGCATCATCTTAAGAGCCTCGCACGCGTCAAATTAAAATTTTCATAATTTAATTAGAGCTTTTAATTATTTAACTGTGACGTCTGCCGTGTTTGTATAAATAACGATACCCTTGCAGGGTTGTTAATGAAAGGCCATAGATAATCAATTGCAGACCACAGACGACAAATACGTAGACAAAGCTTGACAGAAACCTTGAAGAATCGATCTAAACTCTATAGAACCTGCAACACACTGTCACTGCACTATTTTATAATCTGTGAAGATGCTGCGACAGTCAGTGTCTTTTTGTCTGTCACTTATATATATAACTAAAAACAAGGAATCTCTTTTTTCATTTTTATTAGCTTCACTTGTATGTATGTTTGTAACCGACTTCTTTGGGTGCGATTTTGACCCACTTTAAACGGCCAGATTTCGTTCAAACTTTGTAGATTTATCGAGGACCGATGACAATACACTATTTAAAAAAAGAAACAAAAAAAAATCAAAATAAAACTGCTAATACGCTTTTTATAGAAACCGAACTAAAAAATATTAAATAAATTTTAATTAAGCATAGTGTTAAAAATTTCAATAAATATAAATTAATAATAATGTGGTAAAAAAAATATATAAAAAAAGCGTAGGGTGTTTTTAAAGATATTATCGAAATGATAATCACTCTACTCATATCTGTCAATAAAATATTTATAACTATTGACACCCCACGCTTTTTTTTTATTAGTATATTTATTGAACTTTACTACTGTGGTTGTTACGCAGCTTTTAATATTTTGCGTCGCGCAGTTGGGTAAAAAAATAGAAGTACAATGGGTGGCCTTATCGCTATCCTCGATATCCGATATCCTCCAGGCAACCTTTCATCATGCATGCCCGCTCTTCAAACCTCTGTACTCTCAAACTATATTTTAGTTTAATATGTTATATTTTATCAAATCACTAGCTGTGCCCCGCGGTGTTACCCGCGTTATAATGGATTTTCCCGCGGAATTACGTTTTCCCGCGGTAAATCGGTTCAGTAGTTTGTGCGTGAAAGCGTAACAAACTTACATTCGCATTTATAATATTACTAGCTGAGACCTGCGGTGTTACCCGCGTTTAAATTTATTGTCCCGCGGAATTACATATTTTCCCGGGATAAAAAGTATCCTATGTTACTTTTAATACCTCCAAGAATATGTGAACAAAGTTTCATGATGATCGGTTGAGTAGTTTTCGCGTGAAAGCGTAACAAACAAACTTACATTCACATTTATAATAGTAATATTAGGATTAGGATGTGACCAAAAGTGCCAGACCAATTCCGTCATCTGTCTCAACTAGATCGAATGTCGACACGAGCCTATCAAAGTACAATGTAGTACCTTACCACAAATTACCTTACCGCCTAACCCTTATCACAAAGCATTAGGGTTCAAATTCCTTGTAAACTGGCCGTAAGGTAGGCTGTATTGTTATAGTATTTAGTATAAATAGCGGGGAACGTTTGTCTGTCAGCATTCGATAGCTAAGTTTTCTTAGTAACACTTCTAAGGTATTTTTATTAGGTCTGTGTTATTATATATATTTTTATTAGCAACTATTTAAATTCTTAACTAAAAGTTCGATTTCTCATTGGTCGTAATATTTTCGATATTCAGGTTTTCCAAATTCATCACCGTATGTTGGATTTCCAATTTATTAAAAAAAAAAAACAACGGTTTGCACTTTTTAATCAAATAATAAATTAAATGAAACCATTTATAAAAAATCAAAACAAGCATTAGTAGATAAAATAAAAATCACCACTTAATTTTATATTTTTTTTCAGAATAAGAAAGAAAACAGGAACACCGTTACAATACTCCAACATAATCTTGGACAATTCATTGATTTGATCTCATACTTTCTATAAGTTCTACAATGAAGGTGAAGTATTATTCTTACTTATATTATAACCACGAATGTTTAAATTTGTCAGTAATTCTTTTCCGCTCAAAAACAGCTTTTAACACTTAGGCACTTCGAAATAAATAAATATTTCTGGACATTCCACACAATAACAACTAGCCCCTTGTAAGCTCTAAGCTTGTGTTACGGGTACTAAATATCTGATATACTTAATGTAGTAGACAAACATGAATAGTTTTTTTATTATTATACATACATATATTTTTTATTATGCATATTAAACAAACAGAGCAAGGAGAAAGTGCTTGCAGAACATACAAACACTTGACCCCTCAGATACATACTTGACTGACTACTTACATAGTTTAACTTATACATATTTTTTTATAGATCTTAAAATGTATAATAATGTATATGTTTTTTTCAGATGTTTTTCCCTCTTCTCTGCCTACTAGCGATGTCTATGGCAGAACCACCCGTGGGGTAAGTCAAAACGTTTATTTCCATAGAAGCACAGGGCATACATGGACAGGTCAACTTAAAGATAATAAAACTAATCAAATAAATGTATATTTTTTTAAAGGAAATAACATTGCCTTGATAGTTCGCATAATTTTTTTACACTGAGTTTAGAAACGAATAGAATAACACAGCTTTATCAGTTTTTACAATTCTAAATGTTTGTGTATCTGGCTTAAAATACTTGAGAATACTTACTATTTCATTCTCTTACACATTTAAACTACTATACGAGTAATCATTAAAATTTATTTGTATAGAAATTTCTCGGTATCAAATTCGGCATTGACAGTTTTCCCAGTAAAGGACAAAAGCTAAGCGGGCAAAGCCGCGAGCGCGCAGTTAGTCATAAAATAAAACTCAAATTAAACATAGGTACGAGCACATCTACAATGTCTAATTCCGCACCCTATTACGCAAAATACTATAAGTATTAGTTTCAAGTTTCAACCTTAAAGTTGGTTCATCAGAAAGTGCGGGTTATCACTTTGTAAAAACATCAAAGTAAATATTATAAGTCATCTAAAAAGGTTTTTCTTTTCAGTGACGGCTACCCGTCATCAAGATCTTTCCATGACCACGACCATGAAGAACACCACCACTCTGATTTCACCAGGTCTCCTTCTGAAGAATATGGACCTCCTGCCATTCAATCACGAAATAGCATCTCCTCTGAATATGGACCTCCTAACTCCAGAACAGGAACAGAATACGATGGACCTGATGCAAGGACTTTATCTACGGAATACGGTCCACCGAACTCTCGGTCTTCTGACCCGTCTACTGAGTATGGCGTTCCTAATGCAAGAGACGGTCTCTCGGAAAAATACGGTCTTCCCAACACTCGATCTGGTATTTCCACTGAATATGGCGCGCCGTCTTCTAGGACCGGTCTTTCTGATGTTTACGGACCTCCAGCTAGAATAAGCTCCAGGCAGAAAAACTTTGTGCCACCAGCCGCTAGGACTAGCTTTTCTCAAACTTTCGGATCTTCGAAAAGCCAGGCTAAGGGTCTCTCCCAGAAATATGGAGCACCTAACGCATCGGCTAGAAGTGGAGTTTCTCAACAATACGGTGCACCTAACGCTAGGAGTGAAATTTCTCAGGAATACAGTGCCCCTAACGCTCGAAGCGGCATTTCTCAAGAATACGGTGTCCCTAAAGCTAGAAGCAGTCTTTCTCAGGAATACAGTGTCCCTAACGCTCGAAGCGGCATTTCTCAAGAATACGGTGTTCCTAACGCTCGTTCTGCGCCTTCAAACGAATATGGAATCCCTGAATCATACTCCGTTCCCTCAGAAGAATACGGAACCCCTAATGTAAGATCCAGTCCTTCTCAAGTATATGGTACATCTAATGCCCGATCCAGCTTATCCAAAGAGTACGGCACTCCAAACGAACTTACCAGAAACGCTCAAGGTTTAGGCTCATTGTCTCAGGAATACGGTGCCCCTGAAATATCGGCCCGTTCTTTGTCCACTCAATACGGTGTCCCTGATGCTAGGTCTACACCTTCAGAAGAATATGGTGCACCAGCGGTTGCTAGGAGTGGAAAGACCGGATCTGTTTCTTTCCGGAAAACTCAAGCTGCCTCAAGATCTCAGAAACCGGCTAGATCCAATGAGATCTCATTCCGGAACCAGAAAACCAAATCTCGTGATTTTAACTCGTATACCCAAGGGCGTAAGAGACCTACTGGATCGTACAGTGCAGATGATAGCTATATGCCGAATGCCAAGGAATTGTCTCAAGAATATAGTGCGCCGGGTTTGAAAACCGCTGCGGTGGCTTCTTCATATCCTTCTGCAAGGTAGGAGAACATATATTCATCAGCCAAATATCCATGATAGTTACCAATTTATTTCAGACTGTCTTTTAATGCTCTTACAAGCTGTAAGAACATTATTTCAAGTTCTTTGCTACAAACTTATTAATTTTCAAGTAATTCAACTGATCAGTTTACTAATTTGAGTATACGATTAGATGCATACAGCACCTCTTCCTGCTAGGTCATGACAAGTTCTACAAAGCAATTACCTGCTTTGTAGAACTACCAATTATTATTATTATTATAAAGTATGCTTATTATTCATTAGAATTATAATTTTATAAACATATAAACCTATTGTAGTTACAATCCAGCAAGTGATGTGTGAAGGTCCGAATTAATCGAACCCTTTATGACCAATCCTTCCTAAAATTGCCATAGCACGCTGGAATAAAACTAGTTTAATTACATTTCACAACAATGAGGCTATACATCTTAATATCGTTATATTTTACCTGGTATCATTTCTTTCATAAATCTGCGATCATAATGTAACTTCACTTATAAGAGTCACAGAGACAGCACAGACACGGAGCGGTCAGTTTATTCAATAACTTATAAAACAGTGAATAGGTTTTTTAAAACTAGGCTTAGCTATGGATAACTATAATAAATACAAGTTAATACAAAAACAAAAAAATTGGGTAGGTACTCGAGAATTGAACTGTACTTCCCGTGCTAGTATGAACTGTGTTACGGCAAAGTACGATTCACGCCTCTTACAATACTATAAAATTATACTATAATCAATAAATATAATTATTAAAACTACTTTTATCATATAGTAATTTTTCCGATTTTAATGATTGAAATCCGCACGATGGAAGCTTAGATATTATATTAGCCCGGAAATGAGATGAGATTAGCAACCGAATGACTTGTTTCGCCCTATAAATACATAACAAAAAATATTATTCTCAACGCGGAACGCTCTAACCCTGACCGCTCTCCGTCTGACCAGATTCTATGCGCCAAACTACACAAGACATGATATAAAATTACACATTTCTTACAGATCTTCTCCATCTTCCGTCTACGGAGCACCATCAGCTCGGATGCCATCAGAACAGTACGGAGTCCCTGACACATACGACGGAGCCAGCCAGGGCTATAACTATGGGCGTGCGGGCGAAGATAACCAGGTAACCAAATGACATCAGGTTTCATGCTATCTTGGAGTCTTAAAGGTGCAACTCCGAGTTTCAACTCCAACTTTTTTTTGTTGTAAATAAAAATGGTTTTAATCGTAAAAAAAATACGAAAGGTAGATCTTTATCGAACATACGATGTCTTACAAACGTTATGCGACAATAAATCAAAACTAAACCTAGGTTTAATTGCACCCAGTATATGCGTCTGATTTTACAAATAGTCAAGGTACGGATCCTACTTAACTAATCCACTAGGCTGCATAAGGTTAATGTATCATTCAAAGGGCAATGTATACGCTTCTACAACAAGATTCCCAAAGAATTGCAACAGTTATCAATTACTAAATTTAAGAATATTGTAAAAAACATCTTTGTAAAAAAGCTTATTATAAAATATCAGATTACCTTGAGGACAAATCTGCTTGGGACGGAATCTGCTCCAACACAAAATCAAAACAAGACTAACAAATAATGATTGTTAAGTTTAAATACAAAATTGAGCTAGAGTTTCTAATCGCTTCTTTGCTCTAGTGTAAAAAAGCGAAGCGACCAGATACGATAAATTTATTTCCTGTTTATCTTTAAGCACCTTAGATTATTTTTTTTGTTTTTTTTTGTATTTTATTTTGACGTGTTTAAGTTTTGTAAAACCAAACAATGGTAATAAATTATTTTGTATCTTGTTTCTTGAATCAGACTGTATCTCAGAGGATCCGTACTCTACAGTAGCTCATTATTCCACTTGTTATCATAACCATTATTCCACTTGTTATCATAACCATTATTCCACTTGTTATCATAACTAATTGAAGTCCCACGAGACTTTATCTCGGTTTCAGTTTCACACAAACTATCTTTCGATCACTTGAGTGATTACAGGGTTGATTTTTTTTATTATTTACCTGTTATGTTTGTTTGTAATCAAATCACAATACATTTGACACACTTCCCAATAACCAACATGCAAATTGCTTGATAATCCAAAAAATTAAGATGACGCCTTCTACTAACGGCTATGACATTCCCCGCGTGATTATTTCCCCACTGTAAAAATTAGCTTATGTTCATTACTGGAACATCAGGTATCCGTGTCGAATATTATCCCACTCGGATTTATCAAAATGTTATTTTCCGCGAAATGTGCTAAGATGTTTACCGCGGTAAAAAGGGGCCTGTGTTTGTAAGCTATATTACTAATGTTTATTTTAAATCCCTTCAGAGCAACAAACACAAACTTTCGCGTTTATAAATTTAGTAGGATATAGATGCTCTGTTAAAGAAGCTGGGAGAGAGGGGAGATTAAAGAATTCGACAAAATAAGATATATAAGGTATTATCTAATGGATTCTAACATATTTCTAGATCTACTACTTTATACTGGAGAATTTAACGGTTGCGTTCACTCACTCTATTTTAAAGATAAAGAATATTTATTTGCAAAAACATGTGTACCTAAATGTATGGTTTACAGTCAAATTTGTGTGTAGGTATCAACCAATGTTTTACCAATTTCGGTACATAGTCAAATTTGTGTGTAGGTAGGCAACCGATGTTTTACCAATTTCGGTGTACAAATTAAGAGAAATGGCATACAAGTCACTAAAATACAATCAAATAAGTTTTTAAATTAATGTTATTCGAAACAAACCAAACAAAACAAAAAAAACAAGCCAAACGGATTAGCTCTTTGAAGTGGCAGTGGGCAGGCCACATAGCACGTAGAACAGATGGCCGTTGGGGCCGAAAAGTTCTCGAATGGAGACCACGGATCGGCAAGCGCAGCGTCGGACGCCCACCAACAAGATGGACAGATGACTTATCCAAACATGCTGGCTCTCGGTGGATGCAAGTGGCGACCGATCGGAATGATTGGTCGTCTTTGAGGGAGGCTTATGTCCAGCAGTGGGCGTCTAATGGCTGAAATGATGATGATGATGATGTTATTCGAAAGACAATTTAGATTTTAATACTACATTCATGTTATTCCAGGTACCAGCTAACTACGACTTTGCGTACAAAGTGAACGACTTCGAGTCCGGCAGTGACTTCGGGCACACGGAGACCAGGCAGGAGAACCGCGCGGAAGGCAGCTACTTTGTCCTACTCCCTGATGGCACAAAACAGGTACAATAAAACTGACGAAACTTAAAAAAAAGTTGATCTTTTGTCTACACTGCTTTTATCTACATCTCTTTCACTACTCTTCTTAACCCCCGACCAAAAAAGAGGGGTGTTATAAGTTTGAAGTGTCTGTCTGTCTGTGTGTCTGTCTGTCTTAACTTAAATGAAATCGCTCTATCCGTTCGGGAGCTATGATGTCCCAGACAGACAGTCAGACAGACACGTCAAAGTTATAACACCCCTCTTTTTTGGTCGGGGGCTAAAAACCACATATGAGGAAGAATTACAAGGGCCGGCCTTATCGCTTAAGATACGATCTCTTTCGGGCAACCTTAGTAACCTTATTATATTCAATATTATCATAATTATTGTCCACAGACAGTGGAGTACGAAGCTGACGAGGACGGCTTCAAGCCCAGGATCTCCGTGGAACAGGTGGAATCGGGATATGATGAGAACGCGGCGAACGTCAAGTCTGGACCGTATTGATGAGGGCCTAGCGGTATAAGGTTGTACGTAATAGCCCGGGACAAAAATAGGCATGATGACTACATAAATAAATAATTAAATAAATATAGGTATTCTGTTTAATCCGTCTGTTAGCCCGTCCAAAAATAATGGACACTTATTTTTAATGTTATCAATTTAATAAGAAAGCGGCAAGGAGGGAAATTATTTTGGTTGTTTTTCAAAATATTAGGTACGAACTGTTCTGGGTTGTTATGTATACATATAATTATGACCCAAGCTACTGTCGAAAAAACTCGAAAAATGGATGCATTGATTGATGACTTTGACAAATGACACGAAAATGGATTTTGTATATAATTTAGTTATTTATTTCAGCAAACTACAAAAATACATAAAAATGTAAATAGGTATAACCTAATAGTTTGTAAGATTGTGATTTAGATTAAATTGAATAAAGTTTTATGAAACTATAAAATTACTTACATATATTAAAATTAAGAAACCCCCGCGTATGTCTGTCTGATTGCAATCATTTAAACAATTACTCAAATTAGAAGAAGAAGACTAAATAAGTATGCAAGACCTTTACTCTATTGTATCTTTAATCTAAAACAGTAGCATAAACTTAAACTTCATGATAATAAAATCATCATCTTCCTGCCCTTATCCCACATCACGTGGGGTCGGCACAACATGTTTTCTGCTTCCATTTTCCTCTATAACCCGTCATCTCAACACTCTTTCACACAGTCCATCCATATTTTGTTCGGCCTACCTTTTCTCACATGTCCATCTACATTCATATCTAACGCTCTTCTCGTCACATGACTTCATTCATGATACTAATAAATTGTAAAAATAATAATGAATTACTGAAAATGTCTAGGTGGTTTTTCATAAGGCTACGTACCTTATTAACTTAACTTACATTATATATTAATACATTAACACGCTAACAAAAAAATAGACGTTACTTAAGTTTTTGTACGTCTGAGATGAGATGACGACAGTTTTGTCCATTTTATTGGAAAAGTAGATAATCCACCATCTCAATATTATGATAAATAATAATAGTGTATTAACGCGAATTACAATAAAATTTACATATTTGTGTTGGGTAGCGTTTCTCAAACTTTTGGGGAATGAAGTTACTAGCTATATTTTGTTATAACAATTTAATATCTAGATTTTGTTCATTATTCTTAAAGCCATGTGTGTTGCATAATTATGTTAGATTACTGATAGAACTTTTTGGCGTTATCAAGAACTGTAAATTGATACTCGCGATCGTGCAACTAAGCAAATTTACACGTGTGTCTCAGTACAACGAAATTTATTTCTGGTCCGAATAGGTTCAATTGTTTTTTTTTAACTTTTTTGTAAGAAGGGGAGTACTGTAGCAGGTAATTAAAAAGCTAATTTAAAGTTGTTCGGATTTAGCACTTTTGAGATGATGATGATGATGGCGGCACCTTAGAGGATCGAAAATGTTGAAATAAAATTAACAATATCCCACATAACATAGATTAATGACTCTATTTTTTTTTATTTTTATAAATTGGCGTCCAGTAAACGCCATGTTGAATTTTCACTTACGTCATGTGTGTTGATACTCGACGTAGGTACTAAGAGAGATAAATAAATATGAATCTTAGAAATCTTAGAAAATCAGAAAATATACTCGAGCTCTCAAATAAAAGCGCATTACGTGCAAATTAGAAAATAGCATGACTTCTTACTTTTAAGGGAACTAAAGTTCTGGAATCGTTTTTTTTTTATTTAGATCATACCTCTCACCGATTATACCTACATACATATATAATATCTATATCTCTCGGGCCAGTTTGAGAACAGGTGGCTAGAGCTATATAACCAGGCGTATTTGATAGATGAAATCACTCCAGTCAGTGCTTTCCCCGAAAATGTTGTTCAACATAACTGTTTGTGTTTTAGTGGCCTTCATGTAAGTACTAATTCTAGATTACCGGCGGAGTTGCTTTCCTTAAAGTCTAATATTCCTTAAAGAACGACGTTCAGCAATATGCTTATTTAATATATATATATATTAATATACCTGCTTGTACATACAGAGTGAGAATACTTAATGTGCACGTTTTATTTTGTAGGATAATTTATAAGTACCCACTCGAGTATATTTGCAGATATTCGGTTTCTCTTCCCCACCTTCACTACTCATTACTTTTAAACGGGTCAACCGATTTCCATCAAACATGTTTAAGAACAGGAAAACTAAATCTAAATCTCTTCATTCGTTCGGGAGCTATGATGCCACAGACAGACAGACAGACAAACTTATAACACCCCCTTTTTGTATTCAATCGTGAGGAAACCGGCATGTTCTGAGAACTTAAAAGAGTTTGAAGGACATTTGACATTCTCTTACCCGCACAATAACATAATGCAGGTACCACTGCAGGTATTATAACATAATGTAAATATATATAAAATTATCGTGTCACAGTTTTCGTTCCCGTACTCCTCCGAAACGGCTTAACCGATTCTCATGAAATTTGGTGAGCATATTGAGTAGCCGTGTTGGCTAAGTGGGAGGACACTCGACTTTAATTCCGAAGGTCGTGGGTTCAAACCCCGCCACGCACCTCTGGATTTTTCTTCTTGAGAAATTTATGTGCACTTAAACACGTGCTTTAACGGTGAAGGCAAACATCGTGAGGAAACCGGCATGTTCTGAGAACTTTAAAAAGTTTGAAGGACATGTGACATTCACCAACCCGCACTTGGCCAGCGTGGTGAATTAAGGCCTAATCTCTCTCGTCAAGAGAGAAGTCCCTGTGTCCCAGCAGTGGGAACGTTAATAGGGTGATGATGATGATGATTGAGTAGGTCTGAGAATCGGCCAACATCTATATTTCATTTTGCAAAACAACGTTTGCTGGGGTCAGCTAGTGTAAATATAAAATTAAAATGTCTATTGTAATACTATTGTAAAATCAAATCTATTGTAATATACTATACATATATTAGAATTGGTTTCTTAGTGAAATTTTTAGATAGTTGAGTTTATTCTATGGTTGAGTTGAATAAATATTGCGCTTGCTGTTGCTATCAATAATAAATAAAGCACTTGTACATTATTACCTTGTATATTATTATAAAGCTTTTAAAGTATATTTTCTTTTTGGTGGTCCTTAGAATAATTAAATAAATAAACAATAGTACTTTTTAAAACAAAGCATTAAGCTATTGCATAGGTAGCTTCTATCGCGGGCCTTGAGCGTGGAGACCGAATCCAGAAATTCCGTAAAAAACCTTAAACCGGCACCAGCGGTGATACTTTTTTTATTTAATAACTAGATGTCGCTACGCTAAAATGGGCTAGCTCTAGATCGCGCTGACGAAAACTCGAGGTTTGGGGTTGTATAATGTATAGTTGATTAGCTCAAGGGAGCTACATTGCTCCATAATACCAATAAAACTACGGAAGCAAATTGAGTGGTGTTTTTTTTTCATCTATCGATTAATAGTAAATTTTTTGAAATAAACTTATCCTCTGTAGTTCAGCAACCCGCCCTTAGATGGCATTGGTTGTATCGGCGTTTCTGCGCATGCGTAATCACCTTCTTCGCCCCGCAATCTGGTGACTCGTGCCTGCTTAGAGTAAAAAAAAACATCTCCAAACTATAACTAAACCTATACAACTAGGTCTTGGTCTGGATGTTTCATTATGTATAATTAAAAAAAACGATGTATATACGAGTATGTATATGATAATAAGTATATCAGATGTCTAGTACCCGTAACACAAGCTAAGAGCTTACCACGGGGCTAGATGCTGTTGTGTGGATTGTCCGGAAATGTTTATTAATATTTTATTTTATTTAGGTAGTATAGAGAGTTGTTAGCAGACACTAAAACCAATCTGCTAAAGTCTTATCTCTCTCGTCTAAGAGAGAATTCCCTGTGTCCCAGAAGTGGGAACGAAAATGCTTTTGCATGTTTATGCGTATTTTCTTTTTTTTTCAGCTGACCTTTGCCAACGACTCTTCGCCACAGAGCCCAGTGAAATATTGTCTAGTCACTGGTGGGGTCTTAAATGAAAGCGCATCATTTGCAAATTGAAAAAATAATATGATTTTTACTTTTAAGGGAACTTAAGTCTTGCATTGATTTTTTTATTATATAAATCTCGTGTCACAATGTTTGTCCTCAATGGACTCCTAAACCACTTAACCGATTATAATAAAATTCGCACAACATGTGCAGTTCGATCCAACTTGAGAGATAGGATGGTTTTTACGGCACGAAAAATTCAAATAAGTGCCGGGAAAATTTTATATCCGTGCGACGCCGGGGCGGGCCGTTAGTATACATATAAATAAAATATTTAGTTTATATTACAGTGTGATTTACGAAGGCCCTGAAGTAAGGGGAGCTACGTACAGAAACCGGATGTTCCAGTATCCAAAGATTAAAAAGGACAACAGTGATAATGAGTAAGTTACTGTCAAATATACAAGGTGTTTCTAAATTGGTATATAAAGCGGAAAGGGTTCGATAGGTGGTCTTATGGCATGTATTGTCTGTAAATGGTTTTACAAATCTAAAAATCGTAGAACTATTATTCGTTTTGATTGCCTTAGTGGCGCCGGGGGCATAGGCCCGCTTGCGGCGCAGGAGGCAGCGGGTTCGATTCCCCCCGAGGGTTCAAGTGATTGTAAGTTTTGCAAGCACTTTCTCTTTGGTCTGGGTGTTGTGTCTATTATATTAAGTATATCAGATATCTAGTACCCGTAACACAAGCTTAGAGCTTATCACGGGGCTATATGTTGTTGTGTGTATTGTCCGGAAATATTAATTTTCTATTTTGTCTAAAAAAATATTAAAAGTATAAATCTGTAACTCCAATATTCGCGTGAGTGGCAGCTTTAAGGTTATTATTTTTCATTTTAATTGCTTAGCTTGAGAGGTATCAATTAAAGTAAACCTATTAGTATTTTAATAATAATCGCCAATAAAAAGTGGTTAAATATTTTATATATTTTATATTACCTACTTCATCAGTGGGTTAAAATAATTAAATCAACTGATATATGGCTAAACATGACCTGATGATTAAATAAAAATATGAGGCGTTTTTTCGATAAAGCCCTCGATAAAGCCCCTTAATAAATATAAGAAATGTTGTAGAACAAAATATGTATATAGAATAAAACAAAACATGCTCGCCTGGCGCGTTCCATTCACATTCTTTTCGCTTTATACACCAATTTTGAAACACTTTGTATAAAATCATATACATTCTCGTGTCACGGTGTTTGTATCTAACTCCTCCAAAACGGCTCTACCGATTTTCGTCATCCAAAGCATGCATATCGGCCAGGGTGAAGAATCGGACAACATCTATTTTGCATCCCCCTAAATGTTAAAGGTGGTTCACCCACTTTGTTATATTATATACTTGTACTTTTTGTGGAAACTTTGAATTAGACTCTAAGTAAAAATATTTGTAATGCCAATATCATTTTAAATAGCTTAAGTAGTAAATAATTTAAAAATAATAATAATTTTTGTTTTAGACCGGGGCCTATGGGTACGCTGTGCTCTGATTGCGAAAATATTTTGTTCGAGTAAGTACCTTTAATATTAAAAACCCATTATATTTAAAAATATATATTATTGTAAACCCCACTTCACACGGGTGATACATCAAAACCTTCCTCTTAAATCCCTCTATCTTCCACTAAAAACCTCATGAAAATCTGTTCACTAGCTATTGAGCGTATCGCTTTGTTCAATATGTATGCAAGAGCGAGACAGATTATAAATGACTCCACATAAATCTACATCCCATCAAAAACAATACTTGTCAAAAAAACCAAGTCTCGCAACTTACTTAAATATTGTTTCTTTAACTAATTTCAGAAAAATCGAAAAACCGTCGCCAATAGGTCGTCCATGCACTGATTGCGAAAAGTGAGTATTTAATTTGATTGATTATAACAAGTTTCATATTGATAGTGGCAAATTTATTTTCTTGCACGCCCAGGATGATTGGTAGAGAATGCTTCTAGCATTAAGTCCTCCTCTGTACATTGTTTTTTGTCTACATAGTATAAATAAATAAATAGACAATAGCCTATATAACAGAGACCGATATAACATTCATGGGGGTTGGATACATGGGTGTTTGAGTCGCCGGTCTCCCGGCTTTCATTGATCCGTCGGCCGAGTTACACCGTGTATATATGTATTTTCATTTGGTCAAGTTATAATTTAAGATTGTTTCAGTGACTGTCTCAGTGGGCGACGGTCCGCTTGCGGCGGTAGCGGGTTCGATTCCCGCCGAGGGGTCAAGTGTTTGTTCCTTGACCCCACGGCAAGCACTTTCTCCTTGGTATGGGTTATTTATATGTCTATGTCTATTATATTAAGTATATCTGATGTCTAGCACCCGTAACACAAGCTTAGAGCTTACCACGGCGCTAGATGTTGTGTGGATTGTCCGGAAATATTCATTTATGTACTTTGATTATTTTTCAGTAAACGTGGTGAACCAGAAATTTGCGTCGGCCTGAACTGTGCCGAATACACTCCTTATCGAGAGATGTTAGTATAAAAAATATCTTTATTAGAAAGCACTTAGAAAAATTAAATTCAGGCTATGAAAACAAAGCATTTTATTTATTTTAGACTTCATGTTTCAAAATAAAATTTTGTTCTTACGACCTACACAATCGATATCTAAATTAAAATATTGTTTTTATTTGTATTTTCAAAAATCCCGTGATCTTTTCTATGAAAAATTTAATTATATTTTGAATTAACATTTGCAAGCCTTAGGTACTTGTATGCTGAATACATTGACTTTTTACTTCTTAAGATCAGAAATGTATTAATAATTTTGTATTCTTGCAAATAAATCATTTCATTTCAAAGTAAAAGTTATTTTAAATGTGTGAATGCAATTTTTTCATTTTGCAAAAACGATGACATGGTTCCTAAGAACAAATCTGCCTATGTCTTATATTTTCAGACCTTCCTATACTGATGTAAACTTTTGTTACAACCTGTATAGTATAAAATATGGTTATTTCACTTTCATTCCATTCAAAATTGACGCCATTGTAGCCACTTCTTGTGTTAAGTGTTGTTATTTCTGTAGAAATACTTCGCGTTGCCTATCTGTCACTAGCCTGGATCTCAGGAACCGTTAAATAAAATTTAAATGATGTATTTCTGTTCCGCTATAAAACAACTAAAAACATACAATAAATATATATTTAATGGGGCTCCCATACAACAAACTCCATACCTTCAACATCCTCCTATGCGAGTTGTCAGTCCAGTCGAAGGTATGCTCGGCCAGCACAGGCGTCAACTGGGCCCGGATGTGGAAGTACACCGCTAGGTCCGTGCAGAGGATATCGTACATTTTTACATACACTTATATTTTGAAAAAGTTGTGGCATTGGGCAACCACGTTAAAACCCATATTGTGACTTATAATGTATATTATCAATAAATGACTATTATGACTACTATTATGACTATTACATGGTTAAGCAACGTTGCGCGCTACCAGTACTTGGATGGGTGACCGCTCTGGCTGCATCTTATCGCACATTTCTTTTATATTTACTTTATAACAATAATTGTATAAACTATTGAAATATACGGAATACTTCGTGTATGAGACCATCTTATACATATTTTTTTTTCTAATTACTTAATAAATTGATTACACAGGTATGGTGCGGATCAAAACTGGAGGCTGAAGCAATTATTATCCGAACAGAAATTTGTACGTATATAATAAAAAAAAATAGTTTATTTCAGTAATTTAATCTATACATTGTATTTAATTATAAAATGTATATAATTATTTAACACTGAACTTGAAGGAATGGTTGTTGTAGGAATGGGTGTACAAAAAAAAGCATAATGCAATTAAAGTCGCTTTAATTAGTTCCAAAGTTGCCGGTGCCGACCTATTTGTCAAGTACTTACCTCACTTATAATAATTTGTCAATTTTTAATTAGCATACCTAAAGTATATAAGAAAATAAATGTCTTGACTTTGTCTGCGACTCGATATATAGTTTTTTTTATATTGCACAGCAATATATAGTTTTGTGGGAATCAGTTTGTACATATCTATTGATAACACAGTGGGAATCAGCACACAAAAACAAAACAGATCTAAATAAATATTATGTAATTATAGCAGATTTTTTTGTTAAACCGTTTATTTCCTAAAATATCTCTCAAATATATTTAGGTTATTTCAAAACTGGTTTCCTGCCTGAAACAATGATTTTCTTTTACAGTTGGAGTTTTACGTCCGTGATAGACTCATGAAAAATTTGATACAGCAAGTGGAAGAAAAGTTGAATTCCCTACCAGACGCCTACGACAATATTGAAGACAAATCTATCTAATTAATCTAAAGAAACTATTAGTTTATAAAACAAAAACTCGATGAAAAAAGTATGAATTGATTCTCTATTATGTAGTGTTTAAGTGTAATCTATTAAAAAAGTTACACACTACCCTAAAATTAGTAGCGATTTCGCAACAAGACGAACGGGACGATAATATAATATAGTGTATATTAGTCCCTTAGCCGAGTGAGCTCGCCCGAAACAATAAAAATTTCAATTTGCAATTTCCAAGACGATTTAAGGCACGATCTAGAGTCCACCGTTTACCCGATATCGCTACTGATTTTAGGGTCGTGTGAAGCCAACTTTATAATGACTTTGAAAGTCGAAAAAGGCTAAAGATGATTTTAAATATATTCTGAAGCCAGTAAAAATATTAGCAATTAGGCAACCGATTGTACTATTGAAAAGGATCTATTTGAATATTTTAAGGTGGTTAATAATTATGTAATTCACGGTTTAAAATAAAGAATTACCAACCTACTTTCTATCTATTTATTAAAAGTACTCTAATGCCTTGTGTAAAGAAATACTGATATAAATAAACTTGTATCTAAGAACACTAAGAAATAGACGTGAAGATAAGCAGCTCTCTATGCGAAAATAGAAAACTGTCAGGAGATTAGCCATATTTTGTAAAGATATAATATCTTATGTCAGTTTCCTTATAAATATAACAGTTAATGTACCATAAACTTCCTTCTCAAAAATCCACTTCAACACTACACCCTATAAGAAGAAATCCAGAGATGCGCGGCGAGTTTTGAACCCAAGATCTTGGGAATGAAAGTCGAGTGTGTTCAAACTTATCCAACACGGCCGCGAAATCCAATGAGTAGGGAACTAATAAAACGTTTTTGCCAAAAATTAAACCAACTTCAAAACGCAAACTGAAAAGTAAAAAATAAATTAACTTTACAACTCATTTCGACATTATAAGTGATAATTAAAAGAAACATTTTTAGTGATTACTCTACTAAAATATACCTTATAGAATTCCTATAAATGTCCTTCATTTTTATCATCAGACCCCTAATATCAGTCAAAACCCATTTAGAAGAACGGTCTCAGTAATATAAGTAAATCAAGCCCAAACATAAAGTACTTGCTGTAAATCGTTGAGGAGTTCCCTCGACTGCCTTTCCCTCCATCATCAGATCAACACCAGACCCTCATTAATAAAAAGGCTTCAACATTCATTATATTGAATAATATTAAGGAACACACAAGTCGGAAAGACAATTTTTTCAAGAGTTTCCCTCAATTTCTTCAGGATTCCACCACCAGATCCAGGTTTCCTTACCATGGGACCACCCTTGGGATACTCCCTTTCCAACAAAAAAAGAATAATCAAAATCGGTTCATAAACGACAAAGTTATCCGCGGACATACATAAAAAAAATATAGATAAAAATAGAGAAAATAGAGAGAAACCTCCTTTTTTTTGAAGTCGGTTAAAAACTACTCAAATAAAATTCAGTTGATGATTTTTTGCGAAAATCAAAGACTTAAAAGGAAAGAGGAAAAGGTCTCGTAAAGAAAGAGGTCTCTCCCTCGTGGTCGCTCACCAACAAGGGTGTCGGATCTTATCTCAAATCTGACTCAGCCCTCCATTACCGACTGCTCCCGCAACGGAGCAATGGCGGCGAAATGCAAGAGCAGCTACTCAACATAATGGCTGGTTTACACAGTGCGAGCTAGCGTACGTGTCAGCCTTCCGAGTAGCTGTACTGCAGTAACTCGCACTGTTTGGACGTAACTTACGAGTAACTCGTACGTGCGAGTTGGTCAGTAGCGCGCAACCGAGTTACTTCAACATTTTTTGTTTTCACTCGTCTGCTCGCCCGGCAGTAAGGACCCCCCATAACCACGAACTCTCTGTCAAGAGTGACCGACTAAGAAGAAGAAGACTTTTATTCATTCTAATTTAAAATAAGTTAGGTAGTCGTAAGGCTTTCAGTATAAGGTTCGAAGTAAACGGGACAAGGTTAGGAGGAAGCAATAGAGCATGTCATCCTTCATAGAACAGAGATCAGGACTTGAAAATATATAGAGTAGTGCGAGCTTTTAATAAAAAATATTTTTCTTTTATTATACTTTTGTCCATTAACCGAGGTGGGTTACTGGAAAAACGCGCTAATTGATAAAAAGCGGGCAACGTACCGTAAGAAGCTATATTTTAAGCATATTTCATGTTTTTGATATTTATTTTCTTGCACGCCCAGGATGACTGGAGAATGCCTCTAGCATTAGCCCTCCTGTGTACTTTGTTCTTGTGCACATAGTATATATAAATACATATTTTTATGTATGGAAGTAAACATCTAAAGTACTATTTTTACATAACGTCTGTTTGCCTCCAACTTTCACAGGAAAGACTTCACTAAAATCACCCATGTACCTAATTAATTAACCATCTGTTAAACTACAAGTAAACAGCAATAAAATTAATGATCTATTTAGAACCAATTAAGAAACGTCAATTAAATTGATACATAACTAGCGACCTCTGCTTCAAACAGGAACAAATTCAATTATAGTATGCATAAAATGAAAATATAACCTTTCGCATGAATTACTTTATATATTGTGGAAAACTGTATTAAAAACTATTGCGTAGTTAACAAGATCAAACAGAGGACGCTATTTCATTTAATACTTTGTAAAACTAAGGTTACAAAAATCAAAAGCTTGTCGTGCCGTCTCCATAGCTTTTTTGTGCCAAATCCGTACCCACCTTGAAACATGTCAACTTATGTCTTTGTTGTGCTAATGAGTGTAATTTTTCAACCCCTATACACTTCTTAACATGACTATAAAAGCCTAAACTTTAGGTTTCAAAGTATCATTGTATCTTCATCTGTGTTCTGTGTTGTCTCGTGAAGTTTATTCAATATGAAGGTAGGTTTCTAAAGTTACCTAATAAAAAGTCAATGTTTGGAACTTCTTTTGTTACGACGTAAATTGAGCAACTGTAAAATTGTGAAGCCGTGCCGAAAATAAGCAATAGCAAGGGTTTAAAAGGACTTATTTAGTTCTAAGTCCGTCATTGAGATAATAAAAATAAATACACTTTTTATTATTATTTCTTGAAAAATCAAGTAAATTAAGTGCATTGAAGAGTCGCATGACGAAACACTTTCGATTTATACGTCAAAAGCCCGCAATTTTTAACTTTGCTGCCATATATATTGGTACTTTCTTAAATGGAGGACTAATGGCTATAAAAATTGGTGCCCAGTGTTTTTGGACGGGCTTTCAGACTTACTAAACAGCATAACTATTTTCATTAGTCATCATGCCTATTGTACATAACTTTGATAAACTTAGTACATAACTATTTAGTGAAGCCATATTTGTTTTTTGTGTGTCTTGCTTACATTCATATGTTTGATGTATTCTTTGTGGCAAAAATAAAGATGCCTACTTTTCTAAGACTTTACAATTAACTTTATTTATTTTTAGTCAATCGTAGCTGTTTCCTTCCTCGTGATGTTTGTGGTGGCCGAGCCTCCGCCATCAAACAGGTAAATATTTATTATAATAATATGCCGCTTCAAATCTGATAATTGAGACAGAAAAAAACCTTACACACTTGGAATGCTTTTATATTATATTACAAACTTAATTATAGCCACCATCTATAATATTAATAAATGGTGGTGGGTAGTTTAGCGGACTGTTGGAAGCTCGAAAAAATAGAAAGACGTGATTACGAACTGGCTGTCTTTTTTTTAATTATCATCCCATAGCAGGCCTTATCTTACAGTATAGCATTGTTACACCTATCAGTTACATTATCATTACAAAATTCATCAGCTTAACGTTTGCCAACATCTAAAGCCTAAAGCAATCAATATCAATAACCACGCGCCCGCGTTATTTTTTTTAATGTTTATATGTATAACAGCCTTCATTAGACCAGAATCTCACCGGATGTAAAGTGACGATGTGGTCTAAGAAGGGGTGTGAAGACCTAGAAGGTAGATAGCTTCTCCGGACCACATTACGAAACACGAAAAAATCGCTTCACGCACTGGCCCAGCCCGGAGGGTGGTGACAAGCCGCGGCCGAAGCCTACCACCAGAGACTGTTCTTAGCACCACCCGGAGGTCACGTGTAAGGATTCAGAGGGTTACCACTTACGGACGTGAACAGAAAAACCCTTCAAAAAAAAGCGTCCGCGTAACGTTAGGCCTCTTCAGTCAATTCTTAAAGTCATCTTAATAATAACAAGTTTTTAGCAGTTACAGTTACGGTTATCTGTAAAACCACAGCCATATGTTCAAAGTTTCTGTGTTTCCAGCTATTTACCCCCTCCGGCGAGCCGGGGTGCAGGCTACCCCCAATCCCAAGCTGCTGGGCTCCCGCAGGTGGTGGCTGCGAGGAGTCTTGGAGCCCAGGGTCCAGCGCAGAACCTTGGTGCCAACGGATTTGCCAGGTACGAAACACTAAATGAGAATAAGGACTTTTTCAAAGTCTCCTAGTAATCAATTAATTCAACTTCTTATAAGTAGGTTCACTTTAAGCGTCAGTTTGCCAGTGTCGAGTTAAATAAAATTATAAAGTGAAAAGATGTTACTCAGTTGAACGCCATTTTGCGTCTGAGTAATCTAATGAATAGCTAAAATATAGAGCAATTTATGTTAGTCAGTCAGTGAAAGTTTTCAGTTGACTTTACAGATTTTATTTTAACTACTGACATATTTATCTCGAAGATCCTGAAAGTGGCCATAAATAAATAAAACTAGGTTAATATACAAAAAATAATATGTCCCATCCAGATATTTGAGATACGTAATTTTTCCTCACCATCAGGTCAGATTGTGGTCAAACAAGAACCTATTGTAGATTTGCCAATTTGAAATGAAATGAAATGAAATACATTTATTTTGGTACAAACAAATAACAGCACAGTAGACAGCAAACAAACAGACACAAGAAAAAAAAACACAAAAAAACCACAAATAGAAAATAAGCTGCCAGGCTGTGCTGCCATGTACCAAAAAAGGAGCAGTCTCAGCTTAATGCCACTCCGCTCCCCGGGACAGGGATCGAAGCAACGCTGGTTTTCAGACTGCTCCTGATTGCTCCTAATTGACTGAATTTCATTATGTTATTTGCTTAACACCCAACGGTATTGGCCGTGTTTTATGGATTAAAAAATACAGCTATAACAATAAAGTAATTATTCAAATTAGACCAGTAGTTCCTTAGAAGATCGCGTTCAAACAAACAAACAAACTCTTATGCTTTATAATATAAGTATAGATAGAGATTCTTCTCAATGTTTTAAACATCACTTTTGATTTCCCTTAGAAATACCCAAGCCTCCTTCGGTACTCAGAACCAGAGCCCCAAATCGCGTGGAGCCCGCTACAACACAGCCTTAGACCAGGGCTACTCCAAGACCCAGGGGTACAAGGACCAGGGATACCCTAAAGGATATGACAGCAATGCCGCAGCTTTTGGCAGGAGTTCTGAGGAAAGTGCTGTAAGTAATGATGTACAACTTTTACTCCGGATCCGTAGCCAAATAGCAGAGAAATAAATCCTTTTATGGATTTGTCACGCCTGACTGTCTGGCCGGCTACTTTTTACCAAAATTATAAGAACTTTACTATTGAAACACGGTAACTTGGTATTCCCTGAAAGGCATTGAGATTATCTCACAAAAATTTTTAAAAATACCTCAAATCCCCATACTTATAGAACTCAAAATGGTTCTTACTTCAATTAAATTTCTTATAATTGGACTCTGCGCTTGAAGCGTCAGTTTTCCAGTGTTAAGTTCAATAAAATTATTAAGTGAAAAAGAGAACGCAAAATGCAGAAAGCAGCAGAAATTCAGTGGCCTTACTTTGTGCAACACCCATCACTGAGCTGGTGCCTTTTTGCTACACTGCAACACACACGTTCATCATTGATGTATTAAGAATTATTGGTTTTGTTTTTATATAGTGTTTTAATTAAGGCCTTTTATTTCGTGTATTCGTTCACTGAGTGTGTTTTTTGTGTGCATATAAATAATTTACTTACTTACAAAATGGCTTTCAACTGTATAACATCACTGTGGTATCCAATATCTAATCTACATATTCAATTACACTTTCAATACTCAATACTCAATTCATTTATTGCTGTTACACATTGGTTGACTTAAATATAAGACATAGTTTTTGAATTGTGTATGCATGTTTCACAATGTGGACCCTGTTGGGCGTTACAGCAAGTGGGAGGCAGACCGAGGCTTTTTATAATGTTGTTAATTGGTACCTACATGTCATGATATTCATTAGTTAATTATCTTAAATCTAAGCCTGCGATTTCCCCCAGGACCCAGCCAACTACAACTTCGGTTACATGGTGAACGACCACCAGGAAGGGACCGACTTCGGCCACCACGAAGCCAGGCAGGAGGAGTCAGCTCATGGTGAATACCACGTGGTACTCCCTGATGGTAGGAAACAGGTGGGTTTATGGATATCTTCTATTTGAAGTACGTTATTACTTTATATTAGGCAAGCAGACGTATGGCGAATTACCATCCTTATTTAGTAATCCTAATAATAATTTATTTATTTTGAATAGTTATTTTACAGTTTAGCAACAATTATAACTAATAGATTAACTTACAAATTATACTTATTTATTTTAACTTACAAAATAGAAAAAAGACACAGAAAGCACAGAATAAAGAAAATAAAATAATTTGGCTGCCTCAGTGGCGCGGTGGGCGATGGTCCGCTTGCGGCGCAGGAGGTAGCGGATTCGATTCCCGCCGAGGCGGCAAGTGTTTGTATGTTCTGCAAGCTCTTTCTCCTTGGTCTGGGTGTTTTAGATTTACCTATGTCTAATAAAAAATATATCTATAATTTGTATGTCTATTGTATTAAGTACAACAGATGTCTAGTACCCGTAGCACAAGCTTAGAGATTACCATGGGCTAGATGTTGTTGTGTGGATTGTCTGGAAATATTTATTTATTTATATACTTTTTTCAGACTGTAAGCTACGAAGCCGACGAAAGCGGATTCAAGCCCCAAATATCATACGAAGATACGGAAGATCTTACTCGTTCCGGCTACGATTCGAACGCGAACAACGTCAGGTCCAACGGTTACCATGGCAACGAGCAAAATGGCGCCCGGTCTAATGGTTACCATGGCAACGAGCAAAATGGCGCCCGGTCTAACGGTTACAATAGCAACGAACAAAATGGCGTCGCTAGCGCTCGTTCTGGATACTGACTAACTTTTATGGTTTCAATTATTCTTTTGTAATAGAATTTGCATTGTAGATATTGTATTTGAACAGAATTTATTTAATTGAATAAATTGGTTCCAATTAACTTTTAATTTACTTGTGTCATATAAACCTAATATCCTTCAAGTAAAAATATTCATAATATCCTGCATTCATTTAATGAGTTTTTTCGTTATTAATCCAATCCAAACGTGCATAATATTTGGCATGCCATTATTTTTATTTTAAATACCTTACTGGAACAAAAACTTTATACAAAATGTGGGTTTAATGTCTAGGTATTTTCTACCTGTATTGGTTGCTAACATTGCGTATAAATTAAAAATCAATAACTTTATTATCTAAATTTAAAATTTAAGAAAAAACCCCGATTCCGATGCTTTAATTTCCTTAAAAGTAAAACACCATAATATATACGTACGTATAATATGCACGCGATGCGGTTTAATTTCAATATCCTCTCGAGAATATTTGCAGATTTTCGGTTTTTCTTCTACACTTTCTACAACAGATCTTCATCAAACGTGTTTAGGAACACTCGCGCAAAACTCGCCTCTTATACAATAAAAAAAGATGAAATCGTCTAGCTGATCTGAGATCGTCCGCTCGGGAGCTACGATGCCACAGACAGACAGACTACACACCAAACATATAACAACTCTCGTTTTTCGTCGGGGGTTAAAAAATGAATCAATTGGAAAGGACGCGCGTTGAAATCTTTTGAATAGGGCTCCATTATCCTACTCAAGTAAATCTTAAGAAACAAGGTCCTGTTTGTTTGAACACTTATAACTGAAGAACGGCAGAACCGATTTTACTTGTTGTTGATTTTGTCTCTGTCCCGAATAGCAGAATAGTACGTACATATTTACATACATAATAGTACGAGTACAAACACAAAAGGTATACATTTTTATTACACTTTAACAAGTTAGTCAATGGTTAAAATATATAGCTATTTCGTTCAATCGCATGTGAGAAAGCGAGATAGCTCTTGACAACTTAACATAACTAACCGTTGCTTATTTCACTCGGATTTAATTAAATAATCCTATACCAATTCAGAAAATTTTATATTTTGGTGGTACGTTACATACTTTATCTTTATTTTTTTAAATATCACAAATCACAGATATGTGTTCTATATTATAAATCCTATATTATAATTCCCACGCGATTAAACCAAACACAGACTAAATAATAAAACACTACATGATTCATCGGGCAGAAAATTAGCTAATATTGACATCTGTCAACCTTTCAAGAGGCCATCACGGTTAATTAGAGTTTGTTTGATTAATAATTAGGTAATCCGTCTAATTTCCGGTGAACAAAAAAAACTGCGAGCGTGTATTCTCCAATTTCGATTCCTACAATTTATAAATGTTACATGTAGATAAATGTAAAATAAAAAAAATCTCAAACCTATGCATAATGGTGCCCGCCGCAATTTAAAAACATAGTTTAACCCATATTAAAAAAAAAAACACATTTATTGATAAAAATATTATTCGTAAACATAAATTTGAGCTAATTTTGTTTTATATTAGTTCAATAAAAGCTTTTTAAGTTTAAATTAACTTACCACTAACTGCTATCCCAGTCTTCTTGGAAAACTCCAACCTTGGACTCTTTACTATCAATGCCAATCGTTCCTCCATCGAATCTACGAATTTTGTACCAGCATGTAAATATTTGACTGAGCTATCAAGGTTCTGTTGGTATAGCTAATTTTACAAGCAAATATCGTAATATATAAACCGGTGATTGTGTTGGATTATCATTCAGTTGTGATTCCAAAGATCTCAGCAATATGCAGGTAATTTAATAATTTAATCTATACTAATATTATAAAGCTGAAGAGTTTGTTTGTTTGTTTGTTTGTTTGTTTGAACGCGCTAATCTCCGAAACTACTGGTTCGAATTGAATAATTATTTTTGTGTTGGATAGTCCAGTTATCGAGGAAGGCTATAGGCTATATAACATCACGCTACGACCAATAGGAGCAAAGATATAGCGGTAAATGTGTAAAAAACGGGAGAAATTATTTCATCTTTGAAGCCTTCCGTTGCGTGCGCCGTGAAAACGGTTCAAGATACACAAAAAATATGTATTAAAGAATAATAGCTCTTTTAATGATCTAAAAAACAGTCCGCGATAGTATATGTCTATCTTTTAAGACTAACTCACAAAAACTGTTTTTATGGTACCTAATTTTGTCGAAATAATTTGTTTAAGTTGTATCAACATAGTAATATTAATCTTTATTCAAATAAATATGTTGTTGGTTAAGAGTACTTCATCCATTATAACGCGGGTAGCACCGCAGGGCACAGCTAGTCTATAATAATATTATAACGTAATTTAAAGCTTGTTTGATTGAACGCGCTAATCTCCGATTAATAAAATATTTCAGTGATACATAGCCAATTTATCGATCGCTATGGCTTACTAACCTATACCCTTACCATTGATTTTTTTAAAAAAAAATATTTTAAGAGCATTGACCGTTTTGCTTTCGGAGCTTGTAAAAATACGTGGTGAATTCTCCTTTATGAAAATCTGTTAAACCTTATGCCTTCCCAGGTTCTAGTAGCAGTTATCCTAGCCATCGGCTCAGCATCAGCGCTCGGATCTGGGCCCTACCTTCCCAGCGGCTGGAGACCACAGGGACCAGCGTTCTACCTGCCTTCTGAAGTCCAGGTAAAATATAACAAAACAAGATTTAATTTTGGAAGTCCCAAGTAGCTAATCAATCGTAAATTAGTTATTGTAAACAAAAACAAATACAAATCTTAGTATTAACATTGGTACAAAGACGAGATTAACCCTATTAGAGTATTATTACAGCAAACCTTAAGGAATGGAGTCAGTACTTCGTACCTTACGCATACCTTAGGGTTTGCTGTAAGAATACTGAATATTAAATTAATGCGTAGGTAAAGTACTGTTAGACAGAAAATATGGTAAATATCAGTTATAAGAATAGAGACCTGTCTTACTCTGATACATAATAATCTGAGTGAAACAGCATTAAAACGTAACTACATTCAGTTTAACATTAGGTAACTCAACCACTGCTTTTCATTGTGAGGATTTAGCAAAAAAAAAATCGAATCCTGACATGACGTCAGTGAAAATTAGAATGTGTAATTTTTTCACGCCATTTTGTAAACATAAAATAATGAAAGTCAACAAACTGTCATAGTTTATCCTAAGGTATCGTTGAATAGACACCTATGGAGCGACCGACGCCGGATTCGATTTTTTTTTAAATGGCTTTCTGTTCAACTGAGTGAGTAACATCATTGTCACTTTAAATTTTTATTTAACTTGACACTGGCAAATTGTCGCTTCAAGCGCAGAGTAAAAAAAAACAAACAAGAAACTGAACTGAACTGACGACGCCGAATTCGCGCGCGAAATGTTGTCGAAGTCAGCGGTTTTTTGTCCAAAACCGTCGATGGCAGCGGGTTAAAAATATTTTTCGGTCTGACGTGCCGTTTATAATCGAAATATATCGTTTTAAAGTTGCGTAACAACCATTTACACTTAATTTCAGCTTGTTTGTTAAAAATATGTTGTAACGGGGTAGTAGGTATACTTAATTCACCTGAGTTAATTCACAAGGTGCATTAACTATACTTTTTAACCCAGGTGTCTTCAGGTGCATTAAGTCTACTTTTTTAGTATCCTGGGTGAATTATCTCAGGTGAATAAAGTATACTGCCCCGTTGTAATGATTTTAAAGTGGTATTTGTTTCTTTAATTCTCAGAAGCCAGCTGACAGCCCGCTCAAAGAGGTTATCCTCGTCGAGTCTGAAGCGTCGGGATCCGAAGGTCTTCGGGAATACGGCCCTCCTAAAGATGACTCTTTGAATATTGTACAGGTAAATAATATGTGTAATAAAAATAGCTTTATATGTATGTCTATTATAATAAGCATATAAGATTTCTAGTACCCGTAACACAAGCATAGAGCTTAGCACGGGGCGAGATGTTGTTGTGTGGACTGTCCGGTAATATTTATTTAATAAATAATTCACCAGCTCGTGGTGTTGGTACCTAGTCATTTGAAAGACAAACTTTACAAAGCCGTTTCGCTTAACTAATACATAACTGACAAAACGAACGACCTCTCGGACGAGGGAAATAATCTTGACTGCTTCAGGGTTCGATTCCCGCCGAGGGTAAAAGTGTTTGTATGTTCTGCAAGCACGATCTCCTTGGTCTGGGTGTTTAATATGTATAATAAAAAATATCTATATATGTATTGACTATTATATTAAGTACTAGCGGCACGCCCCGGCTTCGCACGGGTAATTATTTTTTTCGATATTTTTTTTTATTTTTTTTAATAAAAAGTATCCTATGTTACTTCTAATACCTTCAAGAGTTATGTGCAAAGTTTCATGATGATCGGTTAAGTAGTTTTTGCGTGAAAGCGTAACAAACATAATACTTACATTCGCATTTATAATATTAAGTATGATATCAGATATGTAGTACCCGCAACACAAGCTTAGAGCTTACAGCGGGGCTAGATGTTTTTGTGTGAATTGTCTGGAAATATTTATTTATTTATGTAATCAATGAATGATCTTTAATATATCGATCATAAAGTTGGTCCCGTGACCGCTAACAGTATTCGATTAATATTAATCGGTAAATTGTTAAAGATAAAATTTAACAATAGAACGGGCAACGGTGTTGCACCCTACAAGTTCCTATTATATTTAAGATTGGTCTCATTAAAATTATATTATACTTGATATTCAGTTCTAATAATTGTCATAATTTATACTTTTCTAATGTGTACTTAGTTTTAATTAGTATGTAAGTAAATTTTGCCATGCCCATACCATGTTTATTGCAATAAAAAAACTGAAATGCGATTGCCTTTTAAAATTCTCATGAGGTGGTCAATTCTACAATATTATACAACACAGACTAATAATTAGAAATATTTCGATATTAATAATTTATTTTGCATTATAATTATTGAGGAGGTATCAAATGCACGAGCACCGTTCCCCAACGGTGCTCCGCTGTAGCGTGAAGCCCTGGTGACCGGTGATACAGGTTTTTGCAAAACCTATTTCAGGCACCAGTCTTCGCAATGTGGTTCAATAGGTTTAGTAAATTATTGTGATCCATATTTATTAATTACTAGTGGCCCGCCCCGGCTTCGCACGGGTTTTTATTCAATTTTTTTTCCCGGCAATTATTCGATTTTTTCTTGCCTTTTAAACCTTTCCTAGACCTCCACGAACATTTCAAGACTATGATAAGATAAATCCGTTCAGCCGTTGTCGAGTTTTAATCAGACTAACGAACAACAATTCATTTTTATTTATATAGAAGAAAAATAAATAAATTATAATTATAATTATTTAAATTGTGCAGACGTTGCCTGATGTAGTTACCGAGCAAGCTTTCCTGGTTGAGAGAGCAGAGCTGAAGGCAGTGGAACCAGTCCAAGATGAAGGTAAGTTATTGTCTGTCGGTATTGTTTTAGTGTTTCTTATAAAAACAGAGATAACTTTACAATATCTCCTTTGTATTTTCAACCATAAAAAAAGAGCAAGTTGCTTATTTATTTTTATGTACGACGTGTTTTTTTCGTGTTTTATTGTTTTTTTTGGTCTGATTTTATTATTTTGTTGCTTAGGGTATCTTTATGTTTTTAATCAAAGATGGTCAAGAGGGTAGGTGCCTAAAACAGAAAATAATTGAGCATTAATTTACTTATTCTAATTTATCACAGCGTTAAATTCTACTTTAGTGAAAATAGTTTTAATTGAAAGGGTAGGTAGGTAGTTCCTTGGAGTAGGTCTTTTCAAATCGGGCTTTTTGCGAGAATCAATTTTTGCGAGCAACAATAATTGTATTTTTCCACGAAAAGCGTTATTTTACAAAAAGTTCTAAACTATTGAGAAGAAAATCTATAAAAATCCATCTTCTAAAAAAGCAACGAACACGCATGCGTCCGCGTGTTCGTTGCTTTTTTCAAAAACTTTCTCGTTTAGAATTTAGGTATGATTAAATTATAATACCTAGTATAATTATAATAGCTTATTTTATTTATATATACAGAAAAAGCCGAGCTTGAAGTGATTACGGAAACAGCTACAGAAGCCCAGGTTTCGGATGCTAGGAGTCAGAATATTGAAATAGAAGCCGCTACCGCGCCAGCTGTCGAAGAAATTGATGTTGTGGTTGTTACTGAGTCAGCTGATGTTGTTCAAGAGGTAAGAACTCTTTCTGTTGGCTAAGATTCATGCCTTTAACATTGTTATGTGTTTTAAAATTAATTATTATTAATTAACTAGCGGCCCGCCCCGGCGTCGCATGGGTAGGTATAAAAATTTCCCGGAAATTATTCGAATTTTTCTCGCCGTAAAAACTATCCTATCTCTCAAGTTGGATCGAACTGCACATGGTGTGCTAATTTTATTATAATCGGTTAAGTGGTTTAGGAGTCCATTGAGGACAAACATTGTGACACGAGATTTATATGTATTAAGATTTTAAAACGTCTTGATAAATAGGCTATCCAACAGTGAAATAATGATTTAAATTGGACCAAGCAGTTCCTGAGATTAGCGCGTTCTAACAAACAAACTTTAACTTTATAATACAGTATATACATAAAACAATAGGTTTTCATCCTAAATTATTATCTAAAACTTGTTCTTGAGAGTTGCTTTATATCAGCTGTTTTCTAATGAAAACTTTTTTTTTACTAAAAGCTTACAAGTATTCTCTACTATACAGATTGAACCAACTGCTTCAGTTGTCACCGAGGCTCTCCAAAACATCGCTCAGGAACAAATTGTCGAAGTGACACAGACACCCGAATCTTCACAATACAATGAGGAAGAGGAAATCGTACAAAATACACCCATTGTAGAAGTCCAAACTACAATAGAAGAAAATGTGGAAACAGCTCCCCTTGTAGAATCTGAGAAGATTATAGAGAACATTGATGCACAAACTGAACAAAATATCGCCCAAGAAAAAGCCTCGCAAGTCGCTATTGAACAAAACATTGCTGAAGAAGTTATTGTGGAGAAAGCTGCGCCGATAGTGATAGAAGCTCTGGAGAAGATAGTCCAAGAAAATGCTGAAGACGTTATTGAAACAGAGACTGTTGTTGCCGAAGCCGCAGCGCTTGTCAATCTTGAGAATGAAATTAAATCTGCTCAGGTAAGAAGCTCAGTATTTTAGTTGATATTATTCTCGTGGCTAATACAATACTTATACAGAATATTCAATTATTTCGGAAGTCATATACATGTTTAAGAATATATCTTAAAGTAATTGAAATTATTAAAATTCTAGTTTTAAGCTGAAAACTTGATGCAGATTACCGAATCATTTCAAAATCTGACAACTCTTTGATTTGTCCAATCAGCGTCACGTAGTTAATAGTATGCATCGCACTGTGATTTCCCGAAAAGTTGGTAAATTTGTATGCAATAATTTTGAAATTTTACAGATCCAGCAGATTGCAAACATAGAGAGTGAATTAAAAAATCAAGAAGGCTCTGCGTATGTATACATTGATTTAATAATTCAATATATATTGTACTGAAAACATTATCGTGTGTGTTTTTATTTTTATTTTATAACTGAATCGAATAATCATTCATGTCATATTTATTCCATAGGTCCGTGCAAGTCCCTGAAGGATTCCTTGAATACGGCCCACCCGGTTTCACAGAATACGGACCCCCGAAGGTTGACCCACTTTTGAGATCAGAATTTGAAAGCAACGAAGTTAGACGCCGACGATTCTCTCCTAAATTCAGGTAATATATTTATAAAAATTTCAGGTGGATTACACATGTAAATATTTTTAGAAGCTAAATTAGGATAATTGACCTCAAATAAAACAATGGACCGGTACATATTACAATTACGTAGATATTGATAAACCTTTTCATATATTTTAAAGTCAATTGTGTACCCCAGCCGGCTTTACTGACGCTGACGGACGGATACGAGTTTCAAACTTTCTAGTAATATCACCATGCATTTGTATTTTACAATATTTTAATGGATTATCTAACTACGTAATTAATTATGTTTCAGATCATCAAAAACTACAAAACATTAAGAAAACAAGCTGTTTTATAATAAATGCTGATCCTGCTAGTCCTATGGAATCATGTTAAACTATGCGTTCGTTTTCATTATACATAATTATTATGCAAGTGTATTATTAATAAATACGTAAAATACAATTTAAGTAGTATTTTTAACCTTTCAAACAAATTAAATAATTATATTTCCATATAAATATCTACTCAAGTCTTACCCAAATTTATTAAATTATATAGATTGTTATTGGGTGCATACATCTTTGACCCTATTATTAAAGTTGACCCCACATCATTAAAATAAAATATACTTATGTCGGTTCAAATAAAAAAACTTGCCTTTAATTTTTTAAAATGAAATATTCCCATTTTTGGTAATTTAGAAATCCATAGTTGGTAACATTACAAACGTCATTTCATTTGATGATTCGTCGTTCACGCACGCGCATCGATCGTCTCAGTTCGTTTCGCTTCTCCCCTCGTGTTTGTTTACATTTTGAACCGCAACTTTTTATCGACTTCTGTTTACGTTTTAGTATTTACATTGCAATATTTAACTTTACTGGTACTAAATATATAGTAAATCTAATAGTTATAGTGTGAACTTGTGGCAAATAGTGTGAATTATTGTGGAAAGTTAATAGTGTTTGGTCACGGAGGAAAAGTTTTAAAGTTGTTGTGTTCCGGCGTTTTGTCCTTTTGGAATACTGATTTCTTCTATAGTACAGGTAATAATAGCTATAATATGTTGCCACTATGTATAAAATGTGTAAATGATGAAATTGAGTCGCAAAGTAGAGATTTCGCTCGTAAATCAAGGGCGTTACTGAGATCATTGCAAAATGATTTCTTGCTGACCTCGAAGCCAATTAAGTCTTAACTTTTTTAGTTACATGTGTTTGGTTATTAGCAAGTTTTACTTTGGTATACAATACACTATAAATTTATATAATTATGTAGGGAACACTGATTTAGTAAACCTTGATGAAGTTTAATGGCTATCTGACTCGGATTACTTAATTTCCAAAAAAAATATTTGAAAATAATATGCAATACATACAAATAATAAAAAATAAAAAATTAAAGTTGTTGATTGGTAAATAATCCAATAGTAGGCAGAATACTAAAATGACAAATCAATGTACATGTGGAAAAAAACGAGTATGTTCAAATTTTGCTAAATAAAAACAAATAAGTAAATAAATAAATATTTCCGGACTAATCATAATCACACAGCATCACCTAACCCCAAATTAAGCAGAGCTTGTACTATGAATGTTAGGTGACTGATATACTACATAGATACATTATTTTTTGTAACTGCAAATATATTAAAAATCGATTATAATACAAAGTCATCATAGCGATAGAATCATTGCTTGTTAAGCCATTCCATAATATTTTAATACCATACCATTATATAATATGTAAGGATAAGTTTTTATTTATAATTTATGATGCAGTTCTAAAATTATTACCATGTTGTGCCGACCCCACATAATGTGCAAACATATTAAAAATCGATTATAATACAAAGTCATCATAGCGATAGAATCATTGCTTGTTAAGCCATTCCATAATATTTTAATACCATACCATTATATAATATGTAAGGATAAGTTTTTATTTATAATTTATGATGCAGTTCTAAAATTATTACATGTTGTGCCGACCCCACATAATGTGGGATAAAGGGCAAGAGAATGATGATGATGCAGTTCTAAAATTATTACATGTTGTGCCGACCCCACATAATGTGGGATAAAGGGCAAGAGAATGATGATGATGATGATGCAGTTCTAAAATTATTACATGTTGTGCCGACCCCACATAATGTGGGATAAAGGGCAAGAGAATGATGATGATGATGATGCAGTTCTAAAATTATTACATGTTGTGCCGACCCCACATAATGTGGGATAAAGGGCAAGAGAATGATGATGATGATGATGCAGTTCTAAAATTATTACATGTTGTGCCGACCCCACATAATGTGGGATAAAGGGCAAGAGAATGATGATGATGCAGTTCTAAAATTAGCAAATCTGGTAGGTGGTAATACTTACTACAGTTACTGCTCAATATAACATTTTACAAAATTTCCTTGTTCAATATTCCCCAAAGCAAGTTATACCTCTTTCCAATCCAATGTTAAAGTAAGATATATATTATCATATTCATTAGTTACTTAGGAAATAGGTTAATTGGTAATCAGAGCCATAATGTGAGAAATTTACAAGTCAAATTTTTACAGACATGCCTCGCTTCTCGAGTGTAACAAACACAGATGCAAGATAACTTAATAAACCAAACCTATTCTTATTTAAATGGTACCATTGCAGTACCACCATCTTTAAATTAAATAATCATCATAACCTTATTGAACTAAACGCAAAACTGGTGCACTAGTGAATATCTATATTTTATTTTATTTATAAACTAGTCGACCCGACAGACGTTGTCCTATCCCACGTCTCAAAAAACATGGATATTGTTTTTTGAGACGTTTTTGAGAGTTGACCGTATTGTGAATCTAAACCATTCCCGGATCCCCTTGAACACACACAAAAAATTCATCAAAATCGGTCCAGTCGTTTGAGAGAAGTTCAGTGACATACACACTCACAGAAGAATTATATATATATAAAGATTCAGGCACCGCCAACAGCACATAATCTATATATAATCTATGTTTACCGACTTGAACATCTAATAAATTTCCAGGGTTGCTCTCTATTTCCCTGGGATCCCATCATCTGATTTTAACATGGTGACAATGATACCACTCAGCAATCTTACATACCCTTTCAAATTAAACAAGAATTTTGTAAATTGACAACTTACAGAGACAAACATACAAAAGAAAAGACAGTCAGTGGAATTGGAAACCTCTTCCTTTTTTGAAGTTTTTTTAAAAGGAGAGGTTTTCTGAGGTATAAAAATTAAACAAAACGTTTAAAATCCAGTATGTTTGCCTTTTTAAGTTAAGTAATGAATAAAGCTTATGGTGAAAGCAAGCTGGCATGTTCTGAGAACTTTGAAGAGTTTGAAGACACATGGTCAGCATGGTGAATTAAGGCCTGATCCTTCTCGCAAAGACAGAAGTCCCTGTGTCCCAGCAGTGGGAACGTAAATAGGGTGTTGATGAATAAATGAAGAAGCTCTTTTGTTTGTACCATCTAACATGGGCACAGGAGAAACTAAAAGGTATTACTAGTGAATAATTAAAATCACACCACTTATCGTATTTGCAATAATTACCATGTCGACACTTTCATATGCCTTTGTAATGTTTTAAACATGTTGCTATTTGAATAACAAAACATTGTTTTTCTTAACTTAGGCACAGAATAAGTTGTAGTGTTTGTTTTTTTTATTTTATTTAGTGTGAGTCTTTGACTGCATGACAATGAGATATTATTATTGTACAACAAAAAACAGTTATCTGTTAAGTTAAGAGTTTAAAAATATAAGAAATTTATATGTCTAGTACCCATAACACAAGCTTAGAGCTTACCATGGGGCTATTATGTTGTTGTGTGAATTGTTTGGATGTATTTATTTATATTAAATATTCTTTTAGACATCTTAGACTTTTGGTGCACCAAATTTACCTATTTTTCCATTTAAAAGGTGATTTGTCAGATTGTTAAGCATTTGCATTTTTGGTAAGTGCCAAGTGAACCAAACAATATTTAAGCTTCTCACAAGATATTCTCTCTGGAAGAGCATTCTGTTTGATTTAAATTGGCAGTCTGTTTTTGTTACCTATCATTGCCAATAGTATGTAAAAAATATATAGTTATTACTTAAATCTTACACCATAATAGCTATAGCTCTATTTGAACCCCCGACGCAAAAATACGGGTGCTTGTGTGTTTAACCGTCTGTACCATCGTAACTCCCGAACGTGTGAATCGATTTTGATTTCGTTTTTTTTTGTTTGAAAGATGATTTAATCAAGAGTGTTCTTAGCTTTGTTTGATTACAATCGCTTGAGCTGTTTTAAAATTATGGGATAAAAGTTAGGAAGACTAACTTAATGTCTAGAAATTGAATGTAGTGGGGTTTCGATGCAAGCGCATCACGTGCACGTTACAAAATAATATGGTTTGTTCGGGAGCTGTGATGCCTCACACAGATAGACACGTCAAACTTATAACACCCCTGTTTTACGGTCGGGGTTTAAAAAAAAGAGTCTGTCTGGTACGTACCTAATGTAAGACACATAACATTTGACTTGTTATTTGGCGCGTATTAGATTACATTTCTATCGGAATTATCGGAGAACTTTAAACGATTGTGGTGTGGCCAGCGCGGTGAATTGAGGCCTAATCTCACTCGTCAAGAGACAAGTCCCTGTGTCCCAGCAGTGGGAACGTTAATAGATTGATGATGATGAGATTAAATTTACAAGTTTCGTACCTAAGCAGTTTTAGCCCCAATTTCACCATTTTATGGTACAAATCAAGTTTTATTGAACCAATTTCAACCATGGCACAAATAAAATTTGATATATATAATATAATTAACCTCTAGGTACTAGTTCAACAGCAGTCTCATCTGTTCGGGCTCATAGCCAATGGCGAAATCCTCGATTTCCCATTTTGTTACCTATTAATTTTGGTGACTGCTTAGATAAGATAGTGAGAAATTCAACAAAGACTTCACAGATAGGACGCGCGGAGATGGAGCATTGGGTCAACGGCACACTGACGTAATGCTAACGATAATGAAATTGAGTCTTGTAACGCCTGACGCTAACTTAGTGGCCACTTCACTAGATATTGTGTAGGTAATAATAATAACTAAACAGTTTGAGAGATAAATTACTAAGTACTAATTTTTAGCTTTATGAAGTGACTATTAAAAAAAATGATTTAAATCTTTTAAACAAGTACATACTTAACATAGACATATTATGGTTACATACATATATGTACATACCTACAAGGGCATATTTCACAAAATCCATGTAAACTAAGCAATGGTCAGTTTGTGAAGAGCTATCTCGCTTTATCACATAATTTTGACAAGTACCAGAGCGTAATAGCTGTATAATTTAATCATTAGTCTACTAGGTATAGCATAATCTCGAGAACAGCTGTCCTCTATTTTTAATTTATGCTGAAAAATATTAATTAATATGAGTCTCAATAATTTCTACTTAAATGCAAAGACATTAATGTAAGAAATTAATAAGTAATTAATATACTTATTATTTACTAGCTGTGCCCCGCGGTGTTACCCGCGTTATAATGGATTTTCCCGCGGAATGACGTTTTCCCGCGGTAAAAAGTAGCCTATGTTATTTTTCAGGCTCTAGAGATTCTGTGTACCAAATTTCATTTAAATCGGTTCAGTAGTTTTTACGTGAAAGAGTAACAAACATCCATACATCCATACTTACAAACTTTCGCCTTTACAATAGTAGTAGGATAAATTTCTTACATATAAAAGCCGTGTTGGCTAAGTGGGAGGACACTCGACTTTCATTCGAAGGTCGTGGGTTCAAACCCCGCCACGCACCATCCAGGCAAACATCGTGAGGAAACCGGCATTTTCTGAGAACTTTAAAGAGTTTGAAGGACATGTGACATTCACCAACTCGCACTTAGACAGCGTGGTGAATGAGGAAGATGTAAATCAAATTTTATTCCCCTTTTTCAGCCCTAACTAAAACTTTAAGCAATAATAAGACTAACTGTGAAAAAATTGTGTTGATATCTCAAAAATTGAATTATTTATAAGCAAATCAATATGGGAACGCGCGAAAACTGATTGCGCCCGTCGAGTAATGGCTGTGACGTCAACGTCACGTCGCCGGTTGCGTTGTTGTAGCCGACGGCCGGCCAGGCGGGGCGCCGGCGCGCGGGCGGTTGCTTAGCTCTGTAAACTAACTTTTGTTCATTTCGATACATTTTTAATTTTTTATGAATGGTATACCAACCAACCACCCAACATGGAACCAGGATTTTCACGTGGACAATCAAATAATCTTCCGAAAGTCGATTTACTTACATATGGTTGCGGATTATTTCACAAACCATGCTAAGTAGGTATATTATTGCAGAAATCCAAGGGCAAAAACTTACAAGGTAAGTGTAAATATACCTACATATAACGAGATATTAATCTAATTAATTACCTCTGCATTACGTTATTTGTAGGAGGTAGGTTAATCTTAATATAAGTACCTATATAAATCTCGTGTAACAATGTTTGTCCTCAATGGACTCCTAAACCACTTAACCGATTATAATAAAATTCGCACACCATGTGCAGTTCGATCCAACTTGAGAGATAGGATGGTTTTTACGGTGAGGTTAATTCGAATAATTTCCGGGAAAATTTTATACCCGTGCGTCGCTGGGGCGGGCCGCTAGTAATATTATAAAAGTGAGAAGGGATCTAGGTAACCTACCTAAGGGCCTTTATTTCATTTGAGACCAAATGATACTTATTTCTTAAGTAATTACTTAGGTATTCGTAAGTATCGTTAAGTACTTATAAGTTTTGGTTTGATAATAATGGAGTGATAGGACTTATGGCAATCGTTAAATATAAGTTTTGGTTTTATAATAATGGAGTGATAGGACTTAAGGCAATGAAATACACGTAAGATAAGTACGAGTAGGACTTATCAAAAAACCTGGTTTAGTCTAGGATAAGGTTACGTGTATATTGATATTTTATGCATAGGTAGGCACAGTCATAGTTTAGTCAGTGTCAGTTCCTACTAGTCTATTAGTGCTGTCAGATTGCTGTGGGTTATCGATAAAAAATAATAACCATAATAAATCGGGGGCTCTATATCTCTGAATGAAGTTACGAATAAAATTTAAAATGGAATGTGAAGGTTGTGCAGTAAGCAAAGGAGGATGCAATCATACAATGGCGTTGGTAATGTGGTTACATAGACGTAGTGAGGTGCCCGCTTGTACAGAAGTAGCGTGTTCCTGTTCTTGGATGAAACCAAAACTATCGCAAGTTGGATCGCAGCAAACATTTATTAAACCAAAGATATGAGAGATACGACGCAGCCCCGTTCCTCAACGGCACCTTTGACGCCTAATGACATATCTACCCAACGAACGTTTTCTACAGTCATTAAAAACAATGGAGCTGGGTATAGAATCTCAGATTATGACCTTCTTTCGTCCAACTGCAGATGTAGATAAAAATATAAATTAAGTAGATTTAAACTGAAAAGTGCCATAATTTTTGATTTTTTAAATTTCTATTATTCTTGAAAAAAGTTGATTATATAAGCACGTTATTTTATTGCTAAATCACATAACTTTAATATTAAATCAGTTTAAAAGCGATCTTATATCAAAATCCCAAAAAAAATGTTTGTGCTTAAAGAAGCCTGCGAGACTCCACGTCCACAGTGTAGTGTTATGAAAAAATGACGTCCATACCTACTTAAAGGTTAATTAATTTTTGACATACTCTATAAACTAAACATTTATTAATGTAAAAAAAATTATAGGTAGGTATTTCATATGTAGGTACTCGCATTAAAATGATCTTCATCAACAATGTCGACTGGTTTTTGCAGAACACTTTCCCCCTTCTCATCAGTTTACAACACTTATTTCTCAGCTTTTTGTCGTTGGGCACATCATAAAAGTATTTTAGGAATGCTAACCGTTGTATTCGTACATAAGGGTACTATACAATATCTGTATGGTATTTTTTTCTCCATAATTCCAAAAATATCAATGAAATCTCAAAATTACTGCACGATTTGTTAGCGCGCGGCGGACATAACCGGCGATGTGACGTCACGCGCTGAGCGGCCGAGTTCGCGCGGATTTTAATAACATCCAACTTTGAATATTCATAGAAAATTCAGTTTTTAAGATATCAAAAAAATTCTTTCACTTATATTTTTGAGATTTTATTTTTGATTTTTATACATTATAAAAAAATGACACTCATCTAGCTCATTAAGGCCTAATCTCTCTCGCTAAGAGAGAAGTCCCTGTGTCCCAGCTGTGGGAACGTTAAAACGGGTGATGATGATGATATTATTTATAACTAGCGGCCCGCCCCGGCGTCGCACGGGTAAAAAAAGTTCCCGGCAATTTTTCCTTATATGCTCACCGTTTAGACCTACCCTGGACTACGACAAACATTTTAAAACCAAAATCAGCTCAATCGGCCTAGCCGTTCTCGAGTTTTAATCAGACTAACGAACAACAATTCATTTTTATTTATATAGATAGATTATTAATTGTCATAACGTGATGCTAATACAAAACCAATATAGATACAAACATTGATTTTATACTCATACTCATAATCAAACCACGTATCGAACGGTCAATGTTTTCGCTCCAATAAAAAATATCAAAACAAAGCCCCCGCCGTCTTGCGCAATGTGCACTGCAGTCAGTCACGCAATTCCAAATACGAATTTCGAGCGTGGAACGCTTTTTGTCGAGATTCGATGCAGCCAGTGACAATTTGAAGGTATTGAAATAACAGAAGTAATAAATAAATTTGAAAAGTATGAGATTAGCTCGAACTACTCTTAGGGTTCCGTGTATAGTTTATACACAAAGCTTACCACGGGGCTAGATGTTGTTGTGTTATCGGGCAATATTAATTATTGGAGTTTACTCACTAAGAAACGATTTGAGTTATAAGGCCCGGTACGGAAATTTTATGAGGAGTAAAATCAAGTGTAACACGAAATGTTGAGGCGTTACGTAGAAAGAGACAAACATATATATCTGTAGGATTGAACGTGTAAAAGAATGAGATGGAATACATTACACAGCGTATCTCATTCTTAAGTTTCGCGATACTTTGTAGTCTCACTGTATTTTATTTATATTATTTTGTAACATACTTTTTGTAATACGCTTTATTGAAGTAATATAAATAATCCGAATAATTACAGATATATGTTTGTTTCTCTTATCATTTTAGCAGATGCGTTCATTTACCCTTTTTTCGATATATATCATAATTATCGTTCGTAAGGAGTAAACTCCAATCGTGCGTCGTAGCTGACACACACACACTTTTTTTTTAATTATTATTTAATAGGGTGATGATCATAAATCACATTATGATGGGAGAATAGTTTAAAAGTAAGTAGGTAATTTGCAAACTGTCAAGACAATGGCCTCTGCCAATCATACTTGCAAATATGCTGTGATGTCAACATGATGTCATCGAATGATTCGGTAGGATACTAAGGGCAAGGGAGATGCAAAATGGCGTTTAACCGAGTAACATCTTTTACACTTAATAATTTTATTTAACTTGACACTGGCAAACTGACGCTACAAGCTCAGAGTCCAATTATAAGGAATCGAATTGACTAGGGGCAAGATTATAAACATCATCATCATCATTTCAGCCATGGGAGTTTCACATGACCACAAGTTACAATACAAAACACTTTATTGCACACACAGGGAAACAAAATACAACAACACGTAGGAAACAAAATGTAGAATGGGCGGCCTTATCGCTAAAAAGCGATCTCTTCCAGGCAACCTTTGGATGGAAAAATAACTTTAATAAGATAATTAGTAGACAAGTTTGTGAGAATGAAAGTGTGTAAGGAAGAGATCACTCCGGGTGGTGCTAGGAACAGTATCTAGTGGTAGGCTTCGGCCGCGGCTTGTCACCACCCTCCGGGCTGGGCCAGTGCGTGAAGCGATTTTTTCGTGTTTCGTAATGTGGTCCGGAGAAGCCATCTACCTTCTAGGTCTTCATGCCCCGTCTTAGATCACATCGTCACTTTACATCAGGTGAGATTGTGGTCAAATGAAGACTTATCTAGTATAAAAAAGTGTTTTTTTGCTCTTACACGTAAAAACTACTTAATGGATATTGATGAAACTTCATAGTAATATAGCTTACATATCAGAATTACTTATAGTCCCTTTTTTACCACAGTATTAACCAAATTTCGCTGGAGAATCGAATATTGCGAGCGATAGATGATATAAAGATATATATTTTTGGTTGTCCCAGCAAATAAATGATTTCTACTACTGTTTCCAATTCTAAAAAAAACACTTATGCATCTTTTTACCGCCGGAAAATCTATAAAACCACGGGCAAAAAGCTAGTTTACGAAAACACTTAGGAATTTCGCCTATCGACCACTGGTGGTCTAATGACATAATAAGACCATAATTAACCCTATCAAAAGGTTACCGACAATACTTTCCTATCATCTAAAACTTAAGAAAGTTGGTTTCATAATTCCACTTTCCATTGTAATAATACTAAGGTTCACTCTCAATAGAATTTAACGGTCTATTTGTCTTTAATGAACCCCTGACAATGGAGATTGAACCTTCTCTCCGTCAGATAAGATATGTTTTTAGATATCGGTAAAGATTAGGTGTGTCTATCACAGCTATACCTCTAGGCGATCAATGACATGACGTCATAGTCAAGATTACGTACAAGATTATATCGTCTCGAAGAATAATCTAAAAGTCATGATCCCTATTATTACGATCCCACTGCTGGGACTCAGACTCTCTTATGTTGCGGCTACATAAGCGGCCTACGGCGAATATTCGTGTCAACGCGACGTGTGCCACTACCATGCATCAATACAACATAGTTTGTTGACTTTATTAATAATTTTTTTTTCAAAATGGCGGCCAGTAATCGCCTTGTTGAATTTTCGCTAACGTTACAGCTTTGAAAGTGGTTTTCTTTTAAAATGTAATTTTTACCGACTGTGATGTCATCCTATCCGTTTGTTATTTAATTTGACTTGTCCATGTATGCCATGTGCGTCTAAGGAAATGAACGTTTTGACTTTGACTTCAGGAGCAGTCTGAAAACCAGCGTCACTTCGATCCCTCTCTCGGGGAGCGGAGTGGCATTAAGCTGAGACTGCTCCTTTTTTGGTACATGGCAGCACAGCCTGCCAGCTAATTATGTGTTTGTGTTGTTTTATGTATTTTTTTCTTGTGTCTGTCTTGTGTGTGTTAATGCTAACTACGGTGCTGTTGTTTGTTATGTACCGAAATAGATGTATTTCTTTTCATTACAAAGGAACATGCATAGTCTGAAAAACACTTTACCAGACCTTTGCGTCGCGCAGTCGGGTAAAAAAGCTACTGTTGCAAGTCACAAATAATCTTAAAAATACTTGCGTGTTCATGTTCAAGACTTAAACTCCGAGAATAATTGAATAAATATTTCCGGACAATCCACACAACAACATCTAGCTAGGTAAGCTGTTACAATGTAACACAAGCTTAGAGACAATTTAACTCCTAGAAATAGGCACGCAATGTTATTACTGAGAATTTCATCTGTTTACAATATGACTGTACAAATTGTAAGTAGCTGAGATTCTGTGAATAAACTCATGCGGAATATCAAATGTGCCGTTATCGTAATTGGAAGCTGTTGCGATGCTGGAACAAGATTGAGATGTCAAATACGTCAAGTAATACATATTTCCGGACAATCCACACAACATCTAGCCCCGTGGTAAGCTCAAAGCTTGTGTTACGGGTACTAGACATCTGATATACTTAATATAATAGGCATACATATATATGTAGTTTTTTTTTATTTATACATATTGAACACCCAGACCAAGGAGAAAAATGCTTGCAGAACATACAAATGAATGCACATAGAAAGCGTCTTTATCTTTTTCTGATTAAGAGATTTATTATAATAATCTTATATCTGTTCTATTACTTTAAAATCTGTTTGTTTAAGTTAGTAAAACGTTTACTAAAACAACCGACTTTTAGTATCTAGGTGTAAAAAATATGAATGATTGGTTATTTATCTCGAGAAGTACTGAAACCATTCTAATTAAGTAAATTAAAATAAAAAAAGAAACTTACAACAGCTTTCATGTACATCATCATCGAATCGATTTACGAAGAAAACATTTCTGAATAAACAAACATAAAAAATAAGCGTCGAATTGAGAACCTCCTAAGTATTTTGAAAGTCGGTTAACAAAGCTTTTAGGTTAGTTCATAAAATGTAATTGGATGATAAATGATTCTCTGTAAATATGATATGCTTAATATGGAGAGAAAGTTACTAATCTTCTAAACTTGAAGCCCTGACATCATCAGGTCTAAGACAAATAATGTCGCCTCTGTAAGCTTAAGTTATGCCACCATAGTTTTAATTTAAAACTTTAGTAGGTATAGGGAACCGGCCCTTTTTCACAAGGGTGGAAAAAAAATATCCTATTATATAAACTGCACAATAACATAGCTTACTTATCAGAATAACTCATAGAATTTTTTTTACTGCGGTGTAATACCGGATTTTGCGCGAAAACACAATTATTGAGAGCAAAGCCCGATTTGAGTCTAATTTGGCATGAACTTAGCTGTTTGCCTAGTAACGGACAAAAACCATTGTTTTATTAGACGGGCAAAGCCTCGGGCAAGCAGTTAGTACATACATACATTCCTCAATAGCTCTAAAATTATTATAACTTTTTAAATTATCATGGTTTTTAACAATACTATGATTTAAAACGATTTTTTCTAAAATTATTGCTTTTAATATCGCTGAAAAAAGGATTCAATTGAAAACAGCGGTTTTAAACCGTTATTTTAAAGATATATCTTCGTCTATTCACTTAAATGTTCAAAACTTCTCAACGGTTTTTATGCAGCTCTTGGAAAAAGATGCAAAATCCAAAATTCAAAATTGAAAAAACAATATTTTAATTTACCTAGAAAATTACCACTGTGAAGTAAATTTTACGTTTTAATACGATAGAGGCGCTAGCTACACCCATACAGCAGCCTTAACAGGACCAAACACGTTTAATTCTTAATCCCAAGCCGTTGCCCATTTAAGCTAACCAATCCAACCCACATACGAACAGTCACTTAATCACACACACAAACATACACACACAATTTCACAGTTTAAAAACCATTATGACGAAACATGCTGGTTACAAGGAACGGAAATAACCTATTTTGACGCCCTTATCGCTGACATGATAAACGAGATCTATGAAAAACATGATAAAATTAAGTCTGTTGACTAATTTTATCTGAAATTTGGTGTTGTGAAATATGTTCGACTATGAAAACAATAGATAGCCTAGTTCTTTTTTAGATCAGATTTGTAAGTAAAGTATCACATCTATCTATAATATCATAAATCTAAATTTAATATTTAAGAAAAACCCGCGATTCCAATGCCTTAATTTCCTTAAAAGTAAAACAGCATAATATTTTGTAATGTGCACGCGATTCTCTTTCATTTGATACCCCACTCGAGTATATTTGCAGTTTTTTCGGTTTTCCTTCCCCACTCTCACCCCCATAACTTTTAAACGACTCAACCGATTCACGAAACATGTCTAAGAACACCCGGGCCAAACTCCCATTTCATACAAAAAAAAACAAAATTGAAATAGCTCCATCTGTTTGGGAGCTATGATGTCCCAGACAGACCGTAAAACTTATAACACCCCTCTTTATTGGTCGGGGGTTAAAAATGAATCGGAAAATGTGTTGGTAAGCGCATAATTCAAGAACGCCTGGACCAATATAGAATACTCTTTGTTGACCAGCGTGACATGTGACGTCAGTAACGAAGTGTTTGGTTCACAAACTTGTATACTGAAAGTATGAGTAATTCAGTTTATTACCTTACATACCACATGTTATTTCGGCTAAGCGATGCGTTTTGGAAATTTGCGAGGGAATATGACATTAGTCACTTTTTGAAATAATGATACTTAAGTAAGTAATTTAAAAATTAAATATTTTTTTATTACAAAAAAGCACAGATTAGTTAAAAAATTACAAAGTATCAGATTACATTGTATTAGTCTGTTTTTGAACAGTTCATTTTAAAATCTCGTGCATATTCCTTATTTGGCCAGACCACCATATCATTTCTTATCGCCAACTATCTCGTTCTTTGTCATCTATCTGAATTAAATTTTGTCTAGACTCGATTGCAATTTAACAAGATCATAGGCCTTTGGACTCTCAATCAGCTCTCAATGGTCTCTCATTGGATATTATGATTGCATGTACTTACTAAGAGTCTGATAGATATTTCATAATAATTTTTCTCTTGATACTATTTATGAAGAAAAATAATTCACATGTTTAGTATAGCATATTTTAGCGACCAAAATGTGTAATTATACCACCACTACAATGCATTCTTTGTCATTAATTATAACCATTTACTTGTATGTTAGGCAGAACTGTCCAGAGATATGATTTATATATTACTTAGGTAGGTTTATTATAATAAATAATAAATATTTCCGGGTTTGTGTCCACCGATCCCGGGATCAGAATGAATTGTCCACTGATACCGCCAAGTTTTATCCACCGATATCGAGATTGGATTCCAATGAAAAAATTATAAAATATTTGTAAAATTAATTCTAATCCGGAACTAATAGGGATCGGTGGACCCATACCCATATTTCCGGACTACTCACACAGCATCACCTAACCCCAAACTAAGCAGAGCTTGTACTATGGGTGTTAGGTGACTGATATAACTACATAGATACATTTATTTTGTAAATACATACATATGATACATAGAAAACACCCAGACCCGAAACCAGAAATTATAGATCGTACAAAATCTGGTCCCCGGCGGAACAATATTTCAGTTTTTTTCTGGATCTGGACGATTATGAAAAAGCTTAAACTTTTTTCTCGAAATCTCTAATAGAAGAATTACAATGATAGTCAAACTGTTTATGAAACTATCATTATTTGATATTGTGTTTAAAGATAATGCGACAATTTCGCTAGAAATAAGATAACAATTTTAAGTGCTCTTGATAATCAATCTTCTGAGCTTCTATGGAAATAAATGTCTTAACATTAACTTTGAATATTATTACTTGAGAGAGCTTGAACTATATACTTGGCAACGCGTGGTAGGGACTTGTTCTGTTTTAGTTTTACTACTTACTACAAAAACTTACAATGTAATGTAATTATCATGCTTCAAATCAAAATGAAACCCATATTTAAGCTACCCATACCTGGACATCAGCAATTCTTTCGACTAACACAACAATGCCGAAATTCTGCTGAATCACTTCGTAATGAATGGCCTTTGGTACAAGTAAGAAGCCTTGGAAACAATACCTTCTTTTAAAGTAGTTGCGTAAGCGAAACTGTACTATTTAGACTTGCTTGAGTTGCACCATTTGAGCTTTAATTTGGAGTACAACAAGGATCTCATTTAGGACCTTAATGGTTAACCTAGTTCATTGCACAATCAGTTATAAGTAAAGCGTTTAATAAAACCCTATGCTTAATTTTTTTGTGTTACTTTTATGTTTTACAAATTGATAATGATAAACCCCACTTTTAGGTTGAAACTTGTATTCTTTTTTTTTTTTAATTAAGACGAGGTAACGTAGCTTACTAGCGAAATAATAATCAAATAATCAAATAATCAATTTATTGGTAAAATATACGTTTACAAGTAAAAAATCGAATATAAATAATACATTTCAATTCAAATATAAAATCATATTTAAAAAATAAATTAAAGTTATGTCAATGCAATACAAATAGAACAGCAACATTAATTATATTTGAATGTCGAAAATGTCATCTACGCTATAGAATGCCCGCTCGATAAGCCAGACCTTAAGTTTGTGCTTAAATGAGGCTAAGCTAGGCGCGGTGACTACATGCTCAGGAAGTTTGTTATAGATGGCAGGGCCCAGCACATGCGTGAGCCGCTTGGATTTCGCCAGCCTGTGTCCCACCGAGGCCAGCTTGTACGCCCCGCGGGTGTGGTAGCGGTGAGCGTGTCCATCTCCGCGTGTGCTAAACGAGCCATGGTTCTCTCGGACGTATAGCGCAATCTGGTAGATTACGATGCTAGGCAGTGTCAGTATTCCCAACGATCTGAAGAGTGCTGCAGCCGGTGTGTCCCATGCTACGCTCGCAACTACTCTTACAGCGCGTTTCTGCATGCGGAACGCGCGTTCCCTGTCGGCAGCGCGTCCCCACAGTTCGGCGCCATACTGTAGGAGTGAGTGTATCGTTGCGAAGTAACAAGTCCGGACTACATCTGCCGACACCACGCGGCTTAGTCTACGAAGGGCATAGCAAGCGCTACCCAGCCTTCCACACAATTTCTCAATATGATAAATGCGGGACTCGAACCCACGTCTTCCATTATACTCATGGATGTGTAATTTTTTCGACTACCTCAGTGGCGCTGGGGGCGAAGGTCCGTTTGCGCCGCAAGAGGTGGCGGGTTCGATTCATGCCGAAGGGCATGAATAAACACTTCTCCTTGGTGTGGGTGCTTAATATGCATACTAAAATTATAATTTATGTGGATCGTCCGGAAATATTTATTTAATTGCTCTACACAACTTTAGAAAAAAAATAAATTACGTTTCGTTCGTCGCTTTTATCCATTTCTTGTGCCAAACAATAGTTTTAGAAAGCTGAATCAGTGTAAAGTCGATCTGTGGAGTACATTTGATGTAATATGTGATGTTTGCTCGCTCATAAGTGTTGCGTACAACGAGGCGTATCATATTTTATATTAGCTCCGGTACGAATGGGCGATTTGTAATGGTTTTCATGTTACGTTATAAGTTATAACGCGATCCGTAACTCTGGAATCAGTGGCGGCGTAAGGAATAAATTACCTACTTAGAATAGACAATATTTATTCATCATTTCTCTGCGATTAATCGTTGGTTCGGAAACAATCGCTGTAGATTATCCCATTAATTAATCATCATCATTAAACCCTACTAACGTACCCACTGCTAGGACACAGGAACTTCTCTTTTGACGAGGGAGAGATTAAATGCAGGTTGTAAATATCACATGTCTTTCAAACTCTTCAAGTTTCTCTGAACATGTCGGTTTCCTCACTGTACAGGGATGATAGACCCTCGTTCTGCACGCCAGTAATTATAATAAACACTAAACACTGGCTCGGCAATGTCCACGTATTAGCTTGCAACTTCACCTCCGTGCTCGCCCTCCTGTGTTGCATTGCATCCCAGTGACAGTTACTTTCCCGCCAATCCGTGACACACGAGACAGTGACGTATGACGTTTGAGCTACCAGCTTTACCGCATACACTACACACACGATATTTGCCTTCACATTTAAAGCCCGTGTTTTTAAAGCGCACATAATTTTTGATAGACGAAAAATCCAAAGGTGCGCGCCGAGGTTTAAACCCACGACCTTCGAAATGAAAGTCGTGTGTGCTCCCACTTAGCCAACACGGCTTATTAATGAATCAATGAGTTATTATCCATTGATAATTTCTTCAACACTTATCTATGTTTTTAGCATAATCATTTATTACAAATGCGATAGTTTCATTTTAAAAGCAATTAATCGCTTAGAGGATAAAGTTGTTTCTTAATGTAGATTTGAGAAAGGTTAATGTTTGAGAAATGTTTATTGCAATTTTTATCGTAATCGTACCTACTATCCCACTAATCTTAATATATATAAATCTCGTGTCACAATTTTCTAAATGGACTCCTACACCACTTAACCGATTATAATAAAATTCGCACACCATGTGCAGTTCGATCCAACTGGAGAGATAGGATGGTTTTTACGGCGAGAAAAAATCGAATAATTTCCGGGAAAATTTTATACCCGTGCGACGCCGGGGCGGGCCGCTAGTATTATATACGCGAAAGTTTGTGAGGATATAAGTAAATATGTAAATGTGTTTGATGCTCGTTCACGGAAAAACTACTGGATTGATTTTGATGAAACTTCACAATAATATAGCTGACATATCAGAATAACACATTGGCTACTTTTGACGCGGTATATACCGCTGTTCCCGAGAACATCCAATTATAGCGAGCAAAGCCTGGTTTGAGTCAAATTTCGCAGTGACATAGATGTTTTCCCAGTAATGGACGACGGTTGCTGATTACACTTATCTTAATATATATAAATCTCGTGTCACAATGTTTGTCCTCATGGACTCCTAAACCACTTAACCGATTATAATAAAATTCTCACACCATGTGCAGTTCGATCCAACTTGAGAGATAGGATGGTTTTTACAGCGAGAAAAATTCGAATAATTTCCGGGAAAATTTTATACCCGTGCGCGACGCCGGGGCGGGCCGCTAGTATTATATATATAATAGACTTAAGTTAATAAAAGTTGCCTAACTTAAATAGTGTAATTGTTTGTTGTCTTATATAAATAAAAATAAAATAAAATTAACGACAAAATCTACGTTTTTTTTTACATATTCGTTTTATTGATTTTTAATTTAGGAACAATTTTAATTTACTTTAAGAATAATTCAATCATGTATCATTACTTCTCGCTCAAACAAAATGGGTTATTATAACATCAACAATCTACTTCTTTTCTCACCTAATAACACATTTGGAGTACACATACACACCCGGTATTAGCAGATTTTATAGATGTTATGTTTAATATGTAATCCAGTATAGATAAAGATAGTGCATCTGTTCAACAGATGTTTCTGAACTAGTAATAGCTAAGCTGGCTAGAGTAAGATGGGTGAGTCACTGTTTTTTAATAACTCAGAAATATTTTCACTCGAAATGTAAACAGCTTTTGTTTGGGAGAGTGAGATATAAATGCGTAATAACTAAATGTTATCCATACTGTTAATTAATTAAGTATTATTAATTAATATTATAACTGCGAATGTAACTCAGTCTGTCTGTCTGTTCCTCTTTCACACAAAAACTTAAAATGATTTAAATAAAAGTTGCAAATATTCATAGGAATGACCTTTAAATGTTCTCAAATTAAATTTTCATATCGTAGATATTTTAAAACATAACACACATACCTGCCTTCATCTTATTATTTATGTCTGCCTATTATTATAATCTTTTCAGTTTTCTATTCGATAGATTTCTGTTACAAAAATCCAATATATTCTTCATACAGGCGCTGTGTGAACCTATCAATAAAATTTGAATAGTTAACTCAATTATGTATGCGTGTTGTTTCATTAACATATTTATTAGTTCTATTGATTGGCTGTGTTTTATTTTTATTGCTCTCATATTTTTTTATATCATTTTTATCTGAAACTATATGTTCGCGCCATTCTCATGCTATAAATCGACAGCCCCGAAACAGTAGATAGATAAATGTCAGATGGCTGTCATGTTGACATGTCGCTGGTTCCCTGCGACACAGCCGCATTCCAAAATTTCTGTTTTTTCAGTAGAGCCTGTCAAAGTTTTTGCAACAGGTTTTTTTAATTTTTCGGATGGTTATGGTTTTCAATTATATGATTAAAGTATAACGTTACCTGCGTCTTTTGCCCCTTAACCAGTATGTATTTTTAATTTAAGAGTAGCTTTAACACAAACACGTATAAAGCAAGATAAGTCCGTATAGAATATAAAAAAATATTAAGATTTGTTGATGAAATTATTGAATAAAACGGCGCAACTGACGAAATCTATATAGTTTATTTAAAAAAATAAACATTATATACTGAAAAATTAAAAAGTAATCAAAGAAAGGAATAGCATGCTACACTATGAAATACTCTTATCATTAAATTTTTACTTCTAAGTCATTTAGACATTATTTTCTAATAACGACTTATCAAACTTTAATTAAATTATACTTTTAAGATCATAAATTACGATTTGAGATCTTGTTTAAATACTTATCAGAAAAAAAATTAATCAAAAATCATTATAATCAATAAAATGAGATAGAAATTACTAAAAAACTTGGCTTAGGCAATCAACCAGTCTTAATAACAAGTCTTATTTCTTATGTATAATTATAAAATACTTCTTACTTTGAGAATGAGTATTCTTACCTAACCATTAGTTAAAAGATATGAATCAACTTTGTTTTCAAATGCTTAGCAATTATACAAAAATTAAATTATCTGTGTTACAATTTATATTTTATAACTTAGGTAAATACTTAGAGACAAAGATAATAACTCTAAACTGCGTACTTATTCTTGTACTCGTAATTGTAATGATAGAGCAATGTGACCATCTTTTTAGTGCCTAGTCAGTCATGTTATTATTTTAAGTTACGTAAGTTATTATTACAAACTATTTTAGGAACTAAGTCAGATTTATATTAAAATAAGCTATGTACTTATTGAATATATTTTTATATTTTCTATTTTTCGACACTGAAATGTATCATCTTGCTTTACGTTTTTCTTTTTCGTGATCTCCGGGGCACAACCTCATCAATAGTTATCGATTCCACACTAGGTAAATCAACGCTAGGGGTGCAGAATCAATAATGGCAGCCGGAGAATCGAAGCTAAGAGTATGGTTATTAAAATCAGATGTCAGTATTAGGGTATGTGGGTTCTTCCTGAATACTGCTGTGTTGCTGAGAATCAACACTGAGTAGCTGGGGCATATTGCTGAGCGTTAGTTTCCGACCTTCGGTGGCTTTTTTGTTTTAGTTGGTAATGATAGGCCCATCCAGATCCAGGATAGGATAGGATCCAGACCGGTTTTGGTAAAATAGCTACATCAGAGATTGATTCATATATTTTATTCTTTGAAATTAATTGGGAATTGGGATCTTTGACGCTATCATCTGATGAAAAATCTGTTGCACTTGAATCATTTTCGCAAACGCTTTCTTCCACAACAAAGTTAGGTATGTTGATGATGAGTGCAAAGCTTGGTTTTCTGCTACCATGTTAAGGATTCTTTGAGTTCTTCTTTCCATTCTGTAAAATATTATACAAATAAAGAAACCACCACCACCAACACCCTACTTAAACCACAAAGTCTAAGGTCGTAGTTTCTATCTATAATTTCCTATCTAGGCATTATTTTACATCTTTACATTGTGATAAAAAAGCTATGAAGAAAAGTTAAAACGTGAAAGCCTTACAACAGCCAATCCCACTGATTTAAAAAAAAATAGTAAGTATTTTGGATTTATGGGATGTTTGTCACCTATTCAAAGCAATAAACAACGAGTAGTGATCAGGCATTAACTTCGCTTATTATAGATATAGACCAGGATAATCACATTGGCTGCTTGTTGTCCAAGAACAACGTGTACAAAGCTGCCGGTAGAAGCTAGTTTTTGAAATAGCCATTTTAGCTTTAAAAGTTATTCCTCATATGACAGTAATATTATATAAAACACAGTCGCATTTCAAAAACAGCTCTTTTGATTAGAAGAACAGAAAAGACTTTGCCTTGTTATTTATATTCAAAGCGGTCACATTCAAAAATATCACTACATACTTACTAAAATTTATAATTAAAGCGGTCGCAACACAAAATAAGGCCCCTTAGTTTATAAAATATTCTGGTACTCACCTGAATTTTTAGATCAAAGCAGCCATAACTCAAAATACGGCACTTTCGATTATAATTTTCATTACAAAACCTTGAAATTGTTCGGAAGTCCTGGTTGCAACTAAAAAAATGGCCGTATCGCTCCGAACTAACCGACTAAATTAGGTAAAACCGAAAGGGCGCTTGTGTGTTTTTGTGAAAACTATGGATAAAAGCATGGGTGTCTTCGCTGCAACGCATAAACCGGTCAATTTTAGGAGCATTTATGCAATAAAAACGATTTTGGACATTTTTGGATTGCGGCTGTGTCGCAGGGAACCAACGATGTCTTGGTGACAGATCGTCAGTCGGACACTACGACTCCAATACTACTACTTCAATCAACCTAACCTACTTTGTACACTACATCTTATTACCAATATATTTCCAAAAGTACAAAGTCTATAATTATTTGTGCCCTTCCCGCACACTATATCTATGTTATGAACGATGAAAGCTCCAATTTTGATTAAAAAAAAATTATGAATCTAGTATTTGTTATTCTTTGTTTATGTTCTCACAATTCATTAACATAGCATATTTAGCTATCTGAATCACTTTGTGTGGTTTTGGCGAATACTGGACGCCAGGTCTTAAAATTTTTCATGTTTTAAAAGTTTTCTTTTAACATTTTGCGATCCTGCTGACCGTTTATTATCTATAACGAATTAAAGTTGCGTAAAAACCATTATCACTTAATGGGATTATAGACTGTAAAAAATCCCAAAAAAAAATGTTTTTCACTCGGGTTATATTTTTCTTAATTTCAACTGGTTATTCTCATATTTTCTAAAACAAACACTACGACAAGACCTGGCAAACGTGAAGCGTGGTAACCTGTCCTAATTAATCATCATCCATCAATCTCTTACATTCCTAGCGATTAAGCGCTAGCTGATTTGCGAAATTACCTAAGTAGTGAGGCAACTGCAACATTAAGGTGTTGCCCACTTGAGACAGCTGACATTGGCAAGATGGCGTAGGACTGCGTGGGTTGCCCCATTCCGGTGTCCTTCGTTGTCCCACACATTGTCATGGGCTGCGCAAACCGCCGATAATACCATTAAACTGCAATCTATGGTGAAAATAGAAGAACTAAGTATAGAAAATAGATATTATAGCATATTACTCAAGTATATGAATCCATCTTGGAATAGCTCAAAAGGCAATAATGCGTAAAATATGACAAATTTATTAGCTTATATGAAAGGTAGCTTCGAATCTTAACACAAAAATTTATGCTTTTATACTAGAGTAGATTAGAGTAGAGTAGATTTGGAGGTTTTGTCTGTTCACGTCCGTAAGTGGTAACCCTCTGAATCCTTACACGTGACCTCCGGGTGGTGCTAAGAACAGTCTCTGGTGGTAGGCTTCGGCCGCGGCTTGTCACCACCCTCCGGGCTGGGCCAGTGCGTGAAGCGATTTTTTCGTGTTTCGTAATGTGGTCCGGAGAAGCCATCTTCTAGGCCTTCATGCTCCATCTTAGACCACATCGTCACTTTACATCAGGTGAGATTGTGGTCAAATGAAGGCTTATCAATAGTAAAAAAAAAAGAGTCTATTTTGTGTTACGCCGCATTTGTGATATGGTAGTAGTTGGGGTAGACATCGAAAATTAAAGTATCAATGTCATTCAAAGATGGATCACGAAAACCTACTATGAAGTAAGGTTCTAGTAGAAACCTCTTAACTTGTTTAAAAAAAAGTTTAAAAGAATCTAGCTTTTGTTATATGTTCTCTAATTCATTAAAATATCTTAATTAGCAATCTAAATCAGCTTTGTGTGGTATTTATAAGAAACTTAGTTATATTACTTACTGTGTTCGTTGCACTAGAAATAAGTAGGTACCTGATTGGAGAATTTAAAGTGCTTAGATTTGGACTTAATTTTTTTTATAAACTATATCTTAGATTTTGAATAATAATAGTCATCATCAGAGCACAGATAATTTTTCTCTTCTTCTTTTTATTCTACTCCTAACTTGTTCAATTTTCATAGTATCTCGTTTGCGGTATAAAACACTGCTACGTTATCTGCACGCAGGTGGAATGACCCTCGGGTAAATCAAACTGCATTGTAATGACACCCATTCATGTGCGAGGTGTCAAGCCCCCTCTATTGTTGATGCTGTATAGAATTCCAAATGCACAAACTCAGCAATGAGGCTTCTTCCAAAGAAAAATGTACAAAAATGTGGACAGCATTCTACAACACTGTCAAAATCGGAAGTCATTATCAATTTTACATCAAAGCAACAGTCTCTTAATGTAACAATGACCAATTATTGAATATTACTCGAAAACCACTAGGCTGATCCTCGTGAAATTAAAGTAGAGCCAATTTTGTGGCACCAGCTTTCCAAACACCAGATATATACTGGGTCCTTTTAATTTTTGAAAGATTATTTCGCTTAATCTGGGATGCCTTGATCAGAACTTGGTTTCCTCAAACCACCCTTGGAATATCGTATAACTAGTATCTTATAATAATACGTTATCTGCACGCAAGTGGAATGACCCTCTGGTAAATCAAACTGCATTGTAATGACACCCATTCATGTGTGAGGTGACAAGCCCTCCGCTATTGTTGATGTTGTATAGAATTCCAAATGCACTTACCCAACAATGAGTCTTTTCCCGAAGAATACAAGTTTAAAAGTAATTGAGATGGCGTAATGTAGGGATTCTTTATGACATTCAAAATCAGTAGTAATTTTTACAAAAAAGCAACCGACATCTAAAGTACTAATTACCGATTAATTATTGTAGCTAATTTAAAATCCATTTGACCACCTTGCCTTGCAATGAGTGTCAAAATCCATGACAGTCAAAATTACTAGGAACATTTTTTTTTAAACCTAACAACCGACTTTGACTATACTGTTTACTAATTATTGAAGATACCTTAACGTTTTTAAAGCCTAGGCTTTAAAAATGGGGCGAATTTTTAATAACCAGGTAGACTTCCTTGGCCTTTGAATTTTCTAAAGATCCTTTCGCTTTATCTTGGATGCCTTGATCAGAACTTGGTTTCCTTAGACCACCCTTGGAATATGGTATAACAAACACGCAGATGGAATGTCCGTCCAGGTCAATCAAACTGCATTGTGTGGACTACCATTCATGTACAGAGTTGACCTCTGAGCCACTGATTCTATTGTTGATTATAGCATTCCAAATGCACTAACTAACTCAACATAACGGTGCCTATATTCTTGAAAAGAAAATGTTTATAAAGGTGTACTTAATCTGCTTAGATGACGTCATTAGTGTATTCTCCAAGGTAGTTTATATCATCAGCGGAAGTCTCATGACATAGATTCCTTCAGAAAATAAATAAATATTACCCGACAATCCAAAAAACAAATTCTAGCCCCGTGGTAAGCTCTAAGCTTGTGTTACGGGTACTAGACATCTGATATCTTCTATATGAATAAAAATGAATTGTTGTTCGTTAGTCTGATTAAAACTCGAGAACGGCTGGGCCGATTGAGCTGATTTTGGTTTTAAAATGTTTGTCGTAGTCCAGGGTAGGTCTAAACGGTGAGCAAATAAGAAAAAATTGCCGGGAACTTTTTTTACCCGTGCGACGCCGGGGCGGGCCGCTAGTACGTATAGTAGTATAATAGCCAGATACTTTCATTTGTATTTCGCATGGAACAGTGTGGTGTCGCGACGATTATTTTTGTTGAGTGTATACAGGGTTTTTCTAAATAATGAATAATAATAAAACTTCGTTCCATCCGGGTGTCCCTTGACACCTCTCAAGTTTGTATTATTCAGCCCACACTGTCCCACTGCAGGGCATAGGCCTCCCTACCCTTCTTCCACTCTTCGCGATTGAACGCTGTGACCGGCACGTGCTTAGGTGAGTATCCAGTTCGTCCCGCCATCTCATCCTGGGCCTTGCATCAATTTGCATTAAAGTTTCGCGTAACGTAATGCTATCGATCTGAATGTACTAAATTACGTGTTATACTTTCTCCTTGGTCTGGGTGTTTAATATGTATAATAAAAATATCTATGTATGTATGTATATTATATTAAGTATATCAGATGTCTAGTACCCGTAACACAAGCTTAGAGCTTACCACGGGGCTAGATGTTGTTGTGTGGATTGTCCGGAAATATTTATTTATATTTATTTATACTAAATGTCACAATCCCGCATACCTGAACTTTGATGCTCTATATCATGGCTCTTTCTTATTAAATCGATAAAGCCTAAAATAGGTGTATAAATTGAAAAAAATCTTCCTAAGTAATACGTGATTTGACTATTCAGATAAATATAAAGAAATAATGTACTGTTAATGTTAGTTCAGATAGTTTGTTGATGTTCTAATTTTGAAATAATCTATGTGTTAGTAAATAAGTTAGTGAGAACCTGCGTCTCAGTTTTTAAATAGCACTAGTTTAAACCTTAGTGGTTTTTTGTTGCTATATAAGTATTTAATAAAAAAAATTTTAAACGATAAATAAAAAAAATAAAAATGTGTCCAGTATTAGCTAACTGGTGGACTAAACAGAATACCATTTTTTTATGTGGTCATCATATGCCTGTGATAATAATCTTGCTTATAATATTAGAGATATCTTCATAGTTGTAGTTGTAAAATTTTATCACACACATTGATCATTGACCGAGAGTACCCATTAAAATGGTCATTTAAACTAATGATACTAAATTAATTACGTCCAATTCGTTCGGATTGCAACAATCGCCTTTCCCAGACAATAAGTATATTAAGGTCAATTCGTGACTGTGAAAAGTTGTAGTAAATTAATTATGGCGATAGAAAGACTGGGTCAATGTTGCAAGATAAGAGTTTGCTTTAAAAATCTCATGGGTTTTAGGAATTTGGAGACTGCTCAGGTAACAAACCGTATTATGACTTGAGGGTTTTTGGGATTGCGGATATTTCGACCCTGTTACAAGCGCCTTGAAAACTCAGATAAAAATAAATAAAACAAAAATCTTTATTGGGAACAGGAATAACATGGTATAAGGTACAATATGAGAGTTGACAACCGCAAAAGATAAAAAAAAACGGAGTCAGCGCCCCCATCATAAATTTATGTCATTCTGGCGTCATATTGCCGATCAGCGGTCTCCACTCCAGAACTTTTGGGCTCATTATTAAACCATACGTGACCTATCTAATCTATCTACCTAGCTCTGCTTAGTTTGGGGTTAGGTGATGCTGTGTGAGTAGTCCGGAAATATTTATTTATTTTATCATTTCTGAAAAGTCAAGCTTATCCGCTCAATAGCTCTTTGAGCGACTAACTCGAAGGAGACGGGATTGAGGCGTTTAATGGACGCTGAGTTCTCATCCTCACCATCAGAGATGCTAGCATGACTTTGGAAGTATTCAAAAGACCTATTCCGGTCCATGATGGAGTTGGGCTGGTTAAGGCCTATGCAGGGGGGTAATGCACAATACACGCCAGAGCGAGACGTCTGTGCAGATCTTACTTCCCCCAACATAAGAATAAGAATCTTATATATTCTAAATCAACCTACCTACATCTTTATGGTTATGGATGGTGTAGCATAAACACATACGAGTATCGTATTGCAATACTTGTGTAGGCATAGGTTGGGAGGATCGGAATGTGTTAGGCAAGCAGTAATGTCATAGGTTTCGATAATAAATCTGAGCGTGCACTTATCTAATAATCATCTAAGTTTATTTCGCATAAGCGCATCGCGTGCACATGCACATTACAAAATATTATGGTGTTTACCATTTAATGAAATTAAGACATTGGAATCGGGGGTTTTTCTTAAATTATAAATTTAGATTTATTTGAAATGTAATGAAATTAATTAATGTTGGTACATTAACAAACAACAGCACAGTAGACAGCAATAACACAAAGACTAAAGAAAATGAACACAAAAACCACAAACAGATAATTAGCTGGCAGGCTGTGCTGCCATGTACCAAAAAAGGATCAGTCTCAGCTTAATACCACTCCGCTCCCCGGGAGAGGGATCGAAGCAACGCTGGTTTTCAGACTGCTTCTGCATGGATGACATCACAGTCTGTAGTTTGTTAACCCCTGACAAAAAAAGAGGGGTGTTACAAGTTTGACGTGTCTGTCTGTCTGGAACATCATAGCTCCCGAACGGATGGAGCGATTTCAATTTAGTTTTGTATGAAAGGTGTGTCTGGCGCGAGTGATCTTAGACATGTTTCATGAAAATCGGTTGAGCCGTTTAAAAGTAATGGGGGTGAGAGTGGGGAAGTAAAACAGAAAATCTGCAAATATACTAGTGTGGGGTATCAAATGAAAGCGCATCGCGTCCACATTACATAATATTATGTTGTTTTACATTTAAAGAAATTATTGGCATTGAAATCGGGGGTTTTTCTTAATTTTTTAGTTTGTAATTAAATACAATACACATATTTTCAAATTACATACAAAAATAAAATCTAAACAGAACAATACTCTATACAAAAAAAAATTCTTAATTTCGGCTTGTTTTATATTTGTATAACTGCCTCTCAGATTTGCAAGCGTACAAGCCGTGGTACGAAGAATTTTGTTTATCTTTTTACTTTTGCAATATAAACCGGTCGGTCCTATAAGGTATTGGGCAGGGAGGCTGGTAGGAGCAGATCTGTTTTACGCTTCTTATAAGGCATACAATGTTTTATTATATTTAAAGTCGAGGCTTAAGTAAGATTTTCTGTTATGTTTTAAGTAAGTTGTAAGTAGTATATATGTTTTTTGTAAATAGAGTGCAGTCACGCTTTGCACCAATCGGTTACCACGGAAGACATGCGTTACAGTAGATTAGTCTGCTGTAGCATAATGCTGAGTGGAAGCCCTTTTTGTTACAATCTATGTACTAAACAATTTATGTGCTAAACTCTAAGAACTGCGTTATAATTACAACAAGACTATGTTTAGTCTAGACATGACTTTACGTTCAGTGTTTAACAAGCGATTAGTTAAATGGATTTCCTCTATTTATTATTCTATGTACCTAATATATGTGTATGTATTTCGAAAAATATACAACAATATTTGTAACAAAATAAACATTTTATTATTATTATTATTTTGGTTAGCCTAGATTAATAGACCATTGAGATTAAGAAAATAGTTAACCATTGTGTTTGTATGCGAATAAAGTTCTTTAAACAAAACTCACCCAAACTGGTTGAGTGACGTTACCTTGTCTTCTTAAATTTTAGTTTTAGCGAATAAGTTTTATAGAAGTTTTTTCTTATACAAAACAATGATTGACTTAGAATGAGATACATAAGTAATAAAATAAATCTAGGCTTCACGAAAACTCTTACTAATCCTCGACTTTACGGAATAAAATCTATATTTACAGCAAGTATATATTTAAATTACTATGTAAGGTCATTTTCAACAGGCTTACATCCAAAAAAGCTGGTGTTTTCAAAATGCAACACATATATTTTTTTATTTTTCTCATTATATTTTGTGGATCTTGCAGGTTGATCAATTTAAGGGTTGTAGGTTAATGTAGTCTTTAAGTTGACGTACATTAATTAATATTTCCTGCGTTTCTGGAATTTTTCGCTTTCTTTAGCTTATTGTAATAAGTAAGAAGGTATGATGAAGAAACATCAAAACAAAATAAAAATACCTAATCAAATAACTGCGCTTGCACAATGGATACATCAAGATGTTTTTTTTTTCGAAATACATACACATATATTAGGTACATAGAATAATAAATAGAGGAAATCCATTTAACTAATCGCTTGTTAAACACTGAACGTAAAGTCATGTCTAGACTAAACATAGTCTTGTTGTAATTATAACGCAGTTCTTAGAGTTTAGCAATACCGTTCGACCTTACGCAAGCAGCGTAGGACGTCTGAGGTCGTGTGCAGATTGTTTAAGTATACCCACATGTGGTTGAGATTAAGTGATCATGATTTGTTGCTTTTCGAAATGGATTATATGTAGGTAGGTGATGAAATAATACCTAATAATAATAAATATTTCCGGACTACTCACACAGCATCACCTAACCCCAAACTAAGCAGAGCTTGTACTATGGGTGTTAGGAGACTGATATATACTACATAGATACATTTTTTTTGTAAATACCTATGATACATAGAAAACACCCAGACCCGAAACCAGAGATTGTACATTTTCGTACAAAATCTGGTCCCCCGGCGGGAATCGAACCCGCAACCTCCGGCGCCTTAGGCGGACGTTCGCCCACCGAGCCACAGAGGTCGTCAAATGAAATAATTTATATCTAAGAACACATAATAATGAATACAATGTCGAATCTTAAAAAGTAAAAGTCAATGTACTCTACTTGTAGTAGGCGTGCAAATATTAAGTCAAAATATTGTTAAAGTTTAGTACGTGTCATAATTTAAATATTCCCTAGCGCTACAAAAACACTTTTCGAGCAACCAACTACATAAATTAACAATTAAAAACAAAACCGCGATTCCAGTACCTTAGTTCTCTTAAAAGTAAAAAGTCACACTATTTTGTAATGTGCACGTGATGCGCATTCATTTGATGCCCCACTCGAGTATATTTGCAGATTTCCGGTTTTCCTTCCCAACTCTTACCCCCATAACTTTTATACGGCACAACCGATTTTCATCAAACATATCTAAGAAAACTCACTCAACTCACCTTTCATCATCATCATCATCACCCTATTAACGTTCCCACTGCTGGGACACAGGGACTTCTCTCTTGACGAGAGAGATTAGGCCTTAATTCACCACGCTGGCCAAGTGCGGGTTGGTGAATGTCACATGCCCTTTAAACTCTTTTAAAGTTCTCAGAACAGGCCGGTTTCCTCACGATGTTTGCCTTCACCGAAAGCACGTGTTTAAACGGTGAACGCAAACATCACCTTTCATACAAAACAAAACTATATTGAAATCGCTTCATCCGTTTAGACTTAGATTTTGTAATAAACCTAAGTAAATAGATGACTTTAAAAAAAAATAATTGAAAATAAGTGGCACTTATAATTGTAGCCCACTAGCGGCCCGCCCCGGCTTCGCACGAGTAATTATTCAAATATCATATTCGAATTTGTCTCGCCGGCCGTCAAAACCATCCTTAAACTTCTACGAAAATTGAAATTGAAAACTAAAGAATCGGCATAATTGGTCCAGGCATTACGTAGGCGCTTACCAACAAATTAAGCGATATTTTTTATAATATAGGAGATTATATTCAAATTGTGCTCACCCAATCCCATCCCATGTACACCCGCTTAAGTTCTCAAGTTACTCTCCATCGCTTATCTGCAATTCAACCAAGTGCCTGTCTGTCTGCAATTTAAATTGATCTCGACAGCTGATTAGATTGATATATGATGTCTGGTGCAATTTAGGTCTATTTAATTCAATAGACCCAATTTGGTGGCCTATTTTTAGAGTGGATTGTTCTAAACGGGTCATGTCATAAAATTGGTTTATTGCGCTCCAATTTCTTGAAAATTTAGCTATAAATTTTGTGTCTGTTGGTTTAGATAAAAGGGTGAGATTTTGCGACATTTTTAAAAGTAATTTTGACGTATTGACTTAATTTTACAGCATTCTTTGCAAAAATGTTTTTGAAATGAAATTGTAGAAATTTTAGATTTGTAAATCGAACCATTTCTAGCTTTTTATGAAAGTATTAGAGTTATATGTAAGCTTACGTTTTTTTTTGTCTAATTAACCTTAAAATGCTTTATACAGGTAATTGAAATAAGGAGTTCCGTAACGTCTGATTCTACTAGATAAACTGATAAAATTCAAGGTAAACGCGCAAACGTTGTTTTAGTCATCTGATAATTATTAATTAAGCAGGCTTTGTACTTTTGAAATTATTTCAAGGAGGGTGCAAAATCGTGTCCCCGGGCGAGAATCTAACACATTCAAGTCGCCATTGTCATAAATTATTGCTAAAGCCTTCGTTTTTTATGAGTCGCGTCGCGTCATGAGTTTCTACGTTGAATTCATGTCATTAATAAAAACCTTATTAAATGGCGTTCAACTAAATAACATATTTTACACTTTATAATTTTATTTCACTCGACACTGGCAAATTGTTGAAACTGAACAGAACTTTCAATGGCGTATGGCAAAAAGTATTAAACTGGTTTTATCGTACGATTCACCTTGATTCACCTATTTCCCTTGTCCTGATATGTTCGTACGGAATAATAAAAAATGTTACGGAAATAACTGCGATTATGGAGGTAATCTGTCCATCCGCGGAGATACTAGGAGAGGTTGCATTGGATAAAGAGCATATTGCACTCTATTAAACTAAAATCAAATTAAAAAAAAACATTTAGGTATTTCTAAGTGTTTGCAGTAGCGACGTCCTCCCTGAACAATGTTGCCCCTTGGGAAGAGCCCAAGGGTGCCGTGGTACCTTCAAGCTTCGTAATAATCTAATTTGAATTCCAAAACGTTAGTTTCCTTAAAAGTATAAAATAAAATAATTTTGTAATGTGCACGTGATGCGCTTTCATTTGAAAACTATACTCGACGAGTATATTTGCAGATATTCGGTTCTTCTTCCAAATTTTCACTTCTCATAACTTTTAAACGGCTCAACCGCTTTTGATCAATTATGACATACAAAAAAAAAAAAATCCGTGCGGGAGCTATGATGCCACAGACAGACAAACAGACAGACCCCTCTCCTATCGTGGGTTAACAGGGATCAGCAAAAACTTACAATCATCGCATCGCGAGATATATCTACGCACGAACGATTGATGAAAGTAAAAAAAATGTTAAATCGTACATTTTGATTAGCGATCGATCGCCTGATTTCTACCATAGTGATAGAAATAAATTCTGCCACTAGAGGAGTAATTTACATCAGTATACCGCTACATTTTTTAACATAAGCCAGTTCGAAGTCAGGTCTGTGACAAATAACTGAACAATAGATGAGTATTTCAATTGCTAAACGGCTAAAATGTTAATGAGACAACCGTTTGGAAAGTCCGAAACGAATTTGTTTTGGTTTTTCCTAGAAACAGCGATTTGGGTCAGCGAATTGGATTGGATTTCCTTATTCATTGATTTATTTGGTAAAGAGATGAAAGGAGATTATTTTCGATCAATCTGTTTGAGTTTTCATGCTCCATTATAAATTATAACTCATCTTCACTGTACATACATCAAACTGTAATCAAAAATATTTTGTAAAAAAGAGTGCTGTTTTAAGTTTTAATATTTTATTTAATATTTTTGTAATTTGTTAAGGATTCCAAATTTCTTTTAACAGTATTATTTGTGATTCGCATTTATATTATCTTAATCTTCTATATGAAATTCTCGTGTCACAATGTTCGTCCCCGTAGTCCTCCGAAACGGCTTGACCGATTCTCATGAAATTTTGTGAGCATATTGAGTAAGCTTTGAATCGGCTACTATATATTTTTCATTTTGAAAAACAACGTTTACTGGGGTCAGCTAGTATTATAACAAAAAATATATATATATGCATACATGTATGTCTATTACAGTACGTATATCAGAAGTCTAGTACCCATAACACAAGCTTAGAGCTTACCACGGGGCTAGATGTTGTTGTAACCCTGAAATTACTAACAGATAATTATTATTTTACAATTTGTATCGGCGATATCTAAGTACTATTACCGCCTTCAAGGTATACTAATTAGTTAACGTCCTTAAACAAAACCATGGTGACTTCAAACAGGAAAGAATTCTTAACCCTGTAAAGTCTTACATAATATTAGCTCTATGACTCAGTACTATGAAAACAGCGCATGCTAATGTTGTTAATATGAGTGTGAACCAACCACAATGCCGCTGAATCATTTAGTAATGCGGTTAAGTTTGAATTGCACATTTGCAGTCGATTATGTGGTGCGTGGTCATTTTGTGGGGAGTAAGTTGATAATTTGGGACCGTTTGATCATTACGTATCACAATTTGTACTGTGGAAGATAAATATGAATCAGCCGGTTCGGCTATTTATTATGGATTAAGAATTTTAATGAGTTGAATGGATTTTTTAACAAAAATTTTGGGCTCTAATAGTTAGCTTACCTTTTTTTATTATTTATTCATATCATTCTTTAACACGACCTCATGTAGGTAATATGAGGAGGGTATAAATCTATCCGTTATCGATGTTTTTAACCCCCGACCAAAAAATAGGGGTGTTGTAAGTTTCACGTGTCTGTCTGTCTGTCTGTTACATCATAGCTCCCGAACAGATGGAGCGATTTCAATTTAGTTTTTTTTTATATGAAAGGTGAGTTTGGCCCGGGTGTTCTTAGACATGTTTCAAGAAAATCGGTTGAGCCGTTTAAAAGTTATGGGGTTGAGAGTGGGGAAGTAAAACTGCAAATATACTAGTGTGGGGTATCAAATGAAAGCGCATCGCGTCCACGTTACATAATATTATGTTGTTTCAATTTAAGGAAATTATTTACATTGAAACCGGGGGTTTTTCTTAAAGTTTAAATTTAGATTTTTGTCTTGATGTCTTCAATTCCTTGCAAGCTATATTAATAGCCAAAGCGGTACTAATTAACACAAAGCAGAAGATATACATAGTTAAAATAAAGTCATTTCCGCTGCATGTTCTCTTTAAACGGGTTTTAATGTCGTTTTCAGCAATTAATAACGAAATAAAGGTTTATATGCTTGTGTCTTTCCGTTAGATTAAAACCTGGGTATCTTCAAAGAAAGAGTAAAAAGTTTACATTCTTGGTCTTTATGTCCCATCGTAGACCGCATCTTCATATACATCAGGTGAGATTGTGGTCAAATAAAAGCTTATCCAGCAAAAAAATTAAAATTGCGAAGTCTCACCCGACTTCGCAATTTTAATTTTTTCAGATCAGATTTAAAAATGATTCAACTTTTTAAATTACCATGGTTTATATCAGTATTTAAATAAGTAAAATGCCAGCATTGCACGGTTTAAGAATTTTCCGATACATCGCCCTTTGCGATTGGAATTTGCGAAGCGATTTGGAATTCGCTCCCTGCTGCTGTGTTTCCTGATACCTACAACCTGAGCATCTTCAAGTCAAGAGTGAATAGGTACCTTCTAGATCTTTATGATCCATCTTCGTTCTCATCGACACTTACCATCAGGTGAGATTGTGGACAATCAAAGATCTTTCATCCATAAGAAAAAAAGAGCCCTCGTCAAATTATTGTATTTTAGGTTTTAAGTCTTAAAATATATTCAAAGGTATAACCGATATACGCCTATGATCTAACAGATTTCGTACGCCATTTGTAGTTACGCAAGTCAAGGTCGCCAGATACGATTGTGTATGTAAATATGACTGGTTTTAATGGTATGTTCATATTGCCGTGAGCTATCTCGCTGTAGGAATGCGAAAGATATTGTATGAATGAATACAATGTTGTTTTCGTAGAGATATCGACTGTTCGTGTTTGACCAGATATGAAGTACCTGCCTGGTTTATTTTTAGTACGTGATATTATTTCATACTAGATGGTTTCGGCTTTGCACGGATAAATCAATATTTCCGGACAATCCACACAACAACAGCGAGTCCCGTGGTAAGCTCTAAGCTTGGGTTACGGGTACTAGACCTCTGAAATACTTAATATAATAGACATGATAGATATTTTATATTATACATATTAAACACCCATACCAAGGAGAAGTGCTTGCGGAACATACAAACACAATACCCCTCGGCGGGAATCGAACCCGTTACTTCTTGCGCCGCAAGCGGACCGACCGACGCCCAGGATTCGTTCAGTACTTTTTCAGTTTATCGCGAACATAAACACCAAACTACAGACGCGGCTGGGACTTAAACATAAGTATAGATATAACTTTTGAAACTATCATGGTTATTAATATTATTTAGATTTATAACGGGATATTTACCATGATTGATTGTCTTTCGAGTTTCCCAATATTTCGGCACAGTTACATGCGCCGTGATCACGGTTGAAACTCGAAAGACAATCAATCATGGTAAATATCCCGTTATAAATCTAAAAAAAAGTGTGTGTGTGTCAGCTACGACGCACGATTGGAGTTTACTCCTTACGAACGATAATTATGATATAATATAACGAATAGAAAAAAAGGGTAAATGAACGCATCTGCTAAAATGATAAGAGAAACAAACATATATCTGTAATTATTCGGAATATTTATATTACTTCAATAAAGCGTAAAGTATGTTACAAAATAATATAAATAAAATACAGTGAGACTACGAAGTATCGCGCAAACAGGAGACCCCAAGAATGAGATACGCTGTGTAATGTATTCCATCTCATTCTTTTACACGTTGAATCCTACAGTTATATATGTTTGTCTCTTTCTACGTAACGCCTCAACTTTTCGTGTTACACTGATTGTGATTTTACTCCTCATAAAATTTCCGTACCGGGCCTTATAACTCAAATCGTTTCTTAAGGAGTAAACACCAATAATAAGTATAGATATCTACATAAAACATAGATGCAGACAGGCAGGTCAACGTACTAAAGGTAACGCCATAAAGCAGCGCTTCCTCCATTTCATCACATGCGCACGCGTCAGAAATAGACGTGTCAAATGCAGCCGGTGGATCGGATAATCGGGGCGGGATGAGTCGAGATAGCTTTCGGGAAATCTGGCGAAAATTGGAGTATGTCACGGAAGGTGCAAGATTTTGATATATCCCTCGATATAGTAGTGTGTAGTAGTGTTTTTATGTTCTGGAAACACTTTCTCCTTGGTCTGGGTGTTTAATATTATCAGATAAAGATTATCTATATATGAATGTATTAAAAAGCCGTGATGGACAGGTAAGCCAATCTTAAACGCTAACAAGGTTAAGCAACTTTGCGCGACGCCAGTACTTGGATGGGTGACCGCCCGAACAAAGTCTACTTGCACAGTATTTTTTTTTGTTTTTTTTTTTATTCATCTAATTATTTTGTCGATTTACTGAAGTTTCACTTCTATCGTGTGTGAATCGCACAAACACCTTTTTGTTATGTTTGTTCAGAACTTTTATTCCAAATGTCGTCCGCTGCCAGGCTGTGCTCTTGCGATAACGTGCCTTCACGGTGAATGCAAACAACGTGAGGAAACCGGCACGTTCTGAGAACTTTTAATAGTTTCAAGGACATGTGACATTCACCAACCCGCACTTGGCCAGCGTGGTGAATTAAGGCCTATACATAAAATACAAAATCCATAATGTTCAATCAACAATGACTTGTCCTTGTATGGGCACAGAACCCGCTAACCCGTCCTTAATAACTATTCACTGTTACGTGCCGTTATGGGCTCCGACACTTCCCTTCGGCTTAGCGTTACGCATTTTAATATACAAATACTAATAATATAAAGGTGAAGAGTTTGTTTGTTTGAAGGCACTAATCTCAGGAACGACTGGTCCGATTTGAATAATTCATTCACTGATAGATGGCATTTTTATCGAGGAAGGCTATAGGCTACTTTTTACGCGGGAACATAATTCATGCCTGCGGGAAAATCCATAAAACTCTGGCAACGCCGTGGTTTGAAAAGCTAGTGTATTTATTATCTAATATGTAAAATTCTTCTGTCACGGGGTGCGTAATCGAACTCCTCCGAAACGGCTTGACCGATATTGATGAAATTTTTTGTGCTTATCCGGTATCTATGAGAGTCGGCCAACATCTATTTTATATTCTGAAAAAAAAAATATTTTTTGCATAACAACGTTTGCTGGGGTCAGCTAGTACATTATATTATTGGGTGAGTTATAAGAGGTTGCAGCTTGGGTTATGAATTAGTTTGTATTTTAAACATGTCTTTAACATAGAAAAACCATGTTGTGCCGACCCCACGTAATGTGGGATAAGGGCAAGAGAATGATGATGTCTTTAACATAGAAAAAGTTGGGAACTTTTTTGTCCTTCAAGGATTTTGAGAATTACGTAGTAATTTATTATTCTATGCCATGGGACTTTAGTCCTACTAAAATTATAAATGCGAAATGTTGTGAGGATGCAAGTGTGTTTGTTGATCTTTTACGAAAATACTACTGAATGGATTTTACTGAAACTTCGCAATAATATAGCTTACTTATCAGAATGGATCGCCAAACGCAGAGTAGGACGTCCACCAACTAGATGGACGGACGACCTGGTGAAGGTAGCGGGCTCGCGGTGGTACAAGCTGCTACCGACCGAAGTCACTGGAAGTCTTTGAGGGAGGCCTATGTCCAGCAGTGGACGTCATACGGCTGAAATGATGATAATGATGATGAATAAGTCACAGGCTACTTTTGATCACGGTACATTATTGAGAAGTTTCATCAAAATCTCTTCAGTAGATTTTGCATGAAACAGCAACTAACACGCTTGCTTCCTCACAAATTTTCGCGTTTATAATATTAGTAGGAAGTAGGATATTGTATAGATTTATGTTACCATGTTATTTGGAACCTATCTGAGCTGTATAGGTATATTTATTTTGGCAGCAGGAATAGACTGTCCGTCGCGCAATCACATGCCAAACGGATTTGGCAGTGAATTACGTGGGTGGCGTAGAATTGTTGCAGAAATGCGCTATTTATAAATCGGAAAGATACATTTTCTAATTACAAAACACTGCAGCTATAAAAATAGTACAAAATATGTTTATGCAAAGTCCCGCATTGACCGTAAGCCGTAACATAATAGTTATTAAATGATATTCAATATATTAGGAAAATTATATATTATTTTATTAAATATACGAAGGTATGCAAGCCACGTTTTATTAACTTATTATCTTCAAGTACTTTGTAATAATCTATTTATTTAATAAAATACAATTGCCTTCTTTCTTTTATGCTAGTTATGCCTCATTTGACCACAATCTCACCTGATGTAAAGTGACGATGTGGTCTAAGATGGGGCATGAATACCTAGAAGGTAGATGGCTTCTCTGGACCACATTACGAAACACAAAAAAATATTTAATGTATAAACACAAAATTATGCTCATTCTATGTTAATATCATCGTGAACACGATGATATATATATAACTCTATGCTAATAAATTCTTATAAAGCTAAGTTGGTTTGCTAAATCTTAATATTTTGTATGATGACAAAATCTACAATAATGTTCCCAAGTCTGTTCGTGATCTGTTTATTAATGAATTTAAGACTTATATTAAAAAAAGCATATTATTCCATTGATGATTTTATTAATGACTATATTTTTGCATGAATTTGACTGTTAATTGAATTGTCAAATTATTTTGTCATTTAATGAGTAATAATACATTTAATTATAAAAGCTAGTAGCTACTCTTATAACGGACTTCATAAATGATCTACGAAGATGCCTGACCTCTCTGTCTGAGTTTGTTTCATTAATTCCTGCAATATATCAGCTCGAACGGAAACCGGAAACGTGTCAAAAACTTGTAAGATAAGCAAATCTTGTAATTTGGTCTCGGTGATTAGTATGTATAATAAATCTAAATTTAAAATTTAAGTAAAACCCCTGATTCCAATGCCATAATTTCCTTAAACGTAAAACAACATAATATTATGTTATGTGGACGCGATGCGATTTCATTTGATACCCCACACTAGTATATTTGCAGATTTTCGGTTTTCCTTACCCACTCTCACCCCCATAACTTTTAAACGGCACAACCGATTTTCATCAAACATGTCTAAGAACACTCGCACCAGACTCACCTTTCATACAAAAGAAACTAAATTGAAATCGCTCCATCCGTTCAGGAGCTATAGTGCCACAGACAGACAGACAGACAGACAGACAGACACGACAAACTTATAACACCCCTCTTTTTTGATCGGGGGTTAATAAAGAGATATCTTTCTATATATGTCTATTATATTAAGTATATCAGATGTCTAGTACTGGTAACACAAGCTTAGAGCTTACCATGGGGCTAGATGTTGCTGTGTGGACTGTCCGGATATATTTATTTTATGTTAATAGTGTCATCACTACTGTGAACTTTTTATGAAAGAAATACATTTTATTATTAATATAATATGTTTGCTTTGTTCACAGACATGATAGTGCGCGGATGGCGATGATCCCGTGAAGATGTCTGGTCTCCAAGCTCGGGCTGAGGAGAACATCAATGGAGTCGATGTACGGGAGCAGGGCAACACTTTAAGGTAACTCATAAATAAAAATAAATAAATAAATATTTCCGACACACACACACAGCACAGTGTGTGTTACACAGCATCACCTAACCCCAAACTAAGCAGAGCTTGTACTATGGGTGTTAGGTGACTGATATACTACATAGATACGTTTTTTTTTGTAAATACATACATATGATACATAGAAAACACCCAGACCCGAAACCAGAAATTGTAGATCGTACAAAATCTGGTCCCCCGGCGGGAATCGTACCCGCAACCTCCTGCGCCTCAGGCGGACGTTCGCCCACCGAGCCACAGAGGTCGTCAATTACCCATAAACCCATATTTACCCAAAAGCGAATGTACGAAGAGCGTTTCTGTATTATCCTTTTAATATCTCTAGATGCGTCTGTCTGTTTACGTGTCTCTTAAAAAAGGCTGTTTATAAAAAAAAATAAGCATATTACTTAGATATGAAAATATAAATTCTTAAAATAGTTTAGTTTATGGACATTTTGCAAAACACAATAAATGGGAAAAACATATACCTACTTTTAAAGGCTATGCTCGGGGTTTCTCTACGGGATCGAATCAGAAATGAGGAGATCCATAGAAAGAAACGGGTGACCAACATAGCTAAACGTATTAGCTCTTTGAAGTGGCAGTGGGCAGGCCGCATAGCACGTAGAACAGATGGCCGTTGGGGCCGAAAAGTTCTCGATTGGAGGCCGCGGATCGGCAAGCGCAGCGTCGGACGCCCACCAACAAGATGGACAGATGACTTGGTCAAACTTGCTGGCTCACGGTGGATGCAAGTAGCGACCGATCGGAATGATTGGTCGTCTTATGTCCAGCTGTGGGCGTCTAATGGCTGAAATGATGATGATGATGATTATCAGTTAGCGTTATCATACATCTTGGTGTAACAATATGGATATATTGATATATTATATTGAGATATATTGACATTACAAATAATTGACTAAATACGTGTTTGATATTTAAGGATTAATATTTTTGTGTGTGTTTTTTTTTATATTGTGTGTGCTTAATCTAATAATGAAATAGTTAATTAATCATGTTTTTTTTTGTAATATTCATACGCCGAAAAGGCAGATTTAAGTGTAACTAAAATATTTTAATAAGAACATTGTACTAACCTGAATTTCTATGAATAAATGATTATGATTTTATGTTTATGATATAAATAAATAACATCAAATAAAAATTACCATTTAAAACACATTTCCCAACATTTCCTGAGCATCACGGAAAGATCTAAGCCCTAATTATTCGCTCCGCTGGTTGCCACAATGCTAGGCGAATGTGATGCTTATTGCTATGTAGATTGATAGCATTATGGTGTATAATCAAATTATCTAATCTAGGTGAAACTGCAGATTGGTTGATATGTTGCATCATGATTTGGTTGGAGTCTTCCAGAGTTGTGGTACATACGATGTTCTATATTTATATTGGAGAAACCAAAAACTTACAAAAACTAAATTTATAAGTAAGTAAATCAGACACTAGAAAGCTTATTGAAGCTTCTCACGGATAAAAAACATAATATCAATAAAACTCAATTTAATATTTAAGAAAAACACCCGATATAATTCCTTTATTTCCTTAAAAGTAAAACACCATAATATTTAGTAATGTGCACGCGATTTTTCGGTTTTCCTTCCCCACTCTCACGCCCATAACTTTTAAACGGCACAACCGATTTTCATCATACATGTCTAAGAACGCAGAAGCAAGCAAGAAGCAAGCGCGTCACGTGCGCATTCAAGTGGACGTGGATAATGGACATTTTCCATACAAAATAATATGGTATATTACTTCTAAGCAAACTAAGGTCTTGGAATCGGGAGTGTTTATAAATTTTAAATTTATTTATTTAAGTATACTATAACACGATTACGAAACCAATTACATTAGTACACTTAATAACAATATAATGATACACACATGGTTTTTAAAAATAAGTAGATAACAAGTTATAAAATAAAATCAAATAGAATTAATTATTATTATTACAAAGATTTGGTACATTAATTAGAATTGAAATTATAAAATAATATTGTCATGAATTAAATGAATACAAACTAAAAACAAATTAAGCAGACATCCTTCCATTCATTCATCACTCTCGCAAAACTTCAGACATACCAACATTACGCTCTTCCATTCATCTGCGAAGATATCGCAGTCTGGGTTCTGGTCGAGCAGTCTGTTAAGCCCGGTTAAATGTAGATTATCACTGCTTCGATGGCGCGGTGGAGAAGGTCCGCTGACGGCACCAGACCCCTAGGCGGAAAATCAATTGAATACGGACAACGCCGCGCCGTGGCGTAAAAATAAAATCATTAAATAAATAAATATATATTTCCGGACTACTCACACAGCATCACCTAACCCCAAAACTAAGCAGAGCTTGTACTATGGGTGTTAGGTGACTGATATATACTACATAGATTCATTTTTTTTTTAAATACATACATATGATACATAGAAAACACCCAGACCCGAAACCAGAAATTGTAGATCGTACAAAATCTGGTCCCCCGGCGGGAATCGAACCCGCAACCTCCTGCGCCTCAAGCGGACGTTCGCCCACCGAGCCACAGAGGTCGACATTATATAAATTATTGCTTATTTTGAAACGATTCTCCATCATTACGGAGACGTAATTAAGCATGCAACCTTGAATGACTAACGACCAGTTTTTCTTATGGCTCTATTTCTGTAATTGTTTTTTAATGGCGTCACAGTTCGCGTAGATTTCTGTTACTGATGATGGAATAATGTCGATGATGATTATAATTGAGATGATAGTGGGTATTTTAAATGGTATCACGCAATAACTTGCAAAGAATATCTTAACATAATCTTAACGAGGGTTAAAGTGTATGATCTGCAAGCATTTTCTGCTTGGTCTGGGTGTTTCATAAGTATAGTAAAAAAAAGTGTGTCAGCTACGACGCACGATTGGAGTTTACTCCTTACGAACGATAATTATGATATATATCAAATAGAAAAAAAGGGTAAATGAACGCATCTATTAAAATGATAAGAGAAACAAACATATATCTGTAATTATTCGGATTATTTATATTACTTCAATAAATCGTATTACATAAAGTATGTTACAAAATAATAAAAATAAAATACAGTGAGACTACGAAGTATCGCGCAAAGAAGAGACCCCGAGAATGAGATACGCTGTGTAATGCATTCCATCTCATTCTTTTACACGTTCAATCCTACAGATATATAATGTTTGTCTCTTTCTACGACACGCCTCAACTTTTCGTGTTACACTTGATTTTACTCCTCATAAAATTTCCGTACCGGGCCTTATAACTCAAATTTAACTCCAAAAATATCTATATAATGTATGCATATTAAGTAAAGTATATCAGAGTCTAGTACCCGTAACACAAGCTTAGTGCTTACCACGGGGCTAGATGTTGCTGTGTGGATTGTCCGGAAATATTTATTTTTATTTTATTTTACAAATCGGACCAGTAGTTTCTGACATGAGCGCGTTCAAACTCACAAACTCTTTAGGTTCATAAAATTAGTATTTATTTGAGTATGTATAGAAATCAAATAGACTCAGGAATATTATGACTTCAAACTGGTAACATACCATGATTTGACGGTTTTAAATCGCAAAGACAATTCGGTTGTTTCCGTTGCAACATGCATGCATGCTGTCTACAGTGCAAAGGACTATTTAGAATTTAAATCTTGACTATGTATATTAATTGATATTTATAATTTTGATGAAGAACCATGATTGAGTAGATTTAATTGACATTTAATTTAATCTTTATATTTTACTAGCTGACCCCAGCAAACATTGTTTTTTTTCAAAATGAAAAATACATGTCAGAATCGGCCAGATTCTCATAGATACCGGATAAGCACAAAAAATTTCATCAATATCGGTCAAGCCGTTTCGGAGGAGTTCGATAACGCACCCCGTGACAGAAGAATTTTATATATTAGATTGTACAAAATTTAATAGGTACCCTAAATCGAAGATTTCCGATTTTCGAAAATCGGAAAACCTGAAAACCTAAAATCCCTCAAATCATAGTATGTTACCCGTTATAAGTCATGATATTGTTAAAAACCATGATAATTTAAAAAGTTACAGACTCAGGAATATATCAAGTAGTCCATTATATCAAGCAAAGCCTCGGGGTGGAAAGCTTAGATATCTTACAATGCCTTAAAACTATTAGAAATGCTGAGTTACAAGAGAAACCGTTTGCGCATTGATTGTCGCTGTCTAAGGCCGCGTGCATGTACAAGCGGTAACTACAAGCGGGGCGTTCGCCGAAACACCAACATAGGGTAATGTTCAGAGCGTATTACACCATACACCATAGCAGCCATTGTTTTGAACTTACGCCTTACGTATGAACATTATCTTGACATGGCTACCTTCAATTAGGAAAAATGTATTTATAAATATTTAGGTTACTGTTTTGTTTCGTTTGTTGATATTTAACACAAAATGTTATCGTGGTGCTTTATAATTAAGTGAACATAATTGTTAGTTACGGAAGAGGGTGCCTTCTAATACAAGTATTTCCATACTTAACAGAAGGTCTCCAATATTGTTTTGCAAAATTGTAAACACTGTTAATGAAAATAAACATTTTTGTATTTTGTATTTTTGTATTTGTAAGCATTGTGTCCCACGCGGCATCAGCAACTTAGAACTACGGGTTCGATTCCCGCCAGAGGACCAGATTATGTGCCATCTACAATTTCTGGCTTCGGGTCTGGGTGTTTTCTATGTATGTACTTGCAAACTGTATGCAAAATATTACTCGTTTACTTGGTGCAATTAAACCTAGTCTAGTTTAGTTTTAATGTAGCATTATAGGTCGTCTGTAAGACATCGTACTAACGATAAGATGTACCTTTTGTAATTTTTTTACAATTAAAACCATTTTACTTTTTTTCAAACAGATTTTTTTTTATACATAGGTATATCAGTCACCTAGCACCCATAGTACAAGCTCTGCTTAGTTTGGGGTTAGGTGATGCTATGTGATTAGTATTTGTGTGGAGGTATTTTATTTATTTATTTAACTGAAGGCAGCCGCGGCGGTGGGTTCCATAATGTTTGCTCCACACAATGCGCCTCTTGACGCCCCGCCTAACGCGCCTCTTATAGCTACGCTTGTCTTTAATCGCGGCCTAAGGATTATTGCCGATAAAACAACACTCTCTAATTGACGAGGCCAAGTTATTTGTATCCGAGTCCGCTTGGATTTTCACTTGCCCCCATCATCTTCCTGCCTTTATACCATGTTACGTTACGGCACAACATGTATTTTGCTTCCATTTCCCTCTATCACCCGTCATCCCAGCACTCATCTCATTGTAATATGACATTTATGTAATTGATGTCTTGTCTGTGACTTGCAGAGTGCTTATTATTATTTTGTAATATACTGTTTGAATTAAGATACCTAATATAATATTAAGTTAAATAGAGTGAACGAAGTCAAGTGTACAGTGTTACCTACGACGAATAAAATACAATACAATACAATACATCCCTTTCTTACGCATGTCTGTCATCTTGAAATAATCCACTTTTTATATCAGAGTCATCATCAACACCCTATTAAATGTCCCACTGCTGGGACATAGGGACTTCTCTCTTGACGAGGGAGATTAGGCCTTAATCACCACGCTGGCCAAGTGCGGGTTGGTAAAAGTCACATGCCCTTCAAACTCTACAAAGTTCTCAGAACATGCCAGTTTCCTCACGATGTTTTGCCTTCACCGTTAAAGTACGTGTTTAAAGCGCACATTAAATTTTATAGAAGTAAAATCCACGCGGCGAGGATTGAACCCACGACCTTCGGAATGTAAGTCGAGTGTGCTTCCACTAAGCCGACACAGCTTTCTTACAAATGTCATCTTGAAATAATCTACTTTTTATATCAGAGTCGTAACGGGTTAATAGAATGTTTGATAAAAACGTTATTCCTTAACCTAAAATAGTGCGAAAATAAAAGTTAAATAAAAGCTTTTTACGCTTGTTTGTATGTGTATTAGGCGCTGAATATAAAGAATTAAAAAAAAAACATTGTCAATTTTTCTCGGAAATGGTGAAGTACGCCCTAAGGGCCTGTTTCTCCATATCCGAGTCAAATAAGATAATAGCTATAATATCGAACTATTTCACTCAGTCACATCACATGTGATAAAGCGAGAAGGCTCTTAACATAATTAACCATTGATTAACTTATACTTTCTCATTTATGATCTAATAAATATTTTTGAATTACAATTAAAAGGACTATTCTGTCAAGTCGCACTCAGAATACGGAGGTATATACACGGTGTGTTTTCAGAATTGATTATAAATAGCGTTGTCGGAAGACGAGTGACGGATGGAGTTAGAAATGGCAGATGGCAGATAGTTACAGCATCCCTAGAGATGATTAGATACTTTATTGCACATTATTTGCCGTGCCACTAGCATTTCCATGGTCCATGTCTTATTACCTAAGTACACTCGGTTCCAAAAATAACGGGTCAGTAAAAAAACTAAATATCTCCAAAACTGTAAAGCTTAGATCAATGAAATTAAAAACAGAATAAACACTTTTTAGTTGCGCTTCTAATAAATAAAATAAATAAATATCCACACAACAACATCTAATCTTATATATAAAAATGAATCGCAAAATGTGTTGCTAAGCGCATAACTCAACAACGCCTGGATCATTTTAGCAAATTTTTTTTAAATGTTTGTTGGATTTCAAAGATGGTTTTTACGGCGAGAAAAAAAAAACAAATGATTGCCGGGATAATAATTACCTGTGTGTAGCCGGGGCGTGCCGCGAGTAACATAATATAATGGTTATTTTACATACCTCTTTAGTATTAGTACCTACAGATAAAACGACAATTCTGTCAAGTTGTCGCACTTGACAGAACACGGTACAGATACGGAGTGTTCCGAGAAGTGATTATAAATAGCGATGTCGGAAGATGAGTGACATACAGACAGATTCAATACGAAAGATGCAGCTAGATGGTTGATAGTTACGGCATATCCTGTCCAGATATTAAAGGAGAATTTGAGAAGCGCGCAAAATGGCGTTCAACTGAGTAACATATTTTTAACTTTTTTTTTTAACTTGACACTGGCAAACTGACGCCGCAAGCGCAGTTCCAATTATAAGAAATTTAATTGAATTTAAATACTTAAGTGTTGTGTGTAACCTTAGCTGGAAAATATCGTGCACGGTGATGTTAATGGTACAAATAAATAATTAAGGCCTGTTTCAGAATATCCCAGTAAAATTAGTCAATAGTCTAATAAAGAAAAAAAAGAAAAAAATATTTGTGTACGAAAATATAACAGAAACATTATTAAATTAAGCTGAGATAATATGGAGATATATTGCCAGAATTGACGCACCAATGCGTCAATTCTGGCAAGACTTGGAATAACGGTTCGTTTGTCCACCATATTATGCCGACTGCGAATACTTGCATATTTCGGGCACACAGTGCGAAGAGGCCATGAGAGTCGAAAATTATTATGAAATGATTAAAATGAAATTAAATTCATTAAAATTTAAATTATTTAATTATTTCATTAAAATCGATTATCGTCGGTAACACCGAAGGGAATCCCGAGGACGTTCACCAACTCGATGGACAGATCAAATGAAGGTTCCATCGTCCTCCAAATTCTACGACACTGTCAGAGATGCGATGGACAGAACCCGATGGAGACAAATTATCCGCTCCCTATGTAACTCCGATGCTGACCACGACCCTCAGACATGAGGGACCGACTACAGAGAGAGGGATATAGAGATATCTTAATATATATAAATCTCGTGTCACAATGTTTGTCCTCAATGGACTCCTAAACCACTTAACCGATTATGATAAAATTCGCACACCATGTGCAGTTCGATCCAACTTGAGAGATAGGATGGTTTTTACGGCGAGAAAAATTCGAATAATTTCCGGGAAAATTTGATACCCGTGCGACGCCGGGGCGGGCCGCTAGTATTATTATATAGAGCTATCAAGTCAACTAACAACTGTCAGTGACTGACTGACCGAGATTGCTCTGTATTTGAATCATTGTATTGTATACTAAGAGATTTAAAAACATGCCCTTAGTTAAAAAAAAATGCAGTAAAAAGAAGGAGCTTATCTGGGGATAATACATAAATGCACAATACACTCCTACGCCTATTAATTTGTATGAATACAGGCAACAAACCACGTGCATGTAAGCATATGAAGAATGGTTGTTCTAAGGCTTCTGAACCTTGGGTGAACTTGGAATGTTAATGCTGGTTATTGGATACCTTTTGCACGTGAGAATTAATTATTTAGATCGTTATTTAGATTTATAACGAGATATAATTTGTGAAGAAAAAAATAAGACGAAGTTACGTAGCTTACGTAAAAGCCGTGTTGGCTAAGTGGGAGGACACTCGACTTTCATTCCGAAGGTCGTGGGCTCAAACCCCGCCAGGCACCTCTGGATTTTTCGCGCTTTAAACACGTGCTGTAACGGTGAAGGCAAACATCTTGAGGAAACCGGCATGTTCTGAGAACTTTAAAAGAGTTTGTAGGACATGTGACATTCAACAACCCGCACTTGGCCAGCGTGGTGAATTAAGGCCTAATCTTTCTCGTCAAGAGCGAAGTTCCTGTGTCCCAGCAGTGGGAACTTTAATAGGGTGATGATGAACGTAGCTTACTAGCGAAATGAGGGAATTGAACCCACAGCTTCCATTATACCTCGCGTCGTATATATACGTCACAGCTGACTTCAATTTCGTCTACACTTGCAACTACGAGTTACACCCTTGTACAATATAATACAATATAAATAAATATAAATATTTCCGGACAATCCACACAACAACATCTAGCCCCGTGGTATGCTCTTAGCTTGTGTAACAATACAATATTCTTTATTGAAACACCATTAAAAATAATATTACAAAGAATTGTGCGTAGCAAAAAGTGAGACAATGGTCTCGTACTGTTATTTTCGTTGTTTAGAATATTAGTTTCAACCTGTAAGTGGGGTTTATTACTTTATAAAAACATAAATGATTTATTGCGTTTTTAGTTCCAAAATCCCCCGTAATAAATCGAAAAAGTGTTGATAACCGTGACTGTTTTAAAAGTTATTCAGATATCGTTGTATTGTCGTTTAGATGAAAATTAACTGAGGCGAGACAAACTTTGTACGCGTGTTTTTTAAATGAAAATCTAGTAACGTGGTAGAAAAAAAAATAGGTCCATTTCTTTATTAGTGCCGTCTCTTAACCGGGTATATGTAATTAGTATGATAGTATATAATATTATGTAGACTCAGAATCGCTCAAAGAGCTATAGTTGAGGGCTATGCTCGGGGTTTATCTACATCTACAGAATCAAATCAGAAAATAGGAGATTCGTAGAAGAACGCTGGTCGTCTACGGATTAGCTCTGTGAAGTGGCAGTGGACAGGCCTTATAGCACGCACTAGGTAGAGATGGTTGGGCCGTTGGGGTCGAAAAGTACTAGAATGGAGACCACGGATCGGCAAGCACAGCGTAGGACGTCCATCAACTAGATGGAAGACCTGGTGAAGGTTGCGGGCTTACGGTGGATGCAGGCCGCTGCCAGCCGAAATTACTAGAGATCTTTGAGGGAGGCCTATGTCCAGCAGTGGACGTCCTACGGCTAAAATGATAGTATATAATTACTAACTACTAATAATAACGCCGGCCGCGTAATAAAATATTTTACTAATCCAATTTGAGCAATTTTTTACCGAAAATCATTCAAATCAGGCTTTGCTCGCAATCTTAAAATTGCATTAAATTATATGTAGAACTTTAAAAAAAAGTATTTGTCTTGGCATCTATGTATCATTTAGTTTATATGTATGTCTGGTTTAGTTTAGTTTTCGTGTAGTATAGCTCGTCTGAAAGACATTGTATTAGCAATAAGTACCGTAATTCATTTTTATTTATATATATAGATAGATAGATAGATAGTTTACACAACAACATCTAGCCCCGTGGTAAGCTCTAAGCTTGTGTTACGGGTACTAGATATCTGATATACCTAATATAATATACATACATAATATAGATATTTTTTATTATTAAACATATTAAACACCCAGACCAAGGAGAAAAGTGCTTGCAGAACATACAAACAATTTTACCCTCGGCGGGAATCGAACCCTGCTTATTCGAAATCTTGCTCTGCAAGCGGACATTCGTCCACCGCGCCACCGAGGCAGTCAATAAAGAATTACTAGCTGCCCGTCCGTAGCTTAATACGCTTTGTCCGCGTAATATTTTTTTTTATATCTATACTAATATTATAAAGCTGAAGAGTTTGTTTGTTTGTTTGTTTGAACGCGCTAATCTCCGAAACTACTGGTTCGAATCGAATAATTCTTTTTGTGTTGGATAGCCCAGTTATCGAGGAAGGCTATAGGCTATATAACATCACGCTACGGCCAATAGGAGCAAAGATATAGTGGTAAATGTGTAAAAAACGGGAGAAATTGTTATTCTTTGAAGCCTTCCGTTGCGTGCGCCGTGAAAACGATTCAAGATACACAAAAAATATGTATTAAAGAATAATAGCTCTTTTAATGATCTAAAAAACAGTCCGCGATAGTATATGTCTATCTTTTAAGATTAACTCACAAAAACCGTTTTTATGGTACCTAATTTGGTCGAAATAATTTGTTTAAGTTGTATCAACATTAATAATATTAATCTTTATTCAAATAAATATGTTGTTGGTTAAGAGTACTTCATCCATTATAACGCGGGTAGCACCGCAGGACACAGCTAGTTACGTATATCGAGAGTGCAGTGATAGTACCCGCTAAGTGTGCAAAATAAGTTTACGTTAGCTGTTAACATCACTATAAAGAGCAAAATAAATCTTCTTTGTTAGGCTATTAAAACTGCACTATAGGTATGTGAGAAAATCACGTTTTTTAAATGAATTTTCAAGATTTATTTGGATCTAGTTAAAATTGGTCACACTAGCCAGGAACGAACTAGCCCTTGTTGCACACATAGAGCATTAATTATTTGGCCGAGTGCGCGGGAGTTGACAATTAAGCTGAATTGATGCAGCTATGCGGGGTCAATGAACTGTCATCTGTTTTATTCCTGGTTAGTCGCTTAAAGCGCAGAGATGTGGTTTATGATGAGTATCTACTATTAAACTAAGGGAGGTAATTAAATTTTTACAAGAATTTTTGAAGTGAAACTTCTTTAGAATCGTTGTGATTTGAAACCGGATGCAACGGAAATGGAAATCACGCTAGCAAGGTTAAGCAACTTTGCGCGAGGCCAGTACTTGGATGGGTGACCGGTGACCGCCCGAACAAAATCTTTATGCATAGTATTTTTTTTTTGTTTTTTTTTATTCTTCTTATTCTTTTGTCGATTTACTGAAGTTTCACTTCTATTGTGTGTGAATCACACACACACCTTTTTTTGTTTAGTCTTAAGATAAGTGTCCTACTATTTAACGAGTTATGATCCTAGAGAACTTTCCTTCGGGCAATGTCTGGAGGCGGTTAGCGAAGGTGAGCTTGTGGTGCATGAGGTACCGGGTTCTATTCCTAACATGGGGCCAAGTATGTTTTACAAGCACTTTCTCCTTGGTCTCTGTGTTGCAATATGTAAAGTAAAATACCTATATAAGTAAGTCTAAATTGAATAGAATAGATTTAAACCTATCATGCATAATGGGCGGTCTTATAGCTTAAAGCAATATCTTCCAGACCACCTTTGTATGGAAGTCTATTTATTATGTTAAGATCAGAGAGAGATTTCTTGTGCCCACACAGACAGACAAAAGCTAAGAGCACAACACGGAGCTAGATGTTGTGGATTGTCCGTAAATAAATATATATTTTTTTGTAATTAAAATATGATTTATTTCACACCAACAATATCAAGCGCTTTTAATAGCAACCACTAGTGAAACCACAAGGTGCATTTAGCATTATATCCCCACAGTAAGTTTACACCGATATCCATATGGTCCACACCGAGTGTGTATCGAATTACGGTAACCCTATGAGTACAGTTAGCGGTCTTTGACTACGCACTTTACTTTAAGACTTAACACACCTAGAACAGAACCGAGTTGAAATGCGTTGGCTGTGCAAATTTTGCGGTGTTGGGAGCATAGTGGGGGTTTAGCCGTTAAGAGTCCAGTATTATTGCTCCATTGACCCATTTGTTACCACTCCATTGTTTTAAAAAACATGACACCTTTTTTTTGTTTGTCCATAATGAAGCTTTTGGCTTTAAATTAAAGTTATGCCACAATTGATATAACATAATCAGTTGTGTCATAACTTCAATTTGTTGTAAGATAGTGTATTCTTCTGATATTTTAAAACTAGCTGTGCCCCGCGGTGCTACCCGCGTTATAATGTATTTTCCCGCGGAATGACGTTTTCCCGCGGTAAAAAGTAGCCTATGTTATTTTTCAGGCTCTAGAGATTCTGTGTACCAAATTTCATTTAAATCGGTTCAGTAGTTTTCGCGTGAAAGAGTAACAAACATCCATACATCCATACTTACAAACTTTCGCCTTTATAATAGTAGTAGGATTATGTTTTGTCATATATTGTTAAACTTCAAATATTTCCACCTATTTAGTAAAAACTCACCGTAAACCCGCTGAAGGTCAATGTAGGGCCCGATCTTAGACTAAGACGTCCACTCAGCGCTTGCAGATTGACGGTCTCAATCATAGAACTTTTCGTTCCCTTCAATCTATAAAATTAAAAATAAACAACAATAAATAATTTATTTTTATAACGATTAAAACTTAAATATTTACTTACCTGAAATAGGTAAAAGTTTTAATTGTTAAGGTTTCTGTAGGTCTGGCCGGGGCTTCCCAAAAAGAAGTTAAGAGAACACTTGTGTAGGGAATACTTCGCTCTTCCTTCGTTTAACAACATTTTCGATTTACAAAAATCGTGTTGAGTGATTTCAAGCTTTTAAAATTTGTATGAATTCTATCGTGATCTACAGTGAAACATGTTGAACACTTATATGTTTATTTGTTGAAGTCTTTTAAATATATAGTTGAAATCAACTGCCGTGCACTGTAATGTCCGGTTCAGATAACAGTCGTTAGGTATCGTTATTAGTACTGTCGTCGGCTCAGGTGTACCGCGTCTGATTACACAACCACGACGGGTGCTACCACATATACTATATGGTATGTACAAGTGTTTTAACCACCGAAAGGGATAAATTTGGTCTTTCTCTGTTCACATAATAGTACTTTAGTATCATCGTCTTTGCATAGTACAGTGCTCGCTACGCTTGGCAGACGTGAGGCGAGGCAGACAAGATCAAATAAAAAATAAATTTAAGAAAAACCCCCGATTCTAACGCCTTAATTTCCTTAAATGTATAACAATATAATATTATGTAATGTGGACGCGATGCGCTTTCATTTGATACCCCACGCTAGTATATTTGCAGATTTTCGGTTTTCCTTCCCCACTCTCACCCCCATAACTTTTAAACGGCATAACTGATTTTCATGAAACATGTCTAAAGATCACTGGCGCTAAATTAACTTTTCATACAAAACACTAAATTTAATTCGCTCCATCCGTTCGGGAGCTATGATGTCCCAGACAGACAGACACATCAAACTTATGACACCCCTTTAAAAATACAAAATATTATAAAATTAAGTCTTGCAAATGTTTCTTAAATTTAAACGTCAGACTTATAACACCCCTCGTTTTCGGCCGGGGGTTAAAAATAATCTTTGGTTTATTTATCTAATTAACACACTCAAGCTACTCATAATCTACCTACAACTTGTCGACTCCTAGCTCACCTCATTCGTCGAGTAATATCTCCCTGGCGCCTGAGTGCTTTTTATCTTTCGTCTCATAAACAGGATGTCTGCTTGTTAGTAAACAACCAGCTATTTTCGACTTTAAAGGCGTGATGTAGAATTGATATTTAACGTCTGAAATAAAGCTAAAAATAGATAATATTATGCACGTGGTAATAAGCTTTGAACTTGTGTGACGTCCGCTTGAGTGTTATGATCCGATGAAACCAGATTATATATGATTTTTTTTATATAATATCTGTGTAACAGGAGTTATATTTTAAGAACATAACTTCAAATGTTTTTAAAATGGATGTTTAGAGAACTTCTGGAACAATTTCTTCGTGTTTGAGAAAAAAATAACATTTATTGACACATCAAAACACAAAATACAATAAAACAAAGAAAAACAACAAATAACCGCTAAATTTTGTGAGATGTGCCAAAAGGCCCCGCCTCAGCATAATGCAACCCCACACTTAGAGCGCGTAGGTGCGCTGATTTTCAGACGAGACCTTAGAACACAAACATCACGAGCGACGACTTAATAACAAACAAAACAAAAAATATATAAGTATAATAGTAATAAAAATACAAAATCCAAAGGCTACATCTACCTATCTATGAATCACTTCAGTCTAATTGTAACCCAGCAATTATCATCTTAGTTATAGAGGAACTATTTTAATTTAACCTTTCCTTGCATACATCGGAGTTAATTGGAATTTATAATTATGTATCATATACTAAAAATATATAGCATAAAATTTGTAAGAATAAAATCCAAACCGCGGTAAGATAACCGAAAATTTACTGTCATTTATGATCGTGTTTTTTTGGTAAATCTGAATCAAAACAACAAGCCGCTATAGAAGTTACACTTAAAATAGATTTGATAAGTATTAGATGGACTCATACTACCTCCACACATAGGGAGCCGTGTACAGTTTACACATTATGCAATAAAAAAAAAACAAAAATTTTTGAAGTGAAACTTCTATAGAATCGTAGTGATTTCAAACCGGATGCAAAAAGATGAAACGGAAATGGTAAGAGACACAAATACAATGCTTTATTTAAATTTCTTTGCGCGATACTTCGTAGTTGAGACTACGAAGTATCGCGCAAAGAGGTATTGCTGTATTTTATTTATATTATTTTGTAACATACTTTATGTAATACACTTTATTGAAGTAATATAAATAATCCGAATAATTACAGATATATGTTTGTTTCTCTTATCATTTTAGCAGATGCGTTCATTTACCCTTTTTTTCTATTCGATATACATATATCATAATTATAGTTCGTAAGTAGTAGACTCCAATCGTGCGTCGTAGCTGACACACACACACACTTTTTTTTAATTATTTTCTTCTTATTCTTTCGTCGATTTACTGAAGTTTCACTTCTATCGTGTGTGAATCGCACACACACCTTTTTTTTTTTTTTTTTACAAATTTTCATCTCACTAGCTATCACGGTTCTTGAGAAACAGCCTGAGGACAGACAAACAGATAGACGATGAAGTCTCTAATAGGGTCCCGTTTTACCTTTTGGTTACGGAACGGCTTAAAACTAAAAGTTTAAAAAAAAACGAATAAAAAACAATCTAGTTACTCAGTTAATTTAACTTACGACAGCACTAAACCTAGTACAAAAACTACATCTGCATCTATGAATCACTACCGTCTAATTCTAACCCAGCATCTTTCATCTCAGTTATAGCTTCAGAGGAAGCGGCTAAGGGACTATTTTCAGTCGCCGCCGTCGACTTTCTCTCTTTGTGGCCGCCCTTTACAGAGTTCAGGGGTAGGGTGGCCAAGAATGCGGTTGTAGGTGGAATTGTTTATTATTTCTATTAAATAATCTGTTATGTACTGTTTTGGAAAGTACAATCTGAGTGAACATCTAAATAATAAACTAAACTTAACATTTAAAAACCTTACGTTTTAAAAGCTTTAGATGATCCCTTAATAGTATAAATCATTTTATTGTGTAATGTGCACGGGATGAGCTTTCATTTGATACCCCACTCGGGTATATTTTGCACACATTCGGTTATTCTTCCCTACTTTTCTACTTTACTCCCCACAAAGTTTAAACTCTAAAATGTTTATCCAACACGTCAAAGAACACCCGTGCAAAAGTCATCTTTGATAAAAAAAAACTTAATTAAAACGCTTTATCCATTCGGCAGCAATGGTGCCACAGACAAAAAGGCAGACACGAAAACTTATATCACCCCAATTTTACATCATTCCCAAACTTATATCTTTTAAGGTCGGGGGTTTAATATAAGGACCCTTTATGCCAAATTTAAGATTTGTAATTTCTGAGATTATGCGGTGGCTGCCAAATATCACGTTATTGTTAAGGGCCCCTTATACCGCAAATGCTGTTTTTAAAATCAATATGAATCAGTCAAAAATTAACGTAAAATTTTGAAAAAAATATATGTTTCAGTTGAGGATCTTACAGAGTGCAATTCGCTTACATTTACACAATAAGATGAACTTCGCTCGATAGAAAAAAATACCAAAGTTGCCTCTTTTTAAAAAACATTTTCAATACTGTGGCTAAAATAATAAATTTATTGACCTTATTTTTACACCAATCTTTAGATAAATCATTTTTCTAGTGCAAATCGCTGAGGTGTGTGTTGTAGTGTTATTTTCCTATTAATTATGCCTAAATACCTACAAACCCGCGAGCGACGCGACGCCCGCGGGCTTCGTCAGTCGCGCGGTGGCGCTTACCGACGACGGACCTATGCCAGTGCTCTTCCCGCCCGACGAGCGACGTGCGACGTGAAAAAAAAAGGTGTGTGTGCGATTCACACACGACAGAAGTGAAACTACAACAATTAATAAAAACCGTAATTGGTTTTACAAGGACAACTGCGCGACATTGCTGTCGCGACGGCAATGTCGATTTGGTATTTGGGCCGGGGAAAAAGAACCAGTCAAAGTCAAAGTATCTTTATTGCATTATTACATGTAGTTTAAATGGTAGGTATTATATAAGGTTTTGTATCAATGTAATTTGCCCATTGGACATTTTGATTAACAACAATTTAATAATAAGAAATTTTAAATAATAATTGTATATAATTAAAAAATAAACATGTCAATAATTTTATAAATCAGATTAAATTAAATAAAATATTAGTTAATGATTAAAAATAATTACACATTACATTTATTTACCAATGGTTTTGTCATTTAAATATTCGGCAACTGTATAATAACATTGTATAATAACAGTACATATCGAAAGAATCGAAAAAGATGATGAATTTTGGAAATCAAAGATGGAATCAAAATTATCACACTTTTACCACCTGTCAAAATGTCTGCTGCCAGAAATCGTCAACCCCAGACACACTCTTGGTTGCCTCTATACGGAATCTGACACTTGAATGCGAATCCCGGTGGATTCGCAAAATCAAAATCCGAAAATAAAGAAAAAGAGATTTTTTTATCGCAAAACATTATTAAATTGCAATCAGGACCTAGCACTAGAA